>CM065296.1:25377441-26762338 GCA_032871835.1 Dipteronia dyeriana
CCTTTCTTAGATCCACCCACTCATCACCCAGGGAAGGCCCCCATGCATTTCTCCATTAAACGTTAGATAGTCTTTACCGACTCTGACTCTGATGGTGGGCTCAACTAGGAGAAGTTATTTTTTGATGATGTTTTGCTGGACGTAACTGATGAGCAAGCACTCTTTCTGGTGTTCAAATTAAGGACTGAGGCTGCAGTTGAATTGGCTGAAGAAGTATGGTTAAGCTAGTCTTGGAATGTCCCATCTATCACACCTTTTGGACCCCTTCCTCAGGACGGTGTAATTGAAGGTCAAGCCCTGAGGGACAAGATTTAGAAGCCTCTGCCTCTGCCCTTGCCCAGGCATTTGTTTAGGGGGAGAGATCATGAGAGAGAGTAACCCATTTAGAGGGAGCTTTGCATATGCATTTGTTTATATTGCTTTATTGAGTGCAATTGCTTTTTATGTTTTTTCACCTCACATGCACTTGTTCATGGAAAGTGCTTTCATGTGTATAGGTATATAGATAGAATTTTTTTAAATTTTTGTGAGGAATTATTTCCCGAGTGGTTGTTTTGTCATAAAATAGCCAAAATGAGAGATTGTAAGGACCTTGATTTTATGATTGGCTTATTTTGTGACAAACCACACCACATTGGGGATGATTGTGTAATGTGTAGCTTAGGTCCTCATTGGTAAGCTTCCAAGCATCTCCATGACTTCAAGAGTAAAAGGTATATTCACTTGACTTTGCCTCTTGAAGAGTTAAGGTGCACACATACACCTCATGCAGGCTTTGCTGATCTTGCATTTGTGTTGATATTGTTTATATGTGTGCATCTCTTCACAATCACACTTGCACTTCATTTATAGATTTAAGTGTGCTATTGTGTTGTGTTTGTGCTTGCATGATGGTGTGCTTATTTTAGCGCAATGAGTGACCATATGAGAAGGTCTCATTCTTCTATTGGTTTGGTTATATGGAGTAAGGTGTCTAGTTTCAAAAGAGTGCATTTCAATGATTTAAATGTTTTTCAAAACTTACCTTTGTATGGTCTTGTGACCATATCTTTTTATAAAATGATTGAAAATAAGTTTTGAAAATTTCTATACAAAATAGACACACATACCTTTCCAACGGTATAATATTCTTAATATTTCATGACCGTTTGGATTAGTTTTGAAATCTCCAAAGTAACCACAAAAACAGGGCAACTCTGTTGTTATCCGTTTCTGACCTTTGGTCACTCAAATAACCATAACATTTTCTAAATACATCAAATCATATTTTGTAAATTGGAATAAAAAGTAGACTTCCAAACCTTTCTAATGGTATATTATACGAAAGGTTTGGATGTCGTTTGGTTATGTTTGGGTCGCTCGGAGATTAAGCTATTGTGCTGTCAGGAGTGTACTGCGGTCTAAACCGCTTTTGGGGTATATGCCTAGCCAGCGACCTAGGCAGCGGTAATGTCCAGCCGTGCCATGCTGTCTGGACAATTTCCTAGACACTCGCCTGGCTAGCAGTATGCACAACGGTCATGACGAGATATTGTTTTCCAAGATCAAAACGACGTCGGTTTGTCTAGGGTGTTTACATATATGTTCTCTTCTTCTTCCTTGCCTCTTTAGAGCTCAAAGAATACTTTTTTGGAGTGAGAGAAACTCCATTAGAGAGAGAAAGCTTCAAGATTTGTTTTTTGACTTTCCAAACCCAAAACCCATCTCTATCTTGTATCATTCTTCATCATATGAGCATAGGTGTTCTTGGTTTCATGACTAGGTAAGTAAGAACTTCATTGGACATCTTTTATTGTTCTGCTTACTCTAGATTAGGTGTTTATTGCATGATTAAATACCTAGACTCTAGTTTATTTTATATATTTATGAGTCTTGATAACATGATTGGGTTTGTTTGTTAATAGCTTGAATTTAGGACATATTTGCCATTCTTGCTAAGTCTCTATGCATTGCATTTAGACATTATTAATTAGGACTCATTGATTGCATTTTGTGATTGCATTATAGTTCTTGCCATGCTTAATGACAACTTGTGTTGATATGGCTATTGTGATAGCTAGCATATAGGTCATATTTGCCTTTGGCTAATTAGGTCATATTGATTGCATTTATTGACCATGTCATGCTTAATGACAACTTGTGTTGAAATGGTTTTGTTTGATAACTAGATTGTAATATTGCATATCTATATCTAGTTAAGTCTTTATAAGCATTTATTTAGACATTGATATCTAGGAATTGCACTTAGTGACATTCTTTAATTCCTAGATAAGCATTTAGTGTTGCCTAGCATTATTTGCATAGAATATTTTTACATATTCACATAGGTTGTTGACTCTTCATTGAGATTTAAGTCTTGTGGCTACTGGTGTGTAGTGCACAAGCAATTCAAGTCTTGTAACCAAAGGAAGGGTTGGCAAGCAATTGGTCGGGTGCCACTGTAAAAGGCCCAAGGGGGTAGAGTAGGAGGCGTTCACGCCAAGAGTAATGTATCAAGGGATATCACAAGGGGCTGAACCAAGAGTGGTAAGTGGCGGTGTCCATAGCCTGAGGTTGTCGAGAGTGAGAGTCCGAGAATCACTTAAGTGTGTAACCTTTACTCATATAGTGGATTTCTGTGATCGAGTGTGGCACACTTATCAGCTCATGGTTTTTTACCCGTTTGGAGGGTTTTCCACGTATACATTTTGTGTTGTTTATATTCCGCATTTTTACACTTGATGTTTTATGTTTATTTTATTTGGTGTATATTGAATATTGACTAATCAAGAAAAATTGGTAATTGACTTGATTAAAACCTATTCACCCCCTTCTAGGTTTATAGACACATGCGTTTATTAGGGAACTTTCAATTGGTATTAGAGCAGGTTCCTAAACATACTTAGGTGATCCAAGCTCTTGTTTGTGTGTCTTGCATTTGTTTGCATTTGATTGTTGCATTCATCTCATTCATTAAACACCATAAGTGACATTGAGATGTTAGAGGGAGGTTTGACCTCCAAAATTAAAAGGGATGAATATGACTCCGATGAGGAGATGACTATCATGGTTGAGAGATTTAGGAGATTCATAAAATCTCACAAGAAGAGTATGACCTCCAATGTGAAAAGGGAGAAAAGGATGAACTCCAAAGTGAAGGAGGCAAACAAGAAGACCTTGCTCAAGAATAGTGAAGAGCATGTGATTAACTTCACGGCCTTGGGTGCTTCCTATGTGGAAGATTTTCGTGTGGTAACAGGTGACCAAGGCAAAGGTCTTGATGAGGGAATTGACTCAATTGAGGAATGTCAAGTGACCTTTCTCAAAGTTTTAAAGCAAAATGAAGAACTCTCCAAGGAGAATGAGACTTTGAGAAAGTGGAAGATTTCCTCGGAGGAAAATATCCGTACCCTTGAAGATAGCAAGCAAAATAGTCAAAATCAACTTCATCGGTACAAAAAGATCTTGGAAGACCAAATGGAAGACATCTCCATTCTTGTCTCCAAATTGAAGACCATGGAGAAAGTGACCTCCATTGATGACTCCTTGATGATGGACAAGATTGATGCGTCCAAGTATAAGAAGAGATTGAAGATTGCCACCAAAGGATGAAGGCATTGAAAGTTGAGCTTGCCAACAAAGAAAACTCCTTGAAAATTGTCAAGGAAAAAAAGATGAGGTGCCTTGAAGAATTAAATAAGGCCAAGGTCAAACAACCTCAAGCTCAAGGCAAGATCAAAGCTTCATCTAAGAAATCTTCAACTCAAGGAAAGTCTATACAAGCCTTGGCAACTCAACCAAAGCCTAGGCAATTCAGGAAGAAAGGACAAGTTCTTGAGAAGTCAATCACCTCATCCAACAAACCAACTATGAGGAAATGAGGTGACCACAAGAAGCATGACCAACCAAGGAGGCAAGATCAACTGGCTCAACCACCTCAAGAAGCTAGACCACAAAGGTGCCACCAATCGGCTCAAGCTCCAAAGAGAAGCAAATCGATGCACTATCAAAGACAACCTCATCAATATGGCGATGCCAGGATGAGATCACAATGCAATGGTATAAATTCTTACTTTGTACCTACTTGTCATTTTTATGGTATGATTGGTCACTTAAGACCAAATTGCTTTAAATATATTAAGAGGTGTAGGTTAGAGAGCATGAAATAAAAACAGTTGAATGTTAGGGCAAGTTTGCATGAACCTAGGGAACTTAGAAACATGTCTTTGACCACTAAAATGATAGAGTGGAACCTAGGTGGGTTAGAAAGAATGAACCCGCTTGCCTTAGTGCTCATGAAAAATGCAACTAGGTCCTTTGGACTTGGTAAGCCTATAGGGGCTCATGCCTTCGATTGACTTGATTGGATATGACCCCGTTTGGGGAGCTCAAGCAAAGAGAGCGAACTCGCATGATTTGCTATATGCAAAAAGTTAATTTGTTTTATGCTCTTTTAATAGTTGCTTGAGATTCTTGGTTGCACATATGCTTATATGTTTTTTTTAATAAGTGTGCACTATTGCTTTGTTTACAATCCATGTCATATTTATGTTCAAACATGCATTTTTGGACTATGAGATTTAATTGGGAAAGTACATTTGAATGACCTATAATTTATCTCAATGACATGTGAACTTATTTTTAATGACATGCTTTAAAATGATATGCATGAATTGAGTTTGATTGCTTTAATGCAAATGTGTGTAAGTGTAAATGAGAGGACTAATCAATAAGGATCGTGTATCCATGCAATTAATAAGGATTTTATATCCAAATTAGTCTTCTCTCTTTTCTTAACAGTGGAACAAGACTACTATCATACGGATAATTATCCGAAAAAATAAAAAAGGGTGTAATAGTCGCTCATGTCTTGATTTGCCTTTAAGGATTGATATAGTTTCTTTATTTTTAAACCTTTCAAACTATATCTTGTTTGCTTATGACAAAAGGGTACAAATTGGTTTGAATTCTTTTGGAAACCCTTTTGATGTTTGTTTTGCCAAATACCATTTGTTTTGGATTTGAATGCAACATGTCTTGCTTGCAAAACATCCTTGTCACACATTTTTCTTTAAATAAAACTCCTTGAATCTCTCTCAATTATTTAAGTTGCATAAATTTTGTGTATATGATTATGCATTGTTCTCATACGAATAGCTCTCTTTGCTAAAGCAACCCCGATAAGGGGAGCTCATTTGCCTATCTCATAACAAAAAGAAGGATAAGTCTTGAGAAATATAGGGGGAGCATTGGTTATGCTTTGAGGAGAGATCATGGGAGAGAGTAACCCATTTAGGAGGTGCATTGCACATGCATTTGTTTATATTGCTTTATTGAGTGCAATTAATTTTTATGTTTGTTCACCTCACATGCACTTGTTCTTGGAAAGTGCTTTCATGATATTGTGTGTAGGTATGATGATCTACGAAGAGATTGAAGACCTTGAAGACTTAGAATATTAGGTATCTCTTTTTGTAACGTAGAATGGACTCTCATGAACAATAGCTAGATTTTTTTTTAAATTTTTGTGAGAAATTATTTGTGAGTGGTTGTTTTGTCATAAAATAGCCAAAATGAGAGATTGTAAGGACCTTGATTTTATGATTGGCTTATTTCGTGACAAACCACACCACATTGGGGATGATTGTGTAATGTGTAGCTTAGGTCCTCATTGGCAAGCTTCCAAGCATCTCCATGACTTCAAGAGTAAAAGGTATATTCACTTGACTTTACCTCTTGAAGAGTTAAGGTGCACACACACACCTCATGCATAATTTGTTGATCTTGCATTTGTGTTGATATTGTTTATATGTGTGCATCTCTTCACAATCACACTTGCACTTCATTTATAGATTTAAGTGTGGTATTATGTTGTGTTCGCGCTTGCACGATGGTGTGCTTGTTTTAGCACGTTGAGTGACCATATGAGAATGTCTCATTCTTCTCTTGGTTTGGTTATATAGAGTTAGAAATAACCACGGTTCGGTTCGAACCGTGGAACCGAACCATAACCGTGTGAAATGAATCGTAACCGTAACCGTAACCGTAACCGTAACCGTGGGATTGAAGGTGTTGGAACCCGGTTCACTGGTCACGCAGTGGAACTAGGTTTTAAAATTTTTATACAGATCATAATCTGTATCTGGGACCAATGAACTTTGGATCGTAATTATTTTTCGGAACTAATACATACAATATGTAAACACAGAAAATTGAAATCGATATAATCAAGAAGAAGAAAATCTTACCAACTTTTGGAGGCTCCTTCACTTTATGATACGCTCTTGTCTGAACCACTCTTACCAATATTTGGAGACTCCTTCACTTTACGATGTGCTCATGTCTGAACCACTTGATCTTCCTCGCTATCTCCCGGAACTGGTAACTGCTTGTGGACACGTCATGGTCTCAGGAATTTGAATGGAGGATGTAGAGAGAATTGAAGAAACTCTTTCATCTATGTGTTTCAAAAACACACAAAACATGAAACAATATATATCTATATTTTTTCTTAAAAAGCACACGCCTGCATTTTTTTTCACAAATATATATATATATATTATCTCTCTCACCTGCTTACCTTTTTTTCACAAATATATATATTTATCCCGCATTTGCTTACAAATATATTTCCATCACGCCTCTGCTCAGTTTTATCACAAATATATATCTATCACGCTTCTGCTCTCTCTCTCTCTTTCTCTCTCTCTCTCTCACACACACACACACACATACACACACACACACACACACACACACACATATATATATATATCATATGTGTGTATCAAGTATTTGCATCCCATGCAAAAAATGTTTTTTAACTATTGTTTCATGTGCACACACCAATTTGCATACAATATAATCTCTTGTGTTATTAATTGATTTATATATTTTAATTATCATTTTCAAATATATCGAATATACTAAAAGCGATAATAAGTATTTTAAATTTAAACTTAAATTCAAATACTTAGATAAATGATTTAGTAAAAAAAAAAATCCTATTATTTTATCTTCACCTAAATCCATATATCAACTAACACCCTTCAATTAATAGTTAATTAATAATTCATAATTCATAATTATCAATATAATTATTTAATTAATTTAACTATTAACATTTATTAATTAAATAATCTCATTATTCAATTAATTCCAGAATAAATACAATTAATTGGACAATCCAATTAATTAACCATGACCCTTGTTACCTAAATCGATCGGGCTAGCAAGGGGACTTAATGGATCCACAATATTTTGAGCTCCAATAATTCTCGGAATTACTAATTAAACTCTTTAATTAATATTCCTTGATTATTAACTCCGATGTTATTCCACTAAAATCCCGAAGCTGCATTCTCTCAAGTGTAGACGCTTTTACACAGACCGATATAACTCGGTGTCCATCGATATAGCTATTACACATGGTGTGATCCTCCACAATAGTTCATAATTAGAGCTGGGTCATAATGTCCGTTATACCCCTCTAATTACTTATATCCTTTAAGTACCAATAATTCTCTAAAATATAATAAATCCTATTTCCTCACGGAATTAGGAGAGCGCTCATATTGTCCAATCCCCGAATCAACCCTTAAGGGAACTATCTTCTTCTTCTCACAATCAGGAATGGATTCCACTACTCTGTACAAACCTTCCAAGCCACAAGCCAAACCGCAATCCCAACATACGGAGCATATTGATAAAGAAATTCATCTGACCTCACCCATGGTATATCAAAGACCACGATCTAACCTAAAGGAGTCGATAAGATACTCAGGATTAAGATCACCCACATATAGCTATCATTAGTTGATATATATGAATCTCATCGATAAACAGATCTTGATGAGAGATTCATATAGATTATGGCTCAGTCCTATATGATCACATCATACAAGGTGTCTCCATTCCCATATCTCATATGAATGATTCAGGATAGAATCACCGTACATTAATGAATGGACCACAGCTATAAATTAACCACAAATAAAGTACCCAACTTTATTTGCTATCTATAGACTCTTTAGATTGTACGTCTCTTACTGTATCCATTTGTATATGACACTTATTACACAGTTCAAGATTACATCCGGCAATCTTGGATGTTAGATATATGCACAAGTTATATAATAAACAACACAACAAGAATGAATTGAACTTTTCCTTTTATTTATTTCATAAATCCATTTACAATTTACATCTTTATGGCATAAACCCCAACAATCTCCCATTTGCACTAAAGCATGTGAGGCATGTCTCGTAACCTTAGACCATCTAGGTGACCCGAAAACACTTTAGCCGGTAAGGTCTTCGTAAATGGATCAACATGATTGTCTTGTGAGGATATCTTGGTGACGATCACATCTCCTCTCTGCACTATCTCTCTAATGAGATGATACTTTCTCTCTATATGCTTCCCTCTTTTGTGGCTTCTTGGTTCTTTGGAATTAGCCACAGCACCACTGTTATCACAATAAAGTATGATGGGCCTATCCAGATCTGGAACAACTTTCAGATCACTCAAGAACTTATGGAGCCAAACAACCTCTTTAGCAGCTTCACAAGCGGCTATATATTCGGCTTCCATAGTGAAGTCAGTAATGCAAGATTGCTTGATACTTCTCCACACAATGGCTCCACTACCCAGGGTAAATATTGATCCAGACGTGGATTTCCTAGAATCCTTGTCTGATTGAAAATCAGAATCCGTGTATCCTAACGGGATCAAATCCTGCCTGAAATACACCAACATATAGTCTCTCGTTCTCCGAAGATACTAGAGAATTGTCTTGACAGCAACCCAATAATCTAATTTTGGGTTGACTAGTATTTACTAACGACTCCCACTGTATAGTAGATGTCTGGTCTCGTGCATAACATAGCATACATGAGACTACCTACTGCCGATGCATAAGGTACACGTCTCATATCCTCAACTTCTTGAGGTGTCTTAGGACACTGTTCCTTAGACAAGTGAACTCCATGTCTGGAAGGTAAATTACTTTTCTTATAGTTTTGCATCGAAAATCGCATAACAATCTTATCGATATATGATGCCTGAGACAGTGCTATGAGTTTGTTCTTACGATCCCTTATAAGTTGGATCCCTTATAAGTTGGATCCTTAGAACATAACTTGCCTCTCCCAAATCTTTTATTTGGATTGGCTAGCCAGCCAGCCATTTACATCAGACAAAACTCCCACATCATTCCTAATGAGTAGGATATCATCTACGTATAGAACCAAGAAAATTACTTTCTTATCAATGATGCGCTTGTAGACACAAGGCTCATCGACGTTCTGCTCAAAGCCATAGGTTTTGATCACATCATCGAACCTAATGTTCCAAGATCTAGATGCTTGCTTAAGTATATGGATGGACCTTTGCAGCTTGTAAACCTTTTGCTCTTGATCTGGAGACACGAATCCCTCTGGTTGCATCATATAGCTGCTCTCATAAAGATTGCCATTCAAGAATGCAGTCTCGATGTCCATTTGTCAAATTTCGTAATCGAAATACGCAACAATGGATAAGAGAATCCTAATAGACTTAAACATGGCTACTGGCGAGAAGGTCTCTTCATAATCAACTCCCTCGTTCTGGGTATAACCCTTGGACACTAGTTTTACTTTGAAAGCCTCTACCTTTCTATCTACTCCTCTCTTTCTCTTGTAAATCCACTTCCCTTATGGGTTTTACCCCATCTGGTAAGTCTACAAGATCCCAGACTGAGTTAGACTGAGTTAGAGTACATGGACTCCATCTCGAGATTCATGAATTTAAGTCATTCCTCTTTATCAGGATCTTCCATTGCATTATTAAATATCAATGGATCATTAACACTATAAGCAGAGACAACACATTATCCCTCATCTACACCTAAATAGCGTTCAGGTTGTCTCACAACCCTCTCACTACATTTAGGTAGCAGTGTATCCTGTCCAGGAACCATCTGACTCTCAGATGTTTATGGATCAACAACTCTTGTTGATGAAGCACTAGTCTCACCAGGCTCCAATTCATTCAATACAATCTTAGAACGAGGTTTATAGTCACTAATATAACAGTCCTCAAGAAACATTGCATTTATCGATACAAATACTTTGTTATCTTCGGGACTATAGAAGTGTCCACCTCTGGTCTCCTTGGATTATCCTAGAAATAGGCAGACCACAGACTCAGAGTCTAGCTTTCCACTTTTGTTCTTTAGCACGTGTGCTGGACACCCCCATATGCGAAAATACCGTAAACTAGCTTTACGACCATTCCACAACTCTAGGGGAGTCTTAGGAACAGATTTGGATGACACCACATTCAAAATGTATGCCACTGTTTGTAACGCATATCCCCAGAAGGAATTTGGTAATGATGAGAAGCTAATCATAGATCTCACCATTTCCATTAGGGTTCTATTTATCCTCTCCGGTACACCATTTTGCTGAGGTGTACCGGGAGCTGTGAGTTGGGAAACTATCCCATTCTCGACCATGAAGTCATCAAACTCTTGGTCAAGGTACTCACCTCCACGATCCGATCATAGTAACTTGATAGTCTTACCTAATTAATTCTCAACTTCAGCTCAAAATTCTTTAAACATTTCAAATTTTTCCGACTTCCATTGCATTAGGTAGACGTATCCGTATCTTGAGTAGTCATCTATAAAGGTGACATAATGCTTATAACCACCCCTAGCTTTAACATTCATTGGTCCGCAGATGTCCGATGTATAAGCTCTAGCGGTTCTTTAGCTTTAAGCTCTTTTCCAGTAAAAGGTTTCTTAGTCATCTTACCTTCCAGACAAGATTCACAGACAAGTAAGGTGCCAACCTTTAACTCACTTAAAGGTCCGCTTTTTACTAGTCTGTCTATCCGGTCAATGTTGATATGTCCAAGCCTTAGATGCCAGAGATACGTGTCATTATCTGGAGAAATCTTATGACGTTTAGTTTTTGGTTTTTCAACCTTAAATATTTCGGTGTTAAGCAGTGTAGTATGTATTAACGATCTTAACACATACAAATTATTTTCATTAATTCCTGAACAAATATTCAGACCATTCTTTCTAATAATAACAGACTTATTATTAAAAGAAACAGAATACGATTGTTCTAACAATTTAGAAACGGAAATCAAATTCCATGTTAATCCAGGAATATAAAAAACATTGTTCAATAATAAAAAACTATTATTATTACAAAATTGCAATCTTAACCCTCTTACATCTTTTACCGATACGATATCCCCCGACCACACACATTGAGAAGGCTCCCTCCTCTAGCTGTGTCCAAGAATCAGTCCACTACAAAGAAGAACAAACATGGTTAGTGGCCCCCGAATCAATTATCCAGGATGAAGAATCATCTTCCACTAAACAAGATTCAAGAACAAATAAATCATATTTACCTTTCGTCTTTTTCTTCTTGGCTACCTCCTCCAGGTATTGAGGACAGTTCCTCTTCCAATGCCCGACCTTGTCGTAGTGGAAACATTTTCCTTTGCCTTGGTCGGTGGAGGTGCCCTTCTTTTTGCTTTGGTCTTTCTTGGGTTTGGGCTTACCCTTCGCCTTCCCAACAGACCTCTTCCTCTTTTTATTATTGGAGGAAGATGGTTCGACAACATTTGCCTCACCGGTCTTACCCTTATTATCCTTAATTAAGGACTCAAATGTAGCAAGCTCATTGAGCAATTGTGTAAGACTAAACTTTAACTTGTTCATCCCGTAGTTGCTCTTAAACTGATCGAAACTCTTTGGAAGAGTCGTTAGTATGATGCTCACTTGACTGGGTTCGTCAATGGCCCCACCATTGACTTCTGCCATGTTGAAGTAGGACATCATGCTCAGGACATGTTCCCAAACTAACGTACCTTCCTTCATTCGAGCGAGCATAGCAGAACGAATAGCTTCATGTCGCTTTTGCTCAGAGGGCTGCCCGAACATAGCTTGCAATGACTCCATGATTTCGAATGCTGAAGTCATTGCTTCATGAATTGTGACAAGCACGTCTGTTATAAAAGCCAACAGATATGTTCAGGTCTTCTCATCAGATGAGACCCATCGCTCGTATGCCTCACAAACAGTTCGTGTGGCATTGGCAGCAGCCGCTGGAGAACATTCCTCCATAAGCACAAACTTGAGGTCTTTGGTGACCAATATTGCATTAATGTTAAGTTTCCATTTAGTGTAGTTATCACCAGTTAATTTGTCGTTTACGAGAATTTGAAGTAATGCAGAAGACATTATTGCTGAAATAAATAAAACATTCATTCAGTCATTTATTTAAAACAAGTGCGAGTGCTTTGGCATAAATTTAAACACGATGCATGAACATATTTAACAAACTAGAACTACTCTAAAACTAGTTGCTATACCACGGCAATCCAACATACCACAAAGAAGTGCCGCCTTAGGGTCGGTCAAGTCTTTGTATGTTGGACCGAGACATTCTCAATTAAATGATATTCTAGAATAACTCTTATTCCATATCATTCAACCATCGTTCATTCAGTCAGGTTTTTAATTAACAAAACTTAATCAAAACCTTCGTGAGTGTAACCCACCATTTCAGATCTCACAAGCTTAACTTGAGAATTGCCGCCTTAGGGCCGGTCAATCCCGAAATACCCTCAGAAATTCAAACCGTTAGGAAGTCAACCTTGGTATTGACCTTTAAGGAAACCCTCCTTAGGGAAAACGAAAGCAAATCCGTTACGAGGCCCCACTCGGATCTCACGGTGTTGAACTAATGATGGAGACCACGAGATATATATGTTATATATCCGTCTCACACTCACTATTTCCAAATTAGGGTTTTCTATTAACCGTTAATACACCTAGACTCTACAGGATTAAATGACTAACTTTAATCAAGTTATCTAGCGCATTAACTAATTATAACCAAATTCTAATTAACTAATAAATTATTAATGATTTTTAACAATTAAAAATCTAATGTATTAGTGAACAATCTAAGATTCAGTAAACTATTTACTAAGGTTAGATTATTATGATAGTGTTTACCAAGTTTTAACAATTAAAACTCTAATACTTTATTCGGATAATTTATTATTAGGTAATTAATCATATTAATCCTAATTACAATAAATGACCATATTAATCTAACTTATTAAATTCTTTAATAACTAGATTAACATTAATTATAATTACCATGTTTTCTAACCATTAAAAAACTAATCTCATTATTCATAGCCATTTATGTATTTACCCATTTTAATCACATTAAAAAATATACATAAAGTATCAGGCTATGATGCATGTATGACATATCAAATATATTTGTGTAGGCACATCTAATCTAAATGACATACGTATGCATGACAATGCTTTTATCATCACATAATATAAAGCATACATGAATTGACCAAGTACTGTGAATTATTTAACCTAAAAAATTGGAATCTAAAATTACAAAAAAAATTCCCAAGGCATTCCTTGGTCTTCTAGTAACTTCAGATATCTTCCAGTCTCTTCAGGTCACTCCGATTCGTCTCATGAATCCTTCTTCGTGATTTTTCCAGGTCTTCAAATATAGGTTGCAATTTTTTTTTACTATACAATAACAGTAAAAAAAAAATAAACATAATAATAATAATAATAATAATACATCCCATAAACCCTACCATATAATTAATGATCAATAATGTTTTTGTAAATTAAAAAACATATATATACATACAAAAACAACATACAATCAATTTAAATTGTGCCTACACAATCATACATACAAGAGCATCAAAAATATTTTATTGTTCCGAAAATAAAATTGGCTCTAATACCAATTGTTGGAACCTCGTTCACCGGTTACACAACAGAACTAGTTTTTAAAATTTTTCTACAGATCATAATCTGTATATGGGACCAGTAAACTTTGGATTGTAATTATTTTTCGGAACTAATACATACAATATGTAAACACAGAAAATTGAAATCGATATAATCAAGAAGAAGAAAATCTTACCAACGTTTGGAGGCTCCTTCACATTATGATATGCTCCTGTTTGAACCACTCTTACTAACGTTTGGAGACTGCTTCACTTTACGATGTGCTCCTGTCTGAACAACTCGATCTTCCTCGCTATCTCCCAGAACTGGTAACTGCGTGTAGGCGAGTCACGGTCTCAGGAACTTGAATGGAGAATGTAGAGATAATTGAAGAAACTCTTTCTTCTATGTATTTCAAAAACACATAAAGCATGAAACAATATATATCTATATTTTTTCTTTAAAACCATATGCCTGCACTTTTTTTTCACAAATCTATATATATATATATCGCCTGCTTACTTTTTTTTCACATATATATATCTCACCTGCTTACTTTTTTTTCACAAATATATATATATATATATATATATATATATATATATATATATATATCTCACCTTTGCTCACAAATATATTTCTATCACACCTCTGCTCACTTTTATCACAAATATATATATATATATATATATATATATATATATATATATATATATATATTTATCATATGTGTGTTTTAAGTATTTGCATCCTATGCAAATTCTTCTTTTAACTATTGTTTCATGTGCACACACCAATTTGCATCCAATGCAATCTCTTGTGTTATTAATTGGTATATATATTTTAATTATATTTTTTAAATATATCTAATATATTAAAAGTGATAATAAGTATTTTAAATTTAAATTTAAATTCAAATACTTAGATAAATGATTTAGTAAAAATAAAATAATCCTATTATTTTATCTTCACCTAAATCCATATATCAACTGACACCCTCCAATTAATAGTTAATTAATAATTCATAATTATCAATATAATCATATAATCTAATTATTTAATTAATTTAACTATTAACATTCATTAATTAAATAATCTCATTATTCAACTATTTCCCGAATAAAAACAATTAATTGGACAATCCAATTAATTAACCATGACCCTTGTTACCTAAATCGATCGGACTAGCAAGGGGACCTAATGGACCCACAGTATTTTGAGCTCCAATAATCCTCGGAATCACTAATTAAACTCTTTAATTAATATTCCTTGATTATTAACTCCGGTTTTATTCCACTAAAAACCCGAAGTTGCACTCTGTCAAGTGTAGATGCTTTTACACAGACCGATACAACTCGGTGTCCATCGATATAACTATTACACATGGTGTGATCCTTCACAATAGTTCAAAATTAAAGCTGGGTCATAATGTTCGTTATACCCCTCTAATTATATATATCCTTTAAGTACCATTAATTCTCTAATGGATAATAAATCCTATTTCCTCAAAGAATTAGGAGAACGCTCATATTGTCCAAGCCACGAATCAACCCTTAAGGGAACTATCGTCTACTTCTCACAAGAAGGAGTGGATTCCACTATTATGTACAAACCTTCCCAGCCACAAGCCAAACTGCAATCCCAACATACGGAGCATATTGATAAGGAAATGCATCTGACCTCACCCATGGTATATCAAAGACCACGATCTAACCTGAAGGAGTCGATAAGACACTCATGATTAAGAGCACCCACATATAGCCATCATTAGTTGATATATATGAATCTTATCGGTAAACGGATCTTGGTGAGAGATTCATATAGATCATGGCCCAGTCCTAAATGATCACATCATACAAGGTGCCTCCATTCCCATATCTCATATGAATGATTCATGATAGAATCACCATACATTACTGAATGGACTGCAACTATAGATTAATCACAAATAAATTACCCAACTTTATTTCTTTTCTATGGACTCTTTAGATTAGACGTCTCTTACTGTATCCCTCTGTATATGACACTCATATACACAGTTCGAGATTACATCCGGTAATCTTGGATGTTAAATATATGCACAAGTTATATAATAAACAACACAACAAGAATGAATTGAACTTTTCCTTTTATTTATTTCATAAATCTATTTACAATATACATTTTTAGGGCATAAACCCTAACAGAAGGTTCGGTTCCGGTTCTCCTTAAAAAAACCACTCTGGAACCGGCGGTTCTGTTCGATTCGATTCCAGATTTTTTTTTTCTTATGCTAAAATGAAAAAAACAAAACCCGACCGACTGAACCGGCAGAATCTGACCGGAACTGTTGGTCTATGGTTCTGGTTCCGGTTCCGGTTCCGGTTCCGGTTCCGGTTCCGGTTCCGATTCCGATGCTAGCTCCTTCTGGAACTGACGGTTCCAAATCGAAATCGAAACTGGCCAGAACCGTGGGCATGCCTATATGGAGTAAGGTGTCTAGTTTCAAAAGAGTGTATTTAATGATTTAAATGTTTTTCAAAACTGACCTTTATATGGTCTTATGACCATATCTTTTTATAAAATGATTGAAAATGAGTTTTGAACATTTCTGTATAAAATAGACACCATACCTTTCCAACGGTATAATATTCTTAATATTTCATGACCGTTTGGATTGGTTTTGAAATCTCCAAATTAACCACAAAAATAGGGCAACTATGTTGTTATCCGTTTCTGACCTTTGGTCACTCAAATGACCATAAATTTTTCTATAAACATCCAAATCATGTTTTTTAAATTGGAGTAGAAATTAGACTTCCATAACTTTCTAACGGTATATCATACGAAAGGTTTGGATGTCGTTTGGTCATGTTTTGGGTTGCTCGGAGCTCGAGCTATTGTGCTGTCAGGCGTGTACCGCGGTCTAGACCACTTTTGAGGCACATGCCTAGCCAGCGACCTAGGTAGTGGTAATGTACAACCATGCCATGCTGCCTGGACAGCTGCCTAGACACTTTTCTGGCCAATGTTATACACAGCGGTCATGAAGAGATTTTGTTTCCCAAGTCCAAAATGACACCGTTTTGTGTATGGTTTTTACATATATGTTCTCTTCTTCTTCCGTGCCTCTTTAGAGCTCAAAGAATACTTTTTTAGAGTGAGAGAACCTCCATTAGAGAGACATGCTTCAAGCTTTGTTTTTAACTTTCCAAACCCATCTCTATCTTGCATCATTCTTCATCATATGAGCACAGGTGTTCTTGATTTCATGACGAGGTAAGTAAGAACTTCATTGAACATCTTTTATTGTTCTTTTTACTCTAGATTAGGTGTTTATTGCATGATTAAATACCTAGACTCTAGTTTATTGCATATATTTATGAGTCTTGATAACATGATTGGGTTTATTTGCTGATAGCTTGAATTTAGGACATATTTGCCCTTATTGCTAATTCTCTATGCATTGCATTTAAACATTATTAATTAGTTATCAGTGATTGCATTTTGTGATTGCATTATAGTTCTTGCCATGCTTAATGACAACTTGTGTTGATGTGGCTATTGTGATAGCTAGCATATAGGTCATATTTGCCTCTAGCTAATTAGGTCATATTGATTGCATTTTGATGATTGCATTTATTGACCATGTCATGCTTAATGAAAATTTGTGTTGAAATGGCTTTGTTTGATAACAAGATTGTAATATTACATATCCATATCTAGTTAAGTCTTTATAATCATTTATTTAGTCATTGATATCTAAAAATTGCATTTAGTGACATTCTTTAATTCTTAGATAAGTATTTAGTGTTGCCTAACATTATTTGCATTTAGAATATTTTTACATATTCACATAGGTTGTTGACTCTTCATTGAGAATTAAGTCTTGTGGCTACCGGTGTGTAATGCACAAGCAATTCAAGTCTTGCAGCCAAAGGAAGGGTTGGCAATCAATTGGTCGGGTGCCACTGTAAAAGGCCCAATGAGGTAGAGTAGGAGGCGTTCACGCCAAGAATAGTGTATCAGGGGATATCACTAGAGGCTGAACCAAGATTGGTGAGTGGCGGTGTTCATAGCCTGAGGTTGTCGAGAGTGAGAGTCCGAGAATCACTTGAGGGTGCAACATTTGCTCATATAGTGGATTTCTACGATCTAGTGTGGCGCACTTAAGTGCCCGTGGTTTTTTACCGTTTGGAGGGTTATCCACTTATAAATCTTGTGTTGTTTATATTCCGTATTTTTACACTTGATGTTTTATGTTTATTTTATTAGGTGTATATTGAATATTGACTAATCAAGAAAAATTGGTAATTGACTTGATTAAAACATATTCACCCTCTTCTAGGTTTATAGACACACGCGTTTATTAGGGAACTTTCAGAGGTATATGTGGATGATATGTTGACAAAGAGCACAATAACCGAAAAGCATGCAGCAAACCTCAGGGAGACGTTCAGGGTACTGAGGAACTTTGGCTTGAAGATCAATCCCGATAAATGCATTTTCGGAGTGCCTTTGGACAGATTCCTCAGTTTCCAAGTCTTTCAGAGGGGAATCGAAGTAAATACGGAAAAGATAAAGGCATTAGAAGAAATGAGATCCCCAAGAACCCCGAAGGAAATCCAAAGGCTAACGAATGGCATTGGCACTGGTAACGGCAGCGAGAAAAGGGTAAGCACTTGTCTACCCATCAGTAAGTCGACAAACAAGTGCTTACCCTTTTTCAAAGTAATAAAAAAGGGGAAGGGGTATAATGGAAAGATGAATGTGAACAGACTTTTTGAAAGATCAATGAGTACCTAGGAAAAGCCCCAATCCTATCTAAACCTCTAGACGGAGAAGTCCTCTACTTATATTTGTCAATCACAGCTGTGGCGACAGCGTCAGTATTGGTCAAGATAGAGCAAAGGGTGCAAAAGTCGGTGTATTACACCAACAAGGCTTTATTGCCAGCTGAAACAAGGTACTCGGTGTAGGGAAAAAATGGTTCAAAATGTAACGGAAGCGTGAGAAAAAGAAAATTAGGGTTTGCGTATAAATAAAAATGTCCCCTTTTATAACAAGAACCTTAACCATAGATTAATTGATGTATATAAAAAGTATTGTATTTTTTTTCATGACGATTGAATTAGCGTCGAATTGAATTCGCAAGATCTTCCAATCCAATCACGAACATGAATCACCTAGGAGTGTGGGCTCCCTTTCTTTAAATTGTATACCTGATGATGGAAACAAACAAAATCTTATTCTTTGTTAGTCACAATAATTCTCCAAGAGGAAAACCAAGAACGTCCGGTCACTTTTGAATTATCAATCAATTTAATTGAAACTCGCGTGAACCTTGATTCGATGTTGTACATAAAACCCTTTTGATGTAAATGATACTAGTGTACTATCGAAAACAAAAACGTTCCCCTTTTTCTCTTCTTGGTTGAATTCACACTTTCTCTATGAGTTGGTCGAA
Source organism: Dipteronia dyeriana (assembly GCA_032871835.1). NCBI lineage: Eukaryota > Viridiplantae > Streptophyta > Magnoliopsida > Sapindales > Sapindaceae > Dipteronia > Dipteronia dyeriana. The sequence continues at coordinate 25,396,654 of CM065296.1, forward strand.
TTTTGTCCAGAGTAAAAAACAAATTTTTCTCCTTCAAAATTCTCTCTTGCTAGGCCAAATTCTCTTCTTGAAAATTGCTTAGCATGGCCGAAATTCATCTCATAGAAAAACTTAGACTGGCCGAAATTAACATACGTATATATATAGGATCATAAATCCTCTCCTTAGAAGGATTTACTTGGTTGGAAAGAATCCTTTCCTTATGTGAATTTATTTGGTAGTTAAGAATCCTTATCTAAAAGGAATTCTATCCTATTATATATATATATATATATATGGGCTGGCTGAAATTTCATTGGATATATATTAGGATCACATATCCTTTCCTAAGAAAGATTTACTTGGTAGTTAAGAATCATTTCCTTAGGTAGATTTACTTGGTGGATAAGAATCCTTTTCTAAATGAATTCTATCCTACACCAAGACTCCTAATCCAACTCAATAGTGTATTTGTAACCGTATAAAAGACTTTCTAATTTGATTAGATAAATAATTCCTTTTATTTATCTACTTATCAAATATAGTCTTTAATATTAATTATACTACCAACAATAGTATATTTTAGACCAACTCCTATTAGGAAAAAGATTTTGACTTTTAATTAAATAATTAATTAATCAACAAATTAATTAATTTCTATTTAATTAAATAATAAAATAAAAATGATATAATTTAAGCTATTCTTTATAGCCTTGCCGCCCAACACATGTATATAAGCCATATATTATTTTTCTTATTTTATTAAATCCATTGGACCTTAATTAAAAAGTTCACATTTGAACTAGACCCATTCTTACAAAAAGAAACAAGTTCACATGCCTTAATACAATTCTAGATGGACTCCTAAATTGGTCCGGTAGAATATATCAAGTGATCTATGCAAGTTCGTGTGAATTGGGGATCTTGGTGGGCTATCTAAATTTAAGCTCCAATAGACACAACCCAATCACAATCAATAAATGATTCACTTAGGTCCAATCTATTTAATTTTAGTTCATTCCAATAAAAAACTAAAATTGAACTCTTAAATAAAGATAGAATAAGTTGATGTTACTCATTCATACCCTAGACAACCTTATTGGAGAAAGTATATCCTCGTGAAGAATACCAGTAAAATCCAAGAGCTCATAGACCACCTATAGCTCTCCAAGTTACCATATTTAGTCATATGACCACATTTTGAACTTGGATATTTTGACTTGTCCAGAAGCCATGTTTCAATAGACACTATTGAAAACTTAACGTTAATATTTAATATCCAATACCTCAAAACATCCATATGATGGTATTCTACTCTCATTCAATAAATGGAGCCACAAAGTCCATATCTATAAATGAAGTCCTCTATCGATTAACAAATAAATACCACCAAACTATCGAGGATAGACTATGCTATATAATCGTACTCATTGATAGCTCAAATAATAACACTTGCAACCATAAGTCCATCATTTATCTCAGGATTGAGATAGACTCTCCGATTGTCTTCAAATGAAAACTTTTATCCATTGATGGTTCTAGATAAAGTATTTCATTTTGATCTTATTCAATGCACCCAGTGCACTAGATTCTTTTGCCCAAAGACACCACACTTTGATGATTTTAGACTCATCATAACACATTTGATCCCACTCAAATGCTAGCAAAAGAATCTACGACTTTGACAAGATAAAGGCTCCCAACCTTTTATCATAAGTTATGAATGTTATTCAAGACTAACTAAAGAATTGTGTCTACCTCATACATATCTAGATGTATGAACAATTCTTCTTTTCTCATAGTCTTTTGACCTTATGATTATTTACTTTTGACAATTATAATAATTAAACTATAAATGTTATAAGATTTGTTAAAATAGAAATCACTTTATTAATATGAAAAGATTGTCAAATACATTATTATACTCTTGCTATCGAGCATATTCCTAACACTCTGTAGTCGAACAGATGGCATTGGCACTGGCAACGACAACAAGAAAATTGAGACCTTAATTTTAGGCCCAGAAAATTGAAGTTTATACGGATGCCCGTTTAAGCAAATTTTGTCCAAACCTGAAGTGTCTGAGAGATTAACTAAGTGGGCAGTGGAACTGAGCAAGCTTTACATCAAATACCTACCAAGAGCCGTAATAAAAGGACAAGATGTGGTTGGCCTGATCATTGAGTTCACTGAGCCAAATAGCGAGGTGATCAAGATGCTCAAGGAAAAAGAAAAAAAGGAGTTCTTCTAGAAATTGCATGTCGATGGATCATCAAACACGCATGGCTATGTGGCAGGTATAGTGATATCCACCCCGAAAGGTGATCAAGTAGAGTGTATCCTACGATTTGACTCAAAGCTACTAACAATATGGCTGAGTATGAGGCACTTTTGGCAGGTCTCAGGGTTTGCACTGCATTAGAGGCGGACAAGCTGGAGATATTTAATGACTTGCAAGTGGTACTCAACCAGATCTTGGAAGAGTACCAGACTAAAGACATCAACATGGCTACTTACCTAGAGGTAGCCAGGGTATTGCTTAAGAGATTTAAAACCTTTAGGATCACTTAGATCCTAAGGGAGAAAAATGAGAAGGCTGATGCACTATCGTCACCAGCATCAGCGACCACCATAATATGGTCAAATACTATCCCAATGGCTCACCACAAGAGACCTAGTATCAAAGATGAGGAAGATGTGTTAGATGTGGGGGTAATTGAAGAAGGGCAAGCCACATGGATGACCATAAAATACCTAGAAAATGGAACACACTGAGCAGAAGTGACCGAGGAAAATCGCCTCAGATATAGAACCACCAAGTACTCAATGGTCGGGGAAGAGTTGTACATAGAGGATTTTTGAAGGCTATAGAAAGATATGTCTGCCCCACAAAAGGAAGACAAATATTAGATAGCATACATAGAGAAGTGTATGGGAATCACTCTAGTGGTAGAAGTTTGGCACATAAGAACCTCAGGCAAGGTTTTTTCTGGCCAACCCTATTTTAGGCTACCCAGGCAATCATAGAACAGTATGGAAATTGCCAGAGAATAGCCAATAATATCAAAAAGCCATCTGAGCAGTTGAAGAAATTAACATTGCCTTGGCCGTTTGCCATATGAGGACTAGATCTGACTGGTCCAATACCAACCGCCACCAAAGAAGGTGCAAAGCATGTCATTATGGTTGTAGACTACTTCACAAAATGGGTAGAAACAGAGTCACTAGTGCATATAACCAAAGAAAACACAATCAATTTTATGAGAAAAAACATCATCTACCGATTTGGCATCCCGGATACTATTATCACTGATAGCGGGACCAAATTCGACAGTGACAACTTCAGGAAAATATGCCAGGACTTTCGTATAAAGAATTATGATGCCACACCAGCTCATCCTTAAACTAACGGCCAGATAAAGGTAGTGAACAAGATAATCAAATAAGAAAGGAAATTGGGCAGACAAGTTACATGAAATAATATGGGCGGTCATCGAACCACAGCAAGAACTTTAATTGGAGAGACTCCTTAATCACTGGTGCTTGGAACAGAAGCAGTAATCCCGATTGAAGTAATTCATAATTCACCAAGGGTATAACTTTTTCACCCCGACGCAAATATAGAGATGCTAGAACAAAACCTAGATGAGCTGGAGGAAAATAGAGACTTGTCGAGGGTAAGGAATGCCATATATCAACAAAGGACAACCAAATATTACAACTCACATGTCCGGATAAAGAGATTCCAGCTCTAGGATCTAGTTCTCAGAAGAGTGTCGCTCAATATAAGGGAAAAATCAGTGGGATCGATGGCCGACAAATGGAAAGGTCCATACCAAGTCGTTAGGTTAGCCAGCCATGAAGCATACCGCCTTACCCGATCGGAAGAAGGTGAACTGCCCAGGCCATGCAATGCACAATATTTAAGATTTTCTACCCTTAGACTTTTCTCATTATTTAGATAAATTGATTTGCTTTCTATTTTCAAAATAGCTAATATATTGTTATCTTTTTCCAGCAATTAATAAAAGTATCTTCAAGGAAACAATTCCAAGAAGTCAAGTAAAGTGTTCTAAATTTTTCTTTCGTCCACAAAATCAATTATGGGGTACCTAAGATCACTTAATGCCCGTAGGGGCACCTGGGAGGCCCAGTGAGGGAGCTAAAGACATATGTCGTAAAAATAATGTACACTCATTGAAACTAACTGGGTGTATAGAAACACTATTAGAGCACCTTCATGTCACAGGTACATGATGGGATATGCTAAAAGTTGAATGAGGGGTAAGATATTTATACTTGAAACAGTTGTTAATGCAAAGTTTAGCATCCTCTGTAAAGTTAGTAAAATATAAGCTGCCCTCGTTGCAACGAATCTTGAGCAACAGACTTTTGGGAGACATCCTAGTGAACTAGCTGACAGATTAAAGACAAGTGTCTATAAATTAGATACCATGCAAGTGATCCCTAAAAGAACACTACTTGACGAAGAAACAATAAAGAAATCGGGAAACGAGATAACCGATCGGGTTAGGACCAGCATTGTACAAATGATTTATATCACTGAATAAACCTGACCACATACAGATGTTGGGTCAAAGTTAAGGTCGTTTAGCTTTTTGCGATAAAATGCATATAGTTTGATTTAACAAATGACCCCGATCGTACAAAGATTGTTTGGTTAAAGATGGGTTATCAAATTCATCATGACAGTAAACAAACAATTAAATTATGGAATAATCCCGACCACACGTGAGAATTTGGTTACAGTTAAGTCATTCGATTCTATGTAAGAAAACACACACAGTTCAATTTAACTAATGAATCCAACCACTCATAGGTTGCCCTGTTAAAAGTTGGTTATTCGACTCAGCATAATAAAAAGCATACGGTTTAAGTTATTTAACTTAATGTGAAAACAACAAGCATAGCAAAATAAAAAATGATATTATTTATATCAAAAGTTGGGCTACAAAATGGTGACCAAAACCTACATGAGTAAAAATGGTAGGAAATATGGCAACAAAATCAAGCACCCGGTGTGCCTGAGGGACCTCCAGGCCAAGACCCACCAGGAGGAACACCATTGTCTCCATATTCGTTGGTCAATTCCCTAAAATCTGGCCAGTTGATGTCGCCTTCTAGGTCATTGGTCATGAAAGGAGAGTAATCTGTATCAGGTAGGGGGCCAACATCAGCCCCCTTTGTTAAAGCACCACTCTTCTCTTTAGCATGGAAGTTCACCAAGGAAGATTTGGAGGGGAGTTCTAGGTGCATGTTATGGGGTCCTTCCCGATCGAGTTGCAATATGCCCTAAATATAATCCTTTGGTTCTTCATAGCCTTCAGTGACTCAGCTTTGTGTTTCTAGATCATCTTATCCCATATCCGGAGAGACTCCACCAAAAACTGCTCATTACAACCAAAGCACATCTGAGAGGTGACTAGCCCTCACTCGAGCTCTCTCAGCATGACTACCTCAAAAGCGTGAGATCTCTTGTAATGGTCCACATTCTAAATTTCTAGGGCTAGTCTGGCTTCTTGGGAAAGCACTTCCAATATGACCTGTTGATGCTCCAAATCTTGAGCCAATCGCTCGTAACGCAGGCAAGCCTCCTCGGATGCTTGTTGTGACTCGAGCATAGTCTGTTGAGCGGTGGTAAGAGTGTCCTTAGCCACTTGGGCTTTTTCCTTAAGTTTGGTTTCTTCCGTTTCAGCTAGGATAGTCGTTGACTCAAGCTTAGCGTTTCATAATTCTTCCCTCACAACCCTACCCTCCAACTCAACATTCTTTATGGTGAGTTCCTTGAACGTCACACTAGTTACGGAACACCTACTTTCAACATGAGCAATAGACCTCCTTATAGCATTCTCAGTTATAACATAATTCTTCAATTTCTCTTCATAAGATTGCTTGATTTTGGACTCGTTAGCCGAGGAGGATTTAAGGGCTTTAGTTTTCTCATCAAGCTTCTTTGTCAGCCGAGATATCTCTACAACTAGTCTCTTTTGATCAGTCTGAAGCCAAGCCAACTCTTCCATCGCCTGACAAAAAGATAAAAAGAAGAGTAATAATAATGTTAGACGTTTATAAAGGCTGAAAGTGGAGAAGACTTACAAAAACTCCATTATTGAAGATCGTACGGATTCGTTTAAAGCTGTTAGTAGCTCTGGCCTGCCTTCAATATCTATCACCAATATACCTCTCACCAACCGACATGGAACGAAGTACAGAAATAGGGTTGGCACAAGAACTACTTGAACTGGGAGGAAGAGAAGACTTGGATACAGTGACAGTCGCTGGAGCCGATGGGGCAGATCCATCATGATCAGGTGTGAAGATGGTCGGGAAAGTTACTGGAGGGGTCAGATCTACAACAGTTAATGTCCTTAAAATTCCACTGCCCCTCTCCAGCCTAAAATTTAGTTGCAAGAGTCCTGGATATCTGCCCTTTAGAAGCTTGACCTTCACTTACACCCTAGTGGAAAAGAGGCGCAAGAGGTACTGATCGATCATTATTTGTATATGTTTTTAATCCTCATTCCTCCAATCAATTGCTTATTTCTTGAGCTTTTATGTATTTAATTTATGTTTGAGCCTTTTCAGGTTATTGGATTTAAGTGTTGTGTTTGGAGAATTTTTGGGGTAAATGGGCAATTCTGTCAATTGTTTATGTGTAGGTCGCTGCCCAAGTAGAGCCTCTACCAAAACGTATCTAATGGAGAAGTCCAGGCGTGCCTTCTTTCAAGACCGCGATCCATCTGCTTCTTAGTACCAGCCCAAGCTGTGGCCTACGCCTCGGAAATGACCAAAGAGTACAACGTTTGGAGTACCGCGGTCTGTGTAAGGTATCTGTGCTGCGATATATGAAGTAGTCGTGTGTATTCCTTATTTTCTTGGGAATTCTAAAACCCTACTTGGTGGAGGACCTATATAAATAAATAAATATATATATATATATATATATATATATATATATACTTTTTATTTTTATATTTTCAGAGGACTTGAGAGGCAGACATTCTAGCCTTCTTAACCATTATTTTCTTTCATAAACACCTTACACAATTCTCTCATCATCTTTACACATCAAAAGATTGAAGATTGAGAAGATATCAATCGAAGACTTGAAGTATTTAATGGCTTTTATCTTTTCTTTCTCTTCTCTTTCGATTTTCATGATATGTAACTAATTTCATAACTAGAGAATCAATGTAAACCTTTAGTGAATGCTCATGTTTGGATTAATATTATTATTTCTTCAATTCAATTCTTGATTTATTCATTGTTCTTAATTGTTTAATCCTAATTAGTTGTAATTCTTATTCATACCTTGACCAAAGGGTGAATGATTATTTGGCATGATTTTAGAATTAAGACTATCTGAGAATTAGGGTTAGTGTTGACCAAACTTAATCTTAATTAATGATATTTTGAATGAATGAATTTTATCTTTAGCCTGACCAAGGCAAAGTAATAGAATTTTGTTCTTATTTCTTGCACTTAATGGGTTTCCCACCATTGCTCAGACCTTGACAATTGGGTGAATAACGCTTGGGAATACGTGACTCAACCCGTGACTGAACAGTAATAGTCACATTAAAGACAAAGAATGAACCCTAGAATTGATTGAATCTTGTTTACAAACTAATTCCAAACATTGAGTGTTCATAATGAGGGATCATTGATGACCTAGTGCTTTCTTTTCATTAATCACAAACCAAAAATTCTCAATTGCTTTCTTAGTTTAATTAAATTTAGGTTTTTTTTTTAATTTAATTCAAAACTCAACAATCTTCTGGTTACTTTCAGTTTAGCTTTAATTAGAACTAGTTTTCAACCATTAAATCTCTAGTCCTCATGAGAATGATCTCTACTTGCTGCTATATTTATCTTCACGATTCGTGAACTTACGAGTATTGCTTTTATAACTATGGTTTTATACATCAAGTACATCAGTAGGGATGCTCCCAGCCTGGCTGGTCCCAACATGACTGGTTCCAGCATCATCAGCCAAATCGGCAACTGCAACGTTTGGTAAAACCCCGAAAAACCTATCCAACCTTAGAGACACTTTATTAACATGCTCCTCAGTAACATCGAGCAGATCGTCATCAATGAAAAGCTCCTCAGTGGTGGGTTCACTGCCATCTGAGTTAGAGTCGATGAAGACTATCTAACATTTGATAGAAAACTACATTGGGGCCTTACCAAGACACTGTGTAGACAGGTCAACGGGAGCCTGATCGATAGGAAGATTGGCTTGGGCCTAAGGTAGCTCACGTTGAGAATAAATTTTTGTCTATTACAGTGTGGCCACACCACCAGTTCTAACCAGGACCTGGCATTCTAGTCAGGATAGAATAAAAATGGACATTTGTTGTAGGTACACGATCACCCATTCTCTTTGACAGTTATTCTCATAAAATCAGATCAGCCAAGGTCTCCCGATCATCATCTTCTTTTTCAAGGATGATAGGATCAACCCATGACTGGATAACTACTGAATCAGCAGCATGTGGAACTTTCATCCATCTATAAATAAACTCGAGGGCGGATGACCCCTTTTTTAGTTTTAGCTACTTTTTTGTTGGGAGCCTCTTTGCTAAAACTCTCTCTGTCAGACCTCTCTTTACTAGGTCTATCCCTGCTGGATCTCTCATGGCTGGACCCATCCTTGTCAGACCTCTCATAAGTGGACCTTTCTCGATCAGATCTGTCTTTAGATGACCTTTTCCTACTATCCCTAGGAAGAGCATTGTGTTCACTCCCCTCAGTCTGCCCTCAGCCTGCCCAGTGGGAGCCGTTGTGGTATTAGGATTAGGCTCATATACATGCTCCACTAGGTCATGTTGGGGGAGGGGGGGTGCAATCCTTTGAGCCACTTGATCGGCGGTCTTTCTCTAACTAGCCTGATTAATGCCCTAAGCCATTTCAGCTTGTTCGCCAACAACAATGCCAATCTCATACACTGAAAAGAAAATAAATTCATCAAAATTGGTTAGGATCGATACGAATGGTATGATATCGTGCAATGAGGAAATCGAGACTTATAGCGCAGGTCAATTAAATCTTTGTCAACAAATAAGTTACAACGGTCTCTGACCTCCTAAGAAGTCTGAGCCACCTTAACGACCAAAGCAGCCTGACTTCGACCGATCATAGGTGGAGTCTTGTTCTATAGCTCGGGGCTGTAAAAGTGTCTAAGAACACTATTTCTGTTCAGATTCTGGTTGGGATCGGCCGCCACTTTTTTACCCCAAGTGCCTCTAACGAAGATCCAATTGTTCTTCCAGTACTTGTTAGAAGAAGGAAAACCCCATATGAAACCTTTGTGATCTTTACTAGTGGGGGTGACGGGCTTCTCCTCATAGTTATGAGGAATCCAGTGGCTCAGAGTGTTGACTGTAGATGAAAATTACCCCAAGTATCTGAGTGACCAAGAATATAGAAATTATGAATCTCTTTAGGGGTCAGGGGGTGCTCAGACCACCATATCTTTTTGCACAGATGCCACAAACTGATCAGCACCAGGTAAGAATTCGGGGTCAGTTATGCATGAGCAATCCCTTTCTCCGTCAAGAATCGAGCAATAACGGGATGGATTGACAGAGTCACTGCAGAAGAAAGCATGGCAGCATAAATAGCAATGGCTCCCGGTGGTGGGTTCCATACGGTAAGGTTGCCGCTAGAAATTAATTGTACTAAATGGGAGATATCAAATCTATCTTTGAACTTCCCAAGCTCTTGCGGTTGCCACGTTTATCTTATAATCAAAAGTGCATGGGTGATCAGTAGAAAACTTTAACATATGCGCCTACCGCCTTTTTGAGACTTCCATTATCTTCAATGTCTATGAAGGGATCTTTAAATCACTCACAAGACGGGTGGATTCTCTGGGCGAAGATCTAGTCGTGTGTCTGGAACGTGTGGTCTTTGACATATCTAGACAAGCACCAACAAAAGTAGAAACAGGAAGATATGTGTGAGAAGGTAAAAACTCAAGACGAGCAATCGAATAATCAACGTTTAAAGCAACAAGCTGAGATGAAGGAGTATATGTGTGAAAGTGACCCCATAGTATGGATTCTAGCCAGGAGATATCTTCTTTATCACCCGACTAAATTGCAAGCATGAGAATTTGAAAATATCGTTGATGAAGGGCGAGATCCATACCTGAAAAGTTGTTGAGAAAAGGAGAGCACAAGCTATTGGTGTTGACAAAGTGAGAAGGATGAGTGAGAACAGAAGAATGAGTGAACACAAAAAAGATTTAGAGAGAAGGTTGAAGAGGAGAAGAGAAAAATAGGTTGCAAATATGTACAGTCGTGAGAGGAAAACAAAAAGATTTCAAAATATATCGAGGGGACGACGTCACTAAAGCAAGCAAACGTCACCAATACAACGTGCGAGAATTGGGGTTGGTGCACGCACCCCGAAGATCTCGCGCCATTCAAAAATTAAAAATTCACTAATGATTACGTCAATTACATCACGTCAATTACATCACGTCCCTTGAGCAGACCAAACGAATGCGGACATAGTTTAATGCCTAGTTGTTAAGCGTTAACTATGCATTAATGAGCTACAAGACAAAAAACAAGAACAAATTAAACACACTTCACTAAGTGGGTTCTTAAAATTAAAACGAGATACTCGTGTTTGTATGTTTAAGGGGGTATTGTTGTTGGTATAATTCAAAGAATGCGACACATTAGCAATAGACAAGAGTTAGGGGTACCACATGGTTAAAATTCAACCAGATCAAGCCAACCTTAGTTGACCATATGAGACTTCATAACGCCTGATCAGGGGTGTCAGAACGATTAGGTAGAGATAGTTCCGTTAAGAAAATTGGATTGACAAGGTATTGATAAAACCGATCGGGATTGCCTAAATGATTTGGTTCAAAATCCACGCTCGGGGTAAAACCACCGGTTTGGGGAAAGGGATGTCAGGTCGGGACTAGCAGGCGATCGACCGAACAACATGTTGACAACCACAAAATTAATGCAGCAATGACTCAAATACGCATAGTATGAATCTTACTCAAATAAGTTGTCTAGAAACACACTTTGATAAAGAAGTGAACTTCCTTATAGATATCAAAGTCTAAATTAGGATAGAGATTTAATGCAACCAGAATACAATCAACACAAAACAAGGAAGAGGGATAATACGACTCCAATAAGTTAGAATTTCGTTTCATTACAAGAACTTTCCTTACTTGTACATCAAGAATTAGGGTTTTATGTATATATAAATAGACTCTAATGACACCCATGAAAGGGTTAATGCAAAATTAGCTTACAAGAGTACAAGAGAGGTTGAGTGTGTAATTATCCTTATTCATAGTGATTTTCTTTTTCACCGTCACCGGCAACCATGGACATTTCTCTGCTATAAGGTTTTCATAGGTAAAATTGTGTGTCTTGTTCACATTTTGCTTATTTTAATTCGCAATTCAATTATTGATCGCTACTTACTTTTTCGACGTGTGGTCAATCGAACTTAATCCAAAAATCACCATCAATAAAAAAAAATAAAAAAAAAATTGTTTATCGGATTGCCACTAAGTTTTCTCTCTATAAAAACACTTTTTTTTTTCCGTTTTCCTTAGTTTTTAGGTAGGAATACTATATATCCAAGAACCTCGATGCACAACTAGCGCATTCGCATCCATTTCCACCAATTTCAACTTGCAACCTACTTGAACACAGTTTACGGTTATAATTCTAACTCGATTCGACGCTACAATAGTTTCCATTTGACTTTTAATATTGATCAGATTTGACCATAATATACAAATATTTGAAAGCTAGTTTTACTGCATGTTATAAAGAAACTATGGATGATCAAAGGATATTTAAATATGGTCGGATCTATAACCGAAGGAAATGGACACCGGTAATCTGCAATATCAAGGAAAGTAAAACTTCGACGCTCAAGTCAATAGACAGTTTTAAAAGTATAGCAAAAGTAGATAAAGATTAAAGAAAGAATGATGGATCAAACCGGGGTCGCGTTAGAACTAAGTAGTTATGTGATAGATTAAAATTAAGATTGTAAGTCAGTTTTTGTATTAGTTTTTTATTTTACTAGATTCAATTTTTTGTCATATAGAAATAAAAGGTCGTTGAATTTGGAATTTGATTATGATTATTTTTTTGTAAGAAATTCGGGATTTGAATTAATTGTGATGTTTTACTAATTGAACTAAATTGAATCGAGTGCAGAATTTCCGAGCCCAAATTAAAAATCCAATCTCAAACCAAATCAAAGTCCAAGTCCATATATTATAAGGACTCCGTCCTTGAAAACGGAGAGTTCTTGGAAGTATTTAAAGGGGGGCCAACCACAAAAGGAGACCTGTGTTGGGATGGGCGTGGGATCCATTGAGAAAGGGATATAAACTAAAAATAAAATTAATATATTGTTGTAAATAAATGAAATAATTAATAAAAAAAGAGATATAAGAAAGCATTTTTCATCTGCTAGTTTTGGAAAATTAAACACTGTTTTAAGTTCACTTTCAAATTCGGAAAATTCGTATGATATAATATACTGAAAGTTGTAATCTGAAAATGAAAACAGTAAAAACGCGTCTAGTAACTTTTATTGAAAACTGAATTCTGAAAATGAAAACAGTAAATTCTTATTCGGTAGATTAACTGAAAACATCAAAAACTGAAGAACATCTCCATATGTAATTTGACTCTCATTTCTATAAAATGTTTTTATAAGGTTATGATATTTAATTTCATTCACTTGAATTTATAATTTATAATTATATATATATATATATATATATATATATGAAATAATTATACAATGGTTAATAATAATATAATAACTTTAATTTAATCATATCATATAGACTATTCAATCATTTTTAATTGAATTATACAAAGGATCATATGATATTTGATTTGTATGCATTAATAAAAAATACTTCACTATAAATTTTCATAATTATAGATTACAGTTATATTTCATTAAAATTCTCATGACATAACATTTATATAATTTAATTACATAAGACCATGAATAATTACAGAAGATACCACATCCTATTATAAGTCATCACCTCTTATTACGTGAGCAATCTCGCCGTATTGTTTTTGCAATTTCGTCTATAACATTACTCATTAGTGCTACGTTTGATGGAGATAAGTCCATATTAAGAATTGGTCTACATTCTCCATCTCCATCAATTAACATATCTTTATTCTCATATTCCCTAAACATCCTATCATCATGACCCTATGATAGAATAAATTATACAAGACAACATGCAATAGGTATGAGGTGTTGCCTACGTAAACGATAATTAGGCATATTTTTCAAAATAGTGAAGCACGACTTTAAAACACCGAAACACCGTTTAATTACATTTTGTAACGAAGAATGTCTATAATTAAATAATTCATTTGGACTTCTTGGTGCACGTTCTTGTCCTGCATAATAACATAAATGATATTGTTCTCCTTTGTAAGATGTTAAAAATCATGGCATGTTTATGTATCTCAAATTGATAACATAATAATATACTGAAATAATAAAAAATAATAATTGTTCTTTACGATATTCGAAATAGTGAAATACTTGTACCTTATATGTACATTCATTAGGATGGGCAAAATTGTTCTCTTATCTTCCAATTGCATCCAAAAACACCCTTACTTTAGCGGTTCCTTCCTTGCCCATATAAATAAATGTGAACATCATGTCCAACGAACAAAAACAGATAATATTTTAAGTAACTTGAGGCCCGTCCAGTAAGCGTTTTCATTTACTGTTTTTGAAAATATAAATGAAAATGAAAATGAAAATGAAAATGAAAACAGTGTTTTTGGTTTCAGTTTGAATTTTGAAAATACGTCTGGTAACATATACTAAAAGTTGTATCCTGAAAATGAAAACAGTAAAAACACGTCTGGTAGCTTCACTAAAAGTTGAATTCTGAAAATTAAAACATAAAAAACACGTCTGGTAGATTAACTGAAAACATCAAAAACTGAAGAATTTATACATATGTAATTTGACTCTCCCATCTCTTTAAAATATTTTCATAAAGTTATAATATTTATTTTCATCCACTTAAATTTATAATTTATAATTTAATATATGTGAAATAATTATACAATTGTTCATGATAATATAATAACTTGAATTTAATCATTTCTTACATACCATTCAATCATTTTTAATTGAATTACAAACAACTCGATGCATGAAATTTTTTCTTGATATAAGGAATCTCTTAAAATGAACGATATAAGATTTAATCTATCGCATATGACAAATAAACCGTAAGAGTTGAAAGATCAGAAATTTTCCATTAATCATTATACACATATAGATATAGCTATTCGAATATGAGACCCTCTCGTTATGTACCGATGAGACACATACAAAAAATATTAGGGAGAACTTTAAAAGTAACCAAAAAATTAGTGTTTTTATTGTTTTTATCCAAGATTAGTAAATTTATTGTTTTTACCAAATTTTCCACTTTTGGGACAAAATTGCCCTTCAGTAAAAATGAATTAAAAAAAACTAAATAAAAAAACAAGAGAAAATAAAAAATCAATTAATAAAGAAATCAAAATTTAAAAGAAAAAGAAAAAGAAAAAGAAAGTTGAGAAACTACATAGCCGTCAATTGAGACTTGAGAGTTTCATTCATCTTCAGTGTGAGTCACAAACCACAAAAGAGAGAGCAGAGTCAGGCGACAAGGAACACCGACTACGATGAACAATATGAAAACCCAACGACGACGGTGGTGCAGACGGAGAGAGAGAACGCCGACCCGACCCGACCCCGATAGAGAGACAAGCCCGAGTTGTTGATGCGAGAGAGAAGAGTCGACCGACTGTGACCACCGGAGAGAGAGGAGAGGCGACCGATTGTGACGATGGTTTGACTCCAGTCACCGGCGTCTTCGATTTCAATCACCGACGGTTTGCACTTCCTCTTTATATTTGCTTTTAGGGTTTCAATTTATTTGTATTTTTGGTTGCATTTATGGATTTGATTTATAAAAAAAAAGTGATTTTGATTTCAAATTCCATTTCGAAATTGATTTTTCATAGGTACATTAACAAATTGATTTTGTTAACTTGTGATAGATTTCGAAATTGATTTTAGGGTTTCTTTTTATTTGTATTTTTGGTTGCATTTGTGCATTTGGATGAAGTTACTTTTGATTCCGAATTCGATTTTGAAATTGATTTTTATTTGGATTTTGATTTTGATTTGAGTTGATTTTGATTTATATACACCAACCAGTGTAAATTTTCAATTAATTCAATATTGTGTTTTGCTTTCTGTTTTCAATTGAGTGTCATTTTGTGTTGCTTTGGTTGGTTGAATTTTGTTAATTGTTGTCGACCATAATTCTGATCTTGTACACTGCTTGGCTGTGGAGAAAGTCCGTCCATTAATTCTTAAGAAATGGTTGTTAATAATTTTTCAATATGCCTGTGGATTTGTCTTTATTATGGGATAACTGTGGATTTGTGTTTGTTTTTCAACATCTCCATTAATTATTGGGATAACTGTGGATTTTTACTGAATGTTTTATGTTTTATGGTGGTGGACAGTGTTTTGTTTTTGTGCTCCAAGTCAGTTGTTGTTATGTTATGTTTTGGCGGTGGACAATGTTTTGTTCTTGTGCTCCAAGTCAGTTGTTGTCTTTCAATTGTTGTTTGTTATGTTATTTCAGAGTATTTTTACTGAATTTTTTATGTTTTATGGTGGTGGACAGTGTTTTGTTCTTGTGCACCAAGTCAGTTGTAGTTATGTTTAATTGTGTTTTTTTGGTGTTGGGTTAGCTTTAGTTTAGTGTTTGTTGTGTGGTGTGCATTGGGTTTGTTGAGCTGTAGAGGTTCTGCTCATGTGTTATGGTGGGCCTTTGCTTTTGCTTCTTATTGTTCTTTGTGTTGTCTGTTTCACGGTTTTGGTTTTCTTGGTGCTGAGAGGCCAGCTTGTTGCTTCTTGTGTTGTGTTGTGGCCTTCTTAGCTTTTATAATAATATTGCTATTAAAAAAAATATTATTTCATTATGCATTGTTATTTATTTTAACAGATTTCATGTTTTGTGTTAAAGTCATTGAATTTGAATTAGTACTCCATAGTTATTCATTCTGTTATTTTAATACTCGGTACATCTGGTTTGATGCTACCAAATACTCTCCTGAAGGCTTGTTTGAGTGGATTGTGAAATGAACAATTCTGGACAAATTTTCATTTTCTAATACTTGTACTTTGTTTGGTTTGGTTTGGTTTTCATTTTCATTATCACCTTGGTTTGGTTTAGGCATAAGCACATCGTCTTCTCCAACTTCGACGACGTCTTCTGGTAAGTGTGCTTTGTTTGTCTTCTATTTTCTCTATTTTTGTTACATGAATTATACTCTTGTAGCATTATCTCCTTGTCTGAATCGGGAGTGCTCGGTACCACCAATACGATACGCTAAAAGAAAGCCAATTGTATATAGGACGATGTAGGATCCAAACCATATGACATTTCTTTTGGTATAAAGAAATATATAGTGTGTTTAGCAGATATTGCTGTTTTTTTTTCAATTTAACAGTTCATTTAAGATGATAAGTGAAATGAATTATTAAACTAAATGGATGTTGGGATGATGTAATGAATAACTGGTGGAGGTTGTTAACTTTGTATAAAAGTGCATATGTTTCATGAAAACTGAGTTTAGTATCTAAATAATTTTAGGAGATTTCAGTTGATACTTGTTTATCAGGAACCAACAGAGTGATGTGAAATTGTGTGTTTTTTTGTGGTTTAATTAATGAAGTGAAATTGGGTATGACTGATGTGTTTAATTATTATGAACGAGTGTGTTTAATGGGTTATGACTAGTGTGTTTAATTGGGTATGATTGGTGTGTTTATTGTTATGAACGAGTGTGTTTAATTGGGTATGAACTGGTGTGTTTAATTGTTGTGAACGGGTGTGTTTAATGGGTTATGACTGGTGTGCTTAATTGAGTATGAACTAGTGTGTTTAATTGGGTATGACTGGCATGAATGCTTGCTTTGAAACAAGTTGTGTTGACGGTGAATGTGTCGTTTGTTTGTTTCTTTGATTTTGTGTGTTTTTTATTGTTTAATTATTGATGGCAAGGTGAAGTTCAAATCGAGAGCTTCCAACCATTTTGCGGATAGTCTTGTCAAGCTTGGTTCTAGCATGGGTAGTGATTTTGTTGAGTGGGGAGACCTTGGTAGCTGATTGTTTTTTTTGTTTTTGTTGTTGGTTGTTGTTTTTTGTTGGTCTTGTTTGTCTTGTTTTTGTTTGCTGTTTGTTGGCGTGAGACTGCCCTGTTTTTTACCCTGTGTTGTTGGGGCTTCTGGTTGCTTTGTGGTGGCAACTTGGGTGTTTGTTTTTGGGGCGGTTTAGTGTGGTGTTTGACCTTTGGCTCTTGAATAAATTTACATTTTTTTTTTAAATATTGATAATGATAGACTTTGGAAGCAACTGGAATGTTAAAATATTGCTCCAGTCAATGCGTTGTTGTGAACTGGTGTGTTTTAATGATGTGAAATTGTGTGTTTTTTGTGGTTTCATTTCATTAATGATGTGAAATTGGGTATGAATTGATGTGTTTAATTGTTGTGAACGGGTGTGTTTAATGGGTTATGACTGGTGTGTTTAATTGAGTATGAACTGGTGTGTTTAATTATTGTGGACGGGTGTGTTTAATGAGTTATAACCGGTGTTATGACCGGTGTGTTTAATTTGGTATGCTGATGTGTTTAATTGTTGTAAACGGGTGTGTTTAATTGTTATGAACGGGTGTGTTTAATAGGTTATGACTGGCGTGTTTAATGGGTTATGACTGGCGTGTTTAATTGTGTATGTTTCTGTTGTTATTGTTTTGGTCCCTTTGTCATGGTCGTTTGTTTGATCTGTTTTTATGCTTTGTCTTCATCAATAAATTGCTTTTAAGAAAAGTTTTTGTAATAATTGTCGTATAGAACCAATTGCTTGTGTTGTATCTTGCAGTCGGTGAACTTGGATTAGATGTGCTCAAATTAGTCAATATATATGGATTTGAGTGTTTTAGCTTATGTTAAGTTTGCTTATTTTAAAGGATTTGGATACTTTAGATAACTAGAGTGAGATGATGAGAACTCAGGTTGAAAAATTTGATTATGAAACTAATTTTTCATTTTTTCAATGAATAGAAGAAGGGCCGGAAGCGCGAACCCCGAGAAGAGGAGATCGTCTGTCCGACCTCAAAACTGATATACAATTAGTGGGTAGAACGGAACCGATAAATAGGTGAATGTTCGGAAGGAGTGATTTAGTGTAGAAAATTCAAGCCGATGGAGTGATTTAGTGACTATGCCTAAATATATTCCAGTAATATTGAGTATTTTAATTTTTACATTTCAATTTGTCACTAGTATTTTTTTCTACAAATTAATACAGGGTTTTTATTCTTTAGACATTTTGGTCATATCATATAAAGTTTAGGATTATAATCACGTTGTTGCCTCAATTTCAATACATGAAAAATCTTTAGAGTAGAATTTTATCATGTGTTAATTTGTTTTTTTTCCCTTGATGGAGTTGCAGCAAATCTGGTAATTTTGGTGGATGGTGGCAAATTATTAACACACCAAAAATTTCCACTTTTAACACACAAAAAATGATCTGTTTCATACAAAATGCAAAATGTAAAATCCTTAATAAATAATCATCAACACTGGTTACATCACAATTTCAAAACAAGTGTTTTCAACAAAATACAAAATCCTTACTAACAGTTCATGAAATATAATTTCAACGTAGTTCATGAAATACAACTAAGTTCATAACAATTTCAACATAATCCTTAATAACACAAACACGATTTTTCGGAAATATTTCATTCGCTTGGGTGTCCAATGGGAAAAATGACACTGGAATAGCTTTCCAATCAGGTGTTTGTTTTGTAGAAATCAGAACTGAAGTAGATAGATTTTTTTTTACAAAACCTACAAATTTTGCTAGTTATATTCCTGCATTTCAACCAATAAAAATCTCACATTTAGATGTCAGTTTATTAAACCGGTCATACATTAAACAAGATGTAACCAATTAAACATATCAGGGGCAACCCAATTAAACACACCAATGCAACCCCAATTAAACACACCATGGCAAACCATATTAAACACACCATGACAAACCATAATAAACACACCACGGTAAACCAATTAAACACACAACGGCAAACCAATTAAACACACCAGTGCGACCCAATTAAACACACCGGGACGAACCAAATTAAACACACCACTGTACACTAAATTAAACACACCAAAGCAACCCAGTTAAACACACCGGAGCGAACCAAATTAAACATACCACTGCACACAAAATTAAACACACTAGGACAACCCAATTAAACACACAAACCGATTAAACACACAAACCGATTAAACACACAAACCGATTAAACACACCGGTGCAAACCGATTAAACACACCATTACAAACCGATTAAACATATTGGGGCAACCCAATTAAACACACCGCACTCAATTAAACACACCAGACCAAACAAATTAAATACACAACAGTTAATCAATTAAACATACCATGGTTAATCAATTAAACACATCAATGCAAACCATCTTCTTCAACCTAAATTCACCATAAAATCTAAAAATAAAACAAATTAACATAGGGTTTTAAAATCATACCTCTAGAAGAAGGACCTGCATCATCTCGATTCATCATGAAATCCGCATAATATAAATCCCAATCCCTGAAATTCGAACCAAAAACTGAATCTTCTCTATATGGGTTTTATGTGATTTATAGAGACAAAAAAATACATTTACAGTTTCAACAATGGTAGAAATTGAAGTGAGATTTTGGATTTAATTATATTTCGGACATGAGAGACAATTGATTGCAGAAATTGAAGGATGAAGGAGCGAAAGTGAAGATCGAAAAATGGAAGACATGTATTTCAGACCTGTATTTGAACAAAATGAAGAGAAAAAAAAATAAGACCTGTAATTTGGACATGGGAGACAACCGATCCAAGAAATTGAAGGACGAAGGAGCGGAATTGGGAGACCCACGATGACAGAGAATGAAGATCGAAAATGGGAGACCAATCGTTTGAAGAAAATGAAGAGAAGAAAATATTTCAGACAAAAAAAATGGTAGATCGTGAACAAGAAAAGAGAGAGAAGAAAACTTTCCAATCAAAAAGAAACGGTAGACCGTGACCTAACAAATAGAGAGAAGACAAACTTTTTAGACAAAAAGAAAATTAATAAAACAAATAATGAATAAATGAATAATAAAATAAATAATGAATAAAAGAGGGGCATTTGGGTCTTCACAGTCAAAGATTGGATAAAAACAATAAAATTATTAATGTTGGGTAGAAACAATAAACCACCTTAATTTTTTACTATAAAGGGGTATTTCCTCATAATATTATTGTACATCTTTTCAAAGCCATACTATGTTCAAACAAATAACAGCAATCTCTAAAACCTATTTTCTCTACAAAACCATTATTTCAACTCCAACTAATATTTCTGGTCCACAAAAACATATCTTCTCAAACAAATACAAAATTACACAAACTTCTCAGGTCAATCAAAACCAATTGAGACCGATCAATGAAGTCAATAACACAAACTTACAAAATTCAATTTTACATATCTACTTATAGATGACTTGTGGTGGTGCAAGTTCATCATCCTTTGAGAATGAAATTAGAAATGGTGCTTCCAGGTCCTACATAACAGTTAAAGAAATGTCAGAGCAATTTACAAGATAAAATTAGAGACAACTTAAGGTGGCAACAGGCCCGATAGAAACTTACAATTGAGAAGTATAAAGTCTGTCAATACGAAGCACGTTGAGAATCAAACCTAGTAAGACATAAACCATCCAGACTACAAGTTTTGACATTCCAAGCATTTTATGAATTGTGGGGTTGAGAGAAAATCGGGCACAAAAATCACTTATAAAATCTGCAGGACTGGAATCATAAATGTTCCCAGCAATACAGTTTCTGACTGATCTACTTTCATCCTTTGTTAAGAAAGGAAAAAATAGAAAGAAGATTTCAGAAATGAAGTTCTTGAAATGACAATCTAATACAAAATTTGCTTTTGACATGCTAAGTTCAGTTTGAACCAAAAGAAAAACAATTCATACCACACTAAGTTGACCTTCACATGTTCCCTAAATAATCTGCATCATCACAGGTAGTAAATTTATTGCTACCACCACAGTAAAGTAATAACACATTGGATGTTTTTCAAAATTCATATTTTTAGGACCAATCTTAAATGGAATTATTAATTGATATGGATATGTTTGATAGTTTCCCTCTCCTTGAATGTGACACGATGGGCATTAGCAAATCATAAATTATTATTACAACTCAACTTCCTTCGTATATTTGAACAATAATTCTAAAAATCCCAACTTGTATACAAGTTAATTTCAAAAAATAAGTAAATAAACAAAAAGTGTCATTATTCTTCAATGTTTTACTTTCAATGGACTTCTACTTTAAATTTACAATTGAAAGGAGTAAACAGGAAGATCACCAGTACCTGCTCACCGTGCAATTGTCAGTAACAAAGACCAAAGAAAGACCAAAAGCTCAAACTAAGTTAATTTCAGATATGTTCCACATATAAACTGACCCACATATGCATGCACAGATGAGATCAAACCCTCAATATATAATGCTATGACAGCCGACATTAAATTATCAATAGAAGAATAGCAAGCAAATTTGGCCTTTCCTGCAGATTCTAAACCAGAAAATCACCTTAAATTGAGTAAGTTGAAGTGTAAAATTTGGCCTTTCCTGCGGCCGTTCAAAGCTTCTAAACCCGAATTTTGCTCAAGCTTCCACATCTATTTTCCCCAATAATCACTGCAATTTTTTTCAGGATTACATATAATTAAATTAGCAAGAAGCAATGTATATCTACTTAGATCTACATAGATTAAACTAAATCAACACTAATTTCGGTTTAAGAAATTAAAAAAATGACAAATAAAAAATAAAAGAAGAAGAAGAAGAAGAAGACATACATTCGAATCTACAGAGATGGAGTTGAGTGCTGAGAGTTTAGAGGAGTTGAGACGTGAGAGTGTCTGGTCTGTGATTGTGTTCAGCTAAGGATTTTTTTTTTTTTTTAATTTCTGTTTTTCAAATTGTTTTCAAATTTAAAAAACAACTTTGGGATGTTTTTGGAAATTTTCACTTTTTTAAAAATAAAATGAAAACGGTTAACTAACGCGATTTCGAAATCGTTATAAAAATGAGAATAGACCGAAAAACAGACGTAGGACGTGCCCTTAGAGTCTTGGACCTTTCTATCTCGATACGAATTTTGTTTATATGTCGATGCCCTTATATAAATGTGTGTTCCGTCAATAGCACAAAAACATTTCTACAAAATATAATTGATTAATAATTTATGTTAGCATTGTTTGTATTAATATATATCGTAATAATATAGTTTAGTAAAAATGGAAGATTAAAAAATAACAATGCATTAAATAGCATAATTACCTTAAAATATGGATAAAATTTTGGATAATATCTAATCTCTGGTGGTGGTAGTTGTTGTCTTCTGGTTTATTCTCGGATAATATTTGGTGTAAACCCACATGCCATTTCAACACACGTTTAAATTGTCTATACACCGTATCTTTCGACCGTTGAAACCACTCAACAACAACTCCCCATGAGATAGAATATATAAACATACTGCCATTGTCTCAATAACAGTAAAATGTCTATCATCTTTCAATAATTGTGACTGATCTAGTGTTTGACATAAATTAAGAAAAATAGGTCCATCCTTATGAAAATGTTATACATTTTGTCAGGATGAACAAATGCATACCTTGTTAATCCACATATATATCATGCCATTTTATCAATATACTGATAATATTCAACCCTCCTCAATGTACTGGCCAATTTGAGTGCCTCCAATTCTAGTTCTTTGGCCTCCAAATCAAATACACTATCTGAATTATCACTCTGAATGTTATTGTTCATGTTTACCTATTTACAACAGGAAAAATGTCATAAGTTGGAAATACATTGAAAACTAAATAATACAAACAACAAACTTAAAATTTGATATGAGTTCACAAAATAAAAAACGAGACTTAAAATTTAAAACAAATTCAAAACATCAGTAAACATTAAACCAAGTTCACAACAACCATAAAAATTAAATCATATAATTAAAGTTAATAATAACGACCATATATAAAGCTCACAACAACAAAGTTCAAAACAACATCCGTCAATAAAGTTAATAACAACAACATCCTTAAACAAAGTTCACAACAGCGAAGTTAAAATGCAAATAAAGTTTACAATAACATCTCATCTATCCATGAGTCATATCTTACAAGCCAACTAGTCGTTGCCGTTTCCTTTCTTCATTTATAGCAAGAAAAACCTTCGGTCATTCAATATATGGTACTATCCTCTCCATAAACTTGTTGAATGTATCACCATCAATATCTCACAAGCTTTTCAAAGCCTCTATGCATTCAGTGAAAAAATTGTTCACAACTTTTTACGGTGGACTCGGCACTTTTGATCTTAACTTTCACTAATTTAGACTACATAACTTATTTAGCAGTCTCAAAATAACTATCCATGTTCTCCCATTTATTCTTACGTCGGTTGCTACAAGAACTTATTGACTGACGAGGCCTTTTTCCTTTCTTTTCATTAGAAACTTCAGTTTGGTCAACCTCTGTAACCCCTAGAGTCGCGCTGCGGAAGAGATTTCAAAACTTTTAAAAAATATTTAAGTGACTTTATGAACCTGTACAATATATAAGAATAAATTAAAGGCAAAATTTGAAATCATACCTCAAGGCTAACTTCTTTGTTCTTTAATACTTAAATTTGCTTTCTGATTTGTACTACCGTGTTCGATTTTTGGTTTAGTGTTGGCATTATTCCATATCAAAACTATGTTTCACTTATTTTGGTTAGTTGTCTCTTAAATTGGTGATTATTCAAGCTTCAAAGAAGACATGACAATCTATCAAGCAGTGCAAAAGTCTTTAAGAGAAATGTGCTTCATTGGTTCTACAAAGATATATTTAAAAACCTCATTTCTCTTACAAGACGTAGGTACACACACACATTGCATCCATATGTGTCCCTGTATCGTTGTACTCAATTTATATAACATATTCACATACTTGATATTGAATGCTCATGCATTGATGTGAAATTGATTAGTTTTGGAAAAAATGCATGTATGGATACTATGTCTTTGAAATAAACATTCCTGTGTGATATATGTTTGTATGCATTTATATTTGTATAACATGGACCTTGGACTTGAATTTGATATTATATTTTTCTTTATTGAGTTTCGGTTATTTTGGTTACTCATACATTTGATTTCGAGTTCCAAGACAAGAGTTATGAAACTTTCTAGTCATGTTGTATACATTGTCTTCGTCTTCATATATCGAGTCAATTTTTTATTTTATGGGAAAAGTTTCATAGATTTCCATATGCGTGAGAGAGTCCTAGTTTGTAATCCAAATACAGATTCGAATTCGGAGTTTGGAGGCTGGAGAACAGTCGAAGAACGTGAAGGTACGAGAAGGAGGTCGCGATTGGCCAAAGACCACCAAGCCTCTCCTCCCCAAGATGGCATGTGGCCATCTCGGGAAGGACCTCCTGTTGGGGTTTATGCTCTAAAGATGTAATTTGTAAACGGATTTATGAAAAAAAAGAAAAGGAAAAGTTCAATTCATTATTGTTGTGTTGTTATTTTATAACTTGTGCATATTAACATTCTGGATTGCCGGATGTAATCTCGAACTATGTATATGAGTGTCATATATGGATGGATACAGTAAGAGATCTGCAATCTAAAGAGTCCATAGATAGTAAATAAAGCTGTGTACTTTATTTGTGGTTAATCTATAGTTGCGGTACATTTCATAATATATTGTGATTCTATCCTGAATCATTCATATGAAAATTCAGGAATGAAAGCACCTTGTATGATGTGATCATATAGGACTAGACCATGATCTATATGAATCTCTCACCAAGATCCGTTTACCGATTATATTCATATATATCAACTAATGATGACTATATGTGGGTGATCTTAATCATGAGTGTCTTATTGACTCCTTCATGTTAGATCGTGGTCTTTGATATACCATAGGTGAGGTCGGATGTATTTCCTGATCAATATACTATGTATGTTGGGATTACGGTTTGGCTTGTGGTTGGGAAGGTTTGTACACAATAGTGGAATCCAGTCCTTCTTGTGAGAAGTGGATGGTAGTCCTCTTAAGGGTTGATTCGGGGCTTGGACAATATGAGTGCTCTCCTAATTCCGTGAGGAAATAGGATTTATTGTCCATTAGAGAATCAATGGTACTTAAAGGATATATGTAATTAGAGGTGTATAACGGATATTATTACCCAGCTCTAATTATGAACTACTGTGGAGGATCACACCATGTGTGATAGCTATATCGATGGACACCGAGTTGTATCGGTCTGTGTAAAAGCGTCTGCAGTTGAGAAAGTGCAACTTCGGGTTTTAGTCGAATAATATCGGAGTTAATAATCAAGGAATATTAATTAAAGAGTTTAATTAATGATTCTGATGATTATTGGAGCTCAAAATACCTTGGGTCCATTAGGTTTCCTTACTAGCCCGATCAATTTAGGTAACAAGGGTCACTGTTAATTAATTGGATTGTCCAATTAATTATGTTACGAAAGTGACACGTATTTTTTCGGGAATTAATTGAATAATGAGATTATTTAATTAATGAATGATAATGATTATGTTAATTAAATAATTAGATTATTTAATTATGTAATTAATAATTAGTTGGAGGGTGTTGATTGATATTTAATTTTTAAAGATAAAAAAATTTGATTAATTTATATTTATTAAATTAGATATTTAATTTTTAATTTAAATGGTTTGAATTTAGAACAAATTGATTAATATCTTTAAATATCTTAAAAGATATATATATATATTTTATATTTAAAAATAAACTAAAAACAATAGACATTAACACAAAGAAAAACACTGCACATCAACAAAAAATAAACTACATCAGTTTTTTTTGTTTTTGTTTTTAATGCAATTAAGGTGTGCGTAAAAAAGGAGAGATACATGCTTACAATGGTTTTTTTTTTTTAAAGGGCTGTGTGCGTGAGTGATTGATATGCCAGTGTGAGTGCATATGTTGACAAAGAGAGACTAGTGTGCAAGTGTGTGCACTGAAATCGAAGAAAGAGTTTCTTCAAGTCTTTTCTTTAAATCCTCTGTAAAGTCCTCATTTGTTGATTGGCTTCTTTCGTGAACAAACCACATTTTTGGGGTTTATGTAAGGGTAGCTTAAGCTCTCAAGACCTCAAGAGGAGAAGCACCAAAGGTAAAATTCTTGTGCTTACTTGCTTTGAAGAGATAGTTGCACACACTCACAAATTCATGTATAACTCTTATTCATATATGTTGTGTGTTTATACTTGTGTGCATTTTGGTTTAAATGACTCTTGCTGATATATTTGCATCTTGTAATTAAAGTTCTATGTCATGATAGGCATTAGTATAGGATGCATCTTTATCACTCTAGGTCTTGTTGAAAATGTGTGTTTGAGTGTTGAAAAAGTGGGCATTGCGCTGGTGGTGCGCTACTCGACTAGCGCAGCCTCACCAGCGCAACATTCTAGTGGATCGACGCTTGTAATGCGCCACTGCACCCGCACAATGTTGAAAAAGTGGGCAGTGCTCTGGTGGTACGCTACTCGTCTAGCGCATCCTCACCAGCGCAACATTCCAATGGATCGCCGCTTGAGCTGCGCCACTGAGCTGCGCCACTCCACCAGCGCCTATTGAAAATTTAGGCTGTGTGCTGGTGGTGCGCTACTCGACCAGCGTACCTCACCAGCGCAAATAGCGAAAGCTGGAACATTTTTTTCAAAACGACCTCACTTTGGTTGAAACCCATATATATATAACTCTTTGTATTCAGGTCGAAAGAGAGTTCAGAACATCATATCTTTTCCTTAGAACACATTTCAAAAGGAAAAATCATCCAAGAACTCATCTTTAAACACTCAAAGCATTCCCATGTGCATAAAAACTTCATCTTGCATCATCTAAAGTCATTTAGAGTGCATCAATGGATATTTTTGCATCATCACATCTTGCTTGGTAAGTTTCTCACTATCTTCTTACAAGTTAAGTGTTTTTCTTGCTAAGCCATCTCTTTAATCATTTGTATGCTCTTAGAATACATTCAAGTTACAAATTAGAGATTGTTGTGATGACATGATTGAGTGTTGTATTGTGATAGCTTCATAGGATTGTTTGATCTATGTTTAGCTAAGCTTTTTGAACATGTCATTTAGATCTTGATATCTAGGATTGCATTAATTGTCATCTCATTATCCTAGATAAGCATATAAGGTTTCATAGCCTTGTTTTTTCTTTGAATATCCTCATATATTCACATAGGCCATTTTTATCTCTTCATTGAGAAGTAAGACTTGTGTTGCTTCTGGGATTAGGTAGCTTAAATCGCAAGCAAGATGGACTAGGTTCACTTATACCGGGATTAGGTAGTGGTGGTGGATTTTAAACCGGGATTAGGTTGTAATTCCTTTGCCATTAGTGGATTCGAGGTTCGAGTGTGACGCATTTAACAGCCCATGGTTTTTCCCATTTGGAGGGTTCCCACGTATATCTCAAGTGTCTTTATTATTTTCGCACTTATTACACTTGTGATATTATTGTAACTAGCTAGGGGTATTTTCGTCAATTTGACCATTAACGAAAATTTGGTAAAATTGCTTAAAATCTATTCACCCCCTTCTAGATTAATATTATATACACCATAATATTTGTTTCAATTGGTATCAGAGCAGGTTCTTAGACATACATAGGTGATCCTTGCTCATTTGGTGTATGTTGCATTTTGTGTGTTTGTATTGATCATTCATACACTTGCATTCATATCATTCATTCATAAACACAATGAGTGGAAACGGTGGGAACGAGGGAGCTTCTAGCACTAGACCTGCACTTCTCACCGAATTGAATTATGCCTCTTGGAAAGGCAAGACGGAGTCGTATATTTGCCAAATTCATGACAGGGCATGGATGGCAGTTGAAGATGGCTACACTCCACCCATGATGACTCCTACAGATGGAGGAGATGATGTACTCAAGCCAAAGGCACAGTGGAACGCATAAGAGTTTGAGGCATCAATGTGGAACAGGAAGGCAATGCATGCCATCCTATTTGCAATGGATGAAAACCAGTACAAGTTGGTTCAAAATACTAGGATAGCTAAAGAGGCATGGGATATCCTAGAAGTTGCACATGAGGGAACCGATGTGGTTAAGGAATTGAAGCTTCAAGTTCTCCAAACACAATTTGAATTTCTCAAGATGGATGAGAACGAGTGCTTCAATGACTTCGAAGTGAGTTTGATAGACATTGTGAACCAAAGTCATCAACTTGGTGATCCTTATTCGGATAGGAAGATCAAACAGAAGATTATGAGATCTCTACCCGATAGATTTGAGTCTAAGGTGACGACTTTAGAAGAGAATAGTGGTTACAAGGATATGAAGCCGAGTGAAATGATTGAGAGGCTTCTAGCTTATGAATATAGGAAATGTTCTAACCCCACACCACCTAAAAAGCAAAAAGATATTGCTTTGAAAAGCCTCCAAAGTTAAGAAGGAGGATAGTGATGACTCAGATGAGGAAATGGCTTTGCTAATGAGGAAGTTCAAGAAATTCTACAAGTCCGAGAAGAAAGGTTTCAGATCCAAGGGTTAAGACTTGAAGAAAAATGCTCCCTTCAAAAAGATCGAGCCTAGACAAGAAAAGACCGAGAAGAAAGGAGTTCAATGCTATGAATGTGGTGGGATAGGTCACTTTGCCTCTGAATGTGCAAATCACAAGGTCAAGAAAAAGGGAAAAGTGATGGCTGCCACATAGAGTGAAAGTGATAACTCCAATGAAAGAGATGGGTCTTCGGATGATGAAGAACTCATGGCTAACTTCATAGCCTTTACGTTCTCTCATAGGAGCAAAGATGCTAGTGAAGAAGAAAATGAGAGTCAAGAGGAAAACTACTCAAGTGATGATGGATCTTCATCACAATCCACAAATGGAAATGTGGATAGGATGGATCTCAAGGACTATATGACTAGGTTTGAGAGTTCAAGGTTAAAGAACAAGAATGAATTTAAGAGATTAAAAGAAGAAAACCTAGAGCTCTCAACTAAAGTTGACCAACTAAATGAAGAGTTGGTGAGATCTAAGAGGAGTGAAGAACGATTGAAGAAAGAGCTTGAAGATGCTAGAGAGTTGTTGGCCAAGATGAACCCTAGCACCAAAAAACTTGACCACATGTTAGATGTTGGAAAGAGGCCAAGTGACAAGAAGAGGCTTGGGTTTGAAGATGACAAGATGTCATCCACTCCAAGCAAGACCATTTTTGTAAGAAGCATGAATTTCAATGGGTCCTCTTCTCATCAATCGCCTAGGAAGAAAGTTGACCTAGGAGAGTGTTCAAATAGTGTTCAAGTGAAGGTGGCACCAAGAAGCCTACCTCAAGCCCATCCTACAAAGGCTCATCAAGTTAACTTCCGTCAACCGAAAGCTCATAAAGGGAAGATACCTATCATGCAAGCTCAACTAAGGAAGCAATCAAGTCTTGCTCAACAACAAAGAATGAAAGCTCCCCAACAACAATCAAGACAACCACAAAGACATGAGAATGCTCCAATGCATCCTCAAGGTTATGGTATGATTCCTAACTTTATTCCTACATGTAATTTTTGTGGTATTGATGGTCATATTAGACCAAATTGCTTTAGATATATTAAATTGTGTAGAATTGAAAGCATGATAGAGAAGAAAAAGGCTAAAGCCATGATGCATGTCATTAGGAAAAATGGAACACCTTTGCATGATCCTAGGACATTTAGAGCCCATGTACCATTGACCACTAGGAAGGAAAATATTTCACCTAGGTGGATTAGAAAGGATGAACATTTTTGCCATGTGGCACAAATTGCCTTGAAAGCTCATTCTTCATATTTTTGGTATTTGGATAGTGGGTGCTCTAGGCACATGATTGGAAATAAGAGTTTCTTTGAGACACTTGTGATAGAGGAGGGAGGAAATGCCACATTTGGTGATAGATCCAAAAAGAAAGTTAAAAGAAAAGGAACTATTTCCATTCCTGGATTACCCTCATTGTCCAATGCTTTGTATGTTGATGGTCTAAAAGCTAATTTGATAAGCATTTCACATCTTAGTGATGAAGGACTTTATATCTTGTTTAGGAAAAATGATTGTTCTATCTTATTGCCAAATGGACAAACCTTGTTAAAAGGTATGAGATCTAGCGACAATTGCTATTGTCTTGAAGCTAGAGGTGTCTCTTGCAATGTGTCCAAGGATGAACAAATTGAGTTGTGGCACGAAAGACTTGGTCACATGAACTTTCGGGATTTATGAATCTTAGATAAGTTCAATGTTGTGCGAAGCCTTCCCAAGCTTAGGAAAAAGGCAAATGGTGTTTGTGGACCTTGCCAACAAGGGAAGCAAACCAAAAATATGCACAAAAAGGGCAAGTATTTATCCACCAAGGAACCTCTAGAGCTTCTCCACATGGATCTTATGGGTCCCATGCAAACCGAGAGTTTAAATGGAAAGAGGTACATTTTTATATGTGTAAATGACTTCTCTATGTACACTTGGACTTATTTTCTCAGAGAAAAATCTGAAACCTTTGACAAGTTTAAGATGCTTTGTATCAAAATTCAAAATGAAATGAACTCCAAGATTAAAAGCATTAAACGGATTAGGAGTGACCATGGGAAAGAGTTTGAGAATGCCCATTTTTAAAACTACTGCAATAGTCTAGGCATTTCTCATGAGTTTTCGGCTCCTAGGACACCTCAACAAAATGAAGTTGTTGAGAGGAAAAATAGGGATCTTCAAGAGATGGCCCGTGTGATGTTGCTTAGCAACAATGTCCCTAGGAATCTATGGGCCGAAGCCATCAATACGGCGTGCTATATAGGAAATAGAGTCTTTCTAAGGCCCCACACTAGGCAAACCTCCTATGAGTTATGGAAAGGTAGAAAGCCAAATGTTAGCTATTTCCACACTTTTGGAAGCAAATGCTACATTTTGAATGACCGTGATCAACTTGGCAAATTTGATGCTAAGAGTGATGAGGGTATCCTCATTGGCTATGCCTTGAATAGTAGAGCCTATAGAGTTTTCAATTTAAAAACTAGAACCGTCATGGAATATTCTAATATTGTCATTGATGATACTAGGCTCAAATCTAATGACTATGAGGAGGATGTAGATCTAGTTGATGACTCTCCTTTGGAAAAGGTTGTTGATATTCCTAATGTTGAAAAGACTAATCTTGATGATGATATAACACAACCTATTGATAGGATTCCTCTCTTGAACTCAGAAGAACCGACTCCATGGGTTAGGAAACTCCATAAAAAAGATGACATCATTGGAGAGGTTAATGAGGGTGTTAAGACTAGGCGTCAAATGGCTAATCTAATTAGCTACACTTGCTACACCTCTCAAATAGAACCTAAGAAGGTTGATGAAGCCTTAAAGGATGAATTTTGGATTCTTGCCATACAAGAAGAGCTTAATCAATTTGAAAGGAATGAGGTTTGGACTCTAGTTCCTAGGCCCAAGAACACCAATGTGATAGGCACCAAGTGGGTATATAGGAAAAAATCCGATGAGGATGGCAACATTGTGCGAAACAAGGCTAGGCTTGTAGCACAAGGGTACTCTCAAATTGAGGGTATTGACTTTGAGGAGACATTTGCTCCCGTTGCTAGGATTGAGTCCATTAGGCTTCTTTTATCCATCTCTTGTTTGCACAAGTTCAAATTGTATCAAACGGATGTTAAGAGTGCCTTCCTCAATGGTTTCTTGCAAGAGGAAGTGTTTGTTGAGCAACCCAAAAGGTTTGTGGATCCTCACCACCCAAATCATGTCTATCATCTCAAGAAGGCTTTATATGGGTTGAAGCAAGCACCAAGGGCTTGGTATGAATGTCTCACTCAATTTCTTATAGACAATGGCTACACTAGGGGTAGTGTTGACAAGACTCTATTCATCAAGAAAGACAAAGATAAGCTCTTTATAGCTCAAATCTATGTTGATGATATAGTTTTTGGCTCTACAAATAACACCAAAGTCCAACAATTTGTTGATGTCATGTCTCATGAGTTTGAAATGAGCCTTGTTGGTGAGCTAAGTTACATTCTAGGTTTACAAATTAAGCAAATGGATGATGGGATTTTCATATCCGAAGCTAAGTATGCCAAAAACCTAGTGAAGAAATTTGGCTTTGAAAGTGCCAAACATTGTGATACACCTATGAGTACCACTTTGAAGCTAAGCAAGGATGCTAGTGGTAAAAGTGTGGACCAAACTTTGTATCGTGGCATGATTGGTAGCTTGCTTTATTTGACTGCAAGTATGCCTGATATCTCTTTTAGTGTGGGTGTGTGTGCTAGGTACCAACCAGATCCTAAGGAGTCCAATCTCACTTCCATTAAGAGAATCATTCGCTATGTGAATGGGACATCTAACTATGGGATTTGGTACTCTTTTGACACTAATGCTAGTCTTGTAGGCTTTAATGATGCAGATTGGGCAGGAAATTGTGATGATAGGAAAAGTACATCGGGCAGTTGCTTTTTCCTTGGGAACAACCTTGTCTCTTGGTTTTGCAAAATGCAAAATTCAATTTCTTTGTCCACGGCTGAGGCCGAATACATAGCTGCTGGGAGTGGATGCACACAACTCTTTGTTGGAACCCCGTTCACCCGTCACGCAGCGGAACTGGGTTTTAAAATTTTTATACATACCATATCTATATCTGGGACCAGTGAACTTTTGATCGTAATTATTTTTCGGAACCAATTCATACAATATGAAAATACAGGAAATTGTAATCAACAAAAACAGAAGAAGAAAGTCTTACCAATGTTTGGAGGCTCCTTCACTTTTCGATATGCTCCTGTCCGAACCACTTGATCTTCCTCGCTATCTCCCGGGATTGGTAACTGCGTGTGGGCGCATCACGATCTCAGGAAATTGAATAGAGGATGTAGAGAGAATTGAAGAAACTTTTTATTCTATGTGTTTCAAAAATACATAAAACATGAAACTATATATAGACTGCTCGCTTGATTTTTATATATATATTGCTTTTGTTATATGACAAAAATCTCACGCAACTTTTTACAATTTTTACGTCAAAAATATATATCACTTTTACGCCACTGCTTGCTCACTATATATATATATATATTTGTTTGCTTTTGTTTTTCATTAAATTTCCGCAGCTTGCTTCTAAATATATATATATATATATATATATATATTAAGTATTTGTATCCTATGCAAATTCTTATTTTGACTATTATTTTATGTACACACCAATTTGTATCCAATACAATCTCTTGTGTTATAATTGATATATATATATATATATATATCTTTTAATTATCCTTTTAAAATATATCTAATATATTAAAAATGATAATAAGTATTTTAAATTTAAACTTAAATTCAAATACTTAAATAAATTATTTAGTAAAATAAAATAATCATATTATTTTATCTTCACCTAAATCCATTTATCAACTAACACCTTCCAATTAATAGTTAATTAATAATTCATAATTATCAATATAATTAAATAATCTAATTAATTAATTAATTTAACTATTAACATTCATTAATTAAATAATCTCATTGCTCAATTGATTCCCGAATATATACGTGTCACTTTTGTAACACAATTAATTGGACAATCCAATTAATTAACCGTGACCCTTGTTACCTAAATCGATCGGGCTAGCAAGGGACCTAATGGACCCATAGTATTTTGAGCTCCAATAATCCTCGGAATTATTAATTAAACTCTTTAATTAATATTCTTTGATTATTAACTCCGGTGTTATTCCACTAAAAACCCGAAGCTGCACTCTCTCAACTGTAGACGCTTTTACATAGACCGATACAACTCGGTGTCCATCGATATAACTATTACACATGGTGTGATCCTCTACAGTAGTTCATAATTAGAGCTGGAACATAGTGTCCGTTATACCCCTCTAATTACATATATCCTTTAAGCACCGTTGATTCTATAATGAACAATAAATCCTATTTCCTTACGGAATTAGGAGAACGCTTATATTGTCTAAGCCCCGAATCAACCCTTAAGGGAACTGCCATCTACTTCTCGCAAGAAGGAGTGGATTCCAATATTGTGTACAAACCTTCCCAGCCATAAGCCAAATCGCAATCCCAACATACGGAGCATATTGATCGGGAACTGCATCCGACCTCACCCATGGTATATCAAAGACCACGATCTAACCTGAAGGAGTTGATAAGTAACTCAGGATTAAGATCACCACATATAGCCATCATTAGTTGATATATATGAATCTCATCGATAAACGGATCTTGGTGAGAGATTTATATAGATCATGGCCCAGTCCTATATGATCACATCATACAAGGTGCCTCCATTCTCATATCTCTATATGAATGATTCAGGATAGAATCACCGTACATTACGGAATGGACCGTAACTATAGATTAACCACAAATAAAGTACCCAGCTTTATTTGCTATCTATGGACTCTTTGGATTGCACATCTCTTACTGTATCCATCCGTATATGACACTCATATACACAATTCAAGATTACATCCGGCAATCTTGGATGTTAAATTTATGCACAAGTTATATAATAAACAACACAACAAGAATGTATTGAACTTTTCCTTTTATTTATTTAATAAATCCATTTAAAATTACATCTTTAGGGCATAAACCCCAACAATCTCCCACTTGCACTAAAGCATGCGAGGCATGTCTCGTAACCCTAGACCATCTAGGTGACCCGAAAACACTTTAGCTGGTAAGGTCTTCGTAAATGGATCAACATGATTGTCTTGTGAGGCTATCTTGGTGACGATCACATCTCTTCTCTTCATTATCTCTCTAATGAGATGATACTTTCTCTCTATATGCTTCCCTCTTTTGTGGCTTCTTGGTTCTTTGGAATTAGCCACAACACCACTGTTATCACAATAAAGTGTGATGGGCTTATCCAGGTCTGGAACAACTTCCAGATCACTCAAAAACTTACGGAGCCAAACAGACTCTTTAGCAGCTTCACAAGCGGCTACATATTCGGCTTCCATGGTGGAGTCAGCAATGCAAGATTGCTTGATACTTCTCCACACAATGGCTCCACCACCCAGGGTGAATACTGATCCAGACATGGATTTCCTAGAATCCCTGTCTGATTGAAAATTAGAATTCGCGTATCCTAACGGGATCAAATCTTTCCCGGAATACACTAGCATATAGTCTCTTATTCTTCGAAGATAATTGAGAATTGTCTTGACAGCAACCCAATGATCCAATCCTAGGTTGGACTGGTATTTGCTGACTACTCCCACTGCATAGCAGATGTTCGGTCTCGTGCATAACATAGCATACATGAGACTACCTATTGCCGATGCATAAGGTACACGTCTCATATCCTTAACTTCTTGAGGTGTCTTAGGACACTGTTCCATAGACAAGTGAACTCTATGTCTGGAAGGTAAATTACCTTTCTTGGAGTTTTGTGTCAAAAATCGTACAAGAATCTTGTCGATATATGATGCTTGAGATAGTGCTATGAGTTTGTTCTTATGATTCCTTATAAGCTGGATTCCAAGAACATAACTCGCCTCTTCCAAAACTTTCATTTGGAATTGGCTAGCCAGCCAGCCCTTTACATCAGACAATACTCCCACATCATTCCCAATGAGTAGGATATCATCTACGTATAGGACCAAGAAAACTACTTTCTTATCAATGATGCGATTGTAGACACAAGGCTCATCGACATTCTACTCGAAGCCATAGGTTTTGATCACATCATCAAACTTGATGTTCCAAGATCTAGATGCTTGCTTAAGCCCATAGATGGACCTTTGCAGCTTGCAACCTTTTGCTCTTGATCTGAAGACACGAATCCCTCTGGTTGCATCATATAGATGCTCTCATCAAGATTGCCATTCAAGAATGCAGTCTTGACGTCCATTTGCCAAATTTCGTAATCGAAATAGGCTGCAATGGATAAGAGAATCCTAATAGACTTAAACATGGCTACTGGCGAGAAGGTCTCTTCATAATCGAACTTCTCTTTCTGGGTATAACCCTTGGCCACTAGCCTTGCCTTGAAGGTCTCTACCTTTCCGTCTACTCCTCTCTTTCTCTTGTAGATCCACTTACACCCTATGGGTTTTACCCTATCCAGTAAGTCTATAAGATCCCAGACTGAGTTAGAGTACATGGACTCTATCTCGAGATTCATGGCTTTAAGCCATTCCTCTTTATCAGGATCTTCCATTGCATTCTTAAATGTTAATGGATCATCAACACTATCAGCAGAGACAACACCTTGTCCCACACCTATAGCTAAATAGCGTTCAGGTTGTCTCACAACCCTCTCACTACGTCTAGGTGGTAGTATATCCTGATTAGGAACCATTTGACTCTCAGATGTTTGTGGAACAACAACTCTTGTTGATGAAGCACTAGTCTCACCAAGCTCCAACTCATTTAATACAATCTTTGAACGAGGTTTATGGTCACTAATGTAATTGTCCTCAAGAAACGTTGCATTTGTCGATACAAATACTTTGTTATCTTCAGGACTATAGAAGTGTCTACCTCTGGTCTCGTTAGAGTATCCTACAAATAGGCAAACAACAGATTTGGAGTCTAGCTTTCCAGTTCTATTCTTCAGCACGTGTGCTGGACACCCCCATATGCAGAAATGTAGCAAACTAGCTTTACGACCATTCCACAACTCTAGGGGAGTCTTAGGAATTGATTTGGATGGCACTACATTCAAAATGTATGCTGCTGTTTGTAACGCATATCCCCAGAAGGCATTTGGTAATGATGAGAAACTAATCATAGATCTCACCATTTCCATTAGGGTTCATTTCTCCTCTCCGCTACACCATTTTACTGAGGTGTACCGGGGGGTTGTGAGTTGAGAAACTATCCCATGCTCGACCATGAAGTCTTCAAACTCTTGGTCAAGGTACTCACCTCCACGATTCGATCGTAGTGACTTGATAGTCCTACCTAATTAATTCTCAACTTCAGCTCGGAATTCTTTGAACTTTTCAAATGTTTTCGACTTTCGTTGCATCAGGTTGACTTATCCGTATCTTGAGTAGTCATCTATAAAGGTGACATAATACTCATAACCACCCCTCACTTTAACATTCATCGGTCCGCAGACGTTTGTATGTATAAGCTCTAGCGGTTCTTTAGCTTTTAGCCCTTTTCCAGTAAAAGGTCTCTTAGTCATCTTACCTTCCAGACAAGATTCCCAGACAGGTAAGGTGCCAACCTTTAACTAACTTAAAGGTCTACTTTTTACTAGTCTGTTTATCCGGTCAAGGTTGATATGACCAAGCCTTAGATGCCAGAGATACGTGTCATTATCTAGAGAAATCTTATGTCGTTTAGTTTTTGGTTTTTCAACCTTAAACATTTCGGTGTTTAGCAGTGT
The DNA here is from genome assembly GCA_032871835.1 of Dipteronia dyeriana. Taxonomy (NCBI): domain Eukaryota; kingdom Viridiplantae; phylum Streptophyta; class Magnoliopsida; order Sapindales; family Sapindaceae; genus Dipteronia; species Dipteronia dyeriana. Next base: position 25,434,359 of record CM065296.1, read on the forward strand.
AGTATGTATTAACGATCTTAACACATACAAATTGTTTTCATTAATTCCTGAATAAATATTCAGACCATTCTTTCCAATAATAACAGACTTATTATTAAAAGAAATAGAATACGATTGTTCTAACAATTTAGAAACGGAAATCAAATTCAGTGTAAATCCAGGAATGTAAAAACATTGTTCAATAATAAAAAACTATTATTATTACAAAATTGCAATCTTATTGCTCCCACTGCTTTTGCCGACATGACATCCCCCGACCCCACATGCATTAAGAAGGCTCCCTCCTCTAGCTGTGTCCAAGAATCAATCCACTGCAAAGAAGAACAAACATGGTTAGTGGCTCCCGAATCAATCATCCAGAATGAAGAATCATCTTCCACTAAATAAGATTCAAGAACAAGTAAATCATATTTACCTTTCGTCTTTTTCTTCTTGGCTACCTCCTCCAGGTATTGAGGACAGTTCTTCTTCCAGTGCCCGACCTAATCGCAATGGAAACATTTTCCTTTGCCTTGGTCAGTGGAGGCGCCCTTCTTTTTGCTTTGGGCTTTCTTGGGTTTGGGCTTACCCTTCGCCTTCCCAGCAGACCTCTTCCTCTTTTTATCATTTAAGGAGGAAGATGGTTCAGCAACATTTGCCTCATCGGTCTTTCCTTTATTGTCTTTAATTAAAGACTCAAAGGTAGCAAGCCCATTGAGCAACTGTGTAAGACTAAACTTTAACTTGTTCATCCCATAATTGCTCTTAAACTGATCGAAACTCTTCGGAAGAGTTGTCAGTATGATGCTTACTTGACTGGGTTAGTCAATGGCCCCTCCATTGACTTCTGCTGTGTTGAAGTAGGATATCATGCTCAGGACATGTTCCCAAACTGATGTTCCTTCCTTCATGCGAGCGAGCATAGCAGAACGAATGGCTTCGTGTAACTTTTGCTCGGAGGGCTGCCCGAACATGGCTTGCAATGACTCCATGATTTCGAATGCTGAAGTCATTGCTTCATGCTTTGTGACAAGCACGTTTGTCATAGAAGCCAACAGATATGTTCGGGCCTTCTCATCAAATGAGTCCCATTGCTCGTATGCCTCACGAACAGTTCGTGTGTGCTGGAGGACATTCCTTCGTAAGCACAAACTTGAGGTCTTTGGTGACCAATATTGCATTAATGTTAAGTTTCCACTTAGTGTAGTTATCACCAGTTAATTTGTCGTTTGCGAGAATATTAAGTAATGCAAAAGACATTATTGCTGAAATAAATAAAACATTCATTTAGTCATTTATTTAAAACAAGTGCGAGTGCTTTGACATAAATTTAAACATGATGCATGAACATATTTAACGAACTAGAACTACCCTAAAACTAATTACTATACCACGACAATCCAACATACCACAAAGAAGTGCTGCCTTAGTGTCGGTCAAGTCTTTGCATGTTGGACCGAGACATTTTCAATCAAATGATATTCTATAATAACTCTTATTCCATATCATTCAACCATCGTTCATTCAGTCAGGTTTTTAATTAACAAACTTAATCAAAACCTTAGTGAGTGTAACCAACCATTTCAGATCTCACGAGTTTAACTCGAGAATTACCGCCTTAGGGTCGGTCAATCCCGAAATACCCTCAGAAATCCTATCCGTTAGGAAGTCAACATTGGTATTGACCTTTGTGGAAACCCTCCTTAGGGAGGACGAAAGCAAAGCCGTCTTGAGGCCCCACTCGGATCTCACGGTGTTGAACTAATGATGGAGACCGCGGGATATATATGTCATATATCCCTCTCCCACTCACTATTTTAAAATTAGGGTTTTCTTTTAACCGTTAATACACCTAGACTCTACCGGATTAAACGACTAACTTTAATCAAGTTATCTAGCGCATTAACTAATTAGAATCAAGTTCAAATTAACTAATAAATTATTAATGATTTTTAACAATTAAAAATCTAATCTATTAGTGAATAATTTAAGCTTTGTAAACTATTTACTAGGGTTAGATTATTTTGTTAGTGTTTACCAAATTTTAACTATTAAAACTCTAACACTTTATTCGGTTCATTTATTATTAGGTAATTAATCATATTAATCATAATTACAATAAATGACCCTATTAATCTAACTTATTAAACTCTTTAATAACTAGATTAATATTAATGAGAATTACCAAGTTTTCTAACCATTAAAAAAAACTAATCTCATTATTCATAGCCAATTATGTATATTACCCATTTTAATCACATTAAAAAAAATACATAAAATATCAGGTAATGATGCATGTATGACATATCAAATATATTTGTGTAGGCACATCTAATCTAAATGACATATGTATGCATGACAATGCTTTTATCATCACATAATATAAAGCATACATGAACTGACCGAGTACTGTGGATTATTTAACCTAAAAATTGGAATCTAAAATTACAAAATTTCCCAAGGCATTCCTTGGTCTTCTAGTAACTTCAGATATCTTCCAGTCTCTTCAGGTCACTCCGATTCATCTCATGAATCCATATTCGCGATTTTTCCAAGTCTTCAATATAGGTTACATTTTTTTTTACAATACAATAATAATAATAATAAAAAATATAAACAAAATAATAATAATAATAATACAACCCATAAAACCTAAATCCATAGTACCATATAATTAACGATCAATCATGTTTTTGTAAATTAAAAAAAAATTAATATACATACAAAAACATCATACAATCAATTTAAATTGTGCCTACACAATTCATACATACAGGATAATCGAAAACAATTTCATGTTCCGAAAAATAAATTGGCTCTGATACCAATTGTTGGAACCCCGTTCACCGGTCACACAACGGAACTAGGTTTTAAAATTTTTATACAGATGATATCTGTATCTTGGACCAGTGAACTTTTGATCGTAATTATTTTTCGGAACCAATACATACAATATGTAAATACAGGAAATTGTAATAAATAAAAACAGAAGAAGAAAGTCTTACCAACGTTTGGAGGCTCTTTCACTTTTCGATATGCTCTTGTCTGAACCACTTGATCTTCCTCGCTATCTCCCGGGACTGGTAACTGCGTGTGGGAGCGTCACGATCTCAGGAACTTGAATGGAGGATGTAGAGAGAATTGAAGAAACTTTTACATCTATATGTTTCAAAAACACATAAAACATGAAACTATATATATATATATATATATATTGCTCTCTCTTTTCACTGCTTCACAAAAATAATATTTCTATTTATATATATATATATATATATATATATATATATATATATATATATATATATCTACTGCTCGCTTGCTTTTTATATATATATTGCTTTTGCTATATGACAAAAATCTCACACCACTTTTTACAATTTTTATGTCAAAAAAATATATCACTTTTACGCCACCGCTTGCTCACTTTATATATATATATATATATATATATATATATATATATATATATATATATATATATATATATATATATATATATATATATATAAATTCACGTAGCTTACTTCTAAATATATTTTTATATATTTATTAAGTATTTACATCCCATGTAAATTCTTATTTGTGACTATTGTTTCATGTACACATCAATTTGTATCCAATACAATTTCTTGTGTTATAATTGATATATATATATATTTTAATTATCCTTTTAAAATATATCTAATATATTAAAATGATAATAAGTATTTTAAATTTAAACTTAAATTCAAATACTTAGATAGATTATTTAGTAAAATAAAATAATCATATTATTTTATCTTCACATAATCCATATATCAACTAACACCCTCCAATTAATAGTTAATTAATAATTCATAATTATCAATATAATTAAATAATCTAATTATTTAATTAATTTAACTATTAACATTCATTAATTAAATAATCTCATTATTCAATTAATTCCTGAATATATACGTGTCACTTTTGTAACACAATTAATTGGACAATCCAATTAATTAACCATGACCCTTGATACCTAAATCGATCGGACTAGCAAGGGGACCTAATAGACCCACAGTATTTTGAGCTCCAATAATCCTCGAATTATTAATTAAACTCTTTAATTAATATTCCTTGATTATTAACTCCGATGTTATTCCACTAAAAACCCGAAGCTGCACTCTCTCAACTGTAGACGCTTTTACATAGACCGATACAACTCGGTGTCCATCGATATAACTATTACACATGGTGTGATCCTCCACAGTAGTTCATAATTAGAGCTGGATCATAATGTCCATTATACCCCTCTAATTACATATATCCTTTAAGCACCGTTGATTCTATAATGAACAATAAATCCTATTTCCTTACGGAATTAGGAGAACGCTTATATTGTCTAAGCTCCGAATCAACCCTTAAGGGAACTACCATCTACTTCTCGCTAGAAGGAGTGGATTCCACTATTGTGTACAAACCTTCCCAGCCATAAGCCAAATCGCAATCCTAATATACGGAGCATATTGATCGGGAACTGCATCCGACCTCACCCATGGTATATCAAAGACCACGATCTAACCTGAAGGAGTCGATAAGTAACTCAGGATTAAGATCACCCACATATAGCCATCATTAGTTGATATATATGAATCTCATCGATAAACGGATCTTGGTGAGAGATTTATATAGATCATGGCCCAGTCCTATATGATCACATCATACAAGGTGCCTCCATTCTCATATCTCCATATGAATAATTCAGGATAGAATCACCGTACATTTCAGAATGGACCGCAACTATAGATTAACCACAAATAAAGTACCCAACTTTATTTGCTATCTATGGACTCTTTAGATTGTACGTCTCTTACTGTATCCATTCGTATATAACACTCATATACACAGTTCAAGATTACATCCGACAATCTTGTATGTTAAGTTTATGCACAAGTTATATAATAAACAACACAACAAGAATGTATTGAACTTTTCCTTTTATTTATTTAATAAATCCATTTACAAATTACATCTTTAGGGCATAAACCCCAACACTCCTTTGGATGAAGCAAATGGTAGTCGACTATGGATTCAATCAAGGTACTCTTACTCTTTTTTTGTGATAACATGAGTGCAATTAATATTTCCAAGAATCCGGTTCAACATTCTAGAACTAAGCATATTGACATCCACCATCATTTCATTAGAGAACTAGTTGAGAGCGAATGCATAGTACTTGAGCATGTAGGTACTAATGATCAACTAGTGGATCTATTTACTAAACCCTTAGATGCTACTAGATTCAAAACTCTCAGTAGATCTATTGGGATTTGTTTCATGGAGTGATGAATTTTGGTCTTTGAACTCAAGCAAAGAGAGCTATTGTATACTTGTTGCATGAAATTTTTTAGAAATGTTTATGCTCCTTTATTGATTGCTTGAGTAGCTTGGTTGCACTTATACTATATTATATTGTATTTTCTTCAATAAGTGTGAAATTTTCTTTGATTAAAATCCATGTCATATTTATGTTCAAACATGCATTTTTGGACTAGGAGATCTACATAGGAAGTACATATTGAATGACCTATAATTATCTCTATGACATGATGATTATTTAATGACATGCTAATGAAAAATGATAAAGCATGAATTGATGATTGCAATTGTTGAATGTAAAACATTGTGTGAAAAAGCTAGTGAGACTAAAATGTTACATCAATGTCTCTCTTTTTTATTAGTTGAACATGGCTACTATCATACGGGTATCCTACCAGGAAAAATCAAATAGGGTGCAAAGTCGCTCATGCCATGTTTCGCTTCTAAAGTAGGATATAGTGCTATTAAAACTTGATATCTATAAAAGCTCTATATCCTTGCTTCTCTCGTGACAAATGGTGAAATTGGTTTGAATTATATTGAAAACCTTTGTCATTTTTTTTTCCAAATACCATTGTTTTTGGACTTGAATGCAACATGTATTGTATGCAAAGCATTTTTGATTCACACATTTTTTTCAAATAAATCTCCTTGTTTCTCTCCTATTAATTGAGTTGCATAAATGTGGCTTATATGACTATGCAAATATCTTGTATGCTCTTTTCTTTCTTTGACTTGAGTGACCCGGTTGGGGACTTCTCCTTTGCCTATATCATGATAAAAAGGGGGAGTAGCATTATGGTGTTAGGGGAGTAGCATTGTGGTTTTAAGGGGAGTAGTACTTGTTGGGGAGATTACATTTAGAGGGAGTAACCCTTTGAGGGGGAGCATTTCATGATGCGGAGCGTTACACGATATCGTACTCATATTCTTTAATGCAAATGCTTTTGTTTCATATTCACTTCATCATCTCACATGCACTTGGTTTGGAAAGTGTACTTGTTGCTTGTTTTGTGTGTAAGGTTAATAGTTCTACAAGAGATTGAAGATTTGAAGATTTGAAGTTTTTTTTATATGTATATCTCTTTGTACTGTAGAATATATTCCCGGTGTTTTTTATTTTGTTTTGTGAGGATCTATGTGAGTGGTGATTTTGTCACGAAATAGCCAAATGGGGAGATTGTGAAGTCCTCATTTGTTGATTGGCTTATTTCATGAACAAACCACATTTTTAGGGTTTATGTAAGGGTAGCTTAGGCTCTCAAGACCTCAAGAGGAGAAGCACCAAAGGTAAAATTCTTGTGCTAACCCGCTTTGAAGAGATAGTTACACACACTCACAAATTCATATATAACTCTTATTCATATATGTTGTGTGTTTATATTTGTGTGCATTTTGGTTTAAATGACTCTTGTTGATATATTTGCATCTTGTAATTAAAGTTCTATGTCATGTTAGGCATTAGTATAGGATGCATCTTCATCACTCTAGGTCTTGTTGAAAATGTGTGTTTGAGTATTGAAAAAGTGGGCAGTGCGCTAGTGGTGCGCTACTCGACTAGCGCAACCTCACCAGCTTAACATTCCAGTGGATCGCTGCTTGTAATGCGCCACTGCACCCGCGTAATGTTGAAAAAGTGGGCAAGGCGCTGGTGGTGCGCTACTTGTCTAGCGCAGCCTCACCATCGTAACATTCCAGTGGATCACCGCTTGTCATGCGCCACTGAGCTGCGCCACTCCACCAGCGCCTATTGAAAATTTAGGCTGTTCGCTGGTGGTGCGCTACTCAACCAGCGCACCTCACCAGCTCACACAGTGAAAGCTGGAATGTTTTTTTCAAAACGATCTCACTTTGGTTGAAACCCATATATATATAACTCTTTGTATTCAGGTCGAAAGACAGTTCAGAACATCATATCTTTTCCTTAGAACACATTTCAAAAGGAAAAATCATCCAAGAACTCATCTTTAAACACTCAAAGCATTCTCATGTGCATAAAAACTTCATCTTGCATCATCTAAAGTCATTTAGAGTGCATCAATGGATAGTTTTGCATCATCACATCTTACTTGGTAAGTTTCTCACTATCTTTTTACAAGTTAAGTGTTTTTCTTGCTAAGCTATCTCTTTAATCATTTGTATGCTCTTAGAATACATTCAAGTTACAAATTAGAGATTGTTATGATGACATGATTGAGTGTTGTATTGTGCTAGCTTCATAGGATTGTTTGATCTATGTTTAGCTAAGCTTTTTGAACATGTCATTTACCTCTTGATATCTAGGATTGCATTAATTGTCATCTCATTATCCTAGATAAGCATATAAGGTTTCCTAGCCTTGTTTGTTCTTTGAATATTCTCATATATTCACTTAAGCCATTTTTATCTCTTCATTGAGAAGTAAGACTTGTGTTGCTTCCGGGATTAGGTAGTGGTGGTGGATTTTAAACCGGGATTAGGTTGTAATTCCTTTGCGTTTAGTGGATTCGAGGTTCGAGTGTGGGGCACTTAACAGCCCGTGGTTTTTCCATTTGGAGGGTTTCCACATATATCTCAAGTGTCTTTATTATTTCTGCACTTATTACACTTGTGGTATTATTGTAACTAGCTAGGGGTATTTTCGTCAACTTGACCATGAACGAAAATTTGGTAAAATTGCTTAAAATGTATTCACCCCCCCTCTAGATTAATATTATACACACCTTAATATCTGTTTCATCCTCCATTCAAGTTCTTGAGACCGTGACGCGTCCACACACAGTTACCAGTCCAGGGAGATAATGACGAAGATCAAGTGATTCAAACAGGAGCATATCGTAAAGTGAAGGAGCCTCCAAAAGTTGGTAAGATTTTCTTATTCTGATTTTATTGATTACAATTTCATGTGTATACATATTATATGTATGAGTTCCGAAAATAATTACAATCTTAAGTTAACTGGTTCCAGATTATGATATGTATAAAAAAAATTTAAAACTTAATTCCGTTGCGTTACCAGTGAACGGGGTTCCAACACCTCCTTCTGCTCCTAAGATTCCCATGCTCCATCTCGAGGATGGAGGCGGTTTGGGGGCTGTTTTGGTCTTTTTACCCTTCTCTTCTCTCTCATTTAAATACACTTTCTCTCTCTCATTTTCATTTAAACACCATATCTTGTTCGTTTGAAATCATTCGAACGATTCAAGTATGAGATTGTTCGTATTTCATTTCTCTATCATTTTCTAGAAGGTTGAGGTCATTTATTCAAGTTTTTCTCATGGGACAGGGATTCAGTGCCTACCGAGTCTGAGGTTGTGCTAAAGACTATCCTCACCAGGAATTATCTAAACCTGAGGTTTCCAACTGCTGATCCTTACAATCCCTGTAGGGTGAACAAGTATCTACGGATCTTCGATGCTTCCCCTCGTGAGTAATATTAAGTTATTATGCTTTGTTTTGTTAGCTGACTTGCCTCTGACATCCCATTTTTTTTAATAGTTTTTATGGTTGCTCCAGCTTTCTGAGAAGCCTAGCAACCTCGGACCCCTTCCCCTTCTACCAGGTCGTTCTAGGGAACCTCCTTGGCTACCTTGGAGAAAGGAGGGCCAACCTTTTTAGCTGTTGTTTCACCTGCTCCTACTCCATCGCCTTCCCAGATGAGATCTAAGATGGCTATTCTCGCATCGCGGGCTGCTAAAGCTCTAAATCGAGGAGGTCCCGCTCTCTAGGTGGCTGATACGACCACCTCTGTCCCCTTATCAGTGGCCCCCACTACAGCTGCTGCTTCAACAGTCATATTGCCCACTTCTTCGGCTGACCCATCTGCGTCCCAATCGGTTCAGACTTCAGGGGATCCCAGAGGCTGGTATTTCTGAGATTCCCTCTACCCGCCCCCCACCATCAGTCGGGCTCGATTGGTCATGATGAAGTTTTGAAGTAGTTTCTTGCGTCTTGCCCTGGTGGCGGGCTTTCTAGGATGGCTTCCATGCCCGTGGACATCCTGGTTACCAAGGGGTCTACCCTCCTGGCCGAGGTAGTGATCAACTTTATTTTCTCTTGTAATAGCTTGATTTGTCATTTCCTAACATGAATTCCCTTCACAGGCCTTCAAATTTCAAGTAGCCATGGGACACCAGGTAGCTTTTCTCTGTGACCGGGCAACTAGGGCTGAAGCTGAGGTTGAGCAAGCCATGGAATTGCTGGCACGGGCTCAAGCCTTGGTCCAGGAGATGACCTCTTACCAGAGGGGGATGGAAACACAACTAGCTGAACTTCAGTGCGACCATGAGAGACTGAAGCTGTCTTTTGATCAAGAAACTCTTCGGTCTAAGCGACGAGCCAGCCAACGGGATGATTAGAAGGAAGAGGCAAAGGCACTGGATGCTGAGAACCAAGCTTTGTAGGCCTAAGTTGCTAAGCTTCGGGCTGAAGTGGAAGCCTCTTTTTCAGCGAGGGGTATTTATATGCCTCCTTCTAGGTTTTGGAAGCCCTCTCCCTTCCATTTGACCTCTCCAGTATCGCAGGCTAGGATAGAGAAGAACTCATGTCTCGAGCTGCAGAAATGTCTCACCCCAAAAATGACGAAACGGGTACTTTTACTGGGATGGTACTGGGAAGCAGCCTGAAATACCATATTTGCCTCCTCCTGTCCCGATCTTCCTCGCCTCAGGTGCCGGAGAATCGTCGAGGGGGGGTTCAACCATTGGAGCTAGAAAAGGCCCTACCGAAGTTTGAGGTCCCTCTAAGGTGCCTTCAAGGGAGAAGCCAACGGTAGGAGAGATCATGCCAGAGTCAATGGTCAACCTTCTTGATGCAGCCATACCTCTTGAGGTCATGACAGTGGTCAATAAGGTCTTGGAGGAGAACCCAGCTGAGCAACAGGTAATCTAGGGGCATCCTCAAGAAGTGGTGGCGGAGGCATATGCGGCTATCCGGGATGAGCGATCACCTAAAAGATGAGCAGGGGGTGGGGTTCATTCTGAATGAGGAGAAGCTGGAGGAGATCAGGAGGATGCAGAAGTTTGAATCCCTCTACTAGTGGCTTGTTTTGAATGCCCGGAAAGGGGGGTGGGCATCCCATTTTTGCTCATGCTTGATTATCATCATCATTCCTTTTTTGTTTTTTGTTTTTTTTTGTAGCCCGGAACCAGGGGCTAGGCTCTCTGTTTGATTGTTGTAGCCTTATCAGGGGATAGGCTACCCACTTCATTAATGAAAATTAACTTTAGATCTTGCTCGAATTTTGATTGGCATGTACTTGCTTTATTTCTGGTTTCGATCTAGGTACATCCTCTAAAGCGACTTACCTTAACTTGGGAACGCAACAAGATTGGAAGACTGCTTAATCGTGAAAGTAGATAGCTAGCTTGAGCCTTCAACTCTCAACATAAATTTGTATCCTATTGACTTTAATTGATAGTCCCCTTGTGCGATAGAGGACCAGTCCGCACCTGTCACAGTAAGCAACCACATGTACACGGAGGATTAGCCACCAGTAATAATTGGGATGTTGGAGTTTAAGTAAAGTAGCCCTCCATTCTCAAGCCCCTTTAGGGGGTTATAGCTCGAATGAGGTATCAAAAAGAACTATCTAGCCCTCTCTTAGGCTGGAGATCGAAATGGCTACCGCGCCATTAAACTCGAGTCTTTCTCGGAGGCCGTAACCCGACCAAGGCATCAGGAAGACTATATAGCAATTTCCTGGTCTTGTGATCTAGATGGTAGCTATGCTCTTACACTCAAACCATTCTTGGGGGTGGTAGCCCGACCAAGGCATCAGGAGGGCTATCTAGATATTTCATGGTCTTGTGATCTGGATAGCAGCTATGCTCTTACACTCAGACCCTTCTTGGGTGTGGTAGCCCGACCAAGGCGTCAGGAGGGCTATCTAGCTATTTCCTGGTCTTGAGATCTTGATGGCAGCTATGCTCTTACACTCAGACCCTTCTTGGGGGTAGTAGCCTGACCAAGGCATCATGAGGGCTATCTACCTATTTTCTGGTCTTGAGATCTGGATAATAGCTATGCTCTTACACTCAGACTCTTCTTGGTGGAGGTCAGTGCCTGACCGAGGCATCAGAGATAGCGAGGGGGGATTCCCCGGCTAAGCCCTGATCTTGGGACGATAATGTCGAATTTCCCATGTGACCAAAATCACTATAGAACATAGTTGAAGATGGAGAAAAAAATAGGCTTTATTGATAAAAAGAAATGAGTACATTATTGCTGGAGATTAAAAACTAGGTGAAGGTAGCCTACTCATGGGTTCTCTGTTCAGGGGTAAAATTTTCTCAAGTGATCTGTATTCCATGTATGATCAATGAGTCGGCCATCCATTTCCTCGAGCTTGTATGCCCCATTACGAATCGCCACTTTTACTAGGTAAGGTCCTTCCCAGTTGGGCCCCAGGACCTCGTCTGACCTCTTTCTGGTATTCAACGTCACTTTTTTAAGAACTAGGTTCCCTTCCTTAAAGTTCCAGGCTTTAACCCTCCTGTTAAAGTACCTAGCAATCCTGCTCTGGTAAATTGCTACCTTATCTGCTACTCGATCTTGTTTTCCTTCCAAGAGATCTAGGCTATCACGGAGCTTATCCTCGTTGCTTCCCGGTTAAAAGTGTTGAACTCTGAAGAAGGTCAGTTTGTGCTCTATGGGAAGTACCTCTTTAACCTGAAGGCTAGGGAATAGAGTGTTTCCCCTGTAGCCGTTCTCCTCATAGTACGGTAAGCTCAGAGAGCCTCGGGAAGCTCCTCAACTCATCTACCATTTTTCTACTGCAACTTCTTTTTCAACAGCTTCTTGATAGTCTTATTGGTGGATTCCATAACCCGTTAGTCTGGGGGTGGGCTACTGAAGTGAACCTAAGGTCGATTCCCAAGCCCTCACAAAATTCTTTGAATCGGCCATTATCAAACTGCTTGGCGAGGTCAGCTACAATGGCAAGAGAGGTCCCGAACATGCAAACTACATTATTTCTGATGAATCTTGTTGTATTTTTTTTCGATATCTGGGAAAGCGGTCTGGCTTCGACCCACCTTGTGAAATAGTCAATCACTACGATAGCATGCTTGGCTTAACCATGAGTAGTAGGAAGCGGTCTGATCAAGTCGACTCCCCACATAGCAAAGGGATATGGTGAGCTAAGGGATGACAATCGCTCCAGCGGTAAGTGACTTTAGTTTGAGGTCTTCTGGCATGCTTCGCATGATCGTACTAAGTTCTTTACAACTTGATAGATGGTTGGCCAATAATATCCCATGCTGAATACCTGATATGCCAGAGCCTCCCCACCAATGTGGTTCTTGCATTCCCGAGAGTGAACCTCTCTCAATGCCTATTTGGCATCTTCAGGATGTAAACATCGAAGTAAAGGAAGGGATCTGCCCCTCCTGTATAAGTACCCATCCACTAAGAAATATCAGACTGAGAGCCTCTTGACTCTCTTAGTTTGGTCAGGCTCTCTGAAGAGCCTTCTTTTCTGGAGATAATCCACTATTGGGTCCATCCAGCATGGATGCCGATCCAGGGTATAAGTCTCGTTCCCACTGTTGTGCTTGGTAGGGGGATCACTTGGAGATGGACTCCTTGTGCTAAGGTCTGGCCGCCATTCACAGTTATCTTGGCTAGGATGTCTGCTCGACGATTCTGTTGTCGAGGTATCTGCTCAATCCTGAACCTTTGAATTTGCTCTTAAGATGTTGAACTAGCTTCAGGTAGGCAATAATGTTATCCCCTTTTCCCTGATAATCCCCAGAGACTTGGTTGAATATAAGCAACGAGTCACTCCTGACCTGCAGGTAATCGACCCCGAGCTCTGCGGCCGCCCTTATTCTGGCTAAGAGGGCTTCATACTTTGCCTCATTGTTAGAGGCTTTAAATTCAAATCTGAAACAGTGGCAGCACTCAGTCCCTTCTAGGTCGATTAGAACTATGCCCGATCCTCCCCCGGTTTGCCCGAACGCTCCATATGTGCAGAGGATCCATGACTTGCAATCTTCCGGCCAGCTATCAGACTCTGGAATCCACTCAGGGGCTATGTTCATTTCTACAGAGGTCGCTTGGCCTAAGGGTATTGACAGCTCTGTTACAAAGTCTGCCAAAGCTTGGGCTTTATTGGTGTCCTGGGCTTATACCTTAAATCAAACAGGGTGAGCTCCAGGGCCCACAAAACCAACTTTCCGAAAACATCCGGCCTTTGTGAGAATTACCAGAGGGGTTGGTCTGTCACTACTGCTATCGAATGAGCTTGAAAGTAAGGACAGAGCTTCCATGCTGAGGTTACCAAGGCATAAGCGAGCTTCTCCAGAAGGGTATAATTATTCTCGGGCTTGGTGAGAGCATGACTCACGTAGTAGATAGGTCATTGGACCCTATCTCCACATTCCTTGACCAAGGCCCTACTTACTGCAGTCTCTGAAACGGCCAAGTAGATTTGCAGTTCTTCTCCAGGATTTAGTTTGACCAGTAGCGAAGGGCTAGACAGATATTTTTTCAAGGCTTGAAAAGCTTGTTTACTCTCCTGGTCCAATTACATGTTTCTCCCAAGCTTGATGGCTTTGAAGAATGGAAGACATTTATTGGTAGACCGAGAAATAAAACTATTGAGCGCTGCTACATGCCCGGTTAGGACATGAACCTGTTTAAGTGATGTGGGGGACTCTAGTGTTAAGATTATGCTTGGTAGCAAGAGTGTAATATTGTAATTGACAATCTTTTCATATTAATAAAGTGATTTCTAGTTTAACAAATCTTATAGCATTTATCGTTTAATTATTATAATTATAAAAAGTAGATAATAATAAGGTCAAAAGACTATGAGAAAAGAAGAATTGTTTATACACCTAGATATGTATGAGGTAGACATAATTCTTTAGTTAGTGTTGAATAATATTCACAACTTAAGATAACAGGTTGGGCGCCTTTATCTTGTCAAAGTTATAGATTCTTTTGCTAGCATTTGAGTGGGATCAAATGTGTTATGATGAGTCTAAAATCATTAAAGTGTGGTGTCTTTGGGCAAAAGAATCTAGTGTACTGGGTGCATTGAATAGGATCAAAATAAAATACTTTATCTAGAACCGTTAATGGATAAAGGTTTTCATTTGAAGACAATCGGAGAGTCTATCTCAATCCTGAGATAAATGATGGACTTATGGTTGCAAGTGTTATCATTTGAGCTATCAATAAGTACAATTATATAGAATAGTCTATCCTCGATAGTTCGGCGGTATTCATTTATTAATCGATAGAGGACTTCATTTATAGATATGGACATCGTGGCTCCATTTATTAAATGAGAGTAGAATACCATCATATGGATGTTTTGAGGTATTAGATATTAAATCTTAACGTTAAGTTTTCAATAGTGTCTATTGAAACATGGCTTCTGGACAAGTCAAAATATCCAAGTTCAAAATGTGGTCATATGAGTAAATATGGTAACTTTGAGAGCTATAGGCGGTCTATGAGCTCTTAGCTGTTACTGGTATTCTTCACGAGGATACACTTTCTCCAATAAGGTTGTATAGGGTATGAGTGAGTAACATCAATTTATTCTATCTTTATTTAAGAGTTAAATTTTAGTTCTTTAGTGGAATGAACTAAAATTAAATAGATCGGACCTAAGTTAATCATTTGTTGATTGTGATTGGGTTGTGTCTACTGGAGCTTAAATTTAGATAGCCCGCCAAGATCTTCAATCCACACGAACTTGCAAGGATCACTTGAAATATTCTACCGGACCAATTTAGGGGTCTATCTAGAATTGTATTAAGGCATGTGAACTTGTTTCTTTTTGTAAGAATAGGTCTAGTTCACATGTGGATTTTTTATTATGGTCCAATGAATTTAATAAAATAAGAAAAATAATATATGACTCATATATATGTGTTGGGCTGTAAGGCTATTTAGAATAGCTTAATTATATTATTTTTATTTTATTATTTAATTAAATGGAAATTAATTAATTATTTAATTAAAAGTCAAAATCTTTTTCTATTAGGAGATGGTCTCCTAATATTATACTATTGTTGGTAGTATAATTAATATTAAAAACTATATTTGATAAGTAGATAAATAAAATGAATTATTTATCTAATCAAATTAGGAAGTCTTTAATATGGTTACAAATACACTATTGAGTTGGATTAGGAGTCTTGGTGTAGTATAAAATTGCTTTTAGAAAAGAATTCTTAACCACCAATTAAATCCACATAAGGAAAGAATTCTTAACCACTAAGTAAATCATTCTTAGGAGAGGATTTGGTCTCCTATATATACTACTTTTAAATTTCGATCAAGCCTTAGTTTTTGGTGTGATAAGTTATTTTTTATTTGTTTTTTTATTGTTATAAAAAAAAAACTTCGTCCAACTCATTGTGTGAAGAATTAGGCCAAGCATAGAGAAAAGAGGGAACATTTTTGTTTTCGGTAGTACCCTAGTATTCTTTGCATTAAAAGGGTTTTGTGTACAACATCGAATCAAGGTTCACACGAGTTTCAATCTAATTGATTGATAATTCAAAAGTGACCGGACGTTCTTGGTTTTTCTCTTGGAGGATTATTGTGACTAACAAAGAAGAAGATTTTGTTTGTTTCCATTCTCAGGTATACAATTTAAAGAAATGGAGCCCACACTCCTAGGTGATTCACGTTCGTGATTGGATTGGAAGATCTTGCAGATTCAATTCGATGCTAGTTCAATCATCACGAAAAAAAAGTACAATATTTTTTATATACATCAATTAATCTAGGGTTAAGGTTCTTGTTATTAAAAGGGGAAATTTTTATTTATACGCAACCCCTAATTTTCATTTTCTCACGCTTCCGTTGCGTTTTGAACCATTTTTTTCCTACAATTGGTATCGAGCCTGGTTGTACCCTTGATTAATTTATGTATGTGTTCGTGAATCTTTTCCTTTTTATTGTATATATGCATGTTTTAGAAAGAGATGGCACTCTAGGTATTCGCATATATATTTACATTGGAATGTATGGATATATATATATATATATATATATATATATATATATATATATATATTATATGTGGTTTGTTATTGCTCAATTTTGTCCTAGAATTTCAATGTATTTTGTTTTGGGATTGTAATAAGAAGGGTGATCTATCATCGCCATAATTTCCTTCTTGGTAGTTGCTAAGTTTTTTTTTTGTTGTTGTTGTAATAAAAATAAAACTACACTATTGTAATAATAAAAAAAAACTGCAGTATTTTTTATTTATAATTCTTCTGTAATACATTTAAGTATTGAAGACTCGAAGGTTTGAAGAATTGGAAGTAGCCGGAACAAGTTTGGGACCGTACGAGCTGTAGCAACGAACGTGCGTGCGAAGAGCGCGCAACCACGTTTGTTGTGGCATGGGCTGCGCACGGCAGCCCTTTGGTAGCCATGGGCTGCGCATGGCAGCCCTTTATGGGTTTGTGGCATGCGCATGACCATGAGTAAGGGCGAAGGATGCGCACGCCCATGGGAGGTAGCCGAGGGAGTCCGAACGACGAAGGTCGCATGAATACTTGTTCGCCAAGAAAGTAGTTCTTGTATTCCAAGATATATGTAATTTACTTGTTTTTCTAGGATGGACAAAATTTTTAGCTATTTATATTTTTGTAAATATTGCAATGTTTGTCATTGTTTGATAACTTGTCATATAGAATAGGAGTGCCACTCATATATCTCTTTTGGTTTGAACATGCATAGAATGATTTAGGTATATAAATTGGCATCTAGATAACTTGGTAATTTATTCTTCGGAATTCGATCACACGCCTTAAACAATTGGGTGGGAGAAGGTGTTTTGGAACACCTATGGTCTCCAAGTTTGGTTAAGCTTTGTGTTTCGTGAATAACCTCCCAAGAGGTATTCATGAATGGAATTTAGCAAAATACTTCCTTACAAGGATAGACTAGACAATTAGCCCAAACGATATCTACTCCCAAATGAGGGATATTTGTGAGGGATTAGATTGATGGTCGATAACTTGGTAACACAGTCGATGTGGTTTTATTAATATCCTCCCAAGAGTTCTTGTTAATAAAATCACAAGACTAAAATTGAAAATGTTGGCTGTCATGTTTACAATTAGGTGGGACCTAGTTTAACTAGTAAATGTTGTGAACTCCCAAAGGAGGCAAGACATTTATGGGTGTTGGATCACCGTTGAATTTTTAAGAATGAATTATTTCATTTAATTCAAGATAAATATTTGAAAGTGCTTTATCATGAATATTTACTTATATAATTTTTGTTATTGTTCAGAAATCATGACCCCATCCCTAATCAACATCCTTAAAGACAATACATTAACTGGTGATAATTATGTCACATGGAAAAGGAAAATCGGGCTTTTATTGCAATCCAAAAAGCATAAGTTCGTTCTGTGCACTCCTAAACCACCTACTCTTACTAATGAATCTACTCAGGAGCAAAGAGATGAGTATCAGCAGAGAGAGTCTTTTCATGAGATGGCTAAATGTTACATTATGGCCACCATCTCCGATGTGTTGCAACAACAACATGAAGGAATGGAGACTGCTGCCGATATAATGATGTCTCTAGAGGAGATGTTTGCTATGAGGTCTAGGATGACTAAGAGAGAGGCAGTGACTGCTTTTATGAATCTTAGGATGAAACCTGGACAGACTGTAAAAGATCACATGATGAAAGTCATAGCACATCTCACTATTGCTGAACTGAATGGTGCTGAGATAGATGGTGAGACCAAAATTGACATGATTGTCAACTCACTGTCGGATTCCTTTGATCAATTCAAGTTGGACTACACCTTGAATAATAAGGATTATATCTTGCAAGGCGTGATGCAAGATGTTTAAAGCGCTGAAAAAATCCTTGTGAAAGGCAAGGGTCAAGAGATTCATACCATAGGTAAAGTTGCTACTGTTAAGACCCATAAGAAGGTTAAGAAACAACAGAAGAAAAAGCAACTAGGACCTACAAAGAAGGAGACAAAGAAAATAATCAAGATCAAAGGGAAGTGTTTCCTTTGTGGTGAAAAGGGACATTGGAAAAGAAATTGCCCAAAGTCTCAAGACAAAAAGGAATAAGGTACTATTAATTATCTTGAAACATGTGTTTTGGCGGATTCTATGGATTTTTGGATCATAGACTCCAAAGCCACTAATCTTGTTTGTTTTTCCTTACAGGGGTTCAAGGAAAGGAGAAGGCTTAATGAGAACGAATTTAACTTGCGTTTAGGCAATGAAGCGATGGTGTCGGCTAGTTCAGTGGGAGATATTAGAATTAGTTTAGATTCTTATAGGCGTTTAGATTTAATAGACGTTTATTATGTACCTCAATTAAAGAGGAATTTAATTTCAGTTTCTTGTTCAAATAAATTTGGATATTCGGTTACTTTTAATAAAGATTTTATTATTAGTAAGAATGCCAAAA
This sequence comes from Dipteronia dyeriana, assembly GCA_032871835.1. Classification (NCBI taxonomy): domain Eukaryota; kingdom Viridiplantae; phylum Streptophyta; class Magnoliopsida; order Sapindales; family Sapindaceae; genus Dipteronia; species Dipteronia dyeriana. Next base: position 25,453,086 of record CM065296.1, read on the forward strand.
TTATTTGCAAAGGTACATTGGAAAATGGTTTATTCTATTTGCATGGAAATATCTCTCACTTGTTAGACACGGAATCAACGAAACCTAATCATAAAAGAGTAAAATTATCAAAATATGAAACCTACCTATGGCATTTGTGCCTATGTCATATTAACCTTAATAGGATTAAAAGATTGGTAAGTGATGAACCTCTAAGTGACTTAAAGGTTGATGATCTACCAACTTGTGAATCTTGTTTGGAAGGTAAAATGACCAAAAGGTCATTTACGACTAAAGGCACAAGAGCCAAAATATTTAGGATTCATTCACACTAATGTGTGTGGACCTATAAGCATTCAAGCTAGAGGTGGATATGAGTACTTCATCACTTTCACGGATGATCACTCAAGATTAGGCTATGTATATCTCATGAGACATAAGCCGGATGCTTTTGATATGTTCAAAGCATTTAAAGCTGAAGTAGAAAATCAGCTTGAGAAATGCATAAAAATCTTGAGGTCCGATCGTGGTAGAGAATATCTATCTGGTGAGTTTCAGCAATATCTTATTGATAATGGAATAATTTCTCAGTTTTTTGTACCAGGCACACCTCAACAAAATGGGAGAACTCTTTTGAATATGGTTAGGTCTATGTTGAGTTATTCAACGCTCCCTAATTATTTTTGGGGATATGCTTTACAAACTGCAATGTACATTCTAAATGATGTACCATCTAAGTCGGTTCCTAAAACACTGCATGAGTTGTGGACCTGGCGAAATCCTAGTTTACAACACTTAAGGATATTTGGATGTCCTACGCACGTGTTTAAAGGAAAGACAGAAAAGATGGAGTCCCGTTCAGAAACATGCATATTTGTAGGGTATCTAAAAGAAACAAAAGGATATTATTTTTATAGTCTTTCAGATCTTAAAGTATTTGTTTCAACAAATGCTAAATTTCTGGAAAAGGACTATATGAATAATTTTGTGCCTAAAAGTAGAATTGTCCTGAATGAACTTTTAGGAGATACAATTCCATAAGAGGTTTCACAACCAAGCCCAATTGTAAGTTTCGTACCAACACAAGATCAACAATCTACCATACCTCATCGTAGTGGGAGGGTTGTTAGACAACCCAAGAGATACATCGGTCTAGGAGAATCTGTAGAGAATCTTTCAGACGACGATGATCCCTATACGTACAAGGAAGCAATGGAAGATGTTGATTGTCGCCATTGGCAAAAGGCAATACAATCCAAAATTGAATCTATGTTCAAAAACAAAGTCTGGTCTTTTATAGATTTACCTAAAGGGATAAAACCCATCGAGTGCAAGTGGGTATACAAGAGGAAAAGAGGAATGGATGGAAAGGTGGAAACCTTTAAAGCTAGATTGGTAGCTAAAGGTTATACACAGGAGGAAGGTATCGATTATGAAGAAAACCTTCTCTCCTATGGCCATGCTTAAATCCATTAGGATACTCTTATCCATTGTGGCATCTCTAGACCTAGAGATTTGGCAAATGGACGTCAAGATATCTTTCCTTAATGGAAGTCTTGACGAAAGCATCTACATGATGCAACCAGAAGGATTCATTGAAAATGGCCAAGAGGAAAGGGTATTCAAGTTGCAAAGATCCCTATATGGATTGAAGCAAGCATCCAAATCCTGGAACATAAGGTTCGATCAAGCCGTGAAAGGTTTTGGATTTATTCAAAACCTTGATTAACCTTGTGTATACAAAAGGATTAAAGGCGACAAGTTGGTTTTCCTAGTTCTTTACGTTTATGATATCCTACTCATCGAAAACGATTTAGGTGTATTGACATCAATAAAAGAATGGTTAGCAAAACAATTTGATATGAAGGACTTATGAGAAGCAACTTATATTCTTGGTATCCAAGTCATAAGGGATAGAAAGAATAGAACGATTGCATTATCCCAAGCTTCATACATAGATAAAATCTTGTCTAGGTTTTCCATGCAAGATACCAAGAAAGGTATGTTACCTTTCAGACATGGAATCAAACTTTCTAAGGAACAAGTTCCTAAGAATGAACATGAAGAGCAATTCATGAGTAGGGATCCATACGCATCGGCATTTGGAAGTCACATGTATGCAATGCTCTACACTAGACCAGATATTTGTTTTGCTGTGGGCATAGTTAGCAGGTTTCAGTCGAAACCTGGTCTTGATCACTGTACAGTAGTCAAGTATATTTTTAAGTATCTTAGAAGAACGAGAGATTATATGCTTGTATACTCTGGAGGGGATTTAATTCCCGTTGGGTATACAGATTCTGATTTTTAGTCAGATTCTGACTCCAGGAGATCAACATCAGGATCTGTGTTTACAATTGGAGGAGGGCAGTCATATGGAGGAGTATCAAGCAATCTTGTATTGCCGATTCCACTTTGGAAACTGAGTATGTTGCCGCATGCGAGCCTGCTAAAGAGGCTGTCTGGATCCGCCAATTCCTGATTGACTTGGAAGTGGTTCCTTATGCGAATAAGCAGATCACTAGCTATTGTGACAATAGTGGAGCAGTGGTTAATTCGAGAGAACCAAGAAGTCATAAGAGAGGGAAAAACATTGAAAGAAATTATCACCTTCTAAGGGAAATTGTGCATAGGTGTAACGTGACGATTACCAAGATCGCGTCAGCAGTAAATCTAGTAGATCCCTTTACAAAGGCTCTTCCACATAAGAGTTTTGATAGGCATATAGAGAACATAGGGATAGGAGATATGACACATTTGCTATAGAGCAGGTGGGAGATTATTAGGATTATGCTCGATAGCAAGACTGTAATATTGTAATTGACAATCTTTTCATATTAATAAAGTGATTTCTAGTTTAACAAATCTGATAGCATTTATAGTTGAATTATTATAATTGTCAAAAGTAAATAATCATAAGGTCAAAAGACTATGAGAAAAGAAGAATTGTTCATTCATCTAGATATGTATGAGGTAGACACAATTCTTTAGTTGGTCTTGAATAATATTCACAACTTAAAAAAAAAAGGTTGGGCGTCTTTATCTTGTCAAAGTTGTAGATTCTTTTGCTAGCATTTGAGTGGGATCAAAAGTGTTATGATGAGTCTAAAGTCATCAAAGTGTGGTGTCTTTGGGCAAAAGAATCTAGTGTACTGGGTGCATTGAATAGGATCAAAATGAAAAACTTTATCTAGAACCGTCAATGGATAAAAGTTTTCATTTGAAGACAATCAGAGAGTCTATCTCAATCCTGAGATAAATGATGGACTTATGGTTGCAAGTGTTATCATTTGAGCTATCAATGAGTACGGTTATATAGCGTAGTCTATCCTCGATAGTTTTATGGTATTCATTTGTTAATCGATAGAGGACTTCATTTATAGATATGGACATCGTGGCTCCATTTATTGAATGAGAGTAGAATACCATCATATGGATGTTTTGAGGTATTGGATATTAAATCTTAACGTTAAGTTTTCAATAGTGTCTATTGAAACATGGCTTCTGGACAAGTCAAAATATACAAGTTCAAAATGTGGTCATATGAGTAAATATGGTAACTTGGAGAGCTATAGGCGGTCTATGAGCTCTTGGCGATTACTGGCATTCTACATGAGGATACACTTTCTTCAATAAGGTTGTCTAGGGTATGAATGTGTAACATCAACTTATTCTATCTTTATTTAAGAGTTCAATTTTAGTTCTTTAGTGGAATGAACTAAAATTAAATAGATCAGACCTAAGTGAATTATTTATTGATTGTGATTGGGTTGTGTCTATTAGAGCTTAAATTTAGATAGCCCGCCAAGATCCACAATCCACACGAACTTGCATGGATCACCTGAAATATTCTACCGGACCAATTTAGAGGTCTATCTAGAATTGTATTAAGTCATGTGAACTTGTTTCTTTTTGTAAGAACAGATCTAGTTCACATGTGGACTTTTTATTAAGGTCAAATGGATTTAATAAAATAAGAAAAATAATATATGGCTAATATATATGTGTTGGGTGGTAAGGCTTTTTAGAATAGCTTAATTATATTATTTTTATTTTATTATTTAATTAAATGGAAATTAATTAATTTGTTGATTAATTAATTATTTAATTAAAAGTCAAAATCTTTTTCTATTAGGAGATGGTCTCCTAATATTATACTATTGTTGGTAGTATAATTAATATTAAAGATTATATTTGATAAGTAGATAAATAAAAGGAATTATTTATCTAATCAAATTAGGAAGTCTTTAATATGGTTACAAATACACTCTTGAGTTGTATTAGGAGTCTTGGTGTAGGATAGAGTTCCTTTTAGAAAAGAATTCGTAACCACCAAGTAAATCCACCTAAGGAAATGATTCTTAACCACCAAGTAAATCCTTCTTAGGAGAGGATTTGGTCTCCTATATATACTACTTGTAAATTTCGACCAAGCCTTAGTTTTTGGTGTAACAAGTTGTTTTTTATATGTTTTTTTATTGTTATAAAAAAAAAACTTCGTCCAACTCATTGTGTGAAGAATTCGGCCAAGCATAGAGAAAAGAGGGAACGTTTTTGTTTTCGATAGTACACTAGTATCCTTTGCATCAAAATGGTTTTATGTACAACATCGAATCAAGGTTCATGCGAGTTTGAATCATATTGATTGATAATTCAAAAGTGACCGGACGTTCTTGGTTTTTCTCTTGGAGGGTTATTGTGACTAACAAAGAAGAATATTTTGTTTGTTTCCATCCTCAGCTATAAAATTTAAAGAAAGGGAGCCCACACTCTTAGGTTATTCACGTTCGTGATTGGATTGGAAGATCTTGCGGATTCAATTCGACGCTAGTTCAATCGTCACGAAAAAAGAAAGAAAAAAAAAGGTACGATACTTTTTATATACATCAATTAATCTAGGGTTAAGGTTCTTGTTGCGTAAAAGGGATTTTTTATTTATTTATACGCAAACCCTTATTTTGTTTTCATCACACTTTCGTTACATTTTGAACCATTTTTTCTACATCTAGATCTTGGATAGCCTTAATTTTTTTGGGGTTAGTCTCTATGCCTCTCTCATGAACCATGAAGCCAAGAAACTTCCCCGCAATCCTCCCAAAGGTGCATTTGGAGGGGTTCAATCTCAACCGGTTCTCCCTTAAGATCATGAAGGTTCTACGAAGGTCGCCCAGATGGCCTTCGGAGGTTGATGACTTGGTGATCATGTCGTTGATGTGCACCTCCATCGATCTTCTAATTTCGGGCTTGAACAACCGATTGACTAACCGTTGATATGTAGCTCCGACGTTTTTAAGCCCGAAAGCCATCACCTTGTAGCAATACAGACCCCGTTCGGTGATGAAAATGGTATTTTCCTGGTTAACGGGGTGCTACATAATTTGAATGTATCCATGAAGCTCAAGAGCTTGTTTCCAGAGCTGGAGTCAACTAACTTATCAATTTTTTTATAGAGGGAAATTGTCTTTTGGGCATGCCCGGTTGAGGTCGGTATAGTCGACGCACATACGCCACTTTCAAGTTGCCTTTGTGACCATGACTACGTTGGCAATTCATTCGGGGTAGCGTGCTTCTCTAATGAAGCCTGATTGGGTCAATTTTTCCACTTCTTTCTGAACTGTAGCATCTCTTTCGGTATTGAAGTGACGCCTTTTTTGTTTGATGGACTTGAAGGTCGGATCCACTGCCAATCAAAGAACAACCAAAGTCATCAGAATCCCAGGCATCTCGTCGTTGCTCCAAGCGAAGATGTCAATGAACTCTCTGAGGAGCCTGACCAAACTTTTCTTCACTCCCAGCTCAAAGGTGGCTCCAACCTTGACGACCTTTGAGGGATCGTTTATCCAGAGGGACGCTTCTTCTATCTCATCCACTGGATGCCAACTAGCCCATTCCCTTCTCTGCTCCTCCTCGTCTGGCACCACAAGATCATCCTTTGGGTGGTTCATGGGCTCTTCATCTTCCAAGGTCAATACTGGTGTTTCCCCATCCTGGATCTTTTTTACCTGGGTGAATTGTTTTGCTAGAGTTATTGGGTTGGCAGACACTACGTAGCATCTCCTGGCCGCTTGCTGGTCACCCCATACTTCCCCTACCTTGTCTCCTACAGGGAACTTCAGGACGTTGTGGTAGATGGATATGACCCCTTTCAAAGATGATAAAAATGGCCTTCCTAATATTGCGTTGTAGGCCGACAGAGTATCCACTACCATGAAGTCTGTCATGACATTTTACTGGAGAGGTATGGCTCTAATGATTACTGGCAGGATTTTTGATCTTACGGGTATGATTGAGTCTCCAGTGAACCCATACAGCGGGGTAGTGCAACTATTGTAACACCTCTGTTTCAAGTTCAGTTTTGCCAAGGTGTCTTTAAACAGGATGTCGACGTTGCTGCCTGTGTCAATGAGCACACACTATACCATGTAGTTGGCAATCTGTACCATGATTACCATGGGATTATCATGGGGCTGCACAGTGTTGTAGACATCCGCTTCGGTTAAAATGATCTGCGATAACTGGGAGGGGTTGGTCGGGCTCTAGTCGACCTTGAAGTTACCTCGCTCTTCGTCCACGAGAGAGACTTTCCTTGCGTAGTTTTTCCTGGAGTTATTGGAGGTGCCAGCCAAGGTAGGTCCTCCGCTGATGGTATGTATTATCTGAATTTGCTGTATCAGATCTGCCTACTCCCTCTTTCTTTTCTCAGCGTGTTCACTGATCTCGACTTGTACTTCCCTTCCAGTCTGAATGTTATCCCCGACTTGCTGTAAGAATTCTACCAAATATCCCCCTCTTATCAAAGCCTCGATATGATTTCGCAGGTTATAGTACTCTGAAGTATTGTGTCCCACGTATTCGTGAAAGTCACAATACTTATAACGATTCCTCTTGTCGACAGAGGCTTTCATGGATACGGGCTTTTGTAGTAACCCTTTATCTCGAATGGCAAGATAGTTTGTTTCACGGGATTCATTCAAGGGGGTGTAATGATCATATCCTCTCTCATCTCGAGCTATTGGAGCCACAGTCCTAGGAGGAGGTGAAGCCCGCGAAGGAGATCGTTTTGCAGGATACCTTTCTGACGGGGGTTGAGAATTGGGGAGGCGATACGTCGACCTGTTGGGGGGGGGGGGGGGGGGTTTGTTCTAGATTTCTGAGCTTGCTCAGGTTCGAAGGCTTATTTCTTCTATCGCTTTACAGCTCTTATATCGTCATGTTCCATCTTGACCTTGATCTGTTTATCAACCTCTATCTGCTCCAAAGCCCGATCATAGGCTTCTTGGTAGGTTTCTGGAGGCCGCTTGGCGAAAGATCATAAAAGCTTGCCCGCCTACAAGTTCCTCTTGAAATTGGTAAGGGTTCCTTTCTCGGTGAAGACCCCCATCTGGATGACTTCCTTGTGGAAATTCTCGACATAAGCTCAGAGGGTTTCCCCTCTCTTCTGGATCACGTATTGTAGATGGATTGGATCCTTCAATCGGGGCTTAACTCTCTTGAATTGTGAGCAGAAATCAGTTGACAGTTTCGTGAAGGAATCCACACTGCCAGCGGGTAGCTTTCTGAACCAGGTCTTAGCATAATCCATCAGTGTAGTTGGGAACATCAGACACATAGCGGCCCTAGTCATGTTCTAGACCTACATCTGTTGAACGAAGCTCTACAAGTGGCTTAAGTGATCTTTAGTCCCAGAGAATCTATCAGTCGGCGTTTTGAATTTTGGTAGGAGCTCCGCCTCCCGGACCCTTTTGGTCATCTAACTTAGAGGGTCTTTCTTGTCTTCCTGGTACTTCCCCTTTTATATTCGCTTGACCTCTTTCTAAAGCTCTGCCAGCTGGTATCTCAGGCGCTTGCTTTCATGTTTCCTTGAATTAATCTCGGTCCCTTCACTGTCAGACCCTTTTGATGAGCTAGCGACCTCTACCCAATTCCTTATTCAGACGGGATCTGTCTAGGGGCTTTGTTGGCTTTCTTCCTCTCTAGCCCGGACCTCCCTCCTTGAAGTCGCTGGGTGATGAAACTCTCGTCGCTCCTAGGGAAGGACGTCCGCCGCGGACTTAACTTACCGGAGTTGGTAACACGGCAGAGCTTCAAGAATGGGGGGCATGGGCCCTAACCTATCCTGGATCGAGGGTCTGGGTACAATTCCATTACGAGATGGCTCCGGAGGGATAGGTCCTAGTTGATCAAAAGCGGGCCGCCGAGTCCCAAGCCTGCTTGGGTTTCCTTGGTTGCACAGGTTTGCTTGCTCGGCAGTAATAACCTCAGTGAGCAATCGAAGGCGGACATTTTCAACGAAGGCCGCCGCTTGTTGGTCAAGCATGACCTAGCTTCCCATTGGGGGATCCAAAGCCCGCACAGTGGTTGGTTGGTCTGGGACCTGGCCACGGAGCCAGGATTTTCTTCCTTTCTTGGTGACCTTTCGTGTCGACGCAACTTAAGGTTGCTCGGATGCGCCTTGCTGTCCTTGGGAGGAGCGAAGCCTCATGGTTAACTGCAAAATAACAACTTATGAATACAAAAATGATGGTGCGGAAGTTTTTCCCACAGACGGCGCCAGAAAGTGTTAACCGAAAATTTTTCTTGGGTGAGGAATTATAGCTAACACCCTCAAGACCACTACCACAAAAGTCGTGTCCTAGGTCGGTACCTTTGATACCTGACCTGCTTAGATAGAAGTGAATGTTTGAATGACAACAACAAAATGGGAGCCTTATTATTAATTACTCGTGATATATAGAAAACCTCTCGTACGTACTCACAATCTCTCTAGGACACAGGAAGGGGGCAACTTTGTGCTTGTCGAATAGTAGATACAATGAAGGTCATGTTCTGATCACAGAATTTAGTCATAATCTAGTCCTCTTTCTTTTCTCTCTCGTCTCCGATTGGTCTCATTTATACCTAGTCCAAGTAGGTTTTAAATCATAAATATCCCTCCACGATCCCATGAATCCGTTCCCTCCTTATCAGGCGGAATTCGTTATTTAAAAGTTGTTGACTTCAAATCAATAACGGATTTGATGATATCTTTGACGAAGATAAGTTTGTTTCCTTTTTGGAATCAAACTCTTGACTTACACGTACGTGGGATTAATGTTGGCTATAACCTAAATATGATCCTGTGTGTACTCACTGGATGATTCTTTATGGAGGTTATCGAGTTAGCTGCACGTTGTCCCAAAGAGATAGGTTGACCCGTGCTTTGGTTCTATTCTCAGAAGCTTGGGATGAACTTTTCTCGACCCTTTGGAGCTTGAGACGTCCATGTAGACATTCCTGGGAGAAAGCATGGATCTGATTCATTCAGAGGCCCTCTTCCTCCTCGTATTATGGAGGGGACAACGGGCTCCTGGAGAGGTTGGTGAGCTTCTAGTTTAGGCTACGAGCAAAGTTTAGCCTCTGGAAGTCTCAACCTAGAGGGAGTTTACTTTGCCTGTCGGGCTCCACTTCGAGTGCTTCTTGAGCTCGTTCATCCTTCCTTGCTTTTGCGGGGTAGTTTTGGAGCCCGACCTCAGGAATCAAAGTTCCTGGGTAGGTGGCCTCGAGAAGCCCAGATTCCAGTGTTCTCGTGAGGGCTCGACCTGGTCGTGCCTAGCTTCATCCTCGATAATTTCAAAGCCCGACGATTCTTCCTTACTTCTGCGGGGTAGTTTTATGGTCCGCCCGTGGTCTCATGAGTGTCGAATTTGGGCTTTGATTCGGGCTAGAAGAGTGGAAAATTTCTCTTTAACCCCTAGCTAAATTTTACTATTAACAATTGATGTATATTTCATGGGTTTTGATACAATTTTAGATTATATCGTGGTTTTCAAAATCAATTTTGAAGTTTTCAAAAAAATTTAGTTTCTGATGAACGTTGCATGATAGTCAGCGATGTCATATTTCATAGTTTGTTGTGTAACATATTTCTACAATCTCTAGGTTTTTGATGAACACTACATGATAGTTTACCATGTAATATGTTTCAGTTCATCACATAATTTGTATAACATGTAATTCATTAATGGCAATAGAGTCTTTTTACTAGCAAGGTTCAATAAGAACTATATTTTACCACATTTGTTAATAGTAAATTTTTGCTAGGAGTTAAAGAGAAATTTTCCACTCTTCTAGCCCGAATTGAAGCCCAAAGCCGACATTCATGAGACCCTGGGCGGACCATTAAACTACCCCACAGAAGCATGGAAGGATCATCGGGGTTCGGAACTATCAAGGATAAAGCTAGGCATGATCAGGTCGAGTCGTCACGCGAACACTGGAATTCGGGCTTTGTTGAGGCCACCTATCCAGAAACCTCAATTCCTGTGGTCGGACTCCAAAACCACCCAGCAAAAGCAAGGAAGGATTGCCGAGCTCAAGAAGCACTCGAAGTGAAACCCGACAAGCAAAGCAAGCTCCCACCAGGTTAAGGCTGCCAGAGGTCGAGCTTAACTCGTAGCCTAAAATAGGAAGCCCACCAACCTCTCTAGGAGTCCGCTGTCCACTCCACGAAATGAGGAGAAAGAGGACCTCTAATTGAATCAATCCCGTACTACCTCCTAAGAATGTCTACAGGGGCGTCAATCCCAAGCTCCTGATGGCAGAACCTAAGCATAGATCTACCTCGCTCTATAAAACAACGAGCAGCTAACTCGATGACCTCCATAAAGAATCATGCCATGAATACATACAAGAACATATCTACGTCATAACGAACATTAAATTCTGCATACGTGTAAGACAAGAGTTTGTTTCCAAAGAGGAAACAAACTTATCTCCACCAACGATAATATTGAGTCCGTTATTTACTCGAAGTCAACGAATTTCAAATGGAAGATCCCGCCCGATAAGGAGGGAATAGGTTCAGAGTGTTGGGATTATGCTTGATAGTAAGAGTGTAATAATGTATTTGACAATCTTTTCATATTAATAAAGTGATTTCTAGTTTAACAAATCTTATAGCATTTATAGTTTAATTATTATAATTGTCAAAAGTAAATAACCATAAGGTCAAAAGACAATGAGAAAATAAGAATTGTTCATACATCTAGATATGTATGAGGTAGACACAATTCTTTAGTTAGTCTTGAATAATATTCACAACTTAAGATAAAGGTTGAGCGCCTTTATCTTGTTAAAGTTGTAGATTCTTTTGCTAGCAGTTGAGTGGGATCAAATGTGTTATGATGAGTCTAAAATCATCAAATTGTGGTGTCTTTGGGCAAAAGAATCTAGTGCACTGGGTGCATTGAATTGGATCACAATGAAATACTTTATCTAGATCCTTCAATGGATAAAAGTTTTCATTTGAAGACAATTGGAGAGTCTATCTCAATCCTGAGATAGATGATGGACTTATGGTTGCAAGTGTTATCATTTGAGCTATCAAAGAGTATGATTATATAGCATAGTCTATCATCGATAGTTTGGTGGTATTCATTTGTTAATCGATAAAGGACTTAATTTATAGTTCTGGACATCGTGGCTCCATTTTTTAAATGAGAGTAGAATATCATCATATAGATGTTTTGAGGTATTGGATATTAAATCTTAACGTTAAGTTTTCAATAGTGTCTAATGAAACATGGCTTCTGGACAAGTCAAAATGTCCAAGTTCAAAATGTGCTCATATGAGAAAATATGGTAACTTGGAGAGCTATAGGCGATTTATGAGTACTTGACGATTACTGGTATTCTTCACGAGGATACACTTTCTCCAATAAGGTTGTCTAGGGTATGAATGAGTAACATCAACTTATTCTATCTTTATTTAAGAGTTCAATTTTAGTTATTTAGTGGAATGAACTAAAATTAAATAGATCAGAACTAAGTGAATTATTTATTGATTGTGATTGGGTTGTGTCTATTAGAGCTTAAATTTAGATAGCCCGCCAAGATCCACAATCCACACGAACTTGCATGGATCACCTGAAATATTCTACCGGACCAATTTAGGGGTCTATCTAGAATTGTATTAAGGCATGTGAACTTGTTTCTTTTTGTAAGAATAGGTCTAGTTCACATGTGGATTTTTTATTATGGTCCAATGGATTTAATAAAATAAGAAAAATAATATATGGCCCATATATATGTGTTGGGCGGCAAGACTATTTAAATTAGCTTAATTATATTATTTTTATTTTATTATTTAATTAAATGAAAATTAATTAATTTGGTAATTAATTAATTATTTAATTAAAAGTCAAAATCTTTTTCCTAGTAGGAGTTAGTCTCATAAAATTATACTATTATTGGTAGTATAATTATTATTAAAGACTATATTTGATAAGTAGATAAATAAAAGGAATTATTTATCTAATCAAATAAGAAAGTCTTTAATATGTTTACAAATACACTAATGAGTTGGATTAGGAGTCTTCGCGTAGGAAATAATTCTTTTTGGAAAAGGATTCTTGGTCACTAAGTAAATCTACCTAAGGGTAGAATTCTTCTTTGAAAAGGACTCTTAACAATAAAGTAAATCCACATAAGGAAAGGATTCTTGCCAGCCAAGTAAATCCTTCATAGTAAAGGATTTGCAATCCTATATATAACCCCTTGTGAATTTCGTCCAGCCCTAAGCATTTTATGATGAAATTTTCGGCCATGCTAGGTAATTTTCAAGAGAGAATTTGGCCTAGTAAGAGAGAATTTTGAGCGAGAAAAATTTATTTTTTGCTTTAGACAAAATTCGATCAACTCATAGATAAAGGCTGTAGAATTCAGTCAATAAGAAAAGAGAAAAAAAGAACGTTTTTGTGTTTGATAGTATACTAGTATCCTTTACATCAAAAGGCTTTTGTGTACAAAATCGAATCGGGTTCACGTGAGTTTCAATCAATTAGATTGATAATTCACAAGTGACCGGACGATCTTGGATTTTTCTCTTGGAGGATAATTGTAACTAACAAAGAAAAAGATTTTGTTTGTTTCCATCCTCAGGTATACAATTAAAGAAAGGGAGCCCACACTCCTAGGTGATTCACATTCATGATTAGATTGGAAGATCTTACGGATTCAATTCAGCGCTTGTTCAATCGTCACGAAAAAAAAGGTACGATACTTTTTATATACATCAATTAATCTAGGGTCGAGGTTCTTGTTATTAAAAGGGAAAATTTTTATTTATACGCAAACCCTAATTTTTAATAAATTTTCTCACACTTCCACTGCGCGTGGTTTTTCTCCTTCACAGAGAATCAAGGCAGGAGATACACCCATTCAAATTGATTCGGCCATATATAAATATGCCTAAGCATTCTCAAGAAAAGGAGAGAGGCAAAAAACAGAGTAAAAAAAGAGAGAATTACGTAGGGCTTAAATTCTGTGATCAGAACACGACTATCTTCATATCTACTATTCAACAAGCACGAAGTTACCACCTTCTTTTGTCCTAGAAAGATGATGAGTGTATGTGAGAAATTTCTGTATACCCCCGAGGTGCCAGACAAGGAGGAACAGAGAAAGGAATGGGCCAACAGCCATCCTGTGGATAAGCTAGAAGAGATTTCTATCCGAATGGGCGATCCATCGAAGGTCGTCAAAGTCGGAGCCACCCTTGAGCCGGGAGTGAACAAGGGTTTGATTGCTAGGAGTCACAACTGTTGGAACCCTGTTCACCGGTCACGCAACGGAAGTAAGGTTTTAATTTTTTTTATACAGATCATAATCTGTATCTGGGACTAGCGAACTTGAGATTGTAATTATTTTTCGGAACTAATACATACAATATGTAAATACAGGAAATTGTAATCAATAAAATCAGAAGAACATACCAACGTTTGGAGGTTCCTTCACTTTACGTTATGCTCCTGTCTGAACCAATCTTACCAACGTTTGGAAGCTCCTTTACTTTACGATGTGCTCCTGTCTGAACCACTCGATCTTCCTTGCTATCTCCCGGGATTGATAACTGTGTGTGGGCGCGTCACGGTCTCAAGAACTTGAATGGAGGATGTAGAGAAATACTTGAAGAAACTCTTTCTTCTTAATTTGGTGTATTGATTTTACGCACACTTGAATTGCATCTCCTGCAAAAAAAAATATTGACAGACGTGGTTCCGTGTCTAAAAATAATATATATATATATATAAAATGCCTCACTCCTCCACTTCGTTTTCTTATTATATATCTGCACCACGCAACCACTTGCGTTTTTTCACACACACACACACACACACACACACACACACATATATATATATATATATATATATATATATATTTAATTCTTTTATATATATTCACTGCACATCATTCTTATATCTATATATATTTTCTGCGCACCGCCTGCACTCTTTTTCTCAAAAAATTATATGTCGCTTTTTTTTATATATCTATATATTTCTATTTGTATCATATACAAACACTTATATATGTGTACACACCAATTTGCATCTAATGCAATCTCTTTTGTTATAATTGATATATATCTTTTAATTATCCTTTTCAAATATATCTAATATATTTAAAGTGATAATAAGTATTTTAAATTTAAACTTAAATTCAAATACTTAGATAAATGATTTAGTTTATCTTCACCTAAATCATATATCAACTAACACCCTCCAATTAATAGTTAATTAATAATTCAAAATTATTAATATAATTAAATAATTTAATTATTTAATTAATTTAACTATTAACATTCATTAATTAAATGATCTCATTTTTCAATTAATTTCCGAATAAACAAGTGTCACTTTCGTAACACAATTAATTGGACAATCCAATTAATTAACCGTGACCCTTGTTACCTAAATCGATTGGGCTAGCAAGGGGACCTAATGGACCCACAGTATTTTGAACTCCAATAATCCTCGAAATCATTAATTAAACTCTTTAATTAATATTCCTTTATTATTAACTCCGGTGTTATTCCACTAAAAACCCGAAGCTGCACTTTTTCAACTGTAGACGCTTTTACACAGACCGATACAACTTGGTGTCCATCGATATAGCTATAACACCTGGTGTGATCCTCCACAGTAGTTCATAATTAGAGCTGGGTCATAATGTCTGTTATACTCCTATAATTATATATATCCTTTAAGTACCGTTGATTCTTTAATGAACAATAAATCCTATTTCCTTACGGAACTAGGAGAGCGCTTATATTGTCCAAGCCCCGAATCAACCCTTAAGGGAACTACCATCTACTTCTCACAAGAAGGAGTGGATTCCATTATTGTGTTCAAACCTTCCCAGCCACAAGCCAAACCGTAATCCCAACATACGGAGCATATTGATCGGGAACATCATCCGACCTCACCCATGGTATATCAAAGACCACGATCTGAAGGAGTCGATAAGACACTCAGGATTAAGATCACCCACATATAGACATCATTAGTTGATATATATGAATCTCATCGGTAAACGGATCTTGGTGAGAGATTCATATAGATCATGGCCCAGTCCTATATGATCACATCATACAAGGTGCCTCTATTCCCATATCTCATATGAATAACTTAGGATAGAATCTTCGTACATTACGGAATGGACCGCAACTATAGATTAACCATAAATAAAGAACCCAGCTTTATTTGCTATCTATGGACTCTTTAGATTACACGTCTGTTACTGTATCCATCTGTATATGACACTCATATACACAGTTCGAGATTACATCCGGCAATCTTGGATGTTAAATATATGCACAAGTTATAAAATAAACAACACAACATGAATGAATTGAACTTTTCCTTTTATTTATTTCATAAATCTATTTACAAATTACATTTTTAGGGCATAAACCCCAACAACAACGAGATGCCCCAGATTCCGATGACTTCGGCTACTCACTGATTGGCAGTGGATTAGACCTTCAAGCCCATCAAACAAAAAAGGCGTCACTTCAACACTGAAATAGATGTTGCAGTTTAGTAAGAAGTGGACAAACTGACCCAAGCAGGCTTCATCAGGGAAAAACGCTACCCCTAATGGACCGCCAACATAGTTATGCTCACAAAGGCAAATGGAAAGTGACACATGTGCATCGATTATACCAACCTCAACTGAGCGTGCTTGAAAGACAGTTTCCCTCTACCAAAAATTGATCAGTTAGTTGACTCCACCTCCAGAAATAAGTTCCTGTGCTTCATGGATGTATTTTCATGATACAATCAAATTATTATGCACCCCGCCAAACAGGAAAATACCAGTTTCTTCCTCGGGTGAGGTTTGTACTGCTGTAAGGTGATGTCTTTCGGGGTTAAGAACGCAGGAGCTACATACCGACTTTTAGTCAATCGGCTGCTCAAACCTGAAATTGGAAGATCAATAGAGTTGTAAATTGACAACATGATCACCAAGTCATCAACCTCTGAAGGCCATCTGGGCGACCTTCACAGGACCTTCTTGATCCTAAGACCAGATAACCTTCCAAAATGCACTTTTGGGGTGACGACGGGGAAGTTTTTGGGTTTCATGGTCCATGAGAGAGGCATAGAAGCTAACCCGAAAAAGATTAAGGCTATCTTGGACCTAGAGTCCTTCACGTTGCTTAAAAAGGTTCAAGTCTTAACCAGGCAGGTAGCAACGCTCAACAAGTTCATTTCTCGGTCTATCGATAAGTGTCTCCCATTCTTCAAAGCCATTAAGCAAGGAAAAACATGAAATGGGACCAGGAGAGTGAACAAGCTTTTCAAGCCTTGAAAAGATACCTCTCAAGCCCTCCGTTACTGGTTAAGCCAAGCCCTAGAGAAGAGCTGCAAATCTAACTGCGGTAAGCGGGGCCTTGGTCAATAAATGTGGAGATAGGATCCAGCGGCCTATCTACTATGTGAGCCATGCTCTAACCAAACCCGAGAAGAACTATACCCTTTTAGAGAAGCTCACTTATGCCTTGGTAACCTCGGCGAGGAAGCTCCATCCTTACTTTCAAGCTCATTCAATAGCAGTAGTGACGACCAAACCCTCTGCCAATTCTTACAAAGACCGGATGTTTCCGAAAGGTTGGTTTTATGGGCCCTGGAGCTCACCCAGTTTGATTTAAGGTATAAGCCCATGACATCAATTAAATCCCAGGCTCTGACAGACTTTGTAGCGGAGCTCTCAATGCCTTCAGGCCAAGCAACCTCCATAACAATAAACGTAGCCCTTGAGAGGATTCCAGAATCTGACAACTGGTCAGAAGGCTGCAAGTCATGGATCCTCTACACTGTGGAGCTTCCGGGCAAGCTGGGGGAGAAGCAGGCATAGTTCTAATTGACCCAGAAGGAACTGAGTGCTGCCACTACTTCAGATTTGAATTTAAAGCCACTAACAATGAAGCGGAGCATGAAGCCCTCTTAGCCGGAATAAGGGCGGCTTCAAAGCTCAGGGTCGATTACCTATAGGTCAGGAGTGACTCGTTGCTCATAGTCAACCAAGTCTCTAGGGATTATCAAGCAAAAGGGGATAACATGATTGCCTACATGAAGCTAGTTCAATAGCTTAGGAGCAAATTCAAAGGTTTCAGGATTGAGCAGATACGTCGACAACAGAATCGTCGAGCAGACATCTTAGCTAAGATAGCTGTGAACGGTGGCCAGAACTTACCACAGGGAGTCCCTCTCCAAGTGATCCCTCTACCAAGCACCGCAGCAGATAACAAGACTTGTACCCTGGATCGGCGGCCATGTTGGATGGACCCAATAGTGGATTATCTCCAAGAAGTAAGGCTCCTCAAGGAGCTTGCCAAGCTAGGAGGATTAAAAGACTCTTGGTTCGATATTGCTTGGTTGATGGGTACTTGTACAAGAGGGGTATATCCCTTCATTTTCTTCGATGTTTACATCCTGAAGATGCCAAATGGGCATTGAGAGAGGTTCACTTCGGGGAATGCGGGAACCACATTAGAGGGGAGGCTCTGGCATATCAGGTACTCCAGATGGGATATTACTAGCCAACCATCCATTAAGATGCAAAAATCTTGGTACGATCATGCGAAGCTTGCCAGAAGACCGCAAACTTGAGTCACCTACCGCCGGAGCGATTGTCATCCCTTAGCTCACCATACCTCTTTGCTATATGGGGAGTCGACTTGATCGGACTACTTCCTACTGCTCCTGGTCAAGCCGAGCATGTTATTGTGGCAATTGACTATTTCACAAGATGGGTCGAAGCCAGACCACTCTCCCAGATATCGGAAGAAAATACAACAAGTTCAGTAAAAATAATGTAGTTTATAGGTTCGGAACCCCTTTTGCCATTATAGTTGACCCCGACAAGCATTTTGATAATGGCTGATTGAAATACTTTTACGAGGGCTTGGGAATCGACCTTAGGTTCGCTTCAGTAGCCCACCCCCAAACTAACGGGCTGGTGGAATCCACCAATAAGACTATTAAGAATTTGTTGAAAAAGAAACTACAACAAAAAAGGGTAGATGGGCTGAGGAGCTTCCCGAGGTCCTCTGGGCTTACCGAATTATGAGAAGAACGACAACAGGAGAAATACCATACTCCCTAGCCTTCGAGGTTGAAGCGGTGCTTCCCATTGAGCACAAACTGACCTTCTTTAGAGTCCAACATTTTGAACCGGTGAGCAATGAGGGCAAGCTCCGAGCTAGCTTGGATCTCTTGGAAGAAAAACAAGTTCGAGTAGCTGAGAAAGTAGCAGTTTACCAGAGCAGGATTGCTAGATACTTTAACCGTAGGGTTAAAACCCAAAACTTTAAGGAAGGGGACCTAGTTCTCAGAAAAGTGACGTTGAATACTAGAAAGAGGTCAGACGGGGTCCTTGGGCCTAACTGGGAAGGGCCATACTTGGTAAAGGTGGTGATCCACAATGGGGCATACAAGCTCGAAGACATGAATGGCTGACTCATCGATTATACCTAGAATGCAGAACACTTGAGAAAATTCTACCCCTGAACAGGGGACTCATGAGCAGGCTACCTTTACCTAGTTTTTAATCTCCAGCAATAATGTACTCATTTCTTTTTATCAATAAAGCCTGTTTTTTCTCCATCTTCAACTATGTTATACAATGATTTGGGTCTACATGGGAAATTCGACAATATCTTCCCCAGACCAGGGATTAGCCGGGGAAGCCCCATCGCTATCCCTAATGCCTCGGCCGACCACTACCCCCCGCAAGAAGGGTCTGAGTGTAAGAGCATAGTTGCCATCCAGATCTCGAGACCAGGAAATAACTAGATAGCCCTCCTGATGCCTTGGTCAGGCTACCACCCCCAAGAAGGGTCTGAGTGTAAGAGTATAGTTGCCATCCATATCTCGAGACCAGGAAATAACTAGATAGCCATCCTGATGCCTTGGTCAGGCTACCACCCCCAAGAAGGGTCTGAGTGTAAGAGCATAGTTGCCATATAGATCTTAAGACTAGGAAATAGCTAGATAGCTCTCATGATGCCTTAGTCGGGCTACCACCCCCAAGAAGGATCTGAGTGTAAGAGCATAGTTGCCACCCAGATCTCGAGACTAGGAAATAACTAGATAGACCTCCTGATGTCTTAGTCGGGCTACCAACCTCTAAGAAGGACTTGAGCTAAAGAGCACGCTAGCCATCTCGATCTCCAGACTAGAAGAGAGTTAGATACCTCTCATTAATACCTCACTTGGGCTATAACCCCGTAGAGGGGCTCGAGAATGGAAAGCTCTTTTACTTAAACTCTAATGTCCTAGTTATTACTGGTTTCTAATTCTCCGTGTACATGTGGTTACCTACAGTGACAGGTGCGGACTGGTCTATGATTAAACAAGGGGACTATCGACTAAAATCACTGATCTACAAGTTTCTTTTGAGATTTGAAAGCTCAAGCTAGATATCTACTTTCACACTTAGTCAGTTTTCCAATCTTGTTGCTTCCCAAAGTTAAGTCAGGTTGATTTAGAGGATGTACCTAGATTGAGGTAAGAAATGAAGCACGTACATGCCAATCAAAATTTGAACCAGATCTAAAGTTAAATTCCATTAATGAAATGGGGAGCCTATCCCCTGGTAAGGCTACAACAATCGAGCAGGGAGCCCAACCCCTGGTTCTGGGCTACAAAAAAAATGATTGCTAACGGGAAATTTGCACTAGGTGGAAAATCAAGATTAAAACCCTCGAGACCACTACCACGGAGGTGGTGGCCGGGGTTGGTACCTTGGTGATCTTGGATGAATATGAAGAAGGATGAAACAGTAAGTAGGAGACAAGCCATCCCACATGTTAGACTTCGTGCTTATGAAGTAGATATGGGGAGCTCGAGGTTCCCTTACTGGTGTGAAGGGGGTGATCCTGGACCTTGTTCCTCGATCGGGGTCAGAGCCTGTCTTGTTACCCAGAGCCTGGTTCTGGAGCCCGATTGCTTCCTGTAATACCCCGACCTCGATAGCAACTAAGAAGGGGGGCTTATCTAGCTCCAGTGTTGGAGAGTTCAATTTATTCCACAGAGAGGATACGGGAGAGCTCATCGACTCCCTTCGAACTGGTCTGGGTGGTTTCTCTTCATCTTGATGTGCGACTTTGGCATGTAGATGAGAGGATAAGAGCGTTAGGTCCAATAAGGTAGGAATCTAGATTCGGTTCCTTAGGTCTTCGTTGTTGTTTCCCGATCTCATGTAAGAAAGATTAGAGAGCTAGGACTAATGGGGTCGGTACCTAGCCCGCATACACACATGCGTAATACAATAGATAATAGGAAAAACACAAGTCTTATATAGAATGAGGTGGACTGACCAAGGGGGGAAAAAGCATCACGAGTGATCACATGCTGAAAAACCCCTAGGCAGTATCCAGAGGAAGGAGGAATACCCTTCCTTGTATATATATATATATATATATATATATCATGCGATGCTCTGAGGAGGTTACAAAGATGTCAAAGTAGTACAACGTATATGCTCTGGTGAGCTTACAACAATGAGTGTTTATTGATACCGGTATTTTTCTGGTCAGGGTACAAATACAATGATGATATAGAGAGAACTTTTAACGTAGCATGTAGACGCGCCTAGGGCTGGTCATTTTTGGGATAAGAATTGATATGGGTGATCGCAGCCTTGTGTTATCAGATCTCAGATGTCAAATATTGAGTCTGTCTTGGAGCATGTATTTTAGCGTCTTCTGTCATCAATTGGAGACCTCACAATATGCCTTTTACAGGCATATTTATACATGGTGACTACCTTGGCGTGCAAGTCCAGGACTCTTCAATTAGTCTTCGTTTCCTTATCGAATACGACTTTTCCTTAATGTAGTTGATCGGCTTATAGCTAATATCTTGTAGAAGATATGATTGTTTTCTCTTCGGACTCTTCCTTCCTTTATAGGCGGGATTTTCTGTTATAGTTGACCCCTAATAATCGGTTGTGGAGGATATCTTAGAGGAAAAGGTATTTGTTTTCTCTTTGGACTATTTCACTAATGGTGGCCATTAAAGAGTTGAATATTCTCTTATTAATGGTGTTGATCATGTCTTTAATTGGGTTGACTACCTCTATTAATATAGTTGACCTCATTAATAGGGTTGACTACCTCCATTAATATGGTTGACCTCATTAAATAGGGATGACTACCTCTATTAATACGATTGACCTCATTAATGGCAATCATGAAAGTCAACCTTCTCTCTTGGAGGAGAACTCTGGTTCAATATTTTAGTGGCATGGTACCTTACTGATATTATTCTTCCTACCTTACGGAGGAGGCGTACCCCGGGTGGGTCCCGAAGCTGGTATCCCAGTACTTGGGTATCGATTTGAGGGAGATATACCTTAAAGTACCAGTCTGGTTGTATGGAGCTTGAGTCGACCTTACAAGGCTTTCTGTGGAGCTCAATTTGATCGCGCTGGAATCTGACGGAGTAGCGAAGCTTGGCAGGCAAGTCCTGGTAAGATGTTCGCCATAAACAGACGGCCTTAGCTTGCTTCTGGAAGGGTGGAGAGGTACGTTCGAGTACTTCACTTGCTACTTGATTTAACCATGCCAGGATTTACAGTGGATCTTGGCACTTTTGGTGACGATGAAGCTTTACGGGCTTCT
The DNA here is from genome assembly GCA_032871835.1 of Dipteronia dyeriana. Taxonomy (NCBI): domain Eukaryota; kingdom Viridiplantae; phylum Streptophyta; class Magnoliopsida; order Sapindales; family Sapindaceae; genus Dipteronia; species Dipteronia dyeriana. The sequence goes on from CM065296.1 coordinate 25,475,017, forward strand.
TCCTTTTATGCTCGGACAGGTCGAGATTATACCTCGATGAGGATGGAGAGCCTTTGCAAGACAAGTTCGGCACCTTGAAGGTCTCCTAGTGAAAGTAGAGATAGTAGCAAGCTCTAGGAGAGTGTCACGAGATACCTTGATGTCGGAGGACCTAGGTCATTTTACGTCAACCTAGCTTTGGGCTTTTATCCTGCTATAAGGAGCTTGACAGTCTCGTCAGGCTTTATTTGGTAAGCCTGGACACGTGCGAGATGCTCAGATGGTATGGGCGGCCTCGCCTTGCTCCTGTAGGATCTCGTGGTAGCTCGACCTAGGAGACTTTGATACTCCGTCATATAAGCCCGAATTTGGACCCTTGCAGAAAGGCTAGGAAGTGAAAAATTCTTCTTTGGTCCCTAGCCAAATTTTTCTATTAACAGAAGTCCCCTCTGACTAGAACACTGGTAAGTATTTAGGGTTGGAGTCTGAATCTTTTACTACATGAAGAATTTTTCTTGTCGCTTCTTACTTTTAACCAGAATTGCTCACAGTGCTTGGCTTAGCGAACCGGGGTACTAGTCATTCCTGTTTTAGGAGTCTTGGTACATTTGGTGAAAAAGATCCTAGTAGGCAACTAAGGCCACTTTCTTACCAGGTCTTTTTACATAGGCGAAACATAGGTGCATTCGACGTACCTGTAAAATAAATGAGCGATGGTTGACCACAGAAGGGATATTCCCTTTGTGGAATTTCCGATGCTCTAGTCAGTGTAAAATTTGGTAAGTGAGAAAGGTCACAAACCGTATTGCTCGATCATGTCGGATGAAGCTCTAGTGGTTAATCTAAGAGCTTGGAATTTATGTTCTTGGAATCGGTAGGCAACTATACCATCCAGACCTTTCCTGACGGGGTTGACCCGGCCATGGAAACAAGATGACCTTTTGGTTGTTTAAGTCTCATGATATAGAAGGAAACCATGCTCTTACACTTAGATCCTTCTTGGGGTAGTTAACTCGACCAAGGCATTCGGAACGCTAGCTACCCTGGTCTTTAGATCCAGAGGGCAACAATGCACTAATACTCAGATCCCTCTTTGGCATGGTAGCCCAACGAAAGCATCATGAGTGCTATCTAGCTATTTCCTGGTCTCAAGATCTCGATGGCAACTACGCTCTTACACTCAGACCCTTCTTTGGGGTCGTAGCCCGACCAAGGTATCACAAGCGCTATCTAGCCATTTCGCGGTCTCAAGATCTGGATGGCAACTATGCTCTTACACTTAGACCCTTCTTGGGGGTCATAGCCCGACCAAGGCATCATGAGCGCTATCTAGCTATATCCTGGTATTTTGATCCGGAGTGCAACTATGCTCTTACACTTAGACCCTTCTTGGGGGTCGTAGCCGGACCAAGGAATCAGGAGCGCTATCTAGCTATATCCTGGTATTTTGATCCAGATGGCAACTATGCATTTACAATCAGATCCTTCTTAGGGGAGGTCACCCGACCAAGGCATATTCCCTAATCAATCCCTGGTTTCGAGATCGGGATGGCAATTATGCTCTTACACTCAGATCCTTCTTGGAGGGGGGTGGTGCCAGGCCAAGGCATCAGAGGTAGTGAGTGGGCTTCCCTGACCAGTCTCTGGTCTTGAGGAGATCACTGTCAAAATACTATGGTGATTCTCCTGGAGGGAGTTATCCAGTCCAGGACATTAGAAGGGCTATCTAGCTCTCCTAGTCAAGGCGATCATATGAGATCTATTACGGATACTGAAATCTAAGGAGATGTAAACTCATGCCGAGCCGATACAAAGTTGTATCAATGCATGGTGGTATCGGTTGATAACCAGTCTCGCTCTACGAGCTTTTTTATGAGCATACTCTCTTGAGATGATCTGCATTATGAATGTAGATAGTAGAATAACTCTCCGTAAAAGAAAATTTTTGTTGCGAACTAGGGGAAATGGTCTCACGCTGGGGTCATCGTCTCTCTCACTGGAGTACGAAGAAAATATTGAGCTTCTAGTCCCTAAGTGATGTAACTGGTTTGGAAGTCTACTTGGGGTAGATGAGAGTTTTCAACAATCATAATAGAGCTCGAGACCCCACTGTGAACGAATCAGGACCTTTGTGTGATCCCTGAACGGATGGAGACCTCGATGGCTCACTAGGGCATTGGAAGGCTCAGTACAAATGGAGAGGAGCCATCAGTATGATAATCTTCAAGAGCAAGCTGGTGTTTGCTAAGGTCGAGCTCGTGCAAGCCAAGAAGGATGGTTACTTCTTCACAAACTTTCAGGTAGAGCTTTCTCTACTTCCCCCTTTTGACTTAAGAGTCATTGATGGACGAAAAAGAGAGGGGATTAAGAAGAAAACTATAGAGTAAAACCACCGGTTTTGTAGCAGTGCTACTGCTCTAGAAGCTTGCTTAGGCAAGTAGGAGGCCCTACCAAATTTGGGAAGCTTCTGAGAACTCCTCGATCGGATTGGGCTTCGGTGAATTGCTACTGCGGTGAATGACCCGGTAAACATGTACCGAAGCCACCGATCTAGTACTGGTCCAGAAGCATGCTTGGGATCTTTGGAGTCTCTTGCAATTGAAATAAGGCTCTGGACCATGTTGGAACGAAACATGAGCTTAGTGGCTCAATTAGGCGTTGACCGGCCATGTATAAAAAGTGAGGAGCCACTGAGCCTTACAACGGGGCTGCTACTCCAAATTTTTTCTTAGGCATGTAGGAGGCCGTACCAAAATGCTAGGGCAGTGAATGACCCTGTAAACATGAAACGAACCCACCGATCTTGTAGCATTGCCACTGCTTTAGAAGCTTGCTTAGACATGTAGGTGGCCCTACCAAATGTGGGAAGCTTCTGAGAACTCCTTGATAGGATCGAGCTTCAGTGGCTTGCTAGGGCGGTGAATGGCCCGGTAAACATGGAGCAAAGCCACCGGTTAGGTACTGGTCTAAAAGCATGATTGGGATCCTAGAAGTCCCCAGCAATTGAGAGAAAGCTCTGGACCTTCCTTGAATGAACCGAGAATTTAGTGGCTCACTTGGGCGTTGATCGACCCGGTGTAAGAAGTGAGGAGCCACTTGGCCTTACAGTGAGACTGCTACTCTAAAGGTTTGCTTAGGCATGTAGGATGCCTTACCAAGAGTGGGAAACCTCTGGGCTCTCATCGATTAGATTGGGCTTCAGTGGCTTGCTATGGGGTTGAATGACCCGGTACATATAGAGCAAAGCCACCGGTCTTGTAGCGGTGCTACTGCTCTAAAAGCTTGCTTAGGCACGTAGGAAGCCTTACCAAATGTCGGAAGCTCCTGAGAGCTCCTTGATTGGATCTGGCTTTGGTGGCTTGCTAGGGCGATGAATGACCTGGTAAACATGGAACGAAGCCACCGGTCTGGTACTGGTCCAGAAGCATGCTTGGGATCTTTGGAGTCCCCCATAATTGAAATGAGGCTCTGGACCATGCTGGAACGAAACAGAAGCTCAGTGGCTCAATTGGGCTTTGACCGGCCCTGTATTATAAGTGAGGAGCCTTTTGGCCTTGTAGCAGGGCTACTACTTCAGAGGTTGCATAGGCATGTAGGAGGCCTTACCAAAATGTGGGAAACCTCTGGGCTCTCCTCGACCGGATCGGGCTTCAGTGGCTTGCTAGGGCTGTGAATGACCCGGTAAACATGGAGCAAAACCACCGATCTTGTAGCGTTGCCACTGCTCCAGAAGCTTGCTTAGGCATGTAGGTTGCCTTACCAAATATGGGAAGCTTCTGAGAACTCCTTGATCGGATCGGGCTTCCGTGGCTTGCTAGGGCGGTGAATGGCCCGATAAACATGGATCGAAGCCACCGGTCTGGTACTGGTCCAAAAGCATGCTTGGGATCTTTAGAGTCCCCTGCAATTGAATTGAAGCTCTGGACCATGCTGGAATGAAACAAGAGCTCAGTGGCTAAATTGGGCATTGGCCGGCCCTGTATAAAAAGTGAAGAGCCATTGGGCCTTGCAGCGGGGATGCTACTCCAGAGGTTTGCTTAGGCATGTAGGAGGCCTTACCAAAATATGGGAAACCTATGGGCTCTCCTCGACCGGATCGGGCTTCAGTGGCTTGCTAGGGCGATGAATAGCCTGGTAAACATGGAGCGAAGCCACCAGTCTGGTACTGGTCTAGAAGCATGCTTAGGATCTTAGAAGTCCCCAGCAACTAAGAGAAAGCTCTGGACCCTCCTAGAGTGAACCGAGAGTTCAGTTGCTCACTTGGGTGTTGACTGGCTCGGTGCACGAGGCGTGGAACCACTAATCTTCTATTGGTTGTGCTGCTCTAAAAGCTACACAGCTGAGTTGGCTTCTTAGATTCATGAGTCGACCTGCTACCGGTACCTAGGAGCTTCTGAAGGGTGGATACGGTGGCACAAAGGGTCCCGTATAACCAGGTCCAAGTCCAAGTCCAACGGATCTATTGGATAAGAGGTCTACCGGTAGCAGAGCAAATCTTCTAGAAAGAAGCAGGAGAGGTGCAGTTATACTATATAGGAGCTCTCGATGTATCAGAATGGTTCAGCTATATACGAGATCTTTAAGCGGTGAGCTACTATATTGGAGCTACACGATTATCTGAGCAGATTCGCTTCATAGGAGTAGCATAATAAACTGGTTCCATCAGGAATCCCACGTACCATATTTGCTCCACAATGAACGAACCTCGTTAAATGGTAAAATGAGCAACACATGCGATGCATAGGCGATATAGAAAAGTATGGAGAAAGGACATCGTATATAGTAAATGATATTCTATGAATAATGAATCTGTTACCTCGATAGTATAATGATACTCATGTAGAGACATAGAGGCTTTCAAAAGGGGTGTGGAAACTTCCCACAGACTGCGGCAGAAAGTGTTAACGGGAAATTTACACTAGGTGAAAAATCTCGATTAACACCCTCGAGACCACTACCATGGAGGTGATGGCCAGGGTTGGTACCTTTGGTACCTTGGTGATCTTGTATGAATATTAAGGAGGATGAAAAAGTAGGTAGGAGACAAGCCATCCTGCCCGTCGGGCTTCGTGCTTATGAAGTAGATCTGGGGAGCACGAGGTTCCCTTGCTAGTGCGAAGGGGTGATCCTGGACCTTGTTCATCGGTCGGGGTCGGAGCCCATCTTGGAACCCAAAGCCTTGTTCTGGAGCTCGATTGCTTCCTATAATACCTCGACCTCGATAACAAGTAAGAAGGAGGGCTTATCTAGCTCCACTGTCGGAGAGCTCGATTTCTTCCATAGAGAGGATACGGGAGAGCACCTCGACTCCATTCGAAATGGTCTGGATGGTTTCTATTCATCTTGATGAGCGACTTTGGCATGTAGATGAGAGGATAAGAACGTTAGGTCCAGCGAGGTAGGAATCGAGATTCGGTTCCTTAGGTCTTCGTTGTTGTTTCCCGATGTCATGTAAGAAAGATTAGAGAGCTAGGACCAATGGGGTCGGCACCTAGCCCGCATACACACATGTGTAATACAGTAGATAATAGGAAAAACACAAGTCTTATGTCGATGGAGGTAGACTTACCAAGGGAGGAAAAAGCATCACGAGTGATCACATGCTGAAAAACCCCTAGACAGTATCTAGAGGAAGGAGGAATACCCTACCTTGTATATATATATATATATATATATATATATATATATATATCATGTGATGCTCCGAGGAGATTACAAAGATGTCAAAGTAGTACAACGTATATGCTCTGGCGAGCTTACAACAATGAGTGTTTACCGATACCGGTATTTTCCTGATCTGGGTACACATACAATGATGATGTAGAGAGAACTTTTAACGAAACATGTAGACGTGCCTAGGGCTGGTCGTTTTTGGGATTAGAAATGATATGGGTGATCTCAGCCTTGTGTTATCAGATCTCAGATGTCGAATATTGAGTCTGTCCTGGAGCATGTATTTTAGCTTATTCTGTCATCGATTGGAGACCCCTCAATATGCCTTTTAAAGGCATATTTATACATGGTGACTACCTTGGCGTGCAAGTCCAGGACTCTTCAATTAGTTTTCGTTTCCTTATCGAATATGACTTTTCCTTTAATGTAGTTGATCGGCTTGTAGTTAATATCTTGGAGAATAGATGATTGTTTCCTCTTCGGACTCTTCCTTCCTTGATAGGCAGGATTTTCTGTTATAGTTGACCCCCAATAATCGGTTGTGGAGGATATCTTGGAAGAAAAGGTATTTGTTTCCTCTTTGGACTCTTTCACTAATGGTGGCCAATAAAGAGTTGAATATTCTCTTATTTATGGAGTTGATCATGTCATTAATTGGGTTGACTACCTCTCCTAATATAGTTGACCTCATTAATAGGGTTGACTACCTCCACTAATACGGTTGACCTCATTAAATATGGTTGACTACCTCTATTAATACGATTGACCTCATTAATGGAAATCATGAAAGTCAACCCTCTCTCTTGGAGGAGAACTCTGGTTCAATATTCTAGTGGTGCGGTACCTTACTGATATTATTCGTCCTACCCTACGGAGGAGGCGTACCCCGGATGGGTCCCAAAGCTGGTATCCCAGTACTTTGGTATCGATCTGAAGGCGAGATACCTTAAGTTACCAGTCTGGTTGTATGGAGATTGATTTGACCTTACAAGGCTTTAGGTGGAGCTCTATTTGACTGCGCTGGAATCCGACGGGGTAGCGAAGCTCAGCTGGCAAGCCCTGGTAAGGTGTTCGCCATAAATAGACGACATTGGCTTTCTTCTAGAAGGGTGGAGAGGTTCGCTCGAGTACTGCTCTTGCTACTTTATTTAACCTTGCCTGGATCTACAGTGGATCTTGGCGCTTTTGGTGACGATGAAGCTTTATGGGCTTCTTCCTTTAATGCTCAACAAGGTCAAGATTATACCTCGACGAGGCATGAGTGCCTTTGGAAGACAAGTTTAGCACCTTGAAGGTCTCCTAGTGAAAGTAGAGATAGTAGCAAGCTCTAGGAGAGTGTCACGAGATACCTTGATGTCAGGGGACCCAGGTCTTTTCAAGTCGACCTAGCTTGGGGCTTTTATCTAGGTAAAAGGAGCTTGACGCGATCTCGTCATGCTTTATTTGGTAAGCCTGGACACGTGCGAGATGCTCAGATGGTATGGGCGACCTCGCCTTGCTCCTGTAGGATCGCGTGGTAGCTCGACCTCGGGGACCTTGATACCCCGTCATATAAGCCCGAATTTGGACCCTTGTAGGATTGTTGGGAAGTGGAAAATTCTTCTTTGGTCCCTAGCCAAATTTTGCTATTAACAATGATAATGATGATCAAGCATGAGTAAGGATGGGATGCCCACCCCCATTTCTGGACATTCATAACAGGGTACAAGAAGATGGATTCAAACTTCTACATCCTCCTGATTTCCTCCAGCTTCTCCTCCTTAAAGATGAACCTCGCCCCCCAGCTCCTATTGCTGGTGATCTCTCATCCCCGATAGCCACCTCGACAACCTCTTCCTGAGGATGCCCCTCGATTGCTTGTTGCTCAGCAGGGTCTTCCTCCAAGACCTTATTGACCACCACCATGACCTCAGGAGGTATGGCTGCATCAAGAAGGTTGGCCATTGACTTTTGCATAGTCTCTCCTACTGCTGGCTTCTCCTTTGAAGGCACCTTAGAGGGACCTCGGACCTTGGTAGGGCCTCATTCTTGGCTCTATGGGTTGAACCTCCTTCGAGGATTCTCTGGGACCAGACGATTGGAAGATCGGGACAGGAGAAGGCAGATCTGGTATTTTAGGCTGCATTCTAGCTCCGTCTCAAGTAGAAGAACCTGCTTCGTCATTGTTGAGGCGAGACATCTCTGCAGCTTGAGATATGATATCTTCCCTATCCCAACCGGTGATACTGGAGAGGTCAAAGGGGAAGGGGAGGGGGAAGGCTTCTGTAACCTGGAAGGAGGTATAGAAATACCCCTCACTAAAAAAGGCTTCTACTTCGGCTTGAAGCTTGACAACCTAGGACTGCAGATTTTGGTTCTCAACATCCATTGCCTTCCCTTCCTCCATCCAATCATCTCGCTGACTGGCTCGACGCTGAGACCAAGGGGTCTCTTGATCGAAAGACCGCTTCAACCTCTCATGGTCACACTGAAGCTCGGCCCGTTGTGTTTCCATCCCTTTTTGGCTAGAAATCATCTCTTGGAGCATGGCTTGAGCCCGTGCCAATAATCCTATGGCTCGCTCAGCCTCAGCTTCAGCCCTAGCAGCCCGATTATGAAGAAAGGATACCTGGTGACCCATTGCCACATTAAACTAGAAAGCCTACAAAGTATGAAACAAAGGTTAGAGAGCAATCAAAACTCGCAATCGTAGAAAGTAAAGGCAATAACTACCTCTGCCAGGAGAGCAGACCCTTTGGTAAGCACGATATCCACGGGCATTAAAGCCATCCTAGAAAGCCCGCCACTAGGACAAGACGCGACGAACTGCTTTAGAACCTTGTCCTGCCCAACCAAACCTGATTGATGGTGGGGGCGAGAGGGGGGGATTTCAGGAATACCAGCCTCGGGATCCCCAATAGCCTGAACAGATTGGGGGCACAAATAAGTCAGTTGAAGAAGTGGTGTTAGGTTTTAGTTTGTGTTGGCATGAATTCCATATCAAAATGATGTTTACTTGTAATGAATTAGTTGTTTAGGTTTATGATGATTCAAGCTTCAAGGAAGAAGAAACAACAAGTCAAAGCAAGTTCTAAGTCTTCAAAGAGAAAGGATGCAATTTGTTTATACAAAGGTATACTAAGACCTTATCTTTCTCTTACAAAGCTTAGGCACACACACACATACCATACATTTATGTCCCTACATAGTTGTGCACCTTTATAGGTACACACATACAATTCATTCATATGTGTCCCTGCATCGTTGTGCACCATGTATAACACATTCACACACTTTAAGATGAATGCTCATGCATTGGTTTGGAAATAACATGTTTTGGAATATGCATGATTGGAAACTATCACTATGTAGTTTACATTCTAGTGTGAATTGTGTTTGTGTGTGTATATGTTTGTATAACATGGATATTGAACTTGGATTTAGTCTTAGATCATTCTTGATTGATTTCCGGTCATTTCAGTTACTCATACTATTGATTTCAAGTTCTAAGTCAAAAGATACTACACTGTCAACTCATGTTTCATACATTGTCTTCGTCTTCATATATCAAGTCAATTTATTAGTTTCTGGGTTAAGTATCTTATATGTCTATGTCTGTGTGAGAGTTATGGTTAGTAATCCATAAACGGGTTCAAATTCCGAGTTCGGAGGCAGGAGAACGGTCGAAGAACTGGAACGAGGATCGAAGAAGAAAGAAGCAAGCATAGCCTTCTGCCCCGAGATGGCCACACTCCATCTCGGGCAGCAAGCTTGCTTGGCTTCATTTTCCCCCTCTTGGTCATTTCACATGTCCAAGTCTCCCACTCATTTATAAACTCTTTCCCTCTCACATTTCATTCTAAGAAGAAATTCAAATCAAGTGTGCAGAATTTTTCTCTCTAAATTTTCTCACCTTCCAAACACCATAACTTCTTTATTTGAACTCTGATTTGAGTGATTCGAAGTTGAGAGTTTTCATCTATTCATTCTCCATCTTTTATCTGAAGGTTTGAGTTAATTTTTCTGCTGTTTTTGGTGTCTAATTATACAAAAACGGGACTGCACCTAGATCAACAAAGGTATTGATTTTTCTCTAAGTTTTCTTTTAAAACTTGGTCAATTGCCTTGGGTTTTCTTCTTCTACATATATTTGTATATTGTGAGTGTTTTGATTTCTGTTTTGAACACTTTCAAAGCTAGATTGAATTTCAATTGAAATCATTCATGTTGAGTTAGGTTTTGATTTTACCTATGTTATCACATGTTTGGGATTGTATTGTGCTTGCTTTGATTCTAGGACTATTTTGTGATCTTTGATTGATTGATTTTGTGAAAAATAGTTCATCACATGTATTAGGCTCTCTTGGCCGAAATTCTCACATAATACATGTGCTTATTTTCTTTTGAGCTATTCATGTGATTTGCTGAATCTATGATTAGGAATATGCTCTAGAACTTATGCTTAGATCTATTTTACATTGTCATATGATTTTAGCATGTTTTAGGTTTTTGTGATTTAAACTTGATCTTGTGATTTGTTGATAATATCTTGTGATTTAAGTTTAGATATATGCATGAATCTAGTTTGTGATTAATGTTGATCATATTTTACATAATCTAGATTGACTACTCATGCATGATGAACTAGACTATATGTGATTTGTGCATTCATGCTCATGTCTAGTATTTTCCATAGGATGTTTTGATCAAAGCATTCTATGTTGCGTGCTTGTTTGCATTTTGCATTCATGATCACTTAGATGCCTTGTGAGAAGGAAGTCTTGACAATAGGTGTGAGACCTATGGTGTTGAGCAAGAAGTATTGGCAAGAGGTGTGAAGCCTCGGATTGTAGAGCAAGGAAGTTTTGATTAGAGGTGTGAAGCCTTGGATAGTCGAGCAAGAAGTCTTGCCTAGAGTTGGGAGAACTCGGATAGGTGAGCAAGGAAGTCTTGACTAGAGTCGGGAAGACTCGGATAGATGAGCAAGAAGTCTTGCCTTGGGTTGTGAAGATCCGGATAAGGTGAGCAAGGAAGTCTTGACAAGAGGTGTGAAGCCTCGGATTGTTGAGCATAGGGCGACAACTTCTAGAGTTGGATAAGAGGGTAGTTTCTAGGTGAAGAGGTCACTTGAGAGATTGTAATTGTCTTATCTACTGGTGGATTTTGTTTGCCGGTGGCGGCTAGCCCGTGGATGTTTCCTCTTCGAGGTTTACCACGTTATATCTTGTGTCAACTTTTCTCTATCCCTATCTCTCTAATATTTGTATTGTGGATAGAACTCTTTATGTATGTTGACTTCCTCTTTATAATATAGATTATGTATGTGTTACAATTACTTGTTTGTATCACACTTTACTTGTGTTTATATATTGATTAATTGTCTTTAATTAATATATATATATTGTGATACAAGCAATCTAAAGGGACAAACTTTTGTTTGTTCCTAAGGGAGTCGAAAAAGTTGCCTAACCTATTCACCCCCCCTCTAGGTTAGCCTTGAGCATTTAACCGTGATTGTATTTTCAATTGGTATCAGAGCAGGACACTAGATTGCACTTTGTGTGAGTCCAGGGTGATACTTTCACGGTTTTTGTATGGCTTTTGAAGTCATGGGTTTACAAGATGATGTAATGGCGGAAGGAGCCTCAAATACTAGGCCACTATTACTTCGTGGCACTAACTATGGGTATTGGAAGTTGAGGATGAAAGCCTACATCCGCTCTATTGATGAAAGGGCCTGGATGGTAGTTGAAGAAGGTTATAGTCCTCCTACCAAGGTTTTAGAGGATGGAACCATGATACTCAAGCCAATGATTGAATGGACAATAAATGATTTTGAGGTTGCTAAATGGCACCATCGTGCTATGAATGCCATCTTTGGAGGAGTGATAGGCATCAATTCTCCTACATTCAAAATCTTGAATCCGTAAAGGAAGCTTGGGATACTCTCTAAGTTACTAATGAAGGAACCTTAGCGGTAAAGAAATCATGGCTTCAAATGTAGGCATCACAATTTGAAGGTTTAAGTATGGGTGAGGAAGAAAAGTTCAAAGACTTCCAATTTCGGCTTCTTAACATAGATAACCAATGTCAAGCACTTGGAGTACCTATCTCAAAAGAGCGTTTAAATTGGAAAATACTTAGATCTCTTCCTAAGAGATTTAAATCAAAGGTGACGGCCATTGAGGAAAGCAAGGATATGGATAGTATGAACATCGATGAGTTGCTTGGGTCTCTCCAAACTTATGAGATGTGCTTGAAGCCAAAGATCAAGAGTAAGGGAATTGCTCTCAATGCTATTGAGGGGGAGAGTGATGATGAAAATGAAGAAATGAAACTCTTGGTTAGAAGGTTTAAGAAGTTTCTAAAGAAGAATGCCAAACCTAAAGGCAAGTCTTCTAAGGAAAAAGGAGTCAAGAGAACATCATCTCCAAGGATTGTGAAGAATAGTCAAGCCATGAACAAGAAAGAGGTTCAATGCCATAATTGTCAAGGTTTTGGTCACTTTGCTAGTGAGTGCACCAAGAAGCCATCTAAGAAAGACAAGAAAGGCAAAGTGTTGGCGGCTACTTGGAGTGATGATAATTCTAGTGACAATAAGAACTATAGTAGTGAGTCTTCAAGTGATGAAGAGTTAGTGAGCAACTTTGTAGCTCTAACGGCTTCTCATTCTTCACTAGATGTTGGTAGTACAATATCTTTGAACATGAACCTTAATGCAAATCATGATGGAAGCTCTAGTTCCATACCTACTAATCTTGAGTTGTTGAAAAAGATAGAAAAGCTTGAAGAAGCTAGAGACAATGCTCAAAGAGAAGTAGTTGAGAAGGATGATTTGATCAAGAAGCAACTAGATGAGTTTGTGGTTGTTACTCGTAGACTTCTTGGTGAAAAATGTGATATTATGAAAAGGTTTAGAGAACTTGAAATGATTAACCTTGAGAAGGATAATGTGATATCTTCTTTGAAGAAGAGAGAACAAGAATTGATGGAAGAGATATACACGGCTAAGGAGGCTATCAAGGATTTAGTGAATGATTCGGTTAGTGTGTCTAGTGTTAGGAATCTTGTTAACTCTCATAGTGGTGAAGACGACTTGGTAGTTAAAGAGGAGCTCTTGGAAGCACCACTTCCTACACACTTTGATGAAGTCGTGATTGATAAGAAACAACACAAGAAGAGAAGATCAAAAGCCAAGAAGAAGTTGGCGAACAAGGTATCTTTGCAAACTCCTAGTGAAGCTAGTTCAACTCCAAAAGGTACAATCTCATCTTTTATTCCAATTTGCCATTATTGCAACACAATAGGTCACATTAAGCCTAGGTGTTATAAATATATTGAAAAATACAAATTAGGAAATGAATCTAGGGATAAGGAGATTAAACTTCAACTTGAACATGCTAAGGCTTTGAAAGTTGAGAAACATGATAATTTTGCTAAGCATGAGAAAAAGTTGTGGAGTAGAAAGAATTCTAATCTTGTTCAACTTGACAAAGCTTGTGTTGAAATTGTAAAGGAAGAGTGTGTTAATGATATTCTTGTTAATCAAGTCATTGAAGAACTTTACTCTAGATTTAACATTGTTGTCAAGGATGATATTGGAAATGTTTGTGTAGGTACACCCAAGAATAAGTGGTTCAAGGGTGAGTGCTCTTATCATTAATATAAGAAGCACATGTGAGATAGCTTTAAGGCTATATGTCAATTATGTTGAGAATTCTTGCTTTCTAGTTTTGAATACTCCATGTATTGATATGAACTTGGTTATCTCACATCATGATTGTTATGATGGTCAAAATTTGTTGATTAACTTTGAAGAAGTTCTCTTGTTATATGTGTTGATTGAGTTGAGATATTATGCTTTTTATACTCTTGTTGTGAAACATCGTCAACTTGGTGTCATGAGGACATTCAAGGCAAGAGTGCTCATAAAAAGGGCGAAAGTATGATATTGGTGAATATAATGTGCAAAAAGGTATCTCTATACTCTAATGCATATTCTCTTAGATATTCATCTTTTGACTCAATTTATGACATACATCTCATAGCATGTCATATTAGAGAATTTTGTATAGTATACATATGGTTCTCATTAACATTTGCTATTTTAGGATCTAATAGTGATATTGTTCACATTGATCTTAACTTTGATGATTGTTTGTGTATAGTATATTGAGTGGCATTACTTTTGAAAATATGAGCTTCATATTCTTTGAAGCTACTCATTAGAGAAGTAATGATCTTGAATAAGTCTCTACTTATTGCTCTTAGATCATGTGCTTATGAGCCATAAAATCTTGGATTTCTAAAAATTTGCGCTATGCTTCTCTTATATGTTTTGCTAGTAGGTTGAGTTTACTAATATGTAAACATTGGATATAACTTGAAGTTTTTGTGCTTAAGTACATTTAAAATGACCTATGGTTAGTATCCATTTTTCCTCGGTAATTACATAGAACTCAACGAGCACCTTCATGAAAAGGGCAACACACCTTGGTTGTGAAAGCTACCCAATGTTGGAAAGAGCTACACCATTGTGATGAGTGAAAGCCGTCATGAAGTGAATTTTGATTTTGTAAAAAAAAAATGGAAAAATCAAAGAAGTGTTGAAATGAAATCAATAAAAAAAAAATCTTTGATTCAAAGCCTAAAAAGAAAAGGAGGAAGGCTTAAAAAGGAGTTTAGTTGAAAATCAAATGAGCTCGGGTTGAAAAACAGAAATGGGATGACAAGCCACATGCACACACACGCTTATATGTTGAAAATCTATTCACTTAAAAGCAAAAAATTTCGAATGATAATCGGTTTGACTTTTTATGGAAAAAGCTTAAGATGAATAGTTGTTGGAAATTGTTTGCATGTTGATTATCAAACTACTTCTTGATATATATTTGAAGCATATCTCTCTCTCACACACTTTGTTTATGAGTATGATGATATCTTTGTAATTGTTGAAGAATTATGAGAGAACTTGAAAAATCTTTGTGTATCTCTCTTAGCATATGAAGCTTATTTTGTTGATATTTCTTCAAATTGCTTGAATGTGTGGTTGTTTGAACTTCCTTGTGAACCTTATGCTATCATGAATCTTAGTCATGGCATTTATCAAGGGGGAGCATTGTATGCTAGACATTGTTCTCTTTTATGATATGTTCACATGCTTCATTTTGTTACATGTTAGCATATTTTGACTTAATAATACTTGTAATATATTACTCACTATCTTTGTCTTGCATGATGATTCATTCTTAAGTCATATGTCATTGTTTTATATATTTGAGACTAATAAGCTTGTTTTGTCTTTCACTCACTTTTGTATGTTTATAGCATCTTATTTCACAAGAACAAACGGGAAGAACTAAAGTTACCGGAAGTGGAAATCAATTGAATCCCATTGTTAAAGCCAAGTCAACCTCAAAGAGATCCAAAGTTTTAAGGTCAAAGGATTTAGGGATCTTTGCAACTAAGAAGATATTTCAAGAGAGAGGCATTGACTTAGGTAAATGTAAAGATTCTTATGTTCTTAAATGCATTAAGGATAGAAATTGGGAATCTTGGGTGAGCATGCTAAGAATAGTGAATGACACTATTGTTAGAGAATTTAATCATGAATATAGAGAGAGTGCCACCTTATTGGATGCTTTGATGGATGTTAGGGGTGTTGTGTTTAGAGTTAACCCGGTAAACATTAACAAGTTTCTTGGGCTATCTAGTGATATTGATTCAAACTTTCTAGATGTTGATATCATTGAGAATCTTAATATCATGGGTAGAGCTCTATGTGACAATGCTTCTTTTGAGTGGAAAGGTAGAGCATATATTAGTCAACATGAGTTAACTAATGCAAGTGCATTTTGGCATCTTTTCATTTGCACAAATATTATTGGATCTTAGAATTCAACCGAGTTGAATAAAGACAAGATCAAAATAGTATATGCCTTAGTGATTAATCAACCTATAAACCTTGGGGATTTGCTTATATTTTATTTGGATAATACGGCTTTCTCAACTAGAGGAGATAAGAAGCTTGCATTACCGGGGTTTATAACTTTTTGTGTTTAGCTCGTGGTGATCAAAGTAGTGGAGATGATATGTTGGTACAACCCTTGGAAAAGTATAGTGGTAAACGTGTGTCATACATGTCATATAAGGATAAGGGTAAGACATGTGATACTTTTGGACTTTTTAGTTCAAAATTTGATTGTCAAAAGACTAGCATAAACATTCTTCCGGATTGGATTTTGCATTTGAAGAAGAAGGTTGATGAGCTTAGTGCTATAGTTGAAAAACAAGATGCTAGAATAAAAGAGTTGGAGGAGTGTATTGCATCAAGTTCAAGACCACCTCTCAAACATTATGTTAGGTCAACTACACGCACATCTTTCTTTGGTGGATCTAGTAGCTAGTATTTGAGTCTCATGGTATGTTTCTTACCTTTTGGCATCATTTCATGTCAAAAAGGGGGAGAAAGAGTTGTTATGAATTGCTAGTTACTTAGTTTTCTTTTGTATGTTGTTTTTGTGAACTTTTGAACTTTCAATGACTTGTAATAATTAGTCTTAAGATTTGGTTAAGAATTCTTGTATTTGGCATTATTGAGGGGGAGATACATGTATTTGTGGACTTAATTGTATATTCTTATCCATATTATATGTTTCCATTTGTTGCTTTTCTCTTGTATATGCATTGTGCTTTGAGATGAATTGTAGGTTGCTTCAAGAGAAGATCAAGATGAAGTTCAAGAGTTGGTGGAGATTAGTTATAGGAATCTTACTCATTGTAATGTGAGGGAGTGATTTTGTGACCTATCTTCATTTTTATATTTGTAGTAAATGTATAGGTGTTTTGACATGGAATTTGCCAAAGGGGTAGATTGTTAGGTTTTAGTTTGTGTTGGCATGAATTCCATATCAAAATGATGTTTACTTGTAATGACTTAGTTTTATAGGTTCATGATGATTCAAGCTTCAAGGAAGAAGAAACAACAAGTCAAAGCAAGTTCTAAGTCTTCAAAGAAAAATGATGTAATTTGTTTCTACAAAGGTATACTAAGACCTTATCTTTCTCTTACAAGGCTTAGGCACACACACACATATCATACATTTGTGTTCCTGCATAGTTGTGCACCTTTATAGACACACACATACAATTCATTCATATGTGTCCCTGCATCGTTGTACACCATGTATAACACATTCACACACTTTAAGATGAATGCTCATGCATTGGTTTGGAAATAACATGTTTTGGAATATGCATGATTGGAAACTATCACTATGTAGTTTATATTCTAGTGTGAATTGTGTTTGTCTGTGTATATGTTTGTATAACATGGATATTGAACTTGGATTCAGTCTTAAATCATTCTTGATTGAGTTCTGATCATTTCGGTTACTCATACTATTGATTTCAAGTTCTAAGTCAAAAGATACTACACTTTCAACTTATGTTTCATACATTGTCTTCGTCTTCATATATCGAGTCGAATTATTATTTTTTGTGTTGATTATCTTATATTTTCATGTCCCTGTGAGAGTTACTGTTTGTAATCCATAAACGGATTCAAATTCTGAGTTCGGGGGCCAAAGAACGGTCGAAGAACGCGAAGGAGGATCGAAGAAGAAAGAAGTAAGCATATACTTCTTTCCCGAGATGGCTCGTGGCCATCTCGGGGCAGAAGGCTTGCTTGGCTTCATTTTGCCCCTCTTGGTCATTTTACATGTCCAAGTCTCCCACTCCTTTATAAACTCTTTCCCTCTTACATTTCATTCTAAGAAGAAATTCAAATCAAGTGTGCATAATTTTTCTCTCTAAATTTTCTCACCTTCCAAACACCATAACTTCTTTATTTTAACTCCGATTTGAGTGATTCGAAGTTGAAGTGTGTTCGAGAAACAGTACCCGCTTATCCATCCCAACGGCAAAGCCATAGCATGTTCCTCTTTCTTAGCTTTTTTTCGGTTATAACTAGTTTATGATGCACCAACATTCATTGTCCATCTTTTATCTGAAGGTTTGAGTTAATTTTGCTGCTGTTTTTGGTGTCTAATCATACAAAAATGGGACTACACCTAGATCAACTAAGGTATTGATTTTCTCTCTAAGTTTTCTTTTCAAACTTGGTCAATTGCCTTGGGTTTTCTTCTTCTACATATATTTGTATATTGTGAGTGCTTTTATTTGTGTTTTGAACACTTTCAAAGTTAGATTGAATTTCAATTGAAATCATTCATGTTGAGTTAGGTTTTGATTTTGCCTATGTTATCACATGTTTGGAATCGTATTGTGCTAGCTTTGATTCTAGGACTATTTTGTGATCTTTGATTGATTGATTTTGTGAAAAATAGTTCATCACATGTATTAGGCTCTCTTGGCCGAAATTCTCACATAATACATGTGCTTATGTTCTTTTGAGCTATTCATGTGATTTGTTGAATCTATGATTAGGAATATGCTCTAGAACTTATTCGTAGATCTATTTTACATTGTCATATGATTTTAGCATGTTTTAGGTTTTTGTGATTTAAACTTGATCTTGTGATTTGTTGATCATATCTTGTGATTTAAGTTTAGATATATGCATGAATCTAGTTTGTGATTAAGGTTGATCATATCTTACATAATCTAGATTGACTACTCATGCATGATGAACTAGACTATATGTGATTTGTCCATTCATGCTCATGTCTAGTATTTTCCATAGGATGTTTTGATCATAGCATTCTATGTTGCATGCTTGTTTGCGTTTTGCATTCATGTTCACCTAGATGCCTTGTGAGAAGGAAGTCCTGACAGTAAGTGTGAAACCTATGGTGTTGAGCAAGAAGTCTTGGCAAGAGGTGTGAAGCCTCGGATTATTGAGCAAGGAAGTCTTGGCTAGAGGTGTAAAGCCTTGGATAGTCGAGCAAGAAGTCTTGCCTATAGTTGGGAGAACTCGGATAGGTGAGCAAAGGAAGCTTGACTAGAGTTGGGAAGACTCGGATAGTTGAGCAAGAAGTCTTGCCTTGGGTTGTGAAGATCCGGATAAGGTGAGCAAGGAAGTCTTGACAAGATGTGTGAAGTCTCGGATTGTTGAGCATGTGGCGACAACTTCTAGAGTATGATAGGAGGGTAGTTTCTAGGTGAAGAGGTCACTTAAGAGATTGTACTTGTCTTATCTACTAGTGGATTTTGTTTGCCGATGGCTGCTAGCCCGTGGATGTTTCCTCTTCGTAGGTTTACCACGTTATATCTTGTGTCAACTTTTCTCTATCCCTATCTCTCTAACATGAACTCTTTATGTATCTTGACTTCCTCTTTATAATAAATATTGTGTATGTGTTACACTTACTTGTTTGTATCACACTTTACTTGTGTTTATATATTGATTAATTGTCTTTAATTAATATATATATATATTGTGATACAAGCAATCTAGAGGGACAAACTTTTGTTTGTTTCTAAGGGAGTTGAAAAAGGTTCCTAACCTATTTACCCCCCTCTATGTTAGCCTTGAGTATTTAACCGTGATTGTATTTTCAAGTGGGTAATGCAACTGAAGAAGCAATAACTGTAGCGGGGACCATCGATGAAGGGGCAGATGCGGTTGTATTAGCAGTCTGGGAAGCAGGACCTCCTTTGGTTAGCCCTTGGAAGCCCGTGACACAAGAATGGCCATCCTGGACCTAGCTTGGGTAGAAGATAGAGCTGGAACAGTTGAAGCAGCAGGTGAAATAGTAGGCCCCCCTTTCTCCAAGGTAATCGAGAAGACCCCCAGGACAATCTAGCAGGAGGGGGAGAGGTTCGAGCTTGCTGAGCTTCATGGGAAGTTGAAGCAACAAGAGAGGGAAGGGTCCGAGCTTCCTGGGCTCCACGGGAAGCTAGAGCAACAACAATAACTGTTAAAAAAAAGAAGAGATGTGAGAAGCAAGCCAGCTAATAGAACGAAGCTTAATGACTTGGGATTACTTACGAGGGGTAGCATTGGAGATCGAATATATTGATTCACCTACCGGAATCGAAGGGATCAATGATGGGATACTTCAAGTTCAGATAACTCATGGTGAGGATTTTCCTCAAAACCGTTTCAGATTCAGAGGGCAAGAAGTCCTGATCCCATGTTGGTTTGTCATTGAAAGTCGTAGGCATCGTGAACTCGTGCCCATCTATGAAGATCAAGCTCCCCCAATCATCACCGGCCAGTATCCACTCCTTTTTCCAGGTTAGGTCCTACCTTGAAGCTCCAGGGATGATAAAAGTAAGCTTGTTCTTGGCCTTGGCGTAGAATTGACCTCGGGAGACCCCAGTCAGACTCCTGATTTGGAAGAGGAAAGGCAACTCCTCTACTCCAGGCTCCCTGGTTATCTTACTGAGCTCGTACTGCTTCCTCTACAGCACGAGGAAGCCAATTAGGTGCCTCCAAAAGCTGGGCGTCAATTGGAAATGAGCTAGTTGAAGGGCATTGAGGGCCCGCTACAGGGTAGGATATAGGGGAAGCTTGACCCCACTCTTAAAGGCCGCCACATGAATTGGAAGGATTCCTTTGGGAGGGTTAAATACATCATAGTCTCTGTAAGAGATGGCGAGGGAAACACTGTTAGGAATACCGTATTTGGATCTTATACGATCGAGGGAGTCCGGATCAACTGTGGAATTGGGAATGACCCTAAAATCATACGGCGGAAGCTTCATCAAAAAAGGACCGACTACCGTGACTTGACCCCTCATAGCGACATCGTCCCTCTCTCCTACATCAGAATTTTTATCAACCAAGTTCAAAGGGTTGTCGGGTTAATTCGAGAAACTGGAGCCGATTGAGACATTATTACTAGAGCGATGATGCTGACGGATCGGGAAGAGTCCTCATCGCTCGAGATTCCTCACACCCATTTTTGAGGAACCAAATTAGAGCCACTAGTGCCATCGTCCAAGGCCTCAATGCTATAAGAAGAGTTCAACATTGCTAAATGAAAAGAGCTTGAAGGTAGATGAAAGGCGATGATATTGTTAGAAAAGATAACTAGAGAGAGGAAGTCTAAAAATTTGAAATTGGAGGAATGCATGAGGAAGCGGCAGTGGGTTTGAGGTTAAATAAAGGTTAGGGTTGTGATGACGATGTCGATATCCTCGGGAAGATCGCCTCGAGCCACGAAGAGGGCTGTAACGCAACCGGTTTACTTCAAGGAGCACACCAATCCAAGTTCGACACGTCACCCCGAGCAGTTAATAAGAAGATTTCATTCAAAATTCTTAGTAAATATCTCGTAACGGAAAATTTCCCAATTAAATAGGGAATCTGACTCCAACCCCAAGTCTACCTCTGGTGTTCAAGTCAGAGGGGACTTTTGTTAATAGTAAAATTTGGGTAAGTGTCAAAGAGAAATTTTCCACTCTCCTAGCCCGAATCGAAGCCCAAAGCCTACATTCATGAGACCCCGGCTGGACCATAAAACTACCCCGTAGAAGCATGGAAGGATCGCCGGGCTTCAGAACTATCATGGATATAGTTAGGCACGACCAGATCGAGTCTTCATGTGAACACTGGAATTCAGGCTTCCCGAGGACACCTATTCAGGAACCTCGATTCTTGGAGTCAGACTCCAAAACCACCCCGCGAAAGCAAGGAAGGATCACCGAGCTCAAGAAGCACTCGAAGTGAAGCTTAACAAGCAAAGCAAGCTCCCACAAGGTAAAGGCTCCCAGAGGTCGAGCTTAACTCGTAGCCTAAAATGGGAAGCTTGCCAACCTCTCCAAGAGCCAGCTGTCCACTCCACGAAACGAAGAGAAAAAGAACCTCTAAGTGAATCAAGCCCGTACTACCTCCCAGGAATTCTACAGGGGAATCCCAAGCTCCCGAGGGCAGAACCTAAGCGTAGATCTACCTCGCTCTACGAAACAACAAGCAACTAACTCGATGACCTCCATGAAGAATCATGCCATGAATACATACAAGATTATATCTACGTCATAATGAACATTAAATTCTATATACGTGTAAGACAAGAGTTTGTTTCCAAAGAGGAAATAAACTTATCTCCACCAACGATAATCTCGAGTCCGTTATTTACTCGAAGTCAACGACTTTCAAATGGAAGATCCCGTCTAATAAGGAGGGAATAGGTTCAGAGAATCAATGCGGGAGATACACCCGCTCAAATTGATTCGGCCATATATAAATATGCCTAAGAATTCTCAAGAAAAGGAGAGAGGTAAAAAACAGAGTAAAAAAAGAGAGAAAATTACGTAGGGCCTAAATTCTGTGATCAGAACACGGCAATCTTCATATCTACTATTCAACAAGCATGAAGTTACCACCTTTTTTTGTTCTAGAAAGATGATGAGTGTACGTGAGAAATTTCTGTATACCATGAGTGATCAATAATAAAGTTCTCATTCGCCGTTGTCTTTCAAGCATTCATTCCTATCTAAATAGGTTAGGTATCTAAGGTACCAACCCCAACCACCACCTCCGTGGTAGTGGTCTTGAGGGTGTTAGTTGGATTTTCTCATCTTGAGCAAATTTCCCTTAAAAACATTCTTGTTAGAAATGAATTTGACAAATTTCATTTAGTTAAAAAAAATTTGCGCTATAAAAATTGTTGATGCCAATATTTAATCATATTCGTACGAGCAATTGGCAATGGGTCGGATCGGGGCCGGATCGAAATACCCCATACCCGATACCTTGTTGGGGCAAGGTGCCATATACCCGTCCCGTGACCCGAACATTTTTTTTATTTTTGCCCCATGCTTAAACTCGTTTGGGGTATGGTAACCCATACCCAACCCAAACTGATCTGTTTCATCTAACAAAATTAAATGTTCAAACCATTAAATATACAAAGTTTACAACTGTTTACAATTAAATTTTACGAAATTAACTTAAACTTAAGAGTAAATTGTCCCAAACTCCTCTAAAGTTTTCCCTTTTACACTTAGAAACAACTGTATTGTTAATTGACACTTACTTCCCTTATCGTTAGTCAAACTTAACCATTGACCTTGTGTAACCATCAAAACTAAGGGTATTTTAGTTATTTGAAGCTTTTTCACACACACACACACATATATATGTATAATTGAATAAAAATGGACATTAATTGTAAAAAACATATAAAAAATAATATTAATTGAAAATTAAGAATTTTAAGACAAATTATATATATATATATATATTTGAAAAACAATTAATTCTTTTCAAATTACAAAAACAAATCACTGAGGATGGAGATCCCATCTCCATAGTCGCACTGACATGAAAGAACAAACTCCATCATCAATGATAGGATCTCCAACCTAGGTGATGGAGACCCATCGATGGAGATGGAGATAGAGATGGAGATGGCTGGTTTTCTTTTTCAAACCTCTAACAATTTTTCCTTTTGATTTTATTTTTGTAATTTTTTTTAATTTGATTTCCATCAGCCATGACTGTGGATATCAATTTTCTTAAAAGTATATATATTTTTAAAATGTATTTGGGGTATTTGTCTTTTACCTTTTTTTAACGGTCATCCCTCACACTTAACGGTCAAACCTTAACGGCATGAGAGGTAAGTGTCAATTAAAGATAAAAATTTTTCTGGATATAAAAAGAGCAAACTTTAAGGGAGTTTTGGGCAATTTGCTCTAAATTTTAACATTCAATCAAACTTTGACATACACTTAAATTGAATAATTTATTTAAATTTAAACATATAGTACAAGTAAATATTAAAACTTAAAATTTAGCATACGTTTAACATTTACATATAAAGTTATATTTAATAAAATATAGCATCTAAATTATGTAAACCTTAAATTCAATCGTAAAATATAATTAAGCAAAGATATAAAAAGATCAGAGTTTTATTTATCCTTTTATATTTTTAATATTTTAAAAAATAATTATATAAATACCGGGTCAACCAGGACGGGTAAAGACATAGTGGGATAACCTATACCCAGCCCTGTTACAAACTGAGTCAACAACATTTGAGTCATAACCAACCCGGACCCTATTTTAAGTGATTCAAACACCCCCAAACGGATATGATACCCATCGATTTGGGGCAGGTAGAGGATTTTTATCATCCCTATAAATGAGACCACTACCTACGAGGTATTTTCCACTTGGTCCATTAGGCATCGTGTTTTATCTTACAGGGCCTTCATGAAGTTGATGTTATCTTACTTATTTATATCATAAACTAGTTTTGACTACAACCCAATGCGAAAAATCTCCTTAATAACAAATCTCCTTTATTTTTATTTTTTTTAGCACCAATTGTTGATGCCTAAATTTCACCCGTGTACGTATGAAGCCACCACCCATGGGATGTTGTCCACTTTGGTCCATTGGATTATATGGTTTTGTCTTTAAAGGCCACCGTGAGTTTAATCTAACGTTGCTTTTTTATACCATAGACTTGTCTTGACTTCAACCAATATGTGGGAAACACTAAACAAAATAATCATAAAAGATAAAAAAACCGAGAGGCATCTTCAAAAGAAATCTACTCCATAATGTGCGGACGAGGTGGAGGTGGAGGTGGAGGTGCCATCCTTTTTATTTTATTCTAATTTTATCTAATATATATAAAGTGAGATATTCTTTATTTTAATTTTGGTAAGAACATTAATGAAATCATATCGACTTTTATGGATTTTGATCTAAATTTTTGTGTGAATGATAAGTTCATTGAAATTCACCTATAAATAAAATCTGAGAATTTTCAAGTATTAGAACTATTTTTCTTAAATTTTTCTCTATTTCATTCATATTTAACAAAATCGGAATAAATACTTTTAGTTCTTGAGAATTTTTCAAAATTTATTTAGATGTACATTTCATTGAAGTTATCATACTACAAAAAATATCAATTTTCATAATAATCGATGTGATTTCGTTAAGATCCTTACTGAAATTAAAATAAATAATCTCTAACGAGAGACTCAATATATATATATATATATATATATATATATATATATAATGGTTAGATTTGGTTCTTTAAAATATAAATATTTATGACAAAAGATATACATTAAAGAAAAAGATTGTCTTTAAAAATTACTATTTTTACATTATCAACAAATTATCTTTCTATAAAAAAATAAAATAAAAAAACAAAAGTCTTTACTATACACATTTTTTCTCTCTTCAACAAAATTACTACACTCTCCACATCAATTTTCTTCAGCAACAAACAGAAAAAAATAATAATAATAGCAAAACTTTGATGAACAAATGAATAAATTAATCACGCAAATGTAGATCATGAACAACCAAATTTTTTTCTACAACAAACTAAAAAAATAAATTGATAGAACTTTGATGAACCAATCAAGTTCAGAGATAAAACATGGTTGATCGATGATAAAAATAAAAATAACACATATATAAAAAAAAACTTCAATGTATTGTTTTTCAGCTAGGAAGAAAAATGGTGATTGTTCATTTATTCCATGTATTAGAGTTAAATCTAGTAAAAAAAAATTCCTTCAGAAATGCATATATATTTGATATATTCTAAAGAGATTAATAGATGTATCAGATTGTAAATTCACATCTTAAGTGTTAAGTATATCATACTATCTTTTATATATATATATATATATATATATATATATATAAATAAAAACTTCACCATATTGCATTACAATCAATATCATAGCTTTGGAAAACCGTATCACGAGTAAATAGTCCCCAAATTGTGTACCATTTTTCTTTCATTCATGTTGTGTCTCCGGTCTCTAGACATGAGAAGAGACGTTTGAGAATTTTTATTGTTAGAGAGAGTTGAACGTTTGAGAGAAGAAAATACATAGAGATGCGATTTTTGTTTGTTTTTTATTTTATAGAAAGAAAAGATTTTAATGTAAGGAATTTGATTAACACAAAATATTAAGCATAGACATATAATTAATTTGAGTCTTAACCTAAACATGTTTCTATATCCTGATTAATCAAACCCTAAATACATATTACTAACCCATATCAATTCAAGAGAAAGTAGAGATAGAATAATGCGGAAGCGTACCCGAGTCCTTTTTCGAAAGTTGGTGGACGGGTTGAGATCTTCCAAATTATCACAATCCTAGAGACACAAAAGTGTTCTCTGTTCTCTATTGATGGGGATCCAGGAAAGCCAAAAGTGATTGTGTAATCTGGGGAACATAACCCTATATATAGTAAACATATTATTATATGTTTTGCTATTTCTAATTTGGCCCCTCATCAAATTACAAATAGCCAAATTAGAAATAGCACTCTAGTGTCTACACATTAATTCCATGACAATTATATACTTAAGCCTTAAAACTTTAATCTTAAATTGACCACTTTAATTTAGGCTTAATCAAAAGATAGCATAACACATTTAATATTTACATGTGTGGCCCCACATGATGGAATTTTTTCAACAATCTCCCAGTGGGCCACATATGTAACTTTACAAATGTGTATGACTTTATAAGCTTCAAAATTTTTCTTTCACAACTTTAGGGTATATCTAAACAATATCGTCCATTGATTATGCCGACACAGGATTAAAAATACTTTCGTCACTTTTAGTGTGACTAAACCCATCAATGGTCATGTATACCAACATAACCAAATGACATAGATCAATCATGGATGCGTAGCATGGAAATTACATACAATGTGATCTATACATGTCTATTCCAACTCGTCCTACTTTATTCTTTATTGAGATCAATACTTAACACAATATAACCGAGTTTAATTAACCGAATAATTTATTTATGATCAGAAAATATCCAAATACATAAATGCATAAGTATGTCCAAAATCAAACATAGAGCAATAAAATACAAAATGATACAAACTCCCAATATAATGTGATATCCTCACATAAAATAACATCCATATGAGCAGTGTGTTCATGAAAGACCTTGGGTGCTAATTCCTTTGTAAGCAGATTTGCTATCATGAAGTTTGTCTCAATATGCTCTATGGATATCTGTCCACTATGTACTCTCTCGTTCACAATTAGAAACTTAATGTCGTTATACTTTGACCTAGATGAGCCCTTGTTGTTATTAGAATAGAGCACTACTTACTTACTGTCACAATATAGTTTGAGTGGTCTTTCAAATCCCTTCAGAATGCGCAGCCCAGTGACAAAATTCCGTAGCCATATTCCATGGTTGGATTCCTCATAGCATGCTACAAACTCTGCTGCGAATGGTGGGCCAATGTGGTCATGGTCACAAAGGTGAATAGGAAATGGCATATGTGTGTCAATTACACCCCACCTCAACCGGGCGTGTCCAAAAGACAGCTTTTCTCTACCAAAAATTAACCAACCGATGGATTCCACTGCTGGAAACAAGCTCCTCAGATTTATAGTTTTGTTCTCGAGGTACAACCAGATTATGATGCACCCCGCCGACCAAGATAAGGCCAGCTTCATCACGGGGCAGGGTCTTTATTGTTACAAAGTAATGCCTTTCGGCCTCAAAAATACGGGAGCCACCTACCAGCGATTGGTTAATCGATTGTTCAAACAGGAGATAGGGAGAACAATATAGGTGTACATAGATGATAAAACCACCAAATCCCGGGAAGCGAAAGAACACCTTGAACATCTCCGCAGAACTTTCTAGATAGTGAGAGTGAACCATATGCTTTTGAATCCCGCCAAGTGTGCTTTCGGGGTTACAGCGGGGAAGTTCTTTGGCTTCATGGTGAATGAGAGGGGAATCGAGGCGAACCCTAAAAAGCTCCAAGCTATTCTGAACCTAGAATCCCCCGCTACTCTGAAACAAGTCCAAGTTTTGAAAGGGCGTGTAACAGCGCCCAACAGGTTCATCTCGTGTTCCACGGATAAATGTCTTCCCTTCTTCAAAGCCATCAAACATGGGAGGAACGTGAAAAGAGACAAGGATAGCGAGCAAGCTTTCCAAGACTTAAAAGAGTTCCTCGCCAACCCACCACTGCTAGTTAAGCCAGTCCATAAGAAGAATTACAGGAATACCTGGCAGTATCAGAAACAGTAGTTAGCAGGGCTGAAAATTCCCTAGATAGGGTGTGTCTGTAACCTAGAGGGGGGTGAATAGGTTTTAATCGAATCAATTACCAATTTTTTGATTAATCAGTATTAACATAAATTACCCCAAATAAACAAGCATTCAATAAAAACTAATCATGCTCAAAACAATAATATCTACGTGGAAACCCTCCAAATGGGAAAAACCACGGGCTGATATGTGCGCCACATAAACAATCCTCAAATCCACTATTGAATAAAAGTTTACAACCTAGGTTGACCTCTTGTCACACCCTCCAGTTACTAACCATTTCACTCTACCCAACGGGCCTTAATAGTGATTATTGATCAACATGCTTGTGAACTATCCAATTAGTCATAAGACTTAACCTCAATGAAGAGTAAGACACAGCCTAAGTGAATATGATAAAATATTCAAACATGCAAGTAATGCTAGGCAACACTAAATGCTTATCTAGGAATTCAAGGATGTCAATAAATGCAATTTCTAGGTATTAATGTCTATATGAATGCTCATAAGACCTAACTAAATATAGCTATGAAAGTTTAATATCTAGTTATCAAACAAAAGGCCAATCAACACAAGTTGTTATAAAATATGGCAAAGAACTATCAATGCAATAAACAAATGCAATCAATTAGACCTAAACAATATCTAAATGCAAAGCATAGAGATTTAGCTAGAAAGGCAAAATGGTCACAAATCCTAGCTATCAGAAAATATAAATCTCAACCAACAATCAACAATCCAAGCATATTATATATGCAATTAAACTCAATGACATGCATTTAATCAACAATAATTGCTAAACCTAGGCATACATGTCATAAGAATGGAACAAGAGATTCTAGGGCATGTAGAGATTACCTAGTCAAAGACAAACAAGAGAATCCATGCTTGGAAGATGCTAGATGCTCATGGATTGGAGTTTGGTTGAGTCAAAATGAGTTCTTGGGAGCTCTCTCTCTCTCTATTAGAGTCAACTTCTCTCTCAAAGAAAAGCTTAGACAAAAAAAATGGCTTATTGGACTCCCCTTTAATCAAAGAGAAGAGAAGAGAACATATATATATTGTACCCTACACGAAACGGTATCGTTTTATACGAAGGGCAACTAAATCCCGTCATGGCCACTGTCTAGACCGCGGTATAGCAAGTGTCCAGACCGCGGTACAAAGAGTGGTGCAACGCCTGGGAACCTCCTCTTAGGAGACCGCTGTGCATGCAACAAGCACAGGCCACAGTAGCAGCAATGTGCAATGCCTGGAGAACACCGTTGTGCATACCGCGGCGGAGGCAATGCATAGAGAGTTGTCCCAACTGCAGTTAATAGGAAAATCCTTTTCTAAGAGCAAACTAAATGCATCAAACACCCAAGCAAGAGTTATGGCAAAAAGACACACAATTAAGGTAATCAAGCATTCATGAATAATGATCAAAAACATGTATGAGAGTGTGCGTGTGCACTAAAAACTCTTCAAACATGGTTAAGCAAGTGATTTACCTTTTGAAGCTTGAGCTCATTCTTGAACAATGATGGCCTAAACTACCCTTACATATTAATCCCCAAATATGGTTGTCAACGAAATGAGCCAATCAAAAATTGAGGAACTTACAATCTCCCCCTTTGGCTATTTCATGACAAAACCACCACTCACAATTCATTGTTACAAATAGACAACAAAACAGGGGTCAATAAAGTTTTTCTACATTACAAAGAGATGCCTAATAAACTAGATCTTCAAGTCATCCATCACTTGAAGAATCATCATCCTTACAAAACAAAATAACTACACTTTCCAAGACAAGTGTATGTGAGGTGATCAAAGAAATAAAAACAAGAGCAATTTGCATTCAATAGAAACAAGCAACATGCATCAACAACGCAAATGCAAATGCTCCCCCTAAATAGGTTAACTCCCCCTCAATGAGTAAAACTCCTCTCATATGCAACTCTCAACTCCCCCTAAATCCACACTACTCCCCCTTTTTGTCATAAGATAGACAAAGGAGTATCCCCTTAAGAAGGCATTAGCAATGATAGCTTATGGCATAAGACATATGCATAATCATATAAATAAATTTATGCAACTCAATTAAAAAGAGAGAATCAAGGAGTTTTATTACATAATAAATGCGTGAACGAATGCTTTGCATACAAGAAAAGTTGTATTCAAGATCTAAACATGGTATTTGGTAGAGCAAAATAATAAGGGTTTCCAAGAGAATTCAAACCAATTTCACCCTTTGGCATGGAATAAGCAAGATATAGATTATAAAATAAATTCATTTTAAGAACAACTATATCAAACTTTACAAGTAAAACAAGACATGAGTAACTATTGCCCCTTTTTGATTTTTCCGAGTGGAATGCCCATGTGATAGTAGCCTTGTTCGACAGGTAAAGAGAGAGAGACTTTTGGATTGTAAAATCCTTGAAATGGATACAAGATCCTTATTGATTGAAGTCTCATAATTTCTTTCACACACACATTTTTGCATTCATTTTAGAGCATTCAAAAAATCTCATCATGCATATCAATTTAAAGCATGTCATAGAAATAATCAACAAGTCATTGAGATCATTAGTTAAAGCTATGGGTGGTTACAAGTATTATGTCACCTTTATAGATGACTACTCAAGATACGGATACGTCTACTTAATACAACGAAAGTCGAAAACATTTGAAAAGTTAAAGAATTTCGTGCTAAATTTATGAATCAGTTAGGAAAGATTATCAAGTCTCTATGATCGGATAGTTGAGGTGAGTACCTTGGCCAAGAGTTTAAGACTTCATGGTCGAGTATGGCATATTGTCCTAACTCAGAGCTCCAGATACATCTCAACAAACTGGCCTCGCGGACAGGAGAAATAGAACTCTAATTGAAATGGTAAGATATATGTTTAGCTTCTTATCATTACCATATTCTTTTTGGGGATATGCATTACAAACAACGACATACATTTTGATTGTATTGCCATCCAAATCTATTCCTTAGACTCCCTTAGAGTTGTGGAATGGTCGTAAATTTAGTTTGCGACATTTTCATGTATTGGGTTGTCCAACACAGGTGCTGAAGAATAGAAGTAGAAAGCTAGACCCCGAGTATGTGGTCTGCTTGTTGTAGGATACTCCAAGGAGACCAAATGTGGATACTTCTATAGTCTTGAAGATAGCAAAGTATTTGTTTTGATAAATGCAATGTTTCTTGAGGATATCTATATTAGTGACTATAAACCTTGATCTTAGATTGCATTGAATAAGTTGAAGCCTGTTGAGACCAGTGCTCAGTCAACAAGAGTTGTGGATCCATCAACATCTAAGAGTCAGAAGATTCTTAGTCAGGATACACTACCACCTAGACGTAGTGAGAGGGTTATGACACATCCTAAATGCTATTTAGGTGTAAGTGAAGGGCAAGATGTTGCCCATACTGATAGTGTTGATGATCTATTGACATATAAGAATGCAATGGAAGATTCTGACAAAGAGTAATGACTTAAAGCCATGAATCTCGAGATGAAGTCCGTGTACTCTAACTCAGTCTGAGATCTTGTAGACTTACCAGATGGGGTAAATCCCATAGGGTGTAAGTAAATCTATAAGAGAAAGAGAGGAGTAAACAGGAAGGTAGAGACCTTTAAGGCATGGTATGGCTAATGGCCAAGGGTCATACCTAGAAAGAGGGAGTTGATTATGAAGTGACCTTCTCGCTAGTAGCCATATTTAGGTCTATTAGTATTCTCTTATCCATTGCTGCCTATTTTGATTATGAAATTTGGCAGATAGATGTCAAAACTGTATTCTTGAATGGCAATCTTGACGAAATCATCTATATGATTCAATCAAAGAGATTCGTGTCTCCAGATCAAGAGGAAAAGGTTTACAAGTTGTAAAGATCCATCTATGGACTTAAGCAAACATCTAGATCTTGGAACATTAGGTTTGATGATGTGATCAAAACCTATGGGCTCGAGCAGAATGTCTATAAGCCTTGTGTCTATAAGTGCATCAATGACAAGAAAGTAGTTTTCTAGGTCCTATACGTAGATGACATCCTATTAGTTGGGAAAGATGTGGGAGTAGTCAGTAGGTACCATTCCAACCCTGGATTGGATCATTGGGTTGCTATCAACACTATTCTCAAGTATCTTTGGAGAATGAGAAACTATTTGTTTGGTTCTAGATTTGTGTTTGCTTGATTCCATAACAAAACTTCATTTCTTTGTATTGCTTAGTTGCTTAAGTGGTTCGTGATGATAATAGCTTCAAGGAAGAAAATCAACTTCTCATGATGCAAAGTTCGTCTTCAAGAGGATTGGTACTATTCTTGGATGCTAAGGTATAGAGATTCTTCTTCCTCTTACAAGGAGTAGACGCACACACACACAATTCATTCATATGTGTCCCTGCTTAATTGTGCATCATTGTTTATGTGCACACACACAATTCATATATTTGTGTCCCTACATCATAGCGCATCATCTGGTATAACACATTCGCACACTTGAAGTTGAATGCTCATGCATTTGGTATGAAAGTAACATGTTATGGAAAATGCATGATTGGAGACTATCTCTATGTAGTTTGCATTCTTGTGTAAAATGTTTTTGTTTGTTATATGTTTGTATAACATGGATCTTGAACTTGATTTTAGTCTTAGATTGTTAATGATTGAGTTCCGGTCATTTCAGTTACTCATTCTATTGATTTGAAGTTCTAAGTCAAAAGATACTACACTTTCAACTCATGTTGTATACATTGTCTTTGTCTTCATATATCGAGTCGAATTCTTATTTTCAGGGTTGAGTATCTTATACTACCTTGTCTTTGAGGGAGTCCCAGTTTGTAATCATCAAACAGATTCAAATTCGGAGTTCGGAGGCCAAAGAACGCGAGGAGAGCGCAAGGGGTAAGGTGTGATGGCTTAAGCCATCACAAAGCACCATCCCGATATGGCGCGTGGCCATCTCGGCCACAAGAGTGCTCTGCCCCGAGATGCCCACGCACCATCTTGGGGAGACATTAAGGAAGAAGGGAAAAATGGTCCTTTTGGCTTTTCACTCTTTAAAACCTCTCATTCCCTCTCATTTCAATAGATAAGAACAAGTTGAGAAATTGAAGAACAAATGTAGAATT
Organism: Dipteronia dyeriana; assembly: GCA_032871835.1. NCBI lineage: Eukaryota > Viridiplantae > Streptophyta > Magnoliopsida > Sapindales > Sapindaceae > Dipteronia > Dipteronia dyeriana. The sequence continues at coordinate 25,507,780 of CM065296.1, forward strand.
TTTCTCTCAACATTTTGATTTTTGTTTTTGTGATAACTTCTTCATTTCTACTCCGAATCACTTGATTCAAAAACCGATTTGGAGTGTCTTGAAGAGTTATAAAAACTCCAAGCATTTCAAGAACCAAAGGATGTCTAAATCTTTCGTTGTGATCTGATCTTCATTTAGTGATTGCATCCTTGTTGGTAAAATCATCTTCTTCTTAGTTTTCTTCTTAGATCTTCTTACTGATTGATGTTATTTGATTAAGAAGCATGACTAGGATGATTTTGATATCATTTTGTGGTTTGTTGATTTGATTTTCAAGTTAAGCTAGATTTGTGATAAATTGAATGATTTGTGCTAAACTTGATAACATTAAATTGTTTCTAGAAATCCTTTGTTCTTTAGCTTGATTGATTGTTTCTAGATCTAATTTCATTTTTCTAAGAACTAGGTTTTGTTTCAATTGATGTCTATATTTTCATATCTTTGTTCTTAGTTGATAACATGATTATGTTGTCTAGATGCATTTGTGATTGATCTTTGAAAGAATAATCTTGTCATCTAGTTGCATGTCCTTAGAATTTGTTGATCATCATTTTCTATGTTGAGTGCTTGTTTGCGTTTTTCATTCATGATCACTTAGATGCCTTGTGAAGAGGTTGAAAGTCTCATATCTTAGAGTGATTCTTTGATTTGAGTAATTGTAAGTCTTAGCTAGAGTCAGGAGGACTTGGATAGCTAAGCAAGAGGAAGTCTTGACAAGAGGTGTGAAACCTCGAATTGTTGAGCAAGGAAGTCTTGGCAAAAGGTGTGAAGCCTTGGATTTTCAAGCAAGGAAGTCTTGGCTAGAGGTGTGAAGCCTTGGATAGTCAAGCAAGAAGTCTTGCCTAGGATCGGAAGGATCCGGATAGGTGAGTAAGAAATCTTCCTAGAGACAGGGGGTCTTGGATAGGAAGTCGGCGTAGTAGATCACTAGGTTCAAGATAGAGTGGGAGTGAGAGCTTGTAGAGCATGTGTGATTGCTTAAATGTATAACTCTATTTGAAATAGTGGATTTGCTTTTACCGGTGGTTATGGTATCAACCCGTGGATGTTTCCTCTTTGGAGGTTTTACCACGTAAATATTGTGTGCTATTGTTTGCAATTTTCATTTATCATTGTTAGAATTGCACCGTTTAAAAAAAAGATAAAAATTGGAGCATATACCTATTCACCCCCCTTCTAGGTATATTCACACTATAAAGATCAAGAGAATTTAAATTGGTATCAGAGGAGGTGTCTAGACGCACTTAGATAGATCTTTTTTATAGTGTTTGTTATCTTAATTTGTTTCATCATGATTAAAGAAATGTATTCTTTTGTGGCTTCTTTTTTTGAAGGTGAGTCTATTGACTTAGATGATCAAAAGATCAAAGATCTTATTCAAGAAAATGAAAGGATCTCTAAGATCAATAAGTCTCTTACTAAGAAGTTAGAAAATCATGATTGTAGCTCAAAATGTGTTATTGATCTAAATGACAAAATTCTTAATCTTGAGAAAAACTTGATTGATAGCAATGATAGATTAAGTATTTTGAAGCATAAAATTGAGCAAAGAGATGAATCTCTTGATCGTGCTAAGAGAATTGAAAATGTGCTTAGAGCAAAACTAAATGAGCATGAGAATCAAGAGAAAGTGTTTAATGACAAACTTAATGAGGCTAAAGAGATGATAAACAAGATGTTATCTAGCTCTAACAAAGTGAAAGCTCTCACTAAGGCTGGAAAGCCTTCAAGCGACAAAAGAGGTTTAGGATATGTTAATGAAAATTCAACTCCTTCATCTAACAAATCTATTTTTGTCAAAGCTTGTAGCAATTTAATTGTAGGTACACTCTCTAACGGTAAAGCCATGAATGCTACCGGAGGTGCCTCAACATCAACAATGAAAGTCAAGTAAAAGACTCAACAATGCCAAAGACAAGCTACATCATCATCAAATGCAAAAGGCAAGACATCTAGTGTTGCACGCCAAAGAGGTAAAAATGTGAGAAGGCAAAATGAGTTGAATGCTCAAGCAAATGGTAAACTTCTCAAATTCATACCTATTTGTCAACATGGTAGGACACATAAGACCTAGATGTTATGAATACATTCATAAATGTAGAATTGCCAATGATTTGCATGATATGTCTTTCAATGGTCCTAGGCAATCATCCATGTATGGATCTAGAATTAGACCTAAGAAGACATTGGAAAAGCATGTTGAGAATAAATGTGTTGATGATTTGTTTGTTAAATCTTGTGTTGTGCCTCGTTCTACTATTCATAAGAAAGTTGATAATGCTTTGTTTGATTTGTTTGAAAATGTGACTAATGGAGTCAATGTGCCTAAAAACAAGTCAAACCATGTTAATAAAAGTAGGAATGAGAAACTTGTCAAGAAAGTTTGGGTTAAGAAAAACACAACACAATGTTTGGTTGCACAATATGCTTTAAGAGCTAATTCATCCTATTGTTGGTACCTAGATAGCGGTTGCTCTAGGAATATGACCGGTAACAAGGAATTCTTTAAGAATCTTGTTATGAATGATGGTGGATGTGTTACATTTGGTGATGGCACCAAAAAGCAAGTTCTAGGCAAGGGAACAATTTGTATCCCCGGATTGCCTAAACTTCGTGACACCTTGTATGTAGATGGTCTATAAGCTAATTTAATAAGCATCACTCACTTGTGTGAAATTTTTAAAGAAGTTAGCTTTAACAAGGATGTGTGCACGATAATTGATAAAAAGGGCAAAATTGTTTTGAAAGCCAAAAGGTCTTCGGAAAATTGCTATTGTTTAGAGGTTGATCCACTAACATGTAATATGGCACATGAGTGCAACAAGCTTGAATTATGGCATGAAAGATTGGGCCACATGAATTATAAAGATTTAAAGAAACTTGAGAAATATAACATTGTTAGAGGTTTCCTAGTCTTGGTATAAAGCTTGATGGTGTTTGTGAACCTTGTCAATTAGGTAAACAAACAAAAGTGTCTCATAAAAAGAAAACTAATTTTGCTACCAAGAAGCCTTTAGAACTTGTGCATATGGACCTAATGGGACCAATCCAAACCGAAAGCATAAATGGCAAGAAATGCATTTTTGTATGTGTTGATGACTTTTCTTGGTTTGCTTGGGTATACTTTTTTAGAGGCAAGACCGAAACTTTTGGTTACTTTAAAAAGTTTTGTAATCAAGTTCAAAATGAAAAAGGTCTTGGAATTAAGAAAATATGTCGCATTAGGAGTGAATTTGAAAATGCTAGATTTAGTGAGTTTTGTGATGATTATGGGATTTCACATGAGTTCTCGGCTCCTAGAACTCCTCAACAAAATGGTATTGTTGAGAGGAAAAATTGTGTCTTGCAAGAGATGGCTAGGGTCATGTTCAATAGCAAGAAAGTCCCTAGAAATCTTTGGGCCGAAGCCGTCAATACCGCATGCTATGTCACTAATAGAGTTTTTAGAAGGTCCGGCACAAAACAAACCTCCTATGAACTTTGGAAGGGCAAGAAGCCCAATGTGAGTTACTTCCACACTTTTGGGAGTAAGTATTTATTTTGAATGATAGAGATCACTTAGGAAAGTTTGATGCTAAAAGTGATATTGGTCTCTTTCTTGGGTATGCTAATAATAATCGTGCATATAGAGTGTTCAACTTGAAAACTAAGACTATTATGGAGTCTATTAATGTGAAAATAGATGATCTTAGCATGCTTGATTTATGTGATAATAATGATGTCAATGAATCTAAAGAACATTTGTTGAATGACACTAAAGCACCTATTGATGTGACTAGTTGTGATGAAAGTGAATCTAGTCATAATGATGAAAATGGTAGTGTTGCTAGAGAAAAAAGTCCAGAGTTAGAAAATGGTTTGAATGATGACCAACAAGATGTTGAAAATTCTAATTCTGGACTTAGGAACATGCATTACCAACAAGACATCATAGGTGATTTGAATGAAGGGGTTAGAACTAGAAGGCAACTAGCTAACCAAATTTCATATGCTTGCTACACTTCTCAAATTGAGCCCAAGAATATTAATGAAGCAATTGTTGATGAATATTGGGTTAATGTCATGCAAGAAGATCTAAATCAATTTGAGATGAATGAAGTGTGGTCATTAGTTCCTAGACCAAAACATATCAATGTGATTGGTACAAAATGGGTGCTTAGGAATAAGACCGATGAATGTGGCAAGATAGTGAGAAATAAAGCAAGACTAGTGGCTCAAGGATACACTCAAGTTTAGGGTGTAGACTTTGAAGAGACTTTTGCACCTGTTGCACGTCTTGAGTCCATTAGGCTTTTGTTGTCCATTTCATGTCTTAAGAAATTCAAATTGTTTCAAATGGATGTCAAAAGTGCTTTTCTAAATGGATACCTTCAAGAAGAAGTGTATGTTGAAAAACCTAAGGGTTTTGTAGACCCACACAATCCTAATCATGTGTTTAAGTTGAAAAAAGCTCTTTATGGCCTTAAGCAAGCTCTTAGAGCTTGGTATGATAGGTTGACTCAATATCTTATTGACAACCAATATAGGAGAGGTGGTATTGATATAACATTATTTGTCAAGCATTATAACAATGACATTTTTGTTGCACAAATATATGTTGATGGTATAGTGTTTGGGTCTACATGTAAAACCAAGGTTGATGATTTTGTGAATGTGATGTCAAGAGAATTTGAAATGAGTATGGTAGGTGAAATCAATTACTTTCTAGGCATGCAAGTGAAACAATCTAGCAATGGTATCATGTTGTCACAATCTAAGTATGCTAGAAATCTTGTTAAGAAATTTGGCCTTGAAAGTGGAAAAGAATTTGAAACACCTATGAGTACAACATTAAAACTTGACAAAGATGAAAAAGGAAAAAATGTTGATCAAAGTCTCTATAGGAGCATGATAGGTAGCCTTCTCTACCTAACGGCTAGTAGGCCGGATATTTGTTTTAGTGTAGGTTTGTGTGCTAGGTTTCAAGCTAATCCAAAAAAATCTCACTTGAAAGCCGTTAAAAGAATCATTAGGTATATAAAAGGAACACATAATCTTGGTTTATTCTATTCCTTTGATACTAATGATATTCTTGTTGGCTATTGTGATGCGGATTGGGCAAGAAACATTGATGATCGTAAAAGCACATCGGGCGGTTGCTTTTACTTGCGGAATAATTTGATTGCTTGGCTAAGCAAGAAATAAATTTGTCTCTCTTTCATCTTCCAAAGCCGAGTACATTGCGGCCGGAAGTGCTTGCACACAACTACTATGGATGAAACAAATTCTCAAGGATTATGAGATAAATCAAGGTAAAATGACTCTCTATTGTGATAATATGAGTGCCATTAACATCTCAAAAAATCCGGTTCAACACTCACGCACAAAGCATATAGACATTAGGCATCATTTCATTAGAGAACTTGTTGAACATTCAATAGTAACTCTTGAACATATGCCTACTAAGAATCAACTTGCGGACTCGTTCACAAAGCCCTTGGACAAAGAGAGATTTGTATCTCTTAGAAGATCCATTGGCATGATTTGTGTTGATTAATGCTTGTGTGTGATTGTGAGTGGCTTTATAAGCAAAACTATATTGTATATCTATTTCTTTGAGAGCTACTCATGTGAGAAGTAATGATCTTGATAAAATAGCTTTTATTGCTTCTAGATCATGCACTTAATTTTTTGTAAATCTTGGTTTCAAAAGTGCACAAATGCTTCTCTTATATGTTTAAGTTTGAGTAATTGAGTTTGAAAGTATGTAGATTATGGATGCATCTTGAAGTTCATTGTCTAGTACATGATAGATGACCTATGGTTAGTATCCATTTTTTCTTCGGCATCTACATAGAACTCAACGAGCACTTTCATGGAAAAGGCTACACACCTTGGTTGTGAAGCCGCCCAATGTAGGAAAGGGATACACCATTGTGATGAGTGAAAGCCGTCATGAAGAGTATATGTTTATGTTAGAAAAATCAAAGAAGTGTTGAAAAAAAATCAATTAAAAAATATAAAAAAAATTCTTTGATTCAAAGCCAAAAAAGAAATGGAGGAAGGCTTAAAATGGAGTATACTTGAAAATTGTGATCGCTCGGGTTGAAAAACATAAATGGAATGACGACCCACATTCACACACACGCTCATATGTTGAAATCTATTCTCTTTAAAGCAAAAATCCGGATGATAATCGGTTTGACCTTGATTGGAAAAGCTTTAGATGGATAGGTGTTGAAATAGTTTGCATGTTGATATCACAATAACTCCTTTTATATATGCTTGAAGCATTTTCACACACACACATTTTTGCTTAATGTGCTTGATTCATTAGCAATGAGAGATTATCTTTGAAAGAGTAATGAAAATCTATGATTCTCTTATTAATTTTGGACAATAATGGTTTACTATCTTTTATCGCTTGAAATGAGTGATTGTGTGATTCTCTTGTGAACAAGTTAACTTGCTTATTAACATGTGGAGCATATGTTAAGGGGGAGCTTAGTGTGTTAAACTTAGTTCTCTATACAACTTGTTTGCTCACTATCTCATGATTCTATCATGCATCACTTATACCCTTGTAGGTATTTTCATTTGACATTTATCTCTCTCTAGGTTGTGTAATATGTTTTTGTCTATTCCTTGTCAAAAAGGGGGAGAAAGTGTTTCCTCACCATGTTACTTGCTTTTGATATAAAGGGGAGACAATCCATTAAGGGGGAGAAATTTTGGCTTAAGGGGGAGAAAGTAAGGGGGAGAAAATTCTTGTGTTTTCATGAGATAAGAAGTGTTAAGGGATCTTTTGTTTGGTATTTGTATATTGTTTGTTTATCTCACCTATCTTCTTTGTAGAAGATTTCCTTTTGTTGTTCTTGTCTCACAGGTGCTTTGAATATGTGAAGATATTCTTGAAGACTCATGAAGATATTTTAGTTTAGGAATATCTCTTTGTAATGTGAGGATGTGAGAATGCAATCAACATTGATTATGAGAGATCATTGTATGGCGAGGTAGAGGTTTTGTCATGGAATAGCCAAAGGGGGAGATTGTTAGGTTCTAGATTTATGTTGGCTTGATTCCATAACAAAACTTCATTTCTTTGTATTGCTTAGTTGCTTAAGTGGTTCGTGATGATAAGAGCTTCAAGGAAGAAAATTAACTTCTCATGATGCAAAGTTCGTCTTCAAGAGGATTGGTACTATTATTGGATGCTAAGGTATCGAGATCATTCTTCCTCTTACAAGGCGTATGCGCACACACACACAATTCATTCATATGTGTCCCTGCTTAATTGTGCATCATTGTTTGTGCACACACACACAATTCATATATTTGTGTCCCTGCATCGTAGCGCATCAATTGGTATAACACATTCACACACTTGAAGTTGAATGCTCATGCATTTTGTATGAAAGTAACATGTTATGGAAAATGCATGATTGGAGACTATCTCTATGTAGTTTGCATTCTTATGTGAAATGTGTTTGTTTGTTTATATGTTTGTATAACATGGATCTTGAACTTGATCTTAGTCTTAGATTGTTAATGATTGAGTTTTGGTCATTTCGGTTACTCATTTTATTGATTTCAAGTTCTAAGTCAAAAGATACTACACTTTCAACTCATGTTGTATACATTGTCTTTGTCTTCATATATCGAGTCGAATTCTTATTTTCAGGGTTGAGTATCTTATATTACCATGTCTTTGAGGGAGTTCCAGTTTGTAATCTTCAAACAGATTCGAATTCGGAGTTCGTAGGCCAAAGAACGGTCGAAGAACGCGAGGAGAGCGCAAGGGGTAAGGTGTGATGGCTTAAGCCATCACAAAGCCCCATCCCGAGATGGCGCGTGGCCATCTCGGCCACAAGAGTGCTCTACCCCGAGATGCCCACACGCCATCTCAGGGAGACACTAAGGAAGAAGGGCCAAATGGTCCTTTTGGCTTTTCACTTTTTAAAACCTCTCATTCCCTCTCATTTCAATAGAAAAGAACAAGTTGAGAAATTGAAGAACAAGTGCAGAATTTTTCTCTCAACATTTTGATTTTTGTTTTTGTGATAACTTCTTCATTTCTACTCCGAATCACTTGATTCAAAAACAGATTTTGAGTGTCTTGAAGAGTTATACAAACCCCAAGCATTTACAGAACCAAAGGATTTCTACAGTTTTCGTTATGAGCTGCTCTTCAGTTCGTGATTGCATCCTTGTTGTTAAAATCATCTTCTTCTTAGTTTCTTCTTAGATCTTCTTATTGATTGATGTTATTTGATTATGAAGAATGACTAGGATGATTTTGATATCATTTTGTGGTTTGTTGATTTGATTTTCAAGTTTAGCTAGATTTGTGATATATTGAATGATTTATGCTAAACTTTATAAACATGAAATTGTTTCTAGAAATCCATTGTTCTTATGCTTGATTGATTGTTTCTAGATCTAATTTCATTTTTCTAAGAACTAGGTTTTATTTCAATTGATGTCTATATTTTCATATCTATGTTCTTAGTTGATAACATGCTTAAGTTGTCTAGATGCATTTGTTATTGATCTTTGAAAGCATAATCTAGTCTTCTAATTGCATGTCCATAGAATTTGTTGATCATCATTTTCTATGTTGAGTGCTTGTTTGCGTTTTGCATTCATGATCACTTAGATGCCTTGTGAAGAGGTTGAAAGTCTCATATCTTAGAGTGATTCTTTGATTTGAGCAATTGTAAGTCTTTGCTAGTGTCGGGAGGACTTGGATAGCTAAGCAAGAGGAAGTTTTGACATGAGGTGTGAAACCTCAAGATGTTGAGCAAGAAAGTCTTGGCAAAAGGTGTGAAGCCTTGGATTGTCAAGCAAGGAAGTCTTGGCTAGAGGTGTGAAGCCATGGATAGTCAAGCAAGAAGTCTTGCCTAGGATCGAGAGGATTCGGATAAGTGAGCAAGAAATCTTCCTAGAGACAGGGGGTCTTGGATAGGAAGTCGGCTTAGTAGATCACTAGGTTCAAGATAGAGTGAGAGTGAGATCTTGTAGAGCATGTGTGATTGCTTGTGTGTGTAACTCTATTTGAAATAGTGGATTTCCTTTTGCCGGTGGTTGTGGTATCAACCCGTGGATGTTTCCTCTTTGGAGGTTTTACCACGTAAATATTGTGTGTTATTGTTTACAATTTTCATTAAGCATTGTTAGAATTGCATTGTTTTAAAAAGAAGATAAAAATTGGAGCATATACCTATTCACTCCCCCTATAGGTATATTCACACTATAAAGATCAAGGGAATTTCACTATATGCTATCGTATTCCGGACAAGATTTGATCTAGTTAGGATACACGGATTCTGATTTTCAATCAGATAGCGATTCTAGGAAATCTACGTCTAGATCAGTATTCACCCTATGTGGTGGAGCAATTGTATGGAGAAGTATAAAGCAATCTTACAAGGTTGACTCCACCACGGAATTCGAATATGTAGCCGCTTTTGAAGCTGCTAAAGAGGTTGTTTGGCTCTGTAAGTTCTTAAGTGATCTGGAAGTTGTTCCAGATCTGGATAAACCCATTACACTTTATTGTGATAACAGTTGTGTTAGGGCTAATTCCAAAGAACCAAGAAGCCACAAGAGAAGGAGGCATATAGAGAGAAAGTATCATCTCATTATAGAGTAGTGCAGAGAGGAGATGTGATCATTAAGAAGATCGCCTCATAGGATAATCATGTTAATCCATTTACAAAAACCTTACTGGCAAACGTGTTTACGGGTCACCTAGACGGTCTAGGGTTACGAGATATGTCTCCCATGCTTTAGAGCAAGTGAGAGATTCTTAGGGCTTATGCTCCAAAGCTTGTAATTTTTAAATGGAATGTTAAAAAAAAAAGAATTGTTTAATTCATTCTTCTTATGTCATATATTGTGTATAACTTGTGCATTTAACATCCAAGATTGCCATATGTAATCTCGAACTGTGTATATAAATGTCATATACAGATGGATATAGTAAGAGACATGCAATCTAAAGAGTCCGTAGATAGCAAATAAAGTTGGATAGTTTATTTGTGGTTAACCTACAGTTGCGGTCCATTTTATAGGGTACGGTGATCTTATCCTGGATCATTCATATGGAGATATGAGAATGAAGGCACCTTGTATGATATGATCATATAGGATTGGGTCATGGTTGATATGAATCTCTCACTAAGGTCCGTTTAATGATGAGATTCATATATATCAACTTATGATGGCTATATATGGGTGATCTTAATCCTAATTATCTTATTAACTCCAACATGTTAGATCGTATTCTTTGATGTACCATGGGTGAGGTTGGAGTTGCAATCTCGATCAATATGCTCCGTATGTTGGGATTGCGGTTTGGCTTGTGACTGGGAAGGTTTATACACAATAATAGAATCCACTCCTTCTTATGAGAAGTAGATGATAGTTCCCTTAAGGGTTGATTCGGGGCTTGAACAATATAAGCGCTTTCCTAATTCCGTGAGGATTGTAGGATTTATTGTTCATTAGAGAATCAATGGTACTTTATGAAAAGATAAAATTAGAGAGTTATAACGAACATTATGACCCAGCTCTAATTATGTACTACTTGTGGAGGATCATACCTTATGTAATAGCTATATCTATTGACACCGAGTAATATTGGTTTGTGTAAAAACGTCTGCAGTTGAGAGAGTGCAACTTCGAGTTTTTAGTGGAATAACACGGAAGTTAATGTGAAATATAAATTAAAGAGTTTAATTAATTATTTCTAAGGATTATTGTTGCTCAAAATAATGTGGTTCCTTTAGGTCCCCTTGCTAGCTTGATCGAATTAGGTAACAAGGGTCACGGTTAATTAATTGGATTGTCTAATTAATTGTGTTACAAAAGTGACAGGTATTTATTCGGGAATTAATTGAATAATGAAATTATTTAATTAATGAGTGATGATAATTAAATAAATTAACTAATAAGATTATTTAATTATGTTATTAATCACTAAATGAAGGGTGTTAGTAGATATTTGATTTTGAATAGAATAAGATAATATGATTATTTTATTTTATTAAATTAAATATTTGAAATTGAATTTAAAATGTTCAAATTCAAAATAAATATTTAATTTTCTTTCAAAATATAAAGATATGAGATATCTTTTAAAAAGCTTCAAATTCAAAAGATATCATCAGATTTTTTTTAAATAAAATATATATTAGATATATATGTTATTTGAAAAACCGATCAACACATAGATTAAAGAGAGAAGAAAACTAAAACACAAAAAGGTATTTTTTTTTTGTGCATGACGTGCACAATGTAACCAAAGAAAAAAAATTGTTAATATTTTTTTTATTAGAATTTTTCTAGTTAGTTTTACTTGGAAGAAATAGTTTCTTCTTCTTATCTTTACATCCTCCTAATTTTCTGAGTACGAGACACTTCCATGCACAGTTACCAATTCTGGGTGATAGTGAGGAAGATCACGTGGTTTGAACCATGAGCAGATTATATAAAAGTGAAGGAGCCTCCTACGTAGGTATGAATAATTCATTTCTTCTCTTCTTTTTATATTTCGATTTCGATTTTTTTTTTATTGTTCCATAAAATAGATCCTAAGGTTTTATCGGTTGCAGTATTTATTTACGAAATATAAAAAAAAAAAATTACTTCCTCTGCGTGATCGATAAACCAAGGTTCCAATAATAAAGTCCGTTATACCCCTCTAATTATATCTTTTTCATTAAGTACCTTTGATTCTCTAATGAACAATAAATCCTAACTTCCTTCAAAGAAGAATGAGAACGCTCATATTGTTCAAGCCCTGAATCAACCCTTAACGGAACTACTATCTACTTCTCGTAAGAAGGAGTGGATTCCACTATTGTGTACAGACCTTCCCAGCCTTAAGCCAAACCGCGATTCCAACATACTATTGACCGAGAATGCAACTCCGATCTCACCCATGGTATATAAAAAATCACGATCTAACATGAAGGAGTCAATAAAACACTCAGCATTGAGATCACCCATATATAGCCATCATTTATCGATATATATGAATATCATCATGTAACGGATCTTGGCGAGAGATTCATATAGATCGTCGCCATGTCTTATATGATCTCATCATATAAGGTGCTTCCACAATTATATCACCATATGAATAGTCCAGGATAGGACCACCATAAATTACGGAATGAACCATGGTTGTAGATTAACCACAAATAAAGTACCCAGCTCTATTTGCTATTTATGGACTCTTTAGATTGCTCATCTCAAACTGAATTTCTCTATATATGTCACTCATATACTCAATTAGAGATTACATCCAACGATCTTGGATGTTAAGTAGACATGCTATAAATGTATGAGACAGATTTATAGAATGAATAAACTACTTCTTTTATTAATGTTTCATTCACATTTATAAATTGCAAGCTTTAGGGCATAAGCCCCCACAATCTCATCATCATCACCATCATCCTAGCCTCAACATCAACATTAACACGAACTTCAGAGTTAACAAAATTATCCTTAATTTTATGATCCTCGTCTGAAGGCAGATGAACATGACTGGAGGAAAAGCTTATTTGTCCAGTTGATGTAATAATATTAAAAATGTCCCAAATAATTTCATAATGCTCTAACCCTTTCTTCCAATACGGTTTCACTGTTGTTACTCTGTATCATTAAAAAAACAATTACATTAATAATATAAAAAATAAAATAGATATTATTTCAAAATCATTACCTTAATGTATTCAGCCCAAACAACTTCTGATACTGTCACGGTGTTTGATATAGGATCCTAACCAAATCCAGTGTGTGCAACCAAATCAGAAAACTCACGATATTTTTTATGCAATCGATTAAATTTTGACTCTAACTGTAAAACTGCGAATTGGTTTTGGGTTTGTTGGAAAATGATGTAGGAGATATTATTGAAGATTTTCTTGAAGACTTTTTATTTTAATTTTTTTTTGTAATTAATATTTATTATTAAGTTTCTTTTAGTGTATATTTAATTAGGTAATTAATTATTTTATGATTTGATTTTTATTAAATCAAATCTTATTTCCTATAGGTTTTTAATGTTTTAGGATTCTTCTGACTTTTTTTTAGGAGATTTGATATCTTTTTCATTATGAACTCTTTCCTATTTGATTAGGATTTTTGTTTAGATTTCTTTCTTATTTAGAATTCTTGGAGAAATAGAATCTCCATGGATTCGATTTACATTTACTATTTAAGTAGCTTGTATTAGGTTATGACTTTTGAGGATCAGTTATTCAATTAATAAAATTAAGATTTTTCTCTTTTATCGTCCATTTTTAGAACCCCACAGGTCAATGAATTTAAAGCCTACTTTTCTTGTATCCATGTGCGGGGAATGAATTAATAGTATGGTTCACTTTCGGTATTCGTGCGCAAATCAAAGGATTCAAATCGGTTATCTTTTCTTTTATTGACTGTTGTTTTGCATCAAATTTCCCACTACATTAGTTGGTATCAAAGCCATCAAGTTTGCCGTTTTGCTAGGCTCATCGATCCACAAACCATAACAAAATACTATCTCCATTAGAGATTCACCTTCTATGTTTCTAAAAAAAAAAAAGATAATAGTCAAATTCCCATGAATCCTGAGAACAAAATTCCGTCAAACCATTCATTGTTTTTTTATGATGATCAAGTGTCGGTCTTGGTTATCGTTGACTTCGATAAGACGCAAATTTTCGATAAGGAATATGTGACGTAACCTGTTATTGTCGATTTCGACAAGCCATCGATTTTCGATAAAGATTTGTTCCAGAATAGCATGGGAGGAACTCTATTTTTGAAGATTATTTCTACAATGTTTCGATATTTCATCATTTTACGGCATCACCAAATATTTGTTCCTCAAACCTGTCAAAATTTGATGACGAATTTTCTCCACACTGGAGAGAATGATGTAAGAGATATTATTTAAGATTTTCTTGAAGACTTTTTATTTTAAAAATAATTTTGTAATTAATATAAATTATTATGTTTCTTTTTTTGTATATTTAATTAGGTAATTAACTATTTTATGATTTGATTTTATTAAATCAAATCTTATTTCCCATAGGTTTTTAATGTTTTAGGATTCTTTTGACCTTTTTTAGGAGAATTGATATCTGTTTCTTTTGGGATTCTTTCCTATTTGATTAGGATTTTTGTTTATATTTCTCTCTTGTTTAGAATTATAGGAATAACATAATTCTTATGGATTCGGTTTACTTTTGCTATTTACGTAGCTTGTATTAGGTCTTGAGGATCGGTTGTTGAATTAATAAAATTAAAGAGTTTTCTCGTTTATCATCCATTTTCAAAACCTTACGGGTCAACGAATTTGAAGCCTATATTTTTAGTACCTGTATACAGATTAACCGATTAATAGTAGGGTTCGTTTTTTATATTCGTATGCGAATCAACGGATTCGATCGGTTACCCTTTCTTTTATCGATTGTTGTTTTACGTTGAATTTCTCATTACATTAGAAACGTTCATCAACTATGGTTGAATAAACCCTCTTACGGAATGTAGATGTCTGTAAATCGCATTTTTTATGGTCATGCAATATGCAAATAAAAATGACATCATTCCTTGTAGACCATTATGCCTTTTAATCAACATCGACATCAACATTAGTGGGTTACAATATACTTGTTGGTTTAAGAACATTGAAAAAAAAAACCCCCCTCAAAACAGAACAAAAGAATAAAAAACAACACCCAAATAGAGCAGTACAAATACTTAGACGAAATATAGTTGTTTTTATAGGTTGGTTTTAAATATATATATATATATATGTTAACGTCAATTTCTGGTTGTATGAGAAAAACCAACAAGGATTGGATTCTAGCTGTGATTTCAAAGAGGAAGAGAAGGAAAAAGTAATCGGACGCAAGGTTTTACGTGGTAAAACTCCAATGACCGGAGAAACGTCATGGGTGGTTGAATGATCAACCAAGACAAAATCCACTATGAATAAAATAATTACAATTCTCGATCTCTCTTTCTTCTCTCTGTATTTTTCTATGATTGTTGTATATATTTGTGTGACGAGATTATGGGTCTATTTATATATCCATAGAACCCTAATCTTCTTTGTACAAGTAATAAAATATCTTTGTATTTAATTATGATTGTTTGCTTGTTCGAAGTAGTTTGTTTTCTTTCCTGTTTCGGAGACTTGTATTGAGATCGAATGAGACTCTTGTAATGTAGTCCAGTTAGGACTTATTTCCTTATAAGAGCGTAGTATTTTTGAAGAAGTAAAATTGTTTCTGCTTCATAATTTTGTTCTTCTTGGAATTCCTCTTTGATATGGATATCTTCGTGTATTTTAATGACTCGATTCGTGTGAGCTACGTGCTGGGCTTTTTATTCAGTTTTCTTCATGTTTGTCCCGAGTAGAAAACGACATTAGCTGGTCCCGAGTGACATCATCTGATCCCGAGTAGACAATGTTATCAACTAGCCTCGAGTATGTTTAACTGACCCCGAGTAGTATATGACGTTAGTTGACCCCGAGCAGGTCTTTGTTCAATACTTGTTTATTCGAGCTTCTCTTCTTTGGTGATGCCTTGCAGGATGCCTATTCAGACGTCCACCTGGCAAATTTAACCTCTTTGTAGATGACGTATACGCCTGGTAAAATTCACATATGACAATACCCCCTTAAAATATTTTTGCCGAATAGAGATTCGTTTTGGGTAAAAGTATTTTAATAAATTTTTTCAATTTTTATTTCTCAGTACCAGAGTAAATGTTTTATCATAATGGAGTGTCTTAGTGGTGACCCTATAAATTCGATTTGCCCCCTCATGCGAGATCTTCAATGATGGCTACGTTTTGGAATTCTAACGGCGAAAGCCAATCCTCTTCCTGACACGTGTCCTGTGCTGCTTCGTTTTTCGAATCCATTTGTGAGAAACGACCTTTGCGTCTCCCCGTGTGCCGCCTACGTCATCAAATATTATCATAGATTTTTCCCGTCTAGAGACCCTAGGGTTTCGTGCTGTTATCCCTTTAAATTCTTCATAGAGGGGTCACACTGGTTCATTCTTAAAAATTTACACCTGAAAAAAAAATTCCAGCCCAGGTTTTTTTTTTACGCAGAAAATCATCATTATTTGTTGAAGATTCTGCATCAGTTTTCATTCAAGGTTAGTTTCAATGAATCCATCTTCATGTCATTGGCTTTTTACCATTGCTCTCGAAGCGCTCGATCGTGGGGATTTCCAGCTGGTTTCTTACGCTCGAAGATTATTGGGAGAAATCCCCCGGAAGAGCCTCCATTTTTAGAAGTTGAAGTTTCTGGTCTTTACCCTGACGTCCATTTTTCTGTAACCAGTTCTGATTCTTTATCTAGTTCTGAATCTGTCATTTCTAATCACAGGGTACCACTTCAGTTAAGGATGGGAAAACAACAAAGTAGAAGTGAAGTCCACAAGTACAACTCGGGTAGCGTCCGAATCAGAGAGCAGATTGTTGATGAGAATGATATTGAAGGGGTGTTTAGAGTATCTCGTCTCTCTTTCTCTGATGATCGCCCGAGTGGGTTTGACACCGAGCCGAATGTTGTTAGAGTAGAATAGATCGGGAAGTATCGTGCTTGATTCGATTTGGATGACTCGATTATTCTGGTTCCCACTGGTGATAAAGCAGCGTGGAATCCTCCCCCGGGTATGGTGGCAATCTATGGATCCATGCTCTGTTGCGGCATCACACTTCCTCTTCAGCCATTCATTGCCTGGTTTTTAGCTGAAGCAGGGATCGCCCTGGCTTAACTGGCCCAGAACAGCTACAAGTTTTTGATGTGCATGTGGCACATGTATAGCCAGATGAACTTGTCACCGCCTTCCCCGAGTGAGATCAGGCATTTTTTCACGCTCAGGCAGTCTGGCAAGACAGGGACCTATTTTCTAATGTCTAATCCGCCCGACTGCTGGGTCCCCGAGTGGACAAAGGTGAATCGGGATGTCGACACCTCTGATGACCCCAAAAGAGGGGGTTTGTATGGGGATTCCCTTCATCCAACAAGTTCTGGAAGAACAGTTGGTTTTTCACCGGAGGGAATCTGGGTCTTAAAGTCACCCTCTCGGCTGGGGAAACTTGGAGGGTGCTGAAAGTTTCCCATTTCTTCTATTCTCCCGAGGTTATGAACAAGAAAAAGCTTAATTTAGCAACGCTGAGCTGATCAGACTTGCTCGGGCAGCAGTTCTTACCCTGGAGAAGAGGAGCAAGTCTTATCTTTTCAATGAGACGAAAATGATAGAGCTACCGCAGGCGATGTAAGTGATCTTTGTAACCCTTTTTTTTGTTTTTGTTTTTGTTTTTGTTTTTGTTTTATCTTTTGCTTTTTGTATTCTGATGCGATTCCTCTTTTTCTTCTAAGTGTATGACATGGACATCGTCTACGACCTTCAATTTTGCCAAGTGAAGTCGATTCTTCAGGCGAGCCGAAAAGAAGCTTCTTGTCAGGGCAATAATGGCATTGCCCCACCCAAGCCTGATGAGGAAACCGATGTTACAGAGGAAAAAATCCTCGAATATGTCCCCAAGGACGTTGTTCAGCCGACCGCTGGGGAGACTAGTGGTCTTAGTGGCCCGACAGATACTCAACGGCCTGATGATAAAGAGAGGCAGAGTGAGGGTCTTGAAGGACCTGCTGTGTGGTCAGACGCCGGTGATGGAGGTAATACCTCCGCTGGACAAGTATCTTCAGGTCCCAAATTCTTTTGAATCTTTTCGAGATGATGTCCAAGAAAACCCTACTGCTGATCTCAGCTTCCACCGTTCTCGGGCAGAGAAATGAAAAGCATTCGTCTCTCATACTCGCCCTCTCAAGGTCCCTTGGGTGGTCTCATTCATTGACTCCAGCGATGAAGATAATGTTGTTGAGATTCCCCCGAGTGTTGATGTTGGAGCATCGGCGGATGCGGAGATTTTGGAGCCAAACAGGGGTTCCCCTCCCCCCGAGGTTGAAGATCAAAGGGTTAAACCCTCGAGAGATCCTTCCTATCCTTTTCCCCAGGATATGCTGCGGGAGATGTCATCCGGTCTGGCTTTCATCGGGGATGACCGTTGGAGTTGTTTTTGGGATGGCTCCCTAATAGACCATCTTCAGAACGTTTTTAATGGTGCATCTTATCTAAGTTATCCTTAACTTCAATTGTTTTGCTTGCTAGATTTTTAATTTAACTTCTTTGTAGATGGTGGCCGAGTTCGCTGAGCTAGTTCAGATGCAGCAACATCAAGCTAATAGAATAAGGTGTCTCGAGGCTCAACTGAAGGAAAGTGAGGATAGCCATGCTAGGGTTGAGGCGGCTTATGAAAAGGAGGTGGGCTATACCCAAGTGTTCACCGACCACTGTTTGGCGAAGCAGGTGGAGACCGAGGAAAGAGCTTCTTTGGCAGAAGAGAAAGGTGAGTCACTTCAAAATTTGTTGTCTTCTACCCAAGAATCAATGCTTAAGGCTGAGCAAAAAGCGGAGCAGTCTAAGTCTGCGTATAAACAAAAAATTGAAGACTTGGAACGCCAAGGTTTGACAGTCGAATCCTTATCCTGAGAGGCCAGGCTGGAACATGAAGTCCAAGGGGTGGATTGTTTCAAAACATCCCCTGCCTACGATGCCCTTCTCCTTCGGGAGTTTCAACGAGGGCTAGTTTCAGTTGGCGAGTTCTTCAAAGTTAAGAATCGGGCAACTGAGAAAGCCCGAACCAACTGGGAGCTGTCGATCAAAAATCACATGGATCGGTCCTTGGAATCTCTTCGGACTCAGATGAAAGAGTGGAGGGCTTACTACCGTAGCTGAGGCAAAGAGCCCCATCCCATGCATTTGGAGGTTCCATCCGAGCACTCCCTCTCGACTTTTTATGCCAGTCAGGAGTCGGTCGTGGAGGGTGTGGTGCCTGATGTCGGACCGATCCCAGGAGAAGATTACAGCCAGTGGATGGACGATTCGGTGGACACGATTGCTTGGCCTTTTAACAAAAGTATGCTCCGTGAATGTGAAATGGTGCCCGACCCGAGTATCCACAAGAGCTCTAAATCCTCACAACCTTGATTTTTGTAGAATTTTCATAAAGTCTTTTGTAGAGATTTTTTGTAACAATTCCTTGTAATGTAACAATTCTTTTGCAAAGAATTCATTGTAACAATTCTTTTGTAACGATTCTTTGTAAAGAATTTAATAAAATTCCGAGTTTATTCTGAACCTAGTGGTTTTAATCTGATTTCACTGCTCACGAAATTTCTTCTAACTTGACTCTATTGTTGCCGAGTATCTTATTAAACCAGTTATTTCTGATGTTTGAGTAACTTAACCGAGTATCTTATTAAACCGGTTTCGTTCCCCGAATAATTTTTAACGCCAAGTATCTTATTAAAATGGCTGTTGTAATCTTCATGTCAAGTATCTTATTAAACTGGTAAATTCTGATGTTCGGGTAACTTCACCGAGTATCTTATTAAACTGGTTGTCACCCGAATAATTTTTAATGCCAAGTATCTTATTAAACTGGCTCTTGCAATCATCATGCCAAGTATCTTATTAAACCTGCAAATTATGATGTTCGGGTAACTTCACCGATTATCGTATTTAACTGGTTGTCACCCGAATAATTTTTAATGCCAAGTATCTTATTAAACTGGCTCTTGCAATCTTTATGCCAAGTATCTTATTAAACTGGCTCTTGCGATCTTCATGTCAAATATCTTATTAAACTGGTTAGTATTATTAGCCGAGTCATCTTAAAACAGGCAAGTAGGTTTATACTTATGTTTCATACACGGTTGCTAC
The DNA here is from genome assembly GCA_032871835.1 of Dipteronia dyeriana. Taxonomy (NCBI): domain Eukaryota; kingdom Viridiplantae; phylum Streptophyta; class Magnoliopsida; order Sapindales; family Sapindaceae; genus Dipteronia; species Dipteronia dyeriana. Next base: position 25,527,600 of record CM065296.1, read on the forward strand.
CCGAACATTACATCAAGACTCACCATGATCATATGTTCGAGTCCTTACGCATTATCGAGGACGTCTCCCCATTTTTTATGCGTAAGGGTTTGCCGAATCATTAAGTTTTTTGAAACGCTTAAAACAGCTACGTATTTCACCGGATTTTTTCTGATATCGTCCCGAGCCTTTCTCCATAATCTGGTGCATCGGGTTTGCCTTTTTGCTAAGGTCAATTGACCTTGCTCGACTGGCATGCTCCTTCGAGCTTCTCCGCCCATTCGAGAATCAATGGTCCCGAGTATTCTATTTGCATGTTCTTATTATCATGCTTGTCTTCCATATGTTCTTATTATCATATGCTTGTCTTCCATATGTTCTTATTATCATATGCTTTATCTTTCAGAAATCCTGAGTTTGATTTTTATTTATAACTGTAAAATCAACAAAGATTTAAATTCCACAGCTAATATCTGACCTAACTAAAATTGTCCTGACTAATAAAAAGAACAAAAAATAATTTAAGGATAGAAAATCTTCAGATATTGGGCATTGCATGGTCGGGGTAAAACCCCTCCATTGGGTCGTGTAATCCAATACGCTTCATGACCAGCTATTTCTTCAACTTTGTACGGGCCTTCCCACTTATCAGCCAGGGAACCTGCAGCTTTATTTTTTGTGTTCAATGACACCTTTCTGAGTACTAGGTCTCCTAGTTGGAATTTTCTGACCCGAACATGAGAGTTGTAGTGGCGAGCTACTCTTTGCTGATATGCTATATTTCAAATTCAGGACTTCTCCCTTTTCTATTCTAGCTCATCTAGGCTTTGTAATAACATATCAGCATTCTGTTCTTCATCATATAGCATGACCCGAGGTGATGCATATGACGATTCTATAGCCTGACCCGAGGTGATGCATATGACGATTCTATGGAGTCTCTCTTGTTGACGTTCTTGTTGTTGTCCGATATGCCCATAATACTTCGGGAAGCTTTTCAACCCAACTTCCTTTCTTGGCATCTAGCTTTGCTTTGATTGTGCGCTTGATGATTTTGTTCACTACTTTAACCTGCCCATTTGTTTGAGTGTGGGCAGGTGTGGCATAGTAATTGGCAATCCTTTACTCTTTGCACAGATGTCTGAATTTCAGGTTATCGAACTGGGTGCCGTTGTAAGTGATTATAGTGTTTGGGACTCCAAACCTATAAAGTATATTCTTTTTCATGAAATTTGTGATGTTTGCTTCTGTGATATGCACCAATGCTTTAGCTTCTGCCCACTTCGTGAAGTAGTCAATGGCTATTATGGCATACTTCACTCCACCCCTGTCCCGGCTAGCATTGGGCTGATTAAATCCAAACACCACATTGAAAATGGCCATGGGGATGTGGGGTTTCTGAGTTGTTCAGGGGGTTATCGGATATCATTAGCAATCCTTTGGCAAGTATTGTAATTCTCCGAACATCGATGTGCATCTGAGAATAGAGTAGGCCAATAATAACCTTGCCTGGGTACCTTATGTGCTCAACTTTTACCCCAGTGTGGTTTATGTAAACTCCTCCATGGATTTCCTGTAATATTCGATATGCATCCTCCTCTGACACATATCTTTGGAGTGTTCGGGAATGCCCCATTCTGTATAGTTCTCCTCCAGCCAATATGTACCTTGATGATCTATACCTTATACGTTTTGCTTGTAAGGGATCTTTAGGGAGCACACCTTCTTCCAGGAACCTTTTTAGATGAGTCATCCAACCTTCTGGCGGTGTTTGGATTTCTAAAATTTCTAAGTTTCTAGGTTCAGCTGTGCTCGGTTTGAGGAGTTGTGCAACCGGAATAGTCTTTGGCCTGATTGTGGTTGTTGCTGACGCTAGTTTAGACAATGCGTCTCCTCCCTAGGGATATGGGCAATCTTATATTCTTTGAATTTCTAGAGAAGCTATTTTGTAATGTCATGGTAGGCTATCATGCCTTCATCCTTGGCTTGGTACTTGCCTAGGACTTGGTTGACAACTACCTGTGAATCACTGAATATCTCGACTTCATCTGCCCCGAGAGCTATGCAGACTCTGAGTCCAGCTAGTAGCGTCTTGTACTCAGCTTGATTGTTGGTTGCTTTGAAGTCAAACCTCATGGCACATTCGACATCATCTCTTTTTGGAGTGCATACTACGATCCCTGCCCCGCTGCCATGAGTGTTTGAAGAGCCATCAACATACAAATTCCATGGGAAATTGTTTTCCCAACATCCTTTTTACTTCTAGGTTTGGCTCTGTGAATTCTGCTATAAAATCTGCCACTGCATACCCTTTGAGGGATGTCCTGGTGACGTAGTGGATATCGAATTCACTTAGCTAGATAGCCCATTTGGTCAGTCTTCCTGAAATCTCTAGCTTTTGTAGAATTTGCTTTAATGAGCAGTCGGTGAGTACCTGGATTGTATGATCCTGAAAATATGGTCTTAGCTTCCTTGCTGCTGAAACCAATGCTAGGGCCATTTTCTCTACCTGTGAATACCTGGTCTCGGCTGGTAGAAGTTCCTTACTGGTATAATACACTGGCTTATGTACTCCATCTTCTGTTCTAACTAGGAATGAGCTTGCTACAAGTTCTGTAATTGATAAGTACAAATGAAGTGTCTTTCCCATCTGTGGTTTTTAAAGTATGGGAGCTTGCCCTAGGTATTCCTTGATTTTTAAAAAAGCCTGCACGCACTCTTCATTCCATTCGAGTCCTTTTCTTTTTTCAATTACTTTATAAAAGGGTGTGCATCTGTCTGTGGCCTTTGAGATAAATCTACCCAAGGAAGCTAAGCATCCTGTTAGGCGCTGTACTTCTTTTAGTGTCCTTGGTGAAGTCATTTTCTGCAGAGCCTGGATCTTTTCAGGGTTGACTTCAAAAACTCAGGAATCTTCCTGAAAGAACTCCGAATAAACACTTGTTCATATTTAGCTTCATTTGGTATCTCCTCATGACATCAAATGTCTCTCGCAGGTCTGAAGTATGCTTGTTGACATCGATTTCCCTTTGGTGAACTTGAAAACCCAGGAATCTTCCTAAAGAAACTCTGAATAGACACTTGTTCGGATTTAGCTTCATTTGGTATCTCCTAATGACATCAAATGTCTCTCGCAGGTCTGAAGTATGCTTGTCTGCCGTGATGCTCTTTGTCAGCATGTCAATAATGTATACTTCCATGTTCCTTCCTATTTACCGTGCAAAGATTCTGTTGACCAGCCTTTGATATGTTGCCCTTGCATTTTTTAATCCGAAGGGCATCACTGTGTAACAGTATAAGCTCTGATCAGTTGTGAATGTTGTTTTTTCTTCGTCGGCCTTGTTCATCCGGATTTGGTTATATCCCGAGTAGGCGTCTATGAAACTTAGCAATTCGTGGCCTGATGTAGCGTCCACCAACTGATCTATCCTTGGAAGTGGAAAACTTTCTTTTGGTCATGCCTTGTTCAAATTTGTGAAATCTACCCACATTCTCCATTGTCCATTTTTCTTTTGGATGAAGACTACATTAGCTACCCTTTGAGGGTAGTTGACCTATCTAATTGACCCTACAGCGAGTAGCTTGTCTACTTCCTGTTTGATTGCCTGACTTCTCTCGAGATTGAATGATCTTCTCTTTTGTTTCATCGATTTTGCACTTGGGTCTACTGTGAGATGGTGAGATATTATTCCGGCATCTATCCCGACCATGTCTTAATGACTCCAAGCGAACACATCCATATATTCTTTGAGCAGATCAATGAGGTTTTGTTTGACTTTTTCTTCCAGATTGGCCCCGATCTTGATCCTCTTATCAGGTTCATCTTCTTTCAAGATAATTTATTTGATCGGTTCAGTTTTGGATTCATTCGACTCTTCCTTTGGATCGAATTCGAATGACAATGACTCTTTGTTCTGACTCGGCTGTGTTATAGTGCAAGCCTGTTCATCATTTTCGTCTTTGTATACTGACAGGTTAGCTCTTCGGGCGATCTCTTGGGATCCCTTGACTACACCGACCCCTGTTCGGTCGGGAACTTGATCATTAAGGCATAAATGGCTGTTACGGCCTTAGTTTTATTTAAGAATGGCCGACCCAACAACTTATTATACGGCCAATTGTCTAAGTCTAACACCACAAAGTCGAGCAATACAGTTCTCTGAAAAGGTGCCACTCCAATCTTTACGGGTAGTTTTACCGTCCCGAGTGACCTGACCTCAAATCCCCTGAATCCTCTAAGTGGAGTATAGAAAGGTTGTAGGTCATTTCGGTCCAACCTGAGTTGATCGTAGACGGCTATATTGAGAATATCTGCCGAACTTTAGCTATCTATCAAGATTCTCCTAACTTCCCAATGACCAATCCGTGCACTTATGACCAGAGCATCATTTGGCCGAACATCAACCCCATGTGAGTCTGCTTCTGTGAATATTATTGGGTCTCATCCTTCCTTTACCTTTTTTGGGTCTGGCTCGACTGAGTTCACGTCAAAATCATGTCTTGCTTCTACCGCTTCTCTGATTTCTTGTGTTCGTTCTCGGTTACTTTTCCCAGTGAATGGTCCTCCAAAGATTGTATGTATTACTTCATTGGCCTTTGGACTAGCCCTTTTATTTTGACCAGAGCTGTGATCGACCCTGATCTCTTTCTTTGTTTCTGATTTCTCATCCCTTTTTAAGATTACATCCTATATATGTCCTTCCCAAATGAGGGTTCCTATGTAATCTCTGAGCTGGTAACACTTGGAAGTCTCATGACCGGTTTTCTTGTGGAACCTACAATATTTAGTTGTATCTCGACGAGCAAACCGAGATTGACGGTGTGGCTCTTTTACCAGATTTTTCTCTTCCAGTATGGCCAGGATTTCCACCTGCTTTTTTCGAAGAGGGGTGTAGTTGGTACATCTACCTCGGTATTTCTCCGTAGTCTGTTCGGCATTACGCCCGTTTCCCCCGTCCTTACTCTTTTCTTTACTGTTTCCTTTCTATTTTCCCTTTTGGTTCTACACCTTGGACTCAGCGTCCTTTTTGGGTTTTCCTCCATGCATATAGCATCCTCCAGTGGCTAACTATTATTCTTCGGCTAGTGCATATCCTCCTGCCATATCCATCATATCTGCGTATCTGGTCAGACGGGCTCTTCTCAGGTCAAAAGATAACTGTCCATTCTGTTGGTTGTTGATGAATTCAGCAAATATCGTTTCATCGTTTGCACTGCCGATTTTTGATACTGCTTGGCCGAATCTCTCTAGGTATTTCTTCAGCGACTCATCTTTCCCTTGTTTTATTTGAGAAAGGTAAGCCACTGATTTTTTCCTGTTAACATTGCTCAGAAATTACCTTGAGAAACTTCTGATCATTTCACTGAAACTTTCGATGCTTGCTTGGGGCAATCTCCCGAACCATCTTGAGCCCGTGTCTCCTAGAGTTTATGGAAAGTTGAGGCATAGTAAGGGATCATTATGGGCATACTAGGACATAGCACTTTTATAGCGTCTGCCATGATCTTTTGGGTCTGTATCTTTCTTGAACTGCTCCACATGTGGCATTCTGAATCTTTCTGGGAATAAAGTCCGCAGGATGTCTATAGTGAATGGACTGTCAGAATCTTCGTCAGATAAATCGTTGTACCTATAATGTCTGACAAGTGCGTCCATTTGATGCCTATTGTTCTCGACTTCTCGAGTTAGGCTCTGGATTACGACATCATTGTTTCCCACCGGACTTCCATATTGGTTGAACCGCTGGGTGATTTTCATTCCTCTCTTCGGTTCTTCACTTTGATGCCAGGTTTCACGTATGGTTCTGTGATGAAGCTTACGATGGTACTGATCGCTGTCTTCTGATGATGACCGATCCCTGTACCTGTCATGTTTCCGGTGTCTGGCACGAGCTATCTGATCCTGGTTCTGCTTATGGCGTGGTCGTTTCTTTTAGGGTGTTTTACGTCCAGTCTGACTAATTGGAGTCGAGTTCCTTCCAGCTTCCGTTGCATTTAATTCTGGCCCACTACAACTGAACGAAGCGTTGCAGGTGGGAGGTTAGAAGGTTTCACTTCTTCTGCAGCCAGTAGATCAACTTCTTCCTTTGCTGTGTCTGCCACCAACTGCTGCAGTGCCTCTCGGAAGAGTTGTGTCAGGTCTCAATTTGTCGGTGGAATTTGCTGGATCCCCGCCAGGAATGTAGGTTGGTTCTCTGTGATTGCAGGGAGATCTCGCGAGCTACTGCCAACATGGAAGTTATATGGAGATTTTTGGACATCCCCGGAACTGCTTCTGTTTCCTGCAATTTTAATTAAATCGAAGGTTCAAGCCCCGCCTTCTAGCGCCAATTGTTAACGTCGATTTCTGGTTGTATGAGAAAAGCCAACAAGGATTGGATTCTTGCTGTGATTTCAAAGAGAAAGAGAAGGAAAAAGTAATCGGACGTAAGGTTTTACGTGGTAAAACTCCGATGACCAGAGAAACATCCATGGGTGGTTGAATGATCAACCAAGCCAAAATCCACTACGAATAAAATAATTACAATTCTCGATCTCTATTTCTTCTCTCTGTATTTTTCTATGATTGCTGTATATATTTGTGTGACTAGATTATGGGTCTATTTATATGTCCATAGAACCCTAATCTTCTTTGTACAAGTAATAAAAGATCTTTGTATTTAATTATGATTGTTTGCTTGTTCGAAGTAGTTTGTCTTCTTTCCTGTTTCGAAGACTTGTATTGAGATCAAATGGGACTCTTGTAATGTAGTCCAGTTAGGACTTATTTCCTTATAAGAGCGTAGTCTTTTTGAAGAAGTAAAATTGTTGCCTGACTGGGAACCCTTTCTGCTTCATAATTCTGTTCTTCTTGGAGTTCCTCTTTGATATGGATATCTTCGTGTATTTTAATGACTCGATTCGTGTGAGCTACATGCTGGACTTTTTATTCAGTTTTTTTCATGTTTGTCTCGAGTAGAAAATGACATCAGCTGGTCCCGAGTGACGTCATCTGATTTCGAGTAGACAATATCATCAACTAGCCCCCAGTATGTTTAACTGACTCCGAGTAGTATATGACATCAGTTGACCCCGAGCAGGTATTTGTTCAATACTTGTTTATTCAGGCTTCTCTTCTTTGGTGATGCTCTGCAGGATGCCTATTCGTATGTCCACCTGGCAAATTTATCCTCTTTGTCGATGACGTGTACGCCTGGTAAAATTCACATACGACAATATATTACATAGCCATGACAATATCTTCTTATATTTAACTGAATATCTAGGATGTGAAGCATAGTAGGACTCTGTAGCAGGGGTGTGGTTGGTCTTGTTGGATGCTTCATGGAAGCAATGAGATATAAATTTCATCAGCATCTCTTCTGCACGGTTTCTTGGATTCAGTTATTTCTTTACAAAAATTTGATATTAGTTTGGGCCAATGCATTTAGCAGTACTATAACACGCATAAACGTTTTAGTAGCTTCACTATGATCAACCAATATTAAAAATAATCAATCTACAACTATAAACTGTTGAAAATTTGAGTTATTAAACAACAATCCACCTGATGTTACTGACACACTTCTAAAATGATAAATTTGAGCACTAATACCATATTTGACACCCGGAATACAAAAATCAACAAGAAAATAACATTTACAATTCAAAAGGGAGATCACAAGCTACACATAATAATTGATAATAATCACAGTACCTTATAAAATCCTTCTAAACCATAATTTTTATTTATCAAAGATTACTCAAAGCTTCTACAGCATCCTTTGACAATATATTTCCCAATAATCACTATAAAAAAAATTAAGAATTACATATAATAAGGTTAGCACAAATATATGTACATCTACTTAGATCTTTATAGATCCAAGTAGATTTACACCCATTTCGGTTTAAGAAAAAAAAATTGAAAAATAAAAAATAAAAGAAGAAGATCTGTAAAGGAAGAAGAAGAAGGAGAAGAAGAAGAAGAAGTGATACCTTGAGACGAATCTGCAGAGACCAACAATGGAAGAAGAGTTGAGAGATGGGAGGAGTTGAGAACTGAGAGCTGTAGAAAACGGAAACGGGCCACAGCTGCAGGATAGATCCTTAACTTTACTAAGTTTTCTTTGTATTGATTTTGAACAAAGAGACGAGATCTCTATTTATAGTGATTTAGAAAACCACTTGCCTCACTTACACCACTTACACCAATTGCATTGAACCATATGCACCATTTGCATTGAAGTTGATTTGGCTAAGTAAAGTGTCCTCCACGTGCATCTTCACATGCATATGGAGTATTTTATAAGGGTTGATTATATGGTGGAAAGCCATCAATTACAACACTCCCTCTTGGATTTTCAATATTTGTATTTTAATTTTTTAGGAAAAACTCAATCGGGTAAAAAAAATAATTCGCAAAATAAATACAGTGATCTTTTAGATCTAATGGGGTTGGACATTTTGAAAACTGTCTCATTAAAAACCTTGTCAGGAAAGCTCTGTGGAACTCAAACTTGATCGAAAGAAAAAAGAGTATAATTCACATATGTCAAGAATTATTGTTTCCTCAATATACTTCTCACATTTATACTTTGCTGAAAAAACCTATTAGGGTAAAAACATGAGCAAAGATATCTATTAATTTGTCGGATCAAAGTAATATTTATAATAATCTTCTGAATCAAAGTAACATATATATGATGATTTGTAGGATCAAAGTAATATTTACGATGATATTCTAAATCAAAACAACATATATACTATGATCTGCTGGATCAACGTAATATTTATGCTGATATTCTGGATCAAAATATTTTTCGGTGTGCTTAGAGGATTGCCTCATTAAAAACCTTATCAGAAAAATCTAATGGGACAAAACTCGATCAAAGAGAAAAGAATACAATGCACATATGTCCCAAAATAATTAATTATATACTTCATTTGATATGATCTCCAAGATGAAATGCTTCCCCTGATAAAATGATTGAAGGATGCATAAGAAAAACTTGTCTTATGGAGTGTTATGAAATTGTTATATCAGTATAGGTAAAAATATATCTCGTTTGTGAATGAGCTTTTTGTGGATCATATAGATATATGACATCAGTATAACCAAGTAAATCTAAAAAATTATTAGATTTTGTATAAAATAATCTTAAATATTTCATTCCGTGAAGATAACAAAAAGGATGTTTAATTTCATTTCAATGCCTTTAAGTTGGTGCTGAACTGAATCTAGTAAGTATTCATTGAGAATGCAATATCTAGTCAAGTATATTAAGCTAGATATAATAAAGCACCTATTGCATTTAGATATGATACTTTAGACCAAATATCTTTTCTACATCTTATATTGGTCTAAATGGATCTTTCTTAGGACTAAAAGTACTAACAACCATATGAATACTTAATGGATGAGTAATATCTATATGGAATCTTTTCAACATAATATGATTGATTAACAAGCATTCTATTTGATTTATGTTCGATCTTTAGGCTGAGACAATTTTTTATCTTTCTAAGATCTTTCATTTCAAATTTCTTTTTTAAATATTGTACAATTATCAGAAGTTCCAATTAAATTCATATCATCAACATAAACTGTTATGATAGAAAATCCAGATTCTGATTTCTTTATGAAAACACATGAGTATATAATATAATTATTGTACCCTTATTTTATCATGCATTCACTTAGACGGTCATACCACATCCGTCCATATTATTTTTAATCCATATAAGGATTTGTGTACCTTCAGTGATTATAAATATCTGCATTATGTGAACCATATAGATAAGCAATCATTATGTCTATAAGACGCATTTCAAGCCTTTTAGAGGTAGCCAAATATTTTAAAATTTGAAACTTAATTGTATTCATCACTATTGAATACCAAGTTTCTGTGAGAAACCTTGTAATATAAGTCGTGCTTTATATATCATGATCTTGTTTTTCTCTTTATATTTCTGTATAAAACCCCACTAGTATCTATTGACAATGATTTTTGGATCACTTAGAATTGATCACACGTCAAATAAGTAAGTATGGATCGACAATTGAATTACAAATTAAAATAAGCAAAAAGCTAACAGAGCGCACAATTTTGGTAAAACCCCAAAGCGGGGAAACATCTACGGTTGTCGAGGACGGTGAGAAAAATTCATTATAATAGAATGATTACACACTCAATCTTTCCTTCTTTTTTGGTGTCTTTCTTTCTTTCTTTCTATATATCTTTTTTATGTGTTGTTATCTATATTTTACAATGAGATTATGAGTCTATTTATATATGTATAGAAACCTAATCATTGTTATACAAATAAGGAAAGGTGATAATGTTTAATTATGTCTAGTTACTTGTTGAAGTCTTCTTTGTCTTCTTTCCTGTTTTAGAGATCTTGTGCATTGAATTATAATCTTCGTAGGATTCTAGTTGAATAGTCTATTTAGGACTTATTTCCTGATTGGTGCAAACTCTTCTAGAAGAGCAGATTTATTGATTGATTTGGACTTGTTTCCTATTTGGTGTTTATCCCTTTAGAAGCTTTGAGTTCTTTTCTAAATAGGATTCTTTGACATTGAAGAGGAAATATGGATATTTTCTTATTGGAGTATGATTCTAGATTCCTTGTTTGAGTAAGATCATTCTTCTTCGTATTTGAATCGTAGTTTCCTTTAATGTCTCCAATGCATTGTTTAACTGTCCAATCACATAATCCCAACCAGACTTTTTGTGTCCCGATCATGTGGTCTTTACCTGATCAGGTTGTCTCTACCTAATCGGTTAAATTTCCCGACCATCTTAGGTAATCTTGATCAGGCCTTGAGATTATCTATTAATTGTCTAGGGTTGATCTTTTCTGGCTTTTTATTTTTGTGATGTGGCATATCTAATCACCGTGTTTATAGGTGATCATGCTGAGATGTCATGCTATCAAAAAATCCCTATAACAGTATCCAATTGGTTTGACATCTTTAGGTGTTTGGAGTACCATTGGTCCAAATACTTCACGTTTGGCTTCTAAAGTCAATTTTTCTTGAATTAATTCTTTTCATTTAGGTCAATCATGCCATTGTCTACAATCTATGAGTGCCATAATCATCATTTATAATTTCAGTAGTACTATTGTGTATGAAAATATATCATTAATGCTTGTTTCTTCATTATTCCACATTACTCTCATATGATTTATAGAAATTTTCTCATTTCTATATTCTTGTATCTCTTTAGAGATTTCATCCCCAGTAGAGGCTTTTGTCACTTTTGTGACTTATGTCTCTTTAGAGACTGTTAACTATTTGAAGTTAATGTTGAGAAAATGGATTTATTTATAATTCTAGTTTGTTTATATTAGGATCCTGTTAATTTACTTTCCTCATCTTGGGAACAGTACCTTTCAAAAAAGGCTTACAAGCTTTTGATATGCATCAGAGGATTCATTTTATTACATTTTGCTCCAATTGTTCTCCATGAACAATCATATGGTCGGGTTCATGAGATGGCAACTTGTAAAATTTTGTTACCTATAATATATCCGGTAACTGATTAATAATCTTCTAATGATCAAATATCTTTCTTATTTGAGTGATACGAAGATTTAAATGAGACACACACACACACACACACACACAATATATATATATATATATATATATATATATATATATATATATATTTGAACTGATATCTCTATTTTGTATGAGTGTAACTTTTCATTTACTCTTATCTTCTGAAGAAACTTCCTCTTCTTATAATGATATGAAAATTAATCAAAATAATAATACACAGATCTTGCATAAAAATAAAAACTATCAGAAGTTTAAATTATCTAATTGAAGATTAATCAGAATTAGCATAAATCTTATATCATGTTAGAGATGCAATAAAGGCATATACAACATAATCAAATATCTTTTAAAAAACGAACAAGTCAATGTTACAATTTGTAATGGTGAATAATGATGATAAGCAATATGTCAGAGATGAATATAGCAACATGTAAAATAGCATGTCCCTATATAGAAATTGGTAATTGTATTCGTAATAATAAAGTTCTTGCAATTACCTGGATGCATTTGACAAGTAATTTCAATGATCCATTCAGAGTATGAGTACATAGAAAAACTAGATGTTCAACATAGATCCCAACTATTTTGCAATATTTATCAAATATTAGTAAATTCACCAATAATATCTGTTAATAGCCAAATTTGGCTAGGGACCAAAGGAGAATTTTCCACTTCCCAACCTTCATGCAAAGGTCAAAATTTGGGCTTATGTAACGGGGAATCAAGGTCCTCGAAGTCGAGCTACCATTCAATCCTACAGGGGCAAGGCGAGGCCGCCAATACCATTTGAGCATTTTGCACGTATCTTGACTCACCAAATAAAGCTCAACGTGACCACGTCATGCTCTCTATACCAGGATAGAAGCCTGAAGCCAGGTCGACGTGGGAGAACCTAGGTTCACCGAGGTTGAGGTATCTCACGACACTTTCCTGGAGCATACTACCATCTCTACTTTCACCAAGAGACCTTCAGGTTGCCAAACTTGTCTTGCAAATGCCCTCCTGTCTCATCGAGGTACCTCTCCACCCTTCCAGAAGAAGCCCGTAAAGCCCCATCATCACAGAAAAGTGCCAACATAATGAGGGCAAGATCCACTGTAGATCCCAGCATGGTTAAATCATGTCTCCAGTAGCAAGAGAAGTACTCGAGTGTACCTCTCCACCCTTCCAAAAGCAAGCCAAGGCCATATGTTTATTGCAAAGACCTTACCCGGGCTTGCCAGCCAAACTTCACCACCCCGTCGGATTTCAACACGATCAAATTGAGCTCCACCGAAAGCCTTGTAAGGTCAAATCAAGATCCATACAACCAGACTAGTACCTTAAAGTACCTCACCCTCAGATCGATACCCGAGTAATGAGATACCAGCTTTAGGACCAATCTAGGGTACGCCTCATCCGCAAGGTAGAAAGAATGGTATCAATAAGGTACCGCGCCACTAGAATATAGAACCAAAGTTCTCCTCTAAGAGAGAGGGTTGACTTTCATGATTACCATTAATGAGGTCATCCATATTAATTGAGGTAATCAATCCTATTAATGAGGTCAACTGTATTAATGGAGGTAGTTAACCCTATAAATGATGTAATCAACACCATTAAGGAAAGATTAGTCAACTCTTTTGGCTACCATTAATGAGACATTCCAAAGAGGAGATAAATACCTTTGCCTCTAAGATATCCTCCATAACCGATTATTTGGGGTCAACTACAACAGAAATTCCCACCTAATAAGGAAAGGAGAACAATTCAATAATCCTGGACTTGTACCCTAAGGTAGTTACAACATGTATAAATACACATGTAATAGCATCGACTACACATCTGATATCAGATATCATCTCTAATCCTAAAAACGACCAGCTATAGCAAGTCTACATACTTCATCTAATTTCTCCTTATATCATCATTGTATGTATACCTTTACCAGGAACACACCGGTATCGGATAACACTCGATCACTATTGTAAACTCTCTGGAGCACCACGATTGTATTATTTCTCCATTGTTGTAAGCTCCTAGAAGAATTGCTTTATATATATATATATATATATATATATAAGGAAATGTCTTCTCCTTCCTCTCGATACTACCTCAGGGTTTTTCAGCAGGTTATCATTCATTATGCTTTTTCCCCCTTGGTCAGTCCACCTCTCTCTACATAAGACTTGTCTTTATCTTATTTATCTCCTATTTATGCATGTATGTATGTTTATGAGCTAGATTCCTACCCCGTTGGATCTAGCGCTCTAATCCTCCAATCTAAATGCCAAAGTCACATATCAAGATGAGGAGAAACTATCCAGACCCATCTAAAGGGAGTCGATAAGCTATCCTGCACCCTCCCTACGGGAGTAGACAAGGATCCGACACAAAAGCCAGACAAGCCCCCCTTCTTACTCGTTGTATAGGTCGGGGAACTACTGAAAGAAATTGAGGTCAACCGAGCTCTAGGTACCAGGATGGGTTTCGACCCTGATTGAAAGCACCTAGAGGCGAATAATCACTACCACATCTACATCACTGATGATCACCAATCCTACCTCATTGTTAGCCATTTGGATCGAGGATACCTAGAGAGAAGACAAGATACCAGGGCCCTGTATCCCAATAAGAAAAACTCGAGCTTCCCATTTCTCCTCCATATGCACAAAGCTCGAAGGGTGGGATGGCTCATCTTCTACCTACTGCACCATCCTTTATATTCCTACAAGATCTCCAAGGTACGAGGTACCTACCCCTTGCCGCCTAGCGGGTAGCGGATTGAGGGTGTTAATCAGAACTTTTCACCTAGTGAGAATTTTCGGTTAACACTTTTTGACACCAACAGTGGGAAGTTTCAATACCCCTTTTTAAAGCTTTCATGTCTCTACGTAAGCATCCTTATACTATTGAGGTGTTATATTTAATAATCATTGTTTATGATATCCTTTCTTCATATTTGTCTATATCGCTTACGCACCACGTGTGGTGCTCATTTTGTGCTTTAACAAGTTTTGTTTATTGTGGAGCAAATATGGTACGTGGGACTCTTGGTGAAACCGGTTTATTATGATCCATCTATAAAGTAACATGCTCATAAAATCATTGAGCTCCAACAGAATAGCTCCAATACAGTAGCTCCCTACCTGAAGGTCTTCTACACACCTGAACCGCTTCGATATGTGGGTAGCCTCATGTACAGTAGAGTTGCACCTCTCATTCTCCTTTATATTAAATTCGCTCCCTTACCAGTGCATCACCTATCCAATAGATGCACTGGACTTGCACATGTTCAAGCAGATCCCCTTATGCCACCGAATCTACCCTTCAGAAGCTCCTAGGTAGCGGTAGTAGGTCAACTCATGAATCTGAGTCACCAGTAGAAGCTAAGTGGCTCCTCACTTCGTGTATCGGCCGATGAACGCTTAAGTGAGCCATAAAGCTCTCGTTTCATTCTATGAGGGTTTGGAGCCTCATTTCCGTTGTTGGGGACTTCTAGGATCTCAAGCATGCCTCTGGACCAGTACTAGACCGGTGGCTCCTCTCATTTTGTACCAGGCCACTCAACGAACTAGCAAGCCATTGAAGCTCCCATCTGATCGAGGAGTGACCAGAGGCTTCCCATATTTGCAGAGGCCTCCTACATGCCTAAGCAAGCCTCTGAAGTAACAACCCTGCCGCAAGGCCCAGTGGATCCTCTCTATTTATATCGGGGCGATCAATGCCCAAGTGAGCCATTGAGCTCCCGGTTCATCCCAGTATGGTCTAGAGCTCTATTTCAGTTGATGGGAACTTCTAGAATCCCAAGCAAGCTTCTAGACCCGTACCAGACCGGTGTCTCCTCTTTATTTATGCCAGGTAATTCAACTCCCTACAGAGCCATTGAAGCTCGATCTGATTAATAAGTGCCTAAAGAATTCTCACACTTGGTAAAGCCTCCTACGTGTCTAAGAAAACCTTTGGAGCAGTAGCACCGCTACAAGACCGGAGGCTTTGCTCCATGTGTACCTGGCCATTCTTTACCTTAGCAAGCCACCGAAGTTCGATCTGATCGAGGAGTGCTCAAAGGCTTCCAACACTTGTTAAAGCCTCTTACGTGCCTAAGAAAGCCTCTTGAGCAGTAGCACCTCTACAAGACTGGTGGCTTCGCTCCATGTGTATCAAGCCATTCATCGCCCTAGCGGGCCATCAAAGCCCGATCTGATTGAGGAGTACCCAGAGGCTTTCTACATTTGTTGAGTCCTCCTACACACATAAGCAAGCCTTTGGAGTAGCGGCCCTACTGCAAGACCCAATGGCTCCTATTTATTTATACCAGGTCGGTCAACGCCCAAGTAAGCCACTGAGCTCCTGGTTTGTCCCAGTATGGTCTAGAGCCTTATTTCAGTTGCTGGGGACTTCTAGGATCCCAAGCATGTATTGAGGTTTATGCCCTAAATATGTAATTTGTAAATGGATTTATGAAATAAATAAAAGGAAAAGTTCAATTCAATCTTGTTGTGTTGTTTATTTTATAACTTGTGCATATATTTAACATCCAAGATTGCCGGATGTAATCTCAAACTGTGTAAATGAGTGTCATATACAGATGGATACAGTAAGAGACGTGCAATCTAAAGAGTCCACAGATAGCAAATAGAGTTGGGTACTTTATTTGTGGTTAATCTATAGTTGCGACCCATTTCGTAATGTACAGTGATTCCATCCTGGATCATTCATATGAGATATAGGAATGGAGGCATCTTGTATGATGTGATCATATAGGACTGGGCCATGATCTATATGAATCTCTCACCAAGATCCGTTTATCGATGAGATTCATATATATCAACTAATGATGGATATATGTGGATGATCTTAATCCAGAGTGTCTTATCGACTCCTTCAGGTTAAATCGTGGTCTTTGATATACCATGGTAAAGGTTAGATGCATTTCCTGATCAATATGCTCCGTATGTTGGGATTACGATTTGGCTTGTGGCTGGGAAGGTTTGTACACAATAGTGGAATCCACTTTCTTGTGAGAAATAGATGGTAGTTCCCTTAAGAGTTGATTCGGTGCTTAGACAATATGAGCGCTCCCCTAGTTCCGTGAGGAAATTTGATTTATTGTCCATTAGAGAATCAATGGTACTTAGAGGATATATGTAATTAGAGGGGTATAAAGGACATTATGACACAACTCTAATTATGAACCACTGTGGAGGATCACACCATGTGTAATAGCTATATCGATGGACACCGAGTTGTATCGGTCTATGTAAAAGCGTATGCAGTTGAGAGATGCAGCTTTGGGTTTTTAATGGAATAACACCGGAGTTAATAATCAAGGAATATTAATTAAAGAGTTTAATTAATGATTCCGAGGATTATTGGAGCTCAAAATACTGTAAGTCCATTCGGTTCCCTTGCTAGCCCGATCGATTTAGGTAACAAGGATCACGGTTAATTAATTGGATTATCCAATTAATTGTGTCACGAAAGTGACACGTATTTATTCAGGAATTAATTGAAGAATGAGAGTATTTAATTAATAAATGTTAATAGTTAAATTAATTAAATAATTAGATTATTTAATTATATTGTAAATTATGAATTATTAATTAACTATTAATTGGAGGGTGTTAGTTGATATTTGGATTTAGGTGAAGATAAAATAATAGGATTATTTTATTTTTACTAAATCATTTATCTAAGTATTTGAATTCAAGTTTAAATTTAAAATACTTATTATCACTTTTAATATATTAGATATTTGAAAATGATAGTTAAAAGATATATATCAACTATTAACACAAGAGTTTGCATAGGATGCAAATTCGTGTAAGTACATGAAACAAAAAGTCAAAAAAGAGTTTTGATATATATGCATGTATATATATATATATATATATATATATATATATATATATATATATATATATATATATATATATTGTTCTTCGTGCGCAAAGAAAGAAAAAAAAAGATATATATATATATATATATATATCAAAAAAGCAAGTTGTTGCATAGGATAATAATTTTTTTTGTGTAAGAATATATATATATATATATATATATATATATATATATATATATATATTTAATGTGATTCGTGCACAGAAAACAATATAATATATATATATATATATAATCTTGTTTCATGCTTTTGTTGTTTTTGAAACACATAGAAGAAAGAGTTTCTTCAATTCTCTCTACATCCTCCATTCAAGTTCCTGAGACCGTGACGAGCCCACACGCAGTTACCAATCCCCGTAGATAGCATGGAAGATCGAGTGGTTCAGACAAGAGCACATCGTAAAGTGAAAGAGCCTCCAAACGTTGGTAAGATTAGTTCAAACAGGAGCATATCGTAAACTGAAGGAGACTCCAAATGTTGGTAAGATTTTCTTCTTCAGATTATATTGATTACAATTTCATATGTTTACATATTTATTTATTATTGTAATAAATTATATGTATAAGTTTCGAAAAATAATTACGATCCCAAGTTCACTGGTCCCAGATACAGATTATGATTTGTATTAAAAAATTTAAAACCTTACTTCCGCTGCGTGACCGGTGAACGTGATTCCAACAGCATGCTTATAGAATAGTACCAGGCCAGTGGCTCCTCTCTATTTGTGCTGGGCCATTCAGCGCCCTACTGAGCCATCGAAGCTCGCTCTGATCGAGGAGTACCCAGAGGCTTCCCACGCTTGGTAAGGCCTCCTACATGCCTAAACAGGCCTCTGGAGCAGTATCACCCCTACAAGACCGGTGGATTCGCTCCATGTGTACCGAGCATTCATCGCCCTAGCTAGCAGCCGAAGCCCAATCTGATCGAAGATTGCCCAAAGGCTTCCCATGCTTGGTAAGGCCTTCTACGTGCCTAAGCAAGCCTTTAGAGCAATAGCACCGCTATAAGACCAGTAGTTTCGCTCCATATGTACCAGGTCATTCATCACCCAAGCAAGCCACTGAAGCTCTAATCTGATCGAGGAGTGCCCAAAGGCTTTATACATTTGTTGAGGCCTCCAACATGCCTAAGCATGCCTTGAGAGTAGCAGCCCCGCTGTAAGGCCAAGAGGCTCCTCACTTCTCATACCGGGTCGGTCAACGCCTAAGTGAGCCACTGAGCTCTCAGTTCGTTCCAACAGGGTCCATTGCCTTCTCTCAGTTGCTGGGGACTTCTTGGATCCCAAGTATGCCACTGGACCAGTACCAGGCAGGTGGCCCCTCTCCATTTATATTGGGTCATCCAATGACCAAGTGAGTCACGATGGTTCTTACTCATTCCAGAGGGGTCCAGAGCCTTCTCTCAGTTGTTGGGAACTCCTTGGATCCCAAGCATGCCTCTAGACCAGTATCATGCCAGTGGCTCCTCATCTCTTGTATCGGGCCATTCATCGCCCTTACGAGCCACCGTGTTCCCGATCCATCTCTCTGGTTAGTCTCTTTAATAGTAACAGCTACTTCCTCTTTGGTCTCACTACTTTGTTAGAGGAAAGGCCACCATCTCCTAGCACCACTACTTTGGAGCCGACTTCCACCACCTTTGTTGGATCAGCTTAAGTCAGCCTTGACCATCTTCTCTTCAGTTGGATCGATCGGGACCTAGTCCTCAACTATGGCATCAGTATGGACCTCCCATTCTTTGGTGAGATCGGTTTGGATCTCTACATCCTTTACAGATTCAGACGGATAGATACATAGGTTTGAAGCTCCCAAACTTCTACATCGACCCACGTCAGCAAGACCAGTTCAGACCTCTCTTTCCTTGGTAGGATCTATATGGACCTCTACCTTGACAAATTCAGATAGAGAGGTAGTCAAGTTTGAAGCCCCTCATGCATCAGCAAGGGACTTCGAGACAAGTTCTACCCCAGTGCGGCTTGGTATGAGGGTGAAAATGGGCACTAAGTCCTCCTCATCATCTGCGCACCCATTAGCTCAAGAAGGTCCGACTTCAGTCGGAGCGGACCAAGGTAACTCCCAGTTTTCTCCCTGATCTGCTCAAGGTACCCATCATACGATGATGATCAGGTCAGAGGGAATAAGATCTCGAATTGCCTAGAAAGCATCGTAGAAGTGTCCCTCAGCAAATGAAGCACCCACATTGGCTTCCAAGGCAGCCACGTTGCTATACAAAGTTTAGAGCACTTCCTCTAGATTTTTTCTCCTCCTTCAGAGCAATCCTCGTAAGGCACAATGTATGGACTCGAGTCTCTCCAGATCATATGCATGTTGAATCCATTCCCTATCTACTTACGTATTAGCCACGGTTGCCTCAGTTCTGGTCAAGATTTCGTTTAGCACGACTGCACCCCTCGCTACTGTGGTCAGCTCCTCCTTCTTCTGGTTTGACCTCCCAGAGCAGTTTCCCAATCCAAAGCACCTACTCTTGGATCAACTGTGGGCTAATCTGCCACCTGTACATCCGCCTCAGCTGTGGCCCCCATCATTGTTGGATCAACCTAGGTATCTCCTACTTCAACCAAACCAGTCTAAACCTCCTCCTCTTTGTTGGTTTCAGTATGGTCTAGTACTTCACTTGTGATCCAGAAGAAGAGGTACGATGGTATGAAGCTCCCTCTTTAGATAGATCATCTACTGTAACATGGGAATTCGAACCAGGGTTTGCTTTAGCAGCCCAAAACTGGCCAGCTATAGTGGAAGCATACATAACCATCTCAGCATCTCTCTTGATCAACTCCATTTTTCATCCTTCAAATGGGGGAGAGCTCTACCTCGTAGGTTGTGAAGAAGTAACCATCCTCTTCAACTTGCACTAGCTCAAAATTAGCAACTTCAACTTTCTCCTAAAAGGTATCATACCAAGGCCTCATCTTCATTTGTATCGGGACATCTAAATCCCTAAAGAGCCACCAATGACTTGATCGATTCAGGTAGAGCACAAGAACTTCGACCTTTGCTAAGATCTCTTAGGTACTCAAGCAAGCTGAAAAAACTCCTTGAGCGAAGCTGGTTACTAACCGGCACCACCTTGCGTTTATACAACCTCGTATTGGCTCGCCATAAGTTTACACCTCCTTTGATTTCATTCAATGTGATAGTTCTCCTATGATCACCATTCGCCTATGATCGAGATACCCTGGACTGGATCAAATCCCTCTAGGAGGATCGCCTTAACCAGGAGAGCTACATAGCACTTCTAATGCCCTGGACTAGATTTAATCTCTTCAGGAGGATTGCCTTGACTAGGATAGCTACGCAGCACTCCTGATGCCTTGGACCGGATTAATCCATCCAGGATGATCACTATGGTATGTCGATAATGATCGCCTCGAGACTAGGGATTGGTGGGGAAGCCCCTTCACTACCCCTGATGCCTTGGTCGGGCACCACTAGTTAGGAAAGGTCTGAGCGTAAAGCATAGTTGCCTGCTAGATCACAAGACCAGGACAGCCAAATGGCATCCCTGATGCCTTGGTTTGGCTACCACCCCCAATAAGGTTCTGAGAATAAGATCATAGTTGTTTGCTAGATCAAAAGACCACGACAACCAAATGGCATTCTTGATGCCTTGGTCGGGCTACCACCCCCAAGAAGGGTCTGAGCGTAAGAGCATAGTTGCCTGCTAGATCATGAGACCAGGACAACCAAATGGTCATCCTGCTGTCTTGGCTAAGCCAACCCCGCCAGGATGGATCTGGATGGCATTGTGGCCTACTGAGATCATTTCGCCAGTTTACCTAGGTACCGTGATTCATGGAAAAGGAACACCAGGTACCCAGACTAGACGCAGGAGCCTCATCCAAAATGATCAAGGCAGTACGGTTTGTTCTATCTTACCTTTCTTGTTTATCAAATTTTACACTGACTAGAGCATCATAAATTCCACCAGGGGAATATCCCCATATGTGGTCTGCCACCGCTCATTTATTTTGCTTGTCCGGAATCACCTACATTTCACCAATGTATAAAGACCTGGTGTGAAAGTGGCCCTAGTTGCCTAACAAATTATTTTCGCCTAAATACAAGGTGTTAATAGCCAAATTTGGCTAGGGACCACAGGGAAATTTTCCACTCTCCTAGCCCAGGTCCTAATCTAGGATTACCTACCATGATACCACGGTTCCGGGGGTCGAGCTATTGGGCCACCCTGCAGAAGCAAGGAAAGGTCGTCACACCTTAGGAACACCCCAAGTGAAGCCTGACAAATTCAGATCGAGCTTCTTACATCAAAGCTGGAGCCCAGAGCACGCCTGATACAGGACGATCCAGAGTTCTCGATGTTGAAATTACAATGCAACCCGCCAAAGCCCTCCGTCCACTCCAGACAAAAAGAGAGACCTATAAGGACATTAATTTCAAATTGTAGTAACGCTCCACTTCGCCAAAGAAAGATTTGAACCTATCTGGACAGGTAAGAGGAAGCTTGTCGAAGCTCCGGTACCACCGGAAAACGCCCACAAGGGGCATAACAAGCTTCGAGGGACTTGGAAAGGTCAGACCAAGCTCTTGGTACCAAAACCAGAACAGAGGTATACCTCTCTTTGAGGAAGCGAACGCCATACTCGATGACCTCCATGAGGTATCATGCAATGAAGGCGTACTGAATCATATCCACACTCCAACAAACATTGAAACATCGCGTACGTATAAGACAAGTGATTAAGTCCAAAAAGGAAATAAACTTATCTCCACCCAAGATATTCTCGAATCTATTATTAATCAAAGTCAACAACGTTTAAAACAGAGGATCATGCCCGATAAGGGGGGATTGGATTCGAAGAATAATGGCAAGAGTATCATGAGATAAACCAAATATGACTATGTATAAATAGGCCCGATCATCTAAGAGGAAAAAGGGGAGAGGAACTTTAGCCTAAATTCTATGATCAGAACATGGCTACCACTGTTATCTACTTTTCTACAGGCACGAAGCCACCACCCCACTATACCCTAGAGAGATTAAGAGCATTTGAGGAATTTTTTATGATATACATAATTGATAATAAAAGTGTTATATTCTCTTTCTCATTGTATTAACATCTGTTTTAAACATCCACCGTTGTTCGATTAAAATAGGTCACAAGGTACCATCCCCGGCCATCACCTCCGTGGTAGTGGTCAAGAGGGTGTTAACTAGAATTCTTCACTTGGAGTAAATTTTTTGTTAACACTTTCTGGCACCGCCTGTGGAAAAAACCCACACCCAACTAACCAAACTAAAAGTTTACGTGTTCGCTATTTTATAGGAATTATGAGGCTCCGATCCTAGGGATAGCTCAAGGCATCAGAACAACCTTTCTGTTGCATCGACATGAAAGGCCACAAGAAAGAGAATGAAATCCAAGTATGGTAGCCAAGATCCGGTCCAGGCAACAGTTGCACGAGCTTCTGGCCATCCTATAATAAACCGGACCATGCTCAACCACAAGCAGCGACATTCATAGAGAATGTCCATTTTCGTGCGGTCGCTGAGGGCATCGCAGTCCCTCTAGGAAATCCCAATACTTAGGGAGAGCCGAGCAGGCATGGAACTAGGCAGCCCGTTTTTAACCAATTGGGACCTCCCCCGCAAGAGCCAGTCCGCGATAAGACAGGACCTCACCCTTGATCTGGGAAAGGCTCGGCCCCATACCCTAAGTGCCTAGTGGGCCATCACATTTTCAACCCAAGCGGATCAAATTTGCAGTGGAAGCCCTGCCGCAAGAGTTGCGAGAGTTTCCCCATCCGGCGGCTTTAAAGAGGGAAAACCGGGTTAGAGAGGAAGGTAGCCAGTAAAGCCCCTAGGCAGATCCGGCTCATAAAGAAAACCAAGTGGAGATTGCCAGTTCATCGGAGGGATCCGATAGTGAGGAGTCCGAGGTTAACTCAAAGAAACCCGAGAATAAGCGCTTAGGGATCAGCTGGCGAAGCTATGGAAAGAGATCCAACAGATAAATAGGGGAAAGCACAAGGAGATCAAAAAGAATCCCTTGAGCGAAATGAACGATCCCTTCACAAGAAGGAACCGAAGGCTAAACTCCCACCAAAATTCAAAATGCCAGCAGATAAGTTCTCTGGCACGGAAGACCCCCTTGAGCCACCTGGAGAGATTTATCCAGCAAATGGAAGTCCAGAATGCAACCAAGGCCTCCATGTGTAGGATGTTCCCAACCACCCTGACTGACTATGTAGAGACATGGTTTAGGAAATTGCTCGCCGGTAGCATAGATTCATTCACGAAGCTATCAACCGATTTCTGCTCACAATTTTAAGAGGTCAAACAACGTCCAAAAGATCCCATACACCTTCTATATGTGATTTAGGAATGGGATGAAACACTCCGATCATATGTGAAGCATTTTCACAAGGAAGTCATCAAGATGAGAGTCTTTACAGAGAATGAGACCCTTGGATAAATTCCGGCAGAACCTGTGGGTGGGCAAACTCTTTCGATCCTTAGCCAAACGACCATCAGAGACCTATTAGGAGGCCTATATCTTAGCTCTTGATCATGTCGAAATTGACGAACGACTCAAGGTCAAGATGGAACATGACAACATGAGAGTAGCAAAGCGCTAGAAAAATAAAGTGCCCAGACCTGAGCCAGCATTGAAAAACCAGAACAAACCTCGCAACAGGTCGACATACCGGTTACCCGCTTCCCAACCTAGGCAAGAGAGGTACCCCATGAGACATACCACTCTACGAGCTTCACCATCCCCAAGGACAGTATCCCCCATTACACGAGATGAAAGAGGGTATAATCACTACACCATTTGAACGCATCCTGAGAAACAATCTACCTCACCATTCGGGATAAGGGGCTACTCCCGAAGCCTGCACCCATGAAAGCTTAGGCAGACAGGAGAAATAGGTACAAGTAATGCAACTTTCATGAAGATGTGGGGCATAACACTTTGGAGTTCTATAACCTGCGTAACCAGAATGAGGCTCTGATAAGGGGAGGATGTTTGATATAATTCTTGTAGCAGGTCAGGGACAACATACAGACTGGAAGGGAGGTACAAGCAGAGATATGTGACCATATCGAAAAGAGGAAGAGGGAGAAGAAGGATTTGATACAACAAATCTAGGTAATACAAACCATTTGCGGGGGACCTACTCTAGCTGGAACCTCCAATAACTCCAAAGAAACCATGCAAGGAAGATTCCCCGTGTTGATAAGGGCGGGGGTTTCTTCATGGTCGACAAGAGTCGGGCTAGCCCATCCTAGACAGCCCAGATTGTATTCACTGAAGCAAATGTCTACAACACTGTACAACCTCATGATGACCCTATGGTGATCACGATACAGATTGCCAATTGCATGGTCCACCGCCTGATCGTCGACACAGGCAGCAACTTAGACATCCTCTTTAAAGATAACTTGGAGAAGCTGAATTTGAAGCATTGGCGCTACAATAGCTGCTCAACCCCGCTATATGGCTTCACTAGAGATTCAATCATACCGGTGGGGTCAAAGATCCTTCCAGTGATCACCGAAACCTTACCCCTCAAACAAAATATTACGACAGATTTTGTTGTGGTTGACACCCTGTCTACCTACAACGTGATACTAGGAAGACCTTTCCTGTCATTATTGAATGGAGTTCTGTCCATCTATCATAACGTCTTAAAGTTTCCAGTAGGGGGATAAGGTTGGAGAGGTGTGTGGTGACCAGCAGGTAGCCAGAAAATGCTACATAATGTTTGCCAATCTAACAGCTTTGGCAAAACAGTTCGCACAATTTACGACAATCTAAGAAATTAAAGCACCAATGATGACCCTGGGAGATATAGAGCTCGTCGATCATCCAAAAGATGACCTCTTGGTACTAGAAGAGGAAGAACTAAACAGAGAATGGGCGAGTGGGTATTTAGTGGACAAATTAGAGGAAGTACCTGTCAGAAGTGACGATCCCTCCAAGGTAGTCAAGGTTGGGGCTACCCTCGAGCAAAGGGTGAATGAAGGTTTGATCGAGCTTCTCTGAGAACTCAGTGACATCTTCGCTTAGAGTCATGACGAGATGTCTGAGATCCCGATATTATTGGCTACTCATCGATTAGCAGTAGATCCGACCTTCAAGCCCGTCAAGTAAAACATGCGTCACTTTAACACCGAAAGGAACGCTATGATTCAAGAGGAACTGGATAAGTTGATCAGAGCAGGCTTCATCAGAGAAGCGCTACCCCGAATGGATCGCTAAAATGGTCATGGTTACAGTGGCGAATGGGAAATGACATATGTGTGTCGACTACAGTGACCTCAACCGGATGTGTCCAAAAGATAGATTTCCTCTACAAAAAATTGACCAACTGGTGGACTCCACTGTTGGAAACAAGCTCCTCAGATTTATAGATGTGTTCTCGAGGTACAACCAGATTATGATTCACCTCGCCGACCAAGATAAGACCAGCTTCATCACAGGGGCTACAAGGTAATGCCTTTCGGCCTCAAAAACACGGAAGCCATCTATCAACGATTGGTTAATCGATTGTTCAAACCTGAGATAGGGAGAACAATAGAGGTGTACATAAATGATATGATCACCAAATCCCGGGAAGCGAAAGAACACCACAAACATCTCCGTAGAACTTTCCAAATAATGAGGGAGAACCAAATGGGTTTAAATCCCGCCAAGTGTGCTTTCGGGGTTACATAAGGGAAGTTCTTTGGCTTTATGGTGATTGGGAGGGGAATCAAGCTTAACCCTGAAATGCTCCAAGCTATCCTGAACCTAGATTCCCCCGCTACTCTCAAACAATTCCAAGTTTTGAAAGGGCGTGTAGCAGCACTCAACAGGTTCATCTCGTGTTCCACAGACAAGTGTATTCCCTTCTTCAAAGCCATCAAACAGGGGAGGAACATGAAGTGGGACAAAGATAGCGAGCAAGCTTTCCAAGACTTAAAAGAGTCACTTGCCAACCCACCGTTGCTAGTTAAGCAAGTGCCAGGAGAAGAATTACAAGTATACCTGGCAGTATCGGAAACAGTAGTTAGCGGGGCTGAAAGTTCCTTAGATAGTGTGTGTCTATAACCTATAAGGGGGATGAATAGGTTTTAATCGAATCAATTACCGATTTTTCGATTAATGAGTATGAACATAAATTACCTCAAATAAACATTCAATAAAAACTAATCATGCTCAAAACAATAATATCTATGTGGAAACCCTCCAAATGGGAAAAACCACGGGCTGATATGTACGCCACACAACGGATCCTCAAATCCACTATTGAATAAAAGTTTACGACCTAGGTTGACCTCTTGTCACACCCTTCAGTTACTAACCCTTTCACTCTACCCAATGGGCCTTAATAGTGATTCTTGATCAACATGCTTGTGCACTATCCAATTAGTCACAAGACTTAACCTCAATGAAGAGTCAAACACAACCTAAATAAATATGATAAAATATTCAACATGTAAGAAATGCTAGGCAACACAAAATGTTTATCTAGGAATTCTAGGATGTCAATAAATGCAATTCCTAGGTATTAATGTCTATATAAATGCTCATAAGACCTAACTAAATATAGCTATGAAAGTCTAATATCTAGTTATCAAACAAAAGGCCAATCAACACAAGTTGTCATAAAACATGACAAAGAACAATCAATGCAATAAACAAATACAATCAATTAGACCTAAACAATATTTAAATGCAAAGCATAGAGATTTAGCTAGAAGGGCAAAATGGTCACAAATCCTAGCTATCATAAAATATAAATCTCAACAAACAATCAACGATCCAAGCATTTTATATATGCAATTAAACTCAATGACATGCATTTAATCAACAATAATTGCTAAACCTATGCATACATGTCATCAGAATGGAACAAGAGATTCTAGGGCATGTAGAGATTACCTAGTCAAAGATAAACATGAGAATCCATGCTTGGAAGCATGGATTGGAGTTTGGTTGAGTCAAAATGAGTTCTTGGGAGCTCTCTCTCTATTAGAGTCAATTTCTCCCTCAAAGAAAAGCTTAGACAATAAAAATGGCTTCTTGGACTCCCATTTAATCAAAGAGAAGAGAAGAGAACATATATATATATATATATATATATAGATAGATATATATATATTGTACCCTATACGAAACGGCATCGTCTTGGACGAAGGGCAACTAAATCCCGTCATGACCGTTGTCTAGACTGCGGTACAAAGAGCGGTGCAACGCCTAAGAACCTCCGTTTGGGAGACCGTTGAGCATGCAATAAACACAAGCCACGGTAGCAGCAGTGTGCAACGCCTGGAGAACACCGTTGTGCATACCGTGGTGGAGGCAATGCATATAGAGCGGTCCCAGCTGTAGTTAATAGGAAAATCTTCTTCTAAGGGCAAACTAAATGCATCAAACACCCAAGCAAGAGTTATGGCAAAAAAGACACACAATTAAGGCAATTAAGCATTCATGCAAGATGATCAAAAACATGCATGAGAGTGTGTGTGTGCACTAAAAACTCTTCAAACAAGGTTAAGCAAGTGATTTACCTTTTAAAGCTTGAGCTGGTTCTTGAACAATGATTGCCTAAACTACCCTTACATATTAATCCCCAAATGTGATTGTCAACGAAATGAATCAATCAAAAACTAAGGAACTTACAGGGTCTTTGGTTAAGGAGTGCCAGGATGGGGTCGAGAGACCTATCTACTATGTTAGTTGTGCGTTATCCAAGCCAGAGATAAACTTCCTCCCCTTTGAGAAGCTCACATTCGCCCTGGTCACCTCGACTAGGAAGCTTCGTCTGTATTTTCAAGCTCATACAGTGGCAGTAGTAACGGATCAACCTCACCGTTAATTCTTACGGAGGTCCGATATATCTGGAAGACTGGTTCTATTGGCTTTGGAGCTCACCCAGTTCAACCTGAAGTATAAGCCTCGAACAACAATCAAGGCTCAGGCTCTAGCAGACTTTATAGCTGAGTTCTCAGCCCTCCCGAGTGAAAGGACACCGGTAACACTAGATCTAACTCCTCAGAAACTTCAGGAAGGAAACAACTGGCTGGATGACAGTAAGCATGGACCCTTTACACTGATGAGGCATCTGGGCAGGCAGGGGTAGGTGCTGGCATAATCCTAATCGATCTTGAAAAAATGGAGTGTTGCCAATGTTTTAGTTTTGAATTTAAAGCAATAAGTATTAAAGCCGAGTATGAAGCTCTTATAACCGGAATGAAGGTCACCATCAAGTTTGCGGCTGATTATGTGTATATCAAGAGCTACTCACTACTCATTGTCAACCAGGTTACAGTACTTTACCAAGCCAAGGGTGACAACATGGCAGCCTACCTGATGCTAGTCCAGCAATTGAGGGAGAGGATCAAGGGATTCCAGATCGAGCAGATACCTATATAGCAAAACCATTGGGCTGACATCTTAACAAAGATAGCTGCAAATTGAAGACAAGCTCTTCCCAAGAGAGTACCCCTCTTGGTGACCTCCCGATCGAGCATAACAGCAGGCAAGGAAATGTGCCCTGTGGACCGGCTCCCATATTGGATGGACCCGATAGCTAACTTCGCCCAGGAGGGAAAGCTTCCCAATGACCTTTACCAAGCCCAAATGGTCAAAAGACAGTCAGTTCGGTATTGCCTGATTGATGGGTACCTCTACCGGAGGGGGAAATCCTTTCCCCTACTTTGATGTCTTCATCCGGACGATGCCAGTTGGGGGTTAAGAAAGGTCCATTCTAGGGACTGCGAGAAAAATATTAGTGGGGAGGCATTAGCATATCAAGTGCTCCGTATGGGATATTACTGGCTAACTATTCACCAAGACATAAAGAGTTTTGTACAATTTTGTGAACCGTGCCAGAGGACCACGAACTTGAGTCACTCACTGCCAGGGCGACTGGTATCTCTCAGTTCGCCCTACCCCTTTGCCATGTGGGGGGTCGACCTGATCGGACCGCTTCCTACCGCTACTGGGCAAGCTAAGCATGCTATCGTGGCAATCAACTATTTTACAAAGTGGGTCGAGGCAGAACCCATTTTCTAAATTTCAAAAGAAAACACAACGAGGTTCATCAAAACCAATGTGGTTTGCTGGTTTGGGACTCCACTTATCATTATAGCCAATCTAGGTAAACAATTTGACAATGCCTGATTCAAGGACTTCAGTGAAGGTTAGGGAATCAACCTCAGGTTCGCTTCAGTAGCCCACCTTCAGACTAATGGATTGGTGAAATCCACCAACAAAATTATCAAGAAGCTATTGAAGAGGATATCACAGCAGAAGAAAGGAAAATGGGCCAAAAAGCTTCCCGAGGTTCTTTGGGCATACCAGACTACAAAATGAACAGCTGCCGGCGAGACACCCTAGTCCCTAGCCTTCAGAGTTGAAGCGGTCCTTCCCATCAAGCATAAATTGACCTCATTCAGGGTACAACACTTTGAACCTGGGAGCAATGAGATAAAGCTCCGAGCTAATCTAGATCTCTTAAAGGAGAAACAAGACCTGGTAGTTGAGAAAGTAGCGATATACCAGAGTAAGATTGCCCGGTATTTCAACAGAAAGGTCAGAGCTCAAAATTTTAAGGAGGGAGATTTGGTTCTCAGAAAAGTGACCCTGAACACCCAGAAAAAGGTCAGATGGAGTCTTAGGAATCAACTAGGAAGGGCAATACTTGGTAAAGATGGTGGTCCGTAATATGGCCCACAAGCTAGAAGATATTGATGGTAGACCTATCGACCACACCTGGAATGCTGATCACTTGAGTAAATTTTATCCCTAGGTAGGAGACTCATGAGCAGACTACCTCATTTCACGTTTAAATAAGTTCTCAAAAATAATGTACTCTCTTTTGATCATCAATAAATTCTACTGTTAATTTCTCTATCTTCGATTGTATTCTTCATGACCTGTTAATTTCTCTAAGTACGTTATACACGAGTAAGTTTGCCATAACCACCTCGAGACCAAGGATCAGTCGGGGAAGCCCCTTCACTATCCCTGATGCCTTGGCCGGGCACTAGCCTCTGCCAAGAAAGGTTTAAGTATAAAAGCATAGTTTCCATCCAGATCTCGAGACCGGGATATAACTTGATAGCCATTCTGATGCCTTGGTCGGGCTACCACCCCTAAGAAGGGTCTGAGTGTAAGAGCATAGTTGCCATCCAAATCTCAAGACCGAGATATAGCTTGATAACCCTCTTGATGCCTTGGTCGAGCTACCACCCCTGCCATCCAGATCTCGAGACCAGGATATAGCTTGATAACCCTCATGATGACTTGGTCGGGTTACCACCCCAAGAAAGGAGCGAGGTTTCCATAACAGGATACCTTCCCGAATGACGGGAGAAGGGGTATCAACGTCGTTACTACACAACCTACGCCTAAGTATCAAACAATTGATTACTACTAGCCATTGGTTTTCATGAGCATGTAATTTTTTATATCGACAATTAAATGTATGGATGAGGAATCATCAGGGATGCAAGATACATTGCAAGGGGACTCCTCCTAAAGATATAAATACCTACCAAGTAACGGGAATTGGAGTTAGACGTCTACCCAGCTAGCAGACTTACGTTCAATAGATTTAGAGTTTTTCTTTACCAGATTCAGTTAAGTTATAATTATTTTGTAGGTGGCATCAATGTCGAGCAAGGAGTTATAACAAGTTTAAAGCTCATAATCATAACCAATAAAAGCAAGCATGAAAGAAATCCTAACAATTTTTCATTAATGATAAAAGAGCCTATCCCTTTGTAAGGCTACAATCTTCACTCAAGGAGCCCAATCCCCGATTCCTAGCTACACATAAAAAAACAGAGAAGGTAAGATAAAGCTGGTCATGAGTAAAACGGGGAGCCCACCCCCATTCTGGGCAATCAAGACAGGTCATATCAAGCTCTGGCTTCCTCTTGGTCACCTCCCGTTTCTCCACCACTTTACCAGTCCTTATCCATCGCCCCTCCATCCGGTGGTTACTCGCCATGGTTAGCCATTTTTTCCACCCCATCTTCCTAAAGTTGCTCATTTGCATGTTGCTCTACTTGGTCCTCCTCCAAGACCTCGTTAACTATGGCCATAACCTCATGGGGAATGGTCGATTCCCAAATTGTAGCCGTTGCCTCCATTCCTCTCTTCTCCACCTCCTAATCTACTCTAAGTGTTCTTTCAAATGGTCTAGGATCTCCTCCCGACCTCTGGTTGGATTTCCCCATGCTATGTGAGCTTAACCCTGCTTGAGGATTCCCCAAACTTGAGACTGGAGGGATTGAAAGAGGAGAGAAGATCTGCCATAACCGAAAGTTTCCTAGCTTCAACCATGCTAGAAGGGCCTGCTCCATCACCATTGGGATGAGACATCTCTGCGACCTTAGCCATGATCTCCTCTCTATCCCAGTTGGCAATAGTGGATAGATCGAAAGAATGAGGGAGAACTTTTACAACCTGATAGGAGGTATAAAAATACCTATCACTGAAGGAGGCATCCGCCTCGGCTTGCTGCTTGGCCACCTGGGCATGCAGAATATGGTTCTCGGTGTTTAGCATTTTAGCCTCAGCTTTCCAAGTATCTATTTGCTTAGCCCGACATTCAGAGTGAAGTCTCATGGTCGTAGTGAAGCTCGTTCAGCTTTGTCTCCATCCCCCGCTGGCTAGATGTCAGCTCCTATACTAGAGCTTAAGCTCACGCCAACAACCTTATGGCCCTCTCAGCTTTAGCCTCAGCTTTAACCACCCATCGCGGGGAGAGGCTACCTGGTGACATGTAGCTACGTTGAACTTGACAGCCTACAGATTGAAAAAAAAAGCTCAAGTTAGAAAACAGTCAAGCTAACTGTTACAAGAAAAGACAAAAGATGATGGTTAATTCGGCCAAAAACGTGGATCCCTTGGTGATCAGGATGTCTACAGGCATTGAAGCCATCAGGGAAAAACTGCCACCTGGGTAGGATGCTACAAACTGCCCCAAGAACTCGTAAGCATGACAGAGCTCGATTGATGTCATGGGCGAGCAGACGGGACCTCCTCAATACTAGCCTCGGGGACCTTCGAAGCTCGATGAGTTGGGAGTGTGGATGAAGAGGCAGAAACATCTGGCAAGTTGACCGTGGGGGCGATAAAAGTAGTAGCAGCTGCTCGAGAAACAAAGGACCCTTTACCCCGTACCCTGGTAGCCCGTGATGCGAGGAGCGCAATCTTGGACCTAAGCTAGGAAGGCGACGGAGGAAGAGCAGACGAAGCCCTAACTGGAATAGTTGGCCCCTATTTCTTTGAGGAAGCCAAAAGGGCTCCCCTGCTCAATCTAGTAGGAGGGGGAGGAGTGGGAGCTTGCTGAGGTTCGTGAGTAGCTGAAGCAACACAAAAACTTAAAAAAAAGGTGTCATAACCAAACTAGCAAATGAAATAGAGCAGGATAGCTTTCCGTTACTTTACTTACGAGGAGTAGCGGCGGAGATACGCATGTATTGATTCACCCTACAAGGATCGAAGGGATCAGTGGTAGGAAACTTCAGGTTCAGATAACTCCTGGCGAGGATGGTCTTCAAGTTTTGTTCAGACTCGTCCCACTATGGTTTGTCTTTGAAAGTTTTGGGGACCACGAACTTATGCCCGCCAATGAAGATCGAGCTGCCTTAATCATCCCCTGCTAGAATCCATTCCTCCTTCCAAGCATGATCTTTCTTTGAAGTGCCGGGAATGATGAAGTTAAGCTTGTTCTTACCCTTCATATAAAACTGACCTCGGGTGAATCAGACAGGCTTCCAATCTAAAAGAGATAAGCCAGATCCTTTACTCCGGGCTCCCTGGTAACTTTGCTTAGCTCGCATTGTTCCCTCTATAGCATAAGGAAGCTGATAAGAGGTCTCCATAAGCCAGGTGTCTACTAGAGAGGAACCAATTGTTAGGTACTAAGAGCCCGACTGAATGTGGGATGAAGGGAAAACCTGACCCCAGTCTCTAGAGCCGCTACATGAATTGGAAGCAAGCCTTTAGAAGGATTGAATATGACATTTTTTTAGGGGAATAAAGATAAAAACATTGTCGGGGATGCAATACTTAGACCTAAGACGACCAATCGACTTTGGATTAGTGGTTGAATACGAGATGACCCTGAAGCCGTAAGGAAGAAGCCCCTCCAAAAGAGGACCAACAACTGTAACTGGAACCTTCCTTGCAACATCATTCCTAGGTTCCCTATTAGAATCTTCATCGACCAAGTTCAAAGGGTTATATGTCCTGTTAGAGAACCTGGTCCCAATGGCTACATTCTTGTTCGATCGGCGACGCTGGGGGTCTGGAGGATAGTCATCACTGTCGAAATTCTTTCACGTTCATTTGCTTTGAACGAGACTAGTGACCTCCTCACCATCGAATTATAGTTGGTTTTTGACATGGTAGAGAGAGGTTTCGATTTAGACGAAAGGGAAGATTAAGGCATTGCTCGAGAAGGAAGCGAGAATGAGGTTTTTCCTCATTGAAAGTTTGAATTTTGATAAAAACAAGGAAAGCTTGGAGAAATCAACGAGATATTTGAGTTTAAATAAGGGAGAAAGAAGCAGTGATGCGGGTGACATGGAAGCAAAATCTTCGGTGAGGATTGCCTTGAATCTCGGAGGCCGATATAACGAAGCCGGATTATTTTGAGAAGCACGCCGATCTCCGCTCGCCACGTCACGCACGCATTTAATGAGAGGATTTCCACCAAGATTCTTGTAGCAATAATAGAGGGAAAATTTTCCCAATTAAAATGGGAAATCAGACTCAAACCCCAACTAAATCACTATTGTTCTAGTAAGAGGAGACTTCTGTTAACAGCCAAATTTGGCTAGAGACCAAAGGGAAATTTTCCACTCTCCTAGCCTGGGTCTAAATCCGGGATTACCTACCATGGTACCATGGCTCCGGGGGTCGAGCTATTGGGCTACCCAGCAGAAGCAAGGAAAGGCCGACACTCCTCAGGAACACCCCAAGTGAAGTTCGACACAATCAGATCGTGCTCCTTACGCCGAAGCTGGAGCCCAGAGCACGCTTGACACATGATGATCCAGGCTTTCCAAGGTCAAAATTACCTCGTAACCTCTTAGAAGCCCGCCATCCTCTCCAGACATAAAGAGGGACCTATAAGGACATCAAGTTTAAACTGTAGTATCGCTCCACTTGGCCAAAGAAAGATTTGAACCTATCTAGACAGGTAGAAGGAAGCTTGTCAAAGCTCCGTTACCACCAAAAAGCACCCACAGGGGGCATATCAATCTCCGAGGGACTTGGAAAGGTCAGACCAAGCTCTCGGTACCAAAACTAGAACGCAGGTATACCTCTCTCTTTGAGGAAGCGAATGGCATACTCGACGGCCTCCATGAGGCATCACACCATGAAGACGTACTGAATCATATCCACACTCCAACAAACATTAAAACATCGTGTACGTACAGGGCAGATGATTGAGTCCAAAAGGAAACAAACTTATCTTCACCCAAGATATTCTCGAATCCTTTATTAGTCAAAGTCAACAACATTTAAAACAAAAGATCCCGCCCGATAGTGGGGGATTGGATTCGATGAATAATGGCGGGAGTATCATGAGTTTAACCTATTATAACTATGTATAAATATGTGTTATCATGCAAGAGGAAAAAAAGGGAGAGAGACTTTAGCCTAAATTTTATGATCAAAACACGACTACCATTGTTATCAACTATTCAACATGCATGAAGCCACCACCCCACTATACCCTAGAGAGAATTTGAGGAATTTTTGTATGATATACATAATTGATAATAAAAGTGTTATATTCTCTTTCTCATTGTATTAACATCTGTTTTAAAAATCCACCATTCTTCGATTAAACTAGGTACCCAAGGTACCATCCCCAGCCACCACCTCTGCGTTAGTGGTCTCGAGGGTGTTAAATAGAATTCCTCATCCCGAGTGAATTTTCCGTTAACACAAGGATCCTAAAGCAAGAATGCTAGTATCAAGATTCGTCTTATCCAAATATACTGAGATCGATTTTCATTTTAAGTAACGGCTACCTGTAAGAAGGGATAGGAAAACTCTTCAAGTATTATATATCCTGACTCTAACTCCAACTATATACAGGTGTTAAAGTTAGGAGGCACTTCTGTTAATAGTAAAATTTGGCTAGGGACCAAAGGAGAATTTTCCACTTCCCAGCCTTCATGCAAGGGTCCAAATTTGGGTGTATGTAACGGGGTATCAAGGTCCATGAGGTCGAGTTACCACGCCATCCTGCAGGAGCAAGGCGAGGCTGCCCATGCCACTTGAGCACCTTGTATGCATCCAGGCTCGATAAATAAAGCCCGACGTGACCATATCAAGCTCTCTATACCAGGATAAAAGCCCGAAGCCAGGTCGATGTGGGAGAACCTGGGTTCCCTAAGGTTGAGGTATCTCACGACACTTTCTTAGAGCATATTACCATTTCTACTTTCATAAAAAGACCTTTAGGGTGCCAAACTTGTCTTGCAAATGCCCTCCTGCCTCGTTGAGGTATAATATCGACCTGTTCGAGCAGAAAAGGAAAAAGCTAGTAAAGCCCCATCATCACTAAAAAATGCCAACACGATTAGGACAAGATCCACTGTAGATTCCGGTATGGTTAAATCAAGTCTCTATTAGCAAGAGCAGTACTCGAGCGTACCTCTCCACCCTTCCAAAAGCAAGCCAATGCCACCTATTTATGGTGAACACCTTACCCGGGGTTTACCAACCAAGCTTCCCTACATCGTCGGATTCCAGCACTGTCAAATTAAGCTCCACTGAAAGCCTTGTAAGGTGGAATCAAGCTCCGTACGACCTGAATGGTACCTTAAGGTACCTCACTCTCAGATCGATACCCGAGTACTGGGATACCAGCTTTGGAACCCATCTGGGGTACGCCTCCTCTACAAGGTAGGAAGAATGATATCAGTAAGGTACCATGCCACCATAATATAGAACCAGAGTTATCCTCTAAGAGAGAGGGTTGACTTTCATGATTACTATTAATGAGGTCAACCATATTAATGGAGGTAATCAACCATATTAATGAGGTAAACTATATTAATGTAGGTATTCCACCCTATTAATGATATAATCAATGCCATTAAGGGAAGATTAGTCAACTCTTTTGGCCACCATTAATGAGAGAGTCCAAAGAGGAAACAAATACATTTGCCTCTAAGATATCCTCCACAGTCAATTATTTGGGGTCAACTACAACAGAAAATCCCGCCTAATAAGGA
This sequence comes from Dipteronia dyeriana, assembly GCA_032871835.1. NCBI lineage: Eukaryota > Viridiplantae > Streptophyta > Magnoliopsida > Sapindales > Sapindaceae > Dipteronia > Dipteronia dyeriana. The sequence goes on from CM065296.1 coordinate 25,564,262, forward strand.
AAGGAGAACAATTCAAGAATCCTAGACTTGCACACCAAGGTAGTTACACCATGTATAAATACACTTGTAATAGCATCGACCACACATCTGATATCGGGTATCATCTCTAATTCTAGAAATGACCAGCATTATACAAGTCTACATACTTCGTCTAAGTTCTCCCTATATCATCATTGTATGTATACCTTTACCAGGAACATACCGATATCGGATAACACTCGATCACTATTGTAAACTCTCCAGAGCACCACGGTTGTATTATATCTCCATTGTTGTAAGCTTATAGGAGCATCACTTGATATATATATACAAGAAAAGGTCTTTCTCCTTCCCTTAGATACTGCCTCAAGATTTTTTAGCATGTGATCATTCGTGAATCTTTTTCCCGCTTGGTCAGTCCAAATCTCTATACATAAGACATGTTTTTCTCCTATTTATCTCCTATATTATGCATGTATGTATGTGTATGAGCTAGATTCCTACCCCGCTAGATCTAGCACTCTTATCCTCTTATCTACATGCCAAAGTCGCATATCAAGATAGGGAGAAACTATCCAGACCCATCTATAGGGAGTCGATGAGCTCTCCTGCACGCTCCCTACACGAGAAGACAAGGATCCGACACAAAAGCCAGATAAACCCACCTTCTTACTCACTGTATAGGTTGTGGAACAACAAGAAGAAATTGGGGTCTAGGACCAAGCTCTAAGTACCATGATAGGTTCCGACCCTAACCGAAAGCACATAACGATGAAGAATCGCTACTGGGTGGCCCACTCTTTCTCGAACACATCTATATCACCTATGAGCACCAATCCTGCCTTTTTATTCGTCATTTGGGTTAAGAATACCCAGAGAAGAGATCGGATACCAGGGATTAAGGACCAAGATCAGCACATTTATCCCAAGAAGGGAACCTTGAGCTCCTCATATCTCCGCCATATGCACGAGGCCCGAAGGGTGGGATGACTCATCTCCTACCTACTGCACCCTCCTTCATATTCAAACAAGATCACCAAGGTATAAGGTACCTACCCACTGCCACCTACCGGGTAGCGGGTAGAGGGTGTTAATCGAGTTTTTTCAGCCAGTGGGAATTTTCGGTTAACATTATCAAAAGGCATTGATTGGATTAGATAATTTAATAATTATGCACAAAAAACTGATAATATATGCTAGGAATATGGAAATGTTTGATAATAAATGTTTACGGTGATTTTTGGATCACGTGGGATCGATCACGCGTCAAACAAGTTAATGAAAATTGATGAAAAAAATACAATTTTAAAAGAGAAAGGTAAGAAAGCAAAACACAAATTTATGTGGTAAACCCCATGGTGGGGAAAACATCCTAGGTTGCTGGAGAACGATGAGTAAAAATCCACTATAAATAAAATAATTACATGTTCAACCTTACCTGCTCTCTCCTAAATCGATTTTCGCTAACCCCCTACAAGCCATGTTTAGGGTCTATTTAAACTTGTTATAGAACCCTAATTCTTGGTGTACAAGTAATGGAAATACCCTAGATAAAATCCTAACTTATTAAAGTCGTGTTTCCATTTTTTTGCTGATTGTATTTTATTACATTTAGGCTTCTTGCCTAATCTGAACTTTGATGTCTATAAGGATGTTTACATCCTTATCAAAGTGTGCTTCTTGGCGCCTGTTTTGAGTAAGACTCATATTTCTGGTTCCTAAGTTGAAATTCGATTGAATCTGATGCAGCCCACGTGTCAGCAACCGATCACTTATTCCCTTTGGTTCAGTTTGTCTCCTGACCGACTGTGTATCCTGATCAAATGCTTGGCCCCAACCATCTTGATAAATTAGACCTGGTCTTTTACCCCTGATCGAATACTTGGCCTCGACCATCTTGATAAACTGATTGGGTCTTTTACCTCCGATCGAATACTTGGTCGAGATTTTACCTGGTGTTCTGTGGTTAATGAATGATCGGTTTAGCTTATTTATCTTTTTGATGACATGGCCACGTGGACTATAATTTCTTCTGAGGTTTTGTGTCGATCAAATTTTACTAATAACAATACCCCCTTAAACATACAAGGCCGGGTATTTCACTCGGTGAAGTGTGTTTAACTTGTTCCATATTCTTGTCTTGTAGTTCATTAATGTCCATTTAATGTTTTACAACTATCATCCAGGTCGCTTCAGCTAACGCAATCATATGGCCACTTTTGAATTTCGAATGGCTCGTGGGTTTCGATTTTTACGCACCTACTTCCACTCTCACTTGGTGAAGTGTATGCTTCTAATGATGTCACTTATACCTGTATATACTTTGAAACTCTTTGTCTTCTCTTTTCATGACTCTGTAGATTCTCTTCCAAGCGAAACCCTAGACTTCACCTTTGAGCTCTTGGTGTTTCTTTTTCTTGTCATTCCTTTTATTCTTCCACTGCTTTCATTATCACTCCAGGTATGGACCCATCTCTTCATCATTGTTATTTTGAACTTCTCATGCATGCTATCGACATTAGTGATAATGAGAATATCATCAGGCTTGAATCCATTCTTTGGGATCAACTTCATCCATACACTCCTTTCATTTCAACCCATTACTCTGAATGTTGATTATTCTATGGCTCGTGCTGAGTTTGTTCCTTCATCTGCTGATACTTCTGGTCATGTTCCCATTGGTCGTTGTTAAGATATATCGAAGTCATCTAGCACCAGACGGGCTTCCAAAGCTTTACCTAGGGAGACCACTCGTCTAGCGTACGATTTAAAAATAACTTCGCAGACACTAAAGATAAAAGATGTTCCAAGAGGACGATGGACTCATATGCTAAAGTTCACAGCAATCAACCTTGTTCATTTAACTTGGAGATAAATATGGTGATAAAAGATGAACTTGAGAAGTTTCAGGATCGGTTTGATATTCCACGTTCGGTGTGGCTATCTTACATTGGTGATCGGGGTTTTATGGACTCCTCCTCATGGTGCACTTGCGATTTACGGTGCCATGTTGTCTTATAGGGTTACTCTTCCTCTCTAGCCTTTCATCGCTCGAGTTTGGAGGATGTAAGCATCTTCTCTGCATAACTGACCCCTTACTCATATAGGGTTTTGATTAGCTTATGGCACCTGTGAAAGAAGCTTTGTGCCAAGTACCCCTCGATCCCCAAAAGATACATAACTTCAATACCTTGGGTCGATCGGATACATGAGACACTTTTTACCTCCAGTCATTATTATCGAGTGCTTGGATTCCCCACAGTTATAAAGATAAGCCAATTCCTCCTTCGGATAAAGATCATAAAGAATTCATCTACGGTGTCCTTCGTCAAACAAATATTGGATGAACAACCAGCTCTTCGTAGATGGCGACTGGGGTGAAACCGTTGTGGCCAATCCTTCCCAAGGTTTGGGTCGAAATAGAGTCCCAAAGCATGTCTACATCCTCGATCATTGGAATAAGGCTGCTCTGTTGATGACAAGGAGTCAGGCTGACATAGTTGTTGCATGACTCCTTGTCAAGGTAGCCCAAACTTCTTGGGAGGCAAGGGATTAGTGATCCCTGTTTGTAGAGAAAAACTTGATTGATCTAGGGCTTTTTCCAGAGATCTCGATTCAACACAAGCGATGTATGTCTTCATTGGTGTGTTATCTAGTTTTATTTACGTATTGTGTTGTTACTTCATGCTCTATCTTTTTGTTGCAGTGCATGAGGTAGATATCGTTGCCGGTGAGCAGGCTGAGAAATCCAAAAATCTTGATCGGGTAAGCAGAAAGGCGGCAACTGATAAGATTGCCCAGGGTGTTAGGTTTTAGTTTGTGTTGGAATTAATTCCATATCAAAATGATGTTTACTTGTAATGATTTAGTTGTTTAGACTCATGATGATTCAAGCTTCAAAGAAGGATGAAAACCAAGTCAAAGCAAGTTCTAAGTCTTCAAAGAGAAAGGATGCAATTTAATTCTACAAAGGTATACTAAGACCTTATCTTTCTCTTACAAGGCTTAGGCACACACACATACAATTCATACATTTGTGTCCCTGCATCATTGTGCACCATTATAGGCACACACATACAATTCATTCATATGTGTCCCTGCATCGTTGTGCACCATGTATAACACATTCACACACTTGAAGATGAATGCTCATGCATTGGTATGGAAATAACATGTTTTGGAAAATGCATGATTGGAAACTATCTCTATGTAGTTTGCATTCTAGTGTGAATTGTGTTTATGTGTGTATATGTTTGTATAACATGGATATTGAACTTGAATTTAGTCTTAAATCATTCTTGATTGAGTTCCGGTCATTTCGGTTTCTCATACTATTGATTTCAAGTTCTTAGTCAAAAGATACTACACTTTCAACTCATGTTACATACATTGTGTTCGTATTCATATATTGAGTCAAATTATTATTATCTGGGTTGAGTATCTTATATGTACATGTCCGTGTGAGAGTTATGGTTCGCAATCCATAAACGGATTTGAATTCGAAGTTCAGAGGCCAGAGAACGGTCGAAGAACGAGAAGGGAGCGCGAGAGGAAAAGTAGTGCAACCAAGCACTCTTTCCGGAGATGGAGTGTGGCCATCTTGGGACAGAATGCTTGCTGCCCCGAGATGCCCATGTGCCATCTCGGGCAGCAGGTATGCTTGGGCACTTAAGGTTAGTTTGGTCATTCTTGCTTCCTTTCTTTCCCTCTCCTTTATAATCTCTTTCCCTCTCACATTTCATTCCAAGAAGAAATTCAAACTTGTGTGCAGAAATTTTCTCTCTACATTTTCTCACCTTCCAAACACAATAACTTCGTCATTTGAACTCCGATTTGAGTGATTCGAAGTTGAGAGTGTTTGTCTATTCATCCTCCATCTTTTCTCTGAAGGTTTGAGTGAGTTTTGTCGCTGTCTTTGGAGTCTATACACACAAAAACGGGACTGCAACTAAATCAACTAAGGTATTGATTTTCTCTAAAAGTTTTCATTTAAAACTTGGTCAATTGCCTGGGTTTTATTCTTCAACTTATATATGTGTATTGTGAGTGTTTTTATTTGAGTTTTTGAACTATTTTAAAGCTAGGTTGAATTTCAATTGAAATCATACATGTTGAGTTAGGTTTTGATTTTGCCTATGTTTTCACATGGTTGGGATTGTATTGTGCTAGCTTTGATTCTAGGACTATTTCATGATCTTTGATTGATTGATTTTGTGAAAAATAGTTCCTCACATGTATTAGACTCTCTTGGCCGAATTCTCATATCAATACATGTGTTTATGTTCTTTTGAGCTATTCATGTGTTTTGTTGAATCTATGATTAGGAATATGCTCTAGAACTTTAGCTTAAATCTAATTGACTTTGTCATATGATTTTAGCATGTTTTTGGTTTGTGTGATTTAAACTTGATCTTGTGATTTATTGAACATATCTTGTGATTCAAGTTTAGATCTATGCATGTATCTAGGTTGTGATTATTGTTGAACATATCTTACATGATCTAGATTGTTTATACATGCATGATTGACTAGACTATAAGTGACTTGTGCATTCATGCTCATGTCTAGTATTTTCCATAGGATGTGTTGATCATAGCATTCTATGTTGCGTGTTTGTTTGCGTTTTGCATTCATGATCACCTAGATGCCTTGTGAGAAGGAAATCTTGACAATAGGTGTCAGACCTATGTTGTTGAGCAAGAAGTCTTGGCAAGAGGTGTGAGTCCTTGGATTGTCAAGCAAGGAAGTCTTGGCTAGAGTCGGGAGGATTCGGATAGTCGAGAAAGAAGTCTTGCATAGGGTCGTGAAGATCCGGATAGGTGAGCGAGGAAGTCTTGACTAGAGTTGGGAGGACTCGGATAGTTGAGCAAGAAGTCTTGCCTTAGGTCGTGAGGATCCTGTAAGGTGAGTGAGGAAGTCTTGACAAGAGGTGTGAGGCCTCGATTGTTGAGCGTTAGGGCGACATCTTCATGAGTAGGATAGGAGGGTAGTTTCTAAGTGAAAGGGTCATTTGAGAGATTGTGCTTGTCTTATTTACTAGTGGATTTTGTTTGCCGGTGGCTGCTAGCTCGTGGATGTTTCCTCTTCGGAGGTTTACCACGTTATATCTTGTGTTAACTTTTCTCTATCCCTATCTCTCTAGTATTTGTATTTGTTATTTGAATACTATGGATAGAACTCTTTATGTAAGTTGACTTCCTTTCTATTATATAGATTGTGTATGTGTTACAATTACTTGTTTGTATCACACTTTACTTATTTTATATATTGATTAAGTATCTTTAATTAATATATATACTGTGATACAAGCAATCTAGAAGGACAAACTTTTGTTTATTTCTAAAGGAGTCAAAAAATGTGTCTAACCTATTCACCCCCCCCTCTAGGTTAACCTTGAGCATTTAACCATATTTGTATTTTAAATTGGTATCAAAGCAGGACATTAGATTGCACTTAGTGTGAGTCTGGGGTGATTCATTCACGTTTTTTGCAAGGCGTTTGAAGTCATGGGTTTACAAGATTATGTAATGGCGGAAGGAGCCTTAAATACTAGGCCATCATTACTTTGAGGCACTAACTATGGGTATTTGAAGTTGAGGATGAAACCCTACATTCGCTCTATTGATGATAGGCCTTGGATGGTAGTTGACGAAAGTTATAGTCCTCCTACCAAGGTTCAATAGGATGGAACCATGATACTCAAGCCAAGGAGTGAATGGACAACGAATGAGTTTGAGGTTGCTAAATGGAACCATCGTGCTATGAATGCCATCTTTGGAGGAGTTGATGGGCATCAATTCTCCAACATTCAAAATCTTGAATCCGTAAAGGAAGCTTGGGATACTCTCCAAGTTACTAATGAAGGAACCTTAGTGGTGAAGAAATCGAGGCTTCAAATGTTGGCTTTACAATTTAAAGGTTTAAGTATGGGTGAAGAAGAAAAGTTCGAAGACTTCCAATTCCGACTTTTTAACATAGCTAACCAATGTCAAGCACTTGGAGTACCTATCTCAAAAGAGCGTTTAAATTGGAAAATCTTTAGGTCTCTTCCTAAGAGATTCAAATCAAAGGTGATGGCCATTGAGGAAAGCAAGGATGTGGATAGTATGAACATCGATGAGTTGCTTGGGTCTCTCCAAACTTATGAGATGTGCTTGAAGCCAAAGATTAAGAGTAAGGAAATTGCTCTTAATGCTATTGAGGAGGAGAGTGATGATGAAAATGAAGAGATGGCTCTTTTGTTTTGAAGGTTTAAGAAGTTTCTAAAGAAGAATGCCAAGCCTAGAGGCAAGTCTTCGAAGGAAAAGGGAGTTAAGAGACCATCATCTCCAAGGAATGAGAAGAATAGTCAAGCCATGAACAAGAAAGATGTTCAATGCTATAATTGTCATGGTTTCGGTCACTTCGCTAGTGAGTGCACCAAAAAGCCATCTAAGAAAGACAAGAAAGGAAAAGTGTTGGCGAATACTTGGAGTGATGATAACTCTAGTGACAATGAGAGCTCTAGTAGTGAGTCTTCAAGTGATGAAGAGTTGGTGAGCAACTTTGTAGCTGTACCGGTTTCTCATTCTCCACTAGATGTTGATGGTACAATATCTTTGAACAAGAACTTTGATGCAAATCATCATGGAAGCTCTAGTTCCATTCCTACTAATCTTGGGTTGTTGAAAAAGATAGAAATGCTTGAAGAAGCTAGAGATAATGCTCAAAGAGAAGTAGTTGAGAAGGATGATTTGATCAAGAAGCAACTAGATGAGTTTGTGGTTGTCACTTGTAGACTTCTTGGTGAGAAATGTGATATTATGAAGAAGTTTAGAGAACTTGAAAAGATAAACCTTGAGAAGGATAATTTGATATCTTCTTTAAAGAAGAGAGAACAAGAATTGATGGAAGAGATAGACACGGCTAAGGAGGCTATCAAGGACTTAGTGAATAATTCGGTAAGTGTGTCTAGTGTTAGGAATCTTGTTAACTCTCATAGTGGTGAAGACGACTTGGTAGTTGAAGAGGAGCTTTTGGAAGCACCACTTCTTACACACTTTGATGAAGTCGTGACTGATAAGAAACCACACAAGAAGAGAAGATCAAAACCATGAAGAAGTTGGCGAACAAGGTATCTTTGTAAACTCCAAGTGAAGCTAGTTCAACTCTAAAAGGTACAATCTCATCTTTTATTCCAATTTGCCATTATTGCAACACAATAGGTCACATTAAGCCTAGGTGTTATAAATATATTGAAAACTGCAAATTAGGAAATGAATCTAGGGATAAGGAGATTAAATTTCAACTTGAACATGCTAAGGATTTGAAAGTTGAAAAACATGATAAGTTTAGTAAGCATGAGAAGAAGTTGTGGAGTAGAAACAATACTAATCTTGTTCAACTTGACAAAGCTTGTGTTGAAAATGTTAAGGAAGAGTGTGTTAATGATATTCTTGTTAATCAAGTCATTGAAAGACTTTACTCTAGATTTAACATTGTTGTCAAGGATGATATTGGAAATGTTTGTGTAGGTACACCAAAGAACAAGTGGTTCAAGGGTGAGTGCTCTTATCACTAAAGTAAGAAGCACATGTGAGATAGCTTTGAGTCTATATATCAATTGTGTTGAGAATTCTTGCTTGCTAGCTTTGAATACTCCATGTATTGATATGAACTTGGTTATCTCACATCATGGTTGTTATGATGGTCAAAATTTGTTGATTAACTTTAGAGAAGTTCTTTTGTTATATGTGTCGATTGAGTTGAGATATTATGTTTTTTATACTCTTGTTGTCAAACATTGTCAACTTAGTGTCATGAGGACATTCAAGGCAAGAGTGCTCATAAAAAGGGCGGAAGTATAATATTTGGTGAATATAATGTGCAAAAAGGTATCTCTTTACTCTAATGCATGTTCTCTTAGATATTCATCTTTTGACTCAAATTTTGACATACATCTCATAGCATGTCATATTAGAGAATTTTGCATAGCATACATATGGTTCATTGACATTTGCTATTTTAGGATCTAATAGTGACATTGTTCACATTGATCTTAACTTTGATGATTGTTTTTGTATGGTATATTGAGTGGCATTACTTTTGAAAGTATGAGCTTCATATTCTTTGAAAGCTACTCATTAGAGAAGTAATGATCTTGAATAAGTCTCTACTTATTGCTCTTAGATCATGTGCTTATGAGCCATAAAATTTTGGTTTCTAAAAATTGCACCTTGCTTCTCTTATATGTTTTGCTAGTAGGTTGAGTTTACTAATATGTAAACATTGGATACACCTTGAAGTTTTTATGCTTAAGTACATTTAAAATGACCTATGGTTAGTATCCATTTTGCTTCGGCAATTACATAGAGCTCAACGAGCACTTTCATGAAAAGGGCTACACACATTGGTTGTGAAAGCTACCCAATGTTGGAAAGAGCTACACCATTGTGATGAGTGAAAGCCGTCATGAAGTGAATTTTGTTTATGTAAAAAAAAATCTTTGATTCAAAGCCTAAAAAGAAAAGGAGGAAGGCTTAAAAAGAAGTTTAGTTGAAAATCAAATGAGCTCGTGTTGAAAAATAGAAATGGGATGACGAGCCACATGCATACACACGCTCATATGTTGAAATCTATTCTCTTAAAAGCAAAAAATCCGGATGATAATCGGTTTGACATTTTATGTAAAAAGCTTAAGATGAATAGTTTTTGGAAATTGTTTGCATGTTGATTATCAAACTACTTCTTGATATATATTTGAAGCATATCTCTCCCACACACACTTTGTTTATGAGTATGATGATATTTTAGCAATTGTTGAAGAATTATAAGAGAACTTGAAAAATCTGCGTGTATCTCTCTTAGCATATGAAGCTTATTTTGTTGATATTTCTTCAAATTGCTTGAATGTGTGATTGTGTGAACATCTTTGTGAACTTTATGCTATCATGGATTTTAGTTATAGCATTTATCAAAGGGGAGCATTGTATGCCAGGCATTGTTCTCTTTTATGATATGTCCACATGCTTCATTTTGTTACATGTTGGCATATTTTGACTTAATGATACTTGTAAGATATTACTCACTATCTTTGTCTTGCATGATAATTCATTCTTAAGTCATATGTCATTGTTTTATATATTTGAGACTAATAAGCTTGTTTTGCCTTTCACTTACTTTTGTTGTATGTTTATAGCATGTTATATCACAAGAACAAATGGGAAGAACCAAGGTTACCGGGAGTGGAAATCAATCAAATCCCATTGTGAAAGCCAAGTCTACCTAAAAGGGATCCAAAGCTTCAAGGTCAAAGGATTTAAGGATCTTTGGAACTGAGAAGATATTTCAAGAGAGAGGCATTGACTTAGGTAAATGTAAAGATTCTGACGTTCTTAAATGCATTAAGGATAGGAATTGGGAATCTTGGGTGAGCATGTTAGGAATAGTAAATGATACTCTTGTTAGAGAGTTTTATCTTGAATATAGAGAGAGTGCCACCTTATTGGATGCTTTGATAGAGATTAGGGGTATTGTGTTTAGAGTTAACCCGGAAAACATTAACAAGTTTCTTGGGCTATCTAATGATATAGATTAGAACTTTCTAGATGTAGATATCATTGAGAATCTTAATATCATGGGTAGAACTCTTTGTGACAATGCTTCTTTTGAGTGGAAAGGTAGAGCATATATTAGTCATTTTGAGTTAACTAAGGCTAGTGCATTTTGGCATCTATTCATTTGCACTAATATTATTGGATCTTCGAATTCAACCGAGTTGAATAAAGACAAGATCAAAATAGTATATGCCTTGGTGACTAATCAACCTATAAACCTAGGGGATTTACTTATTTTTAATTTTGATAATGAGGCTTTCTCAACTAGAATAGATAAGAAGTTTGCATTACCGTGGTTTATAACTTCTTTGTGTTAGCTCGTGGTGTTAAGAGTAGAGGAGATGATGTGTTGGTACAACCCTTGGAAAAATATAGTGATAAACGTGTGTCATACATGTCATATAAGGATAAGGGTAAGACATGTGATACTTTTGGACTATTTAGTAGTTCACAAGTTGATTGTCAAGAGACTAGATAAACATTCTTCCGGATTGGGCTTTACATTTGAAGAAAAAGGTTGATGAGCTTAGTGCTATAGTTGATAAACAAGATGCTAGAATACAAGAGTTGGAGGAGTGTATTGCCTCAAGTTCAAGACCACCTCTCAAGCATTATGTTAGGTCAACTACACGCACATCTTTCTTTGGTGGATCTAGTAGCTAGTATTTGAGTCTCATGGTATGTTTCTTACCTTTTGGCATCATTTCATGTCAACAAGGGGGAGAAAGAGTTTCTAAAGATTTGCTAGTTACTTAGTTTCCTTTTTATGTTGTTTTTGTGAACTTTTGAACTTTCAATGGCATGCAATAATTAGTTTTAAGATTTGGTTAAGAATTCTTATATTTTGGCATGTATTGAGGGGGAGATACATGTATCTGTGGACTTAATTGTATATTCTTATCCATATTATATATTGCCATTTGTTGTTTTTCTCTTGTATATGCATTGTGCTTTGAGATGATTTGTAGGATGCTTCAAAGAAAGATCAAGATGAAGTTCAAGAGTTGGTGAAGATTAGTTATAGGAATCTTACTCATTGTAATGTGAGGGAGTGATTTTGTGACCTATCTTCACTTTGATATTTGTAGTAAATGTATAGGTTTTTTGACATGGAATTTGCCAAAGGGGGAGATTGTTAGGTTTTAGTTTGTGTTGGCATGAATCCCATATCAAAATGATGTTTACTTGTAATGACTTAGTTGTTTAGGTTCATGATGATTCAATCTTCAAGGAAGAAGAAACAACAAGTCAAAGCAAGTTCTAAGTCTTCAAAGAGAAAGGATGCAATTCGTTTCTACAAAGGTATACTAAGACCTTATCTTTCTCTTACAAGGCTTAGGCACATACACACATATCATACATTTGTGTCCCTGCATCATTGTGCACCATTATAGGCACATACATACAATTCATTCATATGTGTCCCTGCATCATTGTGCACCATGTATAACACATTCACACACTAGAAGATGAATGCGCATGCATTGGTATGGAAATAACATGTTTTGAAAAATGCATGATTGGAAACTATCTCTATGTAGTTTGCATTCTAGTGTGAATTGTGTTTATGTGTGTATATATTTGTATAACATGGATATTGAACTTGAATTTAGTCTTAAATCATTCTTGATTGAGTTCCGGTCATTTCGGTTACTCATACTACTGATTTCAAGTTCTTAGTCAAAAGATACTACACTTTCAACTCATGTTACATACATTGTCTTCGTATTCGTATATTGAGTCAAATTATTATTTTCTCGGTTGATTATCTTATATTTTCATTTCCGTGTGAGAGTTATGGTTCGTAATCCATAAACGGATTTGAATTCCGAGTACGGAGGCCGGAGAACGGTCAAAGAACGCGAGGGGAGCGCGAGGAAAAGTAGTGCAACCAATCACTCTTTCCCAAGATGGCGCATGGCCATCTCGGGAAAGATTTCTTGCTGCCCCGAGATGCCCACATGCCATATCAGGCAGCAGGCATGCTTGGGCACTTAAGGGTAGCTTGGTCATTCTTGCTTTCTTTCTTTCCCTCTCCTTTATAATCTCTTTCCCTCTCACATTTCATTCTAAGAAGAAATTCAAACTTGTGTGCAGAAATTTTCTCTCTACATTTTCTCACCTTCCAAACACAATAACTTCGTCATTTGAACTCCGATTTGAGTGGTTCGAAGTTGAGAGTGTTTGTCTATTCATCCTCCATCTTTTCTCTGAAGGTTTGAGTGAGTTTTGTCGCTGTCTTTGGAGTCTAATCACACAAAAACGGGACTGCACCTAAATCAACTAAGGTATTGATTTTCTCTCAAAGTTTTCTTTTAAAACTTGGTCAATTGCCTTGGGTTTTCTTCTTCAACTTATATATGTGTATTGTGAGTGTTTTGATTTGAGTTTTGAACTCTTTTAAAGCTAGGGTGAATCTCAGTTAAAATCATACATGTTGAGTTAGGTTTTGATTTTGCCTATGTTTTCACATGTTTGGGATTGTATTGTGCTAGCGTTGATTCTAGGACCATTTGATGATCTTTAATTGATTGATTTTGTGAAAAATAGTTCCTCACATGTATTAGGCTCTCTTGGCCGAATTCACACATAAATACATGTGTTTATGTTCTTTTGAGTTATTCATGTGTTTTGTTGAATCTATGATAAGAAATATGCTCTAGAACTTTAGCTTAAATCTAATTGACTTTGTCATATGATTTTAGCATGTTTTTGGTTTGTGTGATTTAAACTTGATCTTGTGATTTATTGAACATATCTTGTGATTCAAATTTAGATCTATGTATGTATCTAGGTTGTGATTATTGTTGAACATATCTTACATGATCTAGATTGTTTATACATGCATGATTGACTAGACTATAAGTGATTTGTGCATTCATGCTCATGTCTAGTATTTTCCATAGGATGTGTTGATCATAGCATTCTATGTTACGTTCTTGTTTCCGTTTTGCATTCATGATCACCTAGATGCCTTGTGAGAAGGAAGTCTTGACAATAGGTGTGAGACCTATGTTGTTAAGCAAGAAGTCTTGGCAAGAGGTGTGAGACCTTGGATTGTCGAGCAAGGAAGTCTTGGCTAGAGTCGGGAGGACTCGGATAGTCGAGCAAGAAGTCTTGCCTAGGGTCGTGAAGATCCAGATAGGTGAGCGAGGAAGTCTTGACTAGAGTCGGGGGGACTCGGATAGTTGAGCAAGAAGTCTTGCCTTGGGTCATGAGGATCCGGTAAGGTGAGCGAGGAAGTCTTGACAAGAGGTGTGAGGCCTCGGATTGTTGAGCATTAGGGCGACATCTTCATGAGTAGGATAGGAGGGTAGTTTCTAGGTGAAGGGGTCACTTGAGAGATTGTACTTGTCTTATCTACTAGTGGATTTTGTTTGCCGGTGACTGCTAGCCCGTGGATGTTTTCTCTTTGGAGGTTTACCACGTTATATCTTGTGTCATCTTTTCTCTATCCCTATCTCTCTAGTATTTGTATTTGTTATTTGAATACTATGGATAGAACTTTTTATGTAAGTTGACTTCCTTTCTATTATATAGATCGTGTATGTGTTATAATTACTTGTTTGTATCACACTTTACTTGTTTTATATATTGATTAAGTATCTTTAATTAATATATATATATATATTGTGATACAAGCAATCTAGAGGGACAAACTTTTGTTTGTTTCTAAGGGAGTCGAAAAAGGTGTCTTACCAATTCACCCCCCCCCCCCCCCCCTTCTAGATAAGCCTTGAGCATTTAACCGTGTTTGTATTTTCACAGGGCATTGCTCCCCCTAAGCATTCTCTGGTAGAACATGCATATGAGTCTGTCCATGATTCATTGGCGGCTTCTACTGATCGGTCGAAACAAGTGATCTCAAGGCCCCCCTACCTCGGGGTAGAAGGGGATCACCCAGGAATAGATGAGCCCGAGTGTGGTCTAACCCAAGGGATCCGATCGTGAGAGTTCCAGCAATGAAAGTTCAAACCAAGATAGGCCATCTAAAGACAGATATCATGGAAGTGAATCTAGGAGGGGTAAATCCAGCGAAACGGAGGCGTCCGTCAGGGTCTCTGGCAGTAAAGTGTCGAAAATAGTGGTGTGGTCTTCTGTCCCCGAGGCTATTCATAAAAAAATGAATGCCTCGTATGAGGTTGATCCACCACAGTCTCAGCCAAAGGTTACACCTATTGTCCTTGATGAGGATGATGAAGACCAAGAAGCTTTGACAGAATTTATTTTACAGAAACAAAGGTCAAAGAACAGAAGTGATCGGGTGGCAGTAACTTCATCTTCTCCTCCTCCTCCTGGCACTGTCAGGGAATCAGAGTTATTCCAGTTCAAGTCGACCGTAATCCTACTGAACCATCAGCACACCTGACTCTGACTAGGATGATGGTGGATCTGACTCGGAAGAGCATTTTATTGATACTAAGATATTGGATGTTGAAGAGGAGGCCCTTGTCCCTGTACTTAAGTCGAGAACTAGTGCAGTAGTTAAATTAGTTACAGATGTTGGGCCTCTTCCACAAGATAGTGTCAGTAAAGGTCAAGATCCCAAGGGATAAAGCTTAAAGGTTTCAACATCTGTTTCCCCGACCAGAGAGGGCGTTGTGGCTTCAGAGGTGCAACCTCTTACAAACCAAAACTTGCTTTTGGCTCTCAAAGTTACCACTGTGTTTATTCCCTCTGTTCATGACATATTAACTCCTTCAACGACTACTCCGGTTGCAATGTCCTCCCATTCTCCGTCACTCAAAAATTCTCACATCGACCCTCTTTCAATGCTCCGATAGATGTCATCAGGTTTCGGGTATATTGGAGAAAGATATTGGAAGGATGTTAGAGCCGCTGCTAATTTTAAGTGGATCCATATGATCTTTAACAATGGCGTTTTTGTAAGTTCTTTTCCTTATTCCCTCTTTTGTCTATCAGTATGCTATCTTACCGTTTTTTGGACTTACTTGTTCTCTACAGGCAGCAGAAGAGTTGACTCGGGCCTTATATGAGCAGAAAAGGCAAGCCACTGAGATTTCTCAATTAAATAGGGCTCTTGCTGAGAAATAGGAGGCTTTGAAGTCTTCCTCTGCTAGTGCTTCCAAGGTTAGCTAGTATGAGGAAAAGTTGAGGCGCATGCTGTAACTGAGATTGCTTTAAGGAGAGCAATCGCTAATGTTCAGAGCAAGGCCTCTGCATCTGCATCAACTCTTAGGGATCTTACCATGAGGAATGTTGAGTGAGAGAAGAGGGTCGCCAAAGCTGAATTGTAGGGCGATAATCTCTAGTCCCGAGCCATCTTAGCTGAAATAAGAGCTAAAAAGGCCAAAGAAGAGACTCGGCTTGCCCAAGATACCTCCACCTTTGCTCAACAAACTATGTTAGAGGCGCATCAAGCATCTGAGGAGGCTCATCTTCATTACGAGCATTTGGCTAAGGATCTTGAGCAATAACAGGTGGAGGTGTTTTCTCAGGAAGCCAGATCTGACTTTCAAGCTCAAAATATAGATCAATACAATAGGTCTCCAGCTTTCGATGCAACATTGCTGAGGGAGTTTGAGAGACGTCTGGCCATGGCTAGAGTGTTCTTTGACACCAAGGAAAGGTCCTCCGAAGAGGCTCGCCGAAAATGGGACAGGACGATAAACAGGCATAAAGAGAAGTCCCTAGAGGACATTATGAACTAAAGAATCAGGTAGAGGGCCTACTGCAGATTTAATGGAAAAGATCCTCTTCCAATGCACCTCGAGCTTTCCACGACCTCTTCCTTGGTGTCCTTTCATTCTAAGAGGGTAGAAGGTGATCTGACCAAGAGGATCAAAGTTAATCTTTTGCCAGATGTTTCTCCCTTCATGTCTGATGACCTCGATGACCATATTTCCTAGCCTTATTTAAAGGATTTTAGTGAGGACCGAGAGAATGATGCTCCCCCTTCTGGTCTCGGAGGTCCTTCTAAGGCTGCGGACACCTGATTTCTCAACTCTCTTTGATATACCCATGATTTTGTAATACTTAATAATTGTTTCAACATTAATGAAAATATCTTCTTTGTTTGTATTTGATGTGTATTACCATATGGTCAGGATAATTTAAAACTTGAGTAATCGCGTTCAATTAATCCTAACTTATATAATTTATTAATGCTCACGGCTAAATTGAAACTGCTTCATTTATATTATGTTGAGTCTACTTAAACTGCATTATCATGCCAAGTAAATTGCCATTAACTCTATCAGGACTGTTTCATTTGGTTACATGACACCGATTCTATGGTCCCATCTTTGACCGAATATCTGCAGGAAGTATAGTTTATTGCAATTCAAATTTATGCGTTGTTCGGAGGGGATCTCTTGTGTTAGCCGATTGGCTACTCTTACCCTCGACCGTCTGTTCTCTTGTGTTTTTTGTCAAGTGGTGTTCTTTCATAAACCATTTTTGTGGTTTTAATTTATAGACTCCTGTCTTTTATCTATCAACTAATTCATTGGGACGTCTTCCAACAGTCTATTGATCAAGATTCGTTATAATGAAGTATCTTATATTCTACTATCTCTACAAATGCTCAATGATTCATTTTGCCTCAACTTTGTAAGTGGAATTATATGTTTCATTCAACTACTGGCGCATCCAATCGGGCGTTTATAGTCCGAAGGCTCCCTAACAGTGCTTCTATTGCACCCATTTAGTTTCAATGAGTATACACTGTCTCTTACAATATGTGTTTCTGGCCCCCTCACTGAACTTTTCAGGACCCCATCAATATTAAATGACTTTTATGGTATCCCAATACTGTTAGCATAGAACATTGTACTTGACATATGAAATTGTTCCCTCAAAGGGGTTTTTATTGAATGATAAAGAAAACACAAAACAATTAGCTAAGAATTCAAATCTATACTAATAAGAAAGCATTTTGAAAATGAGGAGCTGCTATGGATAGAATATCTTTAAGTACTTAACGTTACAAGGCCTGGGCAGTTCACTTCTTTCCGATCGGGATAAGCGGTACGTTCCATGGTCGGCCGGCCCGACCACCTGGTATGGTCCTTCCCACCTATCTGCCAGTGATCCTGCAGATTTATCTCTTGTATTAGACGATACCCTTCTCATAACCAAATCCCTGACTTGGAACCTTCTAAATTAAACATGCAAGTTGTAATATTTGGTCACTTTTTGCTGATAGGCAGCATTCCTTATTCTTGACACGTCACTTCTCTCCTTCAAATCATCTAGGTTTTATTTTATCATGTCCACATTTGCCTCTGGATTAAAATGTTTACCCTTGGCGAGTTATGGGTTACCTCGACCGGGATCACTGTCTTTGTCCCGAATGCCAGTGAGTAGGGTGTCTCACATGTTGACGTTCTTTCCGTAGTCCAATAAGCCCATAAAAAATCATGCAACTTGTCTGCCCAATTTCCTTTCCTGACCTCCAGCTTTGCCTTCAGGATGTGTTTGATTATTTTATTTACTACTTCTGTCTGGCCATTGGTATAAGGATGGGCTAGGGTGGCATAGTAATTCTTTATGCCAAAGTCCTGACACATATCTCTGAAATTGTCACTATAGAATTAGGTTTTATTGTCTGTGATTATTGTTTCTAGGATCCTAAACTGATATATGATATTTTCTTTACAAAATTGGTTGTGTTTGCCTCAGTTATATGCACCAGTGCTTCTGCTTCGACCCATTATGCAAAATAACCCACCGCCAATATAGAATGCTTTGCTCCTCCATTGGCTGCCGTTGGCATTAGGCCAATCAAATATGTTCCCCACATGGAAAATGGCCATGGTGACGTCAAGTTCTTCAAATGTTTTGTTGGCTTATTGATATCATTTTCCATCCTCTGGTAGCTGCTACATTTTCCTGCGACATCCTTAGCGTCCTGGAACAAGGTTGGCTAGTAGAAGTCGTGTCTAAGAGTTTTATGTGCCAAGCTTTTTAACTCCGGAGTGGTTCCCAAAAACCCCTCTATAGATACTTTCTAATAGATGTTTGCTCTTAGTTGGGTTGGCACACCTCTGTAAGGCCTTAGAGAACCATCTCCTGTATAATTCTCCCTCTATTATTGAGTATTTTGTAGCTCTATACTTAAGACGTTTTGCCTCGATTGCTTCTGAAGGGAGTGTTCCATTCTCGGGGTACTCTTTGTTCGGGGTCATCCAAGTGACCTGCTCTCCTTCAGTCAGTCCTACTTCTCCCAATGCTTCTGATTGGCCTTCGATGCATGGCTTTTCAAGTAGGCGAATGGGATAGTTTTCGACCATTGCTGGTGGCCAAAGCCAGCTTTGATAAAGTATTTGCTTTTTTCGTTCATCTCTATCGGGATCTGAGTAATCCTATACACCTTGAAACTTTCAAGCAATATCCTGGCTATTCCTAAGTATGCTGCCATGTTGCTATCTTTAGCCTGACACTCATCCAAGAACTGGTTGACTACCACCTGTGAGTCGCTGAATATTTCTAGTTCATCTATCCCTACGGTTGTACAAACCCAAAGTCCTGCAAGAAATGCCTCGTACTCGGCCATGTTGTTAGTGGATTTGAAATCAAACCGTAAGGCATATTCCACCTGATCTTCTTCTGGGGTGGATATGACTATCTCGGCCCCACTGTCATACGTGTTTGATGATTCGTCCACATGTAGCTTCCAGATAAATTAATCCTTTTCTCTCAACATTTTGATAACCTCACTGTTTGGTTCAGTGAATTCGGCGAGCATGCCAGATACCCCTTACTCTTTTATCGTAGCTCTTGGTAAGTATGTTATATCAAACTCACTCAGCTCCGCTACCAATTTGGTCAATCTCCCTGACACCTCCGACTTTAACAGGATCTAATTTAGAGGGAAATCGGTGTATACTTCAATCCTATGAGCTTAGAAATAAGGTCTCAATTTTCTTACTACAGTTACCAGCGCCAGTGCCATTTGTTTGGCTAATGAATACCTTGTCTCTGCAGGAAGTAAGGTTTTGCTGGTGCAATATACTGGCTTTTGTATACCTACATCTGACCTAACTAGTATCGACCCTGTTACGACAGTCATCACAGACAAGTATAGGTAGAGCACTTCTCTTTCAAGAGATTTAGATAAAATTGGTGTTTTACCTAAGTACTCTTTGATCTTTTTGAACGCCTATTCGCATTCAACGCTCCATTCTACCCCCTTATCTTTTTGATTGCCTTGAAGAAAGGTAAGCATTTGTTTGTTGATTTGCTAATGAACCGATTCAAGGATGCTAGACAGCCCGTTAACCGTTGGATCTCCTTTAATGTCTTGGGGGACTTCATTTCTTCCAGTGCTTTTATTTTCTCGGGGTTTACCTCGATCCCCCTTTGATGGACTTGAAATCCCAGAAACCTACCTGATGGTACCCCAAACACACACTTTTTTGGATTAATTTTCATGCCAAACGTTGTCAACACCTCAAACGTTTCCTTCAGATCTGTTGGATGGTTGGCATATGTTATGCTTTTTTTAGCATATCGTCCACATACACCTCCTTATATTTGCTGATATGTCAGGCGAACATCTTATTTACCAATCTTTGGTTAGTTGCCTCGGCATTCTTCAGTCTGAAAGGCATGACTTTATAGCAGTACAACCCTGATCGGTTGTAAAAGAAGTTTTATCTTCATCTGGTTACAACATTCAGATTTGGTTGTACCATGAATAGGCTTCCATAAACTCAGTAACTCATGGCCAGCTATTGCATCCACCAACTGATTAATTCGAGGCAGGAGGAAATTGTCCTTTAGGCATGCTTTATTGAGGTCAGTGAAATCCACACACATCCTCCACTGATCGTTCCTCTTTTTTACCAATATCACATTAGCAACCCAGTCGAGTTATTTTGCTTCTCTAATAGATCCTGCTGGTAGCAGTTTCTCCACTTCTACTTTAATTGCCTTACTCCTCTCAAGATTAAACCGTCTTCTCTTTTGGATGACAGGTTTCTGATCGGGATCAACCGCTAAGTAATGGGAAATCGTTCTTTGGTCGATTCCTGGCATGTCTGTATGCTCCCATGCGAACACATCTTTATAGTCCTCTAATAGGCTGATCATCTAACCCTAAACCTATCGTGTCAATGGAGCCCCGAGTTTTATAGTTTTCTTGGGGTCATTATCGATGATCGTGACTTCTATGGTTAGTTCATCTTCCTAGTTTTCCCTGTTCTATGGGGATGTCTCCCTTGGGTCCAGATCGAATCGGGTCGAGGTTCCCCGGCCTCTACCTCATCCATCTTTAGGTTTCCACTTCCTTCGAGAGCATCTACTTGCATTACCTCCGACTCTGCTCTTTCTTTGTACACGGTGAGATTTTCCATTCTCGCCCACTCCTGTGAACTTTTCATGATTCCCACTCCAGCTTCGGTTGGGAATTTTACCATCAGTGCATAGGTAACCGTTATAGTTTTTGTCTTATTTAGAGTCGGGCCAGTAAGGCGTTGTATGGCCAGTTTTCTACATTTACAACCACAAAGTCTAACAATAATGTTTTGACGCAGGGAAAGCTCTTAACTTCCACTGGTAACCTAATTGTCCTAAAGACCTTACCTCCGCTCCTCCAAAACCCCTTAACAGAATTCTAAATGGTTAGAGATCTTTTCTTTGCAACCCGTGCTGGTCAAACGCTTCTACACTCAAAATATTAGTCGAGCTGCCATTATCAATCAACACTCTTCTGACTTCCCTGTGTACTATGCGGACAGTTACGACAATCGCATCGTTCGGTCTCACCTCTGATGCGTGTGTGTCAGCTTCGGTGAAGACTATCGGGCTCCACCCCTGCTTGGATCTTTTTTGGTCAGGTCCTAGCATATTTACTTCCAAGTTCTTCTGGCTATCTATGGCCTCTCTGGCCTCTTACATCCTTTCTTGACTGCTACCCCTAGTATATGGCCCACCAAATATGGTATTAATCGTATCTCTCCTAGGACTCCTTTGACTTCTGACATGATTCTCCGTCGAGTCATCTTTTTATCGATCATCCCCACTTCTAAGGATCACATCTTTAAGGTGACCTTCTCTGATCAGTTTTTCAATATAATCCCTCAACTGGTAACATTTGGAAGCCTCATGGCCATTCTCTTTGTGAAACCTGCAATACTTGGTAGTGTCTCTCCGGACAAAGCTTGACTATTTTCGGGGCATCTTGTATAAATTCTTGTCTTCTATTACATTCAGGATCTCTTCATGCTTTTTGGCTAACGGGGTATAATTGGTGTGTTGGCGTTTAAAGTGCTTGTCGCCTTTATCATCGTCTTTGCTCCTATCTTTTCCCCTTCCTCCATTGCCATTCTGGTCACCTTTGCCATTACTTGTCGAAGTACTCTTCTAATTCTTTCAATTGTTGTTGGGCCGACCTTTATGTATGAATTCTTCACCGTGAGTGATCTGCTCTTCTACTGCCATAGAATATCCCTGAAGTGATCTACCATGCTTGCATACGTGGTCGGTTCCTTTGTCTCAAACATAAGGTTAAATGGCTACTCTGTAGGCTGTTGACGAATACAAAAACCACTACATCATCATTAGAATCCTGAACCTCAGATACTTCTTGTAAGAACCTGGTTAGATAGACCTTTAGCTTCTAATCTTTCTTTTACCTTAAAGTGGATAAGGCTGACATGTATTTTCTCCATTGGATATTTCCCACGAATTGTCTGGTGAAAGCTTGCATCAATTCTTCAAATTTCCTGATGGAACCTGCTATCGACCACCCAAACCATCTGGATCGCTGATCACCCAGTGTTTGCAAGAACATTTGGCATATGAGTGCATCATCATAATCATAATCATATTGCACCTTTGCACTCTGGTACCTCCTTACAAATTCTTGGGGGTCAGTATCGGCCTTAAACTGTTCCACATGTGTCATCCTAAACTTTTCTGAAAAATGAGCCCACCATATTGAGTCAATGAATGGACTTTCGAAACTCCCCACCAAGGGGTTTCCCATGCTTAGCCTTCGCTCATGGGCCTTAATTCTTCTAAGAAGAACTTCTTGTTCCCCCTCTGGCTCTCCAAGCTCATTAAACTTCTGTAAGATAGTGAGTGCATATGGGTCTCTAGGAATTCACCCATTTGTTAGGGCATTATAGGGTGTTGGGGTTTATGCCCTAAAGATGTAATTTGTAAATTGATTTATGAAATAAATAAAAGAAAAGTTCAATTCATTCTTGTTGTGTTGTTCATTTTGTAACATGTGCATATATTTAACATCCAAGATTGTCGGATGTAATCTTGAACTGTGTATATGAGTGTCATATACGGATGGATATAGTAAGAGACGTGCAATCTAAAGAGTCCATAGATAACAAATAAAGTTAGGTACTTTATTTGTGGTTAATCTATAACTGCGGTCCATTCTGTAATGTACAGTGATTCTATCCTGAATCATTCATATGAGATATGGGAATGAAGGCACCTTGTATGATATGATCATATAGGACTGGACTATGATCTATATGAATCTCTTACCAAGATCCGTTTACCGATGAGATTCATATATATCAACTAATGATCTTAATCTTGAGTGTCTTATCGACTCTTTCAGATTAGATCGTTGTCTTTGATATACCATAGGTGAGGTTGGATGCAATTCCCGATCAATATGCTCTATATGTTGGGATTACGGTTTGGCTTGTAACTGGGAAGGTTAGCACACAATAGTGGAATCCACTATTTCTTATGGGAAGTAGATGGTAGTTCCCTTAAAGGTTGATTCGAGGCTTGGACAATATGAGTGCTCTCCTAAATCCGTAAGGAAATATGATTTATTGTCCGTTAGAGAATCAATAGTACTTAAAGGATATTTGTAATTAAAGGGGTATAATGGACATTATGACCCAGCTCTAATTATGAAATACTATGGAGGATCACACCATATGTAATAGTTATATCGATGGACACCGAGTTGTATCGGTCTGTATAAAAGCGTCTACAGTTGAGAGAGTGCAGCTTCGGGTTTTTTTGTGAAATAACACCGGAGTTAATAATCAAGGAATATTAATTAAGGAGTTTAATTTATAATTCTGAGGAGTATTTAAGCTCAAAATACTGTAGGTCCGTTAGGTCCCCTTGTTAGCCCGATCGATTTAGGTAACAAGGGTCACGGTTAATTGATTTGATTGTCCAATTTCTAGTGTTACGAAAGTGAAACGTATTTATTCAGGAATTAATTGAATAATGAGATTATTTTATTAATGGACAATGGTGATTATATAAATTAAATAATTAGATTATTTAATTATGTTATTAATCACTAAACGGAGGGTGTATGTTGATATTTATTTTTGAATAAAATAAGATAATATAAATATTTTATTTTATTGAATTAAATATTTGATTTTTGAATTTAAATAGTTTGAATTCAAATAAAATCAAATAAAATATATGTGATATATTTTATTTTAAAAAACGACATCATCAATTTTATTGAGTTTCAAATCAATATATGCGCTTTTTTTTAAATATAGAGATATCTTTTTTATTTTTAAGTTCCAATATCTGATATACATACATACATACATACATATATATATATATGTTTCTGAAAAAGAAAAAGAAACTTTACTTTAATACATGATAAAAAATAAATCAATGCACAAAAGACAAACGAAATAAATATAAAAAGTTTTGTTTTTTACTTTAAAAAAGCGTGCGTGAGATATATAAACAAAAAAAAAAATTATCAACGCATATCAGGTCTCTTGGCTTGTTTTTAATGTGTTGTGTATGAGCGACGTGCAATGTGAATCAAACCAATATATATATATATATTGTTTATATTTTTTACTAGAATTGTTCTAGTTGGTTTTAACTTTGAAGAAAGAGTTTCTTCATTCATTTTTCTCCACATCCTCCATTTAAGTTTCTAAGTACCATGACATCCCCACACGCAGTTACCAGTCCCGGGAGATAGCGAGAAAGATCGAGTGGTTTAGATAGGAGCATGTCATAAAGTGAATGAGCCTTCAAACGTTAGTAGGGTTCTAGATTTTATTCTGATTATATTGATTTCAAATATCTGTATATACGTATATTTTATTATTGTAATAATTTTATATGTATTAGTTCCAAAAATAATTACGATCTCAAGTTCACTGCAGATTAATTGTGATCTGTATAAAAAAATGTAAACCCCACTTCCACTGCGTGATCGGTGAACGGGGTTCCAACAATTGGTATCAGAGCAAAGGCAGTGGCGAATGGCCGATCCTTGGGAACTCTCATGCATGATCGTATTATGAAGTGTGGCTCTCCACCTGGAGGCTTCTTAGAGGAGGGCTCTGATAGGTATCTGTGGGCATCACCCAGAAGAGTTGGGACCTTGTCCACACCCATAAGATTGAGAATTGGAATCATCAATTGTTATCAGAGTGGGGCCTCATGGCGGCTTTGCTTTCATCCTCCCTAAGGTGGGTTTCCACAAAGTTCAATACCAAGGTTGACTTCATAATGGATAGGATTTCTGAGGGTATTTCGGGATTGACCGACCCTAAGATGACAATTCTCGAGTTAAGCTCGTGATATCTAAAATGGTAGGTTACACTCACGAAGATTTTGATTAAGTTTGTTAATTAAAAACCTGATTGGATAAATGATGGTTGAATGATATGGAATAAGAGTTATTCTAGAATATCATTTGATTGAGAATGTCTTGGTCCAACATGCAAAGACTTGACCGACCCTAAGGTGGCACTTCTTTGTGGTATGTTGGATTGTCGTGGTATAGTAACTAGTTTTAGAGTAGATCTAGTTCGTTAAACATGTTCATATATCATGTTTAAATTTATACCAAAGCACTCGCACTTGTTTTGAATAAATGATTGAATGAATGTTTTATTTATTTATGCAATAATGTCTTCTGCATTACTTCAAATTCTCGTGAACGATAAATTAACTGGTAATAACTACACTAAGTGGAAACTTAACATTAATGCAATATTGGACACCAAATACCTCAAGTTTGTGCTTACGGAGAAATGTCCTCTAGCGCCTGCTGCCAATGCCACACGAACTGTTCGTGAGGCATACGAGCGGTGGGTCTCATATGATGAGAAGACCCGAACATATCAGTTGGCTTTCTATGAAAGACATGCTTGTCACAAAGCATGAAGCAATGACTTCAGCATTCGAAATCATGGAGTCATTGCAAGCTATGTTCGGGCAGCCCTCCAAGCAAAAGCGACACGAAGTTGTTAGTTCATCTATGCTCGCTCGCATGAGGAAGGTATGTCAGTTCGGGAACATGTCTTGAGCATGATGTCCTACTTCAACACAGCAGAAGTCAATGATAGGGCCATTGATGAACCCAGTCAAGTTAGGATCATACTGATGACTATTCCGAAGATTTTCGATCAATTTAAGAGTAACTACGAGATAAACAAGTTAAGGTTCAGTCTCACACAGTTGCTCAATGAGCTCACTACCTTTGAGTCCTTGATTAAGGACTGCAAGGGCAAGACCGGTGAGGCAAATGTTGTCGAACCATCTTACTCTAATAGTAATAATAGAAAGAGGTATGTTGGGAAGGCGAAGGGTAAGTCCAAACCCAAGAAAGCCCAAAACAAGAAGAAGTCCAAGAAAGGTTAATATGATTTACTTATTCTTAAGTCATGTTTAGTGGAAGATGATTCTTCACCCTGGATAGTTGATTCGGGGAGGCACTAACCATGCTTGTTCTTCTTTGCAATGTATTGATTCTTAGACATAGCTAGAGGAGGAAGCCTCCTCAATGCATGTAGGGTCAGGGGATGTCGAGTCGGCATGAGCAGTGGGCGCAATTAGATTGTGTTTTTGTAATAATTATATATTGTTGGACAATGTATTTTATATTCTTGGATTTACACGGAATTTGATTTCCGTTTCTAAGTTATTAGAATAAAAATATTCTGCGTCTTTTAATAATAAGTCTGTTATTATTGGAAAGAATTGTCTGAATATTTGTTTAGGAATTAATGAAAACAATTTGTATGTGTTAAGACCATTAATACATGCTACACTGCTCAACACCGAAATGTTTAAGGTTGAAAAAATAAAAACTAAACGATATAAGATTTCTCCAGATAATGACACGTAACTCTGACATCTAAGGCTTGGTCATATCAACCTTGACCGGATAGACAGAATAGTAAAAGATGGACCTTTAAGTGAGTTAAAGGTTGACACCTTACCTATCTGTGAATCTTGCCTGAAAGGTAAGATGACTAAGAGACCTTTCACTAGAAAAGGGCTTAGAGTTAACGAACCGCTAGAGCTTATACATATAGATGTCTGCAGACAGATGAATGTTAAAGCTAGGGGTGGTTATGAGTATTATATCACCTTTATAGATGACTACTCAAGACACGGATACGTTTACCTGATGCAACGAAAGTCAGAAATATTTGAAAAGTTAGTTGAAGTTGAGAATCAATTAGGTAGAACTATCAAGTCACTGATCAAATCGTAGAGGTGAGTACCTTGACCAAGAGTTTGAAGACTTCATGGTCAAGCATGGGATAGATTCCTAACTCACAGCTTCCGGTACACCTCAACAAAATGGTGTATCGGAGAGAAGAAATAGAACTCTGATGGAAATGGTGAGATCTATGATTAGTTTCTCATCATTACCAAATTCCTTCAAGGGATATGCATTACAAACAGCGGCATACATTTTGAATGTAATGTCATCCAAATCTATTCCTAAGACTCCCATAAAGTTGTGGAATAGTCGTAAAGCTAGTTTTTGACATTTCTACATACGGGGCTGTCCAACACACGTGCTGAAGAATAGAAGTGGAAAGCTAGACTTCAAGTCTGCGGTCTGCCTATTTGTAGGATACTCCAAGAAGACTAGAGGTGGACACTTCTATAGTCCCGAAGATAACAAAGTATTTGTATCGACAAATGCAACGTTTCTTGAGGACAATTATATTAGTGACCATAAACCTCGTTCTAAGATTATATTGAATAAGTTGGAGCCTGGTGAGACTAGTTCTTTATCAACAAGAGTTGTTGATCTATAAACATCTGAAAGTCAGATGGTTCCTAATCAGGATACACTACTGCCTAGACGTAGTGAGAGGGTTGTGAGACAATCTAAACGCTATTTAGGTATAGGTGAGGGACAAGGTATTGTCTCTGCTAATAGTGTGGATGATCCATTGATATTTAAGAATGCAATGGAAGATCCTGATAAAGAGGAATGGCTTAAACCCATGAATCTTGAGATGGAGTCCATGTACTCTAACTCAGTCTGGGATCTTGTAGACTTACTGGATGGGATAAAACTCGTAGGGTGTAAGTGGATCTACAAGAGAAAGAGAAAGAGAAGAGTAAACGGGAAGGTGGAAACCTTCAAAATAAGGCTAGTGGCTAATGGTTATACCTAGAAAGAGATGGTCAATTATGAAGAGACCTTCTCTTCAGTAGCCATGTTTAAGTCTATTAGGATTCTCTTATCCATTGCTGCCTATATTGATTATGAAATTTGGCAAATGGATGTCAAGACTGCTTTTTTGAATGGTAATCTTGACGAAAGCATCTATATGATGCAACTAGAGGGATTTATGTCTCCATATCAAGAGCAAAAGGTTTGCAAGATGCAAAGGTCCATCTATGGACTTAAGCAAGCATCTAGATCTTGGAACATTAGTGTAAGGACCTCAATTTTATGATTGGCTTATTTCATGACAAACTACACCACATTGGGGATGATTGTGTAATGGGTGGACCTCATTGGCAAGCTTCCAAGCATCTCCATGACTTCAAGAGCAAAAGGTATATTCACTTTACTTTGTCTCTTGAAGAGTTTTAGTGCACACACACACTCTCACGCATGTTTTTGATCATCTTGCATGAATGCTTAATTGTCATAATTGTGTGCCTTTTTTGCCATAACTCTTGCTTGGGTGTTTGATGCATTTTGTTTGCCCTTAGAAGAGGATTTTCCCCTTGACCGTGGTCGGGGCTGCTCCCTGTGCATTGCCTCCACTGCGGTATGCACAGCGGTGTTCTTCAGGCGTTGCAAGTTGCTGCTACCGCGGCCTGTGCAAGTTGCATGCACAAGGGTCTCCCAAGCGGAGTTTCCCAAGCGATGCACCGTTTGGGAGACCGCGGTCTGGACACTGCTTGAACCGCGGTCCAGATAGCGGACACTGCCTGGACACTAGCCTGCACCACTTGCTATACCGCGGTCTGGACACTTGCCTAAACCGCGGTACGCACAGTGGTCATGACAGGAATCAGTTGCCCTTTCTCCAAAACGATGCCGTTTCATGTAGGGTTTCTTTATATATGTTCTTTTCTTCTTCCTTGCCTTCTTAGAGATCAAAGAACAAATTTTTAGAGAGAGAGAACCTTTCTTAGAGAGAGAAAGCTTCAGGCTTTGTGTTTGACTCTCTAAACCCCAAACTCATCTTCATCTTGCATTCAAGTATCATTCCAAGCATGGGTTTCCATTGATTGGTAAGTAGAACCACCATTGTTGTTCATTTATTGTTCTAGCTTACCAAGACATGTCATTTATTGCTTAAATAGCGTTTCTTCATATTAATTGCATATTTATTGAAGTTATGACATGTTTGGGGTTTGAATTGTGATAGCTAGCATATAGGTCATATTTGTCTCTGGCTAATTAGGTCATATTAATTGTATTTTGATGATTACATTAATGACCATGCCATGCTTAATGACAACATATGTTGAAGTGGCTTTGTTTGATAACTAGGATATAATGTTGCATACCTATATCTAGTTAAGTCTTTATGAACATTCATTTAGACATTGATATCTACGAATTGTACTTAGTGACATTCTTAAATTCCTAGATAAGCATTTAGTGTTTTTCCTAGCATTATTTGCATGTTTGAATATTTCATCATATTCACATAGGTTGTTGAACTCTTCATTGAGTCAAGTCTTGCGGCTTCGGTGTGAAGTTGCACAAGCAAAGGGAAGTCTTGCAACCAAGGGTGGATTGACAAGCAATTGGTCGGGTGCCACTGTAAAAGGCCTAAGGTGATAGAGTAGGAGGCGTTCACGTCAAGAGTAGTGTATCAGGGGATATCACTAGGGACTGAACCAAGAGTGGTGAGTGGCGGTGTCCATAGCCTAAGGTTGTCGAGAGTGAGAGTCCGAGAATCACTTGAGGGTGTAACCTTTTATTCATATAGTGGATTTCTGTGACCGAGTGTGGCGTACTTAATAGGCCATGGTTTTTCCCATTTTGAGGGTTTCCACGTATACATCTTGTGTTATTTATGTTTCCGCACCTTACGCTTGATGTTGTATGTTTTTTCTATTGAGTGAATTTTGAATATTGACTAATCACGAAAAATTGGTAATTGACTTGATTAAAACCTATTCACCCCTTCTAGGTATAGACACACATGTTTATAGGGAACTTTCAATTTAGTTTGATGATGTGATCAAAACCTATGGTTTTGAGTAGAACGTCGATGTGCCTTGTGTCTACAAGCGCATCATTAACAAGAAAGTAGTTTTCTTGGTCCTATACCTAGATGATATCCTACTCATTGGGAATGATGTGGGAGTGTTGTCTGATGCAAAGGCCTGGCTAGCTAGCCAGTTTCAAATGAAAGATTTGGGAGTGACGAGTTATTTTCTAGGGATCTAACTTATAAGGGATCGTAAGAACAAACTCATAGCACTGTCTCAAACATCATATATCGACAAGATTCTTGTGCGATTTTTGATGCATAACTCTAAGAATGGTAATTTACCTTTCAAGCATAGAGTTCACTTGTCTAAGGAACAGTGTCCTAAGACACCTCAAGAAGTTGAGGATATGAGATGTGCACCCTATGCATCGGCAGTAGGTAGTCTCATATATGCTATGTTATGCACGAGACCGAACATCTGCTATGCAGTGGGAGTAGTTAGCAGATACCAGTCTAACCCAGGATTGGAACATTGGGTTGCTGTCAAGAATATTCTCAAGTATCTTTGGAAAATGAGAAATTATATGCTACTGTATTCCGAATAGTATTTGATTTCTTTAGGATACACGGATTCTGATTTTTAGTCAGACAATGATTCTAGGATATCCACGTCTGGATCAGTATTCACCCTGAGTGGTGGAGCCATTGTATGGAGAAGTATCAAGCAATCTTGCATTGTTGACTCCACCATGGAAGCCGAATATGTAGCCGCTTGTGAAGCTGCTAAAGAAGCTTTTTGGCTCCGTAAGTTCTTGAGTGATCTGGAAGTTGTTCTAGATCTAGATAAGCCCATCACACTTTATTGTGATAACAATGGTGTTGTGGCTAATTCCCAAGAACCAAGAAGCCACAAAAGAGGGAAGCATATAGAGAGAAAGTATCATCTCATTAAAGAGATACTGTAGAGAGGAGATGTGATCGTCACCAAGATAGCCTCAGAAGACAATAATGATGATCCATTTACGAAGACCTTGCCGACTAAAGTGTTTTTGGGTCACCTAGATGGTCTAGGGTTACGAAACATGTCTCATATGCTTTAGTGTAAGTGGGAGATTGTTGGGGTTTATATCTAAAGATGTAATTCTGTGAGAAAATTGGATTTATTGTCCATTAGAGAATCAACGGTACTTAAAGGATATATGTAATTAGATGGGTATAACTGACATTATGACCCAACTCTAATTATGAACTACTGTGGAGGATCACAACATATGTAATAGCTATATCGATGAACACCGAGTTATATCAGTCTGTGTTAAAATGTCTACAGTTGAGAGAGTGCAGCTTCGGGTTTTTAGTGAAATAACATCAGAGTTAATAATCAAGGAATATTAATTAAAGAGTTTAATTAATGATTCCGAGGATTATTGGAGCTCAAAATACTATGGTCCATTAGGTCCCCTTGCTTGCCCGATCGATTTAGGTAACAAAGGTCACGGTTAATTAATTAGATTGTCCAATTAATAGTGTTACGAAAGTAACACCTATTTATTCAGGACTTAATTGATTAATGAGATTATTTTATTATTGGATAATGGTGATTATATAAAATAAATAATTATATTATCTAATTATGATATTAATCATTAAATGGAGGTTGTGTGTTGATATTTATTTTTGAATAAAATAAGATAATATAATTATTTTATTTTATTAAATTAAATATTTGATTTTTTGAATTTAAATAGTTTGAATTCAAATAAAATCAAATAAAATATGTGTGATATATTTTATTTAAAAAAAAACAATAACATCAGTTTTTTTGAATTTCAAAAAAGTATATGGTTTTTTTTTTTGAAAACCGAATCATAGACAGGACGTACCCAGGATTTTTTACTCAGGTGGGCTAATATATATATATATATAATTTCAATAAATAATTTTAATAAAATAACATTATATTTATTCCATTGCAATGAAGAAGATCTCATCCTAGACATTATATGAAGAACTTGATTTACCACAACCTGATAATTGATTGTTATTTTTTCCTAAAGTATGAATGCATGATTATTTCATATTGTATCATAAAATTATCAAAGAAAATTGGTTAAAGTAGTACTTTATAAATCATAATATAACACTGTAAATGATAAATTGTTATCATAAAATAAATTAATAAAAAAAATAACTTGAAATTATGAATAAGAAATCTAAAGCTCTAACTTATAAACTTGAGAAAAAAAAATCCTAACTAAAAAAATATATGAAATGAAGAATAGAATATGATTAGAATATAATTTTATATTCATTTAGATTTGGAATAGAGGGAGAGAGGGTGTTGGAACTTGGGACCCGGGACATGATGGTGACTTTGTGTATTGTTAGAGGGAGAGAGGAATGGTTGTGACGCTGTGAGTTGGTTGGACGTGTGATGTGAGAAGTGAGAGATGGATGATGGATTTGAGATGAGAGGTGAGAAGATATAACAATAATTTATTATTTTTACAAATAGTTGACCCAGCTACAGTCGGGACAACACTCCATTATGGTCTGCCCTTGATCATAGAGACATCTTTTATATATAGAGACATCTCTTATATTTTTAAGTTACAATATATATATATATATATATATATATATATCTTAAAAAAACAAGAAATTTACTTTGATACCTGATAAAAAAAAATTCAACGCACAAAAGGCAAAAGAAATAAATATAAAGAGTTTTGTTTTTTTGCTTTAAAAAAGTGTACGTGATATATATAAACAATTTTTTTATCAACGCATATCAGGTCCCTTGGCATGTTTTTGAAGTGTTGTGCATAAGTGTCGTGCAGTGTGAATCAAACAAAAGAAAAAATTTTGTTTATATTTTTGACCAAAATTGTTCTAGTTGGTTTTGACTTTGAAAAAAGAGTTTCTTCATTCATTTTTCTCCAATTCCACCGTTTAAGTTTCTGAGTACCGTGATGCGTCCACACGCAGTTATCAGTCCTGAGAGATAACGATGAAGATCGAGTGGTTCAGACAGGAGCATATCATAAAGTGAAGGAGTCTCCAAACGTTGGTAAGGTTCTAGATTTTATTTTGATTATATTGATTTCAATTTCCTGTATATACATATATTTTATTATAGTAATATTTTTATATGTATTAGTTCTGAAAATAATTACGATCTCAAGTTTACTAGTCCCAGATCAATTATGATATGTATAAAACAAATTAAAATCCATTTCCGCTGCGTGACTGATGAACAGGTTTCCAACATCGGGATCACGCCTTACCATCGGGGTTGGTTCTCTACGCCTCCTAGGAGCATTCTCGTCATCACTCAAACTTGATCAAGACCTCTTTCTCTGACCATCATACCTATCTACCTGCTCGAGGTGGTCATCTGCTCCTTGATATCTTCTTGTGTTTTCATGTGAATTTGACTCCCTACGTTTCTCTACTCCTCTTTCTTCACGGCGGTCATTCCTCTAGCTGGAACGTCCCCTTTTTTTACCACGCTCGTCTCTTGCTCTTTTGAATTTCTGGGGTGCACCTGGAGTGGTTACCACTATTTTATAGCGTACCTTTGGACCATGTGTTACCACGGGTATGGAAAGTTGGTACGGTGATCCCATGCCTTGCAGCATCATCAATAACTTTTCACAAGGATTCCTGAATTTTCCTGAACGCATCTAGAGAAATCCCAGTAGTGACACCAGTGGATGTGATGGTGTCACGCCTGGTTGAAGGCGGGGTGGAGTCCTTATGGATGGATCTTTCCAGACTGCATTGGTATCAGCAATGTTAATATCACGTGAAGCGTTGGTGATAAGCGGAGATAAATTTCTATCTCTACTGGAAGTCATGATGTTGTTTCTTGCGAGTTTTATTGAAATATCAACCAGAGATTATGACCGTTCAACCTATATGTTACTCACGAAGGTTCACCCCCTTCTTCTAAAGCCAGTTGTTGATGGTGATTTTTAGATCACGTGTCAAACAAGTGAATGCAAATTGATGAATAAATTATGATTTTAAAAGAAAATGGTGAGAAAGTAAAACACAGAATTACTTGGTAAAACCCCAAGGTGGTGAAAACATCCACGGTTGCCGGAGAACGGCGAGTAAAAATCCACTATGAATAGAATAATTACACTCTCAACTTTGCCTACTTTCTCCTAAATCAATTTTCGCTAACCCTCTATGGGCCATGTTTAGGGTCTATTTATATATGTTATCGAACCCTAATTCTTAGTGTACAAGTAAGGGAAATCCCCTAGATAAAAGTCTAACTTATTGAAGTTGTGTTGCCCTTTTTCGTTTATTGTATTTTATTATATTTAGGCTTCTTGCCTAATATGGACTTTGATGTCTATAAGGATGTTTACTTCCTTATCAAAGTGTGCTTCTAGGCGCCTGTTTTGAGTAGGACTCGTATTTCTTGTTTTTGAGTTGTAATTCGATTGAATCTAATGTAGTCCTCGTGTCAGGCAAACGATCACTTATTTCCTTTGGTTCAGTTTGTCTCCTGACCAGCTGTGTATCGTGATCGAATGCTTAGCCCCGACCATCTTAATAAATCCTACTGAGTCTTTTGCCCCCGATTGAATACTTGGCCCGACCATCTTGATAAACCCACCGGGTCTTTTACCCTCGATCAAATACTTGGCCCCGACCATCTTGATAAACCGATCGGGTCTCTATCCCTGATCGCTTACGTTTATCTTGGTTGAGATTTTGTTAGGTGTTATGTGATTAATGAATGATCGGTTTAGCTTATTTATCTTTTTGATGATGTGGTCACCCCGGACTATAATTTCTTCTGAGGTTTTGTGTCAATCAAATTTTACTAATAACAATAAACAATCATGTGACCATCTCATAGATGCATCAATTATAACCATAAAGTAATGAAAGGGTTCATTTGGTGGATGGATATATCCATATATATCTCCTTGAATGTTAGGGATTCAAAACCAAAATCATCCGGAATTTTTTCTTTTAAGAGAATAGATTTCAACATATGAGTGTGTGTGTGCATGTGGCTCGTCAACCCATTTCTGTTTTTCAACCCGAGCACATTTGATTTTCAACTATACTTCTTTTTAAGCCTTCCTCCTTTTCTTTTTAGGCTTTGAATCAAAGATTTTTTTTTATGATTTCATTTCAACACTTCTTTGATTTTTCTCCATTTTTTTTACATAAACAAAATTCACTTCATGACAGCTTTCACTCATCACAATGGTGTAGCTCTTTCCAACATTGGGTAGCTTTCATAACCAATGTGTGTAGCCCTTTTCATGAAGGTGCTCATTGAGTTCTATGTAATTGCCGAAGCAAAATGGATACTAACCATAAGTCATTTTAAATGTACTTAAGCACAAAAACTGTAAGGTGTATCCAATGTTTACATATTAGTAAACTCAACCTACTAGCAAAACATATAAGAGAAGCAAGGTGCAATTTTTAGAAACCAAAATTTTATGGCTCATAAGCACATGATCTAAGAGCAATAAGTAGAGACTTATTCAAGATCATTACTTCTCTAATGAGTAGCTTTCAAAGAATATGAAGCTCATATTTTCAAAAATAATGCCACTCAATATACCATACACAAACAATCATCAAAGTTAAGATCAATGTGAACAATATCACAATTAGATCCTAAAATAGCAAATGTCAATGAACCATATGTATGCTATACAAAATTCTCTAATATGACATGCTATGAGATGTATGTCAAAAATTGAGTCAAAAGATAAATATCTAAGAGAACATGCATTAGAGTATAAAGATACCTTTTTACACATTATATTCACCAAATATCATACTTCCGCCCTTTTTATGAGCACTCTTGCCTTGAATTTCCTCATGACACCAAGTTGACGATGTTTCACAATAAGAGTATAAAAAGCATAAAATCTCATCTCAATCAACATATATAACAAAAGAACTTCTCTAAAGTTAATCAATAAATTTTAACCATCATAACAACCATGATGTGAGATAACCAAGTTCATATCAATACATGGAGTATTCAAAGCTAGCAAGCAAGAATTCTCAACACAATTGATATATAGCCTCAATGCTATCTCACATGTGCTTCTTATTTTAGTGATAAGAGCACTCACCCTTGAACCATTTGTTCTTGGGTGTACCTACACAAACATTTCCAATATCATCCTTGACAACAATGTTAAATTTAGAGTAAAGTCCTTCAATGACTTGATTAACAAGAATATCATTAACACACTCTTCCTTAACATTTTCAACACAAGCTTTGTCAAGTTGAACAAGATTAGTATTCTTTCTACTCTACAACTTCTTCTCATGCTTTGCAAACTTATCATGTTTTTCAACTTTCAAATCCTTAGCATGTTCAAGTTGAAATTTAATCTCCTTATCCCTAGATTCATTTCCTAATTTGCATTTTTCAATATATTTATAACACCTAGGCTTAATGTGACCTATTGTGTTTCAATAATGACAAATTGGAATAAAAGATGAGATTGTACCTTTTGGAGTTGAACTAGCTTCACTAGGAGCTTGCAAAGATACCTTGTTCGCCAACTTCTTCTTAGCTTTTGATATTCTCTTCTTGTGTGGTTTTTTATCAATCACGACTCATCAAAGTGTGTAAGAAGTGGTGCTTCCAAGAGCTCCTCTTCAACTACCAAGTTTTCTTCACCACTATGAGAGTTAACAAGATTCCTAACACTAGACACACTTATCGAATCATTCACTAAGTCCTTGATAGCCTCCTTAGCAGTGTCTATCTCTTCCATCAATTCTTGTTCTCTCTTCTTTAAAGAAGATATCACATTATCCTTCTCAAGGTTTATCTTTTCAAGTTCTCTAAACTTTTTCATAATATCACCTTTCTCACTAAGAAGTCTACGAGTGATAACCACAAACTCATCTAGTTTATCTTGATCAAATCATCCTTCTCAACTACTTCTCTTTTAGCATTATCTCTAGCTTCTTCAAGCCTTTCTATCTTTTTCAACAACTCAAGATTAGTAGGAATGGAACTAGAGCTTCCATGATGATTTGCATCAAATTTCTTGTTCAAAGATATTGTACCATCAACATCTAGTGGAGAATGAGAAGCCGTTAGAGCTATAAAGTTGCTCACCAACTCTTCATCACTTGAAGACTCATTACTAGAGCTCTCATTGTCATTAGAATTATCATCACTTCAAGTAGCCGCCAACACTTTGCCTTTCTTATCTTTCTTAGATGGCTTCTTGGTGCACTCACTAGCAAAGTGACCAAAACCATGACAATTATAGCATTGAACCTCATTCTTATTCATGGCTTGACTATTCTTCTCAATCCTTGGAGATGATGTTCTCTTGACTCCCTTTTCCTTAGAAGACTTGCCTTTAGGCTTGGCATTCTTCTTTAGAAACTTCTTGAACCTTCTAACCAAAAGAGACATCTCTTCATTTTCATCATCACTCTCCTCCTCAATTGCATTGAGAGTGATTCCTTACTTTTAATCTTTGGCTTCAAGCACATCTCATAAGTTTGGAGAGACCCTAGCAACTCATCGATGTTCATACTATCCACATCCTTGCTTTCCTCAATGGTTGTCACCTTAGATTTGAGTCTCTTAAAAAGAGACCTAAGGATTTTCCAATTTAAAAGCTCTTTTGAGATAGATACTCCAAGTGCTTGACATTGATTAGCAATATTAAGAAGCCGAAATTGGAAGTCTTCGAACTTTTCTTATTCACTCATACATAAACCTCTAAATTGTGATGCCAACATTTGAAGCCTCGATTTCTTCACCGCTAAGGTTCCTTCATTAGTAACTTGGATAGTATCCCAAGCTTCCTTTGCGGATTCAATATTTTGAATGTAGGAGAATTGATGCCCATCTACTCCTCCAAAGATGGCATTCATAGCACGATGGTGCAGTTTAGCAACCTCAAACTCATTCGTTGTCCATTCACTCATTGGCTTGAGTATCATGGTTCCATCCTCTTGAACCTTGGTAGGGGGACTATAACCTTCTTCCACTACCATCCAAGCCCTTTCATCAATAGAGCGGATGTAGGCTTTCATCCTCAACTTCCAATACCCATAGTTAGTGCCTCGAAGTAATGGTGGCATAGTATTTGAGGCTCCTTCCGCCATTATATCATCTTGTAAACCCATGACTTCAAACGCCTTGTAAAAATCGTGAATGTATCACCCCCAGACTCACACTAAGTGCAATCTAGTGTCCTGCTCTGATACCAATTGAAAATACAAACACGGTTAAATGCTCAAGGCTAACCTAGAGGGGGGGTGAATAGGTTAGACACCTTTTTTGACTCCCTTAGAAACAAATAAAAGTTTGTCCCTCTAGATTGCTTGTACCATAATATATATTAATTAAAGATACTTAATCAATATATAAAACAATTAAAGTGTGATACAAACAAGTAATTGTAACACATACACAATCTATATAATAGAAAGGAAGTCAACTTATATAAAGAGTTCTATCCATAGTATTCAAATAACAAATACAAATACTAGAGAGATAGGGATAGAGAAAAGTTGACACAAGATATAACGTGGTAAACCTCCGAAAAGGAAACATCAACGGGCTAGCAGCCACTGGCAAACAAAATCCACTAGAAGATAAGACAAGTACAATCTCTCAAGTGACCCATTCACCTAGAAACTACCCTCCTATCCTACTCATGAAGATGTCGACATAATGCTCAACAATCTGAGGCCTCACACCTCTTGTCAAGACTTCCTCACTCACCTTACCGGATCCTCACGACCCAAGGCAAGAATTCTTGCTCAACTATCCGAGTCCTCCCAACTATAGTCAAGACTTCCTCACTCACCTATCCGGATCCTCTTGTCAAGAATTCTTGCTCAACAACATAGGTCTCATACCTATTGTCAAGACTTCCTTCTCACAAGGCATCTAGGTGATCATGAATGCAAAACGCAAACAAGCATGCAATAAAGAATGCTATGATCAACAAATCCTATGGAAAATACTAGACATGAGCATGAATGCACAAATCAAATGTAGTCTAGTCAATCATGCATGTATAATCAATCTAGATCATATAAGATATGTTCAACATTAATCACAACCTAGATACATGCATAGATCTAAATTTGAATCACAAGATATGTTCAATTAATCACAAGATCAAGTTTAAATCACACAAACAAAAAACATGCTAAAATCATATGACAAAGTCAATTAGATTTAAGCTAAAGTTCTAGAGCATATTCCTAATCATAGATTCAACAAAACACATGAATAGCTCAAAAGAACATAAACACATGTATTGATGTGAGAATTTGGCCAAGAGAGCCTAATACATGTGAGGAACTTTTTTTCACAAAATCAATCAATCAAAGATCATCAAATAGTCCTAGAATCAAAGCTAGCACAATACAATCCCAAACATGAGAAAACATAGGCAAGATCAAAACCTAACTAAACATGTATGATTTCAATTGAAACTCAACCTAGCTTTGAAAGAGTTCAAAACACAAATCAAAACACTCACAATATACAAATATATGTTGAAGAAGAAAACCCAAGGCAATTGACCAAGTTTTAAAAGAAAACTTTGTCAGAAAATCAACACATTAGTTGATTTAGGTGCAGTCCCGTTTTTGTGTGTTTAGACTCCAAAAACAGCAACAAAACTCATGAAAACCTCAGAGAAAAGATGGAGGATGAATAGAAAAACACTCTCAACTTTGAATCACTGAAATCGAAGTTCAAATGAAGAAGTTATGGTGTTTGGAATGTGAGAAAATGTAGAGAGAAAAATTCTGCACACTAGTTTGAATTTCTTCTTAGAATGAAATGTGAGAGGGAAAGAGATTATAAAGGAGAGGGAAAGAAAGAAGCCAATTGACCAAAATAGCCCTCTTTGTTATTGCTTCCCTGAGATAGTGCGTGCAGCCTCTGGTAAACACCGATGTGCAGACAGCGGCGTAGGCATTGCACAAAGATCGGTCTGAACCGCGGGCCATAGGAAAAAATCCTCTTTTTATGGCACAAAAAATGCATTCAACACTCAAACAAGAATTAAGACACACAAGGCACAGAAGATGGAAAATAAGCATACATGCAAGATAATTAAAATAAAATGCGTCAGTGTGTGTGCGCACTAATACCTCTTCAACGAAAGTTAAGCAAGTGATTTTACCTTTGATGTTTGAGCTTGGTTACTAACAATGATGCCCTAAACTACCCTTATATATTGATCCTCAAATGTGGTTGTCAACGAAATAAGCCAACCAAACACCGATTAACTTATAGGTTTGTTACTTAATTGGCTTAATTTTTCAGTTTGACATGCCATTTAATTTTTCAGCCCACTGGATTTCCTATGACCTGTCCATAAAAGCAGTCACTGCCTCTCTCTTAGTCGTCCTATACCTCAGAGCAAACATCTCCTCCAGAGACATCATTATATCAGCAGCAGTCTCCATTCCTTCATGTTGTTGCAACATGTCGGAGATGGTGACCATAATGTAACATTTAGCCATCTCATCTGAAGACTCCCACTGTTGATACTCATCTCTTTGCTCCTGAGTAGATTCATTAGTAGGAGCATGTGGTTTAGGAGTGCACATAACAATCTTATGCTTTTCGAATTGTAATAAAAGCCCAATTTTCCTTTTCCATGTGACATAATTATCACAGGTTAAAGTATTGTCTTTTAGGATGTTGATTAGGGATGGGGTCGTGATTTCTGAACAATAACAAAATTTATATAAGTAAATAATCATGATAAAGCACTTTCGAATATTTATCTTGAATTATATAAAATAACTCAATAAATTCAACGGTGATCCAACACTCATAAATGTCATGCCCTCTTTGGGAGTTCACACCATTTACTAGCTGGACTAGGTCCCACCTAATTGTTAACATAACAACCAACGTTTTCAATTTTAGCCTTGCAATTTTATTACCAAGAACTCTTGGGAGGATATTAATAAAATTACATTGAGTAAGTTACCAAGTTATTGACCTTCAATATGTTCCCTCGCGAATATCCCTCCTTTGGGAGTAGATATCGTTTGAATCAATTGTCTAGTCTATCCTTGTAAGGAAGTATCTTGCTAAATTCCATTCATGAATACCCCTTAGGGGGTTATTATAAGAAACATAAAACTCAACTAAACTTGGAGGCCGTAGGTGTTCCAAAACACCTTCTCCCACTCAATTATTTAAGGTGTGTGATCGAATTCCATAGAATGATTTACCAAGTTATCTAGATGCCAATTAGATACCTAAATCATCCAATGCATGTTCATACCAAAAGAGATATATGAGTGACACTCCTATTTTATATGACATGTTATCAAACAATGACAAACATTGCAATATTTACAAAAATATAAATAGCTACAATTTTGGTCTATCCTAGAAAAGCAAGTAAAATACATATCTAGGAACACAAAATACTCCTTTCTTGGCGAACAAGTCTTCATGCGACCATCGTCGTTTGGACTCCCTGGCTGCCTCCCATGGGCGTGTGCACCCTTGGCTCCCTCCTATGGGCGTGCGCATGCCACAACCCCATAAAGGGCTGTCATGCACATCCCATGGATTTCAAAAGGCTGTCGTGCCCAACCCATGCCACAACAAACGTAGCCGCATGCTCTTCGCACGCACGTTTGTTGTTATAGCTCGCACTGTCCCAAACTTGTTTTGGTTGCTTCCAATTCTTCAAACCTTCGAGTCTTCGATACTTGAATCTATTACAGAAGAATTTTAAATAAAAAAATACTGCAGTTTTTTTTATTAAAACAACAAAATAAAAAAACTTAGCAACTACCAAGAAGGAAATTATAGCGATGATAGACCACCCTTCTTGTTACAATCCCAAAACAAAAATACATTGAAATTCTATGAACAAAATTGAGCAATAGCCAACGACATATAAAACATATATATATATATATATATATATATATTCGAATACCTATAGTGCCATCTCTTTCTAAAACACGTATATATACAATAAAAGAAAAGGATTCACGTACACATACATCAATTAATCAAGGGTACAACCAGACTCTGATACCTATTAAAGGGAAAATCGCGCAACAGAAGCATGAAAAATTTATAAAAGGGTTTGGTATAAATAAAAAATTTCCCTTTTTCAATAACAAGAACCCTTAACCCTAGATTAATTGATGTATATAAAAAACATCGTACTTTTTTCTCGTGACGATTGAACTAGCATCGAATTGAATATGTAAGATCTTCCAATCCAATCACGAACGTGAATCATCTAGGAGTGTGGGCTCCTTTTCTTTAAATTGTATACCTGATGATGGAAACAAACAAAATCTCTTTATTTGTTAGTCACAATAATCCTCCAAGAATAAAACAAAGAATGTTAGGTCACTTGTGAATTATCAATCAATTTGATTGAAACTCTCGTGAACCTAGATTCGATGTTGTACATAAAACCTTTTAATGTGAAGGCTACTAGTGCACTATCGAATACAAAACGTTCTTTCTTTCTTTTCTTCTTTGCCGAATTTCTCACACACCAATCTTTTGAGTTGGATGAATTTATCTATAGCAAGAACCAAATTCTCTACACTCAAAATTCCCCTTTGGCCGAAATTTTCTCTAAAAAAAATACCTTGACCGAATTCTACTCTTAGAATTCTTGCTTGGCCGAAATTTTAAAGAAGAAATTTCATTAGGTTGGCCAAAATATACAACCTATATTTATAGGTTCACAAATCCTCTCCTAAAGAGGATTTACTTGTATTTTGTTTAGGAGACCTAATCCTCTCCTAAGAAGGATTTACTTGGTGGGCAAGAATCCTATCCTTAGGTGGATTTATTTGGTGACCAAAAATCTTTTTCCAAAAAGAATTCTTTCCTACACCAAGACTCCTAATCCAACTCAAATAGTGTATTTGTAACCATATTAAAGATTTACAAATTTGACTTGATAAATAATTCTTTTTAGTTATCTACTTATCAAATATAATCTTTAATATTAATTATACTATCAACAATAGTATAATATTAGGAGACCTTCTCCTACTAGATTTTTTTTTAATTAAACAATTAATTAATTACCAAATTAATTAATTTCTATTTAATTAAATAATAAAATAAAAAACAATATATTGAGCTATTTTATATAGCCTTGCCGCCCAACACATATACACGGGCCAATATTTTTTTTTCTTATTTTATTAAATCCTTAATAAAAAGTCCACAAGTGAACTAGACCCATTCTTACAAAAAGAAACAAGTCTACATGCCTCAATACAATTCTAGATGGACCCCTAAATTGGTCCGGTAGAATATATCAAGTGTTCCATGCAAGTTCGTATGGATTGGGGATCTTGGCAGACTATCTAAATTTAAGTTTCAATAGACATAACCTAATCACAATCAACAAATAATTCACTTAGGTCCGATCTATTGATTTTAGTTCATTCCACTACAGAACTAAAATTGAAATCTTAAATAAAGATAGAATAAGTTAATATTTCTCATTCATACCCTAGGCAACTTTATTAGAGATAACGTATCCTCGTGAAGAATACCAATAATCGCCAAGATCTCATAGACCGCATATAGCTCTCCAAGTATATATATTTACTCATATGACCACATTTTGAACTTGGATATTTTGACTTGTCCAGAAGCCATGTTTCAATAGACACTATTGAAAACTTAACGTTAAGATTTAAAATCCAATACCTCAAAACATCTATATGATGATATTCTACTCTCATTTAATAAATGGAGCCACGATGTCCATATCTATAAATAAATTCTTTTATCGATTAACAAATGAATATCACCAAACTATCGAGGTATCTAATCGTACTCATTGATAGCTCAAATGATAACACTTGCAACCATAAGTCTATTATTTATCTCAGGATTAAGATAGATTCTCCGATTGTCTTCAAGTGAAAACTTTTATCCATTGACGGTTCTAAATAAAGTAATTCACTGTGATCCTATTCAATGCACCCAGTGTACTAGATTCTTTTTTCCAAAGACACCACACTTTGATGATTTTAGACTCATCATAACACATTTGAACCCACTCTAATGCTAACAAAAGAATCTACAACTTTGATAAGATAAAGACACCCAACCTTTATATGAAGTTGTTAATATTATTCAAGACTAACTAAAGAATTATGTCTACCTCATACATATCTAGATGTATGAACAATTCTTCTTTTCTCATAGTCTTTTGACCTTATGATTATTTACTTTTGACAATTATAATAATTAAACTATAAATGCTATAACATTTTTTAAAATAGAAATCACTTTATTAATA
Source organism: Dipteronia dyeriana (assembly GCA_032871835.1). Classification (NCBI taxonomy): domain Eukaryota; kingdom Viridiplantae; phylum Streptophyta; class Magnoliopsida; order Sapindales; family Sapindaceae; genus Dipteronia; species Dipteronia dyeriana. The sequence continues at coordinate 25,608,536 of CM065296.1, forward strand.
TGAAAAGATTGTCAAATACATTATTATACTCTTGCTATCGAGCATAATCCCAACAATCTCCCACTTTCTCTATAGCAATTGTGGCATATCTTTCATCCCCATGTTCTCTAGATTCTCATCAAAACTCTTTTACGGAAGAGCCTTTATAAAGGGATCCGCTAGATTATCTGCTTACGCGATCTTGGTAATCGTCATGTCACCCTATGCACAATTTCCTTCAGAAGGTGATACTTTCTTTCAATGTGTTTCCCTCTCTTATGACTTCTTAGTTCTCTCGAATTAGCCACTGCTCAACTATTGTCACAATAGATAGTGATCTGCTTATTCACATCAGGAACTGCTTCCAAGCCGATCAAGAATTGGCGGAGCTAGACATCCTCTTTAGCAGCCTCGCATGCGGCAACATACTCGGCTTCCATGGTGGAATCGGCAATACAAGATTGCTTGATACTCCTTCATATGACTGCCCATCCTCCAATAGTAAACACAGATCCTGATAATGATCTCCTGGAGTCTGAATCTGACTGAAAATCAGAATCTATATACCCAACGAGAATAAAATCCCCTATAGAGTATACAAGCATATAATCTCTCGTTCTCCTAAGATACTTGAAAATATGTTTGGCTGTTGTCCAGTGATCATGACCAGTCTTCAATTGAACCTACAAACTATGCCCACAGCAAAACAAATATCAAATCTAGTACAAAGCATTGCATACATGAGACTTCCAACTGCCGATGCATATGGAACCTACTCATGAATTGCTCTTCATTCTCATTCTTAGGAACTTGTTCCTTAGAAAGTTTGATTCCATGTCTGAAAGGTAACATACCTTTCTTGGAATCTTCCATGGAAAACCTAGACAAGATTTTATCTATGTATGAAGCTTGGGATAATGCAATCGTTCTATTCTTTCTATCCCTTATGACTTGGATACCAAGAATATAACTTGCTTCTCCTAAGTCCTACATATCAAATTGTTTTGCTAACCATTCTTTTACTGATGTCAATCCACCTACATCATTTCCGATGAGTAGTATATCATCAACGTAAAGAACTAGGGAAACCAATTTGTCGCCTTTAATTCTTTTGTATACACAAGGTTCATCGGGTTTTGAATAAATCCAAAAAAAAATACATTGAAATTCTAGGACTAAAATTGAGCTAGCATTCAATGCACCCAGTGAACTAGATTCTTTTCCTAAAGACACCACACTTTGATGATTTTAGACTCATCATAACACATTTGATCCCACTCAAATGCTAGTAAAAGAATCTACGACTTTGACAAGATAGAGAGGTCCAACCTTTATCTTAAGTTATGAATATTATTCAAGACTACCTAAAGAATTGTGTCTACCTCATACATATCTAGATGTATAAACAATTCTTATTTTCTCATAGTCTTTTGACCTTATGGTTATTTACTTTTGACAATTATAATAATTAAACTAGAAATCACTTTATTAATATGAAAAGAATATCAAATACATTATTATACTCTTGCTATCGAGTATAATCCCAACAAAGATGACGGAACGTAACACATGGATCATAACGTAGATGCAACACTAGGACAGGGGATGACCGTGACAGTATCACACCTGATATGTCACCCACTTTGATGGAATCCTGTGACCCACAGTTAGATGTACAGCACAGTGTGCACTCGTCTGGGTCTTGTTAGTGGAGTCCATCTCCTGGTCATGACTGTCATCCATCTCCGTCTCAGCATGGTCTTCCATCTCCTCCTCGTCACCACCCATCTCGTCATCGTCGACAGTCATCGAGAAGATCAGAGGTGAGTGGTTTGTTTAAGTTTAATATTTATAAAATACATGGAACATTTACCGTATTATCATTTAATTTTAAAATGTTTGTGTTAAGGATCAACCTCTACTGCGATTCCAGCGGCATTACTAGACCAACTGCACATCATCGTACGTGAAGAGGTCGAAGCTGCGATACAGTCTGAATTCGGGAAGTTACGGACCGACTTGTTATAGCTTTTTTCTTCCGAGGTATGTATAAGTTCTTTTTTATTTATAAAAACTTGGTAATATTATCCCGAGAGTTTTAAGTTATTATTTTCTGTAAGGCAGAGGGCCCCATGTTCGAGGTCAGAGTATGTTGCAGTACCCGATAACAGCGATAGAGATCCTGCATCTCATTTTCAGAGTGAGCTGTTTATGGACCCTATCGTAACAGCCACCACCATCACCAATGCAGCCCCCACCACCACCGTTACAGATCCCACCACCTCCGAGACACCCCACACCATCACCGTCACAGACCCCACCACTTTTGAGACACCCCTCACAATCACTGTCACAGACCCTACAACCACTATCACATACCCTACCACCTCCGAGACACCCCTCACCACCACCGTCACATACCCCACCACTTCGAGATCACCCTCACCACTACCGTCATAACCCTCACCACCTCCGAGACACCCCTCACCACCACCGTCACATACCCCACCACCTTCGAGACACCCCTCTCCACCACTGTCACAAACTCCACCACTTTCGAGACAACCCTCACCACCACCGTCACAGCCCCCATCACCACCAATGCATCCTCTACCACCATCGTCACATAACCTATCACCATCTTTACAACCCCCACCACTTTCGAGACACCCCTCACCACCGTCACAACATTCACCACCATCGTCAGAGAGCCCTCCACAAGTCAACCACCACCACCACCCCCCCCCCCCCCCACACACACATGACATGCATACCCCTGTACCATTACCTATATTTGAACCGATGGAAGTCGCTAAGGAGCGGGCTCAGTCAAAGTGGTTAAAAAGCCCATACACAAATCCCTTTATAGCCCAAAGGAGGTAGGTCGTTGCTTTGTAATATAACGCCTTTATGAGTGATCCGGCCTTACGGTTGTAAGTGTTTTCATAACTTGTTTTGTGGTATTTAGTTTGAGTTCTTTGGTGATATTGTGAGACTAATCTTAGTCACATGTTTGTAAATGCAGTCGTAACATCGTCATCGAAGCTTCTGTTTCTCAATCTTTATTCAAAGAATTAGAAGATCCTAAAGAATGGTTGGGCACTAAGCATGTGGATGTGTACTTACATCTGCTTTGCAAGCGAAAACGAGACCCAGTCTAAGGCCACATATTTCCACGCAAAGTAGCAGTAGTTGACAACGTTTTCTTTGTAAGTAGATGTTATTTGACAGTTTATAGTTTTGTTGTAGTTTTGTCATATCTGCTTTCATGTTATGTAACTTCATTGTAGGATTCACTATGCAATATTTGGAAAACATATCAACCTGATTTCCATGAATCAGTGTCGAAAACATTCTACCCCAAAGAACAATAGGTTTTGCCTCTACGGTGCTTGTTCCCACTCATTTGTAAAGCGTCTGATTACTTTGAAAAAAGTAAGCGAAAGGATCGAAAGTTGAATTGTATGAAGGCTATAAGATTGTCTCCCACTTTATTCCCATGCCAGGGTGACGGTAATAGTTGTGGTGTTTTTATGGTTAAGGGCATAGAGTATGTAATGATGAATAAAGATGCCAACTTCAATTTCAAGCAAGATAACATCCCTCAGTTTAGAAAACAAATGGTTAAGGATATCTTTGCCAATAGTTTACATTGTGATTAATATGTACAAAATGGATTGAGAGTTTTATTGCTAATTGTATATATTTCTATTGCAATTTCTTTATGAATATATTACTGTTTGGATATGTTGGGTGTGGATATGTTTGCATTGCAGTCTGTGCTAAGTAGTGGTACGAGGTTCAGGTTCATAACAACATTATTACACGCTAGCATGTAAACATGATTAAACGCTACTTAATGAATGATTTAGCCTGTAAAGATTACACGCTTGAAAATATGAGTGACTACATACCGTCAAAAATTTCACATTACATTATGGGAACATTACACGCCAGTTTATAATCACGATTACACACCATATAATGTAGCGTGTAATAATCTTTACACGCTATAGATTACAATATGGGGTGCCAGGATGCACAGTGTGTAACCATCAATATTGTTACCATTCAATGTGTAATCAGTCACTTTGGTGCATTGTGAAATATTACACGATGGAATACTGGGTAATATTACACGCTATACTGTACACATGATTACACACTAAATTATGTAGCGTGTATTCATGTTTACGCTACAGAAACGTAACGTGTAATCATGATTCCCCAAGACGGCTAGGCCTAGGAAGGAATCTCTGAGGACAAGAAGACTCATTCCAAGGCCTAACAAAATTTTCTTACTAGGCCAAAAATACATCATAAACCTAAACGGGTTTTATAATAACACCCCCGGGGGAAAAAAATTATCAAACCAAAAAAAAAATCGACATTATATCCAACATGGGCCTAACAACAATTCCTAGGCTTAAAATCTACATTCCTTGGCTTTAAAATTCCTAGGCTTAGACCTTCTTATCAGCCCCAATACAGACCATGGGGCACCTAAATACACCAGAGCCTAGAAAAGATTTTACAGGCCATGGAAAGATTTTACAGGCCTAGGAGCAATTAGTTTGGACCTGGAATTGTTTCCCAGGCCTAATACATTACTCTCGGGCTTAATGTTTTCAAAATCGGTAACAGCACCCCCAACCAATAACAACAGCAATATCAACAGCCAATAATCCCTTATCCTATTTTTATTCAGCAGCTATCATCACAAGCACAAAAAAAAATATACATACACCATAAACCATCACAAAAAGTCATACAAAATAATAACATTTCCAATGAAACTCAAATCATATATAAACCTGTTGAGGTTGATTCAGCAGTGTTAACCCAAACAAATATACATACACTATAAACATGAGGTTTACAAGTTCCCTAAAACGGGATCCAATGTTTAGAGCTCCAGGTCACAGCCAAGAAACGTAGATGACTGGAGGCCCACCGGTTTTCTGTTTGTCCATGTCAATCAAGATAGGTTCAGATGGCTTTTCTGAGCACTTAAGCCTGTTGTGTCCTTCTTTCTTACAAATGCTACATGATCGAGCTTTTTTGGCTGGTTTGTTTGTGCTAAATGATGGTTCCGAGCAAGTATTTTTCTTGTGTCCTTTTTTCCCACACTTAGAATAAGAATGTAATTTTCTTTTCTCCCCAGCAGATGATATCCTCAACTTCTTTGGTCTTCCAGATAGATTTTTTTTCTCCCATGGTAATATAATACGGTTTCGGATTGCATTATGAATGTCCCAAAATTCGGGATCCGGAACAGAGTTGACACCCATTTCATAAGCATGTTTAAGAAATCCTGTTGTGTAAAGGTTGGAAACAAGTGAGTTGATTGACACTCCTTTGAACCTAGGCCATAACACACCAACAAATAGAAATTTAAGTTTGAAAAATCCAACACAATAGATAAATGTACATAGTTAAAAGATTGGGAAGCATATCTCTATTACATGAGAACACGGCAAGTCATCTAAATCCCATTCACGGGATGAGCAAGAACGTTCGTCAAGGTCGATGGTTTTTACCTTCCATTTGCCGTCTACCTTAAATTTATTAAAGTGAATGAGGTGAATCTCACACTGTTGTGTTGTGTCTATCCTATCTTTGATTTGTTTGTCTGCAAACGTTGTCAAGTATATAGACATTTCACATGCATTTTTCCGACGATAGTAGAACCACCTTTGCAACAAATCTCTGATACATTCCGCCATTGCTGTAATAGACAATTTTCGGAATGCAACTAGACAAGAATTCATTAATTCAGCAATGCTGGTGGTCATAAAAAAATACCTCTTTCTAGGACAATGAGAACGTGAAAACATCTTTATCCCAACTCCTTGTAACTCATCGTAAACCTTATGGTAGGTTTCTTTCAACTCGACCATTAAACGGTCAAAATCCTTGATATGGTACACATACGTAGCATGGTAGTAAAGCGAAATGACATAATCCCTTTGCTTGCAAAATCTTTTGAGATTTTGTGATAAATGGTATGCACAAATCCCATGTGCTGCATCTGAGAATATGGCTTCCATTGCATTGAATATACCATTGTACTGATCCAAAACTAGCAGCACACGGTCGGAATATTGGATCAATTTATAGAGTTTCTTCAAAAACCAAGTCCACGACTCTGTGCATTCAGAGTTTGTAAACCCAAATGCCAAAGGGTATATCATCTCGTTTCCGTCTTTGCACACCGCAACTAACAAAACACCTCTAGTCTTAGCCTTCAAATGGGTAGCATCGATGCAGATAACTGACATAATAACATAATTGAACCCCTCTATACAGGCTCCAATTGCCATGAATCCATATTTAAACCGGTTTTACGAGTCGGTCTTGATTCACAGTCCTGGGTGGCTTGTTCCAAAACATAAAAATAAGACGGCAACCTCTGAAAAGATTCCCACGGACCGCCAAATACCTGATTCAAAACGTGCTCCTTTGACCTGTACGCTTTTTTGTACGAGAGGTGTATGCCATGATGCTCCCTCATCTCAGAAACAATATCTTTAGGACGGGTGATACGCCCAGGATCACGATATTTACTTGCAAACAAATCCCCTATCACCGTGGCGCTTACACATTTAAATTCCACATTGTAGTTGTCATTTTTTTCACATGTGTGCTCATTAACGAACATCTTCATATGTTAATAAGTCCCTCTATTCGACTTCCATGACCGAAGAACTCATCCACAACTTCTCTGACTATATTGTGCAGTTAATCGTGTATTGGAAGATCGTGAAACCTGTACTCAAACCTCTTTCCAAAAGCACACGACCCTACATCTTGCTTCAAAGTAGGTTTGTTCTTGAATATCTTTCCTTTGTATAATGGACATTGATTTGCTGAATTGTCAAACACATCCACTGATCAAACGACTTTAATTGAGTAAAGCTCAGACCCTGATATTGTCCACCGTGTGTTCATGGAAGGTGAAGAACTGTTAAGTTTTTTACTCACCCCTCATTCTTCTGTTCCAAGAACTGTTTTCGCTTGCCCACCATTAACATCACTAGCACTCTCATCCTCTGTATCACTGGTTTTTAAACTATCGAACCTTCTGGAAGTATCGATGCTTTCGAAACTATCATTGTCACCCATTACTGCATGGTTCGTAGTAGATGCTGGCATCGCTTGGTCATTGCATGATGACGTAAATCCGGGTGAAACCTAAGATGCAAGCGGATTATTGATGCCACTAACTGATTTATAGTTTGGAGTACTCGCCAGAGACCGTGGAATATCGGTGGGTTTAACATTCGAGACCATACATGGTGACTGAATTGTATTTGGTAGAGGTCCAAATTCAACATCAATTATGGCCCAACCTCTTCCCTTATAAATATTCACAAACTCTACATCGTCGTCACTAATTACGGACAATGTAACTTTATCAACCCCCGTTTCCACATGCGAGGTTAGCTTCAACTCAATTTGGTCTCTACTAACCCTTGTCCGCTAGTATATGATTTCCACCAATTCATTGTACACTTCGTTGTCATATTTTGTTAGTCGTTCTGAAAACGAAATAGGACTGGTAAACGCGTTAACCTTCCAGTGCTCACCACACTGAACTATCAGCCAAGACATGGTATCCTTACACCCTGAAAATAGAAAAATTCAGTCAATAACAGTATAACAATTACTAATTCAGTTTAGTTCAGAGCCTAGAAAAAACCATTTTGAGCCTAGGAATGGTTCCCAAGCCTAAAACATTACTCCCGAGATTGGATATATTAGGTGTGGACGTTAAGTGTTGCATTTTTGCTAAGTATTTGTAACAGGTCCAACTTCATAATTCTATATAATTACATGCCAGTTTGTAAGCAAGATTACACGCTAGTTTACATCATTTTTACACGCTCATCAGGATTACACTATTAAACAATACCACCCTTTACACGTCGTAATGTCAGAATGATTACACGCTACATTATGTACTGTGTAATCATGATTACATGCTACATAAATGGAGCGTGCAATCATTCTTACAATATGGCATGCGATGATGCTTTAGCGTGTAACCATCAATATTCTTTACCATACAACTTGTAATCAGTCACTTTGGTACATTGTAATTATTACACGATGCAACTAATGGGAAATATTACACGCCACATTGTACACATGATAACACGCTACATTATGTAATATAGTGTGTAATCATGTTTACACGAGCCACCCATCTAACGTGTAATCATGCTTACCAATGTTGTGTGAAATCATTAATAAGGGTTGGGAAGAAATCTCCAAGGCCTAGGAAGAAATCTCCTAGGCCAAGGCCTAAACAAATATTCCTAAGCCAAGAAGACTCAAGGCCTAACAAAAGTTTCCTAGGCCAAGAAGCATGTTCCAAGGCCTAACAAAATATTCTTAGGCCAAGAAGCATGTTCCAAGGCCTAACAAAATATTCTTAGGCCAAGAAGACATGTTCCAAGGCCTAACAAAATTTTCCTATGCCAAGAAGACATGTTCCAGGCCTAACAAAATTTCCTTCATAGGCCAAAAATACATCTTAACCCCTCCGACTTGAACTATTGTTGTTGACAACAACTCTTGGAAGCCTGAGAATATGTAATTATGAGCCTAAGAATGGTTTTCAAGCCTATAACATTCCTCTCGGGCTTGGATATGTTAGGTGTGGATGTCTTTGCATTGACATTTTTGCTAAAGTATCAGGTCAAACTTCATAATTCTATATAATTACACGCCATTTTATAAGCAAGATTACACGCTAGTTTAAATCATGGTTATAAGATCATCAGGATTACACGATTAAACAATGCCACCTTTTACACTCTGTAATGTCAGAATGATTACACACTACATTATGTACCGTGTAATCATGATTACACGCTACAGAAATAGAGCGTGCAATCATTCTTACAATATAGCATGCGAGGATGCTTAGCGTGTAACCATCAATATTCTTTACCATACAACTTGTAATCAGTCACTTTAGTGCATTGTGAAATATTACATGATGGAACTAATGAGAATATTACACACCACATTGTACACATGATAACATACTACATTAAGTGTGGCGTGTAATCATGTTTACACGAGTCACCAATCTAACGTGTAATCATTATTCCCAATGTCGCGTGAAAGGGAATTATTAATCCCCCATACCCGGGGTTGGGAAAAAATCTCCAAGGCTTGGGAAGAAATCTCCTAGGTCGGCCTAACAAAAAATTCCTAGGCCAAGAAAACATGTTCCCAGGCCTAACAAAATTTTCCTAGGCCAAGAAGATGTTCGAAGGCCTAACAAAATATTCCTAGGCCAAGAAGACATGTTCACATGCCTAACAAAATTTTCCTAGGCCAAGAAGATGTTCGAAGGCCTAACAAAATATTCCTAGGCCAAGAAGACATGTTCCAAGGCCTAACAAAATTTCCTTCCTACTTCACATTGTACATATGATAACACGCTACATTATGTAACGTGTAATCATGTTTACACGATTCACCAATCTAACGAGTAATCATTCTTTTCAATGTCGCGTCAAAGGGAATCATTTATCCCCTATACCCGGGTCAGGAAAAAATCTCCAACACCTGGGAATAAATCTCCTAGGCCAAGGCCTAACAATAAATTCTGAGGCTTAGCCCATCTTCTGTTTTCAAAATCAATAACATGGGTGACCTAAGGGCATAATAAAAGCAAAATCAATACTAACTAACACTAGGGACCGTTGGTTTTTTTGTTCAACCAACCCTAACACAACAAACACCTTAATCCTAAACTGTAATTCAGTTTAGGTGAGTGCCTAGGAACAACTGTTTTAGGCCTACAAATGAATGTTTTCCATGCCTAGGGAAAGCCTACAACATTCCTCCTTCCTCTCTGGCTTTTAGCTTATCTTCTGTTTTGAAAATCAACAGCGAAGATTCCCTAACAACAGCAAAATCAATAACAGGTGTTTTGGTTCAACCATCCTCTAACACAACCAACAGCGATCAACACAAACAAATATACAAACACCATCAACACAAACAAATATCTAAATCCCATCAACCAAACAACAATATCAAAATCATAAACCTGTTTTGGTTCAGCAGACCTAAACCTTTTTCCCACCAAACCATACAACAAAATCAAATTTCAAACAAACCATACAACACTATTCACCAGAGTGTATTTCCTGTTATTGATGTGATACAGAGGAAGACGTGTTTGCACCCAACAATACTACATACACCTCTTAAAAGCTTGTTGTGGCATTTCATCAAACATCTTAACTAAACCCAACAATACTACATACACAAACCCCAATTCATGGGCAACAAATCCAAAACCCTCAATCCCTCATGGTATCAAAAACGTCTCAAACTTGAACAATGATAAAAGATCGAGAGATTCAATGAAATTGAAAACTTAAGTGTCATTATGGGACTTACATTGACTGTGTATGCTCCATTTCAAACTTGACAGAGAAGCTCGATTGAAGGAGTTGGTGGCACTGTCAAGATTTCGGTCACTGTCGAGATTACGGTTGGTAGCAAGATTCTGCGGAGAGGATGATGGGATTTGAACAACAGTGTATTCTGGAAGGCATTGAGGACAATGGGATTTGAAATGGGAAGAATGAGTGACCCAACTTCAATGGAATGGATTCCGGTTCACAGGAGAACGATGGAGAAGATGACCCAATGTCTGAAAGTTATGGTTTTCTTCAGTCAACTGAAGGAGAAGAACAGAAGAGTGGTTTGGTCCTTACATAATGTAAGAGGGTAATTTAGTCATTTTGTATGATTATATTGTGGAGGGCATTACTGTCTTAGAAAGGTTATTTCCTAGAAACTAAATATCAAGAAATGTTAGATATGTATTTTTTTCCCAATGGACTATTTCCTAAAAAGATTGTTGAGGAAAGACTATATTTGAAAGGTCCCCTCATATATGCTACCGGTTAATTTTGTGTATATGCTAATATAGAACCGGTCAATAAATTTAGTAAATGTTATAGTACTAGGGCTACAGAGCTGAACTGGACCACCTTGTAGTATGTTATGATTGTTTGATGAAATACACATGGTCAATTCAGACTTGATTCTTTGTCCCGATGATTTGTATGAGCAGCTTAGGATGAAATTGCTACATTTTCTTTTCTTTTTAACTCATTGCGTTAGTTTTTTTTGCACATATTCTGATTATTATTACTGATTTGTAATATGTCAAGTACTGATTTGGAGTGGATTTTACTTGATTGCTGGTATTCTAGTGTCCAGCAAAGAAGATGGATCCAGTTGACTTGAATAGATTTTTCGAAGAAGATGGGAAACTATATGGTTACCAAGGGTTGAAGGTAATTTTCATTCATATCAAATTGAAATGTGTTTTCTGTTCTGCATATGGTTATAAAGATACTTATTCATATATTTATATATTTTATGTTTTCATAATGATTTGAATGACCTTTTTCTAACATATATATGTATCTTTTATTTGTTTTGTGCAGATAACCATCTGGCTTAGCATTGCATCATTTCATGCTTGCGGCCCGTGACAATACGCTGATATTACAATTCTTTGAACACAGTACATCAGTACATTCTAATACTTCACATACCTTCATTTCTTTTCAAATCCTCTTATTTCAGTTGTGATTGGTTAGAAGGATATTTATTGAAAACTTTGAATTCGTTAGAGTTAATGCCTGTTTGGAAAAGTAACTTCGGTCGGCTGTTTAGTTTAGGTTTCTCAACTTAGACATGTGTGTTAGATAGCAAATTTATAGGGTTTATATCTAAAAAAAAGTCCAAAAAGTCTTTAAATAAAATCTAGATAATCCTAATAATCTATAAATAAAGTTTAAAGACTCTTTTAGAATCCTAAAAGTCTAGTCCATATAATCCTAATAGTCTTTAAATTCATATAAATCCATAAAATCCTTGTATCCCAAAATTGTCTATTAAAATCTCAATCCAATACACCCTCCTTATACTTACCGTAACCTTAAACAATTTTTTTAAAGATATGGATATTATTTCTTTATTTAAAATAAGATTTTATTTTTATTCTAATCAATGTACTCAAATAAGACAAATCAATTGTAATATACTTTCACAAATTCTATTAAAATCAAATATTAGGTTTGATCGTGAGAGGTAAGGGTGGGCACAAAAAGTGTGACCTAACCCGAACCGACTCTAAAAAGGCTGTTTGGTTCGGTTTTGATAGTGATGTTGGTTCGATTTGGGTCAGTCCTAATGAACCGAATTGATTTTGGATCGGTTTCGGTTTTCATATATTTAAAACCGAACCGAGTATAAATAAATAAAACCTAGATTTTTTTTCCTCATTCACCCAAACTGCCGACTCTGAGTCTCTGAGACTGTGACATAGCTCCAACCAGTCAGCCATCTCTTAGACTCCTTTCACTTCCTCCGACCTTCGCCCGTCTCGTCAGCCACCAGCTTCCACCAGTTTTCGTCAAGGACTCAAGGTTAGTGACTTAGTTCCCTGATTAACTGAATATGTTTTTAGTTTTTGATTTTGTTTGATTGAATCTAAAACAATGTTTGATTGATTTAGCTTTTCAACTCGGATCTTCAACACCTCTCTCTCTCTCTCTCTCTTCCGCCACTTCTTCCACCGGTAAGGCCGTTCTCTCTTCCTTAGCTTCTTCGATCTTTTGCTTTCTCTGTGTTGATTTGTTTAGCTTCTACGATTTTTGCTTTCTATGTGTTGATTTGTTATTTATTTATATTTTTTATATATTAATTTTCAACTGAAGAATTTCAACTCGTTGTTTATAGCGATTTGATTAGTGTTTCTTCGATTTGTTTAATTGGCTTTGTATTTGAAGCTTTTTAAATGTTTACCTGTTATTTGTCTCCATTATTTATGGCCACTGATGAGTGATGATCTCTTCTTAAGAAACCTCTTTGCTCATATCATAATTATAATTTTATAAGCTCCATCATTTGGACTTTTAGCCTAACCTGATCTGATTTGAATCTCATAAGAATGACTTTATTTTTCCTGTTAAATATAGATATGGTAAGTGAAATTGTCAATAACTTCCGTGTCAATTCAAATTGTATGGTGCCAAAATTGATTCAATCCATTCTGTTTTAGTTGAAACATTAAAGTTAACTACCAATAATTAGTCAATTATATTTTCTCTATTTACAGAATTATAGCAGAAGATTTGAAGTTGAAGAAACACAAGGAAAACATTTGAATTATTGTGTTTTGTTTTATTATTTTGCATTTTGGACTTCTATAATTCTATGTAATTGATGTTTTGTGGATTCAATTTTCTGGACTGATATTATGTATTTTGATTAATTTAGATTTTGGACTCTATTTTTATTTATATGTTGATTACTTGATTACGTTGACAGAAATGAATGTGTTATTTAGTATTTTGATTGATTTGGTATGTATTTTTATTTATGTCGATTATGTGGACAAAAATGAAGCACAACAAGTCCAATTACATTCATAGCTATTAAAATGTAAAAAGAAAAGTAGAAATAAAAAAAAATGGAAGCCCAATAGGTCCAAAACCGAATTGATCCGAACCGAGAAACGGTGTTTGGGTCAATTCGGTTTTGGTGTTCAAATGAGTCGAACCGATTCATATTTTTAAAAACCGAATATAAGTTGGGTTAATACGGTTTTGGCCAAAACCAAACCGAACCGACTATCGAGAGGAACTGATTTGGTTACTTCCTAAAAATTAGGGATTTATTTGGTACCCTTGAAAAATATGGGGACCATTTTGGAAAGAAATGGAAAAGTCGCAAACTAATTTGATTAAAGAAAAACTTAGAATTAAGAAAAAAGTAGGAGAGATATTTGGTAATAACCATATAAAAATATTTTGTATTAAGCCATATAAACATAAAATAAGATGAAAATAAAAGAATATGGTATTTAAAGGAAAAAGAGTTTAACAAGCAAAATAATGATAATAAAAACTCAAACATTTCATTAATTTGTTGTCTTTGAACTAGTATTTTATTTCAATGAAATTTTGAGTGATACAAATTACTTAAAAGTGTTTACTCGTTATCCAAAATATTTTTCAAAAATTAGTATATAGTTCAAAAACAGTTTTTAGTGTCTAAAAAATTCCTTTCAAATTGAATTAAAAATACCCAAATTCATAAATATCCCTTAAATTATTGGTAATTTCAAAATTAGATCCTTTGGAAAGTTTTTCTTTCTTTGGCTGAAATAAATTATTTTAGACTAAAATACCCTTTTGTAACTAGAGAGGGAAATCATTTTGAACTTGGAAAGAGAAAATCATAGTTAACATTAAAGGGAGAAATCAATGATTGAAAATAGGGAGAGAAACTCATTGAAATTAAAGAGAGAAAGCCACTGAAACTACAAAGAGAGAAAGTCATTGAATATTCGGTTAACATTAGAGAGAGAAATCACAGATTGTAAATAAAAAAAGAAATTAATTGAAACTAGAGAGAGAAACTCATTTTTGTTGTTGACATGTGAACATTTTTATTCTTGACATGTGACCATATTTTACTTACTCTTGGGTGTGACAGCATTTTACTTTTGACATGTAAAGGTTTTTTAGTTACTCTAATCGTGTGAACATATTCACTCTTGGCGTGTGTGTGGTTTTACTCTTGACATCTGAAGTTTTTTGTTTTCAACGAGATGTTGGACTTTTTGAAGGACTTTTAAAGGGGTAAATACTATCGATTTAAGCCCATAATATATCGAATCATTTTATAAGAATAGAGACGTAGAAAGAATAAAGAGAATGACAAATTTTAAGAGACAACAACAAAAACAAATGAGATAGGCAAGAGAACATATATAAGGTGGAGAAACCAAGTGGATGGAGGGGAAAACATTGTAGCGAGAAACATAAACAAATGAGGCAGACGAGAGAGATGATAAAGATGAGCAATCCCACGTATTTGAGAGAAAAATGAGGTTAAATTACCTAATGAGTAACTCCGTCATTCCTATTATTATGTTGGGCAATGTTTGTAAATTCTGTGGTAAATATTGACATTAAAAGAAAAAAATTGAGAGCATCTAGTTTTGAAATTATCAATAATTTTTTTGGAAGTATGGAATTTCCTCGTTTAAAAACTAGGGTCATTGAATAAATAATTCAAAGTACATCCATACGTGTCTTAAATAGTTATACACTTTCTTTTCTTTTCACAATTGAGGTTGTTTTCTAAACCGTACTTATAATAGGTGATATCATCATATATCAACCGATGTCAATCTTAAAAGGGTAAATTACATAACATGACATAAAATATGACAAAAATACTGGATATTCAATCTAGATCATTAATTACATAACATACCATGTTGTTAATGTTCAAATCATGAGATTTAACAGTTAAACAAATGCTTGAAGGCAATTTAGTCATTTGATCTGTTAAGTATAGCATAAAATTTAAAACTGATCTCAGACTTTTTAATAGTTATAAATCTATCTAAAAACTACTTGTAAAGTAAGCAAATAATTTCTAATAATTATATTTCTATCCCAAACTAAATAAAATATAAAAAATAAAAAATAAAAAATCATTCCACCACCGGTGGAGGAGATCATTCGATCTTCTCCTCCATGCAAGGAGATTGGATGATCTCCTTAAAGTGAATGTCCATCTTCTTGCAAAGATCATACGATTGCCCGTAGTAAAGGTCCATATCCTCCTTGTGAGAAGATCAACATTTTCTAGTAGATGAGGTTGATCTTCTTTTTGAGAGGAGATCAGACAATCCCTTGGCGGGAAGGTCGACCTTCTCTGTAAAGAAAATCGCACTCCACTAACAGTGAACTCCGTTGATGGAGTTTTCCTTCTAAATTCTTCTTCATTTTTAGGGTTTTTAGTTCTTTTTTATTATTGATTTTTTATTGGGGTAGTTTATTAAAGTCTCTACTTTTTTTAGTTAAATGTCACATTTTTTAAACGTCTTTAACATATTAGTAATTTTAGTCTCTACTTTTTCCAAAATACATTATTTTAGTCAATTAACCAAAAAACTAATGGTCAATTTGTACTATATAAAAAAAAAAAACAATTTTGCCCTTGTTAATATATAACGAGTCAATTTTACCCTTAAAATGTTTATGTTATTACAGCTTTTCTTTTTTGAATTTTCTCAAATATTTGATATTAAAATAATTATATAAAACTTAAATTAACAACAAAAAATTATTCTGTCAAATATATATATATATATATATATATATATATATATATATATAAACAGAAAATCATATAAATTATTATTATCAGATTAAAAAACAGTTAAAATACTTAATAAAAAATATTTTGAAATAAAAAAAACCCAACCTTAACTAAAAAAACATAGTTTTACAAATAATAAAAAATGGAAAATATTTTTAAAAATAAAAACTTAAGACAATAGATCTTCACTGTTGGATCTGGATCAATCCCACGATGGAGATCCACTAGAGATGGATCTCCATCGTTGGACTAGAGATCTGGAACTCTATTGCTTGACGACGGGGATCTATCAACACTTCTTCGTCCCTAGGCAATGAAGATCCTTCAATGGACCTTCATTGTCCTACGATAGAGATTTGTCAACGGATCTCCATCTGCTAGAGATGATCTCCACCGTTATTGATAGTTTTTGAATTTTATTTTTATTTTAAATTTTAAATTTAGTTGCCTTGCAAAATACCAAAATAACCATAATTTAGTTAAGTTTGTTTAACCTTTAACTAGGGATGACAATGAGACGGGTTCACCCCATTTAGTTTTTGAAAATTCATCCCTTCATAAAACTCCACAGTAAATGGAGCGGGAGAGTGCGGAGTGGGACATGATTTCCCTATCCCCACCCCATTTACCCTATTTAACCAATTTACCAAAATTATTTATTAAAATCTTTTCAATTTTTTTTTATTAAAATAATAAATATATAACCCAATGAATATGATATAATATATAAAGTAATTCCAAAAAATATTGAAAATTATCTCACAAACGTAAATTTCAAAACTAAACAAATAGATTCAATCATTTTAAAACATAACATTGAACTAAATAAAAAATATAAATAATTACTTTATTTGAAACCCCCCTCCCCCTGTAGAAAAAAAGATTATATTTTAAGCATAGCGGAGATTATAAAACTCATCCCCGCCCCAAGTCCATTACGGCTTTTACTATCTATTCTCATCTCCACCAAATTGAAACTCATCCTCATCCCATATAT
This sequence comes from Dipteronia dyeriana, assembly GCA_032871835.1. Taxonomy (NCBI): domain Eukaryota; kingdom Viridiplantae; phylum Streptophyta; class Magnoliopsida; order Sapindales; family Sapindaceae; genus Dipteronia; species Dipteronia dyeriana. The sequence continues at coordinate 25,625,742 of CM065296.1, forward strand.
GCAGGTCCAACCGAGCTCCGCCCCCACAAGTTATTTTGCCCTGGAAGTAAGGGTGGGCACCAACCCGCCAATCCAACCCAACCCGACCCAACTCGACTAGATTGGGTTGGGTTGGGTTGATAAAATATGATTCAACCCAACACGACAACCCGACATTAATAATAAAAAATAAATTAAATAATTTTATTTATTATTATACCTATTATGAAATCTCATTTTTTAAAATATTTAAAAAATTTATTCATGTACCATTTATAATATTATAAATGATAAATATAAATACATAATTTTAATTTTTTTATACCATAAATATATAATACATTTATTAAAAACATGCAATTATATTATCGTTGTCTTTTGTATTAATTGGCACATCCTTAATTATACTTTAAAATGTATTTTTTTTCTCTTAGGATTTGATTAAAAATTTGGTAGAAAAAAGTCTAATAATTGTATATAAACTCAAACTATTATGTTGGTTGAAATAAATAATAGATTATCCAATTACGAGATATTCGACGAAGTGATTATAATTGTAAAATTGATGGGTTGCTTAGATGGAGACTTTCCAAATTGGATAAATTGTTATATTTTTTTTAATTATGTAACAAATATTTAAACAATTTGTATTATATGTTGTGATTTGATTTTGATGTTTTTAAGAAATCTAAACTCAATGTGGTATGATATTTAAATGAAAAATTATTTTAAATTTCAATTTTGATATAACAAAATTTGAATTCAAATATATTTTTTCTATTAGGCTTAAAAAGCCCAACCCGATCAACCCAACCCAATCCAACCCGATAAATATTGGGTTTGGTTGGGTTGGGTTGGGTTGGGTTGGGTTGGGTTGGGTTAAAATTTACATTTGGTTGGATTGGATCGAATTTTTTTTAACCCAACTCGAAAATACCCACCCTTACCTGGAAGGACTAAACTCTAAAGTGATGTATTTTATAAAAAGTAAAAACTAAATTGCAAATTTGGTAAAAATGTTTAAAAAGATAACACTTCACTTAAAGGTTGGGATTTTAGTGAAATTATCTCTTTTTTATTTTTAATTAATAATTAATATTTATTTATTAAGCGGAGTAATTTTGTCATATCAAGGTTCATGGTTAAAGGTTAAAACTATCGATTGACCATTAACAGTGGGGTATATTTATGTAATTAATGACAAAAGTTGAATTTCTAGCCTTTTCACCATACTTCAGGGTTGATTGTGCAATTTGCCCTGCTTAAAATATTATTAATAATAATAATTTACAGCAACAAAAATCTGAAACGACCAATGAGAGATTTCCACGTGTTGAGTTCTCATCCGTTCCTTTTTTATTCTATGCTTTTAAAAGAAATAAAAATAAAAGAGGCCAAAAAAAGGCCTAAGTGGGCCCACCACATCATCACGAGTCACGACAAGAAAGTGCGGGAGGTTCCTGGTTCTTGGCGCTTTCTGTACGACGCCGTTTTTTGGGATTCTAACGACCAATAGGAAACGAGATCCTCGTGTTCCCACCAAATTTGTTTGTTGCATCCACCTCCATTTTTATTGTTTCCACCCCTTTCAGTTTATTTTTATTTCTTAAAAATTAAAAAAACTTTATGGTTGTGGTATTTTAAAGTGAAAATCTAAAAGTTAAAAACTTTATTGGAATACAAGTTGAAATATAAATTGAAAAATCTAGTATATAGTTTAAAAAATATATAATCCAATATATATTAACTAACAGAAACGTAGCTCAACTGGTAGAAGGACGAGTTAGGATTTAGATAAAATGGTAAATGACTTACAAGTCAGCGGTTCAAATCCTATAAATGACAAAAGTTAAAAAAAAAAAAATACTTGAAGGACATTTGAATTTGATAGACTTATAAATGGATTTAATACAATGCAACATAATATATTTCTTTTTTTGGAAGAATTAAAGTTTATATTTATAAAATTCTTAGCCAATTTTAAAAGCTGTATAACAAAATTTTTTTTTTTAATGAAATTTAAGAATTTCCATCAAATTTCCTTTGTTTTAAAAAAATTATGTAGTTCTATAACTTGTTAAATTTGATAATTTTAAATGAATACAAATTTTGTAAGTATTTTTTTTACTGAGAATAAACTTGCATTAGCATACTCATATCAAATGACATTTTCATTTCTTGAATAGTACTCTTTCTTTTCTTTTTATTAAGTGTGAATATTTTTTGTACTTAAAATCATTATATTTTGATGTTTATTTTTAAAAGAAAAAGTAAAGTACAAGCTTCTCATAAATAATAACCAAGAGGCATTGCATAGTTACCTCGCAAGGTTATTGTGTTTTCAATATCATTTGAAAGCTACTGCCTAGCTTAAAAGGTCAACTATTTTTTTTCTTTAATCTTTATGTTTTTTTTTTAACAAAAGTTATATATATACATGAAATGATCGATACACAATATTTGAAATAAAAATTGACATAAATTTATAATCATTAGATCAATCTGATGTGGATAGCTAGGATCCATTAAATTTATTTTGTACAAGGGAGTAATATTATTATTATTTGGGTAGTATAGAGTCACTATGGTGGAATTTATTTAACGTGTTTAGTAATCAAGAGTTAAAATAAAAGGGAATCAAGTTATATTGAACAAAAAAAAAAAAGACTCGAAGAGGAAACTTATTTCCATTGGAAGGAGCATAAATTAAGTTCTCTTTCAATATGTGGATCCTCATAACTTGATTGTAATTATTATATATATATATATATAAACTTTGTCTAGTTCAATTACTTAATGAATAATGTTAGATTTTCCAAAAAAAATCCTAGATGGTGTTGGCACGTGAAGTGTCAATATCTTGTAAATTATAAGATTATGTGGTGATTGATATGATGTTAACACCTCATGTGTCAACACCTCATGTGTCAACACCACTTGAGAATGAATTTAAGAAAAAAAATTAGGAAACCTAACATTACTTTTACTTAATATAGAGATTTGTAATAGAGTTCTCATAAGGATCTTTACTGGTTGGAGGAGTACCCTCCATGTTTAATCAAATTTTAGTGACAGATTATCCTAACAGTTTGTAAGGTTTTGTTTTCTAAATAAAGTTTTCATTTCGTAAAAAAAAAAAGAAGCAATAGAGTTCTCATAAATAAGGATCTGGATCCTTTTCTCACATTCATAGTTTACTGACATGTGTCTAATAAGCAAATTAATAGTCCGAATTAATTCTTATGTCTTTACTTTGTCAAAAGATAAAATTAGTCTAGAATCTTGATTTGCTTATTAGGTACGTGTCAATAAATTATGAAGATGATGACACTTGATGAGGAAGGGATCCAAATGTTCATTGATTATTTTGACAACCAATAAATGTAAATGTAGGCCCAAGTAGATTATTCCTTAATACTACGAGGCTATGTATAAAGATAACACATATATTGTTTTATTTCGACAGATCTTGATATACTCTTTTCAATGTCATGAAAGTGTTGTCGAAGTAGATTTCTATACCACACACCACATTGCGTGTGTAGTGCTTCAAACTTAATTAAAATCCAAAAATGATTATATTATTTTATAATTAGATCAATATTCTCAAGTTATTAGCTAAACCTTTGAATAGTATGTCAATCGATAATGTTCTTCGATTTCGATCCAACCTTCAAGACTCTCAGAGTTTTTACTCTTTCATAGATTTTCATTACAGAACAGTATTATTACTATTTTTTGATAAAAACATAACTAAACAGATAAGAGACATCAGATGCAGTGGGGACAGTCCTCCATCCAATACGCATACTCGTCGATCCTAAGCGCATTCTCAGCTAAACCTTTAGCCACTTTGTTGGCTCGTTTACTGATATAACAGATAGTCACTTCTCGGAGATAACCCACCAAAATCAGAATCCAAATTATAACCATCATTGATCCATTTCTTAACAGTAAACTCATCGGATTCGATGTTCTTCAACACCAAGCCACAATCATTCACAAATTGGAGGCATCTCAAGATAGCCATCATCTTGGTCAGTTTAACACTGAACGTGCCTTCGAGAATCATAGAGCACGCTGCAAACACCTTCCCAACAAAGTTCCTAATAATCATGCCCACACCCACACAATCATTCATATGCTTAACAACGACATCACAGTTAGCCTTATAAGCCTAATTGTCTTGTGAAATCCATCTGCAACTCAAAGAGTTCCCTAGAACCAACTCAAAGAGTTCTCTCTTAACCTCAGGATTGCTCTTTCTAAACTCTTGTAAGAAGTTATTACTCCAACCGACCACCTTAGATATATTATGCATCTTGGCTTCATGGAAAGTAGAATTGCGACAAAACCAAATTCTCCACACCACCACACAGAAAGGCTCACCCTCCTTCACTTGCATGGGGGAGAAGCAATCACGGATAAGAGTAAAGAAATTATCATACTTACCTCTGAGAACCATTATACTCACATACCAATCTTCACAAACTTTTTTAAGCTTACTGCAGTTCCAGAGGGCGTGCAAAGTGGTGTCAGTGGAACTTTTACAGGCCTCACACACACCATTCGTAAGGATACCCTGTCGAACAATGTTAATCTTTGTCGGGATCCAATCCTGACAAGCCTTTCAGATGAAAATCTTCACTTTCAAAGGAATTTTCGCTCACCAAAATGTATTCCACCATAAATTCAAAGGGCTTGAATCAGAAGGGCCTGCCAAATTATCCAACCTACACCCCAACCAATATCAACTCTTTACGGAATATAGACCATTCTCGTTGTAATGCCACAACAAATTATCACACCTATTTCCCCTAGCCATAAGAATCTTGAGAATAGCATTTATGTCCTCCTGAGTGAAGTTATATCTGATTAGTGGAACATTCCATCCACCCGATGGGGAGATGAGTTGCTCAACCTTCGCATTCCCATTCATTTAGGTAGAGAAATAATCCTAAAAGTAGACGGTATGGGGATCCATTTCTCCCTATAAATACTTATAGACTTTCCATCACCCACTCTCCATCTCACCCCTATTTCCAAGAGATCTTTTCCCCAGATAAGGTTGTTCCACACATACGAGCCATTAACATTCTTTTTGGCATCCATTAAACTTCCATTCTTGTAATAACAACCTTTCAAAACCCTCTTAGCTAACGAATTAGGACTCTTAAGAAGTGTCCATCATTGATTTGCCAAAAAAGCCCTATTAGACACCTTAAGATTGCGAAAACTCAAACCGCCCTCATATTTAGCCTTAAAAAAGTACCAATGGATTTTCCTTTTTTTTCATTGCCCCCCCCCCCCCCACCCCCCCCCCCCCCCCCCCCCCCCCCCCCCCCCTCCCCTAATACCAAAAACGATCATATAATCTGTAGATTTCATTGAGCAAGGTTTTTGGGTAACCGATAAATACTCATAGCATAGGACGAAGTCGCTTGAATAACCGTTTTGACTAGAATCTCCTTTCCCGTATTGGAAAATGATTTTTCTCCCTACCCCTTAATCTTCCCCTAAACCTGATCCACAATGTTTGCAAAGAGTTTTCGTTTACTCCTACTAGTGAAGCAAGGCAGTCTTAGGTAGTTCTCATGGCACTCCACCAACTGAATACCCACTTTAGAAGCCAGTTCCACTCTCTCCCTAGCCGTAGAAGAGTGGCTAATGCACATGGCATATTTATCAAAACTATTAACCTATCCGGAAGCTTTCGCATACTCCGCCAAAATTGTTTTGATCGCAATACAAGTTTTCACATTGGCCTTCATGAAAAGTAGGTTGTCATCAGCGAAGAAAAGATGGGTAATAACAAGCCCACCTTTACTGCATCTGAAACCTGACATAATACCTATTTCTTAGGCCATCTGGATAAGATTAGTGAGTCCTTCAGCGCATATAAGGAAGAGGAAAGGCGATATAGGATCTCTCTGTCTAAGCCCTCTAGTTGGAATGATTTCCCCACACACATCACCATTAATCAAGACTGAGTAAGTAACTAAGCAAATGCATCTCATAAGCAAATAGATCCATCTGAAGGAAAAACCTACTTTTCCCATCATACCTTACAGGAATTTCCACCTCACTCTATCATAGGCCTTGGGACATGTCAAGTTTGATGGCTATGAAACCCTGTTTCCTCTCTTTTCGCTTCACTCTATAAAGGCATTCGAACCCGACTATAGTGTTATCAGATATCAGACGACTCGGTATAAAGGCACATTGATTTTCCTATATAACATCACCTAAAGCAAGTCTAAGTCTTCTAGTAATAGCTTTTGCTATGATCTTGTAAATGACATTGCAAAGACTGATTGGTTGGAAGTTGGCCATTCGCTCTGAATTGTGGGTTTCGGAATTAGGGTGATGAAAGTGTGATTCATTCCTTCAATTGTTGCCCCATTATTCAGGACGTTCAGACAGGCTTCTGTAAGGTCCAATCGAATCCCGGTATTTATGGTAGAAGATAGCTGATAGACCATCGCTGCTAGGAGCCTTAATCGGATTCATATAAAACACTGATTTTCTCACCTCCTCCCCACTAATATTAGAGACCAATAACCATGAAGTATTATTGTCCAATTTGGTCATAACTCTATTAAGGATTTTCCTTAGGCCATCGCCTGTAGGGCTGCTCGTACAAATCAGTTTCTTCAAGTAATCATCTATAATTAACTCCAGATCATCCTTTAAATCCTTCCAGGTACCTCCCTCATCGAAGAGACTATTCAATTTAAATCTTGCCTTCCTAGCTGAAGTTTTAGAATGAAAGAATAGAGTGTTATGATCTCCATTTTTAGCCAATCAACTTTTGCTCTTTGTCTCCAATATCTCTCCTCAGTATCCAAGACATCATTTAGTTGATTCTCCAGGACTCTAATAGCAATCCAAGACCTAGGCACATCAGTCTTACATGCCTTTTTCAGAGCCTCTTTCTTGTTCTGGAGATCTTGGTGATGGTCACGTATTTTCCTAGTGCTCCAAGAACTTAGCATTCTCCCACATCTATCAATTTTACATAAAACATTCTCAGCACCACTTCTCATGCCAAGTGTTTCCCAAACGGCATCCACAATAGCCTTACACCCCATTGTCTTCAATCTAACATTCTTCAAATAAAATCTCATACCCTTCTTCCTCCTGTGCAAGCTCTTCGATACATCTAGACACATGGGTCTATGGTCGGAGCCCCAGTGTTGTAGATGTCTAACAACATACTTTGGAAATAGGCTTCTCCAGTTTCTGCTATAGAGTCCCCTATCCATTCTTTCCATAACCAAGGAGTTTCCCTCCCTTTTGTTCCTCTATGTAAAACTGGTCCTAACATAACCCATGTCCTCAAAATTACACTCATCAGTTGTTTCCCAAAATTCGGTCATCACTTTCAAGTTTTTTTACACCTCACCCAACTTTTCCTTATCAATTTTTTTTATTGAAATCCCTCATACACATCCAAGGCAAGGAGGACATAGCTACAAGTCACCGCAACAAGGTCCACGAATGTTTTCTTTGACTCTGATCAGGATGGCAATATAACCTAATGAATCTCTAACATTTTCTTCCTGGACCACTGATTTTCACATCAATGTGCTCTTGAGAACAAGTCAGAAGATCAACAACAATGCAATTATTCCAAAATAGACACAAACCACCCAATTTCCCTATGCTATTTACCATGAGCTTCCTATAGAAACCGAGCTTAATCTTCTATTTTTCCAACTTTACATGATCACATTTTGTCTCCACTAAATACATAATAGCCGGATCCACCTTCTGCTTAAAGGAAGCGAGCTCCCCAGCCCACAAGCATTCCATATTAAGGTTTTCATTGGTATGGTGAGCCAATTGAGACTGACCGACTGATAAATCCAAGTTAGTACTTTCATTTTCCACCGATGAAAGCCCTAGCTGGGTAACTATTCTGGCACATTCTGACCCTAAGAATTGTGAGGTTGAAGATGCAGCGCTAATTTTCTGAGTAGGGACCTTGTGAGCCTCCTCCATCTACATAAACTCTCGAGTCTTCAAATCTTCATTCTGAATTCTTTGAGTGTTCTTGCTTGAAATTTGTCTTTTCCTTTCTATTAGAAATAGAGTGAGGTACTATTCTAATTTTTTAACAATCTAAGATATTTCTCTCAATTGCTTGTCCAGACTTTCGTTTACCTAATAATTCCCCCAAATTCTCCTATATTCTTTCCACATTAACTCCTTTCTCGATCCGTTTCCATCTACCTAGGTAATGGCTGCGCAAAGGTTCATTCTCTATTTTATTCGCCTTTCCTTTCAAAGGCCCAATTACTTCCATTCATATCTTAGTCACTTTTTCTTTCAATGGTCCATTTTCTTCCTTTCCTATCTTAATCCCATTTACATATCCCATATGGCCTTGATATGTTGGCCTAGATGGGCTTGTACTCATATCTGCACTACTATTCTAAAAGCACTCCATTTTGTCATTTTGAACTAGCCTCATAGGTCTATGCGTATATCCAATCTTACCCCCAACCACCACTATCACATCCTTAGACATCAAATATTGACAGAAAGAAGCCATCCTATTGTCGTTTTTTCCAATTCCCCATATATGTAATCTACTTCCTTGTCAGCTCTCGCCTCTTCTTTTTCCCCATACATACCACCCACCACTCTTTTCTGGTCACCGGGAACAATTTCCATGTCCATACTCTTGTTGGGATTATGCTCGATAGCAAGAGTGTAATAATGTATTTGAAAATCTTTTCATATTAATAAATTAATTTCTAGTTTAACAAATCTTATAACATTTATAGTTTAATTATTATAATTGTCAAAAGTAAATAATCATAAGGTCAAAAGACTATGAGAAAAGAAGAATTGTTCACACATCTAGATATGTATGAGGTAGACACAATTATTTAGTTAGTCTTGAATAATATTCACAACTTAAGATAAAAGGTTGGGCGTCTTTATCTTGTTAAATTTATAGATTCTTTTGCTAGCATTTGAGTGGGATCAAATGTGTTATGATGAGTCTAAAATCATCAAAGTGTGGTGTCTTTGGACAAAAGAATCTAGTGCACTGAGTGCATTGAATTGGATCACAATGAAATACTTTATCTAGAACCGTCAATGGATAAAAGTTTTCATTTGACGACAATCGGAGAGTCTATCTCAATCCCGAGATAAATGATGGACTTATGGTTGCAAGTGTTATCATTTGAGCTATCAATGAGTACGATTATATAGCATAGTCTATCCTCGATAGTTTGGTGGTATTCATTTGTTAATCGATAGAGGACTTCATTTATAGATATGGACATCGTGGCTCCATTTATGAAATGAGAGTAGAATATCATCATATGGATGTTTTGAGGTATTGGATATTAAATCTTGACGTTAAGTTTTCAAAAGTGTCTATTGAAACATGGCTTCTGGACAAGTCAAAATATCCAAGTTCAAAATATGGTCATATGAGTAAATATGGTAACTTGGAGAGCTATCTGCGGTTTATGAGCTCTTGACGATTACTGATATTCTTCACGAGGATATACTTTCTCTAATAAGGTTGTCTCGGGTATGAATGAGTAACATCAACTTATTCTATATTTATTTAAGAGTTCAATTTTAGTTCTTTAGTGGAATGAACTAAAATTAAATAGATCGGACCTAAGTGAATCATTTGTTGATTGTGATTGGGTTGTGTCTATTGGGGCTTAAATTTAGATAGCCAGCCAAGATCCTCAATCCACACGAACTTGCATAGATCACTTGATATATTCTACCAGACCAATTTAGGGGTTCATTTAGAATTGTTTTAAGGCATGCGAACTTGTTTCTTTTTGTAAGAATAAGTCTAGTTCACATGTGGACTTTTTATTAAGGTCCAATGGATTTAATAAAATAAGAAAAATAATATATGACTCATATATATGTGTTGGGCGGCAAGGATATTTAAAATAGCTTAATTATATTATTTTTATTTTATTATTTAATTAAATGAAAATTAATTAATTTGTTGATTAATTAATTATTTAATTAAAAGTCAAAATCTTTTTCCTAGTATGAGATGGTCTCCTAAAATTATACTATTGTTGGTAGTATAATTAATATTAAAGACTATATTTGATAAGTAGATAAATAAAAGGAATTATTTATCTAATCAAATTAGGAAGTCTTTAATATGGTTACAAATACACTATTGAGTTGGATTAGCAGTCTTGGTGTAGGAAAGAATTCCTTTTAGAAAAGGATTCTTAACCACCAAGTAAATTCACCTAAGGATAGGATTCTTAACCACCAAGTAAATCATTCTTATGAGAGGATTTAGTCTCCTATATATAATACCTATTAAATTCGACCAAGAATGAATTTTTGGTGTGAGAAGTTGTTTTTTATTGTTATATAAAAAAAAACTTCGTTCAACTCATTGTGTGAAGAATTCGGCCAAGCATAGAGAAAAGAGGGAACATTTTATTTTCAATAGTACACTAGTATCCTTTGCATCAAAAGGGTTTTGTGTACAACATCGAATCAAGGTTCACGCGAGTTTCAATCAAATTGATTTATAATTCAAAAGTGACAGGACGTTCTTGGTTTTTATCTTGGAGGATTATTGTGACTAATAAAGAAAAAGATTTTGTTTATTTCCATCATCAGGTATACAATTTAAAGAAAGGGAGCCCACACTCCTAGGTGATTCACGTTCATGATTGGATTGGAAGATCTTTCGGATTCAATTTAGTTCAGTCGTCACAAAAAAAAAGTATGATACTTTTTATATACATCAATTAATCTAGGGTTAAGGTTCTTGTTATTAAAAGGGAAATTTTTTATTTATACGCAAACCCTAATTTTCTTATTTCTCACGCTTCCGTTGCGTTTTGAACCGTTTTTTCTCCTACAATTGGTATCAAAGCCTGGTTATACCCTTGATTAATTGATGTATGTGTTCGTGAATCTTTTTATTTTTATTATATACATGCATGTTTTAGAAAGAAATGACACTCTAGGTATTCACATATATATTTACATTGGAATGTATGGATATATATGTTTTATAGGTGGTTTGTTATTGCTCAATTTTGGTCCTAAAATTTCAATGTATTTTTGTTCTGGGATTGTAATAAGAATGGTGATCTATTATCGCCATAATTACCTTCTTGGTAGTTGATACGCTTTTTTGTTGTTGTTGTAATTAAAAAAAAATTGCACTTGTTGTAATAAAAAAAACTGCAGTATTTTTTTTATTTTTAATTCTTCTGTAATACATTCAAGTATCAAAGACTCAAAGGTTTGAAGAATTGGGAGCAACCGGAACAAGTTTGGGACCTTGCGAGCCGTAGCAAAAAACGTGCGTGCGAAGAGCACGCGCCCACATTTGTTGTGGCATGGGCTGCGCACTGCAGCCCTATGGAAGCCATGGGCTGCGCATGGCAACCCTTTATGGGGTTGTGGCATGCTCAGGCCCATGAGTAGGAGCCAAGGGTACGCATGCCCATGAGAGGCAGCCGAGAGAGTCCAAACGACGAAGGTCACATGAAGACTTGTTCGCTAAGAAAGGAGTTTTTTGTATTCCAAGACATGTAATTTACTTGCTTTTCTAGGATGGACCAAAATTGTAGCTATTTATATTTTTTATAAATATTGCAATGTTTGTCATTGTTTGATAACATGTCATATAGAATAAGAGTGTCACTCATATATCTCTTTTGGTATGAACATGCATAGAATGGTTTAGGTATCTAAATTGGCATCTAGATAACTTGGTAAATCATTATTTGGAATTCGATCACACGTCTTAAATAATTGAGTGGGAGAAGATGTTTTGGAACACCTACAGCCTCCAAGTTTAGTTGAGCTTTATGTTTCGTGTAATAACCTCCCAAGAGGTATTCAAGAATGGAATTTAGCAAGATACTTCCTTACATGGATAGACTAGACAATTAGTCCAAACGATATCTATTTCCAAAGGAGGGATATTCGTGAGGGATTATATTGAAGGTCGATAAATGTGAGTTTATTAATATCCTCCCAAGAGTTCTTGTTAATAAAATCATAAGGCTAAAACTGAAAACGTTAGTTGTTATGTTAACAATTAGGTGGGACCTAGTCCAACTAGTAAATGTTGCTAACTCCCAAAGGAGGCGTGATATTTATGGGTGTTGGATCACCGTTGAATTTTTATGATTGAATTATTTTGTTTAATTCAAGATAAATATTCAAAAGTGCTATATCATGATTATTTACTTATATAATTTTTGTTAATAAAAAGAAATCATGACCCCATCCCTAATCAAATTCCTAAAAGATAATACTTTAACTGATTATAATTATATCACATGGAAAAGGGAAAATTGGGTTATTGTAAGTTAAAAAACCATAAGATCATTCTGTCTATTCCTAGACCAACAAACTAATGAATCTACTCAGGAGCAAAGAGATGAGTATCAGTAGTGGATGTCTTCAGATGAGATGGCTAAATGTACGTTACATTATGGCCATCAACCGCGATGTGTTGCAATAGCAACATGAAGGAATGGAGATTGCTGCTGATATAATGATGTCTCTATAGAAGATATTAGCTATGAGGTCTAGGACGACTAAGAGGAGAGGCAGTGTCTGCTTTCATGAATCTTAGGATGAAACCTGGACAGGCTATGAAAGATCACATGATGAAAGTCATAGCACATCTCAACATTGCTGAACTGAATGGTGCTGAGATAGGTAGTGAGATAAAAACTTGACATGACTGTCAACTCACTATCGGATTCCTTTGGTTTGTTCAAAGTTGGACTACCTCTTGAACAATAAGGAATACACATTGCAAGGCCTGATACAAGATGTTCAAAGCACCAAAATGATTCTTGTGAAAGGCAAGGGTCAAGAGATTCATATGGTTGGTAAAGTTGCTACTGTTAAGACCTGTCAGAAGGTCAAGTAACAACAGAAGAAAAAACAACTTGGGCATAGCTAAAAGAGGTTTTGAGAAAGGAAAAGACTGAATGAGAATGAATTCAACTTGCATTTAGGCAATGAAGCATTGGTGTCTACTAGTGTAGTGGGAGATATTAGAATCAATTTAGATTCTTATAGGTATTTAGTTTTAATAAACGTTTATTATGTACCACAATTTAAGAGGAATTTTATTTCGGTCTCTTGTCTAAATAAATTTGGATATTCGGTTACTTTTAATAAAGGTTTTATTATTAGTAAGAATGACAAAATTATTTGCAAAGGTACATTGGAAAACGGTTTATTCTATTTGCATGGAAATATCTCTCACTTGTTAGACACAGAATCAACGGAACCTAATCATAAAAGAGTAAAATTATCAAAAGATGAAACCTACCTATGGCATTATTGGTAAGTGACAGGCTTCTAAGTGACTTAAAAGTTGATGATCCACCAACTTGTGAATCTTGTTAAGAAGGTAAAATGACCAAAATGTCATTTACGACTAAAGGCACAAGAGCCATCGAATGTTTAGGATTGATACACACTGATGTGTGTGGACCTATGAGCATTCAAGCTAGAGGTGGATATGAGTACTTCATCACTTTCATGGATGATCATTCAAGATTTGGCTATGTGTATCTCTTGAGACATAAGTCGGATGCTTTGATATGTTCAAAGCATTTAAAGCTGAAGTAGAAAATCAGCTTGAGAAACGCTTAAAAATCTTGAGGTCTGATCGTAATGGAGAATATCTATCTGGTGAGTTTCAGCAATATCTTATTAATAATGGGATAGTTTCTCAATTTTCTGCACCAGGCACACCTCAACAAAATGGGGTGGAAGAAAGGAGAAATAGAACTCTTTTTGATAGGGTTAGGTCTATGTTGAGTTATTCAACCCTCCCTAATTCTTTTTGGGGATATGCTTTACAAACCGCAATGTACATTCTAAATGATGTACTATCTAGGTCGGTTCCTAAAACACCGCATGAGTTATGGACCGGGCGAAAGCCTAGTTTACAACACTTAAGGATATTTAGATGTCCTACGCATGTGTTAAAAGGAAAGACAGAAAAGATGGAGTCCCGTTTAGAAATGTGCATATTTGTAAGGTATCCAAAAGGAACAAAAGGATATTATTTTTATAGTCCTTCAGATCTTAAAGTATTTGTTTCGACAAATGCTAAATTTCTGGAAAAAGACTATATGAATAATTTTGTGCCTAAAAGTAGAATTGTCCTGAATGAGCTTTTAGGAGATACAATTCCACAAGAGGTTTCGCAACCAAGCCCAATTGTAAGTTCCATACCAACACAAGATCAATAATCTACCATACATCATCATAGTGGGAGGGTTGTTAGATAACCCAAGAGATACATCGGTCTGGGAGAATCTATAGAGAATCTTCCAAACGACGATGATCCCTATATGTACAAGGAAGCAATGGAAGATGTTGATTGTTGCCATTGGTAAAAAACAATGCAATCTAAAATTGAATCTATGTTAAAGAACAAAGTCTGGTCTCTTGTAGACTTGCCTAAAGGGATAAAACCCATTGGGTGCACGTGGGTATGCAAGAGGAAAAGAGGAACAGATGGAAAGGTGGAAACTTTTAAAGTTAGATTGGTAGCTAAAGGTTATAAACAGAAGGAAGGTATCGATTATGAAGAATCCTTCTTTCCTGTGGCCATGCTTAAATCCATTAGGATACTCTTATCCATTGCAGCATCTCTAGACCTAGGGATTTGGTAAATGGACGTCAAGACAACTTTCATTAATGGAAGTCTTGACGAAAGCATCTATATGATGCAACCAGAAGGATTCATTGAGAAAGGCCAAGAGGAAAGGGTATGCAAGTTGCAAATATCCATATATGGATTGAAGCAAGCATCCAAATCCTGGAACATAAGGTTCGATCAAGCCGTGAAAAGTTTTGGATTTATTCAAAACCTTGATGAACCTTGTGTATACAAAAGGATTAAAGGCGACAAGTTGGTTTTCCTAGTTCTTTATGTTGATGATATACTACTCATCGGAAACGATATAGGTGTATTGACATCAGTAAAAGAATGGTTAGCAAAACAATTTGATATGAAGGACTTAGGAGAAGCAAGTTATATTCTTGGTATCCAAGTCATAAGGGATGGAAAGAATAGAACGATTGCATTATCCCAAGCTTCATACATAGATAAAATCTTGTCTAGGTTTTCCTTGCAAGATTCCAAGAAAGGTATGTTACCTTTCAAACATGGAATAAAACTTTCTAAAGAACAAGTTCCTAAGAATGAGCATGAAGAGGAATTCATGAGTAGGGTTCCATATGCATCGACAGTTGGAAGTCTCATATATGTAATGCTCTGTACTAGACCGGATATTTGTTTTGTTGCGGGCATAGTTAGCAAGTTTCAATCGAAACCTTGTCCTGATCATTGGATGGCAGTCAATCATATTTTCAAGTATCTCAAGAAAACGAGAGATTATATGCTTGTATACTCTAGAAGGGATTTGATTCCCTTTGGGTATACAAATTCTTATTTTCAGTCAGATTCTGACTTTAGGAGATCAACATCAGGATCTGTGTTTACTATTGGAGGAGGGACAGTCATATGGAGGAGTATCAAGCAATCTTGTATTGTCGATTCCACCATAGAAGCCGTGTATGTTGTAGCATGTGAGGCTGTCTGGCTTCGCCAATTCATGATTGACTTGGAAGTGGTTCTTGGTATGAATAAGCAGATCACTATCTATTGTGACAATAATGGAGTAGTGGCTAATTCGAGAGAACTAAGAAGTCATAAGAGAGGGAAACACATTGAAATAAAGTATCATCTTCTAAGAGAAATTGTGCATAGGAGTGACGTGACGATTACCAAGACCGCGTCAGCAGATAATCTAACGGATCCCTTTATAAAGGCTCTTCCGTAAAAGAGTTTTGAAGGGCATCTAGAAAACATAGGGATGAGAAATATGACACATTTGCTATAGATCAAGTGGAAGATTGTTGGGATTATGCTCGATAGCAAGAGTGTAATAATATATATGACAATCTTTTCATATTAATAAAGTGATTTCTAGTTTAACAAATCTTATAGCATTTATAGTTTAATTATTATAATTGTCAAAAGTAAATAAGCATAAGGTCAAAAGACTATGAGAAAAGAAGAATTGTTCATACATCTAGATATGTATGAGGTAGACACAATTCTTTAGTTAGTCTTGAATAATATTCACAACTTAAGATAAAAGGTTGGATGCCTTTATCTTGTTAAAGTTGTAGATTTTTTTGCTAGAATTTGAGTGAGATCAAATGTGTTATGATGAGTCTAAATTCATCAAAATGTGGTGTCTTTGGGCAAAAACATCTAGTGCACTGGGTGTATTGAATTGGATCACAATGAAATACTTTATCTAGAACCGTCAATGAATAAAAGTTTTCATTTAAAGACAATCAGAGAGTCTATCTCAATCCCGAGATAAATGATGGACTTATGGTTGCAAGTGTTATCATTTGAGCTATCAATGAGTACGATTATATAGCATAATCTATCATCGATAGTTTGGTGGTATTCATTTGTTAATCGATAGAGGACTTCATTTATAGATATGGACATCGTGGCTTCATTTATGAAATGAGAGTAGAATATCATCATATGGATGTTTTGAGGTATTGGATATTAAATCTTAACGTTAAGTTTTCAATAGTGTCTATTGAAACATGGCTTCTGGACAAGTCAAAATATCTAAGTTCAAAATGTGGTCATATGAGTAAATATATATACTTGGAGAGCTATATGCGGTCTATGAGATCTTGGCGATTACTGATATTCTTCACGAGGATACACTTTCTCCAATAAGGTTGTCTAGGGTATGAATGAGTAACATCAACTTATTCTATCTTTATTTAAGAGTTCAATTTTAGTTCTTTAGTGGAATGAACTAAAATTAAATAGATCGGACCTAAGTGAATCATTTGTTGATTGTGATTGAGTTGTGTCTATTGGGGCTTAAATTTAGATAGCCCGCCAAGATTCTCAATCCACACGAACTTGCATGGATCACTTGATATATTCTACCGGACCAATTTAGGGGTCCATTTAGAATTGTATTAAGGCATGTAAACTTGTTTCTTTTTGTAAGAATATATCTAGTTCACATGTGGACTTTTTATTTAGATCCAATGGATTTAATAAAATAAGAAAAATAATATATGACTCATATATATGTGTTGGGCAGCAAGGCTATTTAGAATAGCTTAATTATATTATTTTTATTTTATTATTTAATTAAATGAAAATTAATTAATTTGTTGATTAATTAATTATTTAATTAAAAGTCAAAATCTTTTTCCTAGTAGGAGATGGTCTTCTAAAATTATACTATTGTTGGTATTATAATTAATACTAAAGACTATATTTTATAAGTAGATAAATAAAAGGAATTATTTATCCAATCAAATTAGGAAGTCTTTAATATGGTTACAAATATACTATTGAGTTAGATTAGGAGTCTTGGTGTAGGAAAGAATTCTTTTTCGAAAATGATTCTTAACCACCAAGTAAATCCACCTAAGGATATGATTTTTACCATCTAGTAAATCCTTCTTAGAAGAGGATTAGTCTCATATATATAATACCTATTAAGTTCGACCAAGAATGAATTTTTGGTGTGAGAAGTTTTTTTTTATTGTTATATAAAAAAAAACTTCGTCTAACTCATTGTGTGAAGAATTTGGCCAAGCATAGAGAAAAGAGGGAACGTTTTTGTTTTCAATAGTACACTAGTATCCTTTGCATCAAAAGTGTTTTGTGTACAACTTCGAATCAAGGTTCGTGCGAGTTTCAATCAAATTGATTGAGAATTCAAAAGTGACCGGACGTTTTGGTTTTTCTTTTGGAGGATTATTGTGACTAACAAAGAAGAAGATTTTGTTTGTTTCCATCCTTAAGTATACAATTTAAAGAAAATGAGCCCACACTCCTAGGTCATTCACGATCGTGATTGGATTGGAAGATCTTGTGGATTCAATTTAGTTCAATCGTCACGAAAAAAAAAGTACGATACTTTTATATACATCTATTAATCTAGGGTTAAGGTTCTTGTTATTAAAAGGGAAATTTTTTATTTATACGCAAAACCTAATTTTCTTATTTCTCACGCTTCCATTGAGTTTTAAACAGTTTTTTTTCCCTACAGCTCTTTCCTCTCCAGTCTACTTTTGTGCGCCTGTTGCTCTCCAGACTCTAATTTGGATCCTCCAAACCTTGTAATCTTCCCCCGATTTCTATTATCACCCTTACCTGAACTCTTGCAAGCTCTTTTTACATGGCTAATAGCTCGGATCCAGACTGCAACCCTCATGTTCGCATCTGAAACCACTTCACCCTAAATTTCTTCATTAGTACACTTATCCATTACATGGCCAATATGATTGCATTGAAAACAGTAGTTCAACAACCTTTTGTATCGGAGGAGCATTGTGGTAACCTTCCTCGATCAAAGTAGGTCCACCCGAATACTTTATTGCAATGGTTCATTAGCCAGAATCGTTACTCTCACCTGTAGAAAACAACCAGGCCAGTCGAAGGTCGTCTCTAGGTGTACCACATGAACCTCACCTATCATATTACCTAGAAACTTTCCAATCTCCTCTGTCATTCATAACAATGGATGGAAATGAATTCGAACCCAGAAATCAACAGATTTAAACTTCATATCTTCCATATTTCCTTCCCCTGTTGGTTTCTAGAACACTATAATTGCTATTGACGGTGATTTTTTTATCGTTGAAAAGTCAACCGCCAAACATAATCGAAGCTTTAACCAGTCTAGGGTTGAATAATCAAAACCTTTTTCTCCATTTGGATATGATACGATTTGTTCATATTTGTGAATGATAATGTACAAAAATAGAAAATAAAGATAAATCAAGCATAACACATATTTTACGTGGTAAAACCCCAAGGTGGGGAAACATCCACGGTTGTCGGTGACGGTGAGAAGAAATCCACTATAAATAGTATGATTACACACTCAATCTCTCCTTCTCTCTTACTGTTGTTATGTTTTTTTGTATACATAAATAGATAGATATATCGATCGATTGATCCAAAGATCCCTCGATATCTAGATCTCTTCATCGGTGGATCAGATTGAAACCTTTTTACACAATGAGATTATAGGTCTATTTATATATGTATAAAACCCTAATCCTTATTGTACAAGTAAAGAAATGTGGTGGTGTTTAATTAGGACTTGTTACTTGATGAAGTCGTATTTAACTTTTTTCCTGTTTCGGAGATCTTGTGCATTGAATTAGATTATTTATAGGATTCTAGTTAAGTAGTCCATTTAGGACTTTTTTCCTGATTGTTGCGCAATCTTCTAGAAGAATAAAGTTATTGCATGATCTGAACTCTCTGATATGTAGGAGGAAATAATAATATTTCCTTATCGGAATGTTGTTATAGATTCCTTACTTGTGTAAGATTATTCTTCCTTGTATTTGAGTGGTAGTTGAATTTGTGTTACTATCTTGATTGAGCATCTCTTGGCCAACCGTTTCCCAACCTGATCAGGTCTTCTTTCCCCGATCGAGTTTAGACCTATCTTGGCTGATCGGTTTAGTTTGACCATCCCGTCCAGTAACTTAAACTTTGACTTGGGCGAATGTTGACCGGTTGACTTTCCCGACCGTGCTTATTTTACTCGATCGGTTCACCCAACCGCTCGCTCGCTATTTACTAGGGACTATTTTTCTTCTTTGATGACGTGGTCTTCCATGTATTCCGAATTATCTGCTATCTTTCCTGAAATGTCATGCTACCAAAAAATCCCTTCAATAACACCCCATCAAATCGGTGAGATGAGTTCTTGGCGACTCGAAGAAAGGGGAATTGAATAGTTTTTCCTTTGATTTTTGACACTTTGACCACATCAATTTTTTTGTTATTCTTCTGCAGACTGATCATCTTCAAGACAATTATGTAGCTGAGATACACCTTTGGACCTATATTTGTAAGTGTCTTCAGGATACAAATCAGGTTGTTGAGATACCTTTGGATACATTATTGTGAGATGAACTTGCTTTTAGTTTGCTCAATCCATAGCTAATCTCCAAATGATCCTATTCATCTTTTTACGTAATCAGCTTCTGACTTTTTTTTAACTGACGCTTAGATCCTTTCGCTTATTTAGACGAATCTAAGACCAATTTTTAGCGTTATTCATCTTTACTTGAATCCATCTTTGAGCGGGTCTTACTAGCGCTCCATTCTCTTTCATACTGGTTCGACTTTACCTGGATCCACTTTTGAACAGATCTGACTAGCACTCAAGTCCTTCGTAGGAAGTGTGTTTTAGCCTGATCTTGTCTTCTTTGCACTATTTCTACCCGAAGCATCTTTTCTTTTGCCGTACAATACTCCGTCGCCTTATAATTTTATCACCGCATATAGGATATCCTTTAAAGGTAAATTTTGATGATCTTTCGAAGTTTTGGTGCTCGAAACAACTTGAAAATTTCAAAGTTGAAGACCACAAGAGGAACTGATTAAGGTTTCCAGGATTAGCGTCTTTCCTCATGAGCTAAGAAAAATGTAGTATATGTCGTTGCTCTCAGAAAAGTAAGATGACGCTCCATCAAGATTGTGCTTCTTAGCATACATCCCCTAAGACCACTACTATACATATACATGTTCATGGTAAGTTGAGGGCTCGTATTCTCTAGGCGTTCATGTTGCTCGAAATTTACCCCCTAACATCGTTTGTCATTTAGAAGTTGATGTCGATGTGCAGAGTGAGAACCATACTTTATGCACATTAGCTCATTTTTTTTTACAAATCAGATTTTGTCTTTAGTTAACTAAGAACTCTAACTGATCGGATTCTATCTTTGGCTGACCATAATTTGGGCCAACCAGAATCTTTGGCTGACCATAATTTTGGCCAACCAGAATCTTTGGTCGTACAAGCTCTAACTTTTGATCAAATAAATTCTATCTTTTACGGATAAAATTCTTCCTTTTAGCCGATCATTCTTATAGGTCGGTCTTCGTTTTGGCCGATCTTTCTTGAAGTTAGCCTCTCTATTTTTTTTAGACCTTCCGGCTGCTAGTTCTGCAAAAGAAGAAGATATCTTATACGTATAAATATAAGTTAGACTTTTAACTTACATGTATTTGATTTCGATCATTATTGGCTCTTTTGTAATTTCTCATTGGTATTTTGCATTTCTCGTAAATTGATCCGGAGGCTCACTCGGCGTATCAAAATTTCCACCCACCTACCGGGGTCATTACTTGATTTTTAACAAGTCAAGCCATCCTTAAGGCGTTCAACTGTGGTGGCCCAGATCTTGCGTTTGAAAACCTCCTGGCCTTTTTTTCTTCTTCTTTTTGTGCACTTATCCATTAGAGCTTTGTACCTGCACATTTTAAACTTAACAGAAATATAACTTAAGCAAAAAAGTCTTTACCCCATTTTCTTTTTAGATGGCCAGATCGCTGACAGTGCTTTATTTACACTCAGTTAGTTCTAGGGCTAACAATGCTTTATTTTCATCCAGTCAGTTTCCTTTCCGGTTGACTTTTCTGACTGGTTTT
Organism: Dipteronia dyeriana; assembly: GCA_032871835.1. NCBI lineage: Eukaryota > Viridiplantae > Streptophyta > Magnoliopsida > Sapindales > Sapindaceae > Dipteronia > Dipteronia dyeriana. Next base: position 25,647,256 of record CM065296.1, read on the forward strand.
GTATACCTGCACACTCATAAACGTGTAAATAATAAAAATATTTAAGTATTTTATTCTTACCGAGTGTATCATTGGTGTCTTTGTTTAGGCTGAATACCTTATTTAACTTAATTTTGCCAAGTATCTCATCAACTGGCATTAAGTTTGAGTAATCCATTGGCTTAATTGGGTCAATTTTTGTTACTTGACTGGTTTTTTACTGAGTATCTAATTACCTCATTCTGATCAAGTATCTCATTAGACTGGATCATCTGACCATATATCTTATTAAACCGTGATCATATGGGACTGATAATTTATCTTACTAAACTGATAGGTTTTGCTCCAATGGATGATCGATCTTTGAGTTTGTCCCATCGGGCTTGCTCACAATGAAGACTTGGTTAGGTGTTGACTGATTGTTTGGTTGACTTTTGGCAACATGACATTCTGGTACTTCAGTAACAATACTGGCTTGTCAGCCAACCAATCTTTACCAATAACGATACCTTCTTAACTACTTCAGTTGAGCATCTTGATCTACTTTCTCAAAAGATCTGATCAGCAAGCTTTTAAGTATATTATCGACCTAAGCTGAGTAGCTCACTTAACTTAATTAGAGCAAGTGCTTAACTGGTCTTAAGTCTGAGTAGCCCATTGGCTTAGTCAATTTATACGCTTTACTATACCCATTGATTTGTCCAAGTATCTCGATACCTTGTGACAAACTAAATTTTCATACTGGTATTTCTTCAGCTAGTCCCTCATTGAGCATTTCATTACCTCAGTTTGATCAAGTGTCTCATCGGATTTGATCAGTCTTTATATTTGAGTTCTCTTTTCTTTTTCTTTTTTCTTATTCCATCATGCTACGAGATGAACTTAGCATTTTTTTTGCTAACACTCGGATCTTCTCGCCTATTAGGGTGTATCTGTGACCCTTTTTTAGTGCCGTTTAGCTTCGCTTGGATCCATCCTTGAGCGGTTCTTACTAACGTTTAGATCCTTCCTTGACAGTGTACTGGCATTTAGTTACCTTATAACAACCGAATTCTGAACCAAGAATCTCTCCAATTGATTTCATACTGAGTATCTCATTATTCCAGTTTAACCAAGTGTCTTTATTAAACTGGTCACTTCTAGATCTGATCAGTTACCTTGTTGAGCTGATTACTTTGGATCTGATTAGTTATCTTTATTGAACTAATCACTTTCGGACCGATCAACTATTTCATTATACTGACCACTCTACAACTGATCAGTTATCTTATTAAACTGATAAGTTATCTCTGTTCTGGTAGGTGGTTCCAATTGGCTTTTGTATTGATTCGCTCGGGTCGCTCTCGACCAGTCTCGTCATTTGCCAAGTAGTTTTTTTATATTGGTTTTATACTGAGTATCTAATTACCTCAGTCTAATCAGACATTTTATTACATTGATTAGTTTTGTGGTCGATCAGTTATCTTGTTAAACTGATCGATTTGAGTCGATCAATCATCTTATTGGCTGATCGTTTTTATCGGATCAACTATCTTATTGGCTGATCATTTTTGACCCGATCAGTTACCTCAATAACTGATCGAACTTGGTCTGACTTGATTGGTTTTCTTAATAACCGATTATCTCTGATTGGATGTGTGAGCAAACTTTGACCTCACTTGCTTGGTCTAAACATGATCAATCTTGATATTTACCAAGTAGTGTTCTTCGGGACCATTTTCATGGTATCTAATTTATAGAAGCTTGTCTTTTATCTGTCAACTAAGTCACTGGGACGTCTCCCAGTAATTTGTTGTTCAAGATTCGTTGTAACGAGGGTAGCTTATATTTTACTAACTTTACAGAAAATGTTGAAGTTTGCATTAGCAATTGTTTCATGTATAAACATTTTATCCCTCATTCAACTCTTGGCGCATCCCATCAGGTACATGTGACCTGAAGACGCTCTAATAGTGCTTTTAATGTACCCAGTTTGTTTCGGTGAGTATGCGTTGTCTTTGCGACTTTTGCTTTCGACCTCCTCACTAGGCCCCTCGAGCACCCTTTACTTAAGTAAACTCGGGTGTTCGGGCATATCTCTGTGTGGTGGAGACAATTTTTGAACACTTTTACTTGGATTTTATCTAGAGAATTTCTCCTTTAATGGTCTTTTGAGTTTTTAGACATTTAGTCGGACTTGGTCCGATCTTTAACGCTTATTTGAGTGTAGATACTTGTTTGGCCTGGCTCCAATTATTTGTGCTAAGTATGTTAGTAACATTTGCACAAATAATAAACATATATAGATGCTGAACATGAATAGTTAGATCCATGACTCGTACAGTCTATAATTGTTGTTCATGATACAGTACCTATGAATTCTTCATGATTTGTATGAAAAACATACGGTATGCATTTTGCAAAATATGTGTGTTTGTAATATCTATCATGTAATTGATAATCACACTATGGCAGCATACATATGCATGGTCTAACGTTAGGAGAAATATGCAAACATACATGCGTTGCATATCATATTCGAAGCATAGTATAGATGAATAAGGGTGAAGAAAGTGTTTCACAATTTTTTACCTCCCCGTTGTCGTTATTCGGTCATGTAGTCTAGAGAATCTTGACACATCTGTGTTTTGGGCGTTTGTATCATTGATACGGAGTTATGACACCCTGAATATTTTCAATCATTCCATAAGGTGATGATCTTTACGACCTTCCACGAATTGCTACGATCCATATAATTCCTTTTTTTACAAGGAATGAATGGATTTTTTACCACGAGCAATCCTTTGATTAAACCGTCGAGATTAAGATGTTCTGTCGCTACTTGACTTATTACATGTGCTGAGAGGTGGTGATTGATCTACAGGTTTTTGTCTTATACTCTCACTTCCGTTCTAGCCCATCTTTTTTTATATATACATTTATCAGTTATCTTATTACACTGATTACTTTGCGACTGATCAATTATCTTATTACATTGATCAATTATCTTTGATCTTGATCAATTATCTTGTTAGCTGATCAACTTTGGCCCCAATCAGTTATATATATTGAAAATCCCCTATAAAGTGTGGGTCTAATAACCTAGAGAGGGGGGGGGGGGGGGTGAATAGGTTTTAATCAAGTTAATTACCAATTTTTCATGATTAGTCAATATTCAAAATTCACCTATAAAAACAAACATACAACATCAAGTATAAAGTGCAGAAACATAAATAACACTTGATGTTTACGTGCAAATGGGAAAAACTACGGGCTATTCTGCTAGCCACACACGATCACAGAAATCCACTATATGAGAAAAAGGTTACACCCTCAAGTGATTCTCGGACTCTCACTCTCGACAACCTCAGGCTATGGACACCGCCACTCACCACTATTGGTTCAGTGCCTAGTGATATCCTCTGATACACTACTCTTGACATGAGGACCTCCTACTTTACCCCTCGGGCCTTTTACAGTGGATACCCGACCGATTGCTTGACAACCTACCCTTGGTTGTAAGACTTGACTTGCTTGTGCAACTTCACCTAGAAGCCACAAGACTTTGACTCTATGATATGTATATGGTCTAAGTGAAATAGTCAATGAATGCTCAATGTAAAATATATTAGACCAAACATACAATGCTTAACTAGGTGTAAATAATGCAATACAACAACCTAGTTATCAAACAATGCCTACATGCCCATACATAAGGACTCAATTAGATGCAAAAGGATTCTAGCAACCTAATTGTCAATAAAAGTCCAACCAACACAAGTTGTCACAATATATAATCAAGGGCAATATTGCAATCAATAAATGCAATTAATGAGGCATAAGCAATAATGTCTAAATGCAATACATAAAGACTTAACTAAATATGAATATGCAATATTACAATCTAATTATCAAACAAAGTCATTTCAACATATGTTGTCATTAAGCATGACATGGTCATTAAATGCAATCATCAAAATGCAATCAATATGACCTAATTAGCTAGAGGCAACAATGACCTAAATGCTAGCTATCACACAAGCCATATGAACACAAGTTGTCATTAAGCATGGCAAGGACTATAATGCAATCACAAAATGCAATCAATGAGTCCTAATCAATAATGTCTAAATGCAATGCATAAAGACTTAGCAAGAAGAGTAAATATGTCCTAAATTCAAGCTATCAACAAAAAAACCCAATCATGTCATCAAGACTAAAAAATATATGCAATAAACTAGAGTCTAGGTATTTAATAATGCAATAAACACCTAATCTAGAGTAAGAAGAACAATAAAAGATGTTCAATGAAGTTCTTACTTGCCTAGTCATGAAACCAAAAACACCCAATGTCATATGATGAAGAATGATGCAAGATGGAGATGGGTTTTGGGGTTGGAGAGTTAAGGAACCACTCTTGGAGCTTTTCTCTAGAAGAAAATACTTTCTCACACTAAAAAATAGTTTTGAAGCTCTGAAAAATGAGTGAGGAAGAAGATGTCAAGTAAATATGAGCCCTAGAACAAAACTACATCATTTTGAAAATGCCCAGAATTTTACCCAGTGCGCTGGTCGACAAGCGCCACACCAGCGCACACCTACTGTCCAGGGGCGCTGATGAGGTGAGCTTTTGCACTGGCGCAACCGCGACAGCACAAAAGCTAGAGATTTGAGTGACCCAAAACATGACCAAACGATATCCAAACCTTTCGTATAATAGACTGTTGGAAAGGTATGGAAGTCTACTTTCTACCCCAATTGATAAAAAAAGATTTGGACTTTTGTATAAAAAGTTATGATCATTTGAGTCACCAAATGTCAGAAACAAACAACAACAGAGATGCCCTGTTTTTGTGGTCACTTTGGAGATTTTAAAACCAATCCAAACGGTCATGAAATATTATGAATAATATACCGTTGGAAAAGTATGGGTGTCTAGTTCGTACATAATATTTCAAAACTCATTTTGAATCAATGTATAAAAAGATATGGTCACAAGACCATACAAAGGTCAGTTTTGAAAAATATTTAAATCATTGAAATACACTCTTTTAAAACTAGACACCTTACTCCATATAACCAAACCAAGAGAAGAATGAGACCTTCTCATATGGTCACTCAACGCGCTAAAACAAGCACACCATCGTGCAAGCGCGAACACAACACAATACCACACTTAAATCTATAAATGAAGTGCAAGTGTGATTGTGAAGAGATGCACACATATAAATAATATCAACACAAATGCAAGATCAACAAAGCATGCATGAGGTGTGTATGTATGTGTGCACCTAAACTCTTCAATCGGCAAAGTCAAGTGAATATACCTTTAGCTCTTGAAGTCATGGAGATGCTTGGAACAACACAATACCACACTTAAAGCTATAAATGAAGTGCAAGTGTGATTGTGAAGAGATGCACACATATAAACAATATCAACACAAATGCAAGATCAACAAAGCATGCATGAGGTGTGTGTGTATGTGTGCACCTAAACTCTTCAAGCGGCAAAGTCAAGTGAATATACCTTTAGCTCTTGAAGTCATGGAGATGCTTGGAAGCTTGCCAATGAGGACCTAAGCTATCCATTACACAATCATCCCCAATGTGGTGTGGTTTGTCATGAAATAAGCCAATCATAAAATCAAGGTCCTTACAATCTCCCATTTTGGCTATTTCATGACAAAACAACCACTCATAAATAAATCCTCACAAAACAAAAATAAAGCTATTGTCCAAGAGATTAATTCATTACAAATGAGATCCTACAATCTAAATCTTCAATATCTTCAATCTCTTTGTAGAATTATCATTGTACCCACACACAATAGTAAGAAGCACTTTCCAAGAACAAGTGCATGTGAGGTGAACAAACATAAAAAGCAATTGCACTCAATAAAGCAATATAAACAAATGCATGTGCAATGCTCCCCCTAAATGGGTTACTCTCTCTCAAACTCTCTCCCCAAAGTATAACCAATGCTCCCCCTATATTTCTTAAGACTTTTCCCCCTTTTTGTCATGAGATAGGCAAAGGAGCTCCCCTATCGGGTTGCTTTAGCAAAGAGAGCTATTGGCACAATTACAATGCATAATCATATAAACGAACTTTATGCAACATAAGTAATTAAGAGAGATTCAAGGAGTTTGATTTAAAGAAAGATGTGTGACAAGGACGATTTGCAAGCAAGACATGTTGCATTCAAATCCAAAACAAATGGTATTTGGCAAAACAAACGTCAAAAGGGTTTCCAAAAAGAATTCAAACCAATTTGTACCCTTTTGTCATAAGCAAACAAGATATAGTTTCCAAAAATTTGAAAATAAAGCAACTATATCAATTCTTAAAGGCAGATCAAGACATGAACGACTATTGCACCCTTTTTTTTTCGGATGATTATCCATATGATAGTAGTTTTGTTTCACCATTAAGAAAAGAGAGAAGACTAATTTTGATATAAAATCCTTATTAATTGCATGTATACAAGATCCTTATTGATTAGTCTTCTCATTTGCACTCACACATATTTGCATTAAAGCAATCAAACTCAATTCATGCATATCATTTTAAAGCATGTCATTAAAAGCAAGTTCACATTTCATGAAGATAAATTACAGGTCATTCAAATGTACTTTCCCAATTAATTCTCCTAGTCCAAAAATACATGTTTGAACATAAATATGACATGGATTGCAAACAAAGCAATGTTGCACACTTATTAAAGAAAAATATATAAGCATATGCAACCAAGAATCTCAAGCAATTATCAAAAGAGCATAAAATCAATTAACTTTTTGCACATAGCAAATCATGCAAGTTTGCTCTCTTTTCTTAAGATCCCCAAATGGTCACATCCAACCAAGTCAATGGGAGACATGATCCCCTATAGACCTACCAAGTCCAAATGACCTACTTGCATCTACGGGTGTCTCATGAGCACTAAGGCAAGCGGGTTCATTCTTTCTAACCCACCTAGGTTCCACTTTATCATTTTTAGTGGTCAAAATCTTCAAGTCTCTGGGTTTCCTATAATCATGCAAATTAGCCTTACGGTTCATTTTCTTTTCTCTCATACTATCAATTCTACATTTTCTAATGTAGTTAATACATTTTGTTTGAATGTGACCAATCATACCACAATAATGACAAGTAGGTATAAAAGAAGAATTCATACCATTGCATTTAGTACTTATCGAGACATGGTCATGTTGATGAGTTTGTCTTTGATGTTGCACCGGTTGGCTTGTACTTGGAACATTCACCGGATGTTGGTGCGTTTATGGTTAAGCATGAGTGACTTGCCTTAAAGGTTGATTGATCATTGATTGAGGCATCCTCAAGGGTTGAGGTTGAGCTTATTTCTTGGAAGCATCTTCAAGGTTAAGCTCTTATAAGATTCACCTATAACATGAATCTTCTTGGGGTGTTGAGATCTAGGTGGACAAATATAAGCAATCTCCTTCACAAATGTAGTTTTGTCCAAGGATGATGTGGTCTCATCATGTACAAGAACAAGCCCTTGTTTGTCATTTGGCTTTGATTCAATGCCAATCATTTTTGGATCCGAAGTCATCATAGCAATTGTACTTCTTGCATCTTCAAGTTCCATCTTCAACTTGCCTTCACTTCCTTTTACACATATCACTTCTTCATCCAAGTGAGTCAACTTGGCTTGTAGTTAAAGATTATCCTTTTCCAATCTAAGGATATCATTATCTTTCTCCGTCAAGGACTTTTGAAGAGAATCAACTAACTCTTGATAATCAACCACATTATCACAAGAGTTCCCGGAGCATGTGTCATTGCTATCAAGGCTTCTCCCACTTGTGTTTGTGAGAGTCATATCATCAAGGCTTGCTTCACTCAAGCATGCTTCACTTCCGTTTCCAAACTCCAAGTCACTAATTTTGAACTCTTCAAGTGACACACATTTGATGGTGGCTTGTGTTTCTTCATGGTAGGAAACCGAAAATGCAGGGTAGTTGTTCACACACTCATCCGAGCTTGTGGAACAACTTTCAATAACTTCTTCTTCGCTAACACATGGAGTAAAGATCATACCAACTCCTTCATTCTTGTATTCCAAGTTACTACACTTGGAGGCTTTGTGGCCAATTCTGCCACATTCAAGGCAATGGTCACTTTTCCTTGACATTTTCTTTTCCTCATTCACTTTGGAGGTCATATCCTTCTTTTGATATTTTGTGAATCTCTTAAATCTCTCAACCATGAGAGTTATCTCCTCATCGGTGTCATATTCCTTCCTCTCAATTTTGGAGGTTAAATCTCCCTCTAATATCTCAAAGCCACTCATAGTGTTTAATGAATGAGATGAATGCAAATGAATGCAACAATCAAATGCAAACAAATGCAAGACATGAAAACAAATGCAAGACACGCAAACAAGAGCTTGAATCACCTAAGTATGTATAGGAACCCGCTCTGATACCAATTGAAAATCCCCTATAAAGTGTGTGTCTAATAACCTAGAGGGGGTGAATAGGTTTTAATCAAGTTAATTACCAATTTTTCTTGATTAGTCAATATTCAAAATTCACCCAATAAAACAAACATACAACATCAAGTATAAAGTGCGGAAATATAAATAACACTTGATGTTTACGTGGAAACCCTCCAAATGGAAAAAACCACGGGCTATTCTGCTAGCCACACATGATCACAGAAATCCACTATATGAGAAAAAGGTTACACCCTCAAGTGATTCTCGGACTCTCACTCTCGACAACATCAGGCTATGGACACCGCTACTCACCACTCACCACTCACCACTCACCACTCACCACTCACCACTCACCACTCTTGGTTCAGTCCCTAGTGATATCCCCAAATACACTACTCTTGGCGTGAGCACCTCCTACTCTACCCCTCGGGCCTTTTACAGTGGATACCCGACCAATTGCTTGCCAACCTACCCTTGGTTGCAAGACTTGACTTGCTTGTGCAACTTCACCTTGAAGCCACAAGACATTGACTCTATGAAGAGTATATGGTCTAAGTGAAATAATCAATGAATGCTCAATGCAAAATATGTTAGACCAAACATACAATGCTTAACTAGGTGTAGATAATGCAATACAACAACCTAGTTATCAAACAATGCCTACATACCAATACATAAGGACTCAATTAGATGCAAAAGGATTCTAGCAACCTAATTGTCAATAAAAGTCCAACCAACACAAGTTGTCACAACATATAATCAAGGGCAATCAATCAATAAATGCAATTAATGAGGCATAAGCAATAATGTCTAAATACAATACATAAAGACTTAACTAGATATGAATATGCGATATTACAATCTAGATATCAAACAAAGCCATTTCAACATATGTTGTTATTAATCATGACATGATCATTAAATGCAATCATCAAAATGCAATCAATATGACCTAATTGGCTAGAGGCAACAATGACCTAAATGCTAGCTATCACACAAGTCATATCAACACAAGTTGTCATTAAGCATGGCAAGGACTATAATGCAATCACAAAATGTAATCAATGAGTCTTAATCAATAATGTCTAAATGCAATGCATAAAGACTTAGCAAGAAGGGTAAATATGTCCTAAATTCAAGCTATCAACAAACAAACCCAACCATGTTATCAAGACTCAAAAAAATATGCAATAAACTAGAGTCTAGGTATTTAATCATGCAATAAACACCTAATCTAGAGTAAAAAGAACAATAAAAGATGTTCAATGAAGTTCTTACTTACCTAGTCATGAAACCAAGAACACCCATGCACATATGATGAAGAATGATACAAGATGGAGATGGGTTTTGGGTTTGGAGAGTTAAGGAACCACTCTTGGAGTTTTTCTCTCAAAGAAAATACTTTCTCACACTAAAAATGGTTTTGAAGCTCCGAAAAACGAGTGAGGAAGAAGATGGCATGTAAATATGAGCCCTAAAACAAAACTATATCGTTTTGAAAATTCCCAAAATTTTACTCAGTGCGCTGGTCGACAAGCGCCACACCAGCGCATACCTATTATCCAGGGGTGCTAGTGAGGTGCGCTTGTGCACCGGCGCAGCCGCGACAGCACAAAAACTTGAGATTCGAGCTACCCAAAAAATGACCAAACAACATCCAAACCTTTTGTATAATATACCGTTGGAAAGGTATGGAAGTTTGATTTCTACTCCAATTTATAAAACTAGATTTGGACTTCTGTAGAAAAAGTTATGGTCATTTGAGTGACCAAAGATCAGAAACGGACAACAACAGAGATGCCCTGTTTTTATGGTCACTTTGGAGATTTTAAAACTAATCCAAATGGTCATAAAATATTACGAATAATATACCATTAGAAAAGTATGGGTGTCTAGTTTGTACAGAATATTTCAAAACTCATTTTGAATCAATGTATAAAAAGATATGGTCACAAGACCATACAAATGTCAGTTTTGAAAAACATTTAAATAATTGAAATACACTCTTTTAAAACTAAACACCTTACTCCATATAACCAAACCAAGAGAAGAATGAGACCTTCTCATATGGTCACTCAACGTGCTAAAATAAGCACACCATCGTGCATGTCCGAACACAACACAATACCACACTTAAATCTATAAATGAAGTACAAATGTAATTGTGAAGAGATGCACACATATAAACAATATCAACACAAATGCAAGATCAACAAAGCATGCATAAGGTGTGTATGTGCACCCAACTCTTTAAGAGGCAAAGTCAAGTGAATATACCTTTAGCTCTTGAAATATGGAGATGCTTGGAAGCTTGCCAATGAGGACCTAAGCTATCCATTACACAATCATCCCCAATGTGGTGTGGTTTGTCATGAAATAAGTCAATCATAAAATCAAGGTCCTTACATATATATTATCCATCAGCCAAATCACCAGGTTTCAGAAGAGACTTTGCTTAAAGCTGCTTTGCAACTGCGATTTTTTTTTTAACGTAGCATGCTATTTTGTTGTGTTATGCTACACCCTAGCCCCACAAAAACTATTAAAGTAGGTTTATTCGAACAGATTTCTTTTAACATCATATCCCTTTTTCCTCCTCTTTTTTATTTTAATGCTTTACTGAGTAGCTGACTAAGGTATCTGACAGAACGGTGAGTTGAAATATCTGCAATGGCTGAATACCTTTGGTGAACCGAACAGTTTTGGTGAGCTGAGTAGTTTCACCAATTTGAACAACTATGGCAAACCAACTAGGATAACACTTAGGTTTTCTTGCTTCGTTTGTCGGTTGTCTGTGGCAGAGTTATTTCTAAATAAACTTGGTGAGGCTGGAGTCAGTGTGAGGTTTCTGTAAAGCCATTTTATGCTTTCGACAGTCGATTGCTCACTGTTTAGCTGATGTTTGCTTTGATACGATCGATGTTTGGATTCTTCAGCTACATGTTAAACCCAGAAAGCCTGTGGGAAGCTATCTTTTCTTAGTTGAATATGACGAACCACTCACGACTCCGAAGTTTAATTGCTAAGCTTGTAAATTATTTCAGTTGTTTTTGGTTTAGCTGATAACAGATAGCCTATTTGACTTAGTTGATGATTGACTTGTGATGTGTTTCTACCATCATGGGTCCGATTTTCAACGCTCATCGAGGTAAGCTTTTCTCTAAGTGCATCATGCATCTTTTTTTTTACCAAACTTTATTTGTGAATTTGCTTGCTTGTGTATCATCTGACACTGATACAACAAATAATCCACTAAGATCTTGGTGTTTCGTCTATTTATGTTGTAGTTGCCAGAATGCTCTTGATTTTTATGGATGTGACCCATTGTAATAACTCCATTAAGATCTAACCTCTCGTCTTTGTTGATTTTTTTTCATTGACCATGCCGCCTTTTTTTTTTTACTGGAATCTTTGAAGAATCAGATTTCATCTTTGGTTGATAAGAAACTTTAGTTAATTAGATGTTCTTTCACCGACAAGATTTTATCTTTAGCTGATAAAGGACTCTAATCGACTAGATTCTATCTTTGGTAGACCATAATTATGGTCGATCAAATTTGGTCGAACAAGTTCTATCTTTGACAATCGATAATGTGGTGTCATCCGGTAATTGACTGACGCGGTTACGGTTTGGAGTTTTGTCGACCTTTCTGATCAAGATGCTTTTGGAAAGCAACATAATCTGAGTCAAACTTGATAACCCTTTCACTATAAAAATTCTCAATAAATTGTTAGTCAAAGAAAGACATTTAATGATCATTTTTATAGAGTGACCCTTACTCAGATATTTTTTTTAAACATTTGTCGGGCTCCATTTACAGTTTTGGAGAATAAATAATAAGATATGTTTGCTAAAGTAATAAAAGATAACGATAAGTTATAAACAATTTTTATTCGCACATCATATTAGATAAAGAGGAAAGCCGTTATATTAATAGGAGAGATCAAACCCAGATTGATGAAGGTACTTGTTAGCAATGTGAGGCCAATGCTACTCTTCCATCTCTGATTGGGTCACCGAGGTTACATGGTCTCTTGTTTTTTGAAACCTCGACCACTTACCGAACTTGGAGTCTAGTCACTTAATTCTTGGATCCTTCATAGATGAATTGATGAAGAGCCAAGTGGGTTTAATTGAGAATTGACATTGGGTATTCTATACCAAGATCGGCTCGGTTTCTAACACTTGTCAAGGTAAACTTGTCCTGAGACCTCTATTTACGCCGAACCGCAATGTTCTGGAGAATGTCAAATATTCCTCGAGATGAACTACATTATGAATCAAACATCCTTGGAAATTTCTATGTCTACTTTACAACAAAATTTACATCTCGTGATTTTGTGCTTTTTAGTGATAGTTATCTCTATTTTAGCGTCTGGTTGTCGAGATATAAAATCTTCCGTGAATCACTTTCATCAATGTTTCAGGGTCCATAAAATACTCCACAAGTTGAACCAGATTGCAAACCATATATCTTCGAAAAGCTCTAGATGCATAGTTTTCAACAACTTTTACGGATTGTGATTTCGACTTCTGTAGAGGGAGACATACCCAATTTAGTGTTCACTAGTCTGATCAGAAATTTGTTCATGATCTGGTTTCTTCAATATTACGGAAGCAACCAAAAATTGATCGGATTAAACTAGGCTACAAATCATATATTCTTAGAAAGACTTGGATGTCTAATTTCCAACGGTTCTTACGGTTTGTAAATCTGAGTTCCGTGGAGGAAGATATGACTACTTTAGTGATCGATGGTCAGATCAGGAATCCTCACCAAGTTGCTTGCTTCAGTGTTACAGGGGCCACCAAAAATTGTATGAACCGAACTAGGTTACAGAACATATATGCTCGAAAAGGTCTAGAGGTCTAGTTTTGGTGGTTTTTACGGTTCATAATCCCGAGTTTTGTAGAGGGAGTTATACTCACTTTAGTGCTTGAAAGTCAGAAGTTTCACAACTTGTGACTATTTTGTATTGTAAGTTGTCGGAATGGGAAAGCAATTCCTCGGATAGATTATGGGCACCTTGAAGATTTGTGAGACCTGTTCTTTCAATATCCCACATCTGAATTTTGTCGCTACCGTGCCTCATACTGTGGGCACTGCTTATGATCCACCCCCTAGATTTTCCAAATGTCGTTTGCTAAGGAGTTTCAGATGTAGAATCCACATCGAAATTCTTTTTGTAGTCTGTTCATGAGGGTTCCTCGAAGTTGAGTTCTATCCCCCTTCTTCTAGCGCCAGTTGTTGACGGTGATTTTTGGATCGTTGAAAAGTCAACTGCCAAACATTAACATGTACGTAGATCAAAATTTTAACAAGTCTAGGGTTGAATAATCAAAACCTCTTTCTCCACATAGATGTGATACGCTTTTTTCGTATTTGTGAATGATAATGTACAAAAATATAAAATAAAGATAAATCAACATAACATATATTTTACATGGTAAAACCCTAAGGTGGGGAAACATCCACTGTTACCGATGACGAGGAGAAGAAATTCACTATGAATAGAATGATTACACACCCAATCTCTCATGCTCTCTTACTGTTGTTAAGCTTTTTTCTTATACATAAATAGACAGATAGATCAATCGATTGATCCTAAGATCCCTCAATATCTAGATCTCTTCATCAGTGTATCAGACTGAAACCCCTTTACATAATGAGATTAGGTCTATTTATACTTGCATAGAACCCTAATTCTTGTTGTACAAGTAAGGAAATGTGGTGGTATTTAATTAGGACTTGTTACTTGATGAAGTCATATTTAACTTCTTTCCTGTTTCGGAGATCTTGTGCATTGAATTAAATTCTTTGTAGGATTCTAGTTGAGTAGTCCATTTAGGACTTATTTCCTGATTGGTGTGCAATCTTCTAAAAGAATAGAGTTATAGCATGATATCAACTCTCTGATATGTAGGAGGAAATAATAATATTTCCTTATCGGAATATTGTTATAGATTCCTTGCTTGTGTAAGATTATTCTTCCTCGTATTTGGTCGTAGTTGAATTTGTGTTACTATCTTTATTGAGCATCTCTTGGCCGACCGTTTCCCAACCTGATTAGGTCCTCTTTTCCCGATCGGTTTTATTACTCGATCGAGTTTAGACCTATCTTGGCCGATTGGTTTAGTTTGACCGTCCCGTCTAGTAACATCAACTTTGACTTGGGCGAATGTTGACCGGTTGACTTTCTCGACCATGCTTATTTTACCTGATCGGTTCACCCGACCGCTCACTAATTACTAGGGACTGTTTTTCTTCTCTGATGACGTGGTTTTCTATACATTCCAGATTATTTGCTATCTTCCCTTACATGTCATGCTACCAAAAAATCCCTACAACAATTGCCCTGTAAAGGCTCCAAGGAAACCCTTTAGAATTCTTTGTCTATCTTTTAATGTTTTAAAAGAAAACTCAAAGTTGTTTCCTTTAATATGTTCGATCCCCACACCTCCATCCACTCTCCATACCTTTTTCATAACCACCATAAAAACGTATCTGTTAACCATCTTAGTAGCTAAAGCCTTCCCTACTAGACATAGCGACAATCTCTACTCCCCTTTATCTTTAAGATTCACATCTAGCAACAGTGCCAACCTCTCTTTTTCTTTAATGGAAAGGCCACCATAGAGCTCGGCAATGTCTTCCGCGTTCATAGTTGACATTGCAAACTCACACCTTAGTTTAGAGAGAAGTGGAAATGGTGAGATATGTCACCTTTTTTTATGTGTGTTGCAGTGATGTCACCCTTTAATAACTTAAGTTTAAAAGGCACCTATTATGGTGAACTACCCAAATTGCCCTTAAATAATCTATTTTTTAATCTCATTGTGTTTCCATCTACACTTTGAAAATGATAACTCCTCTCTCTTTCCAAAAAACTTGTCTCTCTCCAGATTTTACACAATAAGATAACCTATATTTGTGATCTTCGTTTATATATTTTTATATATTTATGTATGGTTTAACAATGTATCCATTCGTTATGATTTATTGTCCAGTCTTTATATGAACGTGTATGAACATTTTATTTTTCAAAGGATCGATCATTTTATTTTTGAAAATAATGTTGAGTTAAATCGAGCATATTTACAGCCAAATCGAGCCTTTTTATTTTAATATGATCGAGCTTGTTTTTGAAAGAATCGAGCATATTTTCGAAAGAAATGAAAGAATCGAGCATTTGTCAAAGGATCAAGAAATTTTTAAAGGATTGAGATTTTTTTTCATAGGATCGAGAATATTTTTTAAAGGATCGAGATTTTTTTCAAAAGATCGAATCGATAATATATTTCAAAGGATCGAGATTTTTTTCAAAGGATCGAGAATATTTTTTAAAGGATCGAGAATTTTTGTCAAAGGATCGAGATTTTTTGTCAAAGGATCGAGATTTTTTGTCAAAGGATCGAGATTTTTTTTCAAAGGATCGAGAATATTTTTTAAAGGATCGAGATTTTTTGTCAAATGATCGAGATTTTTTTCAAATGATTGAGAATTTTTTTCTAAGGATCGAGGATTTTTTTCAAAGGATCGAGATTTTTTTTCAAAAGATCGAGATTTTTTTTCAAATGATCGATTTTTTTTTAGAAAATTAGGTTTAGTTAAATCGAGTATATTTGTAGCGAATTCGAACATATATTAGAAAGAATTGATGATTTTTTTTCCAAAGAATCAAGCATATTTTTGAAGTACTGACCAGAAAAAAAAAAACTCAGGGCCCCACCCCCCCGTGAGCTGATATAGCACCTGAGTTTCAACGAAACTTTCTCTCTCTATTTCATAACTCTCACTATAAAAAAAATGAATGAAAGATTCAGATGGAACACCTGTTGGAGACATTTTTACCCGTTCACCATAATATGTGTCTTTTTGAATCCTTAAAGAGAATAATCGAACCGAGTTTTTCCCAATTGCGGTCTTTATATATTATAGAACATTAATTAATATCTCAATAGAGTTTTAAAATTCAAGCCTTCCGAGAAGAAAACTTTTCAAAGGCCATCGACCAAATTATAATTTAGTTTTCTATTTTGAAAAAAAAAAAAAAAAAACTAAAACCCAAAAAAGTGCTTTCCTTCTAAAAGTTACTTTAAGCATTTCGTAAACAAATATGCAACACTTTTAAATTTCATTTCTTTAAAAAATAATTTTATTATATATAAAAAACAAAACAAAAAACCCAAAACCAGGGACAAATACAAAGAAAGAGAAGTTACTGGAAAATATAAAAAAAATGGCCTGGAAGTAGTAAAATCAGTTGTAAGAAGCGGTCCGAGATTCTGGAATCCGGTTCGAGTCCACTCTCAATCTCTTCATTATAAATCTCACTGCTACTCGCTTCTGCTGTCCCCCACGTGGCCAATTAAATGTTCGTTTACTGTTAACATCTACCACCAACTAGAGTTACCGTGGATGTGTGATTCTTATCATCATATTTTATCCAAACTAAACTATGATCCATTTATATATACTTTAATTTTATTGTATAATTTTAACATTAGGCTGTTTCAATTTTTATCACTATTATAATAACTAAATTTGTAATGTTTATCAATCCCCGTTAAAAATTACTTCTTTTTAGTTTTTACTTGGGTTAATAAAACAATTTATTTAATTTCAAAGAATTTTTATCATATATATAATCACTCGTGTGCTTATTTTATGATTCTTTTAATTATTTTTTATTTTCTTTATTACTTTTGATAATTCATTAAAAAGAAAAAAAAATAGTAATGTGTTGCCTTATTGGTAATAAAATATAATTAAAAAAAAACAGTTTTGAATTGACCCACAATTATAGTCGGCTGGTGTTGTTCCAACTTCCAGTTAACTTATGTACGGGTTGATGCATGCCGAATAATCATGGGGTAAAAGCATAAGATAGGATGAGGTGTCGACAGGAGAGAGCGAGTGTGATTAAGATTGTAATGCCGAGAGTGGGGGTGCGGGTATTGTCGTCCGTTATAGTGCAAAACGCGGGTGAGAAAAGGAGGCTGTCTGGTTTGGATGGTTGGTTTTTATTCTTCTCCTTCTTTTCTCTCTCTCTCTCCTATTTATTTTTGTGGAGAGGAGAAGCGAACGCTCTCTCTCTCTCTCTTCACTATTATTATTAAAAATTTGATTGATTTTTAATTTTTATTTCTCTCTCGGATAATAAATTGATAAATTTAAAAAGAAAAAGGAAAATAATCTCTCTTTCACACTCTCTCTGTGACTCGTCGTTTGTTGTTTGTTCTCTGGAAATTTGTTTGTAAATTGCGCGGAGGTGTACGGAGGAGGCAATGGTGGTTCCGGCGGAGAGCAGCGGCAGAGTGATGGAGTTGTGATGGACGAGGAATGGAGTTTGAAGCCGGAATACCGATTTCCCGAGGAACTTCTTCTGTCACCGCCGAGGGACCCTCGCTCTCACCGTCCTTGAATCAAGGTCTCTCCCTCTTCTCTTGAATTTATCTACTTATCGTTTGATATCTCTGTTTAAATGCAATTCTTTTTTGGTTCGGGTTGAGTTTTGATTGATTCGTTTTTGAAATTTTAAATGTTCTCGTTGTGCGAATTCTCCGTTTTGCCCCTCCGGCGGTTGATCACTGCCGAGAATTCGTTATCTTCTGTTCATTCCGATTCGTTCTCTTTTGTTTAGTGATTTGTTCTTTTGATTTGATCAAAGTGTTATATTTGATTATTATCATTTTTTTCTCTTTGTTTTGATAAAAAAATGTGCAACTGAGTCTAATTTGAGTGTTCTTCGATTGATTTTACATCAATGAATGTAATTCAGCTGCTTTTGTTGTCATTGCTGTCTGTTTCGATTATTTTCTGATCAAATTCGTCTTGTTTAGTATCAAAAAACGTGTAAGGATGATCTTTAGTGTACACAATTGAGAGTTTTTTTTTTTTTAAATTCAGATAAGGAAGATGGATTTTGGTTCCTGAACTATTCGTTTGTTGTTCTGTATTTTTTGTTTTATTGTTCAGATTTAGCCATGACTTGTTTTTTAGTCAGTCTGCAACTTTGGGTGAATTTTCTTTATTCCATAATTGGTACTAATTTCAGGCACAATTCTGTATGAGGAAGTATTGATAATTATGGGAAGATCATGGCTTTCGCATGGTTCATTTACTTTTGAAACATTAAGAAATCATTATGGAAAGTAGAATCCAGTGTCTTTTATGTGTCATGTTGATATTTTTATTCCTTTTCCAAACATAGACAAGGATTGATGTTTCGATTTTGGATTTCTAGAATTTGCTTCGCAAACCTTTTCTTTTTCTTAATAAATCGGGTTAAATCACAAATAAATCATTATTTTTGTACTTTAGTTTAATAGTTAAAAGCTTTTTGAGTTTGTGTAGAACAAACTTATCTAGAGTTCTTGACCAATATTTCATTGATTCTATATTTAGTTGATGGAAAGGATTGGGCAGAGAAAACAATATTTTATTTCCAAATACTGTGATGTATGGTGCTTGTGTTAAATATATGAAAAGTTGTTTATTTAGTTGGTATAGAGATGATTGTAGAGATTTTGTAGTTCCCAAATGGTGAAGAATAAGATTTTCCTTCTCTGTGTCATAAAATTGAAAATACAATTTTGTTGTAGTTTGTTACTTTGTTAATGTGATGCATTCTTTTTTAGTGATTCTATGTCCAATTTGGTTTATAGTTGAGCTATTTAAATTTGAATTCTGCTTCTTCTTTTTTTTCCTTTTCTTTCCCTTTTTTTTTTCCTTGTGTTTTTATGTTGCATGCCAGTTACTTGATACAAAATTAATGTCTTTAATGGGTAATTTAATGAGATGGAGGTTCTATTTTTGTTTTCATAGTATTGTCTTTGTGTTAAGGTATCTGATGTTCAGTCTTCTTCCTATTCCTGGAAAGGAAAAATAAAGATTTTTTATGAAAATGAAATGTAATATTTTTTGGTCAACTAATAATCTGAATTAACTTGTCATAATTTGGATTTTGGAAAGAATGGAAAAAAAAAAAGGCAAAGAGTTGTGAAGGGGCTTCTTTTCAATGACTTTGAAAATTATAATGTATCTCACTTTCGTTCTGTCCAAGAACCAAGCTATTGCGAAGGTATGCAGACGTGAAAGGTTGGAACTCTCACTGTTCCTGATATTGATCATTCTGCCTTTACATCCCATATATTTATGCAACTCCCATATTGGTTGATTATAGATTTTGGAGAAAATGAAAACTGGAATATTATAATTTAATTGTTATTTGGTTGGGTTTTATCATAGATGTTTTAAACCTTCTCATTTAATGTTCTTCTAGATGCAATGTGGCCAATGAACTTGAGAACAAATGAAGCAGTGGAATCTGGACCCTACCCTGAACGTAAAGGAGAACCAGATTGTTCTTACTACATCAGAACGGGACTTTGTAGATTTGGGGCAACGTGTCGATTTAATCATCCTCCTAACAGGAAGCTGGTATACGCTGCAACATGTTTGGACAAATTCTTATGAACTCGAGAGTAAATAATATACGAATGAGATAATATTAGTACATTATCAGTCAGGTTCTTAGTTGTATCCATTTGAACCCTTCTTAATTAGCATATACTCAATGGAGTTGGTTGAGGGTCTAGATAGCTCTATGTTGTGCATCATATAAATTATTCTACAGATGCTTTTTCAGTTACTTTATAAAAATAATATCAATAATTTGATTCAATCCATAGATACTTAATTGTTTAAAATATTGGACTGTTGATCGTGTATAACATAGCACATAGGTTTTGCATGCATTTTAGTGTCTATTTTCAATACTTGTTCTTTTATATATTTGCTTCTCTTTATTGACAGATGCCTGTGAATTATGTAGTTTGTCTTTAAGAATTCAGTCATAGGATTAAGAAGAGAAGCAGTGTAACTATCTTTTGTTGCTTTAAATTAGGACTTTAGGAGCTCTTTCACCTTTCTTATTTTCCTTGCCCTTTGTAGCTCGTTTATTTATTTTTATTTCTGAAGTTTTTTACATGTTTCCATGCTTAAATATATATGTACCCTTGCTTGCAGTCCCACACATGCACATGCTCACAAATACTCAAGACTCATAAACTCCTTTGCAAACTAGCAGGCTTCATGTACTAATTTCATTCCATGTTTTATTTATCCCTCTAAAAGCTTGAATATCGTGGTTCATTGATTATATTGTTATATTTGGTTGGATTTTGGATTTGATGTATTCACTGAGATTATTTGATTTCAGGCTATTGCTCAAGCAAGAATGAAGGGAGAGTTTCCAGAAAGAATAGGACAAGCTGAATGCCAGGCATGTGTATATCCTTCCTTGTAACGAAAATAACATCGTTGCAATTTTATTTCCTTTTGCTTGGTAGTAATTCATTTTCCAATTGAAGTATTGTAGAAAAAAAAAGTTAAAAGTGCAGCAGCATGTATGACTTTAATAGTAAGAACCTGTGTATCCACTAAACTTGTATCTGTTACATTTGATGTGAGTTGCTAATTCTGATTGTTGCTCTAGTTTTCCTTATTGTTGAAACTGATTTGAAGTGAAAAAAATAAAAATAAAAATTTCTTTGAAGAGAAGCATCTCATAGTAACCTGTTCTGTACATCTAGACAATTTAATTAGGTTCCTGATTATGATATTTGTTATTACCAATGTCAAAGTTGTCAATCAACTGTGTCATCTCTACAAATTAATAGAATGGTCAAAAGCATTTTGTTATAAGGATGACGATAAACACCATTTCTCTGTAACTAAAACAGTTACGACCAATATTTTGCATCATAGTCCTAACATGGCCATCATGGTTGAGTTTGCTGTCTCTGTTAGGGCCACTGGGAAGGATATCATTTACCATTGTACTTTCAGCCCTGGCAGAAAGGCACTCAGACAATAGTGTAGTCTTTAGATTTTAAGTAGAATACAATTATATTGCCTGCCTGTTATAGGGGTAAGAATCACACGATTTGAATTTTAGCTAAGGGAGTTATGTTGAAAGATATTAAAAATTACTAGAGGTAGACCGTGACAGAGCTTAAGCAAAATTGCAGTAGAAAAGAGATATTATTGACTAGTTTTATAGTGAAAACAGTTGCATCATTAGGCAGCTATGTTGGCTGGTTTTTCTCTGCCTTCGTATTTTGCCTAAATAGGCGAGCTCCTTTAAGAATTTAGGGCAAACAACTTCTTCCTTGATTACCATAGTTTTGTCATTTATTTATTAAAAAAAATACAGAAACAAGAAAACTTCATTATACAAAAAGCATGTACAAAGAAGAGGAAGATAGCCAGCCGTAGCTTACAAAAGCTTCCAGGACCAGCAGCAAAAGAATATACAAAACTCAAAAGATGAATCCAAAACAGAAAGTCCTCACAAAAAGGAAGAAACTCTGTACAGAAATACCATAATTTTGTTATCGGTGCTACACATATAATTAAACTCATGGTGGTTATAGAGAATAGAAATGACCCCACTAACCTTATATAATCTATTTCTCTGTGTGTACCATTTCACCAATTTATACGTCAATTGTAAGTAGCAAAGAAATCATAAAATTACATTTTTCCATTTTGGTTTAATCCAATTCAAGAATTCCATAAACAAATGGATACATGTCTCATAAACTTGTCAGACTTTCCTTTTTTTAGATAATCCGTTTCTTTATTGTCAGATTCTTTTGCTTCCCTCATTCTTTCTTAACATTAATAGTTTAGCTGATATTATTTCACAGAAAGTTTCTGGTTTTCCATCACATTATAGTTTGATATGGACTGTGGGAATATCGTTTAGTTAGTTAGCACGAATGCACCATAGATTCTAAACTATCGACTTTGTCTGAACTTCAAAAAGTGCCGATATAGATTCTAAAGTAAGTGAAATTGTCCACACTTGTTTAAGGGTTAAAGTATAATTAATTAAACATGGTGCTGTTCATTCTTTTGGTTGTTTCTTGATTCTTATGGTTGCGCTAATTTATTGATTTGCCATCTTTAACCTAGATCCATCTGTTACCATATGAAATGATCACAATAAGTATAATGTTCTGTAGACACTAATCAAATTTCAGTCAGAACCGTTGATTTTATAACGTTCTTTTAATATATATATATATATGACAATCTATAGAACACCGGTGTATGGTGTACCGGAATATTGTTGCATACGATCGGACGTGATTAGCATGTGATCGCATGTATATAATGTTGTCGCATATAAGTTACATGTGATAACGATAAAACAAGACTTAAATTTTAATGTGGTCACATGTGAGTTGTATGTGATCACATATGCATTCATGTGATCACGCGAAAAAAGTCGTAATCACATGTGTATCGTACACCGGTGTTCTATAGATTGACCCTATATGTATATATATACACACACACACACACTCATTTATATACATATCTATTTATCTGTTATTTTGTTTTAGAAAACTAAAATAGAAGATGAATTTAACTAACACTGCATTGGGTGCTCATATGTGGCATTTCACAAGCCATTGGTTTTAATTTTAATGATCTGTATTGCTTGTAAGATAACTCTTTTTTTTCTCTGTCTTGAATTTGAAGAACTAATATTCTATTCTGAGCTACTTTTCAGTACTACCTGAAAACAGGAACTTGCAAGTTTGGAGCCACATGCAAGTTCCATCATCCGAGAGACAAAGCTGGGATTGCTGGAAGAGTCTCATTAAATATTCTGGGCTACCCACTTCGCCCGGTTAGAATCCTACATTTTTCTTTAACTCGTATAAGTAGAATGTGTTTTTATAATTTGATGCAAATGCCAAATCAATTCTCTCATTCTGACCTCTGCCTGTTTCACTTTTATCCTTTGATTTTCTTTTACATGAATATATTAATTATCTGCTTTTAGCATGTACAATTCCGGAGAGAAAGTGGCACAACCAGTATTTACTTGTCAAATTTTGGATAAATGTTGCATGTATTAAAGTACAGATTTTATGTGTTTATTCTTTAATTATATTGTCATGTATGAGCACAATATTCTGATTTGTTTATCTGCAGATCTTGCTTGATGTATGTATAGAAATTTTATTTATTTACCAAAATAGAAATCATGGCCATAAATGTATTTTTTTTTGTTCATGTCTATTTGGCATGTTGTATTTCTATAAGTGTCTGTTTCTGTTACATGGATTTCTTATTTGTTGTTATTCTTGTTCTGAGGTTGGATGTTCTTTTTTTATTTTCTTATCTTTATTATTTTACTCTATTCCCTACAGAATGAGATTGAGTGTGCTTATTATTTAAGAACCGGACAATGCAAGTTCGGAGGTACTTGTAAATTTCACCATCCTCCACCAGCCAACATGATGGTTTCATTGCGTGGTTCTCCTGTTTATCCTACTGTTCATTCTCCAACTACTCCAGGTCAGCAGTCTTATCCTGGAGGAATTACAAACTGGTCTAGAGCATCTTTTATTCCGAGCCCACGCTGGCAAGCTCCCTCAAGTTATGCACCATTGATTTTGCCTCAGGGGGTGGTATCAGTTCCAGGTTGGAACACATATAGTGTAAGCTATCATGTACCCTTTTTACCATATGCCATGACATAAAATAAGCTAGTTTTTTTTGCAGTTGGGCTCAGTGGAAACAATTTAAGTGAATCCCGGTCTTCAATCTCGCTTTAATATTATAAAATTAATCGTAGGAAGGAAGAAAGAAATTAAATATTGATTTATTATATTTTAATGTTTCTTTTAGACATTTCCTTCCATTCAGGGTGATGGTTTTTAATATACATTTGAAAGGCATGTTCCACTTATATCTCAAAGGAATCATTATAGTGGTCATGTATGGTGATATTTCCTTTTTCTGGGCATGAATCTACTATTAAGTTATACTTAGAACACCAAAGATCCATTCAATATAATAGGGTTGTCTAATTAAATAGTCTGCTTTCTTTTAGGCAAATAGGATTGGTGAAGTTGCATTCTTTACAAATTCACTTTTTATAGAATATTCCTCTTGCATTTTGTTTCCCTTCTTTTAATCTATTTACTTTCTTTCACTCTGTTTGTTCTAGTTAATGTTTACCGAAAATGGTAAGATGTGAAGTTGTTATGGCAACTGTGCTAGGAGTAGTGGTGGTTGAGTGAGGTTGCTACTATGGAAGTGGCAATGTTACTGGTGATGCTGTTGCCTATTTTCCAGGTAGAAGTTGTGACGTTGTTGCAGGAAGGGTAGAAAAGATATCAAGGCTGGGAATTGCATGGTTTTTCACCTCTAAATCAGATTTGGACATCAAATTTTCTGTTAACTTCAGTTATAAATGCAGGAAATAATTTAATTCTGTTTGAACTCTTCAGCAACACCTTTTCCAAGATAACAATTGCTTGGTCCCGGCTGGTACTTTAACAGAGTAATAATTGAGTGGAGAAATTTTGTAAAACATACAGCCATAAGCTCATAACACTGTTAAGGTATCAAATATTACAGGTTGTAGATATACTTGGACTCTTGGAGCAATATTGAAGCTTGAAACTGTCATATTCCTTGTAATTTGTTGGCATGATCTTTGTAAGCTTACTACTTACGCAGCATTACTATCTAATAACCATGGTAGGACATGTCCTGCAGTACCAAAAAATATGCACATAATTTTTGTACAAGCTCTAATGATTTATAGTAGTAGAGGTATCCCCATCTCCGAAGTTAGACATTTTGTATTGGCGGTAGGTCGTATAATTAGTGTTTATTGCTGCACAAAAGGCCCATGGATATTTATTTTGATTTTGCTATACTTTCAATGGTGATATTTAGTTTTTTCGCTGTTGATGTGCATGATTTGCTTTTGAATTTGAGTGACGTGTGCTTTTGCTAAATTGAACTTTCGACATTTATGAAGTGGCAACATGCTCATGTGCTGCTCTTTTTCCAGGGTCAGCTAGCATCAGTTTCTTCTTCAGAGAACCTGCAGCAAACAGTGGGAAACAGTCAAATTTATGGAGCCTCACGCCAAAGTGACCCAGGGAGTGCAGGATCTCAAGGAACATATTCTACATTCCGTTCTGGTTCTGTCCCTGTTGGATTTTATGCACTGCAGAGGGAGAATGTATTTCCTGAGAGACCTGGCCAGCCTGAGTGTCAGTTTTACATAAAGACCGGAGATTGTAAGTTTGGTGCAGTCTGTAGGTTCCATCATCCAAGAGAAAGATTAATACCTGTTCCAGACTGTGTTTTGAGCCACATAGGCCTCCCTTTACGCCCGGTAAGATACACCAGTAATCATTTTATCTTTCAATGTTGTATTATATTACTTAATCTATACTGAGTGCTTTTACTATAAACTTAATGCTGATAAAATATCTTAGTTAAAGGTTATGTTATTCCTTGACTTGCATGGGGCTATATAATGAACTTGATTCTGGTTATTTCAGTGTCTTTAGTGACTTTCTTCACAACAGTGCTTCAACCCTTTTTCTGAATTATGTCCTTTTGCTAATGGAAAAGTACATTGAAATATTTCTTGTTTCAAAGCAGTATATCTTTTAAATGACCTTTCATTTACTCTTATTGCAACTCAAGCAAGTAAAGATTTTGCACTCATGTGTCACATTGCATGTTGCTGTCTACTCTGTGGATGCAATAAAAATGATGAATATGGCGTAACTTGTTTACCCTTGGCACAGACTAGCATTGAAACAAGTGGTTGTTATACTATTGAGTTTTGACATCTATCTAATTTTATGGAATTATGCCATTTAAAAATCTTCTCCAAGCAGACTTGCATCCACACATGTCAAAATGTCGTGTGTATATATATATATATATATATATATATATATATATATATATATATATATATTCAAACATAATCTTGTCTAAACCGCATCTGAAAAATGCAGTTTGGTTTTCTTGTAAGGGAGCATGTGAGAATACTAGTAATGATGTTTTGGCCTCAACCATATTTGTTTGGAATATGGCAATCATGCTTCATATAGAATAGATCTGTCTGCTATTAACAAGATGAAGAGAGAAAGGGCAGGAAACAGACTACTGAACTCAGAACAAGTAGTAATTGAACATCCCTGAACCCCTCATACTTTCCCCTACCAAGAATTTTTTTTTTCAAGTCACGTCAATATTTGCTTTCTACAGCTACTTGTCTTATAAATAGGCCATGTCCTGTCTACCAAGAATTATAAACTTTTCGTTTTAGCGTATTTTTGGATACTAGAAGAACTTAATTGCAGAAACCAATTAAGCTACTCATATTTTATGGTAACATCTGTCATTTTCCTTTTGATGGATTGACAAAGTATCTTAAAGTACAGTTTCTTCCTTGTTTTTTTATGGAATTATCCAGCCTTCATTTGTGAAATTTCATGATTTGGATTTCATGTATTCTGCTTGAGCTTGATTCACTAGAAAGCCTTTGTTTGGGATTTCTGTGAGCTTGTCAGTTTTATTTGTTTCTAGTCTATACACTTTTCGTTGCCTGTGGAAAATAGCATACGAGATAACTCAACTAGGATGAATGCCTTTGAGCAGTTATTTACTAAAATAACAAATAATTCAATTAAAACTTACTAGTTGTCTCTTTCATTTTAAATGTACTTTGAGCTCTTGATGGATTCCAAAAACCACCCCACATCCCCTACCCTAACCAAAATAAACAATAACTTACTAGTCTTCTTTCTTATGTAATCTTATACGTTGTAAACTTATGGGGTTGGTTCAGTAGGCATGTTACCAGCCATGATTTTTTGAGTTGTGGTACTACCGTACTACTTTGATTTATTTGGTTGGTATAGTCTTTTAATATCTGAAGTCATTAATGAGATTGATGAAGCTGGTTTTCAACTTTACAGGGAGAACCTCTGTGCATATTTTATTCTCGTTATGGTATATGCAAGTTTGGTCCAAGTTGCAAATTTGACCACCCTATGGGAATTTTCACGTACAACCTCGCAGCATCATCTTCAGCTGATGCCCCAGTTCGACGCTTTTTGGGGTCATCATCTGGAACTGCAGCATTAACTTTATCATCGGAAGGGCTTGTTGAAGCTGGCTCAGTAAAGCCCAGACGACTTTCATTGTCGGAGACTAGGCAGATGCCTTCTGGTGATGACAATATTGACGCAGAGGGATAAATTACATGGTGCCTCAGGTGATGGGCCAGTCACAATCTAATCTGTAAATTCATTTCATGTTGTTGGAGATGTACAGATTTCATGTCAATGCAATTCAATTGACAGACTTGACTCTGGATTTCGTGTTGCTTCATTGTATAAAAATCTGAAAATATTGTCACATTTGGTAAAAGCCAATGTGAACATTTCATCATTACCAAAGCCAATCTTTCTGAATTTTGTGAGTTATTATCGGTCCAACATGTTAAATAGAGCATTCCTTTGTAAATTTTTTCCCCCTCAATCTGGCTTGTCAGTTAATCTTCATATTAATGCCCCTGGTCTGCCTTCTCATGATGTTGGACCTATACTGCGACTTTTGGTTCATCATTTCTACCGATAACATCTAATACTTATGTGATCGTGTAGGGTTCTTTAATTTCCAGTTCACGTAGTACAATTCCCCTTGTCCCAATATGACCTCTGTGTAATCTTCATTGTTTGTTTACTGTTTTAATGTTTGATAACCTCAATCATTCTGCTAGGCAGGTTTTTTCCTTGCAGAAGCCAGTGCAGGTTAACTTTGGTTTAATAAGCTGCAGTACGAAGTGGAATGTTTCGAAACCTGCAGTCTCCTTTGTTGATAGTTAGCCCCTCAACCATCCAATTTGTAAGTTTCATGCTGCAATCGAATATGGGGAAATATTTTTCTCTTGGAGTTTGTTTTGAATGTCTTCTGTTACACAGTAATTAAATATTTTACTTTTATTATTACAGGAGGCTCTTGAAATGGTGGAGATTTCATCACCTGTGCTGTTTAGAGATTATAACAGGTACCATGAGAACTTAAGATTAGGTGCTGTGTTTAGCATTTAAAGATAAAATATAATCTGCAATGGTCGATAACTTGTAGAAATTTAAGATTATGCTGTAACAAGTTTCAAAATCTTTTGTAGCTTAGTTAAAATACTGGACATGCTAACATTCAATAAACTATTCTGGGTAACTGTGTGTGATTGGGGCTTTGCCTTTTTCCTCCATCTGATGTTACATACTTACATGCAGTATTGGTATCGGATAATTACTCGAGTGGTGCATGTAATCCTTTTCTTTTTAGGATCCTTAGTTACTATCCTTTATACAGGCCGAGGAAATTGGTGATTGAAAATTAACCGACTTTAGACAACTTGAAGTGTTGGTGTATGTTATGCATGTCTCCATGTCATCTGTAAAATAATTTTGTAAAATATATATATATATATATATATATTTATTTTTTTTTGCATAGATTTTGTAAAGTTTTACAAAACTTTATGTTAGATTGTTTAAATATTATAGTTTGGGATTGTAAATAGCACATTAAGCATTCCCTACCTAACATGATATTAGACTCTTTTACCAAAAGTGCCCGGGTTTAAGTCCTTCCATATGACTTTTGTATTGCAGTTGAATTCGTGTTTGAATTGGGCCATGTGGCTAGCCGAGCCTATTGAGTCCCAAAAAGGTTCTATGCTTCGGATTTAAATAAATTCTTTCGTTTTATTTTAGGCTTTTAGCATTGATTAGAATTTGTATCAAGTAGAGAGCTTTGTATTAGTTTCTAGGCTGGAAAGGATTTGCTTTACAGGATTATTGTGACATTTAGGATGTGATATCAATATAACAATGAATTGTTATATTGCTGATAAGGATTACGGAGCAGTTGCTACTGCATTCTTGATATGATAGCCTAGGAGTTGTCAATAATACCTCTCAGTTTTTATTAAATTTCTATGTGAAGAATTTCTAAATCATCTTGTGCCGGAAAAAAAAATACATTTAACGAGTTTCTTAATTATATGAATATCTCTGATGTAAAAATGGTTTGTAAAAAAAAGAGATGTCACGTAGAATTAATAGATATTATATTAATATTTTTTTTATAAATACAGCCGTATATATTCAACTTCAAATTGACGTGACAAAAAAAAAATAGTAGACATTGTCAAGCAGACAGTCTGTTGTATAACTATTTTTCCGGTTGACTCAACAAGTCTTTAAAATTGGTTTAATTTTTCATCTATTTTTAACAAGGAAATAAAATAAAAAATAAAACTAGAAAAAAAGTGTTGATATTGATACCCATAAAACTTGTTAATACATCAATTTTTATTAGTACATAAATATCTAAAATTTAAAAAATTAATATTACTATAAACAGTCGTCAATAGTATTTTTATTGAAATATTTATTTTAATACATATTATACATTAAGACAATTCATTAATCAAGAAAGCAGTTAAAATGAGCTTAGGCTGTTGCTCAATACCAGACTCTCCACTGACAGATGATGTTCATCCAACCACACAAATTCATCCTTGTGAACAAGAACCAGTTTTGCACGACTATGAGAAACTTTATTAACAAGCCTAGAAACAAAATCAATAATAGAAAAACAGTGATTTTCTAAAAGGATAAGGATATCACGAATAACCACTCCCACATCTGAACATGGAACTGATTTAGAGCCTATCAAATTCACCACCCTGAGAGCGTCCGATTCCAACGAGGCTGGAACCAAACCAGTCTCTAAAGCCAACTGAAGACCTTTACGAATGGCCATGGCTTCAGCCACTTAGGGTTATGAAGCTTCAAAAGTCTGGCAAAGGGAAGCCATTACATGACCAAAACAATCTGGAATAACGACACCAACACCTGAAACCTTTATACAATTGTTCAGAACCGTATATGTATTAATCTTGTAAGTCCCATCAGCCGGAGTCTTCCAACACTGATGGTTCTTCTGACTAGGCACATTCATTTCCCTCCTCTTTAGCTTTATGAAAAGCACCCAGAAAATTGCACAGCCCATTCAAATATCTCACCATGAGGTAAAAGGACAGCATAATGGACCAGTTGATTTCTCCTTTACCATATTCGCCACCAAACAACACACAGAAGCTCGAAATGCTACACATCCACCATATCCTTACAAGATAACACAAAGTCATAAAAGGAAACAGAGTCCAAATCAGATGACTCAAAGATCCCAGAAAGCAAACGGACCACCTTCAGAGAAGAACAACGCCAAAGAGCATGCAAGGAAGACTCATTCTTGTTAGAACACATCGTACACAGTGTTCACCGCAGATACCATGTGAAACAAGGTTCATCTTAGAGGCCGTTTGGTATGAGGTAATCATAATAATCTGATTCCTGGAAAAATTAAACATGGTAATGTAATTTTGCCTATATATATGTGTTTAGTTATATATGAGAATATTATGTCAGATTCCTAGGAATATTAGATAACTGTGTTTGGTTACATATGGAAATCTGATATATATATATATATAATTTAGATAGTATTATATATATATTAATATTATATAATATATTTTATATATTTTATATATTATTATTTCATATTATATAATTATCTTGCAGGGAGCTCCACGACCATCTCAGTGTGAGTGTAGTCTCTTAGTTTTCCCTACAAACGGTCTTTTCCGACGACCTAAACAGGGTACTAACATATGGAAGACACTAGTTGGAGATGGATGGAGACCTTAAGCTAAAAATCTGTTCTGATATACAGGATCCTCAGAGGAGGCAAGCATAGAGCATACTGAGATTTTACAGAACTAAAGATCTTAGCATAATAAACTTCTAGAAGATCAGGAAAAGAGAAAAATTAGAAAGCCATAGGTTAATAAATACACACAAATTTTATTTTCCATTTCGATTGATTGTACAAGAAGAGCATCTCAAACCTTATATAGAGGAGAAGAGAGAGCTCTGGAAGAAAAACAAGATAAGGTCAAAGCATATGGCCGACAAACATATTTTACAAAAGCAAATAATTAAAGCCTTGTCGGACAGATAACAGGCATACAACAAAGCATCAGAACCAACATTAAATAGATAAAGTTGTTTGGCAGCTGGAAAGTAGGATAGAGATATAATAAAATTACAGGATAAAGGTGTTTGATTTGAGATAAGCTTAGAGGTGGGTCAGGGGCTGCTGAGGTTACAGGCAGCATGGTCTTCATCATCAGAGTCAAGAGCTCCGCAAATGGAACAGGGCCACGTGTCACCCTGTAACGAATCTTGTGAATCCAGAAGATAAGAATTCCGGAAAGGATGTCAACTTAGAAATGGGTCCCTTTGGACACCTAGAAGGATGTAGATAACATTTGTCGTGCCACTGTTGACATCACAGAGGAAATTGAGGAGAGGGATTTGGATATAGAGCGGATACAGTCTTTCGTAGTCATACGAAGTATCCCATTCGTAGTTGATGTTAGAAGTCCACATGAGCTTGGTATATGGATTGTAATGGTAGGGTCTGTGAAAAATCCAGATACAACATACCTTGGCTGCCATCTTTGTGTCCATCTTCCAAATGTGGTATTATCCCATGAGCTTGGTAAGTTCATTGTCCCAAGTTGGTAGAGGATTGAACTATTGAACGAAGGTTCGAAGATTGACATTATAGGAGGTTGAGTCATGGACTAGGCCATATAATGCTTGAAGGGGAAAAACCATAGCATGATGATGCAGGACCGATAAGCACCATAAGAACCATAAAACCTGAGGGGAATAGTAGTAAAAGGGGGAGACACAAAAGGGTCAAGAAATGGCTTGGAAGGGTTGACTAGACGATGTCTAGAATCTTGGGCATTGGCCTGAGAAAGATAGATTGGACAATGTGTCATGGCAAAGCTTTGTATCTGTTGAACAGGGGGAGATTGCCCTGGAGGTATGGTCGCCATTAATTCTTGAGGAAAATCAGGCGGAGAAGGTATAACCGGAGAAGAGGCTGAGGAAGAGGTTGTAGATGTTATCATATAAAGTAGGGGAATAGGTCCAGCTTCAGAAATAAGGGTGATAGAATGGGGTCTGGAGAGCATATCAGGAATGAGGTTGTTATGGCTTTCAATGTGTTTCACACTGAAGTCGTATCTGAAAAATCAATCATTGAGCCTTAGTAGTTGAGGGTTTGTTGCGGAACTCGAAGACCTTTGGAAATGATGAATTGCCCATTTCTATGACGAAGTTCTTAGTCTTGAGGTGGAAATCAAATTTGGAGATTCCATTTTTGACTGCAAGTATCTCTTTGTAGACTGTATGATAGTGCTTCTGGGCATCTTTGAACTGTCCACTGGCATGACCGCATTAGTGGCGTTTTCCTTTGATTTCTTCAATGAGGATGGCGCCCCAAAAATGGTCACTAGCATCTGTTTGGAGGATGAGTTGTCTTGAAGAGGGTATGTGCAAAGGAAGTGGTTTCTGGGAGACACTCTTAAGATGGGCAACCGCTTCAGTATGGGAAGTGTTCCAATGAGGTGGATTCTTCTTAAGAAGGCTGGATAAAGCTGTAGTGTAGAGGCTGGCCTGTGGGATAAAATCCCTGATGTAATTGATGATGCGAAGGAATTGTTGAACTTGCTGTTGGGTGAGGTCCGAATCAGGAAAAACAAGGAGTTGTTTGGCCAAATGAGGACCAAGGAGAAGTGATCATTCTTTTATTTGCATGCCAAGGAATTCAATTTCAGAAACGCCAATCGAGCTTTTATTTTCAGAGAGCATGATCCCATATTGGTCAATGATTTCAAGGAATTGCCGTAAAAGCTTGTCGTGAGAGATACTGTTTGGTGAAAACAACAGTATGTCGTCAATGTATAGTAAGACGGAATGGAGAATAGGACGAAAAATCCTGGTAATGGCCTTTTGAAAAAGTGATGGAGCATTTTTTAAACCAAATGGTAAAATAGTCCATTGGTATTGTGCATTCGGGAGGCAGAAGGTTGTTTTGTATCTTTCTTCATAATGGATTCCTATTTGCCAGAAAGCTCCCTTAAGATCAAACTTGGAAAACACAGTTGCATCGAGCAGTTGAGAAAACAGAGAATTGGCTCTAGGAACAGGGAATTTGTCATCACGGAGGAACAGATTGAAGAGCTTGTAGTCAATAACTAGTATTTTCTTGCCTCTGAGTTGTTCAGAACGTTTTTCAACATAAAAAGCTTGGCAAGCCCAATGGGAAAAAATGGGTTCTATTAAGCCTTGCCGGAGGAGCTCTTCGCATTCTTCATTGGCTAGCAAAAGATCTGTGGGGGACATCCCATAATGAGAAGCTTTGGTCGGGTTGATATCTTCATTGAGCTTGAAAGACAGTCTGATGAAGAAGTATGGGTTTTTCCATAAAGACTTAGGATGCTTGAAATCAGCATGACTGTTTGTGCATAAAGTTAGGAGCTTCTCTTGGATTTGTTGAAAGTCAGGGTTAATGGATGAAAAAGGGAAAATCTTTGATATGTTGGAGAAAGGTTTGAATTCCCTTTTAAACCGAATACCCGCGGGAAGGATTCTAATGAATTTGGACTGGCTGTTAACGTTCTAACCAACTAAGATGTCTTTGTCTGGTAGAGGGGTACCAATAACATGAGTCCACAGGGTGCATGTGGGGAAAAACTGAACACCAATTTTTTGCTTAGAGACCAAATTGGTGGTGAAGATCTAGCCATCGGCTGCTAGAAATTCATTATCCTTTTTCTTCCAGGCGTCTGGAGGCATAACTCGTGGGTTTATCATTATGGAATGGGCACCAATGTCGAAATATGCGATGGCTAAGATAGGTTTGGAGTATTTTTTTTTGCGAGAATCTGGACCTGAAATTGAGGGCCTAAATATAGGTTACTTCCACTCATTGCTTGATATGCCTCTGAAGGGAGGTCAGACTCTGAGTAGTCAGATGATTCTAAAGAGAGACCGGAGTCATCTGAGTCCTGGATCATGAAAGTAGTATACGGGTTGACATCATCTCGTTCAGAGAAAATGGATTCGATGTTGGCATCAAAGGGGACATCATTAGCTATCTGTCTGAGTTACTGAATGAGTTTGGCATATTTCGTCCTCTTATAAGGACATTGTTTTGCAAAATGTCCTTGTTGTCCGCAAGTAAAGCACTTGTTTGATTTGTTCCAGGATCTTCTAGCCTTCTTCTGGTAGTACTTGTATTTCCTATTCTTTTTTTAGCTAGGAAAAACCCTTTTCCTTCTTAGGTTGTCTTCTGGAGCAACGGTAAGGTCTGCAATTGCAATGGTCCGTCGATTTGCACTTGAGCTGATATGAATCAGGTAGTTTGTAGTTCTTGTCATACTTCCTGCCTTCTTTGATCATTTTTGTGAAAACTCTTTGCTTAGCACAGAGCTTGTTTAGGGCGGTAAGAGTGATTATGTGGATTTCTCCCAAGGTAATATCTCGAAGAGTTCTGTTTGAAAGTTCAATTGTTCGTAGGAGTTCGCCCTGAAGTTCTGTGGGGAGGGAGTTTAAGTATACCTGTCTTAGGCTTTCATCATTGATTCCACCAAGGGCATGGTATCGGAAAGACATGCGTCTGTAATGATAATTTATGTCTCTTCTGTCAAGGGAACATCAGCGCATTTCAAAGAATTTATGTCTAGTTTGTTTGTAGAATTGAGAGGCGTATCCAAGGAATTCTCGAAAAAGGATCCCATAGCCTGGGACACTGAACCACAACAAACTAACTGTAGCTGTCGGTATTCTCTGAGAGCCTGATATCAATCTCTGAGAGATCCAGTGAATCTAGAAATGAACTCTCTTAAGATGGTTTCCGTGTTATTTTCACACTTTACGGTCTGGAGATCGAGTCAGGCGCTCATTTCTGACATTTTTCATCTTCATTGACGGGGAGCGGAATCTTCTAAGTTGAACCAAGGACCATTTATGAGTTTAGGAACATGAGCAGAGGCCTGGGGTTTGTGTTCAGGTGGTTCATCAACTATAGGTGTTGGTTCATCCGAAGTTTCATCTGATGACGTTTCTACCGTCTGAGTGGACGGCTGAGGATCTGTCCTGGATGCCATAAAGATTTAAGAAAGATCTAGTAGGGCATCTGAATCAGATAGATTACCACTATGGTAAGATTGTTCAGATGAAGTAGGAGAATACGTTTCCTAAGAGGAATATGATTCGTAGGAAGATTCTGAGGGTGCAGTAGAGGTTTCAGTTGGGGTTTCTTCGGAAAAGGAAGTAGACTAGTGAGAAACATAAAGAGTGTGTTTGTGATGGTCTGAAGCTTTCTTTTTCCAGGGAGAGGATTTTTTAGAAGGTCGGGTTAATCTGTTGGGCGATGGCTTGTCTGATTGTCTTGGTAGGGATAAAGATGGATATTTCTTGAAGAGGTCTCCACTTGATTTGAAGAATTGAGAGTGATCAGGAGGTCTAGGGATATGTGGTAGAGATTGGGTTGGAAATATCAGGGATGGAGTATAAGGATGTGGATGTGGCATTGGTACATAGGGTGTACTAGTCAAATGGTCTTGACTTATTTGATCCAATTGGTCTTTCAATTGTCAGATCTTTCTTTCTTTGCTATCGAAGTCAGGGCCAAACTATCCTTGGTTTATGTATTGATAGAGGTCAGCATCCAATCTAACAACTCTAGACTGTAAATCTGTGTACATGCTGCGTAGGGAGGTATCCATGTGTTGAAGATGAAGATCATGTTGAGAGACATGATGTGAGACTTGATCAATTTTTTGATCGATAGAATGTAGAACTCTATTCTGAACTCTAGCATTGCAAGAGTGCCAGCTGAGAACTTGTTCAGCCTAAGAATGTTGTTTGAGGGATCCATCAGGAAAGATCTCTGTGGTCTGAACAAAAGGTCTAGAGAATAGGTTTCTTTCCGGGTTGGAAGTCGGTTCTAAAGAAGGAAAATCCTTGTCATAACTAGAGGCCATGAAGCAAGGTATGTGAGGCTGAAGAGGAAGTAAGAGTTAGAGTTTTTCTTGTTCCTCTGGCTCTTCTGACAATTAACCTTCGGATCTAAGGATTTGAAGGGCTCTGTCGTAGATAGGGAGATGCTTGTTTTTAACAGGATGTAAACTCATCCATGGACTATTTAGATCATCGGGTTTACGGTAGGGACGACCTGGTTTACAGAAACACCTCATGACTTTAGAATAGGCCTTGCATTCACAGTCTGCATCACACATCTCTGAGTCAACGTCCCATATAAAGTGGTCGTTGATTTTGTCTATGTAGATAGGAGATTCGTTAGCTTCAAAACTGTGTATCGGGATTTCTTCTTCAGAGATGACAGGGCGGATCATGAGAATCTGGAAGATAGGTGGTGCACTGGCAGAAGAATCAGAAGCAGGGGCTGAGATAGTAGGGGTTGAGATTGGTTCATAAGTGGTCTGGATAGAGCCATCAGGCAGCTTGGTGAATTTGGTGTCTGATGCAATAACAAGAGTAGTGTTCTGAAAAGCCTTCTCATAATTAGTGATCCATTTGATAGGCATGATTTCTGTAAGCTTATCTCTAGGGAGTTGTTTTGGGATTTGGATGATGGTGGGGGACTTCGTCTTCCCTTTCTGCTTTTATGAAGAGGGTGTCTCCAGTGTGGCCAGGGATAAGGAGATCAAAGGCATGATCTTGAAGCCTATAGGAGATTTGATTATGAAGAGTTGCCATGTAAGAATTGGGCATCATAGGTGCTCCTGCAACTTGGAGTTGAACTTTGAGGCAATTATGGAGATTCTGGTCTCCGAGCGGGATGTTGAAGTTAGGGTAGTACGTGAGAGAGATACTACCTGCATGAATTGTAGACAGCCTGGTCCCTATAACTGCGTGCTCGTATTCTTTATAGATGGTGTTGAGGAGGGCAATTGTGGCGGTGACGGATAGTCCTTTCCTTCCATAGAGAGTGAGGACTATCCTAATAGTTCTGATGTGTATGTGAGAGTAGCCTTCTTTGGTCCATTGGTCAATCAAAGGTTGACCTATTTCTAGATCAATGTACTGTTCAGCTGTAGAAGCTGGGACTAGACAGTTGTCTAGGGCTGTGGATTGGACATATT
Source organism: Dipteronia dyeriana (assembly GCA_032871835.1). Classification (NCBI taxonomy): domain Eukaryota; kingdom Viridiplantae; phylum Streptophyta; class Magnoliopsida; order Sapindales; family Sapindaceae; genus Dipteronia; species Dipteronia dyeriana. The sequence continues at coordinate 25,684,635 of CM065296.1, forward strand.
CTTTTATCGGAGGAGATCGATGTTGGACTAAAGCAATAACTCTTATGGAGAGTGACTTGCTGCGTTTGAAGACAGTGTATGGATTGAGCAAGGGTAGAGAGGTTTCACTGATCTGAGTTGATTCTGTACTTATATATTATATACATCATTATATATTATTATTTTATATTATATATATATATATATATTATATAATATTTTTATATTATTATAATATATATTATTATTATATATATATTCCATTTAATTTATATTACTTATTTTTTAAAACAAAATTAAAGTGGGTCCCACGATGGGAATCACATGAAGGGTAATGTGATTCTCATGGTAATCACTTTCTTGGGAATTGAAAAACACGAACCTACTACCAGAAATGGGAATACTATCAGATTCTAATTCCCACGTAAAGATTACCCCATACCAAACGGCCCCTTAGTGGGAAACCAATCATTGCAGGCTTTTCGTAAGAAAATTTTAACTTTGGAAGGTAACTTAAGTTTCTAGAAAAACTTCCACCAAAAAACAGAGGAGCTCAAACCAGAGCCATAGCAAATCTATATCTACTATGAACAGAATAAAGTCCCGAATCCTTGAAGTGCCAAAGAAGGCTATCTTCCATCCTAACTCCACTAGCAGGAAGACTGAAATAGCATCCATTTCTTCTTCCGAAAAAACCTGCTTGACAACCTCTACATTCCAGCAACCATTCTCCCTTTTTAACATATCAATAGTAGCACACTCCCCTAATACTAAAGGGGACATAATCTTAAACGCAGATAGCCACGGAATTCACCGATATTTGTAAATAAAAATAGACCGACCAATGCCAACTCTCCACGACCTCCCTGCCCGCCACCAAGCTTTTCTAGAGAAAATAGGCAGACTTACTATTTATTGCCTCGAATAGAGACGAGTCAGGAAACTAGCAAGCCTTGATAACCCTCGTTGCCAATGAGTTTGGAAACTGAAGAAATCGCCAACACTGTTTTGCAAGTAAGGCTTTATTAAAACAACCAAGGTTTGGAAATCCTAGCCCCCCCTTCACACCGAGCCTTACACAAAGAATCCCAAGTACACCAATGAAGCTTACGATTCGTAACACCTCCACCACTAGAACTTTGCTCATAACTAATGGAGATCGGCAATGAGGGAAGCAGGGAGCCGAAATAAGTTCATAGAATAAATCAGAATGGATTGTACAACAGTCTTAATAAGAACCTCACGTCCCCCACCTAAGAAAAAATGACTACTCCAACCTTACTGCTTTTTCCAAACCCTCTCCTTAGTATTGTCGAAAAAAAGCTGTTTGCTTCTGCTAGTTACACACAAGAGCCTCGATATTTACTAGGATAGTCCACAATAGTCATATTCAGAGCACCAGCCAAAGCCCTTTTATCCGAACCTGAAATTTGTTTACTAAATCAGACAACATATTTATGAAAATTAATACTCTGACCTGAAGCTAGAGAATAGGTCGTCAACAAATTCTTAATATTAATACTCATCCATGGTAGCCTGGGTGAAAAGAAGACTATCATCCACAAATAAAATATGGGTGATTTTTGGACCTGATCTACTACAACGAAAGCCTGAAAACAACCCACACCTTTCTGACGAAGAAATCAAGCTAAAGAGACTTTCAGCACATATAAGAAATACGTAGGGCGAAAGAGGGTCACCATGTCTGAGGCCTCTAGAAGGCTTTATCTTTCCCTGGACTATATACCCTTCAAAATGAAAGAATAGCTTACCGAGGAGATACAATCCATATTCTTCGAGATCCAATGCGCCTCATCATTCCTTCTACGAAGCACCACTTAACCTTATCGTAAGTTTTTGCCATATCTAGCTTGATGGATATAAAGCCTTTCTTTTTCCAGATGAATTTACGACGAAGAGTATACATACATTCAAAACCAATCATAGCATTGTCTGTAATCTGTCTCCCTGAAATAAAGCACTTTGATTCTCCGCGATCACACAACTAAGCACTTAGCGAAGGCGATTCATAAGAGATTTCGAAACACACTTATAAATTACATTGCATGTATGATGGGTCTTATGTCAGATATTTGTTCCACATTTTGAATTTCGGAATAAGGCACAAAAGAGTATGATTAATCATCTCAACGTAACACCCTTCATTCAAACATTCTAAGCATAAACTTGTAACATATTTACCAATCACCGACCATAATTTCTGAAAGAAAATTGTAGGAAAACCATCTTCACTAGGATCTTTGGACGGACTCATTTGAAAGAGGCCTCTTTGAACATCTTCCTCAATAAACCTGCCATTTAAATAGTCCCTTAGATTCGGATCCAATCGTGACTCCATAGACTGTAAAACACTGTCAACTTGGCTCATAGTAGGACTAGAACTAGTGAAGAGAGCCAAAAAATACATTTGAATGATGCCATCCATGTCTTCTCCTTGAGTCGCCCAATTACCACCAATAGTATCATCAAACGGACTTCACAAAAGATTGTGTTTCCTTCTTGATGAAGCCTTCGCATGGAAGAATTTAGTGTTCCTATCCCACTCATTTAACCAAGAAACCCAGGATCACCGACTCCGAAAGATTTCTTCCTCCCTTAACAGATTATCAAGATCTCCCTCAAATCTTTTATAGCTCTGCCAATCAACAAAAGCACAAACTTCATTAATTCTCATCAATTCCTTCTTTTTCACACAAATGTTTTCCTTAAGCATCCTCCTATTAGAAAGGGTCCACCAATGCAGACGTGTAGCACAATTTGACAGCCTATTTACAATCCTTTGCATCGAATTATTACCAACAACCCCATTCCAAGAGTTTTTAATCAGTTACAGACATTCATTCTTTTCTGCCAACAACATTCATAATTGAACCGGCGGCTAGCCGGTCTTCCAAACCGTCATCCATTGTTAAAAGAATTGGTCTATGATCCGACTTCCAGAAATCCAAGTGTTTGATCGAGTACCAAGAAAAAGAGACTTCCATTCAATACTGCAAACGCAACGATCCAACCTTTCATGAATCAAATCCGAGGAGTCTCTATGATTCGTCTATGCAAAACGAGGTCCGGAGAACCCCAAATCCTTAAGGCCATAATCTACAATAGCATCCTGAAAATTTTCCATCAAAGAGTCTTGCCTCAACATTCCTCCCACCTTCTCTGACATGCGAAGAATTTCATTGAAATATCCACTGACCAACCACGGCAAAGACGACAAACCCGCTAGTCTTCGTAATAAAGTCCATCCATGTGCTCTCTAAGCAACACATGGGTGACCGTAAAAACCTGTTAACCTCATTTTTTTATCGTTGTGAGAAGTAACCATCGTATCTATGTGGATACGGGAATATGACAAAAAAGTAATGTCAATATCGGATTTCCAGTAGATGCATAATCCACCACTATTACCCTCTCTATCTACCACCAGCTTAGCATCAAAACCTAATTTAATTCTAATATTCTCCATAAGCTTATTAGCATAAATTGTTTGCATTAAAAAAACTACCTCAATGCGATGTTCCTGCATTAAAGAATGCAGAACCCGGTACACTCGGCCCTATACAGAATTATTATCACACCTAATTTATAAAAAAATATATTTTTGGAATCAATTCCTTTTTTAATGATCGTCCAATTTATTTTTGAAAAGAAGGAGTCTTATAAAAGGGAATATGTGGAATTGTATATGAGGTTAAGAAATTTTTAATTTGGAATTCTCTTATTTATACAGTTACGTGAAAAAAACTTATTGATATATATGGATATCTTAAAAATAATTATAAAAAAAAACTATCGTTAAAAAAATATATTTTGTTTATCGATAGAGTTCATAACTATACATAAAGTAATTTGTCCTTATTAGTAAATTTCTATTGGGATATTTTTGTAATTAAATTTTTAATAAAATGTGGATATAATAAGTTTTATGGGTGTTAATATCAACACACAAAAAATGGACATGTTATAAAAAAAATTGTGTTTTAGACAGAAACATTAGAGACCAAATTTTAAGTTGATTGTATATCAAGTCTATTTTTATGTCACTTAAGGAACAAATCTCTTAACATTGTTGTCATGTCAACGATTATTGGAATGTAAACCGCTTTTACATTGGAGATGCTCTAAGGTTAAAGGGTTCCGATAGTATTTCTCAATTTAGAGCCGATAAACAAATAAAGGCAACATTTTTTGGCATGGTAAAAACTTGCTTAGTAGTTGTTTGAATTCAGTGACCAGGTTTTCGATAAAACAAAATTAGTCCTTTGGATCATAATTTTAAAACAACTTCCCTAATTATCCTTGTTTGAAGGAAAATTTCTTTGTTTCTTCAATTTCAATAAAATTGGATGAGTGGAAGATTATTATTTTCTATGTTATCACATGAATCGTAATGAAAATAGTTAGAATGGTTTCTATCCTTATTTCGAAGAAAAAGATTATGGATTCTATTAATTACCCTATATAATTGCATATCTTGTATAATAGTAAATCTCTTAAAAATACAGTCAATCTATATAGCACGGATACAGATACGGGTACAGGATATGGATACGACATGATATGGGGATATGATAAATCTTTAAAAACTAGAATACATATACGATATGATACGTCAATTAAAATGTTATATATTATATTTAAAAAAATAATAATATATGAAAACATATTTGATAATTCATTCAAAATCAAAACATATTTAGAATCCAAATAAAATATATCACATATCTACATAAGTTATAACAATGTAACATATTATAAGATCCAAATAGAACATGTCACATAAGTCGTAACATATTATAAAATTCAAATAAAACATACGTCACATAAGCCATAACATATTATGAAAACCAAATAATATATAAAAAAAACTCAAAAAACTCATTCTAATTTCCTAATTAACTTCACTATCATCATTCACATTGTAAAAGGATCTAAATAAGTCGATCTCTAACTCTGGCTCATTGAGAGAAAGGTTTGTAATCTCACATATCCCGGTATTCTCCAAATCAATGGAATCAAAACCAAAATTTCTATACAATTTCATTTTGAATCCTAAATTTTTGAAATTATAATTTGACCCTATTTTATACTAAAATAATTATAATATTGCCCCAAACGTATCCTTGATGTATCCCACAAGTATCCCCTAAATATCCTCCAGTTAAACTTATGAAAAGTCAACGGATACGCCATTTGACATGTCGGATACATATCCTAAAGTATCTGGGGAGTATCTGAATTAGATATGAGTTGGATACGAGTTACCTCCACCAAATGGAGTATCCGTGCTTCCTAGCAGTCAATATCTTATTACCAAGTTAATAGCCAACGGGTATAGTATATAAGTGTATTAGTGATCGATGGTATCTTTAATATAAAATATGGTATAAGTTTTAATTTCAATATTAAATAATCAATTTGTTGGAAACAATTTAAAATTTTTATTTAACTTTAGTTTTTAACTTCAATCATCTATTTGACAAGATGAGGTTGTTACGGTGTTATGCCTCTCACATTTATACCATGAGATTGTAGGTTCGAGTCATGTTCCCTTTCTCAAACCCGAAATTATTATAATTTTTTTTAAAAAAAAAAACCCTTCAATTATCTATAACCTTAAAATATAAGGGTTCAAACTAGGGATATCGAAGGGACGGGGTTTAGAGTAGTTTAGCACTGACCTTAATAAAAAAATTTACCCTCAACCCTAACAATTGAAGGTCGAGATCGAAGTCGCAAAATTTTCGGGTTGGAGGGAGATGGGCCCTAACTCCACCCCCACTACTAGTCCACTTCCACTAAATTCAATTCCAAACCACAAAATATAGATTAAATTTTATAATTGATTATAAAAATAAAATTCATGAAAATAATTAAAAAGAAATAGTAAATAATTTTTTAATTAATGAAGTATTAATGTTTTAAATAAATAAATAAATAAATAAATAATAAGTGGGGTGGGGTCAACAAACCCCAAACTTGCCTTATTTCTGAAACGAATTTTTGAAATTACCCTTGAACCCGCCCTAAACCTATGTATTTGGTTTAACCCTGCCTAATGTGGGTAGAAATGGTGATGAATGACACCCTTTTGAGTTTGACTTTCAAGAGTATCATCTCTTTAATAATTAAGTTTTAATGACACCAAAGTAAGTGAACTTTTAAAAATGTTCTTACTTTATGATAACTCTCATTTTTACACTTGGTGTAGCCCCTTTTACCTATCAGTTGCCTTCGTTTTTTGGGTAAAACCGATGTATTTAATGGTTAAAGGAGTTTATGCAGGTCATAATAGATTCTAAGGGTGTGTTGTGCAAAATTGGAAGAAATCGGGGCTGAATGGAAACTGGTGAAGAAAGAAAACAACTTTGTGTAGTTCTTCTGTTAAAGTGGAGTGCGCACGTATAACACATTTGTTCTAGAAATGTTGCGCAGTTTGTGCGTCAAACTGGAGTGCGCACGAACAGGGCATTTGGTCTAGAAGTGTTGCGCAGTTCACGCATTAAAGTGTATTGCGCACGTACGGCGCAAAGTAGCCACATCAACATAATTTTTAGGTTTTTGTGCCCTAATTCCCACACCATATATATACCTCACTTTAGCTATTCTTGGGCACCTTTTACACTACCCTTAAGCTCCAACTTCTCCCATTGCAATCCAAAACCTCCAAGACACCACCTTTTACCGAAATCCTTCACCTTTCATCCAAAACTTTCACCAAATCACTTCATCAACTCTCCAATCCATCATCCAAACTTCAAATCCATTCTACCAAACACCAAATACCCAACATTCCCACCATTTCCCACCATAAAAAAACCTAACCTTGGAGCATAGAGGAGAGCATCAAGAGAAGGAGCAAGTCAAACACATTCAACCAACCAAGAGAGAGGACATCTACACTTAGTTTATTCTTAACATTTCTCTCATTCATTCATCACTTGTATTTGATTATGGCTTGTATGAAAATCACATATTTTGTAGCCATTTCTTATATTATGAACTAAACTCATCTTGGCTAAGGTCAATATGAAACCTTTACCATGATTTACTAATAAAGACCACCACTTTATTCATATTGCTTGTGTTTTATGTATATGTGTTTCATGCTTTAATTAACATTGAATGTCTAGCTAGCATTTGATATTTGTTTGGTTGTTGTGTGATGTACCGAAAGGAGAAGCACAACACGTGCTCGATAAAATGCATGATAGAGGTCTAGTAAGGTTGAAATACTTGAGGCTAGTCTCTAGGACTCACTTAGTGAACCACTAAGCTTAATGAACTTGTGTGTATTTTGAATGACCATCGAGAGATAGGTTATTGGTACATATAAGTGTTGTTTCTATTACTCGAGAGAGAGTAGAGACTAATAGAGGGTGTCACAAGTCTACATACGCATTTACATAATTTATTCATCATAGTGTGTCTATATATTGGTGAGGATTGGTTAGTTAGATTCAAGGTCTTAGCCTAAGTTCCTTATAGCAATAAAATCACTTGCTTGTGTGTGACTTTGCCTTGTTTGCTTGTTTGTTTAAGTTTCATTAGTTGCATTCTAGGAGTAGTTTCCATTTAATTAGTGTTAGTAGTCTAATTTAATCATCAAATATTTGTTTGTCTAAATAGTAGTTTAATCAATCAATTGTGGTAATCAATTCATCAATCCTCGTGGAACGAATCTTATTTATCATTGTGCTACTCCTACGGCTCCGTACTATTGCGGGTGCTCATTTAAGAATGATTAATTTTTGGCGCCACTGCCGGGGATTGAGCGGTGTATTTATATCACTACTAGTTGATTCATTACTAATTTAGACCTTTTATTTTGTGTTCATTTTTTTGTGATTGTAGATGGTTGCTCTTGTATGCATCATAGTACAAAGAGTAACAATTTATAGGATTTGAAGTTCGATTTGGATATTGAGGGAACGACCCAGAGAAATAGAAGGATTCGAAGATTAGCCATGGAAGAAGGATTGGGGGATCAAAATCTCATACTAGTTACAGCCCAAGGGGAGCAAAATGAGCAAAACGAGCAAAACGGAGAAGATGAGAGGGCCAAGAGAGATTATGTGTTGCCAAGGGTAGATCCAAATATATCGTCAATTCAACTCCCGACGATAGCCGGAAAAAATTTTGAGATCAAATCCCATGTCTTTCAAATGTTGTCAATGATGGGACAATTTAGTGGTTTACCAAGTGAAGACCCAAACGGGCATTTGAGGAATTTTGACCAGATTTGCTCAACATTTAAAATCAGCGGGGCTATGGACAATGCGATTCAATTGAGGATCTTCCCTTTCTCATTAAAGGACCGAGCTAAGACTTGGTATGACTCAATGGCACTAGGATCGATCACTACTTAAGATGAGTTTGCCCAAGCATTCCTAAACAAGTATTTCCCTTCCGGAAAGGCGACACAGTTGATGAATGAAATTCATGAATTCTCCTAATTTGAATCAGAATCCTTGTATGAAGCATGGGAGAGATACAAGGAGTTGTTGAGGAAATGTCCATGTCATGGGAGACCAAAATGGTCAATTGTAGAGAAATTTTACCGGGGTATGAACTTAACCACTCGCCAATTTATGGATGCTTCGGCGGGTGGTTCTTTGATGAACAAGTCAATGGATGCAGCCTATGATTTAATTGAAGAGATGTCGGTTACAAATATCCATTAGGGAAATGATGACCAGAAGGTGCCAAAGAATGCATCCGGCGTGGTGGCAGTCGATCAAATGACCATAATACAAGCTCAAATAAAGGCTTTATCCAACAAAGTTAGCAAGTTAGCAAGTTAGCAAGCTCTAGTGCAGCCCAAGTGAATATGGTGAATTGTGATTGGTGTTCTGGGCCTCATGCAAGTATAGATTGCCAAGCGAGAAACCCATTCGCCCACGGAACAAGTCTCCTTTGTGAACTATAATAAAAAATTTCCTTACCACAATTCCAACAACTGAAACCCCAACCCAAATAATAACCCTTATTCCAACACCTACAATTCTGGGTGGAGAAATCATCCTAACTTCTCATGGAAAGACAACCTACAACCCCAACAACGCCAATCAACTTTCAAACCACCCGGGCCCTTCCTAACCAACAACCCTACTTCCAAAGTCAACCCTACCAAAACCTAAACGAGAGAAAGCCAACAATTGAAGACTTGTTGTCCAAGTACATGGTTAAGCTTGATAATCGGATGGAAACTCAAGACTTGGCATTGAAGAAGCTCGATGCAAAGATAGATCAAGTTGCACAACATTCTCATGCCTCAATCAAGAATTTAGAGGTGCAAATGGGGCAAATGGCCAAGGCAATCCAAGAGAGGCAATAAGGTGTGTTGCCTAGCAATACAGAAATCAACCCAATAGACCAATGTATGGCAATATCATTGAGGAGTTGTAAACAAGTGAAGCTACCGAGGAATTTGACCAAGAGAAAAAAAAAATTGAGGAAAAAGGTGGGGGAAAGAGAGATAAAGATTGTACCTCTAAATTCCATGGAGAGGAAGAAACGAAAGAAGATGATCTACCCAACACGTCTTTTGATCTACCTCCTTCACTACAAGTCAAGGCATATGTGCCTCCAATCCCATATCCACGACGCCTCAAGAGACATAAGGATACTCAAAGCTTCACAAAAATTTTAGAGATATTTAGAAAATTACACATCAACATCCCGTTCGCTGAAGTGTTGGCTCAAATGCCAACATATGTGAAGTTTTTGAAAGAGATCATATTAAACAAGAAGAAGATGGAGGATTGTGAGACGGTAGCTCTAACAAAAGAATGTAGTGCTATTATTCAAAACAAACTCTCTCCAAAATTAAAAGATCCGGGAAGGTTCACAATTCCGTGTAAAATAGGGAATTTGGAGTTCGGTCAAGCACTAATTGACTCGGGAGCGAGCATAAACTTGATGCCATACTCTGTATTCAAGAAGTTAGGATTAGGAGAAGTGAAGCCTATAAGAGTGACTCTCCAATTGGCGGATCAATCTATCAAGTACCCATATGGAGTTATAGAGGATATTTTGATGAAAGTGCGTAAATTCTTCTTTCCGATTGATTTTGTAATTTTAGAAGTGGAAGAAGATGTTGAGATCCCGTTAATTATTCGGATACCATTCTTGAAAACTAGTGGGGCCTTGGTCGATCATAAGGAAGACAAATTGACCTTGAGGATTGAGGATGAAAAAGTTATGTTCGACAAGTTCAAGGTCACCAAGAACCCCTCTCAATATGAAAATTGTTGTAAAGTTGATGCTTTGAGTCCTCCAAAGGTGGAAGTTTTGAAAATAGACAATTCGAAGAAACCACTTAAAGCTTGTGTGGTTCAAAATGTGATTAATAAAGATGTTGAAGGATGTCGTAAACCAGTCTCATGTGGTGACACGAGCAAGAAGCAAAACTCACATATGAGAGAAAAAAATGAAAAAAGAGATAAGAGAAAGAGCACATGTGTAGTCGAAGAAACAAAGAGAGTGAATGGGTTTTGGGTGAGGTCGTTCTATGCCTCACATAAGTTGAAAAGGAATGGGGTGTTTGATGAGCCCAAGTCAATAGCCTTGCTTGATGACCCAACTTGAAATCACCAATGGAGGTACAACTCTTGTAAATAGTAGTTCTATTTTCAAGCTCTTATATGCAATTTATATTTTTGTATAGTTCTAGGTGTGTGGAGTTGTAATGTGCCTAGATTTTTGGTTATGGTTATGTTTATTTTTTTTATGCAGTGTTGCGTTTGGCCTCTTTCCCGCTTATAAGCCTACATTGTTCATTCATTTCATATAGGCAAACATTGGGGACAATGTTTCGTTTAGGTTTGGGGGTATGGCCATTCAGTAGCTAGCTTTTGTTCTTGTGTATCTTGCTTGATTGTTTCGTGTGCTTTATCCTAAAAATTTAAATTTTTACATGATTGCGTGTTTTTGAGTCAAATTTCTACCAATTTGAGGAAAAATGTGAGCAACAAGGGTTGCTTGTTGAGATGTTTTTGGTCTGAGCCGTTGTAGGAAATTTTTGGTATGTCATGTATCACTCTAGGGCCGTGTTGGCCAAAATTGTACTACATTGGTTACACACATTCTACTAGACTCATTGTGCATTAGTGAATGAGGTAGCGCGCTTGAGATTTCTAGATCATTAGTGGAGACTACCCATGTGAGCTTCATTGCCCTAAAATTGTGTCCACAAGAGTGAATTTCAATTCTATTCTCCAAACACTCATCATGTAGATATTAGAAGTGAGAAAAAGGACCTCTTCTCGTTGCATTGAACATTAAAGAACAAATTTTTAAAAGTTGGCCTCATATGATTTACCTTGTTTTCTTGCTAGACTCGTACCTATAGAGATGACGTAGGCAATGTGTGTTAACCACATAAAATTACCCAAACACGTTCCTAAACCTTGTGTGTGTGCCTAAATGTCCAAAGAATGTGAACCTACACACTAAACCCAATCACCATATCCACCACATGTTACATCTACACCACACTAGACTCAAACTATTGACTTTCCCATTACAATGATCATGTCTTGAGAAAATGAATATGGAATCCCCAATGAGAAACATACCAAAATGTATTCAAGTAGTGTGTACCTAGGCTCATTGTGTAAATTGCACCACTTTATTCAAAAAAAAAAAAAAAAAAAAAAAAAAAGAAAAAAAAAAGCAAAAGAGCCTTAAAAATCCAATGTAAAGAGTTGTCTAAATGTAAAACAACCACTAAAGTGTACAAAGCTCTTAAAGTAGATAAATTTCATAGGCGTTAAAAAGGGGAATATACAAAGGAAATCAAGGAAAAGACTCTAATATGATCATTGTCTTACCAATAAAACCATACCCACCCTACCTCTTCGTCACCATCCGTCACCAACCTCACTTGCACTTAAAAAGAAGTCCTAATTGATCCTTTGGAAGGGTCTAGCTTGAAAACAAGAAAGTTTTTAATGTTTAATTCCATTCATGAGGTCTATTTGCATGAAACTATGAGCGTTCTTACAAATTTTCCATATGCGTGTAAATTTGAAAAAGAAAATTGTACATAAACTCCAACTTGTATATCTGTGATAAATGAGCCTAGGTTAGGTGTGGAAAAATGAAAGAAATCTTGAAAGGTTTAGAGTCAAGGCGAAATGTTATCCAATGACTCTTGTGTTTGATGCTTTTGAAACTAACTCCACAAAGAAGTTTGAAAATGTAACCTCTAGTGTTGTAGCACCTTGGTTTACATGTCTTGGCATCCCTCTTTACTACAATGTGGGTCACATCTCATCTTTAGTTGACTTGGTAGAAAATATGCTTGTGGCACATGCTGAGTCGTGTTCCGCTTGCTTAGTTTTGAGTAGGATAAATTGTCATTTTTTTTGTTTGCTTCGGTTTTGCTCGGGGACGAGCAAAAGATAGGTTTGGGGTACTTGATAACTCTCATTTCTACACTTTGTGTAGCTCTTTTTACCTATCATTTGCCTTCGTTTTCTGGGTAAAACAGATGTATTTAATGGTTAAATGAGTTTATGCAGGCCATAATAGATTCTAAGGGTGTTTGTACAAAATCAGAAGAAATCGGGGCTGAATGAAAGCTGGTGAAGAAAGAAGACAACTTTGTGCAGTTCATACGTTAAAGTGGAGTGTGCACGTATAGCGCATTTATTGCAGGAATGTTGTGCATTTCATGCGTTACACTGGAGTGTGCACGAACAACGTATTTGGTCCAGAAGTGTTGCGCAGTTCGCGAGTTAAAGTGTATTGCGCACGTACCGCACAAAGTAGCCACATCAGCATAATTTTTAGGTTTTCATGCCCTAATTCCCACACCCTATATATACCTCACTTCAGCTCTTTTTGGGACCCTCTTGCACGACCCTTAAGCTCCAACTTCTCCCATTACAATCCAAAACCTCCAATACACCACCTTTCACCCAAATCCTTCACTTTTCACCCAAAACTTTCACCAAATCACTTCATCAACTCTCCAATCCATCATGTAAACTTCAAATCCATTCTACCAAACACCAAATACCCAACCTTCCCACCATTTCCCACCATAAAAAAACCCAACCTTGGAGCATAGAGGGGAGCATCAAGAGAAGGAGCAAGTCAAGCACATTCAATCAACTAAGAGAGAAGACATCTGCACTTAGTTAATTCTTAACCTTTCTCTCTTTCACTTAGCACTTGTATTTGATTATGGCTTGTATGAAAATCACATCTTTTATAGTCATTTCTTATATTATGAACTAAACTCATCTTGGCTAAGGTCAAGATGAAACCTTTACCATGATTTTCTAATAAAGACCACCACTTTAGTCATATTGCTTGTGTTTATGTATATGTGTTTCATGCTTTAATTAACATTGAATGTCTAGCTAGAATTTGATGTTTGTTTGGTTGTTGCGTGATGTACCGAGAGGAGAAGAATACAACATGCTCGATGAAATGCATGATAGAGGTCTAGTAAGGTAGAAATACTTGAAGCTAGTCTCTAAGACTCACTTAGTGAACCACTAAGCTTAATGAACTTGTGTGTATTTTGGATGACCATCGAGAGTTAGGTTATTGGTACATATAAGTATTGTTTCTATTACTCGAGAGAGAGTAGAGACTAATAGAGGGTGTCACGAGTCTACATATGCATTTGCATAATTTATTCATAATGGTGTGTCTATAAATTGGTGAGGATTGGTTAGGTGGACTCAAGGTCTTACCTAAGATCCTAATAGTAATATAATCACTTGCTTGTGTGTGACTTTGCCTTATTTGCTTGTTTGTTTAAGTTTCATTAATTGCATTCTAGGAGTAGTTTACATTTAATTAGTGTTAGCAGTCTAATTTAATCATCAAATATTTACTTGTCTAAATAGTAGTTTAATCAATCAATTGTGGTAATCAATTCATCAATCCTCGTGGAACGAATCTTATTTATCATTGTGCTACTCCCACGACTTCGTACTATTATGGATGCTCATTTAGGAGTGATCACTTTACATATATATATTTATTTATTTTTCAATGTTTCAATTTTTATCCTTTATTTTTTTCATCTTCTTCATCGATTTCCATTGATTGGAGGTTGAATCGACCTCCAATGGAGGTCAAAGTTGTTTGATCTCCGTTGGAGGTCTATTATGAAAAAAATTCATTTTTGTCTAACCCGAAAATAAGTCTTGCGCTTTTTTGTGTTTTCGAGACTTATTTTTGTGTTTTCAAGATTTATTTAACATTTTCGAGACTTACTTTCTAGTTTTCGAGACATTTCAGGTAGTTTCCAACAATTTTCAGGTAGATTGGAGAGTTTTTAGGTAATTTGAGACTTTTAGGTATGTTCAACGACTTTTTGTTAGTTTCGAGACTTTTTGGTAGTTTTCGAAACTTTTGATAGTTTTCAAGACCTTTTATTTTTGTTTTTGCCGTGACTTTTCATTCTGTTTTTTTTTTCATCTTCTTCTTTGAAAGATTTCAACCTCCATTGGAGGCCGATTTCAACCTCCAGTTGAGGTCTTTCACCTCCATTGATGGAGGTTCTCCATCAATGGAAGATTTTGAAAAAAAAAATTTAAAATAGTGAAGAACTGGTTACTGTGAGGGCATTTTTTGAAGGAACTCATTTTATGTATTATTTAAACTTAAGTTATTGAAAAAATAATACTCTTAAAATTCACCCATAAAAAAGTGCTAATATATTTTTGAACACCTTATATAGGGTGGGGTGGGATCAGCAAACTCTCCCCATTTCTAAAACAAGTTTTTGAAATCATCATCCAACCCCACCCCCCAGAACCCATTTATTTTGGTTTAATCCTGTCTCACATGGAGTAAGGCAGGTTTCCATGAGGTCGGGTTTTTTGACATCTCTAGTTTAAACAATGTTACAAGTTTTTGCACATCCCCTCTTAACGAGATGATGGTATACCTCCTTTCTATATATGGTGGTCAGAGATTCGAGTAACACCATATATATTTTAAAAATATGTGTGTCGAGTTTGCTCCCTATTTATGACAGTAGTTATCCGGACCGTATATATATGATAATGGTAAATCCCAGACAGCCTATTGTAATAAATATAATACCTCAAAAAAAAAAAAAGGTTTTAAAGTCTTTCTATTTTTCTTGAATCCACTTTTATTTGATGTGGGGTATTCTTATACGATCTTATAAGACTTGAATTCAACCGTATTCTATTTGTGACATGTGAGAATGCCATTCTTCCTATCTAATCCCAAATCCCAGTGGATCCTACCCTAGTGTGAAAGTGGTGACTTTCTACGTACATGACAAATGTGAAATCACGAGCCCAACACTTAAAAAGTTGGTAACTGCTAAGATTATATTTATATGATACCACACAAATGTGGAAGATGAAGTGTATTATAACAATCGACCAATATCATGAGTAAATTTTTGTTTAGAAAAGTTTGTCTACCGGTTAAAAGAATTTTTTTAATTAAAAAAAGATATTTTAAAACAAATATTGTGTCGTTTTGTTGTCATCCAGTAAAGCTTTTAGATGATTAAAAAATTAGTTTTACGTCTATTTGAAGAAGTTTAAATTTTAGACTTTTTCAAATATATCTTTTTTAGTTTTTTTAATAAAATTAAAAAGTTTAATATAACTTTATTATTTAAAATGGTTTTTAAATATTTTGGTAATTTTACCATTTAAAAAAGTTTTTTCTAATTGACAATCAAACGATCAACATCTTCCTATTAAAAACTCTACTCGTAAAAGATTTACTTTAAAAAATCTACTCCTAAAATATCTATTTAAATAAGATCTCTCAAACGAAGCCTACAACCTTTTTAGCTAATGGAAATATAGTCTTTTTCTAATTTCTAAACCGTAGGATTATCTTTCAATTTTGAACGAGAAATACAAAATGTAAAAAAAAAATAAAAATGAGAAGAAGTTTTTACTTTTTTGGATGATTCAACCACAACTGTTGACTGTTTAAAATAGGGCCCATAAAGTTTTTTAGACTGGTTAAAACGTTTCAACCCATGGACCCATTTATAGAATGACAAGTCCACCATAAAACACAGTGACAGCTCATCAATGATCGAGACAAGTGTAGACAACCTTATCGTAGACCCCTCCTATCACCACCCTATGATCCTGCCACGTGTCTCCTATCTACCATCCACCATCCACCATCCATGATCATGATCACTTTCCAAATTCCACTTTCCTCGTTCCTCTCTCACACTCTCCACAGTCCACAGTAAAGCAAAACAAAAACCCACCAAACACTCTCTCTTTCTCTCTCTAATAAAACTCGTCCATTTTCAATCCTCCAACTATATTCCATAAACTCATTTAAAGTCCATCCATTTTTTATTTTATTTTTGTAGTTTTAAAAAAACCCCATTAGAATTATTTATACAGTTCTTTATGATACAGTTCACATCATCAAAAAACCACAACAGCTCACACTTTCCAGGAAACACAAAACTCCAGTCATGTCTGCTTATGGGTTTGCTTTCTCTTCCATGTTCCTTCTTTGTTTTGCTAACTTGATGAGTTTCAATGGAGCAGCATCAAGCATGGTGATGACCCAAGTAAGTATTTTTATTTTCATTTTTGTTGAAAGTTTTCAACTTTTTCTTGGAAAACCCCCACCCCACCTTGAAAATCGTCACTTATTAGATCTTTTTTTGTTGGGTTAGCTGTGGATTGAGTGTTGTTTATTGATTTGATTTTTTTGAGGAAAATGGGTCAGTGGAGATGGTGCCATTGATGGAGGAGAAGATGGTGTTGATGGTGATGAATGAGACCAGAAGAAGGCTGAATAGCTTTCAGATATGTGCTCTGTGTACTTGCTGTGGTGGACCTAAAGGAATGTGCTTGCCATCTCCTTGTTGCTTTGCTATCAATTGCAACATACCAAACAGGCCTTTTGGTTTCTGTTCTTTCACTCCCAGGACCTGTAATTGCTTTGGATGTCATCTCTGATGATTTTTAATTTTAATTTTGGGGAAGAAGAAGAAGGAGAGAAGAATATCTGTTGTTGATTTGTTTGTTTCTTTGTTTATAATTTATTATAAGTTAGTGGTAATTAGTAAGTAAATGTTATTGTTTGGGGATTGATAAGTTTTTAGCTTATTTTCTAGCGGGACTTGTTCATTATTTTTTTAAGGAATTAGTGATCAGTGATGATACTCTCTGATAGATAGCTTTGAAGGCAGAAAAAGCTATAATTAGAGACATTATATTAGGAGACATTTGTCCTTTGTTTATCAAAGTGTTTCAGATTATTTTAATGTTAGTGCCCAGTAGGGTTGGTGTGTTACTCATGACAAAGATTAAGATGATTTTGATATCTCCATTATTTTACTCTTCTTTGTGCTGTGATTTGTTTATTTGTGTTTAACAAGTGGGTGTGATGCAAATCACAACATGTAGGGTATATTGTTAATTGTTTTTATCACTGTTGTCCCCGTATTAATTGCCACTAATGTTCCTTGCTGCTTCCACTACATTAACCCTTTAGTCGTGCATTTGATTGATTGATGCTTTAGAGGAAGCACCAGTTGCTTCCCACATTAGATAGTAGATAGAATTCTGGTTGTTCTTGAGTTTATATTGGATGGAATTGTTACACTAGAATTATGAGCAACATTACCCAATTGACCGATCTGTAGTATGAATAACCAATCAAATGCGCTTAAGTGCATCAGAGTGCTTTGAAAATTTTCTCCGATGTAACATAGGAAGTCATGGTATCATACAAGTTGCAACACATTCATTATGGTTTTTGTTTTGGTGATCTTGAGGGAAATGTGGCATCCCACCCATTATGGTTTGGTATTAGCTGAAATTGGTGAGTGTTAATTTTGGAGTGTAAAAGACTAGTGAAGGCATTAATAGATGAGTTATTAAGGTAGGTGTGGTGAGATGGAGGTGGGGTGATATCAA
Source organism: Dipteronia dyeriana (assembly GCA_032871835.1). Lineage (NCBI taxonomy): Eukaryota > Viridiplantae > Streptophyta > Magnoliopsida > Sapindales > Sapindaceae > Dipteronia > Dipteronia dyeriana. The sequence continues at coordinate 25,702,553 of CM065296.1, forward strand.
TGCATGTAGTTGTAGCCAATCCAAAATATTAAGATGGGTGGATGTTGAGTTAGTTAGAAGCAATTAATTCTAGCTATAGCTACTACACAAATTCTATAAGGTTGTAGCTTTATATTACTTTGGGGACACCAATAATGTGTTTGTATATACTTGCTAGTCTGTATTTCACATTTATGTAAATTAAATTTTAGTAGTTAAAATGTGTAATTTATCGAGTGAAAACTTGTAAAATCACTTTAAAAGGATGCTATTATTAGTGATTGGTTAGTGTTAGTGAGTGGAATAATATAATTTGTATTTTATATAAAAAAAAATGGGTAATGAGTTTAGTTAGATTGAGAGGCACATATGATGAGTTTGGTGTGTCGGGAAGAGTGTTTTGGGAATCTAATTGACCTCAGTCCTCAGAAGTGATGAAAATGCGCAACAACCCATGTGCTGCTTTCTATCATTCTATACACAAATAGCCATCAAATGCCTTTTTATTCATCAATTCTTCTCGATGGTGCTCATGAGTCTAGATCTGGCCATGAGTCTAGACCTGGTCATGGGTCGTACTATTATGAATGAATTTGTGTCGTTTTGTGTTTGAATTATGTTATAATTGTTCAACAGGATTCGTTAGCATAATGGGTTGAAATATATAAATCTGAAATCATTTGTTAAATTAATAGGTAACCCGATTCAATCTTATGTAAAATATTGTATTTGAGATTTATTAAAAAGTGGAAAATAAATAGTATTGAAGTATGATCAAACTCGTACAATTAAGTTCACAAACAATGTTTCGAAACTTCTATTTTTTTTAAATAAAGTCCAAAATAAATAAACTTGAAATTAAAATCTTTAATTAATCTTTCTCTTAAATCTTTAATATGTTGCGATTGTGAATCTCAATTTCCTATTTATACCTAAAATGTTAAATTGCTCTTGTTATATGTTTACACCTAACAGGCTCAGTATTTGTTATTGGCAAAATTTAGATAATGTGACATGATAACAAAAGATAAGAGTCGAAGATGTCATGTCACCAAAAGATAACCCGATCGAATAAGCCTAAGTTGATCAAACAGCACTCGTCAAACCCTCTAATCAAGACGACACAAACGATCGGGTATGAAGACCCGATCGGGGTTGTCAAAATAGTTGGGATAAAGGCTGTGATCGGGTAAGATCATCGATCGGGGAAATATGGGTCTGGTCGGGTTCAACAGATGGTCGGTTGCGTGACACGTGAACAGTGTTCAAATTTAATGAAGTCACAGCTCAACGCAGGTAGAGAATGGATCCTACTTAACTAAGGTGTCTATAAGTACACTTTGATGAGGAAATAAATTTTCTTTTAGATGTTGAAGTCCAGACTAAGCAAGAGATCTAACACAATCGAAAGACAATCAATGCAAAACAATGAAGAAGGATAACATAACTCCAATAAGTTAGATTTTTGTTTAATTACGGGAACTTTCCTTGCTTATATACCAAGAATTAAGATTCTATGCATGTATAAATAGACCTTAACAATACCAATAAAAGGTAGGAACGTTAATTAAGCATAATAGGGAGAGCATACGAGATTGTGTGTGTACTCTTTTGACAACGTAGTGGATTCTTTTTCTTTCGCCTTTACCTGCAACTGTGGATGTTTTCCCGCCTTATGGTTTTACCACGTAAAATTTTGTGTTGCTTCTTACTTTTTATTTATTTGATTTGTAGTTTAATTTTTATTCATATTATCTGTTTGACGAGTGGTAGATCCAAAAATCGCCGTCAACAATTGGCGCTAGAAGAAGGGGGTCGCACCTCCGTTAGCATTAAGTTGAGATATTTAATTCCGGGAAAGGTTTGGGAAAAACGATATTATGGCCACTAGCAGAGACAAGAATTTATCTCCACACAATGCTAATGTCAACAATCCGGTTGATGTTAGTGTTGTTGGAGAAGATCCATCCTCAAGGACCCCATCATCAACCAGACCTGACGCCATTACATCTACAGGTGTAACCACATGTATTTTCCCAAATGCGTTTCGGTAAATCTAAAAATCCCTACGGAAAGTCATCGACGACACTACTAGACAGGGAATCAGCATAACGGCCACTGCCAATTTGAGCTCACCATACAAACTCTTTACGCCAGTGGTAGCTCATGCTAGACAGGGAATCAGCATAACGGCCACTGCCAATTTGAGCTCACCATACAAACTCTTTACGCCAGTGGTAGCTCAGGATACCAAGGTACGCTCCGAAATAATTGCAACCACTTCAGGAGCACCCTAGAAATCCTGAAGAGATAGGGCGAAGTGCCATGGAAAAAGGGAACGTTCTCACAGAAGAAGCAACAGTCGAGAAGACCGGGAAGTTGGGGGACATAATGAGTCCAGTTCACAGGAAGACACAGAGAGGTATGATGGGATGAAAGCTCATCCCGAACAGGTAAATAGGTACGATGGTCGGAGGAAAAGGTCCCTCTCGAATTCAAGTGATAATGAAACTGCCTCTAGAAGGCACATGGTGCCAGCCCCCGCGGCCAGACGCGATCCCTTCGGTGCCCAGATCAGTAGGCAAATTCCGAGGGACCCGTACGGGCTCACTATCCGCCAGAAGTTTGATAAGCATGGAGAGCCGGAAGAGGAACGAGAAGTCCTCCTTAGAAGAATATAGGCCCTTGAGCGAAGGCAGAACTTGGGAAATCCATTGATTGGAAATTCTGGAAGTCCGTTTGCTGATTCTATAAGGCATACCCGTTTCTCGAAAAAGTTCAGGATACCGCATGTGGAACAATTCAAGGCCAATAATGCCCAAATGAGCACGTAAGGAGGTACCAGAGAGCAATGGCGTAGTATAGCCATGATGATGCCCTCATGTGCCAAATGTTCCCGCAGACATTGTGAGATCAAGGATCCAGGTGGTTTTGATGACTAACAGGAGGCTCCATTTAGAACTTTGAGGAACTGACACAAGCTCTCATAAGGTAGTTTATGGGAAATATCCAGCGAAGTAAGTCTATTTCAGCTTTGCCGACCTTAAAAGAAACTGAAAGACCACCTAACCAGATTCTCATAAGAAGTGTCTGAAGTACAGGATCCAAATGATGGTGTGATGGTGTCAACATTTGTAACAGTTTACAAAACAACTATTTAACCTTAAGTTTGAGGTAAAAGGGGCCGATTACATACACGAGCATGGTAGACTATCTGGGAGCATACATCGTGGCAGAGGAGAAGTAGATAGCCCACGGTGGAGAACTTATACATGGGGGTCGGCCCAAGAGTAGCCAAATGCATATGGAGGTTAGTTCGAAGAACAATAGCAAAGGGGACCCAAAAGGCAATGAAGGAAGGGGCAATAATAGACGTAAAGATGATGACAAAGGTGGCAAGCATTACAAGCGGCAATACACCAATTATATCCCGTTGGCTAGGAAGTAAGAAGAGATTTTAAATGTGATAGAGGATTAGAATTTGTACAGGAAGCTCCCGAAATAGTCAAGCTTCGCTAGGAGAGACACCACCAAATGTTGCAGGTTTCACCAGGACAATGATCATGAAACCTCTAAATCCTATCAACTGAGGGACTACATCGAGAAATTGATCAGAGAAGGGCACGATTCTTAGAAATGGGGATGATCGGTACAAAGATACCCAAAGGGAGGAGCGCGACAGAAGCCAAAGGAACCCTAGAAGGAATCCGGATAGCGGGATAATTAACACTATCTTTGGTGGACGGCACACTGGGGCTATTAGTCGAAAAGGCATGACCAAGGTTAGAGAAGCCATAAATGAGCAGAGGAATTTGGAGGTCAATTTGTTAGGACCCTAACAAAAAAGGTTGAAACAAGGATGGGATCCTATAGTCTTCACTGAAGCAGACACGTATGGATTAGAGGTGAAACCGAACAATGCTATTGTCGTGTTAGTTTGCATGGGGCACAAGGAAGTGAGAAGAGTACTTATCGATAATGGGAGCTCAACAGACATCTCGAGTGTGGAAGTGTTCGATTAACTTGGGTTGCAAAGAAAAGACCTCTAGCCCCTTAGAGTCCCATTGAGAGACTTTGAAGGAGCAGAAGTAAGGTCACTGGGAACGGTGAAATTACCCGTGGAAATCAAGAGTTCACTTGCACCAAGACAATACTATAAGATTTTGTATTTGTGAATGTAGAGAATTGGTCATACAACGCCTTGTTGAGCCGACCTTTCCTGAACAAGACAAAGACTGTGACTGCTACCTACGCGCTAACAGTGAAATTTCCATTGGAAGTTGGAGTAGGTGTCATTAAAAGCTCACAAGAATGGGCAAAAAAGGCTAATTTGGTCATGTATAGGTAAAGAGTAGAATCGAGGGTAATACAGATAAATACCCTTGGGAAAGATAGAGATCTGAAATTGGATGAAGTAGAAGCTGGAGGAGAGACTCCAACCTAGTTCGACCTAGACCCGAGGGAGACATCTCCGGAAGGATGGGAAAAGCTAGGAAGACAAACTAACCATGGAGGTTTCACATGATGACAATGATTCTGAAAAGACTATAAAGGTCTGGGCTCGGCTGGCTGAGCAAGTTAGGGATGAAATGGTCAACTTGCTAAAGGAATACGAAGATGTGTTCACATGGAAACACAAAGATATACCCGGGATCGACCCGAAAATAATTTCTCATTATTTAGCAGTCGACCCCGACTGAAAACCAGTCGTTTAGAAGAGAAGACAGTTAACCTTGAAAGTAGCAAGGCAATCAAAGAAGAGGTGGAGAAGTTGTTGGCAGCATGATCCATAAGGGAAGTAAAATACCCCGAATGGGTTGCCAACATGTTGCTAGTAAAGAAGAAGAATGACCAGTGGAGGATATGTGTTGATTTCACTGACATTAATAAAGCGTGTCCGAAGGATAGCTTCCTCTTACCTCAGATCGGCCAGCTGGTGGATGCAACAGCCGGTCACTAGTTATTAAGCTTCATGGATGCCTACTCGAGATATAACCAGATCCGAATGTTCGAACCCAATGAAGACAAAACATCTTTCACAAATGACCAGGGGTTATACTACTATAAAGTTATGCTCTTTCGTCTTAAGAATGCCAGGGCGACCTACCAAAGATTGGTAAATGAGATGTTCGCCCAACAAATCGGTAGAAATATAGAGGTGTATGTGGATGACATGCTGAAAAAAAGCACAACGTCCGAAAAGCATGTGGAAGATCTCAATGAGACATTCAAGTTGTTACTGAAGTTCAGCATGATGCTTAATCCAAAAAAGTGTGCTTGGGGTACCTTCAGGAAGATTCCTAGGATTTCAAGTCCATCAAAAAGGAATCGAGGTAAACCTAGAGAAAATAAAGGTATTGAAGGAGATGAGGTCCCCAAAGACATTGAAGGAAATTCAGAGGTTAACGGGTTGCCTAGCATCTCTAAACCAATTCATAAGCAAATCAACAAACAAGTGTCTTCCCTTTTTTAGGGCAATCAAGAAAGGCAATAGGGTATGAAATAATGAGTGCGAGCAGGCATTCTGAAAGATTAAGAAGTACTTAGGTGGAACAGTAATTTTATATAAACCCCTTGAAAGAGAGGTGCTCTACCTATACCTGTCAGTAACAACTGTAGCAATAGGGTCGATGCTGGTCAGGTTGGATGAGGGTATACAAAAGCCAGTATATTACATAAGCAAGGCTTTGTTACTAGCAGAGACAAGATACTCGCCAGCCGAACAAATGACATTGGCACTTGTGACTGCAGTGAGGAAGTTGAGACCATAGGATTGAGGTCTATACAGACTGCACACTGAAACAAATTCTGCCAAAGCCAGTAGTTTTTGGGATGCTGACCAAATAGGCATTAGAGCTGAGTGAATTTGACATAGCATATCTGTCAAGAGCTACGATAAAGGGACAAATTATAGCCAACCTGATTACTTAGTTCGTTGAACCAAATAGTGAGGTGATCAGAATGTTGAAAGAAAATGAGGAATTCATATGGAGACTGCATTTGGATGGGTCATCAAACACGTACGGCAGTGGGGTTGGGATTATCATGTCCACCCTAAAAGGTGACCATGTAGAATGAGACCTGCAGTTTGATTTCAAAGTCACCAATAACATGGCCGAGTATGAGGCACTTTTGGCAGGACTTAGGGTTTTCATGGCCCTAGAGGCAGATGAGTTGAAGATATTTAGTGATTCGCAGGAAGTGGTAAACCAAATCTTGGATGAATATCAGACCAAAGACATAAACATGGCTGTATATCTAGGGACAACCACGATGTTGCTTAAAAGGTTCAAGGCGTACAGGATTACTCAGATCCTGAGGGAAAAGAATAAGAAAGCAGATGCTTTGTAAAAGTTGGCATCAGCTACTATCGGTATATGGTCAAAGACAATCTCGGTTGCTCACTTCAGGAGACCGAGTGTTGAGGATCAATAGAAAGTATTACAGATAGGAGTGGTTAAAGGTGAACATGCCACTTGGATGACTCCGATCAGGGAGTACTTAGAGAATGGGATGGTCCTGATGGAAGTGACCGAGGTAAAACGTCTCAGGTATAAAGGAACCAGATACTCAATGATCGAAGGGGAATTGTATATGAGAGGATTTTCAAAGGCCTTACAGAGGTGTGTTTTCCCAGTAGAAGGGAGACAGATATTAGAAAACATCCATGGGGGAGTGTGTGGGAACCACTCCGGAGGTAAAAGCCTAGCACACAAGACTCCCAGACAAGACTTCTACTGGCCGACCTTGTTCCAAGATGCTCAGACAGTCACGGATCAATGTGATGGCTGCCAAAGGATAGCTAATGACATTAAGAGACCCCCCGAGTTGTGGAAGAGTCTGTCATCACCTTGGCCATTTCCCATGTGAGGGTTGGATTTGATTGGCCCGATGCCAACAACAACCAAAGAAGGAACGAAACACGCCATTGTAGCTGTGGACTATTTTATAAAGTGGGCTGAGACAAAAGTGATGGTTCATATAACCGAAGCAAACACAACTAGTTTCGTGAAGAAAAACATCATCTATAGGTTTGGAATCCCATATACAATAATCGTAGACAACGGGACCCAATGCGAGAGTGACAATTTCAGGAACATGTGTTAGGATTTCGGCATAAAAAATTATTATACTACGCCAGCTCATCCTCAGACCAATGGCCAGACAGAAGCAATAAACAAAATAATTAAGCATACCCTAAAGGCAAAGCTGGATGCTAAGAAAGGAAGCTGGGCAGACAAGCTACACGAAGTTCTATGGGCATATCAAACCACAGAAAGGACTTCGATAGGAGAGAATCCCTATTTACTAGCGTTCGAAACGGAGCCAGTGATTCCAGTTGAAATAGCTCATAACTCGTAAAGATTGCAACTTTTCCATTATGAAGCAAATGTGGAAATGCTAGAACATAACTTAGATGAGCTGGAGGAAAAAAGGGACCTGTCGAGAGTAACAAACGCCGCTTATCAACAAATGGTGTCAAGATATTACAACTCACACGTACGGGGTAAGGAGATTCCATCTCGGAGATCTAGTTTTAAGGAGAGTATCACCCAATACGAGAGATAAATCAGCTGGGGCGTTGACAGATAGATGGGAAGGGCCATGTCGAGTGGTCGGGTTGGCCAGTCATGGGGCATATTGCCTTGGCCGACCAGAAGAAAGCGAGCTACCAAGGCCATACAGTGCTCAATACTTGAAGAAGTTCTACCCATAGAAGTTTCTTATTTTTAATGTTTTTTTTTTAGTTTAGAGATGAATTTGTTTTGTTAGCTGATTGTTTGATGTTTCTTGTTAGCATTTAATAAAAACCCCTGTGAGGGATCAATTTCAGATGTTAAGAATAACTCTCTAAATTTGTTTTCGTATACAAAAGCAATCTTGGGGCACCTAGAAATCACTCAGTGTCGTTAGGAGTACACAAGGGGCCTAATGAGGGGGTCAAAAACAAATGTCGCAAAGGCAGTGTGCACTCATCGAAACTAACTGGGTGCAATAAAGCACGTCGTAAGCACTTGATGGGATGCACCAATAGTTGAGTGAGTGATAAGTATCTCTACTCAAAAAAATGTGCAAATAAAATGTTAAGCGCCCGTAAAGTCAGTAGAAATATAAGATGTCCTATTACAATTAATCTTGATCAACAGACTATTGAGAGACGTCACAATGACTTAGTTGACAGATAAAAGGCAAGAGTCTATAAACTAGATACCATGAAAATATGTTATAAAAGAGCATTTTTTGACACAAAAATGGGAGTAACGAATCGATCGGTAGTCGATCGGCTGACATGAGTGATCTCCCCGACGTTGCCCGAATAAGGGGTTATGACAAACCCCGCCATACGAAGTTACTTGGCCAAAGTCGGGATGATAGACTTAATACAGTTTGAGCTAATAAACAATCCTGGTAAGCTAGATAAACCGGGCTAGCAATAATGCCTCCAAAACGGGTGCCACTAAAAAATAGATACCAGATTAAGAAGTTGTCACAACCAATTGTACTAGTATGGTCATGGCCGAGCCAATTAGCTTGGTGTAAGGTAGTACGCACAGTTCAAGCTAACCTAAAGCGACGACCGAGGTAAACACACTTAGTCAGAGATGGATCATTCGGTTCAGTATAACATTGGGATTAAATTACGGGGTGATTCACGCCAGATGAAAGAGTACAGTCATAACTGAGATAATTAACTTGGGATGACTTGACATGCATAGTTCGAGTTAACAAGCAGCTATAGCTATTTATAAATTACCCAGTTTTTAATCAGTTACTCATTCTGGCCTGGATCCTGGATCATCCCGATTATACAATGAAATGAACAATTCATGTTAAGTTATTTGCTTAAGTAGAAACAACAAATAATGCATATATGTATATATATATATACTAAAATGATGTTATTTACATTGAAAATAAAAAGATTACAAAGCAGCGGTTACATAGTCAATGGTGACAAGAGGTACATAAATAGAGTTAAAGATCTAGGGCACTAGAGGGGCCTTCAGGCCAGATCCACCATGAGGAATGTCACCACCCCCTTGGTCTTAGTTCAGGTCTCCAGAGTCTGGCCAAGTGATGTGGTCTTCTGGGTCGTCGGCCATGAATGAAGAATAGCTTGTGCCTGGTAAGGGACCAACATCAACCCCCTTGGTCAAGGTCCCACTCTCTTCACTGGAATGAAAAACCACCAGGGAAGATTTCAAATGAAGCTCTAGGTGTATAAGATGAGGATCCTTCCCAATGGATCTATAGTAGGCCCTCCACCTGATCCTTTGATTCTTGATGGCTTATAAGGACTTGATCTTATGCTTCTTGATAGTCCTATCCTATTTTAGGTAAGCCTCATCTGAGGACCTCTCATTGCCGCCAAAGAACACTCGAGCGGTGGCCATCCCTTTCTTGAATTCCCTCAGCATGGTAGCATCAAAGACTGGAGATCTTTTATAGCGGTTCATATTCTAGACTGTGAGGGCTGACCTGGCTTATTAAGAAAGCACCTTCATGCTGAGTTGTTGCTGCTCAAGGTTCTTTGCCAGGTTCTCATTGTGGATCCGAGCTTCCTCAGATGCCTACTGTGCCTCAAGCATAATTTGTTGAGCAGAGGTAATTGTGATTTGGGCAATCCGGGTCTCCTCTTCAAATTTCTTGTTGTTTCAGCCAGGATGACTCTTGACTCGAGTTCAGCACTTAGTAACTCTGCTTTGGCAACCCTCTTCTCTAACTTAGCGTTCCTCGTGGTGAGTTCTATAAGAGTTATCTCTACTGTAGAAACTCTGCACTGAACACTGGCTATGGTTCTCCTTGGGGCAACCTCAATCGTAACATGGGCCTTTAGTTTCTCCTTGTACTGATTAACTTTAGAGGCACTGGCAGAAGAAGGCTTAAGAGCGTCGTCCTTCTCAACAAGAGGCTTTCTTAGTCCAGATATCTTAATGTCCTACTTCTTCTGATTAGTCAAGGCTCAAGTTAGCTCCTTTACCGTCTAAAAGAGAAAGTAAGAATTAGCAAAGTTGGTGAAAACATAGGAAAAGGGCAATGTAGAAAGCATTTACAAAAACTCCATTGTTAAAGATCATGCGGATCCGCTCGGAGGCACTGGCGGCTTTGGCTTCCCTCCATTACCCGTCTCCAATGTACCTATCGCCAGCTGACATCGATCGGAGCATAGAGAGGGGATCAGCATGAGAGCTACTTGAATGAGGACAATGGGAGGAGCCAAAAATAGGAGCATCCGGGAGAGTCAACAGAGTAGAAAAAATCATGACAAGAAGTGGAAGTGGAAGTGGAAGTGGTCGGGGGTACCACTGAAAGGGTCAGGTCTATGACAGTTCACACCTGTGAAATTACAGTACCCTATCCATCTTGAGAGACAGTTGTAGAGGCTTCTTAATCTTACCCTTAAGGGCTTGACTTCACTTACACCGTTCTGAAAAAGAGGCCTATGAGGTGTGATGGAGAGGACATTCCCAAGCTGGCTCACCCTTACATCTTTATCCAGTTTAACTACACCCCCAGTCCTCAATTTGAACACTGGAAAGAGTGCCTGCTCCTCAGTGACATCCATCAAATCATTATCAAAATATTGCTCCTCCGAGTTGAGCCCACCATCGTTAAAGTCAGAGTCAGTAAAGACTATCTGACGTTTAATGGAGAATTGCATGGGGGCCTTCCCTGGGCGATGTGTGGATAGATCCGAGGAAGGACGATCAGTTTGAAACAGAGAAGGCTCATGACAAGTAGGAGGTGCAACTGGGTCAGCAACCTTGACCAAATCAGATTAAAGAGAAGAAGGCACAGTGGCAATTCTATCGCCCCTTTACTTCGACCGTTGCTCCCATAAAATTAGGTTGGTCAGGTTCTCCTGATCATCCTCTTCTTCATCATCGAGAATGATAGGGCCAATCTCCGGTCGGGATGGTAACAAGTCAGTATCACGTGGAGCCTTCGCTCTTTTACGAATGGCCTCATGGGTAAAAGATCACTCCGCAGTCTTAGCCACTTTGTGACCAGTGGTCTTTTCACTAGACTCCACCTTATGGGCCCAGCCCTTACTTGGTTCATCTTTGCTTGGCCTATCCCCAACGGGTCTATCTCCGTTGATCTCTCTCTGCCTGATCTCTCTCGATCAAATTCTTCGGGGGCAGATTGTACCCAGGTAGATCTATCTCTAGATGATCCTCTCCAACCACCTCGAGGTGGAGCAGTGTCATGACCGCTTGTCTTCGGCTAGTTCAACAGGAATCGCCAAAGAGTCACGATTAGACTCATATACGTGCTCCACCAAGTCATGCTCAGGGGAAGCAATTCCCTGAGCCACTTGATCGGCAGCGGCCTTCCTACTCACCCGATCAAGGTTCTTAGCCTTTTCGATCTGCTCACCAACGACAATTTCTACCTCGAATACTGAAAAGACAAACATGAAGAAAAATGGTAAGAACATGTACATATAAAAAAAAGTTCTAAGAAATATAGAAGCAAAAGCCTATAGTGCTTACGTCTGGCGGAAATCTCAGGAAAACGTCTCAGCTCAATCAACTCCTTCTTTGAGTATAAATTGTGACGATTCCTAACCTTCTAAGAAGTTTGAGTCGCTTTCACAACAGTATTGGCCTGGTCCCTAGTCATCACAGGTGCAATTTTATTCCATAGCTCGGGGCTACAGAAGTGCCTCAGGACACTGCTCTGAACCAACCAATGGGTGGCGTCAGCAACCATGGTCTCGCCCCAATCACCGCTGAGAAAAAAACAACTATTTTTTCCAATACTTGTTCGACGAAGGGAATCCCCAGATAAATCCCTTGTGGTCCTTATGTGTAAGAGGGGTAGGCTTTTCATTATTGCCATGGGGAATCCAATTGCTCAAGGAGGTAGACTAAAGATAAAAGGTGCCTCCAGTATCTGATTGCCCCAGGGTATAACAATTACATATCTTTTGAGGGGTCGGGGAATGCTTGGCTCCGATCTTCTTCCACAGGTGCCACAAGTTGCTTAGCAACCGGTACAAGTTGGGTCAGCTGAGCGGAGGCAATCCCTGCATCTACCAAGAATTGGGCAATAAAGGGATGAATAGGGAGAGTGACCCTAGAGGAAAACATGGTCCCATAAACAACAGCAACACCCCCATAAACAATAACTGCACCGGAAGGGGATTCCATACAACACGATCGTTGCTGCAAGACAGTTGAACTAAACACGGAAGTTCGAACCGATCCTTAAAATTCTCAAGCTCATTATTTGTCACCACATTAATCTTGGAATCAAAGGCATAAGGGTGATCAGTTTAAAATCTTAGTATATGTGTCTGTCGTTCCCTCCGACCTTCTTCATCTTTAACGTTTACGAAACTATTTTTAAGTCGTTCGCTAGATGGGTTTTTTCTTTGGGCAAACCTCTAGTAGTTTGTTTTGAGCTAGTTGTCTTCGACATATTTGGGAAAACATCAATATAAACAGAACCAGAAGAGCTATCCGATGAAAGGACAAACTCAAGATGAGCCACAGAATAATCCACATTTGAAACAATGGGTTGAAATGAAGGGGTCAAAAAGTATGGATTCAAGCCTAGCGATATTCTCATTATCGCCAACCTCAATAGCATGTATGAGAAGTTCAAAATAATGATAACGGAGAGTCGGATCATACCTGAAGTATAAATGAATGTGACAAGAACACAAGCGGTTTGTAAAGAAGGAAAGGAAGCGAAGGAGAGTGAAAGTTTGAAGAATAAAAGAATAGCTAAGGTTTTCTCTGCGAAAAGGATAAGTAAAGGCGTGGGTGTGAAATGAAGAGTTTTGAATTATATTTAGAAGTGGATGACATCATCAGAGTATACACATGTCACCAGACAAGATTAGTGGTAGGTGCATGCAAATCAAAAATCACGCGTCATTTAAAATTCAAAAAGATATCTAAATGATTGCGTCAGTCGAAATACGCGTGATTGACATCGACGCTTAGCTTTAAAACAATAAATACACATTAATAAGCAACAAGACAAGAAAAAAAGAATACATTAAACATATTTCGTTGAGTGAAGTCCATTTGGAATGAGATACTCGGTCTCGTATGTTTAAGGGGGTATTGTTATTGGTAAAATTAGGTCGATGTGACACGATAACAAAAGATAAGGGTCGAAGATGCCACATCACCAAAAGATAACCCGATCGAATGAACCCAAGTTGACCGAAGAGCACTCGTCAAATCCCCTGACCAAGACGACACAAACAATTAGGCAAGAAGACCCGATCGGGGTTGTCAAGATGGTCGGGGTAAAGGTTGTGATCGGATAAGATCACCGATCGGGGAAAAGCGGGTCTAGTCAGGTTCAACAGATGGTCGGTTGTGCGACAAGTGGATAGTGTTCAGATTTAATGAAGTCACGACCCAAAGCACGTAGAGAATGAATCTTACTTAAATAAGGTGTCTAGAAGTTCACTTTGATGAGGAAGTAAATTTTCTTATAGATGTCAAAGTTCAGATTAAGCAAGAGACCTAACACAATCAAAAGACAATCAACGCAAAACTAGGAAGAATGATAACATGACTCCAATAAATTAGAGTTTTCTTTAAATACAGGAACTTTCATACTTGCACACCAAGAATTAGGGTTCTATGCATGTATAAATAGACCCTAACAGCACCCATAAATGGGGGGAACGTTAATTAAGCATAAGAGGGAGAGCAGGCGAGATTGTGTGTGTACTCTTTTGACAACTTAGTGGATTCTTTTCTGTTCGTCGTTACTGGTAACCGTGGATGTTTCCCCGCCTTGGGGTTTTACTATGTAAAATCTTGCGTTGCTTCTTGCTTTCTATTTATTTCGATTTGTAGTTTAATTTTTATTCATATTATCTGTTTGATGAGTGGTTGAGCCAAAAATCGCCGTCAACAATATTCAATATGCGTAAATATTTAATTTTACGTTATAAAGTTTACTTATTCATTAGGATGATATATTGTTTAAATAACAAAAAAATATTAAAGAGAACATATTGTGTATGAAAAACAAATATATATACATAAATTCTATTGTCATTTCGAACTGATATAAGATATATCAATTCATTGCATGTATACCACTGGATTTAAATATTTTGATTTGGCTGTTTACAGTTATCTAAACATCTTTTAAATCTATTGGTCCATATGCAGGGAACAGATATATTTTATATCAGTTTGAACTGACAATAGAAAGACAATATATATATCATATACCTTTAAAAAACTTTGTCCAGAAACCAGTTGGTTTTAGAATAAATAGAGAGAATATGGGGAAATAGCACCAAATGGGTTTGGTTTTGTGGGAATATCACTAAGTTATTAATTTGATGTTTTTAAGCACCAAAGTACGTGGTGAGACTAAAATACTCTCACTTATTCTTTTACTTTTCGTTTTACTTTTTAAATTTCTCTCTCTCCCTCTCTCTTTCTCTTTCTCTTTCTCTTTCTTCATCTCTTTTATCTGTTTTTTTTATCAAAAAATCAATGGAGGTCGGACAGTTCTCAAATAGAGGTCGAAAAGACCTCAACCTCTATTGGTGGTTGATGAAGAAGAAGATAAAAAACCAAATCTGGAAATAAGTCTCGGTAATAATTCTTGGGTAGGTCACCCGAGACTTATTGCCAGATACTCGAGACATATTTTCAGCTACCTGAGACTTATTTTTAGATATCCAAGATTTATTTACAGCTACCCCAAGACTTATCTCTAGCTACCCGAGACTTATCGCCAACTGCCTGAGACATATTTCCAAAAAAAAAAAATAACGGAGGTCGTTTCGACAACCTCTAATAGAGGTTAAGGATCGTCGAAATGACCTCTAATGGAGTCGACCGTTTCAACAACCTCCATTGGGGCCTTGTTCGACCTCCATTGATCTATCAATGGAGGTTTTTGACAAAAAAAAAATAGAGGAGAGAGGAAGAGAGAGAGAGTGAAATTTTTTAAAAAGTAAAAAGCAAAGAGCAATTTTGGAAGAACACATTAATTAGTGCTATTTTCATAAAAATTATTAAGTTGATGACTTTTCAACCAATGGTCTTATAAAGAGTGTTATATAAAAAAAGAACCCTTTGAGCAAATATCAATTGTCAAATAAATTTAAAGTCTTGAAACTATGTTGCATAAAATGGTGCGCATCATAGTAATATAAAATGCAAGAAAGAAAACATATCTAATTGAATTTACTATGATCGAATTAACGGTAACTGATTTCAAGAAAATTTAAGAGAGTTTCAGGGTTAGAGTTATAATATTGTAATATAATTAATTTATAGTTTTATAGTTTATAACTTAGAAATTGATTAGGTTTAGGAATTTTTCCTCTTTCAAATAAATATATTCTTCCAAAAAAAATTTAATTAGTAAAATATATTATAACCATAATTATAGAGATTTTTTTTATATATAAATTCCATAACTTGACTATACAAAGATTTTTGTAATAACTTTCATAAACATATTATAAAAAATCTTTATATTAATAGGTTATTGAATTAATGGTTTTTTTAAAGGTGGACCAAAAACCGACCCATTATATTTCGTGTTTTAAAGGGTTGATCCATTAACAACCCGATCTGATAAACTAGACCCACCAACCGTTATTTTCGAATGAGCTTGGGTCGTGTAAAATTTTGCCAAGTCTACTCATGACATTTTCATTTTAGATTTGCATCTGTCTATTATTGCCAATTCACCATCAAGCAAGTGTCTTTATCCATAATTTCATTTTGAAATTTTTATATATATGAATTATCAGTGTGACATTTTGTACCATTTTTTAAGAGTTATTATCATTTGGATCCCTAAGTATTGCTGAATGATCACATTTTTAAACGAGTTTGCTTTTTTAACAAATTTTTCTCTGACTTTTGAAAAGTATATTAAATATGTCATTCTGAAATTTTTTAATGGTCAAAAGTTACAGAAAATGTATATCGTCTCTTTTACCCTTGTATGCCGTATTAATGGATGAAAGGACTATTTTACCCTTTGACATTTATTTTCTTTTAAAAAACAAAATAAAAGAAAACTTACATAAAACAAAAAGAAAAATAATAAAAAATAATAATAATTAGGATTGGAGATTTGGTTCTCCACCATCACTAGTTCATCTATAAAAATCAATCCAACCACAATAAAATTCCCCAAATTCCATACACTTGATTGATTTTTCAAATTTCCTCTACAAAATCTCTAAATCATTAAACAAGTATCTTCATAAACCCAGATCATAAAATCAAAATCCCACTCACACAACAACTGATCCAAAAAATTCTTTAATACTTCAATCAAACAAATCCAACTTTCAAGTGTATGCCTAGAAAATTAAAGATCTCAAAAATACATGCAGATTCTGATGCACACATATATAAAGAGATCATGAGGATTAGCAACAACTTATTAGTGACGAGAGAAAATAACTTCTTAATAGCTTAATATCTTCTGTGCGGTTGATTGATAAAAAGGAAAACGAAACAAAGTGAACAAACTATGAATTATGGTGAGCACTTATTTAATTCGTTAATTTGTTTGAAAATAAAATAATAACTGCTGGATAACTTTACACATTAATTTTTGGAACCGGTTTTTCAACCTAATAATGGATTATATCCTATGAAGTTATACAACTCCATCTTTTTTTTTTTTTTTGAAAAAGATATTCTGTCCTTGAGTCATAACTCACAAGTTATATATATATATATATAGTGGTTTTTCAGTTGGTGTGCACTGATATAAGTTATATCAGTGCTTTGTATGTGTACTATTGATTATAGAGAAGTTTTGACAAGTGCATACACTTTGAAACAAAGTATGTAAATCTAATGGCCTACATCTAACGCGCTGACGAATTTATATCAGTGCGCACTGACTTGAATATATATATATTCATTTTCCTATCAGTACGTACTAATGTAATTATATAAGAATATTGAATGTGAGTCACTCATTTATAAAAGAGTTTTTGACAAGTGCATACATGCCAAGTCAAAGTATGTAAAATGAGTGGCTCACATTCAATGTCCTTATATAATTCCATCAGTACTTATTTATGTGAAAAATTTCGTTATATATATATATATATATATGTGGGTTGTTATGATTTTAGTCCTTCTAGTTTGCGTGTTTATCCGGGTTTAGTCCACTAGTTTTTGAAATTACTTAATTCAATCCACTAGTTTGTGAAATTAGTTAATTCAATCCACTAGTTCTCTAACAATACATAATCAAGTCTTTTTCGTCGAATTCCGTTTGTTTTTTGTTGAATTTCGTTAGGTCAAAGGGGCATTATGAGTAACTCGAATAATGCTTCTAGAAGTGTCTGGAAGAAGACTAATTTCGTAATTTAACTAAATAAAAAATAATTGGAAACTGGTTTGGAAGAACGGTAAATCTAAAATTTAATAATGTAAAATTTTAAAAAATTAAAAATATTATATTAAAATAATTAATATTTCAAATATTTTTATAAAAATTAAAATTTTAAAATCTTTTTTTCTCTCTCTTAGGCGTAAATCATAATATCCCAAAAAAAATCTTATCATCATCAAACCCACCTCCCACATCTTAACATCATCAAAGTATCAAACCCTAGCCACCCAATACTACCACCACCATCACCCATCATACCAACCACCCACATCTCATCATCATCAAACCCTAGCCACCCAAACCTACTATTGTCATCTAACCACATTCCGATGGATTGTAAGGAGACCTCCCTCCACCTTCCGATGATAACAAACCCACCACCTCCTCCTCTATATGGTCCACCAACACTAAGATGGCGCCAATCACTCTCCGCAAACCCCCTTCCATGTTAGCGCCGCTTCAGACTATCTGCAAACCCCAATCCAAACCCAAAACCCTCAATTCCTCTTCTAAAATCCTCATTTCGTCTTCTCCCGCAGTGACGCCGTCCCCCGACGGTGTGGCACCGCTGTAACCGGTATTGGTCAGTGTCACTTCCTTGGTGGTTAAAGAGCATGATCCCATCTCCATCAATCTCCTCCATTTCCGATCATCGTCGCTTGTGTTTGGTTGTTTCGTGATGAAAATTTTGATGGTGTTCTATATGTCCGTGCTTGTGTTTGGCCGTTTGGGGTGACTATTTTGATGGAGTTCCATCTGTATCTCCATTGATGAAGATATGAAGATTTTATGATGACTGAGCGATTTTGGGTTTGTTGATTTGGTAATCAGTAGTGGTGTGATTTTCTAGGTGTGAGAGAGTGGTGATGTTGTAGGGATTTTTTATTTTGTGTTGATTTGGCGGAGATGAAATTTTATTTGTGTTCTGGGTTCTTGGACTGTGACACCGGTTGTTGATGACAATGGTGTAATGTTGATGATGATGATAGTTGTAATTTTTGGTGGTGTAATATTGATGATGATGATGATGATGATATAATTTTTTTAACTAGAAAAAATAAAATGTTGATGATAATGATTTTTGGGTGGTTGTTGATTGTTGATTGTTTTTTATGATAACGATTTCTAGGTTAAAGGTTGTTGATAATGATTAAGATGGAGGGTTACGGGTTGAATGTTTAAGGTTGAATCGATGGTTGATGGTTGGTGAAGATTTATTTATTTTTTAATATATTTTTATTTTAAATTTAATTTGTTATTGTTTTTTATTTTTTATTTAATTAACTATAAAAATTAGGGTAAAATGGTCACTAAACATTTTCAAACTGTTCCCATAACAGTTAAAATTTAAGGTATAACTGTCTTTTTTCAAAAAAATATTAGTAAGGGTATATCGGTCATTACACGGTCTGACAACGTCGTTTTGTCTTATTTAACGGAAAATCGGACGAATGACTAAAGTTAGTAATTCAAAAAACTAGTGGACCAAACTTAGATAAACGCAAACCAGAGAAACTAAAATCGTAATATCCCTATATATATATATATGATTTGAGTATCTACTTCTATAATCGATAAGACACTATTTTTCATGTATTGAATATTGTAGGAAAAATCACGCAACGGAAGCGTGAAAAATTCAAAATTAGGGGTTCGGTATAAAATAAAATCCCTTTTAATAACAAGAACCTTAGCCCTAGATTAATTGATGTATATGAAAAGTGGCATACCTTTTTCTCGTGACAATTGAACTAGCACCGAATTGAATAATTAGATCTTCCAATCCAATCACGAACGTGAATTACCTAGGAGTGTGGGCTCCCTTTCTTTAAATTGTATACCTGAGGATGGAAAAAAAATAAAATCTTTCTCTTTGTTAGTTACAATAATCCTCCAAGAAGAAAACAAAGAACGTTAGGTCACTTGTGAATTATCAATCAATTTGATTGAAACTCGCGTGAACCTTGATCCGATGTTGTACACAAAATCTTTTAATGTAAAGGATACTAGTGTACTATCGAAAACTAAACGTTCTTTCTTCATTTTCTTCTTTGCCGAATCACACACTATTACTTAAAGTTGATCGAATTTTGTCTAGAGCAACAACAAATTTTCTCCCAAAATTCTTATGGTGGCCGAATTCTTTCCAAGTTCAAAAATCCCTATATCTAGCCGAATTCTTCTTCTACTATATATATATATATATATAGGGCTGGCCGAAATTCCTTCTTGGAATATATAAGGATTTCAAATCCTTTCCTAAGAAGGATTTACTTGGTTTTTAAGAATCCTTTCATTAGGTGGATTTACTTGGTGGTTAAGAATCCTTTTTAAAGAAGAATTCTACCCTTAGTTAGATTTACTTGGTGATCAAGAATCCTTTTCCAAAAAGAATTCGTTCCTACACAAAAACTCCTAATCTAACTCAATAGTGTATTTGTAACCATATTAAAGATGTTCTAATTTGACTAGATAAATAATTCATATTATTGATCTACTTATCAAATATAATATTAGGAGATCATCTCCTACTATAAAAAATATTTTGACTTTTAATTAAATAATTAATTAATTACCTAATTAATTAATTTTCATTTAATTAAATAATAAAAAAAATATATATAACTAAGCTAAACTATAACTCTTTGTTGCCCAACACAATATATGGACCATTATATTATTTTTTTTCTATTTTATTAAATCCATTGGACCTTAATAAAAAGTCCACATGTGAACTAGACCCATTCTTACAAAAAGAAACAAGTCCACATGCCTCAATACAATTCTAGATGGACACCTAAATTGGTCCGGTAGAATATATCAAGTGATCCATGGAAGTTCGTGTGGATTGAGGATCTTGGCGGGCTATCTAAATTTAAGCTCCAATAGACACAACCCAATCACAATCAACAAATGATTCACTTAGGTCCGATCTATTAATTTTAGTTCATTCCACTAAAAAACTAAAATTGAACTCTTAAATAAAGATAGAATAAGTTAATATTTATCATTCATACCCTAGACAACCTTATTGAAGAAATTGTATCCTCGTGAAGAATACCAGTAATCGCTAAGAGCTCATAGACCGACTATAGCTCTCAAAGTTATCATATTTACTCATATGACCACATTTTGAACTTGGATATTTTGACTTGTCCAGAAGCCATGTTTCAATAGACACTATTGAAAACTTAACGTTAAGATTTAATATCCAATACCTCAAAACATCCATATGATGATATTCTACTCTCATTTAATAAATGGAGTCACGATGTCCATATCTATAAATGAAGTCCTCTATTGATTAACAAATGAATACCACCAAACTATCAAGGATAGACTATGTTATATAATCGTACTCATTGATAGCTCAAATGATAACACTTGCAACCATAAGTCCATCATTTATCTCAGGATTGAGATAGACTCTCCGATTGTCTTCAAGTGAAAACTTTTATTTATTGACGGTTCTGGATAAAGTATTTCACTGTGACCCAATTCAATGCACCCAGTGCACTAGATTCGTTTACCCAAAGACACCACACTTTGATGATTTTAGACTCATCATAACACATTTGATCTCACTCAAATGCTAGTAAAAGAATCTACAACTTTAACAAGATAAAGGTGCCCAACCTTTATCTTAAGTTGCGAATATTATTCAAGACTAACTAAAGAATTGTGTCTACCTTATACATATCTACATGTATGAACAATTCTTCTTTTCTCATAGTCTTTTGACCTTATGATTATTTACTTTTAACAAATATAATAATTAAACTATAAGTGCCATAAGATTTGTTAAACTAGAAATCACTTTATTAATATGAAAATATTGTCAAATACATTATTATACTCTTGTTATCGAGCATAATCCCAACAAATATCTACACCTATAATTCAGTGGCTGAAAAACATAAGTTCATTCTGTCTATTCCTAAACCATCAACTCCTACTAATGAATCTAATGAGATATAAAGAGACGAGTATCAGTAGTGGGTAACTTTAGATGAGATGGCTAAATGTTACATTATGGCCACCATCTCTGATGTGTTGCAACAGCAACATGAAGGATAGAAGTATGTTGCCGATATAATGATGTCTCTGGAAGAGATGTTTGCTATGAAGTCTAGGACGACTAAGAGACAGACAGTGACTGCTTTCATGAATCTTAGGATAAAACCTGGACAAGCTGTGAAAGATCACATGATGAAAGTCATAACACATCTCAACATTGCTAAACTCAACGGTGCTAAGATAAATGGTGAGACAAAAATTGACATGATTGTCAACTCACTGTCGGATTCCTTTGATCAGTTCAAGTTAGACCACACCTTGAACAATAAGGAATATACCTTACAAGGCCTGATGCAAGATGTTCAAAGCACCGAGAAAATCCTTGTGAAAGGCAAGAGTTAAGAGATTCATATGGTTAGTAAAGTTGCTACTGTTACGATCCGTAATAAGGTCAAGAAACAATAGAAGAAAAAGCAACTTGGGCCTAACTAGAAATCCGGGAAAGGAAGAGACTGAATGAGAATGAATTTAATTTTGGTTTCTTGTCTAAATAAATTTGGATATTCAATTACTTTTAATAAAGGTTTTATTATTAGTAAAAATAACAAATTTTTTACAAAGGTACATTGGAAAACGGTTTATTCTACTTGCATAGAAATATCTCTCACTTGTTAGACACAGAATCAACACAAATTAATCATAAAAGAGTAAAATTATCAAAAGATGAAACTTACCTATGGCATTTGCGTCTAGGTCATATTAACCTTAATAGAATCAAAAGATTGGTTAGTAATGGACCTTTAAGTGACTTAAAGGTTAATGATCTACCAACTTATGAATCTTATTAGGAAGGTAAGATGCCCAAAAGGTCGTTCATGACCAAAGGCACAAGAGCCACTGAATGTTTAGGATTGATACACACTGATGTGTGTGGTTCTATGAGCATTCAAGCTAGAAGTGGATATGAGTACTTCATCACTTTTACGGATGATTAATAGATTTGGCTATGTGTATCTCATGAGACATAAGTCAGATGCTTTTGACATGTTCAAAGCATTTAAAACATAAGTAGAAAATCAACTTGAAAAACGCATAAAAATCTTGAGGTCTGATCGTGGTGTAGAATATCTATCTGGTGAGTTTCAGCAATATCTTATTGATAATGGGATAATTTCTTAGTTTTCTGCACTAGGTACACCTTAACAAAATGGGGTGGCAGAAAGGAGAAATATAACTCTTTTGGACATGGTTAGGTCTATGTTGAGTTATTCAACGCTTCCTAATTGTTTTTGGGGATATGCTTTACAAACTACTATGTACATTCTAAATGATGTACCATCTAAGTCGGTTCCTAAAACACCGCATAAGTTGTGGACCAGGCAAAAGCCTAGTTTATAATATTTAAGGATATTTGGATGTCTTGCACACTTGTTAAAAGGAAAGACAGAAAAGATAGAGTCTCGTTCAGAAACATGCATATTTGTAGGATATCCAAAGGAACCAAATGATATTTTTTCTATAGTCCTTTAGATCTTAAAGTGTTTGTTTCGACAAATGCTAAATTTCTAGAAGAGGTCTATATGAATAATTTTGTGCCTAAAAGTAGAATTGTTCTGAATGAGCTTTCAGAAGATACAATTCCACAAAAGGTTTCACAACCTAGCCTAATTGTAAGTTCCGTACCAACACAAGGTCAACAATCTACCATACCTCGTTGTAGCGGAAGAGTTAATAGACAACCTGAGAGATACATCGGTCTAGGAGAATCAGTAGAGAATCTCCCGGATGACGATGATCCCTATACGTACAAGGACGTAATGGAAGATATTGATTATTGCCATTGGCAAAAGGCAATGCAAACCGAAATTGAATCTATATTCAAAAAATAAAGTATGGTCTCTTGTAGACTTGCCTAAAGGGATAAAACCCATCGAGTGCAAGTGGGTACACAAGAGAAAAAGAGGAATGGATGGAAATATGGAAACCTTTAAAGCTAGATTGGTAGCTAAAGGATAAACACAGAAGGAAGGTATCGATTATAAGGAAACCTTCTCTCCCGTGGCCATGCTTAAATCCATTAGGATACTCTTTTCCATTGTGGTATCTCTAGACCTAGAGATTTGGCGAATGGACGTCAAGATAGCTTTCCTTAGTGGAAGTCTTGACGAAAGCATCTATATGATACAACCAGAAGGATTCACTGAAAAAGGCTAAGAGGAAAGGGTATGGAAGTTGCAAAGATCTATATATGGATTGAAGCAAGCATCCAGATCCTTTAACATAAGGTTCGATCAAGCGGTGAAAAGTTTTGGATTTATTTAACACCTTGATGCCTATGTATAAAAAAGTATTAAAAGTGCAAGTTGGTTTTTCTAGTTTTTTTACGTTGATGATATACTACTCATCGAAAACGGTGTATGTGTATTGACATCAGTGAAAGAATGGTTAGCAAAACAATTTGATATGAAGGATTTAGGAGAAGCAAGTTATATTATGGGTATCCAAATCATAAGGGATAGAAAGAATATAACGATTGCCTTATCCCAAGCTTCATACATAGATAAAATCTTGTCTAGGTTTTTTATACAAGATTCCAAGAAAGGTATGGTTTCTTTCAGACATGGAATCAAACTTTCTAAGGAACAAGTTCCTAAGAATGAGCATGAAGAGCAATTCATGAGTAAGGTTCCATATGCCTCAGCAGTTGAGAGTCTCATGTATGCAATGCTCTGTGCTATACCAGATATTTGTTTTGCTATACCAGATACATCGGTCTTGGAGAATCAGTAGAGAATCTCCCGGATGACGATGATCCCTATACGTACAAGGACGTAATGGAAGATATTGATTATCGCCATTGGCAAAAGGCAATGCAAACCGAAATTGAATCTATGTTCAAAAAATAAAGTATGGTCTCTTGTAGACTTGCCTAAAGGGATAAAACCCATTGAGTGCAAGTGGGTACACAAGAGAAAAAGAGGAATGGATGGAAATATGGAAACCTTTAAAGCTAGATTGGTAGCTAAAGGGTAAACACAGTAAGGTCAGACTCGATGTTTTTAGCGCGAGTTCTCAATGAGGCCATCTGGTGACTCACCACTACATTATATTTGAAAATTTGCAACATGCAACAATCAAGTCAATTAACACCCATTTACTAGGTATATGAGCATCTAAATAACAATAGAACAAGATACGACTACGCTCTTACCTCTGCTATAAGGGTGGAACCCTTGGTGATCAAAGCTTCAAAAGGTAATGAGGTCATATGAGCTACACCCCTACCCGGGCAGGAAATGGCAAACCTATCGAGGACCTCATTTTGTTCGGAGAATGTCGGTTGAGGTTTGGGAGCTATGGAACTGGTAGCGGCAGTCATCTCAGGATCCCTATCAGGGAAAGAAGCACTGAAGCAGAAGGATGAAGTGGAATGGGAGCCGTGACAGTAGAATTGGAGGCGATAACAGAATGAGGAACAGTAGAACCTTGACTTCTCACCCTGGACAGCCGAGAAGCAAACACTTCCATCTGAGTACCATGGCCAGGGAGATTGGCTGAAGGGGTCTTGGGGATCCCAGTAAGGATGCGCCCACTACCCCTTATCACCATAGGATGATGAGGAATTCTGGCAACTTAGATGACGGGAGGCCTAGATGGGATATGACCTAGGAGAGGAAGAGCATCATTTAGCAAGCTAGTAAGGGAATAGCTGAAACTGCATAAATCAAGAAGGGATTAGAACAAGCAAGTGAGAGTAAAAGAAATCGAGGTAACAAAAGCAAGGAAATCTGACACACTAGGGGAAGCAGCAGAGATATGTAGACACCAGTTCAACCGGTCGTAGGCGTCCGAGGTGGGATACCTCAAATTGATGAAGTTCCGCATGACAATCGCTTCTGGAATAGCCCTAGACTCGAAGAAGAGATAATTTTTTTCCTAGGACGGCTTGTCACTAAACCGGGTTGGGACTTGGTATTTAGTTCCCCCGATAAAGACCGAGTTTACCCAAGCGCCATCCAACACCACCCACTTTTCCTTCCAAGAATTATCCTTCTTGGTAGTGCTGAGGACTATGAAGTTCAGGCTATTCTTCGCCCGGATGTAGAATTGCCTCATTGGACCGAGGGAGTTAGCAGTAACCTGAAAAATGGACCCCAGCTCATCCATTCATGGCTCCCGATCGACACCATCTTTCTCGCACTGTTCCTTTCGCAGTACGAGAATGCCTACCATGTGTCTTCAGAACCCTAGCATCAATTGAAGAGGAGTAAGCTCTAGGGTGAAGAGGGCCGACGAAGAGAGAATGAAGAGGCAACCTGACCTCGTAATCGAAAACGAAGGTATGGATGGGACATACACCGGATGAAGGAGTGAATACGCCATAGTTTTTATAGGGGACAATAATTGAGATACTATCAGGAATGCCAAACCTCTCCTTTAGGTGGTTAATTGATTCAACAGTGGTAGTGGAATCGGGGATGATTAGAAAATCATACAGGAAGGTGAGTGTCCCTCCTACTGCGAGGGCAGTAGCCTTGACCTGACCCCCTGCAACCTCAACCTCGCCTGACTCCTCGTTAGAGTCTCCTTCAATAATTTCAAGTGAGAAGTCTAGATTGCTCCAATAGCGGCATTCCAGTTAGGGTGTCGGTGTGTTTGTTGAGATGGGGCATCACCTTCCCTACTATCTTCTTCTCAAGCTTGTTTTTTTCCAGTGGTACTCGGGGACTCACCCTTTACCATCCTCTCGATACTATCACTACCAAAATGAGACATGGTTCAGACGGGAAATCGTTTTAAAGCTCAGAGAGGAAAGAAGAAGCTTGAAAGCTGATAGAAGAGTTTAGTAAGGAAGTTAAGGCTTTTGAAACTTGAAAAGGATCTTTACAAACGTGAGGTAAACAAAGCGGAAGCCGGATTTAAATAGGAGTGGTAAGGAAGATAACGCTGACCAAGGCGTGATCGAGGTTTTCACCTCGATGCCAGCGTGCTACCAAAAATGTCACCTCTTTCAAAAAAAAAAAGAAACCACTCCCTCGTTTGCCATGTGTAACTTGCATTTAATGGGAGATCTCCTCCAGATTCTGGCAACCAATTTGAAAACGGAAAATTTCCCATGTGAGATGGGAGTCTGACTCCAACCCCAAAACAATCACCGGTGTTCAAGTTAGAGGGGACTTCTGTTAATAATAAAATCTGGCTAAGGATCAAAGGGAAATTTTCCACCCTCCAACCTTTATGCAAGGGTCCAAATTCGGGCTTAAGTAAGGAGATATCAGGGTCCTCGGGGTTGAGCTACCACACGATCCAGCAGAAACAAGGCAAGGCCGCCCAAACCATCTGAGCATCTCGCACTTATCCAAGCTCAACAGTTAAAGCCCGACAAAACCACATCAAGCTCTCTATACCAGGATAGAAGGCCTGGTTCCCCCGAGGTTAATGTGGGAGAACCTGGTTCCCCCGAGGTCGAGGTATCTCACGGACCCCCCTCCCTCGGAGCATGCTACCATATCTACATTCACCAAGAGACCTTCAGGGTGCCGAACTTGTCTTGCAATGCCCTCCTGCTTCGTCGAGGTATAATCTCAACCTGTTCAAGCAAGTAAAGAGGAAGCCTGTAAAGTCTCGTCATCGCCGAAAAGTGCCAACACTGTTAGGTCAAGCTTCAATGAAGGCCCAGAATGGTTGATAACAATATCGATACTAAAACACACTTCGCCAATTGAAGTAGCAAGCACCACCTTCGATGACCTCTATGGGGCACCTTACCAAGACAATACAGAGTATCAGAACTACACTCCAACGTACATTTAACCATTACATGCTTGCAGGTCAAGTCATTGAGGCCAAAGAGCAAACAAAAATATCTCCTTCCAAGATATCTTCGAATAGTTACTCAGTTAAAGTCAATCACATTTAAATACAACATCCGGCCTAATAAAAGGGGATTTGATTATGTGATTGAAGGCAAGAGAATAACCAACTAAACATAAAATCTACAGTATAAATACGCCTAGGCACGCACGAAAGAAGACACGTTTTTTATAGGAAAATTGAGTCTGATATATGCCATAAGAAAACGGTGATCCATCGTCGCCTAAGTTCTGTTGACAGAACAACGGCCACCAACCGAAAACTTTGTCCACGTATCGATAGGCACGAGATTGCCACCTCCAGTCTATTTAGTAAGGAAGAAAAAGATTGAGTGATACACACCCTTTGTAATTAACTGATAACAATCAATAAAACAATGTCATTTTCATCATATATCTCTTTTAGTGATTCGTTACACACCCTTTTGTAATTAACTGATAACAATCAATAAAACAATGTCATTTTCATCATATATCTCTTTTAGTGTTTCGTTGCCATTTCACATCCTCCATCCTTAAAGCACCCGATTTCGGTACGAAGGGTACCTACCTCGACTGTGACCCCCGAGGTAGTGGTTTCATGGGTGCTAACCGATATTCTTCACCTTGAGCGAAGTTTCGGCTAACAACACTTTAACCCATTGTTGAAGGTTTATTTATTTAAATGTGTATATATAGTTATATAATTTATTTAAATTAATTTAAATCTGTTTATATCATTTAAATTAAACTCATATTGAATAATAATAATATAAAAAAAATTATGAAAATGAAAAAGAAAATAAAAAAATAAAAGGAAACCCATAAAATCCAAAAAAATCAAAGCCAGAGATTTTTTTTTTCATTTTCAAAAAACATATTATTTTAATTTGTTAAAAATACCCTAAAAATCAAAGCCCATAAATTGAAAAGGGAAAAAACTCTACCAAAAAAAAAAAATTAATTTTAAAAAATCATTTTTTTTTCCTTTTTTCCTTTAATTAAAAATTAATTCATGAATTTACGAGCTTTGATTTTTGTGGATTTTCTGGGTTTCCTTCTGTTTGTTATTTTCATTTTCATAAATATGTTTTTATATATTATTATTACTAAATATGAGTTTATTTTAAATATATATATATATATATATGAGTTCATTTTCGTTAATATGTTTTTATATTATTATTATTATTATTATATTTTAAATTATATATATATATATATATATATATATATATATATATATGAGTGTGTTTTAATTTATATAAACGGACTTAAACTAGTTTAACAAATTATATATATAAATATCAATAAACCTTGAACAATGAGCTAGAGTTGCATAGTAGGTTAGAGCTTATGGCTTTTATCTTCAAGGTTGAAGATTCAATCCTGATAGATAGGAATTTTTTTAAAAAATAACAATAACAGGTAAAATTGTATTTTGTACACATTCTGTTATAGTTGACCGTTAGTTGTTTAGTCAAATGGACTAAAGCGATGTATTTTGAAAAAAAAACAAGGAACAAGGGACTAAAATGACTAATATGACAAAAACGTTTAAAAAAAACAATTCGTAAAAAAATATGGACTTTATTGATAATATCCCTTTTTAATTTATAGTAACAAATGTAAGCCAATATACGGTGGTGATCCGTTGAGATGGTCTTTTTGTGCTGATATCTAGCATTATCCACGACATTTATTGATCAATCAAAAATCAAAATACTTATTATTTGATGGAAAAGATTATGGTTTAGGAAAACTTAATTTAGTGTGTGACATAAATGCAAGAGTGAAGAGACATACCCTTTTGGCTTTTGGTGGTACATTTGTTGGATAATTATTATTATGACTTTGTCAAACCAATTATGAGTTTGAAGACAAGCTCAATCTAAAACATTGAGTCATGTAATGTTTATGGCATATTGCCTTCCAACATATCACATGAGTCATGTAAATGTTTATTATTTGTACCCTATTCGATTTTGTATTTATGATGATGCCCCCGAACATAACAAAAAGAATAAAAATATGTATAAGTTCCCTAATAAAGATGATGTGGCCGTTTGACCCTTTAACATCAAAGGGATCAATTAATTAATAAATTTTTATGGTCTCAAGGTATTAATTTATAGAGGTTTAACTGTAATTATATATACATGTATATACGCAATTCATTAATCAATTAAAAAATATATATATATTTCATCCACTCCCACCCCGTCCCTGTTTTGGAAGACTTTTTACCCTCAAATAGGAACGGGACACATGGAATTGCCGACATCCCTAAACAGTCCTAAAATTTTATCTTACCATGTATACGGAGAGCCCCTTCCATTGGCTTCGAATGGTGGATCATTATTCATTAATCACAATTGCCACCAACCCAACAAATCCAATGCTCTTTGTTCAAATGTTTAGTCTGTTCTATGCATCACATTTTCCCCTTAAAATAAATAAATATTGATAGTTTTAATAAGTCATAACAATGGTAATAAATATAACAATAAGAATGACTAAAAAATGTGTGGCTGACTGAAACAAATATAGATTACAAAAAATCTAAAACATCAAATAAAATAAATTACAAAAATCTTGATTGAAAAAAGCCAAACTTAATATATTGTTAATCAAAAGAGAAGATTTTTACAATATCTTGCTTGAACTTTAATCTACAACCGCCTTGAGATTTCCCTTATTTTCATATAAATATGAATGGATTCATATTTACAAGATGCGAGTAAACAAACTATATATAGTTTATATATGAGGCATACCTAAAACTCAACCCCAAAGTGAAGCAGAATACTTGAGTCTTGTTTCGAATATTACCCGAAAAATCTGCACAACTGGAAACCTATTGTATGCTCTCTATATCATCAATCACTGTGGGGATATGGATCAGTCCAACATTGATCCTCCTCAGCTGCCTTTCTCCATCGTTTCTTAAAAGTAGCCAATTCAATATACGACTGTCTCCTCACCTGTGCATTGCATAATCACAAGGCATCAACATTTCATGTTTTAGGTATACTTTCATAGGGAACTACAAAAATCTGGTTTATATATGTATGCATCGATACTTACTTCCACTCGGGGATCTTTTACACGGGATTTGTTTTTTCTTGGTGCCTGCAGTAGTACCGGGGAAGTAACAAATATTAGTTTTGTTGACGACATAACGAGGAAAAGAGTGAAACAGGTTCAGAAAAGATACCGTTGGTGTCTCTTCACTCTTGTTTACTTTCGTGGCAGGACTATGGTCGCTTGTTGACAAATTTTTCTGCGTTAATGAAAAGATCATTCAACAGTAAATATACTAATCACACACTTTTTTCTGATTTAGAAACGGTCGATGACATTGCTTAATTTGAGAAAATATTTGCAGAATTTAAACTGGTGACAAGGATATTGATATTTCTAACCTTGTTTTCATTGACACCTCCAAGCGTAGGACGATTATGATGGATTATGTATTCGGCATCGACAACACCCACAGTTTTGGTTCGATCCCCCTACCAAGATGATGCATTATTTAGCAACAGATTATTTGGGCCAAGCAAAAGTCCAAAGAAGCAAACGAAAAATTACTTGCCTGTGCACAATAGCCAAGCTGTGTATCTAGACCCCAGGCATGAATTAAGTCATTCTGCGGGAACATCGAAGAAAAAAAGTATTAACATTAACCAGGATGTGACCTAACATGATATTTATAGCATAAAGTTATCTTTCCGGATGATACAAAAGGAAATGCCCATCCACCTCCTTTTTTCCTAAAACTTCTTATCATTGTTATTATTATCAGAAATTCATGGTTCAGTAAGTTTGATCTCAACATACAGATGTACTCTTCGATATTTTGCATCAAAACGACCACAGTAAGATTGTGCCACCACCATCAGAAGCATTACACCAACAAAATATGACCGTGATAAAAAATAAGGGCAAGAATAGAAAAACTAGCAGGGTACGATGACACACCTGAATCATGTACCATACACATCGCCAAGAATCTCTTGAGAAAACAGGGGCCATCATCTCTATCCACCTATAACAAGGGTTTTCATCTTAAGTTTTCTCAAAAACGAATAGATGACTAACTTCTGCTACTTACAATATGAAATATTAAATGAGAAATGAAATTTTTAGATTGCTATGACCAAAAGGCCAATTTTGTGTATGGCAATCAAAGTATACTAGCTATAAATAAAAATCAAACAAGTCTATTATAATCGAAAGTTTACCCAGTGCACGGAGGTCCCACACTGTTTTTGTCACAACCATGAGCACCAGGCTTGAAAGTCCTTCTGCCGACAGCATGGAGCAAAACATTTGAAATAATTTACCAGGTATAAAAAGTGGGTGCTATGCTGTGGCCATAAAAATTCTTCCATGAAATAAGGAGAAAAAAGAACAAAAAAGAGAGACAACAAGAGAACCTGTGCACTGCAGATTTGCTCGCGCGTGCAGTAATTTGATGATGCACCTCTGATTTGGTAGGATCAAGTCCTGGCTGTGATATTTCAAGCCCTTCACTCTTCACAATTGACAAATACCTATAGGTGTCGAAAAATTTGTGCACCAGTAAAATAAACTATCACAAACTTATATGACACATAATCGGTTTTCTCTGCATATATTGCAGGTAACCAAGTATCATTATGATTCCTTTCAAGTACAAATAGAAAGAGATGAAAATTTTAAAACTACTAATGTAAAATGATTAATGTATTCGAATTTAAATGAGTTGCGGACATACGTATCGGGGTGGAAATCTTCAACTCCAAGGTCCTCATCCCAAAGAAATATGTAACTATACTCTGCAACTATATCTGGATGTAAAAAACGCTTTGCAAACCACCTACTCATCATGAAACCAAAAGTTAAGAGAATCTAGTTAAAACAAGTAACATTCTGTTAAGTAGTGTTGGTATTAGCAGATTAAGTTGACTTACCATTTTGTTTGATTCATTGCCGAAACATGAATGACATGATTACTCCAGTCGAAACTCTTCCACCCATCAACGTTGCCGTCATAATGGAAAAGCATCACAACAAAATTACTGGACAGAAACTGCAAACAAAATTGAATATAACGATTTAAGAGATACTCGAAGAAGAAGACTATAATCAGAAAATGTCCACCTTTCGTTGTGTATACCTTCCTGACCATTTTATCTACAAGATCACTTTGCTTTATCCCAACAGCCATTGCAAATAAGTTGATTGAAGAATTGTCACTCTGTCCACATAGTATAAAGTTCAGAGATTTGATTGATCAATTATCAGTGACGGAAAAATCTATTTTGGCGTCTCAAAGATCTTTACCTTGGGAAACCCCCATAATGGTCGCATCTGCAAGTTAGACTCCTTTATGACAATACCTTCAGGTAATGCCTCACTTCCAGAAGGCCTACATCGATTCTAAAACACAAAAACAAACATTAGAAAGCAAATCCGGAAGAAATGACTTCATACAAGATCTGCAAGGAAGTGAAAAACAAACCTTGCAACTTTTGAACTTTGAATTTAACAAAGCATCAGCCACTTTGAATTTCGATAGTTTCTGCATTTGAGGACCTAAAGTTATACCAAACATCCAACAAACTGAACCAATTTTTCGTGCATAAGACAAAGGCAAAAAACAGTGAAAGTGAAATCGAATTTTCGAAACCAAATCTTCACATCAAGCCAACTATCAGCAAAAGTTAAATTGAATTTCAAACCAAAACTTCACATCCAATGGAATATGAGAAACATGAATATAAAATATAAGCGCGAAACATAAATATACCTGTTGGGACTCGGGTGATATGGTTGCATTCCCTATGAACAAGAATAAGAAAAACATGCCAGCTGCAGGGAAGATGATATAAAGCCATGATCTCCTTTTCTTTAAATCTCCAAGCTGGGATACCTGAGAAGATGGTTAAACAAACAAACAAAGGCGATAAGACAAAATCTTCCAATAGCTGCTTAAACCCCATTTGTCCCTGACTGATCATTGATTAAGTAAATTTCACCACAAAAACAAATACAAACAATGGGCAGCCAACAGATGTATAATTAAGCAACAAAAAGACCAAAGAAATTAATACACATCGAAAATATTTTAACAAAGTTGTGGAAGCAAAAAGTAGTGTAGATTGGGGCCTTATGTCACACCTTTCTTCTGTTAGAGATTGATGCTGTTGCAATATAATTTTTAGGCTAATTTTCAACTAAAGAAATCGATACAAGTTCAGAGCATTATTTGATAAGTAATGATGTCCACATGCCGCAGAGAACTCAAAACAACAAAATTTAGCATTAACTTTTACTAATCTGTAAGAATATACACAAAACCCACCAACACCAGCACTATATACAGTATGAATTTCAATAACATTGCTCACAAAATCCTTATGTTCGAAAGCCAAAAACACAAAAAATAAGGCTGATTGAGATAAATTTCTACTAGGGAGACACTGAGTGTATTGATTTTAGCTGAAAATTTACCACTAAACCGCCACCATATTGAATTCACCAACCTGTTAATAGCTTCAAATATTCAAATTAAAAGCATGAACATCAAACCTGGTTATACAAACATGTTGAACTTTAAACAGTAAAAAAAAAATAGAAACTTTTTCTTCAGCTGAGAATTTGACAATGAAAAGTTCAATCAAAATTCAAACAAGCACCAAACTAATACATATACTAAGTGGAGCACTTTTTTCTAGCATTCCCAGTTTCAATATTCAATAATCACTCTTTGTCACCAAAATTTACACAACCTCATACATATGTAAATGAGAATCACATTGAAGGAAAAAAAAAAACTAAACAATACAAAGCAGACACAGAGAAAGAGAGGGAAAGAGACTCACGAGATTGGTGTCCATGAAGTGTAGTTTCAAAGAATCCAAAAAGAAAGATTAACGAGAACAGTACACAAACACAAACTCATATACATACATACATATATATATATATATATATATATATATATATAGAAAGAGAGAGAGAGACGCACAAAGGAAGTTGTGTTTGTGTATTATGAAAACTCCAATTGGGTTGTGTTCTGTTGTGTCTTTTAAAACAACAACGACAATAATAAACGTTACAAAAAAAAAAAAGGAAAACAGAGACACAGTTCGAACCCGAACCGGTACCGGAACCGGAACAAAAACAACCCTTTTGAGATAGAGACTACAACAACAGAGAAAACTGTCGTCAGATAATGTAGTCAGATAATGTAAACAATGGTACTGGAGGAATATGGATTATATATGGAAATAAATAAATAAAATAAATAATAAATAATAATAATAATAATAATAAAGAAGAAGAAGAAGAAGAAAAGGAGGAGGAGAAATAAAACAACCCCGTATAACACGGCAAAAAAACGCAAAGATATTAAGCCCCCCGACTGAAACCGAAAGCGATACATGTTCTTGCTATTTTTTTTTTTCCACATACATGTTTTTTTTCCACATACTTGCATTCTTTTTATTCTTTAGTGAAAATTACCAAAAATTACCCCATATAACATAGAATATTCGTTTTTAACTACAAACGAAAATTTATTCGTTCATAATCAATTTTTTGAAAAATTACTTGAATACTCTCTTATAAAAAACATCTCCAAACACACACTTTCTCTTTTTCTCTCTCTCTCTCTCCTCTCCTCTCCTCTCCTCTCCTCTCTCTCTCCCAGTCAAACCATACCGTTGAATCATCACCGGCGTTGTCACGAAGGCCGACGAATCGTCACCGACCTCCTCTCTCTCTCTATCACCGAACATCTCTTTCTTTCTCCTTGCACCTCTCTATCCTCTCTTTATTTCTCTCTCCCCGTACCTCTCTTTCTCTCTCCTTTCCTTTCCTCTCTCAAGCTAAGTTGTCGGCTTACCGGTGTGCCGTCGCCTGGGCTTCATAACCGTCTAGCAGCGCCGTTGAGCTCCCCCTTCGCCAGTGATGTGATCTGTAGAAAAAAAGGGAAGAAAACGAAAAACCTACAACCCGGAACATTTCAATTTAGCCAACATTTTAAGTTTCAACATTTCAATTTAGTTAAGATTTCAAGTTTCAAAATTTCATATTTTTGGGCAAAATTTGAAGTTTTAAGTTTTTAGTTGTGATTTCAAGTTTGATATTGATTTTAGTCATGATTTCAAGAATGCTTCCAGTTTTTTTTAAAAAAAACTAAATTCATGGGTATATTTATAATTTATGGTCATACACTGAATTTTAAAAAAAAAAGTGATTACTAACGAAGGTTAAATATTTCCAATTGCTATTTTTGGTCTTCTCTCTTTTATTTATCAAATTATGGAATTATCTGTAGTGCACCTCCCTTCAACGCTCATTGGTGAGCGGTCCGAGTTCTACCATTTACATTTTACAATATGTGGAGAGTTTTCTTCGGTTATGGTAGATATATAGACCATCCATGCATTATTCGATATTGACAAGATTTGTACTATATATATATATATTTAAAGTATTACATAAATTTGAGGTTTTTTTATAAATGATAAGTAGAGAATTTGAACCCACAACCTTATGGCGTATGTGTGACGGGGTATACCTTCAAACCAATTTCATCTCATCCAGACCTATACGACGTGAAGGATAACGTGTTATATGATTAGATGAATACTTATAAGTCCGGAGGTGACTTGTGTTTTATGTTGCTGAGTACTCAAATGACACGGTGTGTTTTATGTGATTGAATACTTATATAGAAATTGTGTGAACTGGTGCATTGAAGACTCTTTCCATGCGAGGGTAGACACTCTCCAAATGAGGCAGATTTCAACGGATATTCCTGTGATAAATAACACTATTAATTGTCTCCATAATAGTCGTATACTCGTATTTATACTTTTAAAAATTGAAAATAAATTTACAGACATATTTAGATGATTAATTCATAGTTAATATTATCAGGAAAGTATTTTATTTATTTATTTATAGGGAAAGTAAATTTTATTCATCTCCCATTCAAACTAATATTACAGGGAAGATAATATTGAAACACTATGTTTAGAATGATGGAATACAAGAGAAAGGAAATGAAAGGTATATGAAGAAAGGAAATGAAAGGAAAGGAAAGGAAAATAAAATGTTTTTAATGATCGTTGTTTAGATGGTTATAAATATAAAAGAATGAAAATGAAATCAATTTTATTTGGAGGGGAGAAATAAATGAATTTATTTTATTCTATTTATGAAAATACCATTATTTCAACAGTATAAATACCCAATATTAATATTGTTAGTTTTGAATATTAAAAAAAAAACCCATTAATTCTTGATTCCTTTCACTCCCTTTCCTATCAAATTTGAGTGGAAACCAAATTGGATGAAACAATAAGAAATTATTCCCTCATTTTCTCTCCATTTATTTCTTTTTCCTTTATTTTCTCTCTCATTTAAAAATCCAAACAAGATATTAGAAATTCATCCAAATCATTTCCTTTCCTTTTAGGAGTGTGCAAAAAACCGTCAAACCGAACCAAACCGACCAACCCAACCCGTAAAGTTTGGGTTGGTTCGATTACAAATATAAAAAATAGGTGGGTTGATTTGTCTTTTGGACAAACCAATTAAAGGTGGTTCGGTTTGGGTTGAGTGAAATAATTCACCAACCCAAACCAAACCACATATTTTAGAAAGTAAAACTAAAATATAAAATTCACCTACGTTTTCTATTTAATCCATGTTTTATAAGTTTTATCGATTACTTTAAGCTTTTATTGTTTATTTATTTGTTTTGATACGATTATTCTGATTGATTGATGTATTAGGGTTTAAAAGCATAGATGTTTTCAAAAATGTCTTTAATTGGTAATTACTTATTTAACTTTTCTGTACTTCCTTTATATATATAATTAATATTTAATGTTATGATTATTTTTTAAAATATTTTTATAAATATAATACCAAAAAATAAAAGATTTTTGATTTCAAATCTAAACCGATAAACCAATCCAAACCAACCCGACCTTTTTTGATTTGGTTTGAATCGGTTTGAAAAATCAAATTGGGTTGGGTTGGGTTGAAATATATCCAAACATATCCATATTGGTTTGGTTTGACATTGAGTCTCAACCCAAACCAAACCGAAAATGCACACCCCTATTTCCTTTCTCTCCTATTTAATCAAGCCAAAAAAGAGATCAAGTTCTATGGGACAAGAATCAGAAAAGAGAACTTGATTTCTCCCGAGGGAATTTCTCATTTGTGTGAGGACCCACATAATCTGAAAACACATGAATCACAAATAAGTAATTAAGTTTTATTTTCTTCATTAGGATTCCTACTCAGTAAACGCGTCATAAGGGAGAAATGTAAATGACTCCCCATATTGTGATGAAATGGCAAATGAAACTCTCTTATTTGAAAAATCAATAATACATTAATAAAAACCGTTCCCATTAGTTAAGTTAATCAAATTTAAGAATAATACTATTTTGTCCAAATCTAGTGTTCAAATGATGTGATATCACTATAATTCATTCATTTAGATAATATAAATATAATAAAATTTAAATGAATGGATTATAGTGATGCTACATCATTTGAGCATTAAATTTGAGCAACGTAATAATAATATTATTGTTTAAGAATACAGTAAAACCTCTATAAATTAATAATGTTTGACCATTCAAAAATTATTAATTTATATAATGCATTTATGATTCAATGCATATACAAATAATCAACTAAACGCATCTCCAATACAAGAGTGACATGTAAAAAAAAAAGATGTCACATAGGATATATAGACAATCTATTAAAAAATGTATCTTCAATGTGGACGCGTATATTCAACCTCATATTGATGTAATACAAAAAATATTAGATATTATCAACATGACCGTTTATTTTCAGATAGCCTGTTGCACAACTATATTTTAGGATGACTAAATAAGTATTTAAAATTTACATTAATTTCTCATCTATTTTTGATAAGAAAATAAAAAAAAATAAAAAAAAAACAAAAAGAAAAAGAAAAAAAGTTGGACACATCATTAAAAATAAATGTGTTTTAAATAGAAGTATTGAAAACTGAATTTTGGATAGATTGTCTATCAAGTCTATTTTTATGCCACAAGGAAGCAAGTCACTTGACATTGTTGTCATGTCATCGATTTTTGGTATGCAAGTCATTTTGCATTGGAGATGCTCTAAGAATTCAGCTAATCTAAGTCATTATGGATGATAAGTTCATTAAAATCTATCTATAAATAAAATTTGATAATTTTTCAAGGGCTAGAACTATTTTTTTGAACTTTCTTATATTTCTTTCATTTTTCTAGTGTATTTATGTTTTACAAAACCGAGATAAATAGTTATAATATTTGAAAAATTCTCAAATTTTATTCGTAAGTAGATTTCATTAAACTTATCATAAAAAAAAAATCATATCAATTTTTTTAAAAAAATCGATATGATTTCAACAAGGTCCTTATCAAAGTTAAAGCAAGGGATCCCCCACTTGAAAGTTTCAAATATATGGTAACTTTTAGGTAAAATATCCCTTATTTTAATTTTGGTAAGGTCCTTAATGAAATCACATCAATTTTTATAAAATTTGATCTAATTTTTTTTTGGATGATAAGAGCATCTTCAATGCAAAAATGATCTGCATACCAATAACTGTTGACATGACAACAATGTCAAGAGACTTGCTTTCTATGCGACATAATTATAAACTTGATAGACAATCAACTTAAAAATTGGTCTCCAATGCATATGTTTAAAACACATTTATTTTTAATGATGGGTCTACTTTTTTCACATTTTTTTCCTTACCAAAAATAGATAAAAAATTAATGTCTATTTTAAATACCTACTGAGTCAACCGTAAAAATAGTCGTTCAATAGACCGCCTGAAAGTAAACGGTCATGTTGACAATATATAATATTTCTTTTTATTATATCATCTTAAGGTTGAATATGCACAACTACATTGGAAATACATTTATTTACAGACCGTCTATTTATCCTGTGTGACATTTTTTTTTCATAAACTATTATTGCATTGGAGATGCTCCAAGTTCATTGAAATCTACTTATGTATAAAATTTGAGAAATTTTCAAATGCTATAACTATTTTTTTTTTGAACTTTCTTATATTTATCTAATTTTTCTGATACTATCATATTTAACAAAAATAGTATAACTAGTTCTAGCCCTTGAAAAAATCGTAATTTTTTTTACAAACAACTCTCACATTTTATTCATACATACATTTTTTGAATTTATCATCCACAAAAAAATTTAGATAAAAAAAAAACGAAGTGATTATTTCATCAAGGCTCTTACCAAAATTAAAATAAAGAATCTCTTATGAGAGACTCATTATATATATATATATATATATATATATTAATTATAAATATTTATATATTTTTAAATTTATTTCTCAAAAATGTCTTTCATTATATCAGGGTTTGCTTTGATTATTGCAATACAAAATTATATATTTTAGCAAAATTCATCTAGAATGAAGTGATCATATTATATAATTTAAAAATAATTACTTCTCATTAGGAACTGAAACGTGACTTCTAATAATATTAATAATAAGTTGTTTATTTTTTAATTTTTTTTACCTAATATTCATATTATATCATTTTATAATAATCATATCTAATCTAGTTTAATCTAATTATATATATATATATATATATATATATATATATATATATATATATATATATTAAAAATAGCTAATTTTGTTGTGATCGCGACACATGGTATGTAATAAATGATACTATTTTTTTTTTATTTTTTTCATATAATATACACATATATAATAATAATAATAATAATAATAATAATAATAATAATAATAGATATACTTGCATTAAATAATACAAGTTTTTCGTATAATATATAATAATAATCATATATATATAATGATAATTTTATTAATTTTATTAATTATATATATATATATATATATATTCAATTTATGATATATATAATAGTCTGAACTTCTGGAGTTTACAAAGTCAACAATATAAACATTAAATGATACTATTAATAATAATCATATATATATATATATATATATATATATATATATATATATATATATATATATATATATATATAAATAACAATCATATTAATTTTTTTTTAATGTTTTCCCATATTCTAATATATCTAATTATACAATATAACATATAATAATAATAATAATAATTAAAAAAATATAATAATAATCATATATTTCCAGTTTCATATATATATATATATATATATATATATATATATATATATATATATATATATATATATATAATAGTCCCAATTTATAGAGTTCACAAAGTCAGCAATATACAATGAATATTAATTTGCCATTCATTATTATTGGACTTAAATTAATTAGATTAGATTTTTGAGTTTAAAGATTGATATCAACTACTAATACATGTATCTGGTATAATTTTAGAGTTTATAAAGTCAACAACATACAATGAATATTAATTGAGGAGAGAAATAAGTAGGGGTGGGCACTAGGTTCGAAACCGAACCGAACCGAACCAAAAAATAGGAATCGGTTCAAACCGGTTTAAAAAGCTAAAAACCGAAAAAAATTCGGTTCAAACCGGTTTGGTTTACCAAAAATCGGATTGAACCATTGAACCACACACACACACATACACACACACACACACACACATATATATATATATATATATAAAAGTTAAAAAAAAAAACCATAAATGACTTAATCCCTAACCCTAACATTTTTCATTTCTTTGAGTCTTGGGTCGACCACTGCACTGCTGTCTGCTTAGCTCACTTCTCACTTCTCACTTCTCACTTCTCACTTCTCATCGGCTGGACGTCTGGACCGGTGCTCTTCTGTCATCTCCGTGACTCTCATCTCTTCCTCAACTCCTCCACTGCTTATCTCCGTCGGTCATCTCCTCCGCTCGTCTCCAATATGGTCATCTTCGCCAGTCATCCCAGCTGACTCTCTGCTCGTCTCAACTTAGTTTCTCAAAGAAGGTTTGTCACTCAACTCACTCTCTTCTTGTCTTCTTATTTTTCTAATTTTCTTCTTCTTATTTTTCTAATTTTGTTTTTTTTTTTCACATTCGATGACCATCGATGTGGTCTCTGCTCAACTGATCTGGTCTCCTTCATCTCTAACCAAAGCTTCAACGTCAGCTCCTCCATGCGGCTCGTCTTCAACTCATCTAACTAGTATGAATCATCTGAATCAGACAGTCTGATTGCTGATTTGCTTCTTTGGTTAGTTGTTGTCTTCTTCAGCTCTTATTATTTATTTATTTATTCAGGCTTCAGCCAAAACTTATTTGTTGTGGACTTGTCGTTTTTGTTATTTCCTTTCTCTGATGCGTTGCTTGTTGCTAGTTATACTGTTATTATTATTTTTTTAAACAAAAAATACATGTGTTGTGGATTGTGGATAACTTGTTGAGTTTTTGATATATATATAATAAGTGATGTAGGTTGTGGATATGGTATAAATTGTGATGTAGAATGTTAAATTTTATTAAATTTTGAAAGGCCAAAAATGCCAAGCTATTCACCATGAATTCTTTTGTTTTGGTCACTATTAACAGTTAATTATATGTCCAACATGCTTGAAATGGTTGAAAAATTGTTGCCATATCTTGCATAAAATTGAAGAGCATAATCTACATATAATGAAATGAAAATGGGAGTGGGATTAAACTGGTCCAAAACCGAAATGAACCGAACCGAACCGAACCGATTCAAATAAGTTCAGTTCGGTTCGGTTATCATTTTTTATTCGGTTTAAACCGGTTTAATTTTTGGTGAACCGAAATATTTTCGGCTCAATTCGGTTTTATCCAAAACCGAATCGAATCAAACCAAACCGCGCCCACACCTAGAAATAAGTAATATAGGAGATAAGATAACAAAGCCAACAACATTCAATGAATATTAATTGAGGAGAGAAATAAGTAATAGAGGAGACAAGATAACAATTGGATGAGTTAATTATTATTTGTACTAGTGTATCAACCCATGTGATGCATGCGCTTTGTTAGTTTAAATGCGTTGGTCAAAATAATTTGTAGTACCTAAATTTAAAAGTGAATATGTTTAAATTTAAAAGTGAATATGTTTAAATATAAAAACAGATATAGAAGACGGAGGTCTTACAATTTTCTATTGGATGTTACACTCTTACCATTAAAGAGATTTTTCCATGAATCTTTGCTACAAACACTACCAATAAATTGATTATTCAAGAAAAAATAAATAAACATCTTATATTATATTCGTTATATAGAAGACAATCCAAAATCATAGTTTTGTGATTTTGTTTTGTTACATAGAAAATTTACTTTAAAATTTAAAATTATTTTGAGATATGTTTATGCTATTTATTGGGTCACTTCGAATAAGTAAGTCAACCATTAAATAACATTGATTCTTAGAAAATAAAATAATATCATAATTTCTAGCTGCAAATTGGCCCAACAATATCACCTCTTATCTCATTGTTGTACATTCGAACCACCTCATATCCCAATGTTGTACATAAGTCAAACCATTGCTTTCCTCAATCAGGGGGGTGCGGACCATATATCTTCATCTTTGAATCACTCAAAAGGATTCCACTAAATCTAGAAGTTTAAACGAAGAATAATTTTTTTAAAATTAAAAACACATTAGAAGCAAATGACCTCTAATAAGATAATAAAAAGATTATATAAAAATAATGTTAGAAAGGTATACAGTGTTTTACCATGTCAAACTCGCTGTCTAAAAATTTCTACATCATAGACTGATATGTTATTTATAAGAATTAATGTTTATATCTACAATAAAAACAAAAAGCAATAATAAAATGATACAAACGAAAGTAAACTTACAAAGCAAAAATGAAATATATATATTTACAAATCTAATATTGAAAGCAAGAACAAAATGCTACAAATGAAATGGTATAGGGATTGTTTTTATCAATCTTCAATACAAAGATATATATAAGAAAATTAGAGACCGAAAAATCAACATTCAATACATACATACATACATACATATATATAAAAGGAAATTAGAGACTTAAAAAATGATGAAGGAATAGATTAAATAGTAATTTAATACCTTGAGATTTAAGTTATCGTATGTTTTTCTTCTTGCAGAATGTGTTTACATTCTCGACTTTCACACCATCCTGATGTGTCATCGAATGATAAAATTGTAGAAGGTTAGATTATTGTTTTTATAGAAAGTGGTATCGACAAATAAAGCGTTGGAAATTGGAGAGTTAATTAATTTAAAGTTATAAGCATTATATTGATTAATGGAATGCTGTTTATTGCATGAATATTAATTGCTTGACCTTTTTCTCTTTAGAAAAAAGAACTTTATTATTACAATTAATAATAATTTAATGTCATATATTTTCATCATTGTTTTATAGAAACCGAAAAATGAATGGATAGAAAAT
The DNA here is from genome assembly GCA_032871835.1 of Dipteronia dyeriana. Lineage (NCBI taxonomy): Eukaryota > Viridiplantae > Streptophyta > Magnoliopsida > Sapindales > Sapindaceae > Dipteronia > Dipteronia dyeriana. The sequence continues at coordinate 25,746,236 of CM065296.1, forward strand.
GGAAAGTTATTTAATTTAAATTTATTAACACTATATACACTACAAAAAACATGGTCTTTTCAAACGGCTAAATACCGTCAGAAAAGACGATTTCCCGTCGAAATTATGTTTTTCCGATGGCATTTAGCCATTAGAGTCCGTCACAAATACGCTCGTTGTAAATTATCATTTACCGACGAACCGTCACAAATACTATAATCTTTTACGGTCAGGGCCGTTAAAAAAGATAAAAATATTGTCGGACATAATAATTAAGTGGTTAAAATTACTAGTTTTTACCATCGTCTTCATGGCGCCACATCACCCCATCACCCCCTACTAAACTCCATGCATTTTTAGTGGCTCGAACTTGTGACCTTGATGACTGATAGCCATTACGTTTACTATTTTACTATAACTTTATATCTGATATCTTTTGTATACTTTTTTTATATAAGCTATTGATATGTTTGCATACGATCAAATTAAATATTTTTTTTGTATAATATTTAAATATAACTATTGATATTTTTTTTAAAACAAAATTTTATAAAATATTTCTCTTATCCGATAGGAAATTACATTTTACTACTACTTCATTGTAAAATAGGAAACATATATTATATCCTTGTTGATTTTATTTTTTTTATAGTTAACATTTTACTAAAACATTAATATTTTTTATTAATTAATAATTTTTAATTTATTTCAATAAAGTTTATAATTATTTTGTATGATAAACAAATAGATATTAAAAAAATTATTATATTGTATTTTTTTAAAACAAATATGATATAGTAGTGTCACTAAACATATTATAAATAACTAAATATTCTTGTAATTACTAATAATTTTGCTATATTTTATATTTATTTAACTAGTCAGATGTACACATAAAGTAGATTTCTTATTAGTATCATTATTTTGTCCATAAAGGCTAGTCCCTATTGCCTAATTTTCTTGTAGTGATTGTCATAAATTTTAATTATTTTTACATTATCTATGACATTATTTAAAAAATTCAAAATTAAATCACAATATTTGACGAAAAATTTCACAAAGTGATATCTCTAAAAAAAAATAGTGATAAATAAAAAATAACACATATAGTGATACATTTAAAATATTGACCTACAAGTCATACATTTTTTTGTAGTGTATAAATTATCACACACATTCCATTATAATTTATTAATTAATATTATAATAATAAATTAATTAATTTTTCCATGACAATGCCATAACATATAATGTTGCAAATATTATTACATTATTTTCGACGGTACAAAAAATGCCGTAAAAAATGTGGATTATTTTCAACGGCCATTAGGCCGTCAGAAATATTGTATTACTTTTTCCTCATTTTCGACGGTATAAAAACTATTTCAGACGGTTATTGGGCCGTCGGAAATGTGGTATTACATTTTTGCTCATTTCCGGCGGCACGTTTTATGCCGTTGGAAATACGAACAACATTGACGGCTTATTTGACTATTTCTGACGGTTATTGGCTAGTGGAAAATGTGGTATTACATTTTGACTCATTTCTAACGGCACTAATATGGCCGTCGAGAAAGGTACCATTACCGACGGTAATTAGAGCTGTCGGAAATAGTTCGTCACTAACAGGTATTTTTTTATAGTGATATATTAAAGGAATGTTATTTTTTGGTATATTGCAGGAATATAAATGACTCTAATGCAACTTTTAGTTATTGTTTTATAGAAACCGAAAAGTCTATATTTAAAAAATGGAGGGTTATTTAATTTGAATTTATAAATATTGAATAGATTAAAGGAATATTATTTAATGTAGGAATATAAATGGCTCTTTTAAAAATGGAATGGGAAGGAAATTTTTTTTTTGACTATTGGTGTAACGTATCTCTTGTACAGATGTTTATTAAAATAAAACTAAAAATAAAATGAAAGAGATGAAAAGACGAACACTAATCACATAAAAATACCTAAAGTAAAAAGTTAGGATAATAGATAAAGGAAAAAACCAAATTGGAGGGAAGACTTGTTGACTATATACAATTGATTTATTGATATGATATCTATATATATATTTAGGAATTTTTTTGATTTAGTCCCTATATTTTTTTGAATTATCTATTTTTTATTCATTTAGTCATTTTTCACAAAATTAATCTCTATGTTTTTTTTAAAACCACTTAATTTTGTCCCTTGGAACAGAATTTTGACAGTCAACCCTAAAAAAAAATGCTAAATGACTAATTTGCCCATGGTTTTATTTTCACTATCTAAAAATATTATTATGCCCTTTAAAATTTTTACAAATAATTTATATATAAAAAAATTGAAATGGATGATGATTATCAAACCATAAGCAAAAAATAAATTGAAAAAAGAACAAACGAAAAAAAATAAATTGAAAAAGAATAAAGAAAACAAATAAAATACCCTTAATCTAATAAAATTAAGAGTAATCTATTTAAACAAATTAAAAAGAAAAATTGGAAAAGGAAATCATCCCATCAGGTTCCAGCTCAAATAAAACATCTTTGGATTCCAGTTCAAATAAATTTAAACATGAAGAAAAACCAAAAATCCCTTTCATTTTCACTTTCCCTTCTCTCTCACCATTTTCTTCCTCTCTCTCGCCTCCCTCTACCACTTCCACTATCGTTGGAGATGGCCACCAGAGATAGGGCAAACTAATGAAGGATATATGAATATGCTCCACCAGTATGGAAGAGAAGCAGATCTCCTCCACCGGAGCATAAAGATGGAAGACCACGCAAGGAGTAGAACCCCAAGAGCCCTTCGATGATAGTGGCAGATGTGCAGATGCTGGAGGCGTGATGGATCGCGAGTGGGTAGATTAGAATAAAATTGCTCCATTTTTCTAGATTGAATTTCTGGGTGTATATATATATATTGAAATTTATATGGTTTTAATTGAAGGAGAATATATGTATTATTGCAATTGATTTGGGTTCTTTTGTGGAATTGAGTTGGGTTTGTAGACTTTTGTTATGGAATTTGGTTTGAAGAAATTTAGATTGTGTTTAGGGAGTAAGAAAATGTCAGAATAAAAAGTCTTAAGTAGAAGATTAAATTTGTGTTCTTTGGTTATTAGTTTTTTAAATTTTTAAATTTTCATTAGTGATGCTAAATCTTTTATTTTTATCCTTGATCATTGTCTGAGGAATATGTGTTGATGAATCTAAGTTTGTTGTGGATTTTTCCTTTCACTCGATTGGTTTATGGGTTTATATTGATTGTTGAAGATGCATGATTCGATGAAGTATTTAATTTAAAAAAAAAAATTAAAGAGAACAAAAAAGATTCTTTAAATTTAATTATTTTTAAATTTTTGTTTTTAATTTTTTTTATTAGGTGGAGATCCACTGTCCATTTGAATAAGATGGACGGTGGAGATCCAATCTCCACATTTAAATTTATTATTATTATATATATTTCTATTAATTTGTGTGTTGACACGTGTCATATCAATGTTTAAAGATAAAAATATCCTTAGAACCGTTTAATTTGACTAACGGTTGACTAACAGAAGGCACGAAATTGAGCGATTTATTACAACATAGGGACCAATCCAGTGAAAAATGAATAAGTGAATAAAAAACAGATATTTGAAAAAAAAAATACATAGGATCTAAGTCAATAATATCCCTATTTTTTATGACATCAATAAGATAGACCCTTTGAATTTCTTATATTTCCTCACAACTTTATAGTTTATACTATTAGTTTATGTTATTACTAATTCAATATTTTTTTTTCTCTCAAACGAGCCTAATTAGAATATATTTTCATAAAAAGAATATATACAAAAACTTACCCAACCAAACACATCCACTCGTTCAAAATTGGTTGTACATATTACACATTCCTTTTACTTCGGTATATGATCAGGTTTCAGTCTTCTATTTATCTATTAAATCATCAAATGTGGGGGAGAAATAAAGTACTACCTATCGTCGTATTTTGATTTTGATTTCTCATTATGCAATATCGATTATTACAACTAAAATAATCAGATACATTGCAACTAAAATACCTTGATTTATGAAAAAAGATTAGTTGACGTGAAAGGAAATAAAGTTATTTTTGAAATTTGGAGAGGTCGATAAGAAAATTATTAAAATTTAAATTATTGGAATTGATGTCTTGAGAAATGAAGATATTTTAAAAAATGTATTAATAATTATATATAAATTTGTCTTTAAATATTTTTCATTTTGGCACAATTTTTTTTATTTTCCCATTTCTAGTTATGCTAATGTTTATAGGTGTCGACAAAGCTACCCTTATTATTATTATTATTATTATTATTATTATTATTATTAGGGTCAGACTAAACTAACTTAAATTTATGACTTAAAATTTTAACTTCAACATCCCAACTAACCATGTGCTCTTAATCTAAGAGTTGTAAATGTATTCAAACCTCAACAATTGGATTAAGAGCACATGGGGGATTGAGATGTTGAAATCAAAATTTTAAATCATAAATTTAAGTTGATTTAGCTTGACCCATATTATTATTATTATTATTGTTGTTGTTGTTGTTGTTGTTGTTGTTGTTATTATTATTATTATTATTAATTTATTATTATTATTATTACTATTTATTGACGTCGATTTCTCGCCAAACGGATATACTCAGGGATCTGCTAAGGAATCAGATGAAGATTTTGATGAAGCTGACGAGCTACGTAAAGTCTCTATCCCGTCTTTTGCCTTAATGCTTATCTTATATTTTTAACTCACTTTTCTTTGTAGGTGGTGGCCGAGTTTGCTGAGTTGATTCAAAAGCAACGACATCAAGCTGATCGGATCAGATGTCTCGAAGCTCAGCTGAAGAAGAGTGAGGACAACCATACTCGGATTGAGGCGACCTATCAAAGGGAAGTGAGCTCTGCCCAAGAATTTGCAAAACACTGTTTGGCCAAGCAAATGGAGGCTGAAGAGAAGGCTTCTGTAACGGAGGAGAAGGCTGTATCCTTCCAGAATTTACTCTCTGCCATCCAAGAGTCGATGCTCAAAGCTGAACAGGCCAAGTCATCCGATAAGCAGAAAATTGAAGATCTTAAGCGTCAGACCTTAACCGTTGAATCCCTTTAGAAGGAGGCTAGGCTGAAACTTGAAGTTCAAGGGGTTGATCACTTTAAAAGGTCCCCATCTTATGATGCCCTACTCCTTAGGGAGTTCCAACGAGGATTAGTCTCAGCTGGCGAGTTCTTCAAGGTTTAAAACCGGACGACTGATAAAGCTCGGGCAAACTGGGAGCTATCAGTTAAAAACCATGTTTATCAGTCCTTGGAGTCTCTTCGAACTCAAATGAAAGAATGGAGAGCTTACTGTCGAAGCCAAGACAAAGAGCCCCATCCTATGCATTTAGAGTTTCCATCAGAACATTCCCTCTTGACCTTTTATGCTAATCAGGAAGCTGGCGTGGAAGGGTCGAAGCCTAACACTGAACCGGTCCCTGGAACAAACTATAGTGAATGGATGGACGACTCGGTCGACTCAATTGTTTGACCTTCAAATGAAAGTCTCCACCATGAGTACGAGATGGTGCCCGACCTGAGTATTGGCAAGAGCTCCAAATCCTCATCTCAGCCTTAGGCATATTTGTAAAATTTCATTTGTAAAAAGAATTGATTAATGAAATCCCACATTTTGCCAAGTCGCGAGTTTGAAATGCCAGGTCTCATCCGACTATTGTTAATTCCTTTAATCACCGAGTATCCTTTAATTCCTTCTGGTCAGGCAACCCAATATGCTCCATGACCAGCTATTCCTTCAATCTTGTATGGGTCTTCCCATTTGTCAGCCAACGAGCCTACATCTTTGTTCTTTGTGTTGAGCGACACTTTCCTGAGCACCAAGTCTCCTAGTTGGAATTTCCTAATCCGAACGTGAGAGTTGTAATGTCGGGCCACTTCTTGTTGGTATGCCATATTTCGCACTCGGGATTTCTCCCTTTTTTCTTCTAGCTCATCTAAGCTTTGTAGCAGTATATCAACATTCTGGTCTTCATCGTATAGCCTGACCCTAGGTGACATGTATGATGTTTCTATCAGGATGAAAACTTCTGTTCCGAATGCCAAAGTAAATGGAGTTTCTCTTGTAGAAGTCCTTGCTGTTGTTCGATACGCCCATAACCCCTTAGGAAGTTTTTCAACCTAACTACCTTTCTTGGCATCTAGCTTTGCTTTGAGTGTGTGCTTGATGATTTTGTTTACTGTCTCAGCTTGCCCATTCGTTTGAGGGTGGGCAAGTGTGGTATAATAATTTGCAATTTGGAACTCGTTGCACAACTGTCTGAATTTTTGATTATTGAACTGAGTGCCGTTGTCAGTGATAATAGTACTCGGGACTCCAAATTTGTAGAGTATATTCTTTTTCACAAAGTTCATGGTATTTGCTTCTGTGATATGTACCAACGCTTTAGCTTCTACCCACTTTGTGAAATAGTCAACATCCACAATTGCGTGCTTAGCTCCACCTTCTGTTCCTGCTAACATTAGACCAATTAACTATAGTCCCCACATGGCAAACGACCATGGGGATTTGAGGCTTCTAAGTTGTTCAGGAGGCTGCTGAATATCATTGGCGATCCTTTGGCAAGCACTACAACTTTCCAAGCATCGTTGTGTATCCGAGAATAAAGAGGGCCAATAATAACCTTGCCTGAGTAACTTGTGTGATAAAATCCTACCCCCAGTATGGTTTCTGTATATTCCGCCATGGATTTCTTGTAGTATTTGATGTGCTTCTTCCTCTGATACACATATCTGGAGTTTTCGGGAAAATCCTCTTCTGTATAGTTCTCCTCCAATCACAGTGTATCTTGTTGACCGGTATCTGATACGTTTGGCTTCTTAGGGATCTTTCGGGAGCACACATTCTTTCAGGTATCTTTTCAGCTGAGTCATCCAACCGTCTGACGGTATTTGGATTTCGGAGATTTCGATGATTTTCGGCTCAACTATACTTGGTCTAAGGAGATGTGCAACCGGAATAGCTTTTAGCCTGATTGTGGTTGTTGCTGATGCTAGTTTGGACAAAGCGTCTGCCTTCTCATTCTCTTATCTAAGGATCTGGACAATTTTTTATTCCTTGAATCTTTAAAGGAGTTCTTTTGCTATGCTCAAATAAGCCATCATACCTTCATCTCTGGCCAGATATTCATCTGAAACTTGGTTGATGACTATTTGCGAATCACTGAATATCTCGACCTCATCTGTTTCGAGAGCTATGCAAACTCTGAGTTCTGCTAGCAATGCCTCATATCCGGCTTGATTGTTCGTTGCTTTGAAGTCGAATCTCATGGCACATTCAACATCATCTCCTTTAGGGGTGCATACCACGATCCCTACCCCGCTGCCATGAGCTTTCGAGGAACCATAGACATACAGCTTCCACGAAAAACTCTTACCCAACATATTTTTTGCTTCCAGGTTTGGTTCTGTGAATTCTGCTACGAAATCTACCACTGTTTGGCCTTTGAGTGATGTTCTGGGGATGTACTGAATATCGAATTCACTCAACTCGATTGCCCATTTAGTCAATCTCCCTGATATTTCTGGCTTATGTAGGATTTGTTTAAGTGGGCAATCAGTGAGAATCTGGATTGTATGAGCCTGAAAGTATGACATCAGCTTCCTTGCTGCCGAAACCAATGCTAGAGCCATTTTTCCCGCTTGTGAATACCTGGTTTCACCTGGGAGACGAGCTTTGCTCGTGTAGAACACTAACATATGTACTCCATCTTTTGTCCTGAATAGAACTGAGCTTGCTGCTAATTCTGTAACGGATAAGTACAAATAGAGTATTTCTCCCATTTTAGGTTTTGAAAAGATGGGAGCCTGCCCTAAGTACTCTTTTATTTTCAAGAACGTCTGTTCGCACTCTTCATTCCACTCTAGTCATTTCCTCTTTTTGATCAATTTGAAAAAGGGGGCACATCTATCTGTGGCCTTTGAAATAAATCTACCAAAGAAAGCTAAGCATCCTGTTAAGCGCTGCACTTCTTTTAGCGTTTTTGGTGAAGTCATTTTTAGAGGGCTTGGATCTTCTCGGGGTTTACTTCGATTTCCTTCTGGTGAACTTGAAAACCAAATAACCTTCCTGATGGAACCCCGAACAGGCACTTATTCAGATTTAACCTCATCTGGTATCTCTTCAAGACATCAAATGTTTCCCGTAGGTCCGAAGCATGCTCGTCTGTCGAGACACTTTTGGTCAACATATCGTCTATGTAAACTTCCATGTTTCTTCCTATTTGACGAGAAAAGATCCTATTGACCAATCTTTGATATGTTGCCCCAGTATTCTTTAACCCAAAAGGTATTACTGTATAACAGTACAAACCTTGATCGGTCATGAATGCTGTTTTTTCTTTATCAGCTTTATTCATTCGGATTTGATTGTATCCCGAGTAAGCATCCATGAAGCTGAGTAATTCATGGTTTGATGTAGCGTCGACCAGTTGGTCTATTCTCGGAAGCGAAAAGCTGTCTTTTGGACAGGCCTTATTCAGATCCGTGAAGTCCACGCACATTTTCCACTGGCCATTTTTCTTTTGTACTAGGACCTCATTTGCTACCCACTCAGGGTAGTTGATTTCCTTGATTGACTCTACAACGAGTAATTTCTCTACTTCCTGCTTAATTTCCCGACTTCTCTCGAGGTTAAATGACCTTATCTTTTGTATTACTTGTTTCGCGTTTGGATCCACCACCAGATGATGTGATATTATTCGGGCATCTATCCCTGCCATGTCTTCATGACTCCAAGCGAACACATCTTTGTATTCTCTAAGCAAATTAATAAGGTCCTTCTTAACCTCCCTATCCAAATTGGCCCTAATTTTGATCTTCTTATCTGGTTCATCTTCTTTTAACACTAGTTCTTCTATTGGTTCACTTTTGGATACTTCCGGCTCTTCCCTTGGATCGAACTCAAACAACATTGATCTCTGCTTGATCTGTTCTGGTTATGTTATGGTGCACACTTGCTCACTATTGTCTCTGTCTTTGTAAACCGAGAGATTAGCTCTTCTGTCCATCTCATGGGACCCCTTGACTACTCCTGCCCCATATTCAGTTGGAAATTTGATCATTAGAGTCTGCCTTATTCAGAAATGGTCGACCTAACAGCGCATTATAAGGCCGGTTGTCCAAGTCTATCACTACAAAGTCGAGTAACACTATTTTTTGACAAGGTGCTACTCCGATTTTCACGCAGCTTCACTGTCCCGAGAGACCTGAGCTCGACTAACCCGAATCCTCTAAGTGGGGTATGGAAATGTTGCAAATCCTTTCGATCAAACTTAAGCTGATCATGAACAACCACATTGAGAGTGTCTGTCGAACTGCCATTGTCTACTAAAATTCTCCTGACTTCTATGTGGCCAATTTGGGCACTTATGACGAGGGCATCATTTTGTCAGACATCGACCACATGTGAATCGGCCTATGTGATTATTATCGGGTCCCATCCTTTCTTTATTCTTTTCGGGTCTGGTTAGTCGACATCAAAATTCTGCCTTGCCTCCATCGCTTCTCGGATTTCCTAAGTCCGTTCAGTTACTTCTCCCAGTTGATGGTCCTCCAAAGATAGTTTGTATTACTTCATTCACCTCGGGACTGACCCTTTTGTTCCGATCAGAATTATGATCTGCCTTGGTCTATTTCTTTATTTCTGACTTCTCATCTTTCTTCAGGATTATATCTTACAGGTGTCCTTCTCGAATGAGGGTCTCTATATAGTGTCGAAGCTGGTAACATTTGAAGGTCTCATGACCGGTTTCTTTATGGAATCTGTTGTATTTTATCGTGTCTCACTGAGCAAATTGAGATTGTCGACGTGGATTCTTCACCAGATTCTTTTCTTCTAACATTGCCAGGATTTATTCCTGTTTTTCTAGAGAGGAGTGTAATTCGTGTATTATCCTCGAAATTTTTTCATGGTTTGGTCAGCATTACGCCCTTTTCCCCCGTCCTTGCTTCTTTCTTTGCTATTTTCTTTGTGCTTTCCTTTATGGTTCTGTAGCTTTGACTCGGTATCTTTTTGTTAAGGTCTCCTTCCATTCATGTAGCAACCTCATGTTGCTAATTCCTCTTCCTCAGCTAATGCATATCCTCCAGCCATATCCATCATATATGCATATCTGGTTAGACGAGCCCTTCTTGGGTCAAAAGACAGCCATCCATTATGCAGGTTGTTTATGAATGCAGTGATTATTGCTTCATCATTTGCACTGCCGATCTCTGAGACCGCCTAACCAAATCTCCCTAGGTATTTCTTCAGTGACTTGTCCTTCCCTTGCTTTAGCTGAGAAAGGTCAGCGATTGACTTTTTCCTATGTACATAGCCTAGGAATTGTCTTGAAAAGCTTCTGCTTAATTTGCCGAAACTCCCAATACTTGTCGGGGGTAATCTTCCAAACCATTTTGGGTCTGTGTCTCCCAGAGTTTGTGGAAAATTAAGACACAGCAAAAGGTCACTGTGGGCATACTGAGCCGTATCGCTTTTATATCGTCTGATGTGTTCTTTAGGATCTGTATCCTTCTTGAACTGTTCCACGTGTGGCATCCTGAACCTTTCTGGGAATGTGGTTCACAGGATGTCCCTGGTGAAAGGACTATCATAATCATCATCAGACAATTCATTATATCCATATCGCCTAATCAACACGTCCATTTGATACCTGTTGTTTTCTACTTCTCGAGTCAGGCTCTGAATCATAACATCTCTGTCCCCCACCGGTTCTCCATGATTGTTAAACTATCAAGTGATTATCATACCCATTTTCAGCCCCTCTTCGCTCTGTTCCAGAGTCTCATGGGCCAATCCTTACAGGGGTATGGTTCCATGACGACGTTTGCGATGGTACTGATCGCTATCCTCTGATGACGATGACCGATCTCTACGCTGGTCATATTTACTGTGTCTATCATGGACCACCTGACCGTGGCTTTACCTTTTGCATGGTCATTCTTCTTTGGTCGTTTCACGATCCCCGTCCTGATTACGTGTTACATTCCTAGATTGATTGATTTGATCTGAGTTCCTAACAGCTGTTGGTACATCTAGTTCAGGCCCAACTATAACCGAATGGAGCCTTGTAGGTGGAGGGTTTGGTGGAGGCGCCTTTTTTGCATCCAATAGGTCTACTCCTTGTCTCATCGCCTCCGTCAGCAGCTGTTGCAGTGCTTCACATAAACGACGTGCTATGTTCTCACTGGAAGAAGGGATTTGTTGAATACCAGCCAAGGGTAATAGTTGGTTCTTGGTGGTTGTGGTGGGATCTCGTGTACTCCCGCCTATATGAGCATTATCTAAAGATTTTCGGATATCCCCATAATTGTTTCTACTTCCGCTACCAGCCATTACTTAATCAGATCGGAGGTTCAATTCCCCTCCTTCTAGCGCCAGTTGTTGGCGTCGATTTCTCGATGGATGAGAAAGTCAACGATGTTAGATTTGATTATGACCTGTCAATGAGAAAGAGAAAGAGAGTGCAAGTTGAAATTAATAAAACATGAGTTTAAGTGGTAAAACTCCGGTGATCGGAGAACCGTCCATGGGTGGTTGAATAAACAACTGAGTCAAATCCACTATTGAAATAAAGAATTACACCAATCGATCTCTTTTACCTCTCTTTTCCAGTGATTTTTTATGTCCCTTTTATAATGAGATTATGGGTCTATTTATATGTGCATATAACCCTAATCCTTGTCATACAAGTAAAAAGAATTGTATTTTAACTAAGGCTGGTTGCTTGTTGTAGTCGTTCTTTCTTTTTTTCGGAGACCGTGTGGAGATTGAATGAGACTTTGATGGTATAGTCCGTTTAGGACTTATTTTCTTACCGATGCGCGGTTTTCTTGAAGTGGAGTTGTTGCTTGATTTGGAATCTGTTTCCTGTTTGGCATTAGATTCTTCTAGAAACTCTTTTTGGTACGGATGTCTTGCATATTTGAGTATGACTCTTGGTTCACCCACGTGTGAATCGTGTGTTGGATTTCTTTATTCGGGTTTCCCGTATTGTCTCGAGTATATCGTTACGTGCTAAGTACTCTGTCTCGAGTAGGGCACATCATGTCGAATACCCGTGTTCAGACTCACTCAGGTTCTCATTCGTTTGTGATACCTTGAAGGGTATTTTCTAGATGCCAACTCGGATGCCGATCTGGCAATCTTTCAAGGGGTCGTCCTGCCTGTCAGCGACATGTATATTCGGTAAAATATACGTATAACAATACCCCTATAAAATATTTTTACCTAGTAGGATTTTGTTCTTAGTAAAAGTATTTTAATCAACCTTCTAACCTTTTATGCCTCATTAATACAAGAACAATAATTCTTAAAATAGTGTATTGCGTTAATGACGTGTCTTAATGGCTACCATGTAAATGAAACCCGTCCCTTCACGTGAAATCTCAATGATCGAGACGTTTTGGAATTCTGACGGCTGGGTCAATTCTCTCCATGACATGTGCCCTTCAACCGCTCAACTTCTCTAGTAGCATTTATGAGAAACGACTTATGGGTCGCCTGGTACGCCGCCTATGTCATCAAATCATTCTATTGATTTTTCCCGCATTTTGAGACCTTAGGGTTTCGTGTCGTCGACTTTTGAATGACCTATTTAAACTGTAAGGGAGCTGTTCCGTTTCATTTTTCACAGGCAGAAGCAAATGGTCCAGGATTTTCTTACGGATGGAGGATTTTCTATCGAAGCTTTTTTCCAGCTTTTCGCATCTATTTTAAAGGTTAGTTCAGATGGATCTCGTTCTCGACAACGCCTTTTTGTTGTAGCTTTCGAAGCGCTTTAGCTTGGTGATTTTCAATTGGTTTTCTGTGTTCGTGGATTTGGCTCGGTTGTTTATTCAACCACTCGTGGACGTTTCTTCGATCGCTGAAGTTTTACCACATAAACTCGTGTTTTATTAATTTCAACTTGCACTCTTTTTCTCTTTCTCTTTGACAGGTCATAATCAAATCCAACATCGTTGACTTTCTCATCCATTGAGAAATCGACGTCAACAATTATTTTTATGATTATTATTTTTTATGATGATGATGATGATGATGATGATTATTATTACTATCATGATTATTGTTATCAATTTTTTTATTATTATTATTATTATCATTATCATTATTATTATTATTATTGTTATTATTATTATTATTATTATTATTATTATTGTAGGGTGAAGATGACTGCTACTACTACTACTACTATCATGATTATTGTTATCAATTTTTTTTTTTTTTATTATTATTATCATTATCATTATTATTATTATTGTTATTATTATTATTATTATTATTATTATTATTGTTATTGTTATTATTATTATTATTATTATTATTATTATTATTATTATTATTATTATTATTGTAGGGTGAAGATGACTGCCAAATTACATTAAATAGGAAATTTATTGAATATATTATATATGAGAGTTGGGTACGGATATTGACATTTATAAGACTTATTAGAACATCCATTATTATAAGTACACCCATGTCTAAAATTTAAAATTTAAATATTACTGTAAACGCCCATCCTAATACCAATAGCACCCTGGTTGAAATAAATATATTCATTTTAATACATATTATTTATAAATACTGATCTAAAAGCATTATCACACCCAATTTATAGAAAAATCATATTAATTTTGGAATTAAATTCTCTTTTAATGATGATCAAATTTACTTTTGGAAATATAGATATATGTAGGAACCTTATAAAAGGGAATATGTGGACCAATATATGGCACGATATTTTCAATATGGAATTGAATTCTCTTATTTATACAGTCATCTTTAATTGTTTTTTATTGATATCTACAGTTATCTAAGGAAAAAAAAAACAATTTTTTTGTTTATTGATAAAGTTCATAACTATATATAAAAGAAAGACAAAAATATGATAAACATGTGATGATGAGAATGCTTGATACTTGAATAAAATTAAAGTTTAAATAGGGTTTATTATAAAAATTAGGGTTTATCATAATTTTTTTTTTGTTGATGGGTATTCTCACCATTAAGTTTGACTCAGTTAACTGTTGATACGGACTCAGTGGTAAGCCAACTCAACCTCCATATAAGGATTAAAACTTGGGTGCATCACGATACACCATTTTCCACCATGATACTGTTATGTCAGTAAAACTGATGACGTGACATCATCAGGGCGGAAGATGCATAGTACATCCGATGCATCCAAGAATCTCTTTCATATAAGGATAAAAACTTGGGTGCAGCGGGATGCATCATGCATCCCTCACCCAGATGTTACCACGTGAGTAAAATTGCTTAAGTGGCAATGTCCTGGGTGGGATGCATTGGATGCACCCAAGAATTTCTCCCATATAAGAAGCGTGAGTTTGAGTCATATTTTATGTTCAAATCGGAATATAGTAGTAGTTAAAAAAAAAAAAATCTCGGTGAATTGGTGAAAGGATCACTTATCTGCTGCTGTAGATTTTGTGGGCTTCTTCGGTGAGGCCTGCAATTGGCCCATAAAAAAGTAGAAGATCACAAAATTTGAATATTCTACCCATTTTTTTTAATATGTAATCTACCAATAAGAGTTTTTATAAGTTTTTGATAGGATATTAAAAAAAAACAAAAGAGATTGAAAAACTTATGGATGTACACAATTGTTTGAAAAACTTAAATAAGAATTTAAGATTAGTAGAAAGTTTTTCATATCTCAAAACAAAAAAAGTTTTTAGAACACTACATCTATATTTTTTCCAATTTTATTAAATACGAAGAATCGAAAGAAAAAGAAGTGTGTAAGTTTCTCAGTTTTTGATTGGCTCATTTCGTTGACTACCGCATTTGGGGATTATTGTATAAGGGTAGTTTAGGCCATCATTGCTCAAGACCTAGCTTAAGCTTCAAAAGGTAAATCACTTGCTTAACCTTGTTTGAAGAGTTTTAGTGCACACACACACACTCTCATGCATGTTTTTGATCATCTTGCATGAATGCTTAATTGTCATAATTGTATGCCTTTTTGTCATAACTCTTGCTTGGGTGTTTGATGCATTTTGTTTGCCCTTAGAATAGGATTATCCCCTTGACCGCGGCCGGGACCGCTCATTGTGCATTGCCTTCGCCGCGGTATGCACAACGGTGTTCTCCAGGTACTGCACGCTGCTGCTACCGCGACCTGTGCATGTTGCATGCACATCGGTCTCCCAAGTGGAGTTTCCCAGTGTTGCACTAGCTTGCTCTACCGTGGTCTAGACATTGCCAGTACCGCGGTCCAGGCAGTAGAGATTCCCAGGTGATGCACCGCTTGCTCTACCGCGGTCTGGACACTTGCCTAAGCCGCATCATGCATAACGATCATGACGGGAATCAGTTGCCCCTTGTCCAAAATGACACCATTTCGTGTAGGGCACATTATATATATGTTCTCTTCTCTTCTCTTTGTTGGTGTGAGTCCAAGAAGCTATTTTTACTCACCAAGCTTTCCTTTAGAGAGAAATTGACTCTAAGAGAGAGAGAGAGAGCTCTCAAGAATCCATTTTTACTCAACCAATCTTAAATCCATGAGCATCTAGCATCTTCTTGCATCTTCTAAGCATGGATTCCTCTTGTTTTAATTGACTAGGGAATCTCTACATGCCCTAGAACTTGTTGTTTCATTGCTAGGCCATGTTTACCTAGGAATAGCATTTATTGCCTATTGATTGTATGCTTTTATGTTGAATTGCATTTATAACATGCTTGGGTTGTTGATTGTTGGTTGAGATTTATATTTTGTGATAGCTAGGGTTTATAACCATTTTTCCCTAATAGCTCAATCTCTATGCTTTGCCTTTAGATATTATTTAGGACTCATTGATTGCATTTTGTGATTGTATTTTGTGATTGCATTATAGTCATTGCCATGCTTAATGACAACTTGTGTTGATTGGCTATTTGTTTGATAACTATGATATATTGTTGCATAACTATATCTAGTTAAGTCTTTATGAACATTCATTTAGACATTGATATCTAAGAATTGTACTTAGTGACATTCTTAAATTCCTAGATAATCATTTAGTGTTGCCTAGCATTACTTGCATGTTTGAATATTTTCTCATATTCACATAGGTTGTTGACTCTTCATTGAGGTTAAATCTTGTGGCTTCGGTGTAAAGTTGCACAAGCAAGGGAAGTATTGCAACCAAGGGTGGGTTGACAAGCAATTGGTCGTGTACCACTGTAAAAGGCCCAAGGGGGTAGAGTATGAGGCGTTCGCACCAAGAGTAGTGTATCAGGGATATCACTAGGGACTGAACCAAGAGTGGTAAGTGACGGTGTCCATAGCCTGAGGTTGTCAAAAGTGAGAGTCCGAGAATCACTTGAGGGTGTAACCTTTTACTCATATAGTGGATTTCTGTGACCGAGTGTGACGCACTTAACAGCCCGTGGTTTTTCCCATTTGGAGGGTTTCCACGTAAACATCAAGTGTTATTTATATTTCTGCACTTTATACTTGATGTTGTATGTTTGTTTTATTGGGTGAATTTTGAATATTGACTAATCAAGAAAAATTGGTAATTAACTTGATTAAAACCTATTCAGCTCCTTCTAGGTTATAGACACACAAGTTTTTAGGGAACTTTCAATTGTTATCAAAGCAGGTGCCTAGATATACTTAGGTGATCTGTGCTCTGTGTGTGTCATGCTTTGTGCATTTTTGTTTAGAGCTCGCATTTTTTGTTGTTGCATTGCCTGTGCATTCATATAACCAAAAACACCATGAGTGATTTTGAGAGACTAGAGGGTGCTTTGATCTCTGAACCATCAATGCTACCAAGGATAACTACTCCTCTTGGAAAGTAAGGATGAAAGTTTTTTTGTGTGACCTTGATGAGCATGTGTGGATGTGTGTGGAAGAATGGTATTCACCTCCCACAGAGACATAAGAGATTATGGCTTCTATGCCTAAGCCCAAGTCCAAGTGGACAGTTGACGAACACAAGGCTGCCGAATGGAACTTAAAGGGCCTCCGTGCCTTATATTGTGTAGTGGGTGAGAGTCATGCAAAACTCATCCAAACAACTCAAGATGTTTGAGAAGCTTGGGAGATTCTAAGAGTCATCCATGAAGGTGCTGTGAAAGAAGAACACAAAAAATTAAGTACCTCAAAGATCAAGCTTAAATGTTTTGATTGTGGTGGCTATGGGCACATCTCCACGGATTGTGGAAACTCAATGAGCAAGAGTCGAAGAGGTAAACCAAAGGCCAACTTTTGTAGTGAAAGTGAAGAATGCTCTTCGGGTTCTGAGGGATGTGAAAGGAATTACATAGTCTTGCACGCTTTACATAATGACAACTCTAAAGTGGCCACAAGACACCCATCACTCAAGTTAGACATTGAAGAAGCTAGCTTAGATGATGATTACCATGATAGCACAAGTGGTAGAAGCTTCGATGAAGAAAGTTCAAGCTCCAAGAACTTGAGTTGTGAAGGGTTTGATTATGAAGACTTCATCGAAAGTCTTCAAAAGTCTTTGAAAAAGAAAAATGAAGAAATCAAGGAGTTGAAGATGGAAAATCTTCAACTAAGGACCAAGTTAGATGACTCCTTGAAAGTGGATATAGTGATATGTCAAAGTATGAGAAGGAGATTAATGATTGCCATCAAAGGATGACGGTAATGAAGGATGAACTAGCTAAGAAAGACAATTCCTTGAAGATTATCAAGGATAAAGAGATGAGGTCCCTTGAAGAATAGAAGAAGGTCAAGGTCAAACAACCTCAAGCTCAAGGCAAAAGGAAAAATTCACCTCCACAACATCCTAGGAGGAAGATTGATCTTGGAGATTCATCCATGAATGACCAAGTGGAGATGCCAATGAATAATGAAGCTAATCCTCAACAATCAAGATCTCTACTTCCAAGCTTTCCTCAACCAAGGAGGCAAGTCAAGCAAGCTCAACCAAAGAAGCAATCTTCTCTAACTCAATAACAAAGGAGAAGAGAATCAATACCGCAACAAAGGAAAGCTCAAAGACATGTGTAAGTTCCTCGGTTTTTGATTGGCTCATTTCGTTGACAACCACATTTTGGGATCAATATGTAAGGGTAGTTTAGGTCATCATTGCTCATGTCCTTTTTCAAACATCAAAGGTAAAATCACTTGCTTAACTTCATTGAAGAGATTTAGTGCACACACTCACTCTCATGCATGTTTTTGATCACTTTGTATTTGTGCTTAATTGTCTTGATTGTGTGTCTAATATTGTTATCTCTTGCTTGTTTGAATTGATTGCATCTTGTGATTAAAATGTCATGTCATGTTAGGCATTAGGATGCATTCCTTTTACCTATTTTCTCTTGCATGAATTATGTGTGAGTATGAAGGTGGTGAGCAGTGCGCTTCTCGAGCAGCGCCAACACTAATGCAGCTTTCCAGTGGTGTGTCGCTGGTGGTGCGCTGGTCGTCATGCGTGCCAACACCAGTGCAACTTTCCAGTGGTTTATCGCTGGTGGTGTGCTGGTCGTCATGCGTACCTCACTAGCGTAACTTGTTCAGTGGTTTGTCGCTGGTCGTGCGCTACTCGGCCAGCGCACAGACACCAGCGCACATTGCATCTTTGGTCAATTTTTGCCAAAACGACGTAGCTTCACTTTAGGCTTCATATAAATATACTATCTTCTTCCCAACTCGTTTTGAGAGCTTCCTAACCTATTTTTGAGAGAAAGATAAGGTTCTTTAGAGAGAGAAGCTCCAAGAAGCCATTTTTACTCAACCATCCTTAAACTCCAAATCATCAAGCATCTTTCAAGCAGGCGTTTCTTGTTTGTTCATGACTAGGTATTCTTTACATGTTTTAAACTTTATGTTTTCATTACTAAGACATGTATACCTAGGGTTTTAGTCTTTATTGCATATTAATTGCTTGCTTGTATGTTTAATTGCTTTTATGACATGCTTGTGTATTGATTGTTGGTTGAGATGCATTAATTTGTGATAGCTAGCATTTAGGACGATTTTACCCATCTAGCTAATTATTCTTGCCTTTGCATTTAGAACATTGATATCTAGGATTTGCTTTAATTGTTGTTATTAATCCTAGATAAGAATGAATGTCTTGACCTAACATTTTTGCATATTGAATATTCTTGCATATTCACTTAGGTTTCCATTATCTCTTCATTGTTGATTTAGCTTGTGGCTAAGTGGTTAGTGCGCAAGGCTAGTGATCCAAAATCACTATTAAGGCCCATTGGGTAGAGTTAAAGGGTTAGTAACTGGAGGGTTAGATGGGAGGTCAACCTAGGTTGTAAACTTTTACTCAATAGTGGATTTTGAGGATCAAGGGTGGCGCTCCAAATTGGCCGTGGTTTTTCTCATTTGGAGGATTTCCACGTATATATTGCGTGTTGTTATTGTTTTATGTTTGTTGTCTTTTATTTGAACATTGGGGTAGAATTGTTAATATTGATTAATTCATAAAATTGGTAATCTATCGAATTAAAACCTATTCACCCCCCTCTAGGTTATAGACACACACTTTCTAGGGAATTTCAATTATTACCAGAGCCGGTGCCTAGATATACTTAGGTGATCCGTGCATTGTGTGTGTCTTACCTTGTGCATTTTGGTTTTTTGCATTTTGTGTGTTGCATTACATTTGCATCTTCATATCATTTATGACCCTCAAACACAATGAGTGGAAACGGAAATAGTCATGAGGGAGCCTCATGCACAAGACCCCATTTGCTCAATGGGGTGAATTACGCTTCTTGGAAGGGAAAGATGGAAGCCTAGCTTTGCCAAATAGATGACCGTGCTTGGATGGCTATTGAAGACGGTTATACTCCTCCAACAATGACTACCGATGATGGTGTAGAAGCTCCTAAGCCCAAGTCTAACTAGAGTACTCAAGAGTTTGAAGCATCCAAGTGGAACAACAAGGCTATGCATGCCATCCTTTGTGTCGTGGACGATAATCAATACAAGTTGGTCCAAAACACTAGAATTGTAAAGGAGGCTTGGGACATTCTTCAAACGGCACATGAGGGAACTGAGGTAGTCAAGGACTCACAGCTCCAAGTCCTCCAAATGCAATTTGAGATGATTAGGATGGAGGAAAATGAATGCTTCAATGACTTCCAAGTGAAGTTGATGGATATTGTCAACCAAAGCCATCAACTTGGTGACCCCTATTCGGATAGGAGATTCAAGCAAAAAATTATGAGGTCACTTCCATCAAGGTTCGAATTAAAGGTGACGGCACTTGAAGAGAATAGTGAGTACAAGAATATGAAGCCAAGTGAAGTCATTGGAAGACTTCTAGCTTATGAGTCAAGATGGAACACCTCACCCACTCCTCCAAAGAAGCAAAAGGGCATTGCCTTGAAGACCACTAAGGTTGAAGAAGAGGATGAGGACTCAGATGAAGAAATAGCCCTCATGGTTAAAAGATTCAAGAAATTCATGAAGTTTTAGAGGAAAGGATTTTGGTCCAAGAGAAAGGAAGTGAAAAAGAAAAATCCTTTCAAGAAGATGGAAAAGTCTCAAGAAAGTGACTCCAAGAAAGGCATTCAATGCTATGAATGCATTAGTTTTGGTCACATCGCTCCAGAATGTGCAAATTTGAAGAAGAAGAAGAAAAAGAAGGCAATGACGGCTACTTGGAGTGATAGTGAAGACTTAGAAAATGAAGAAAAATCTTCGGATGATGAAGATAGAGTTGCCAACTTCATTGCCTTCATAACATCTCATAATAGCAAGGAAGTTGTGAGTGATAAGGAAGAAATAAGTGACTCTAGTGATGAGAGTACCTCTTCCAACTCTAGATTTGATATTGATGAGGAAATGGACTATGTAGACTTTATAAAGTTTTTTGAAAAGTCTAGATTGAAAAAGAAGAAGGAGATTCAAGAGTTGAAAAAGGAGAACCTAGAGTTGACTTTCAAGATTACTCACTTGAGTGAGAAAGTAAAGAGTGGAAAAGAGTTAGAAGAGAGTTTGAAGTTGGAGCTTGTGATCACTAAGAAGAGTGAAGAAAACTTAAAGGATGAGCTTAAGGAAGCAAAAGAATTAGTTTCCAAGATGACAATCGAAACCTAGAGACTTGACAAGATGCTATCATGTGGGAAGAGTCCTAGTGATAAAACTGGCTTAGGATATGTGGAAGGCAAGGATGCCACTTCTTTGAAGAAGAATATCTTTGTCAAGAGTCAAGGGGATAACGAGACTCAAGGTTCACACCAAAAAATGAGTTCGAATAAAGTTGAAGAATCATCAAAGCAAGCTTAAATGAAGGCACAAACAAATTCTCAAGCTAAAGCTCATCCACCAAAAGCTAGAACTCATTAAACAAGACCTCAACTTACAAGGAGCTTTCAAAGTCACTAAAGGAGTTTTCACCCATAACTAAGAAGAGAAGCTAATTTGGCTTAACCACAAAGGGTGTTTCAAAGAAGAGATTCAGCTCAACACCAAAGGATAACTCAAAGGAGAGGGAAGTCTTCCGTGCTTTCATAAGGATATGGTATGAATTCTTACTTTACTCCCAGTTGTCATTATTGTGGTGTTAAAGGTCACATAAGGCCGAATTGTTTTAAATTTATTAAGGTGTGTCGTTTTGAAAGCATGATTGAGAAGAATATGCTTCGAAGAGCCAAAATGCATGCACCTAGGAATTTTAGAGAAAATGAACCCATGGCTCCTAGAAATAGTAATATTTCATCTAGGTGGACTAGAAAGGATGAATTTTGTTTTCATGTGGCTCAAGTAGCCTTGAAAGCCAAAGCAATCAATACTTGGTACCTTGATAGTGGATGTTCTAGGCACATGACCGAAAACAATAGTTTCTTTGAAACTCTTGTGATGGAGGATGGTGGATTTGTCACCTTTGGTGATGGTTCACGTAAGAAGGTTCTAGGAAAAGGAAATATTTCCATCCCCAGTTTGCCCTCCTTGCCTAATGCTCTTTATGTAGATGGCTTGCAAGCCAATCGTATTAGCATATCACATTTAAGTGATGAAGGGCTTTCGGTTTTGTTTGGAAAAGTTGATTGCTCTATTCTAAGAGAAGATGGACAAGTTCTATTGAAAGGAAAGAGATCAAGTGACGATTGTTATTGTCTTGATTCCAATGACATTTGTCTAGTTGTGATCAAGTTGAATTATGGCATCAAAGGTTAGGTCATATGAATTTCAAAGACTTGAAAGTTCTTGAGAGGTTGAAAGTTGTGAGAGGCCTTCCGAAGTTTGGAAATAGGATTGAGGGAGTTTGTGGACCTTGTCAACAAGGAAAGCAAACTAAGAGTGTGCATACGAAGGGTAAGTATCTTGCCACTAAGGAGCCATTAGAGCTTCTTCATATGAACCTTATGGGTCCCATACAAACCGAGAGTCTCGGTGGCAAGAGGTACATTTTTATGTGTGTTGATGATTTTTCTAGATTTACATGGACTTACTTTCTTAGAGAAAAATCTGAAATGTTTGAAACTTTTAAAATGCTTTGTACTAAAATTCAAAATGAGAAGGATTCTCACATAAAATGCATCAAGAGAATTATGAGTGATCATGGGAGAGAATTTGTTAATGTTAGCTTTGAAAACTTTTGTGATAGTCTTGGTATTTCCCATGAGTTCTCAGCTCCTCGAACTTCTCAACAAAATGGGGTAGTAGAGAGGAAGAATAGATACCTCCAAGGGATGGCCCGTGTGATGTTACATAGCAACAATCTGCCTAGGAATCTTTAGGCTGAAGTTGTCAATACGGCTTGTTATATAGGCAATAGGGTTTTTCTTAGGCCCGGGACTAGGAAAACCTCCTATGAATTGTGGAAGGGTAGGAAGCCAAATGTTAGCTACTACCACTCATTTGGAAGCTAGTGCTACATTCTAAATGACCGTGATCAACTTGGCAAGTTTGATGCTAAGAGTGATGAGGGGATTTTCATTGGCTATGCCCTAAATAGTAAGGCCTATAGAGTTTTTAATTTGAAGACACGAAGTGTAATGGAATCATCAAATGTGGTCATAGATGATTGTAGGCCTAAGGTTAGTAACCATGATGAGGAGATTAGTGTGGTTGATGATACTCCCTTGGTTAAGATTGATGAGATTTCAAGTGATGAAAAATCAAATCTTGAAAAAGAGGTCACTCAATCTCTTGATAGAGATCCTACTTTAGGTTCTAAGGAACCCACTCCTTGGGTTAGACATCTCCACAACAAGAGTGACATTCTTGGAAATGTGAATGAGGGTGTGAGGACTAGACATCAATTAGCAAATCAAATTAGTTACACTTGCTACACCTCTCAAATTGAACCCAAAAAGGTTGATGAAGCTTTAAGTGATGAGTTTTGGGTTCTTGCTATGCAAGAAGAGCTAAACCAATTTGAAAGAAATGAGGTTTGGACTTTAGTTCCTAGGCCTAAGAACACTAATGTAATAGGCACCAAGTGGGTCTATAGGAACAAATCCGATGAGGATGACAACAATGTACGGAACAAGGCTAGACTTGTGGCACAACAAGTCAAGGGGTTTGTGGATCCACACCACCCCAATCATGTTTATTGCCTTAAGAAGGCACTATATGGGTTGAAACAAGCACCGAGGGCTTGGTATGATCGCCTCACTCTTTATCTTGTTGACAATGGCTATTCCAGAGGTAGTGTTGACAAGACTTTGTTCACCAAGTGCACTAATTTTGAGCTATTCATAACTCAAATTTATGTTGATGAAATCATTTTTGGTTCCATCAACAACTTGAAAGTTCAACAATTTGTTGATGTCATGACTCATGAGTTTGAAATGAGCATGGTTGGTGAACTCAATTACTTTCTAGGCTTGCAAATCAAGCAAATGCATGATGAGATCTTCATATCCCAAGCTAAATATGCCAAGAACCTAGTGAAGAAATTTGGTCTTGAGAATGCTAAGCATTGTGACACGTCTATGAGTACCACTTTTAAACTTAGCAAGGATGCTAGTAGAAAAAGTGTGGATCAAACTCTATATCGGGGCAGGATAGGGAGCTTGCTATACTTGACTGCTAGTAGGCCCGATATAGCCTTTAGTGTTGGTGTGTGTGATAGTTATCAAGCCAATCCCAAGGAATCCCATCTCTCATCCGCGAAGAGAATCATTCGATATGTGAATGGGATATCCAACTATGGGATATGGTACTCTTTTGACACTAATGCTAGTTTAGTTGGCTTTAGTGATGCAGATTGGGCAGATAATTGTGATGATAGCAAGAGTATATCGGACGGTTGCTTCTTCCTAGGGAACAATCTTGTGTCTTATTTTTGCAAGAAGCAAAATTCCATTTCATTATCCACAGCCGAGGCCAAGTATATAGCAGCCGGGAGTGCTTGCACACAACTCCTTTGGATGAAGCAAATGCTTGTGGATTATGGCTTTGAGCAAGGTACTCTAACCCTTTATTGTGATAACATGAGTGCCATTAATATTTCAAAAAATCCTGTCCAACATTCTAGAAGTAAGCATATTGACATTAGGCATCATTTCATTAGAGAGCTAGTTGAGAGCAAATGCATTGCACTTGAACATGTGGGCACAAATGATCAACTAGCGGATTTGTTTACAAAACCATTGGATTCAACTAAGTTTAAATCTCTTAGTAGGTCTATTGGGATTTGTCATATGCATTGATGAGTTTTGTTGGTTGACCCCATATGGGGAGCTTAAGCAAAGAGAGCGAACTTGCATTCTAATAAGCAAATAATTGTTCAATTTTATGCTCTTTAATTAATTGTTTGAGTATCTTGGATGCATATATTATTATATGTCTTTTTATTCAATAAGTGTGTTTTTGCCTTATTTGAAATGCATGTCTCATTTGTGTTCAAACATGTATTTTTGGACTAGAAAATTTGATTGGGAAGTACATTTGATTGACCCAAAGTTTATCTCCATGTTTATGAAAACTTGATCTTGACATGCTTAAAGTGTTATGCATGATGAATCTATTGAATTTTTACAAAATGCTTGCAAATATGTGTGCAAGTGACTTTTGAGACTTCTTTCAATAAGGATATTGTATCCATTTCAAGGATTTTCATATTCCTATAGTATCTCTCTCTTTACTTATTGAACAAGGCTACTATCATACGAGCATCTTGCTCGGAAAAATCTAATAGGGTGCAATAGTCGCTCATGTCTTGTTCAACTTGTAAAGTTTGATAGTTGCTCTTATTTTTTTGGTTAAACTATATCTTGTTTTCCATTGACAATTTGGTGCAAATTCGTTTGACTTCTCTTGGAACCTCATGTGCTATTTTCCTTTGCCAAATACCATGCTTTTGAAAGTTGATGTTGCATATACTTCATTCAAGGCAATCTTTCGCACATGTTCCAATCAATAAAACTTCCGTGAATTTCACTTTCTCTTAATTAACCTGCATAAAGTTGTTGTATATGATTATGCATTTACATTGCGAATATCTCTCTTTGCTAAAACGTCCCGGTTGGGGAATACTCATTTGCCTATCTTGTGACAAAAAGGGGGAGTAGTATTGGATTTAAGGGGAGTTGATATTGGCATGATTTAAGGGGAGATTGACCTATTGAGAGGGAGTGGATCTATTTAGGGGGAGCGTTTGCTATGTGAATTGTTGATTGCATGTTACTTGTTTCTAATTCATACAAATTGCACTTTTTATTTATTTATCTTGATCCCTCTCATACACTTGTCTTGGAAAGTGTAGTTCTTTGTTTTATAGGGATGATCATTCTACAAGAGATGAAAGATTTGAAGATTTAGCTTTAGGTATCTCTTGTAATATAGAATGTTTTTTTGTTGACCTCTTGTTGTTTCTTGTTATTTGTTGTGAGGATACTTTGTGAATGAGTGGTTTTGTCACGAAATAGCCAAAGGGGGAGATTGTAAGTTCCTCGGTTTTTGATTGGCTCATTTCGTTGACAACCACATTTTGGGATCAATATGTAAGGGTAGTTTAGGTCATCATTGCTCAAGTCCTCTTTCAAGCATCAAAGGTAAAATCACTTGCTTAACTTCATTGAAGAGATTTAGTGCACACACTCACTCTCATGCATGTTTTTGATCGCTTTGTGTTTGTGCTTAATTGTCTTGATTGTGTGCTTAATGTTGTTATCTCTTGCTTGTTTGAATTGATTGCAACTTGTGATTAAAATGTCATGTCATGTTAGACATTAGGATGCATTCCCCTCACCTCTTTTCTCTTGCATGAATTGTGTGTAAATGTGGTGAGTAGTGCGCTACTCGAGCAGCGGCCTCACCAGTGCCAACACCAGTGCAGCTTTCCAGTGGTGTGTCGCTGGTGGTGCGCTGGTCGTCATGCGCACCTCACCAGTGCAACTTGTCCAGTGGTTTGTCACTGGTCGTGCGCTACTCAACTAGCGCACAGACACCAGCGCACATTGCATCTTTTGGTCAGTTTTTACCAAAACGACGTAGCTTCACTTAAAGCTTCATATAAATATACTATCTTCTTCCCAACTCGTTTTGAGAGCTTCCTAACCTATTTTTGAGAGAGAGTTAAGGTTCTTTAGAGAGAGAAGCTCCGAGAAGCCATTTTTACTCAACCATCCTTAAAATCCAAATCATCAAGCATCTTTCAAGCATGGGTTTCTTGTTTGTTCATGACTAGGTATTCTTTACATGTTCTAAACTTTATGTTTTCATTAGTAAGACATGTATACCTAGGGTTTTAGTCTTTATTGCATATTAATTGCTTGCTTTTATGTTTAATTGCTTTTATGACATGCTTGAGTATTGATTGTTGGTTGAGATGCATTAATTTGTGATAGCTAGCATTTAGGACGATTTTAACTTTCTAGCTAATTCTTCTTGCTTTTGCATTTAGAACATTGATATATAGGATTTGCTTTAATTGTCATTATTAATCCTAGATAAGCATGAATGTCTTGACCTATCATTTTTGCATATTGAATATTCTTGCATATTCACTTAGGTTGCCATTATCTCTTCATTGTTGATTTAGCTTGTGGCTAAGTGGTTAGTGCACAAGGCTAGTGATCCAAAATCACTATTAAGGCCTGTTGGGTGGAGTGAAAGGGTTAGTAACTGGAGGGTTAGATGGGAGGTCAACCTAGGTTTTAAACTTTTACTCAATAGTGGATTTTGAGGATCAAGGGTGATGCTCTAAACAGCCTGTGGTTTTTCCCATTTGGAGGGTTTCCAAGTATATATTGTGTGTTGTTATTGTTTTATGTTTGTTGTCTTTTATTTGAACATTGGGGTAGAATTGTTAATATTGATTAATTCGTAAAATTGGTAATCTATCGAATTAAAACCTATTCACCCCTCTCTAGGTTATAGACACATACTTTCTAGGGAATTTCAACATGGGAAAGCACCTTTGTCCTCACAAAGGAATGGTATGACCCCTCATTTTATTCCTTCATGTCATTTTTGTGGTGTTGATGGTCATATTAGACCAAATTGCTTCAAGTACATTAATATGTGTAGAACTAAGAGCATGATTGAAAGAAAGAGGGGTAGAGTCAATATGCATGTGCCTAGGAAAGCTAGTGTTAATGATCCTATGAGTAATATGATGATCTTGACCACTAGGAATGACAATGTGTCACCTAAGTGGATTAGAAAAGATGAACCCACATGCCATTGTACTAAGGTTTCACCTATAGGCTCAATTGGGTCAAATGGACTTGGTAAGTATATAGGGACTCATATCCCCTTTTGACTTGTTTTTGATTGACCCCATATGGGGAGCTCAAGCAAAGAGAGCAAATTGGCATTGCATTGTGCTCATTGATAATATTTATGCTCCTTTATTAATTGCTTGAGATGATTGGGTGTACATGGCTTTTAATAGGTGTGCAACCTTGCTCTGCATGCAATCCATGTCTTATTTATGACCAAACATGCATTTTTAGAATAGGAGAATTGATTGGGAAGTACATTTTGAATGACCTAGAATTGATCTCCATGACATGTTGATTATTTCTATGATATGCTTTAAATTGAAATGCATGATGAGATTTTTTGAATGCTCTAAAATGAATGCAAAAATTTATGTGTGAAAGCAATTATGAGACTTCAATCAATAAGGATCTTGTATCCAATTCAAGGATTTTACAATCCAAAAGTCTCTCTCTCTTTACTTGTCAAACAAGGCTACTATCATACAGGGCATTCTATCCGGAAAAATCGAAAAGGGCATAATAGTCCCTCATGTCTTGTTTGGATCGTACAGTTTGATATAGTTGTTCTTAAATTTCTTTTACAGTCTATATCTTGCTTACTCCATGACAAAGAGTGAAATTGGTTTGAATTTTCTTGGAAACCCTTGTCATTTTACTTTGCCAAATACCATGTTTTGATCTTGAATACAACTTGTCTTGTATGCAAAGCATTTGTTCGCACATTTTTTGTATATAATAAAACTCCTTGATTCTCTCTCCTTAATTAAGTTGCATAAATTTGGTTATATGATTATGCATATGGCTTGTGCCATAAGCTCTCTTTGCTAATGCCTTCTTAAGGGGATACTCCTTTGTCTATCTCATGACAAAAAGGGGGAGTAGTGTGGATTTAGGGGGAGTTGAGTTTGGCTCATTGAGGGGGAGTTAACCTATTTTGGGAGTTGCATATGAGGGATGTTTGACTCATTGAGGGGGAGTTTACCTATTTAGGGGGAGAATTTGCATTTGCATTATTGATGCATGTTGCTTGTTTTTATTGTATGCAAATTGCTCTTGTTTTTATGTCTTTGATCACCTCACATACATTTGTCTTGGAAAATGTAGTTATTTTGTTTTGTAGGGATGTTGATTCTACAAGAGATGGATGACTTGAAGATCTAGTTTATTAGGCATCTCTTTGTAATGTAGAAAAACTTTGTTGATCCCTGTTTTTTGTTTTGTTTTGTTTATTGGTGAGGATGAATTGTGAGTGATGGTTTTGTCACGAAATAGCCAAAGGGGGAGATTGTAAGTTTCTCAGTTTTTGATTGGCTCATTTCGTTGACAACCACATTTGAGGGTTATTGTGTAAGGGTAGTTTAGGCCATCATTGCTCAAGACCTAGCTCATGCTTCAAAAGGTAAATCACTTGCTTAACCTTGTTTGAAGAGTTTTAGTGCACACACACTCTCATGCATGTTTTTGATCATATTTCATGAATGCTTAATTGTCATAATTGTGTGCCTTTTTGCCATAATTCTTGCTTGAGTGTTTGATGCATTTTGTTTGCCCTTAGAAGAGGATTTTCCCCTTGACTACGGCAGGGACCGCTCCCTGTGCATTGCCTCCGCCGCAGTATGCACAACGGTGTTCTCCAGGCGCTGCACGCTGCTGCTACCGTGACTTGTGCACGTTGCATGCACAGTGTTCTCCCAAGCGGAGTTTCTCAATGTTGCACCGCTTGCTCTACCGTGGTCTGGACATTTTCTGTACCGCGGTCTAGACAACGGAGATTCCCAGGCGATGCACCGCTCACTCTATCGCGGTCTGGACACTTGCCTTGGTCGCAGCATGCACAACGGTCATGACGGGAATCAGTTGCCCCTTGTCCAAAACGACACCATTTCGTGTAGGGCACATTATATATATGTTCTCTTCTCTTCTCTTTGTTGGTGTGAGTCCAAGAAGCCATATTTACTCATCAAGCTTTCCTTTAGAGAGAAATTGACTCCAAGAGAGAGAGAGCTCCCAAGAATCCATTTTTACTCAACCAATCTTCAATCCATGAGCATCTAGCATCTTTTTGCATCTTCTAAGCATGGATTCCTTTTGTTTTAATTGACTAGGTAATCTCTACATGCCCTAGAACTTGTTGTTTCATTACTAGGCCATGTTTACCTAGGAATATCATTTATTGCCTATTGATTGTATGCTTTTATGTTGAATTGCATTTATAACATTCTTGGGTTGTTGATTGTTGGTTGAGATTTATATTTTTTGATAGCTAGGGTTTGTGACCATTTTGTCCTTATAGCTAAATCTTTATGCTTTGCATTTAGATATTGTTTAGGACTCACTGATTGCATTTTGTGATTGCATTATAGTCCTTGCCAAGCTTAATGACAACTTGTGTTGATTGGCTCTTTGTTTGATATCTTGGGTATATTGTTGCATAACTATATCTAGTTAAGTCTTTATGAACATTCATTTAGACATTGATATCTAGAAATTGTACTTAGTGACATTCTTAAATTCCTAGATAAGCATTTAGTGTTGCCTAGCATTACTTGCATGTTTGAATATATTATCATATTCGCATAGGTTGTTGACTCTTTATTGAAGTTAAGTCTTGTGGCTTCGGTGTGAAGTTGCACAAGCAAGGGAAGTCTTGCAACCAAGGGTGGGTTGACAAGCAATTGGTCGGGTGCCGCTGTAAAAGGCCCAATGGGGTAGAGTAGGAGGCGTTCACGCCAAGAGTAGTGTATTAGGGGATATCACTAGGGACTGAACCAAGAGTGGTGAGTGGCGGTGTCCATAGCCTGAGGTTGTCGGGAGTGAGAGTCCGAGAATCACTTGAAGGTGTAACCCTTTACTCATTTAGTGGGTTTCTGTGATAGAGTGTGGCGCACTTAATAGCCCGTGGTTTTTCCCATTTGGAGGGTTTCCACGTAAACATCAAGTGTTATTTATATTTCCGCACTTTATACTTGATGTTGTATGTTTGTTTTATTTGGTGAATTTTGAATATTGACTAATCTAGAAAAATTGGTAATTAACTTGATTTCACCCCCCCTCTCTCTAGGTTATAGACACACGTTTTTAGGGAACCTTCAAAGTGAAAATAGAAAAGAAAAAAAAGTTTTAAGTGTTCAAATTTTTTTCAAATTTTATTCACAAAAGGATTCATTAAAATGGATGGATTTCATCAAATACCTTACAAAAAGTTAAAATACATAAAAGATTCTTTAGAAGACGACCATTATATTTTATCGTGTGGATGATTTGGACATTCTTATATATATATATATATATATATATATATATATATATATAGAGAGAGATTCTCTCATAAAGCAGTTCTTTATTTTTTTTTTAAAATTTGTTTACAAATAGATTTTAAACATTTTATTGAACTTATTCATAATATTATAATTGTCTATGTTTTATACCTCTATTCTTTAATTTATTGTTTTGTTTTGAGTTAAACTCTTTTCTTTTACGTTCATTTTCTTAGTTTTCAGCTATTCATGTCATAGGAGACATGATAGGGAAACATGATAACATTGAGCGTATGTTACAAGCCTTTAAATCTCTAGACGTCCCTAGTAAGAAGAGTTGTGTCTCTTGAGGGTTAATTATCAACTGCGATACTCATAAACACATGACTCAAGACTCAAACAAAATAAAAATAAAAATGACAAAACAAATTCACATACCAATAAGAATCGAAGCACACACAACACACTTACTCAAAACTAAAATTATGCGATCAAGTATATCATGTCTCAGCCATTAACAAAACATTCTCACCCTGCAAACAACCATATTCAAATGCCATGGAGGGAATTCGTCTCAACTCTAGGTCCTCACAAGAAATCACTCAATTTTCACTCGGAACCTAGGCATTTGCATATGAGAAAGAATTTATGTACAAGAAAATCAAATTATATATCGCATATGAGTATATAGTAGAAATAAAGCTAAGATTTATGCAAATATATCTCATGAATGGAATCAAATATGAAGAACAAGATATAGAATGCATGCTTACCTCAACTCCCAAGCTAGAATCCCTAAAAGATCAGTTAGGTTATTTTTGTTGTTGTAATAGGGCCTTCGGTGGGGGATCAATAGAAAGAACATAAAATGATTGCAAAGAACCAAAGATCATGTTAAGCTACTTCTCGTGGTACTTTAACACATTGATAGCTTTCTTTGGTTGATAATTTCCTTTCTTTTTTCAATTGCATCCAGGCTTCTTCATCGTTGTTTCAACTTCTTTCAAGCAAATTCTTCAATTTGAACACCTCATCCTTGCTCTTTCCTGTCTACTTCCTTTGAATGCTCTTTTATGTATTCTTTTTTTTGTTTTTTCTTTTTAACATTTTCATTTTTTAAAACATTTTTTTCTTTTATAAGAGCACTTTTGATTCCTTTCTTTGTCTTGGTACATGCATGCTTTAGAGCTTACCCATGCTTATCATCTTATTTTATTCATCTTCATCTTCAACTTCAACTCAACGTGATCCCAATCTATAATGTACGACCAATATATATTGGATTAAAGGGAAAAGATTTTTGTAGGTAATGAAAGAAAATGCTTAGAGGCCATTTCGTATTGGGTAATGTTTACATGAGAATGAGAATCTGATAACATTCCCATGTTTGTTACTAGGTTTGCGTTTTTTGATTCTTAGGAAATTTATTACCATGAGAATCACTTTACCCTCTATGGGGATAATGTGAAACCCACCCCAATGAGTTTCAGGTGCCCCTCTATCTGATTTCCATTATGTGACCTACACCTATTAATTATTTCTTACATTTTCTCACTCTCCAAACACAATTCAACTTTCTTCAACAAATTTCATAAATAAAAACCAAAAATTAATTCCTCAAATCCAAATGAATTCCGAAAATCCAAATCAAATGTTATTCATCCAAACTTCTCATTCAATCAAAACCACATCAATTTCAAAAATAAATAAAAAAACCTAGAAATTCAACCTGGGAAGATTGATTGCTCCTTCTTGCTAGGCTATATCAACTCTTCTCAGCTTCCGTAGAACCTCTTCGTCTTCCGGAGATGATGTGGCATCAGTGTTAGAGCTAGAGTTTTGCTGTGTCAAGGAAGACGACGACAAATTGAAGATCAAGCACAATACGTGGAGGCAGAGTAAGAGGCCGGCCAGAGATCAAGCACCATCTCTGTCTCACTGTGATAGAGCAGATATGGGTTTCTTTGGAACAAAGTTTGAGCAGATCAAGCACCATCCATCTCCATTAAAGGGGTTTGAACGGCCCATATTTGGTATTTAAAATATATTTTTTTCAAAGTTTATATGTACAATGACTTTAAAGCTGCGATTCATCCAACAAAATTAATAAAAATCTTAGTTTATCCATCTAACAAAAGCTAAGATCTCTACAATGTTTATCATTATTTAAAATAAATATTTTAAAATATATCTTATTTATAATTTTTTTTAATCACCTTGAAAATTAGTTTTGATATGTTTTTATGTTTAAAGACAAAAATATTCCCATGAGCAACCAAACAAAATTATCTAATATTTTTAGAAAACTGGCACAATATTCCCATGCACAACCAAACACATGTATTCCAAGGATTGACATTAGTACGTTAAACTTTTCTAGGAATCACATTACTTTGATTACTCCAAACCAAACGGCCTTTATAGTGTATAGCTTCAAAAGGGATAATGGAGCATTAGGTCGATAAATGTTGACATTTAGGACCTCTAATTCCTTTGTTTTATGTTATGTTCTTGAGGAAAATTGAATATTTTAACGTATTTGTTGAGATTTTATAGAAGATAACTCTTGGAGTGAGTTTGAAGATAAAAAGCTGATTTTAGAGAAAGTTTGGAGAAATGCCTATGCAGTACATCCAACTTGTGAAGACCATGTCTCCTTCCTCAAATCAAACCAAGTTGTGATATATGTTTTCAGAGAGGCCTGGAACTAGCTTCTGGCACAGTTTATAGTTCATCAATCCAAGTTTTGTAGAGGTTGTTATGGCCATTTTAGTGACTAGTGGTCAGAGCTAAAAAGTCTTCTACAGGTCCTGACATGGAAGAATTCTGAATTTGTTTAAAATTAAAAGAAAGCTTCCCAAATCAAATCCTAATGACTCTAGAAGATCAAAATAGGTTGATACACTTCCTAAGCTCAAACTTGGAA
This sequence comes from Dipteronia dyeriana, assembly GCA_032871835.1. Classification (NCBI taxonomy): domain Eukaryota; kingdom Viridiplantae; phylum Streptophyta; class Magnoliopsida; order Sapindales; family Sapindaceae; genus Dipteronia; species Dipteronia dyeriana. The sequence continues at coordinate 25,780,094 of CM065296.1, forward strand.
TTAATCATCAAAAAGGAAATCTAAATTAGAAAAGGATTCCCATTCTTTATTTAAATCTTTTTTCCTACGTGGTGTGTTTCCTACAACAAAGCAAATTGGGAATCTACAAGGAAAAATCACCTATAAATACCAAGTGTTTTCTAAAAGAGATTCATTGGTAGAGAGTTGAAGATTGTAGATTGAAGATTCTATCAATATTATCTTCTTCTACCTTTCTTTAGATTAGATGTTTTAATTTATTTTTATAGTTTTCATTTCTAGCTAATTTCTTTATTAGTTAGGGCTAACTTTAAGCCTTAGACATTATTCTAATTTCATAGGCAAGTGTGTTTTAGTGAATTATTATTTTCCTTAAATGATGATTTTAATTTCTCCATAAAAATTGTTTTTCTATTATCTTTGTTTCTTTGACTGACCATTTTAGGAGCATGATTTTAGGATCTATGTTGTAAGGATAAGTCGGATACCATACGAATCTATCATTGCCTGTAACAATTAATTGAATTACGACCCAATTAAGAGAAGCTGATTCGTGAATAACCTTAAATAGATACCATGTTTTAGGGTTCATGTAATATTCATATTCCCTTTGTTCTTAATGAATCTCACTTATTAAATCTAAGTAGACACCATGCTAGGTTATAATTTGGAATAAAAGTATTTATGTAAACACCATGCAACTTACATGCCAATTAAGAGAGAATCATACAGCTTGAGTGAGACACCATCACGTTACCGTGAATATGTGTGTGTGTTAAATGTCTTCGTTTTTATATTTTTAGAGTGTTTTAGATATAAACTCAATATTTTAGTAGGTAATTAATTCTTTGTAGGAACGATCATTGCTTTTCCGCTATGCTACCATTTATGATTTGTGCACTTACAAGGTTTTTATTATTTTTGTTTGCCTATTTGGCAAATAACAAGTTTTTGGCACCGCCACCGAGGAATTAAATTGCTTACTTTTATTTTGAGTTTAGTTTCCTTATTTGTTTCTCTCTCTGTTTTATTGTTTTTTAAGGTTTATTTTTATTTTTCTTAGGTCTTTATTTTTTTTCTTTATTTTTCTTTATATTTATTTTTGGTTTAACATGACTCATCAAAATGCTACGATGATCCAAGTGGCTTTAAACAACCTAACGAGGCCCCTTAAAGATTTCACAATCCCTAGAGCATTGGACCAACCCTCGTGCATCACTCTTCCGTGCAATAAAAATGTCAATTTCGAGATCAAAAGTGGTACAATTCATCTTTTGCCACAATTTTATGGGAAACCGAGAGAAGATCCTCACATCCATATAAAAGTTTTCTTCACAGTTTGTGCTACAATTTTGAATGAAGCTGTGAGCGATGAAGAGATTTGGTTGAGGCTGCTTCCGTTCTCACTTAAAGAAAAAGCTAAATAGTGGTTCTACTCACTTCTGAGGGCTTCAATTGCCACATTGGTTGAGCTTGCATCAAAATTTCTTACAAATTTTTTTCTAGTTCAACGAACAAGTTAAATTCAAAAGGAGATTATGGGAGTGCGACAACTCGACAATGAGCCATTCCATGAATATTGGGAACGATTTCAACGCCTTCTCAATTCTTACGCACACCATGGAGTATAAGATTGGTAGCTTATGCAATATTTTTATGAATGATTACTTGACTCTAAGAGAATAATGGTAGATGCAACAAGCGGAAGAGGTTTGATGAACACGAGTGCCTTGAAAGCAAAATAGATATTTGAGATTCTTTATGAGAATTCTCAACAATTCAACTACCAAAGAGCTCCACCAACGAAAGCCAAAGCATATGAGGTAAGTACAAATGATAGTGAGCCCTAAATTGCTAACTTAACTAAATTGGTGCTGTAATTGATTCCAATAGCTCAAGTGTGTGCGGTATGCACAAATCATGGACATTCATCGAAATCAAGCCCAATTTTAGATGGCTATATGGAGAAGATAATAGAAGAAAACTACATGCAACAAGGGAACAACTCATTCTCCAACACTTACAATCAAGGATGACATCGATATATGTAGCTACAAATGCAATACCAATTCGTGCCTCAACAACCCGCACCTCAATAATCTCCAAAACAAGGTAAGTCTATCAAAGTACTAATTGAATATTTGGCACTAAGTGCTCATTCTTTTATGCAGGAAATGAGATAATCTATCGAGAATGTTGAGAACCAAATTGGACAAATAACAATCTTGCTAAGCCAAAGAGATCAAGGAAGACTTCCAAATTAAGTGACTCAAAACCCAAGATACAACATGGAATCATGCAAACAAATCACACTCCAAAGTGGCGAAGAGTTGTGGAACGAAGAAGAGGAGGAGATTGAGGCAAACGAAGAAGAGGAAGGTCATGAGAAAATTCCAATAAGTTTCACGAGTTACCCTGCGACCCAAACCGTGATCCAAGGTCATACCAAAGCTTTATTGATTGAGCCTTACCCTAAAATTTTTCCAAATCATGATGAGATCCCCTCAAATACTACCGAAACCATGCACTTGGTTAAAGAAATTCCTCCATTTAGAGATAAGAGAGGTGGACGAAAAGAACCATAAAGAGAAGAAAACTTTCATTGATGAGATTTGCAATGAAAATAATGATGATACATTTGAGGTGAATGATGTGAGCAAGGATCCTGAGCCGGATTGAAGAGATGAGCTAAATGTGTCAAGTTAAGATGTTAAACCAAGTGCTAGGTGGGAGACAACCCATACGGGTTTTACTTTCCTTTTATTTTTATTTGTGTCACTCGTCCTTTCCTAATTCTTTCATTCTATTTCTTATTCATACATTGAGAACAATGTTTAGATTAGGTTTAGGGGTGTGGTTTAATTTTTTTTTTGTTTTTGTGTGTTTTTGAATATTTGAGTTTTCATGTTCTGTTGGAGATATTTTTAGGTTTTTTTTTCTTTAAAACCGTACCTTTTGGCAAGGATATAAATTTTTTCGTCTATGGTGAGTTCTTTAATTTTTTTGATACAAATCCAACGAAATAAAGAATGTAAAATTCTAGATGGTGGTTTAAAAGTTATGATTGTTTCTTTGACCAAAGGTCAGAAGCGATGCTCTGTTTCACGAATCCGTGAGTGCGTTGTTTTCATAGTTTTTTTTTCAACTTTTCCTTAATCAAATTTTGAAATATTTTATGAATGAAAAGTGTTTGTTTGCATGTCAATTTTCTTGTGGAAAAATTTAGTTAACTTTTATTAAGTCATTTGAGTGATATGCATCAATTAACAGTCATAGGTTGATTTCGAAAGTCATCATTTTTTTGGAATATTTGCTCTCCATTTTTAGATGCTTCTTTTGTGTGCTTTTAGAGCCGAAATGTATTCTTTAACCACTGAGTTTAGACTAATGTTTTTCCAGTTAGAGTAGTGTATTGCATTTTATAAAATTTATGGCATGCTCTTGATGTGATAGTGGATAGGATGCTTAGTTGGATTGTCATGATTAATAGTGGAGACTACCCTTGTGAGTTCACTAAGCCAAAATGCGTACATAAATGACATTATATGAGGGTTTTGTATTTTCTACTCCTAAACACTTATAGGTAATTAGTATTACAATTGATCTCAGTAGGTTTTGCATTGGATATTAAAAAACATTCATTATCAAAAGGTATCACATGTGGACTTTTTTCTTGATTTTGTTGAACCATTAGAAGTGCCATAGGCAATATGTGTTTAATCTACATAAAAGGCCTTAAATTTTCCTACCCATGCATGAGCTCCATTAGCCCATTTGAAGCCAAACACTTATGAGCCTTTTTCTTTCATCACCCACATAATCCTTATCCCTCATACCCATTATATATTGGCCGTACCCTATAGCTTGGGATCATGTCGAGTAGAAGAAGATCAAGAAGAAGATGATGTTCAAGTTCAAGATGAAGATGAAGAAAAGAAGAAGAGAACCATGAGTAAGTTCTATGGAATGCATGCACTAAGGTATGGAAAGGAATAAAAAATGCTCTTCCTAAAAAAAAGGAATTGAAGAAGAGCAAAACAGTGAAAAAAGAAGAATGGAGAATGATGGAAAGAGAAGATGAACTCAAGTTGAGAAGTCGAGTATTTACAGTTGAACAAATAGATGAAAAAGCTTGGATGAAATTACAAAGAAGATTCAAAGGAGAGATATCCACGCATCGACATATCACGATACATCTCTTGGCATGATCTTAAGCTCTTTGAATTTCTTTTTTTCCGTTTTTTTTGAACCTTCATCCAATAGCCCCGCTACAACCAAAGAAAAGACCTAATTGATTTTTTGGGAATGCTAGCTTGAGAGTAAAGGTAAACATATGCTCTATCTTGTTCTTAATGTATGATTCTGCTCATGAGATCTTTTGCATACAAATCAAGTGTTCTTTCAATGTTATATTTATATGCGATTATAACTTGAAACTTCTTGTGCATAACTTCATTTGCATGTTGATTGTTGAGTGTATTTGCCTAGGTTCTGTGTGAAATTAATGAGCGATAACTTGTGAGAATTAGAGTCGGAACAAATTATATCTATGGCATTTGACGATGTGTTTTTGAAGTTAGAGTGTCTTGAGTATGGACTTTCATTAAAATGAAGCAATGCATTCAAATTTGTGGCATAATTTTAATTTTTTATTTAGTGGCTTTAGCATACATTGACTTTGAATGGTGCATGTGAGTTTGCATCCTGATTATTTGGTTTTTCTTAGAATTATGTTTGTGGGTAGCATAGTTGTAAACCAATAAGAGACTATAATTCCTCCTACTAAGGACACCTAGAGGTTTAATGGCTTGTAGCACACGCTCATACTATCGTGTTTCCCTACGAAAGTGACCTTGTTTAGATTAGTTAGTTTTTCTATTTATTTTTATTTTTTGTTTTTTATTTTTTGTTTCTGTTTTGCTCGAGGACTAATAAAAGTTGGGTTTGAGGGTATTTATTAAGACTAGCTGGAAGGAAGAGCTTGTCTACTCGTGCCAATGGGTTCTCAATAATTTCTTATGGGTACGTGATTGGTCGATCTGCAAGCTAATGGATGTTGGTTTCATCTCCCCAAAACCTAGTTGTTTAAACACAGAAAAAGACATTAGATTAATACTTGCTCCCAAATCACACAAAGCTTTATTAAAAAAAAAAAAAAAAGCTTCCCAATAGTGCAAGGGATAGTAAAACTCCTTGAATCTTTCACTTTAGGTGGTAGCTTCTTTTGGAGGATCGCCCTACGTTCTTCGGATATCATCACTCGTTCATGCTCAACGAATCGTCTCTTGTTGGTGTATACTTGGGAAATTTAGCATAACTTGGAAGCTGTTTCACTGCATCAAGAAAAGTAATATTAAGATTAACTTTCTTAAATATTTCAAGAATTTCAGAAAATTACTCATTATTATCATCCATACAAAAATTTAGATCATAATTCATTAAAATAAATAGATTTCATAAATGTTCTTACTTTATGTTAAAATAATATATCCATTAAAGAGAACCACCATGTATTTTATAGTTGAGTTTATATTTATATTTGGGCCTAATTCACACACCAAGCCTATCCGTTTGAAACATGAGAATGCGTGTTAGAGTTTTTTTTTTTTTTTAATTTACATAAATTTAGGTAATTTTAGGAAAGAGGAGAACACAAACCCATGATTTCATTGCATCCATGTGGAAGATTCTATCACTTGATCAATCTCATCTTATCACTTGATCAATCTTATCTTGTCTGTCTGTTAGAGTTTATATGTTACCGTTTACAGTTGACAAATATAATTATAATCTTATCCTTCTCTAGCTTACCAAATGCCAAATAATACTCTGAGCACGCAAAGACTACATTATAGATAAATTGTTATCATATTTTGAATAAATTTCAATCGTTGTCTCGAGATTTTCTATAAATTTCATAGAAATTTCAGGATAAATTTCCGACATTTTAAGATGAGGAAAATGATAATTTTCAATAAAATTCTCCATGCATTTATCGTAGCATCGATCCCATATATATGCGCACAATCATGAGCATATATTTGTTTTCCTTTGATTGTTTTTTTTTAAAAAATAATAATAAAGTTGTTAAAATGTAAAACAAATAGTGAATTGTAACTATCATAATGCAAATTGAGATAAGATGAATCGTTTATTATTATTATTTAAATAAGAAATAAATGAATTTTTTGAAGAATGATATAATTAGATCTCGAGAAAAAAAAGGTGTAAAAATAAATATCATTGGAATTAAAATACGATTCTCACTCAAAAGTGGATTAGCACATTCTCATCACATTGAAAATTACAAATGATAATTTTGTTAATTTTAATGAACATTAAAAGCAACAGATATTTGATTTTTTTTTATGTGTCCTTCAGTTTAAGTAGCTAGCTACTTAATTGTCACATGAATTTTTAACGCAATTTTTTTATATATAAAATTGTGGTGCATTTTTAGTAATATATATATATATATATATATATATATAAAATTTATATAAGGACTTTTAAATGTAAAATAAAAAAAATAAAAAATTCCAAACCCAACAAAAAAGGAAGAAAAGAATTTTGGTTTTTGTGAATGTGATCGTGGTCCAACTATTTCCTTCACTTGATGTAGTTTTTTATCACCATGTTTTTTTTTTAGTAATTACAAATAATTAATTAAAGTTGCAGTGTCTAATTGATTGAGAAGGCATTGGAAAAATGGTACTAGAACTATTTATCCTAATACAAGGACATCAGAAAATTAGACGAAATATAAGAAATTTAAGAAAAATAATTTTTATTTTTGAAAAATTCTTAAAGATTTTGATGAACTGGTCATCCATAAAAAACTTAGATCAAAATTGATTTTAATCAATATGATTTTGTGGTAATTCTTACCCAAACAAAAATAAAGAATCCCTTATGATATATATATATATATATATATATATATATATAAAGAATTTCAAATGTAAACCCAACAAAAGAAAAAAAAAAAGAGAATTTTGGGTTTTGTGAATGTGATCGTGGTCCAATTATTTCCTTCACTTGATATAGTTTTTCATCACAATGTTTTTTTTTTTTTTTTTTTGAGTGAGTAAAAATAATTAATGAAGGTTGTGGTGTATAATAGATTAAGAAGGCATGTGGAATATTCAGATATACAATAATAGGCCAGTTGAAGATATGATGGAAAAATATTCCGATGCTTTCATATAAGTTCTTCAGGACTTATTATTCTCTTATTATTTTACTACAACTACATCCACTAACCTTTCTACATTCTCTTTTCATCTCCTTTATTATTATTATTATTATTTTCAAAAATTATTTCACTTTCAAACAAATCCCTTTCTTGCTCGAAATATCATGACTTCATTTTAGCTTTTAATAAGAGATTACATCAGTTATTTTATGAACCAACCAATCTGGAATTTGTTCCTTCTTTTAAACCATAAAACAAATATTCAAAATTGCCAATTATTATGACCTTGTCGTATATGCAGATATTAAATGTACCTAAAAGAAAAATCATTGAAAAGGAATTTTTTTTAGTGATTATAAAACCGCATATGATATTATAAAGAGGTTAACTTTGACGTCTTGTACCATGTTTAGAAGTGCTTTTGATTTCTTTTTATTTTCTAAAAAAACAAGATGTGAAAAATGAGATTTGTTTTTAGAGGTTATGCACGACTTATGCCTGCGAACACAAACTTTTTGTTTATTATATGATTATTTGCAGGGGCGGACCCACCCTCGGATGATACCAACTCAAATTTCAAAAATTATAAAAATTGGTAATTATCCGGTGACCATCAAATTGATGGCACACTATCAAAATGACCACTAAATTGAAAAGTTGTTCTAAAATGACTATTTTTAACTAAAAGTGTGACACTAATGACAATTCCATCCAATTCCATCCAATAAGCGTTATTTTTTTAGTAAATAAGGGGATGCCATTAATTTATTTAAGATTCTTATTTGGAAATCATTATTTTATTTTATTTTTTGAAACGAATATTTTCATTTAGTGTGTTTATATATATATATGTAAAAACGTGTTTTGCAATCAAACCTGACTGGTATAAAAGAAAACAGAAAGTTATGTTAGAATCCGAGGCCCGTGTTTCACACAGTGTTCTTAAGACAATTTTACCGGACAACACCGTATATGTATTAGGCGATTGTCTCCCAGGATACAACGGTTCAACAGTGGTAGGCCTAAGCATTATTCACTACCAGCGAACTCAAACCGAGTTTTGAACTTACCAAGAAAACAGAGAAGAAAAGAATTCGGCTGCTCAAAAGAAAACTGGAATTCTTTTTGTGTGTGTTGAACAAAATATTAGAGATATTAAATATCCAAACCGAAACACTAGGGTTTTGGGATTGATTAGGGATTATTTTTGGAAAATTCGTTTTTGATTTAATAAGGAAATAATTTAATTAGATAATATTCTCCAAAGAGATTTATTTCTAATTAAAACACGATTCTGTATTCTTAGTGATCAAGTAAGAAATCAGAATCCAAATAATTAAAGGTTTCCTTATTCATCAAAACAAAAAACGTTGACTTAGGGAAGTGGCAAAAGGTCAATTGGACTCTTACGGTCCAATCGGAGAGGCATTCGTGTCCGCAGGTCGTGTCCACACACGAGTCGTGCATTCAAAGGTTCGGGGTCCATGATTTGCACCCCCCTGCACGCGCGAGAGAGAGCCTCTATGCCACACACATGTTGAAAGCTCATATCACTCATTCACTTATAAACTACTTATAAATGATTTCCCTAAGCAATGTGGGATTCCTTTTAATCCCTACACAATGGGTCCACTTTGAGACTCAATTTCTCATTCACCCATTAACCATTTTGTGAAATTGAGTATACCATTTCGAAGTTCTCACGGAGGAGAATTCGAATCCACTTTAATCTTCCATTTCTATGGAATTTATCATACTCAATTTTTGCTCTCAAAATGAGAGATTATCACAAAATTTCCAACAATATATATATGTATGTATATTACATTTTTGAGAAGATTAAGGCTACGAAATCTAAAAAATCTAAAATATAAAAAGAGACACGTGTATTGATCTAAACCATATCTTTTGATTTTGAAACGAATAATTATATTTAGTGTGTATATATACGTATAACATATCTCAAACATAAATATATATTGTTATTGGTAAATTCTGGATTATGCGACACATCAACAAAAAACTAGGGTCGGGAGGGGGGGGGGGGGGGGGGGGGGGGGGGGGGGGGGGGGGGTCACTAGAAGACGATCAGGTTAAGTCAAACCAAGTGGGATGGAAAAAACCCGACCAGTCCCTGATTAAGATAACAAAGATGATCGGGTTACTAAATCCGATCAGTTCGTTAAGATGGTCAGGGCCAGGGTCGGGTATAATCACTGATCAGGGGAAACAAGAATGATCGGTAAAATAGACGATTTGACGCGTGACACGTGGACAACACCCAGATTCGATGGAATCACGACTCAAATACGTTGAAAAATAGTGATTTGAACAAGACTTCTGGAAGCTCACCTTGATGAGGACACAAACTTCCTTATAGATATCAGAGTCCAGATTAGGAAAGAGATCAAAAGACAATTGAAATACAAATCAACTCAAAACAGAAAAGAAAGAGAGCACGATTCTAAGAAGTTAGAATTTCATTAAATGACAAAGACTTTCCTTATGCGTACATTAATAATTAGGAATCTATGCATGTATAAATAGACCCTAAAAATACCTATAAGGAGGTGAATGCAATTTGATTAGAAGGAAAGTGAGAGAGCTTAAGTGTGTAATATTCTTTTAAAATAGTGAATTTTTGTGGTTGTTGTTGGCAATCATGGACGTTTCCCAGCATTGAGGTTTTACCACGTAAAACTCTGTCTTATTTATTTTCCATTATTTTTCGTTTGTAACTAGTTGTTATTTTGCATTAATTGTGTGACGGGGGGTTAATACATAAATCACCGTCAACAACTGGTGCTAGAAAAAGGGGGTAAACCTCCGATAGTATTTGGCTTACATGATTAATTTTGAAAAAAAAAACTAGCTAAGAGGGATACCATGGACACTGGTAGAGACAGAAGTTCATCTCCTCGCATCGTTGATGCTTCACGTGATGCCAATGTCTCTGATCCAGTTGATGCCTCCATTATAGGAGAATATCCATCCTTAAGGACCTTGTCATCCACCAGACTTGATGCTGTTACATCGATAGGTGCAGCAACCGGGATCTTCTCGGAATTGTTCAAGCAAATTTAGGAGTCCTTGTGAAAAGTCATTGAAGATGCTTCCAAGCAAGAGATTAGCATATCAGCTTCGGCTAACCTAAGTTCGCCGTATCAACACTCCACACCGATTGTGGCTCAAGATCCTAAGGTGCCCTCCGAGATAGTAGCGATCACTCTAGGAGCACCCTAGAAACCTGGAAGAGATAAGGCGGAGCATCGTGAAAAAGGTGACGTTCGTACAGAAAAAGGAGACCGAGAAGATCGGGAAGCAAGGGAACACTGGAATCTAGTTCACGGGAAGATGTAAAGAGGTACAATGGAGTAGAAACCTACAATGAACAAGTTCACAGATATGATGGCTGGTAAAAAAAGGTCCCACTCGTATTCTAGTGATGATGAAACAGCCTCTAGAAGGCACAAAGAGCATACCCCTACGGTTAGACGTGACTCTTTCTGTGCCCAGATCAGCGAGTGGGTCTCCCGAGACCCATATGGGCTCACTATTCGTCAGAGGTTTGACGAGCGTGACGAGCCAGAAGAGGAGCGAGAGATTCTCCTTAGGAAGATAAAAGCCTATGAACGAAGGCAGCACTTGGGAAACCCACAGATCGGGAACTTTGGAAGCCCGTTTACCGACTCTATAAGGCAGAATTGTTTTTTGGAGAAATACAGAATACTGTTTGTGGAGTAGTTCAAAGCCAATACTGACCCACAGGAGCATGTGAGGAGGTACCAAAGTGTAATGACACAGTATGATTATGATGATGCCTTCATATGTCGCATGTTCCAGCAAACGTTGGGAGATTAGGGATCCAGATTGTTTGGAGGGCTGTCTACAGGTACCATTAGGAATTTTAAAGAGTTAGTACAAGCATTCTATAGGAAATTCATAGGAAACTTCAAGTGAAGGAAGTCCATATAGGCGTTATCGACCCTGAAGTAAAGGAAATACGAGAAATTGAAAGACTACCTGACCAACTTCTCGTAAGAGGTGTCAGAAGTGCAAGATCCTAATGATGATGCAGTAGTGTTAGCGTTCATCAATAGTTTACAACACATCCATCTGACCATAAGCCTGTGGCAAAGGGGACTTACCTCGTACGCGAGTATGGTATACCATATTGGAGGATATGCCATGGCAGAGGAAGAACAACTAGCCCATGGTGGAGAACTTATCCATTGGGTCGGCCTAAAAGTAGCCAAAAGCACAAGGACGGTAACCCAAAGAATATAGGCGATGGGGAGTGAAAAGGTAGTAAAGGAAAAGGTAAGGATGAACGAAAGGATGACGACAAATATGGTAGCAATTCAATCGGCAATACACTAATTACACTCCGGTGGTTAAAGGGTAAGAAGAAATCTTGAATGTGAAAGAAGATAAGAATTTATACAAGAAACCCCTGAAGTAGTGGAGTTTTGCCAAAAGAGACACCAACAAGTACTGCAGGTTTCACTAGGAGAACGACCTTGAAACCTCCAAGTGTTACCAGCTGAGGGACTACATCGAAAAACTAATTAGAGAAAGACACCTCAAGGACATGATCCTCAGGAGTAGGGATGATCGGTGCAAGAACACCGCAGTAGAGGAGCAAGATAGAAGTCAGAAGAGCCACGTGAGAGATCCAGGTAATGGGGTAATCAATACCATTTTTGGTGGACTATACACCGGGAGTAGTAGTCAAGAAAGGATGTCCGAAGTTAGAGAAGCTATAGATGGTCAGAGAAACCTGGAGGTTAATTTGTTAGGGCCTGATCAAAAGAAATCCAAACAAGGTCGGGACCCAATAATTTTCACCGAAACAAATATACATGCATCAGAAGTAAGGCCGAACGACGCGATCGTGGTGTCGGTTCAAGTAGGATATAGAGAAATAAGAAGGGTACTGATCGACAGTGGAAGCTCGATGGATATTCTAAATATGGAGGTGTTTGACCAACTTGAATTGTAAAGAAAAGACCTCCAACAACTAAAAAGTCCCACTCAGAGGCTTCGTAGGAGTAGAGGTAAGATCGTTGGGAACGGTGAAGTTACCGATGGAGATCGGAAGCTTTCACTGTGTCAAGACAGTATTATTGGACTTTATGGTCGTGAATGTAGAGAATTGACCCTATAATGCCTTACTGGGCCGACCTTTCTTGAATAAGACGAAAGCCTTGACCACCACTTATGCACTAACGGTGAAGTTCCCCATGGAAGCAGGAATGGGAGCCATGAAAAGATCACAAGAGTGGGTGAGAAAGGCAAATCTTGTTGTGTACAGGGAGAAAGTAGAGTCGGAGGTAATACAGGTGTACACCCTTGAGAAGAGTGAAGACCAGAAGATAGATGATGTGGAAATTGGAGCGGAAACTCAAACCCTGTTTGACTTGGACCCGAGGGAGACACCTCCAGAAGATGGGAAAAGCTAGGAAGATGAACCGACCATAGAGGTTGCAATTGATGACCATAGTTCCGAAAAGATTGTAAGGCTCGTGGCTTGGCTGACAATGCAAGTGTAGGATGAGATGGTTAGACTCCTGAAGGTATATAAGGACGTGTTTGCTTGGAAACATGAGGATATGCTGGGAATCGATGTTGGGGTTTATGCCCTAAATATTTAATTTCAAAATGGATTTATGAAATAAATAAAAAGAAAATTTCAATTAATTCTTATTGTGTTGTTTATTTTATAACCTGTGCATATATTTTACATCCAAGATTGCCGGATGTAATCTCGAACTGTGTATATGAGTGTCATATACAGATGGATATAGTAAGAGACGTTTAATTTAAAGAGTCCATAGATAGCAAATAGAACTGCGTACTTTATTTGTGGTTAATCTATAGTTGCGGTCCATTTCATAATGTACGGTGATTCTATTCCGAATCATTCATATGAGATTTAGGAATGGAGGCACCTTGTATGATGTGATCATATAGGAATGGGCCATGATCTATATGAATCTCCCACCAAGATCCGTTTACCGATGAGATTCATATATATCAACTAATGATGGCTATATATGGGTGGTCTTAATCATGAGTGTCTTATCGATTCCTTCAGGTTAGATCGTGGTCTTTGATATACCATGGGTGAGGTTATATGCATTTCCTGATCAATATACTGTATATGTTGGGATTACGGTTTGGCTTGTGGCTGGGAATGTTTGTACATAATAGTGGAATCCACTCCTTCTTGTGAGAAGTATATGGTAGTTCCCTTAAGTGTTGATTTGGAGCTTGGACAATATGAGCGCTCACCTAATTCCGTGAGGAAATAGGATTTATTGTCCATTAGGGAATTAATAGTACTTAAAAGATATATGTAATTAGAGGGGTATAACGGATATTATGCCCTAGCTCTAATTATGAACTACTGTGGAGGATTACACCATGTGTAATAGCTTTATCAATGGACACCGAGTTGTTCGGTCTGTGTAAAAACGTCTACAGTTGAGAGAGTGCAGCTTCAGGTTTTTAGTGGAATAGCACCGAAGTTAATAATCAGGGAATATTAATTAACGAGTTTAGTTAATGATTCTAGGATTATTGGAGCTCAAAATACTATAGGTCCATTAGGTCCCCTTGCTAGTCCGATCGATTTAGATAACAAGGGTCACAGTTAATTAATTGGATTATCTAATTAATTGTGTTACGAAAGTAACACGTATTTATTTTACGAAAGTGACACGTATTTATTCGGGAATTAATTAAATAATGAGATTATATAATTAATGAGTAATGGTGATTAAATAAATTAAATAATGAGATTATTTAATTAATCACTAAATGGAGGGTGTTAGTTGATATTTGATTTATAATTGAATAAAATAATATGATTATTTTATTTTGTTAAATTAAATATTTGAAATTGAATTTAAAATATTTAAATTCAAAAATAGATATTTAATTATCTTTTAAAATAAAAGATATGAGAGATCATTTAAAAGATTCAAATAATCAAATAAAGATATCATTAATTTTTTTATAGATAAAAAAAATATATGAGATATATGTTGATTCTTTGAAAAATAATAATAATGATATACATAACAAACTAAAACGCCACATTAGAGTTTGCATGAGATGCAAACAATGAGTGCGTTATATTAAAGAAAGGGAAAAGCAAAAACAAGAACTCTAGAGCTTTTTGTGTATCGTGCACAGTGACTAAGTGAGTTAAAAAGTGATTCATTTTGGGTGCATGTCGTACATTGTATGTGTAAACAAAAAGAAATATATATATTTATTTATATTAAGTTGCGTGACACACATGAGAAGAAAGAGTTTCTTCAAGTCTTTTCTCTATATCCTTCATTCAAGTTCCGAAGATCGTGGCATGCCCACACCCAGTTACCAGTCCCGGGAGATAGCGAGGAAGATCGAGTGGTTCAGACAGGAGAATATCGTAAAGTGAAGTAGCCTCCAAACATTGGTAAGATATTCTTCTTCTGATTATATAGATTTGAATTTCCTGTATATACATATATTTTATTATTATAATAATTTTGTATATATTCGTTCCGAAAATAATTACGATCTCAAGTTCACTGGTTCCAGATTATGATATGTATAATTTTTTTTAAAAACTTTACTTCTGCTGTATGACCGGTGAACGAGGTTCCAACAATCGATCCAAGGATAATCTCATACTATTTTACGGTTGACCCCGACCGTAAGCCGGTTGTTCAGAAAAGAAGACGGTTTAACTTAGAGAGAAGCAAGTCGATCAAAGAAGAAGTAGAGAAGCTGTTGGCATCAGAATCTATATGGGAAGTAAAGTACCCTGAATGGGTTGCCAACGTGGTGCTGGTAAAAAAGAAAAATGGCCAGTGGAGGATGTGTATGGATTTCACTATCCCAACAAAGCGTGTCTGAATGATAGCCTCTCTCTGTCTCGGATTGACCAGTTAGTGGATGCAATGGTCGGTCACGAGTTGTTGAGCTTCATGGATGCATACTCAGGATATAACCAGATCCGAATGTTCGAACCTGAAGAAGATAAAACGTCATTTACCACCGACTAGGGCCTGTATTGCTATAAAGTCATGCCTTTTGGTCTAAAAAATACTGGGGCAACTTACCAGAGACTGGTGAAAAAGATGTTCACTCGACAAATCGGCAGAAACATGGAAGTATATGTGGATGATATGCTGACAAAAAGCGTAACATCAGAAGAACATGCATGAGATCTCAGGGAAACATTCAGAGTGCTACGAAGGTTCGGTATGATATTCAACCTAAAAAAGTACTTCTTTCGAGTACCTTCGGGGAGGTTCCTAGGATTCCAAGTTCACCAGATGAGAATTGAATTTAACCTAGAAAAAATAAAGGCGTTAGTGGAAATGAGGTCTCCAAGAACATTTAAAGAAATCCAATCGCTAACAGGGTGTTTGGCGTCTCAGAATCGATTCATAAGCAAGTCAACTGACAAATGCCTCCTTTTTTAAAGGCAATTAAGAATGGTAAGGGGGTTAAATGGAATGCTGAATGCGAACAGGACTTCACAAAGATCAAGGAATATTTAGGAAAAACGTCGATTCTGTTTTACCCCCTTGAAGGAGAAGTGCTTTATTTAAGGTCTGTAGCAACGAGTTCAGTGTTGGTTAGACTAGATGAAGGGGTACAAAATCCAGTATGTTATACAAGCAAAGCTTTGTTACCAGCTGAGACAAGGTATTCGCCAGCCGAACAGATGACACTGGCCCTTGTGACTGCAACAAGAAAGCTAATACCATATTTTCAAGCCCATAAGATTGAGATCTATACGGACTGCCTGTTGAAGCAAATTCTATCAAAACCCAAAGTGTTCTGGAGACTGGTTAAATAAGCTATGGAATTGAGTGAGTTTGAGATAGCATATCTGCCCAGGGCCACTATAAAAGGGCAAGTCGTGGCTGACATGATTACATAATTCATCGAACAAACAGTGAGGTGATCAGAATGCTCGAAAGAATGAAGAGTTTGCTTGGAAACTACATGTAGATGGGTTGTCAAATATGTATGGCAGCGAGGCTGGAATAGTCATATCTACCCCAGAAAGTGATCAGGTAAAGTGTGACATACAATTTGACTTCAAAGCTACTAACAACATGGCTGAGTATGAGGCACTCTTGCTAGGGCTTAGAGTGTGCACGGCTTTGGGGGCAGATGAGCTAGAAATATTCAGCGACTTACAAGTGGTGGTAAACCAAATTTTGGACTAGTATCAAGCCAAGGATAACAACATGATCGTATATTTGGGGGTAGCTAAAACGCTACTAGAAAGATTCAAAACGTACAGGATCACCAGCATCCTGAGGAAGGAGAATGAAAGGGCAGACACTTTGTCAAAATTGATATCAGCTACTATTGGTGTACAATCAAAAACCATTCCGGTTGCTCATCTTAAAAGGCCAAGCATCGAGGACTAAGAAGAGATATTGGGGATAAGTGTGTTTGAAGGTGAACAGACCACACGGATGACCCCGATTAGGGAATACCTGGAGGATGAAATACTGCAAACAGAAGCAACTGAAGCAAAACATCTCAGGTACAGAGCTGTTTGATACTCAATGGTCTGGGGAGAGTTGTACATGAGAGGATTCTCAAAAGCTTTGCAGAGATGTGTCTGCCCAGTAGAGGGTAGGCAGATATTAAAGAGCATCCGCTGGGAGTGTGTGGGAACCACTCTGGAGGTAAGAGCCTAGAACACAAAACTCTCAGACAAAGCTTCTACTAGCCGACCCTATTCTAAAATGCTCAGGCAGTTTTGGATCAATATGGGGATTGCTAGAGGATAGCTAATGACATAAAGAGGCCTCCATAACAGTTAAAGAGTCTGTCACCACCTTAGCCGTTTGCCATGTGGGGGCTAGACTTGATTGGCCCGATGCCAACGACAACCAAATATGGGGCAAAACATGCTATTGTGGTTGTAGATTATTTCACCTAATAGGTCGAGGCAGAAACACTGATGCTTATAATCGAAGCCAATATGATGAGCTTCATCAAGAAGAATGTCATCTACTGGTTTGGGATCCTAGACATGATAATTACGATCAACAGAACTTAGTTAGACAGTGACAATTTCAGAAACATGTGTTGGGATTTCGGCATAAAACAATATTATGCCACACCAGCTCACCCTCAGACTAATGGTTAGACAGAAGCAGTAAACAAAATAATTAAGCACATCCTGAAGGAAAAACTAGATGCCAAGAAAGAGAACAGGGCAGACAAGCTGCATGAAGTTTTAAGGGCATACCGAACCACAGAAAGGACTTCAACACCCCCTTATTCACTAGCATTCAAAACAAAGGCAGTGATCCCGGCTGAAGAAATTCACAACTAACAAAGAGTGCATATCTTCCATCCTGATTCGAACGCTAGTAAGTTAGAACAGAATTTAGACGAGTTAGGAGAAAAAAGAGATATGTCAAGAGTAAGGACCGCGGCCTATCGAAAAAGGGTCACTAGATACTATAACTCACATGTCCGAATCAGGAGATTCCAATTTGGGGATCTAGCTCTGAGAAGCGTGTTGCCCAACACAAGAGACAAGTTGGCTGGGACTTTGGCAGATAAATGGGAAGGTCCGTACAAGGTGGTCGGGTTGGCTGGACATGGAGCATACCACCTTGCCTGATCAGAAGAAAGCGAGTTACCCAGGTCATGCAATGCTCAATACCTAAAAATGTTCTACCCTTAAGGGCCCCTCAATTCTTCTTGTTTGTTTCTATTTCTTTAGGAATTGATTTTACTTTGATAGTTGATTATATTATGTTTCATTTTAGCATTCATAAAAGCCTTTTTGAGGGAACAATTTCAAAAATCAAGAATAGTGCTATAAAACCTTGCTTTCCTATACAAAAGCAATCTCGGGGCACCTAGAACCGTTCAGTGTCTGGTGGGGGAACCCGAGGGGCCCAGTGAGGGGGGCAAAAACATATGTCGCAGAGATAATGTTCACTCGCCGAGACTAACTGGGTGCAATGAAGCACTTTTAGGGTGCCTTCAGGTCATAAGCGTCTGATGGGATGCGCCAATAGTTGAATGAGGGATAAGTATTTCTTACCTAAAAACAGGTGCAACTAAGGCGTTTGCTAAGTTAGTAAAATATAAGATGCCCCGTTACAACGAATCTTGATCAACAGACTATTGGGAGACATCCTAATGACCTAATTGACAGATAAAAGACAAGAGTCTATATAAAAGATACCATGTAAATTGGTTATAAAGAACACTTTTTGACTTAAAAGCAGCAAGATGATCGGGGTCTCGAGTAACCGATCAGATGACCCAAGCAAATCCCCCGACCCTGTCTACGCAAGGGCTGTTAAAAGCTCTGTTATATGAAGTTATTTGACCAAAGTTAGGACAACAGACTCAACGAGGCTTGGGTTAATCTAGTCAAATTAAAGAAATCGAGTGAGATGATGTGATCACAACTGAAACGATTAACTTAGATGTGGCTCGTCGCGTATGGTTCAAGTTGATAAGCGGTTACAATTAGTCGTAAAGCATTTAGAAACAACAAAGAGAATAAATTTCATTTTATTTATAGAGTGAGCGATTACAAAGTAGCAATTATAAAAAAATATAATAAAAAAAGGGCTCTTAAGCATTTGGGGCTATAAAAATCTGCGGCCTAGAATTGCTAGGATGAACATCACTGCCATAGTCTTGGCTCAAGTCTCCAAAATTTAGCCAAGTGATGTTATCCCCAAGCTCATCAGCCATGAAGGAAGATTATTCTGTACCCAACAAAGAACCAACATTAGTCCCCTTGGTTAAGGTGCCACTTTCTTCACTTACATGGAAAACCACTAGTGAAGACATTAAAGGAAGCTCCAGATGCATACGATGAGGATCCTTTCCCACAGATCGGCAGTAAGCCCTCCAGTGAATCCTCTGATTCTTTTTTTATTCCTTACAGCTTCCAGGGACTCGTCCTTCTTTGAAGATCTCTCATTGACCCCAAAAAAGGCCTGAGCTGTGGTCAGTCCTCTCTCGAATTCCCTCAATATGACATCATCAAAAGCTGGGGAACTCTTGTAGTGGTCCATATTCTGAACTTCAAGGGCTGACCTAGCCTCCTGAGAAAGCACCTTCATGCTAACTTGTTGTTGCTCCAAGTCCTTGGCTAAGAGTTCATAATGAATCTGAGCCTCCTCAGATACCTGTTGTGTTTCAACTATAACCTACTGAGGTAGAAGTAAAGGTGTCTTGGGCAAGCCGGGTCTCCTTCTAGGCTTTCTGCGCTGCTGTCTCAACCAGGATAACCCTCGACTCAAGTTGAACATTCAGCAATTTAGCCTTGGCAACCCTCTTCTCCAGCTCGGCATTCCTCGTGCTAAGCTGCCAAAGGGTCGTCTCAGATACTGAAGCCCTACTTTGGACGTTGGCTATGGTCCTTCTAAGGGCAAGCTCAGTTGTAGTGTGGGCCTTTAGCTCCTCCTCGTACTGCATAACCTTGGAAGCACTGGCTGAAGAATACTTGAGAGCATCATCTTTTTCAGTAAGAGCCTTTTTTCAAACCAAATATCTCTGCAGCCTGCCTCTTCTAATCGACCAAGGATCTCCAGCACCTCAACGAAAGGTAAGAGTTAAAAAAATCAAAAAGTAGGCGAGCAAAAGATTATGCGGAAGGCACTTACAAAGATTCTGTTGTTAAAAATCATACGGAACCACTCAGAGAGGCTAGATACGGAAGGCACTTATAAAGATTCTGTTGTTGAAAATCATGCAAACCCGTTCAGAGGGGCTAGCAGCCCTAGCCCCCTTCTAGTAACCATTACCAGTATACCCTTCACCGGCCGACATGGAGCGAAGCATGAAGTGGGGGTCAGCCCAAAAATCACTTGAGTGAGGAGATCCAAAAGCTGGAGTATCTGGAATTACCGACGGGATGTATCATTTCTGGCCGAAAGCAGATGTAGACAGAAGAGTCATAGGGTGGGTCAGGCCAGTAGTGTGTGGCATCTGTAAGGCCACAATACTCTCATCAGCCTGAGGGGCAATTATAGGAGCTTCACAACTTTACCAATCGGGAACCTGACCTTCACTGACGTCGTCCTTACGAAGGGATCCAAGTGGTGTAAGAGGGGGTATACCCCCAGATTAGGTTGTTTGGACATCCTCAACTAATTTAACCACATCAAAGGTCCTTAACTTCAGCATCGGTCCAAGCATCAGTTCCTCTGTGACGTCCAACAAATCACCGTAAAAAAAGATCTCATCTGAGTTACGTTCCTTATCATTGGAGTCCAAATCAATTAAGACTATCTGGTGCTTAACCGAAAGCTCCATTGGAGCCTTCACCGGATGGTGTGTTGAGAGACTCATTTGGAAATAATCGGGTTGAATTTGAGAAGGCAAGGGGCAAGTAAGAGGTATTGTTGTTTATGTGGCCTTAGTTGGTTCAGATGGGACAACGAAAGACGTTGAAACCACCCGATCACCCCTTTTCTTTAATCGCTGCTCCCTTAAGATCAATTCAGTTAAGGTCCCCTGATCATCCTCATTCCCCTCATCCAAAGAAATGAGGTCAATCTCCGAGTGAGATGGCAACGAATCGGTATCACTGGTAATCTTTCCCCTTTTATGGATGGCATCGAGGGTAGAAGATCCCTCAACTATCTTTGCCACTTTGTTACTAGCGACATTGTCATCATACCTAGTCCTAGGGACTTTGCCTCTATTTGCCTCCTCTCGACTCCACCTATCCCTTGGGGACTTGTCCCGACTTGATCTTTCCCTACTGGACCTCTTACGGAAAAACCTCTCAATGAAGGTGTGTACCCGACCAGACCTATCTTTAGATCATACCCTCCGACTGCTTTGTGGGGTAAGGGCATCATGACTGCTTGCTACAGCCTGGTCAATAGGATCCGTTGAGAAATCGTGATCAGACACATACATGTTCCACCAAATCATGGTCTAGATGAGCAATTCCTTGAGCAAATTGAGCAACAACTGCTTTCCTACTCACCTGATCAAGGTTTTTATCCTTTTTTGTCCTACTCTCCAGCAATAATGTCTAACTCATAAACTGAAAAAGAAAGGCGTTACAGGAAGTAATGAGCAATCAAGAAATAATATTAAAAATAAGCCACTACCAAGAAAGTTCATAAACAAAGACTTACTACGCCTGCGCCGAGCAGATATCTTAGGAAAGAGTCCCAATTCAAATAACTCATTCTCTAAGTACAGGTTACGGCGGTCCCTGACCTCCCAAGGAGTCTAAGCCGCCCTAACGACCGTGTAAGCCTGTTCCCTGGTCATCACAGACGTAGTCTTGTTCCAACGCTCGGGACTATAAAAATGCCTTTGGACATTACTCCGATTGAGTCGATAAGCAGGGTCAGCCACCACGATCTCACCTTAATCTCCGTTGATAAAGAACCATCTGTTTTTCCAGTATTTGCTAGAAGATGGAAACCCCCATATGAAATCCTTGTGGTCTTTATACATTAGAGGGGAAGGCTTTTCCTTATAACCATGAGAGATCCAGTTGCTCGGTGATGTCGACAAAAGATAAAAAGTTCCGCCTATATCTGATCCACCCAAAGTGTAAATATTACGTATCTTTTGGGGGGTCGGGTGTGTTTCGCTCCAATCTGTCTCCACAAATGCCATAGACTGATCAACACTCGATACAAATTGGAGGTTAGTTGAGCAGGGGTAACACCCACGTCTGCCAAAAAATGGGCAATGAAAGGCTGCAAAGGGAAGGTGACACCAAAAGACAGTATGGCCCAATAAACCGTAACTACACCAAGGGGTGGGTTCCACACTGTGCGATCATCACTGCGGGATAGCTTCACCGAGAGATGGAGGTCGAACCAATCTTTAAACTTCGCAAGTTCTTTGTCAGTCACCAAGTTTATTTCAAAGTCAATGACGCAAGGATGGTCCACTGTAAACCTTAGCATACGAGCTCGCTGTTCCCTAGGGACATCTTTTATCTTCAATGTCTGCAATGTTAGGGTTTATGACCTAAAGATATAATTTCTAAATGGATTTATGAAATAAATAAAAGGAAAAGTACAATTCATTCTTGTTGTGTTATTTATTTTATAAATAATGCATATTAACATCCTGGATTGCCGGATGTAATCTCGAACTTTGTATATGAGTGTCATATATAGATGGATACAGTAAGAGACGTGCAATCTAAAGTTTCCAAAGATAGTAAATAAGGTTGGGTACTTTATTTGTGGTTAATCTATAGCTGCGGTCCATTCCGTAACGTACGGTGATTCTATCCTGAATCATTCATATGAGATATGGGAATGCAGGCACATTTTATGATATGATCATATAGGATTGGGCCATGATCTATATGAATCTCTCACCAAGATCCATTTACCGATGAGATTCATATATTAACTAATGATGCCAATATATGGGTGATCTTAATCCTGAGTGTCTTATTGACTCCTTTAGGTTAGACTGTGGTCTTTGATATACCATGGGTGAGGTCATATGCATTTCCTGATCAATGTACTCCGTATGTTGGTATTGCGGTTTGGCTTATGGCTGGAAAGGTTTGTACACAAAAGTGGAATCCACTCCTTCTTGTGAGAAGTAGATGTTAGTTCCTATAAGGGTTGATTCGGGGCTTGGATAGTATGAGCGCTCTCCTAATTCCGTGAGGAAATAGGATTTATTGTCCATTAGAGAATCAACGGTACTTAAAGGATATATATAATTAGAGGGGTACAACGGACATTAAGACCCAGCTCTAATTACGAACTACTGTGGAGGATCACACCATATGTAATAGCTATATCGATGGACACTGAGTTCTATCCGTCTGTGTATAAGCGTCTGCAGTTAAGAGATTGCAGCTTCGGGTTTTTAGTGGAATAACATCAGAGTTAATAATCTAGGAATATAAATTAAAGAGTTTAATTAATAATTTCGAGGGTTATTGGAGTTCAAAATATTGTGGGTCCACTAGGTCCTCTTGCTAGCCTGATCGATTTATATAAAAAGGGTCACGGTTAATTAATTGGATTGTCCAATTAATTGTGTTAAGAAAGTGACACATATTTATTTACGAAATTAACTGAATAATGAGATTATTTAATTAATGAATAATAGTAATTAAATAAATTAAATAATGAGATTATTTAATTATGTTATTAATCACTAAATTGAGGATGTTTGTTGATATTTGTTTTTGAATAAAATAAGATAATGTGATTATTTTATTCTATTAAATATTTAGTTTTTGAATTTAAATAGTTTAAATTCAATGATGGTATCTTTTAATAAAAATAAAATAAATATTTTGTTTTTAATAAAAAGATATCATGAGGTTTCTTAAAAGAGAAAATATATATCTTATATTCTTTGGAAACTTACCAAAACAAAATATCAATTAAAAAGGAAATATATATATATTCTATAATAAAAAAATGCGGACGCAATTTTTGCATTGGATGCAAAGTGTTGAGTGTGCGTGATTTATCTATTTAAAAAAAGAGAAACACAGAAAATAAGGTTGTGTGAATACAAGGCACAAAAAGACAAAAAGTATTTTTGCTATGTGAAATGCAATTGGCAACCAATTTGTGTGCATGAGACACAACACACGCATCGGTTCGAATAGTTTGGGTTTTGCAAGTGTGTGTTTTGAATCAAAGAGAGAAGCAAGTCGTTGCACTGATGCCAAATAATATTATTATTTTTGCTTCAACTACGAGAAGTGTTCTACGTAGTTTTCTCTTTTGAGAAGAAAGAATTTCTTCAAGTCTTTTTTCTATATTCTCCATTGAAGTTCTTGAGACCGTGACATGCCCACACGCAGTTGCCAGTCCTGGGATATAGCGAGGAAGATCGAGTGGTTTAGACATGAGCATAACGTAAAGTGAAGAAGCCTCCAAACATTGGTATGATTCATCTCTTTATATTGATTACAATTTCCTGTATATACATTTATTTTAATATTATAATAATTAATATGTATAAGTTCCGAAAAGAGTAACGGTCCCAATTTCACTGGTCATAGATCGTTTACGATATGTATAAAACTTTTAAAACCTTACTTCCGCTGTGTGACCGGTGAACGAGATTCCAACAATTGGTATCAGAGCCAGTTTTATTTTCGGAACAGGAAATTGTTTTCGATTCTCTTGTATGTATGACTGTGTAGGCACGATTTAAAATTATTGTATGTATAATAAATTTTTTAATATACAAAAATATATTTGATCGTTAATTATATGGTACTGTAGATTTAGGGTTTATGAGTTGTATAATTTTTTTAAATTTTATTGTATTGTAAGTAAATATAATTGTAACCTGTAAACGAAGAATTGGAAACATGTGCGACAACGAAACTGTTCACTGGCACTGTTCACGTACTGTTCACCAGGGGCATTGTTCCTGGGTATTGTTCACACGGTAATGTTCACGGGCACTATTCATAATGTCTTGCACAGTTCCATTGGCAAGTGTTGCCTAGTGCGTTCCATACAGATTTCCCGTTTTAGATTCATAAGATGAATCAGAGTGACCAGAAGAGACTGGAAGATATCTGAGGTTAAAAGAAGACCAAGGAATGCATTGGGGGTATTTTTGTAATTTTAGATTCTAAATTTTTTAGGTTAAATAATCCGCAGTACTCGGTCAATTCATGTATGCTTTATATTATGTGAGGATAAAAGCATTGTCATGCATAAGTATGTCATTTAGATTAGATGTGTCTACACAAATATATTTGATATGCCATACATGCATCATATCATGATATTTTACGTATTTTTTTAATGTGATTAAAATAGGTAAATACATAATTGGCTATTAAAATGATATTAGTTTTTTTAATTGTTAAAAAACCTGATAATTCCCATTAATATTAATCTTGTTATTAAAGAGTTTAATAAGTTAGATTAATATGGTCATTTATTGTAATTATGATTAATATGATTAATAACCTAATAATAAATAAACCGAATAAAGTGTTAGAGTTTTAATAGTTAAAACTTGGTAATCACTAACATAATAATATGACCTTAGTAAATAGTTTACAAAGGCTTGTATTATTCACTAATAGATTAGATTTTTAATTGTTAAAAATCATTCATAATTTATTAGTTAATTAGAATTTGTTTCTAATTAGTTAATTAGAATTTGTTTCTAATTAGTTAATGCGCTAGATAACTTGATTAAAGTTATTCGTTTAATCCTATAAAGTATAGGTGCATTAACAGTTAATAGAAAACCCTATTTTTAAAATAGTGAGTAGGAGAGGGATATATGATATATATATATATCCAGCGATCTCCATCCTTAGTACAACACCGTGAGATCCGAGTGGGGCATCATGACGGCTTTGCTTTCGTCCTTCCTAAGGAGGCTTTCCACAAAGGTCAATACCAAGGTTAACTTCCTAACGGATAGGATTTTTATGGGTATTTCGGGGTTGACCGACCCAAATGAGCAAGTCTCGAGGTTAAGCTCGTGAGATCTGAAATGGTGGGTTACACTCATAAAGGTTTTGATTAAGTTTGTTAATTAAAAACCTAACTGAATAAATGATGATTGAATGATATGAATAAGAGTTATTCTAGAATATCATTTAATTGAGAATGTCTCGGTCAAACATGTAAAGACTTGACTGACCCTAAGACGACACTTCTTTGTGGTATGTTGGATTGTCGTGGTATAGTAACTAGTTTTAAGGTAGTTCTAGTTCGTTAAACATGTTCATACATCATGTTTAAATTTATCCCAAAGCACTCGCACTTGTTTTAAATAAATGACTGAATAAATGTTTTATTTATTTTAGCAATTATGTCTTCTGCATTACTAAAATTTCTCACAAATGACAAATTAACTGGTGTTAACTACACTAAGTGGGAACTTAATATTAATGCAATATTGGTCACCAAAGACCTCAAGTTTGTGCTTACGGAAGAATGTCCTCCAGTGCATGCTGTCAATGCCACACGAACTGTTCGTGAGGCATACCAACGATGGGTCTTATCTGATGAGAAGACTCGAACATATCAGTTGGCTTCAATGAAAGACATGCTTGTCACAAAATATGAAGTAATGGCTTCAGTAATTGAAATCATGGAGTCATTGCAAGCTATGTTCAGGTAGCCCTCTAAGAAAAAGCGACACGAAGTTGTTCGTTTCGATATGCTCGCTCGAATGAAGGAAGGTACGTCAGTTCGGGAACATGTCCTTATCATGAGTCCTACTTCAACAGGGCAGAAGTCTATGGCGGGACCATTGACGATCTCAATCAAGAGAGTATCATACCAACGACTCTTCCAAAGAGTTTCTATCAGTTTAAGTGCAACTATGGGATGGATAAGTTAAAGTTCAGTCTTACATATTTGCTCAATTAGATCGCTACCTTTGAGTCCTTAATTAAGGACAACAAGGGTAAGACTGGTGAGACAAATTTTTTCGAACCATCTTCCTCCAATAATAAGAAGAGGAAGGGGTCTGCTGGAAAGGCGAAGGGTAAGCCCAAACCTAAGAAAGCCCAAAACAAGAAGCAGTCCGTGAAAGGTAAATATGATTTACTTGTTCTTGAGTCATGTTTAGTGGAAGATGGTTCTTCACCCTGAATAGTTTATTCGGGGGCCACTAACCGTGTTTGTTCTTCTTTGCAATGGACTGATTCTTTGACACAATTAGAGGAGGGAGGCTTCTCAATGCATGTGGTGTCAGGGGATGTCGTGTCGGCATGAGCAGTGGGCGTAATTAGATCACGTTTTTGTAATAATTATATATTGTTGGACAATGTATTTTATATTCCTGGATTTGCACGGAATTTGATTTCCGTTTCTATGTTGTTAGAATAAAAATATTATGTTTCTTTTAATAATAAGTCTATTATTATTGGAAAGAATGGTCTGAATATTTTTTTAGGAATTAATAAAAAAAAATTGTATGTGTTAAGACCGTTAATACATATTACACTGCTCAACACCGAAATGTTAAAGGATGAAAGATCAAAAAATGAACGACATAAAATTTCTTCAGATAATGACACGTATCTCTGGCATCTAAAGCTTTGTCATATCAACCTTGACCGGATAGACAGACTAGTGAAAAACAGACCTTTAAGTGAGTTAAAAGTTGACACCTTACATGTCTACGAATCTTGTCTTGAAGGTAAGATGACTAAGAGACCTTTTTCTGGAAAAAGGCTTAGAGCTAAAGAATCGTTGGAGCTTATACATACTGACATCTGTGGACCGATGAATGTTAAAGCTAAAGGTGGTTATGAGTATTATGTTACCTTTATAGATGACTACTCAAGATACAGATATGTCTACCTAATGCAACAAATGTCGGAAACATTTGAAAAGTTCAAAGAATTATGAGCTGAAGTTGAAAATCAATTAAGTAGAACTATCAAGTCACTACGATCAAATCGTGGAGGTGAGTACCTTGACCAAGAGTTTGAAGACTTCTTGGTCGAGCATAGGATAGTTTCCCAACTCACAGCTTCTAGTACACCTCAGCAAAATGGTGTAGCGGAGAGGAGAAATATAACCCTAATGAAAATGGTGAGATCTATGATTAGTTTCTCATCATTACTAAATTCCTTCTAGGGATATGCGTTACAAACAGCGGCATACATTTTGAAATGGTCATAAAGCTAGTATACAATATTTCTGCATATAGGGTTGTCCAACACACGTGCTGAAGAACAGAAGTGGAAAGCTAGATTCCAAGTCTGTGGTCTGCCTGTTAGTAGGATTCTCCAAGGAGACCATAGGTGGACACTTCTATAGCCTCAAAGATAACAAAGTATTTGTATCGACGAATGCAACATTTCTCGAGGACAATTATATTAGTGATTATAAACCTCGTTCTAAGATTGTATTGAATGAGTTGAAGCCTGGTGAGACTGATGCTTCATCATTCAGAGTTATTGATCCACAAACATCTGAGAGTCAGATGGTTCCTGATTAGGATACACTACCATATAGACATAATGAGAGGGTTATAAGACAACTTGAATGCTATTTAGGTATAAGTGAGGGACAAGATGTTGTCTCTATTGATAGTGTGGATGATCCATTGACATTTAAGAATGCAATGGAAGATCCTGGTAAAGAGGAATGGCTTATAGCCATGAATCTATAGATGGAGTCCATGTACTCTAACTCAGTCTGGGATCTTGTAGAATTACCTGATGGGGTAAAACCCATAGGGTGTAAGTGGATCTACATGAGAAAGAGAGGGGTAGACGGGAAGGTAGAGACATTCAAATTAAGGCTATTGGCTAAAGGTTATACATAGAAAGAGGGGTTCGATTATGAAGAGACTTTCTCGCCAGTAGCCATGTTTAAGTCTATTAGGATTCTTTTATTCATTCCTGCCTATTTTGATTATGAAATTTGGCAACCATAGGGATTTGTGTCTTCAGATCAAGAGCAAAAGGTTTGCAAGCTGCAAAGGTCCATCTGTGGACATAAGTAAGCATCTAAATCTTGAAACATTAGGTTTGATGAAGTAATCAAAACGTATAGCTTCAAACAGATCGTCGATGAGCCTTGTGTCTACAAACGCATCATTGACAAGAAAGTAGTTTTATTAGTTATATACGTAGATGATATCATACTCATTGGGAATGATGTGGGAGTGTTGTCTGATGTAAAGGGCTGGTTGGCTAGCCAATTCCAAATGAAAGATTTGGGAGAGGCGAGTTATGATCTAGAGGTCCAACTTCTAAAGAAGCTTAAGAACAAACTCATAGCATTATCTCAGGCATCATATATCAATAAGATTCTTATGTGATTTTAGATTCAATACCCCAAGAAAGGTAATTTACCTTCCAGGACTAGAGTTCACTTGTCTAAGGAACAGTTTCCTAAGACACCTCAAGAAGTTGAGGATATGAGACATGTACCCTATGTATCGACAGTAGGTAGTATCATGTATGCTATGTTATGCACGAGATCAGACATCTGCTATACAGTGGGAGTAGTCAGTAGATACCAGTCCAACCCAGGATTGGATCATTGGGTCGCTGCTAAGACAATTCTCAAGTATCTTCAGAGAATGAGAGACTATATACTAGTGTATTCAGGGCAGAATTTGATCCCATTAGGATACACTGATTCTGACTTTCAGTCACACAGGGATTCTAGAAAATTCACGTCTGGATCAGTATTCACCCTAGGTGGTGTTGCCATTATGTGGAGAAGTATTAAGCAATCTTGCATTGCTGACTCCACTAAGGAAGCCAAATATGTAATCGCTCGTAAAACTGCTAAAGAGGCTGTGGCTAATACCAAAGAACCAAGAAGCCACAAAATAGGGAATCATATAGAGAGAAAGTATCATCTCATTAGAGAGATAGTTCAGAGAGGAGATGTGATCGTCACCAAGATAGCCTCACAAGACAATCATGCTAATCCATTTATGAAGTCCTTACCGGCTAAAGTGTTTTCGGGTCACCTAGATGGTCTAGGGTTACGAGACATCCGTCACATGCTTTAGTGCAAGTGGGAGAATGTTGGAGTTTATACCCTAAAGATGTAATTTGTTAATGGATTTATGAAATAAATAAAAGGAAAAAGTTCAATTCATTATTGTTGTTTTGTTTATTTTATAATATGTGCATATTAACATCCTGGATTGCCGGCTGTAATCTCGAACTGTGTATATGAGTGTCATATACGAATAGATAAAGTAAGAGACGTGCAATCTAAAGTGTCCATAGATAGCAAATAAAGCACATAAAGCTTGGTACTTTATTTGTGGTAAATCTATAGATGCGGTCCATTCCGTAATGTATGGTGATTCTATTCTGAATCATTCATATGAGATATGGGAATGGAGACACCTTATATGATGTGATCATAAAGGAATGAGCCATGATCTATATGAATGTCTCACCAAGATCTGTTTATCAATGAGATTCACATATTTCAACTAATGATGGCTATATCCGGGTGATCTTAATCCTTAGTGTCTTATCGACTCCTTCAAGTTTGATCGTGGTCTTTAATATACCATGGGTGAGGTCATATGCATTTCCTGATCATTATACTCCGTATATTGGGATTGCGGTTTGGATTGTGGTTGGGAAGATTTGTACACAAAAGTGGAATCCACTCCTTCTTGTGAGAAGTGGATGGTAGTTCCCTTAAGGGTTGATTCAGGGCTTGGACAGTATGAGCGCTCTCCTAATTTCGTGAGGAAATATGATTTATTGTCCATTAGAGAATCAACGGTACTGAAAGGATATATGTAATTAGAGGGGTATAATGGATATTATGACCACGCTCTAATTACGAACTACTATGGAGGATCACACCATATGTAATAGCTATATCGATGGACACCGAGTTGTATCGGTCTATGTAAAAGCGTTTGTATTTGAGAGAGTGCAGCTTCAGGTTTTTAGTGGAATAACACCGGAGTTAATAATCAAGGAATATTAATTAAAGAGTTTAATTAATAATTCCGATGATTATTGGAGCTCAAAATACTGTGGGTCCATTAGGTCCCCTTGCTAGCCCAACCGATTTAGGTAACAAGGGTCACGGTTAATTAATTGGATTGTCCAATTAATTGTGTTACGAAGGTGACACGTATTTATTTACGAAATTAATTGAATAATGAGATTATTTAATTAATGAATAATGGTGATTAAATAAATTAAATAATAAGATTATTTTATTATGTTATTAATCACTAAATGGAGGATATTTGTTGATATTTGTTTTTGAATAAAATAAGATAATGTGATTATTTTATTTTATTAAATATTTAATTTTTGAATTTTAATAGTTTAAATTCAAAGATGGTATATTTTTATAAAAATAAAATAAAGATTTGGTTTTAAATAAAAGGATATCATAAGGTTTTTGAAAAGAGGAAATCTATATCTGATATATATTCTTTGAAAACCTAAAAAGGAATATATATATATATATATATATATATATATATATATATATATATTCTATAATAAAAAAAATCACACACAATTTTTGCATTGGATGCAAAGTGTTGAGTGTGCGTGATATATCTGTTAAAAAAAAAGAGAAACACAAAATCATAGGGTCATATGAACACAAGGCATAAAAAGACAAAAAGTGTTTTTGCTATGTGAAATGCAATTGGCAACCAATTTGTGTGCATGAGACACAACACACACATCGGTTCATATAGTTTGGGTTTTGTAAGAGTGTGTTTTGAATCAAAGATAGAAGCAAGTCGTTGCACAGAAGCCAAATAAATATTATTATTTTTGCTTCAACTACAAGAAGTGTTCTACGTAGTTTTCTCTCTTGAGAAGAAAGAGTTTCTTCAAGTCTTTTTTCTATATCCTTCAAGTCTTTTTTCTACATCCTTCATTGAAGTTCCAGAGACCATGACGCGCCCACACACAGTTGCCATTCCCGGGATATAGCGAGGAAGATCGAGTGGTTCATACAGGAGCATAGCGTAAAGTTAAGAAGCCTCCAAACATTGGTATGATTCTTCTCTTTATATTGATTACAATTTCCTGTATATATGTACATTTTATTATTGTAATAATTAATATGTATAAGTTTCAAAAATAATTACGGTCCCAAGTTCACTGGTTCAGATCGTTTACGATCTGTATAAAAAAATTTAAAACCTTACTTTTGTTGTGTGACAGGTGAACGGGGTTCCAACATGCGAAACTATCTTTAGATCATTTGCTAGACGAGCATTTTCCTTAAGAGAAGCCCTGGAAGTTTTCCTTGTTGTCTTTGACATATCTGAATAAACACCAACAGAAGTGGAACCAAAGGGATTAGCAGAAGAAGGAACAAACCCAGAACGAGCTATAGAATCGTCTACATTTAAAGCAATGGGTTGAGACAGAGGAGCATAGGCGTGAAACCGACCCTAAGGGGTCTATTCGAGTCTGACAATATTCTCATTATCACCAGCCTCAATAGCATGCATGAGAAGTTCCAAATATTTATTGTGAAGAGTGCGGCGGAGATACAGAAGTTTAGGAGCAAGGAAAAGCAAGGATCTGAAGAAGATGAAAAGTTAGGGTTTTTTACAAAGAAGCACAATAAAGTCGTGAGGGAAAAATGAAAAGTCCTAGAGCTATATATAGGAACAAATGACGTCATAAGAACACGTTCACATCACGGTGCACATGGAACGAAAAACACACACCGTTTGAAATTCGAAAAAGTGGCTGAATGATTGCGTTAGCCGAAACGAGTGTGATTGATGTTAACGTTCAGTCGCAAAGAATTAAATGTGCAATTATGAACACCACGACGGAAAATAATAATAAGTTAAACATACTTCGCCGTGTAAGTTCCATTTCTAATGAGATACTTGGTCTTATATGTTTAAGGGGGGTTTTGTTATTGGTAAATTCAAGATGATGCGACATGTCAGCAAAAAAATAGGGTCGGGGGTGCTACATCACTAGAAGATGATCAGGTTAAGTCGATCCAAGTGGGATTGAAAAAACCCGACCAGTCGCCTCGACTAATATAACGAAGGTGATCGGGTTAGTAAATTCGATCGGGTCATCAAGATGGTCGGAGCCAAGGTCAGGTAGAATCACTGATCGAGGGAATCAAGAATGGTCAGGAAAATAGATGATCGGACGCTTGACACGTGGACAGGACCCAGATTCGATGGAATCACGACTTAAAAATGTTGAAAAAGAGTCTGATTTAAACAAGTCTTCTAGAAGCGTAACTTGATAAGGAAACAAACATCCTTATAGATATCAGAGTCCAGATTAGGAAAGAGATCTAAAGACAATTGAAATACAAATCAACTCAAAATAGGAAAGAAAGAGAGCATGATTCTAAGAAGTCATAACTACTCACATGTTCATTAAGAATTAGGGTTTTATGCAAGTAAAAATAGAAGCTAAAAATACCCATAAGGGGTTGAACACAATTTGATTAGAAGGAAAGTGAGAGAGATTAAGTGTGTAATCTACTTTTAACATAGTGAATTTTTATGGCCGTTGTTGGCAGCCGTGGACGTTTCCCCATATTGGGGTTTATTGACAGTGATTTTTGGATAGATCACATGTCGAACAGAATGTATATGAAATCGCAAAATTGCTAATTACGAATAGTTAAGAAAGCAAAAGAAACATGAGGATTTTACGTCGTAAAACCTCAAGAATGGGTAAACGTCCACGGTTGTCATAAACCGGCGAGGAAAGAACTTCACTATGAATAATCAATTACACACTCAGTCTCTCGTGCTCTCTAGAGTCTTAATTTATCCTCTCCTTTCATGGGTATTATTAGGGTCTAGTTATACATGCATAAAACCCTAATTCGTTCTATACAAGTAAATGAAGTTGACGTGTTTGAGTCATTGTATTCGTCTTTCTTGTTTTGCGTTCTTCATGCATTAGGTCTCTTGCCTAATTTGGATTTTGGCATCGATAGGGAAATTCTCTTCCTTATCAAATTGTGCTTTGAGACACCTTATTAGAGTATGACTCATTCTGCATGTATTTGAGTCGTGACCATACGTATAATATCCACGTGTCGATCTGCCGATCATCTACCAAAACCCGACCAAGCCTTATTCTCCCCGACCAGAGGCTTTGACCCCGACCATCTCAATAGCCCCGACCAGGTGTTATGAAACCATATTTGGTCAGCTTAGGTAGGTTCAGGCTTAGGTAGTTTCATTAAGGTTGACTCTTGGTGACGTGGTATCTCTAACTCCCACATCTTCGGGTAGTTATGTTGACTCATCATTCTTCAGATTTTACCAATAACAATATCCCTTTAAACACACAAGGTCGGATAAACAACTGTCAGAAGTAAGTCGCTCGGCTGTGTGTGTTTGATTCACTCTATCATTTTTGTCTTGTAGTCCATTAATTCCCTTTTAATGCACTACAGTTATCAACCACACATATTTCAGCTGATGAAATCATTGCTCATTTTTTTTTAAATTCAAACAGCGAGTGATTTTTCGGTTCTCGTGCACCTTTCCCCACTTTCGGCTAATGACACATTTCTACATGGTGACTTCACTTGCTTGTATATATTTTCTTGTGGCATTTCACTTCTCTTTTTGCGATTCGATGTTTTTCTTTAGCAAAAAACAATCCCTAACTTTATTTTCCTTCGAGCCCCTTGCTCTTATCAGATTTTCCATCTTTTCAAACGTTTTTCAAGGTATGGACCCTATTTTTTGTCATCAATATTTTGAGCTTATTCTTCGTGCCATTGAGGCTGGTGATTATGAGAATATCGCTAGGCTCCAATCCATTCTCTGGGGTCATCTTTCTGCTTCTTACAAACCCACTGCATTAAACGTGGATTATTCTCCTTCCTCTCTGATCTTTCTGACTTTGATTCGGTTGATGTTTATATAGATATGTTGAAACAAAGTAGCTCCAGGTGGACCCCCAGTGCCTCCTCCAAGGGATCTGCATGCGTAGCGATTGACTTGAAGATATCTTTACAACTTCTTAAAATGAAGGATGTACTGCAAGAGTGACAAGCTCGGATGCTGAGGTTCAACGCCGACCATCCCTGTTCATTCGACTCAAAGATAAACGTTGTGACTAAGGTCGAGCTAGCAAAGTTCGAGGGCCGATTTGATCTGACCAGTGCATAAAATTATACTGACACTTAATACAAAATTATCCTCCCCCCGGAACGATCGCTATATATGGGCTATGTTGTCTTAAGAGGTTGCTCTCCCTCTTCAATCTTTTGTCGCTCTATTCCTGGTAAACGTTGGCATTGCTCCCCAATTCTTATCGGGTGTTGATCAGTTTGGGGAACCTATGGAAAAAACTTGGGTTGAAACATCCCCCGACCCCACAAGATATCCGTAACTTTTATACACTGAACCTATCTGACAGTAGGGGAACTTTCTACCTTCAATCCACATCATAGAGCTTGTGGATTCCTTATGGATATAAGGGGAAACCTGTACCCCCTTCGGACAAAGATCATAAGAGGTTTATCTGGGGGTTCCCCTCCTCAAACAAGTAATGAAAGAACAATTGGTTCTTCATTGAGGGTGACTGGGGTGAAGTAGTCGTTGGTGACCCCGTACAAGGGCTGATACGGAACAGAGTTCCAATGCACTTCTGTAGTCCTGAGCATTAGAACAAGACTTCCCCCCTCTCTGACAAAGAGCAAGGCTGATATGGTTGTCAAGGCGGCTGAGACTTCTTGGGAAGAAAGGGATCGCCGTTTTCCTTTATGTTGAGGCAGATTTGATCGAGAAAGGTTTTTTTTCCACGGTCTCTGCTCATCGTAGACGATGTAAGTCACCCTTGCTTTATTTTTAGTATAACCTGACATGCGTGCCTTTCCTCTACACTGATTACTGACAAATCATGCGACACTTTTTCCTTTCAGTATTTGATGTGGACATTATCGCGGGTGATCTGGCTGAGAAAGACAAGAATGTCAATCTGGTCAATAGAAAGGTTGCAACCGATCAGGTTGCTCAGGGAATTGCTCCACCATAAAATGATCTGGTGGAACATACGTATGAATCTAACAGTCATTCCTCTGATTTTCCCGCTGAACAGCTTGGGATGAGTGATCACCATCCTTTTCGAGCTCGAGTCGATCGCTGGGGCTACTCTAAGGAAAGGGCTGATAGGGTGCGGTCTAGCTCTGAGGCATCTGACCAAGAGAAACGTGGTCGAGATAGGTCTGAACAAGAGCATCGGGTAAAAGATGATTCACGAAGGAGGAAATCTCACGAGGCGAATGTGGCAGACAGATCCCTAAGCCATAAAGTAGCTAAGACTGTTGAAGGGTCATCCGCTCAAGATGCCCTTCGTAAGAAGACAAGTCTCCTATTTGGGGTTGACCCTGCATTGCCTATTCCAGTGGTTGATCCAATCATTTTAGAAGATGAGGAGGATCATGAGACGGTCTCTGACCTCATCTCATGTGAACTGCGGTCCAAGAGAATGAGCGATCGGGGTATATCAAACTTGTCATCCATCCCCCCCTGAACAAATCAAGATTACAGACCAGGCGCTTCCTTCCAATGCGTCTTCCCAGGTTCAGGCTGTGCCACCCTCTCAACGCCCTGGGAAGGCTATTATGCAGTTTACCGTTAGGCGTCAGATCATTTTTTCTTACTCTGATGGTGATGGTGGTGGTCTAGACGAGTGGGATAAAGTAGCCAATGAAGATTTCCTTGATTTGACGGAGGAGCAGGCTCTCTATTCTGTTTTGGAATCAGGGGAATGAGCAGCTATACAGTTGGAGAGGGATATCAGAGTAAGTGAGCCTATTGGTGAAGGGAAAATCATGCAATAGAAGCGTAAAATTTATAAATTAGGGTTTCGGTATAAATAAAAACTTTTCCCTTTTTAATAACAAGAACCTTAACCATAGATTAATTGATGTATATAAAAAGTATCGTACATTTTTCTCATGACGATTGAACTAGTGCCGAATTGAATCCTTAAGATCTTCCAATCTAATCACGAACGTGAATCACCTAGGAGTGTGGGCTCCATTTCTCTAAACTATATACTTGAGGATGGAAACAAACAAAATCCTTTTCTTTGTTAGTCATAATAATCCTCCAAGTAGAAAACAAAGAACGTTAGGTCACTTATGAATCATCAATCAATTTGATTGAAACTCGCGTGAACCTTAATTCGATGTTGTACACAAAAACTTTTAATGTAAAGGCTACTAGTGTACTATCGAAAAATAAACGTTCTTTCTTCCTTTTCTTCTTTACCCAGTCTCACACTATTTCGTCTAGAGCAAAAACAAAATTTTCTCCCAAAATTCTTATGGTGGCAGAATTCTCTACAAGTTGTATATATATGTTGGCCGAAATTTTCTCTTTATATATATATATATATATAGGGCTGGCCAAAATTCATTCTTGAAATTATATTAGGGCTGGCTGAATTTAAGAGATATATATAGGATCACAAATCCTTTCCAAAGAAGGATTTAATTGGCGGGTAAGAATCCTATCCTTAGGTGGATTTACTTGGTGACTAAGAATCCTTTTCAAAAATAAATTCTTTCCTACACCAAGACTCCTAATCCAACTCAATAGTATTTGTAACCGTATTAAAGATTTCCTAGTTTGAATAAATAAATAATTCCTTTTATTTATCTACTTATCAAATATAATCTTTAATATTAATTATACTACCAACAATAGTATAATATTAGGAGATCTTCTACTACTAGAAAAAGGATTTTGACTTTTAATTAAATAATTAATTAATTACCAAATTAATTAATTTCCATTTAATTAAATGATAAAATAAAAATAATATAATTAAGCTATACTATATAGTTTTGCCGCCCAACACCATATATACGCCATTATATTATTTTTTTCTATTTTATTAAATCCATTGGACCTTAATAAAAAGTTCACATGTGAACTAGACCCATTCTTACAAAAAGAAATAAGTCTACATGCCTTAATACAATTCTAGATTGACCCCTCAATTAGTTCGGTAGAATATATCAAGTGATCCATGCAAGTTCGTGTGGATTGGGGATCCTGACAGACTATCTAAATTTAAGCTCCAATAGACACAACCCAATCACAATCAACAAATGATTCACTTAGGTCTGATCTATTAATTTTAGTTCATTCCACTAAAGAACTAAAATTGAACTCTTAAATAAAGATAGAATAAGTTAATATTCATCATTCATACCCTAGACAATCTTAATGGAGAAAGTGTATCCTCGTGAAAAATACCAGTAATCGCCAAAAGCTCATAAACCATCTATAGCTCTCCAAGTTACCATATTTACTCATATGACCACATTTTTGAACTTGGATATTTTGAGTTGTTCAGAAGCCATGTTTCAATAGACACTATTGAAAACTTAACGTTAAGATTTAATATCCAATACCTCAAAACATTCGTATGATGATATTCTACTCTCATTTAATAAATGGAGCCATGATGTCTATATCTATAAATGAAGTCCTCTATCGATTAACAAATGAATACCACCAAACTATCGAGGATAGACAATGCTATATAATCGTACTCATTGATAGCTCAAATGATAACACTTGCAACAATAAGTCCATCATTTATCTCATGATTGAGATATACTCTCCGATTGTCTTAAAGTAAAAACTTTTATCCATTGACGGTTCTAGATACAGTATTTCACTGTAGTCCAATTCAATGCACCCAGTGCACTAGATTCTTTTGCCTAAAGACACCACACTTTGATGATTTTAGACTCATCATAACACATTTGATCCCACTCAAATGCTAGCAAAAGAATCTACAACTTTAACAAGATAAAGGCGCCCAACCTTTATTTTAAGTTGTGAATATTATTCAAGACTAACTAAAGAATTGTCTCTACCTCATACATGTCTAGATGTATGAACAATTCTTCTTTTCTCATAGTCTTTTGACCTTATGATTATTTAATTTTGACAATTATAATAATTAAACTAAAAATCACTTTATTAATATGAAAAGATTGTCAAATACATTATTATACTCTTGCTATCGAGCATAATCCCAACAATTGGTGCCCCTTCCACTATACTTGTAAGGTCTCTTCATCCCGAGGGTGCTATCAAAAGTCAAATTCCTGATAACGAAGGCCCTCAGATTGTTGCATATGCTAATCTTCTTGGGGAAGATGTTGGGATTTCAAAGACTCCAACCACTGTTGACCGTACTATCCCATCCTCTTCTCAAGATCTATATGCTCCTACTGTTTCCACCACTGAGCTTCCTCATCTCCCTTCATCCAGCAATTCTCAAACCGACCCCCTTTTCTATGCTTCACTCGATGTCATCATGGGTTGGATACACTGGCGAATGGTACTGGAAGGATGCTAAAAATGCTGCAGATTTTGAATAGGTTCGCATGATATTTAACAATAGCATTTTTGTAAGTCTTTCCACCATTTTTGTTGTTTTTCTTCCGATCATTCTATCTATCTAATTTTCCTTTCGTTGATTTTTTGCAGACAGTAGAGGCTTTGACTCCGGCTCTCTCTAACAAGAATAAACAGACTGCTGAGATTTCTCAGTTGAAGCTGGCTCTCGTCGAGAAGAATGAGGCTTTAAAGTCTTCTGCTGCCAGTGCTTTCACGGCTGGCCAGTATGCAGAGAAGCTGAAGACACGTATAAAAACTGAGATAACCCTAAGAAAAATTCTTGTGAACATTCAGAGTAGAGCTACTGCTTCTGATCAGGCTCTTAGGGAGCTCAATATAAGGAACGTTGAGTTGGAGAAGAGAGTTGTTAAGGCTGAACTTGAATCAAGGGTCATCTTGGTTGAGACGGCAGCGAAAAAAGGCTTGAGAAGATGCTCGGATTGCCCAGGACTCCCTTACCTCAGCTCAGCAGAAGACGTTGGAGGCGTAGCATGAGTCTGAGGA
Organism: Dipteronia dyeriana; assembly: GCA_032871835.1. Classification (NCBI taxonomy): domain Eukaryota; kingdom Viridiplantae; phylum Streptophyta; class Magnoliopsida; order Sapindales; family Sapindaceae; genus Dipteronia; species Dipteronia dyeriana. The sequence continues at coordinate 25,819,641 of CM065296.1, forward strand.
GGCTCGGCTTCACTATAAGCACCTTGCCAAAGACTTGGAGCAGTAGCATATCAGTATTGAAGTCCTTTCCCATGAGGCCATGTCAGACCTCGAGGTTCAAAATGTTGATCGGTACAATAGGTCCCCTACTTTCGATGCTACGCTGTTGAGGGAGTTTGAGAGAGGCCTAGCAATTTCCAGGATGTTCTTTAGTGCGAAGGAGAGGTTTTCCAAAGAGGCTCGCTTGAAGTGGTACCGGACAATATCTAAGCATCAGAGAGAGTCCCTAGAAGCGATCAACAAAAAATGGATCAGATGGAAGGCCTATTGCAAATCCATCAAAAATGATCCCCACCATATGCATCTCGAACTCCCTTTGAAGGTATCACTTGTGTCCTTCTATGCAGGTCAGGACAGTGGCGCTCTGACCAAAAGGGTTGACGTTGGTCCTTCAACTGATGTAGATTACTCTCCTTTTGTGTCTGCTGATCTTGATGACAATATCTTTTGGCTAAATTTTAGAGACTTTGGTGAAGGCCAAGACGATGATGTCTCTCTTTCTGACCCTAGGGCTCCTCAGCTGCTGGGAACAACTGATGCATCTCTGCTTTTGTACCTATTTCATATGTATTTACTTTTATAATTTTTGACATACTATGACAGTTAATGTATAACTTTCCCTTATTGCTTGTCTTCAAGATATGTTCTATTTTCTGTGCATGGTTTCTTTTGCTTGCGTTCATTCGTATTTTTAGCACAACCTGAGCTATGCATGCTGACCCATGCTAGATTGAGAGATATGAATTAGGCTAAGCAAAACCACATATATCTGATCATATGGGATTGATAACCCACTCGTCTGAGCTCGTGTTGTCATGTAATTATTTGACTTATTGCCTCATTTTTGGTGGTCCACCACCCCTGGAGAACTGAACCGTGCTCTACGATGATTTCAGGTTTACCTTGGGTAAATCCATTGTATTTTATCGCTCGAGTCCTAGTTGTTCCCCACCGTTTCTTGTAAATCCTTCTGTTGGGTAGTGTTCGTTTGTAAACCAATTGTGCAGTTTATATTTATAGAATTTCATCTTTTATCTTTCAACTAGGTCGTTGGGACGTCTCCCAACAGTTTGTTGATCAAGATTCACTGCAATATGGCGTAACCTGTCCTGCTAGCTTTATAAGCATCTATAGTTGTGTCTGTCTTATCTTATAGGTAGGATTCGCACCTTTAAAATCCAGCTTTTGGCACATCCAGTCGAATTTGTATACTCTAATGTGCCCTAATAGTGCTTCATACACACCCAGTTAGTTTCGGTGAGTGTGCATTGTCTTGACGACTTATGCTTTCGGCCCCCTCACTAGGCCTCTCGGGATCTCTATCGATTTCAACCGGTATTTTGAGTTATCCTGTAAATGCTCTTAAGAGCGAATGCTTGGTTTTGAATACTGTGATTGATGTTTACAATAGCTCCCTCTGGGATTTTATTGATTTCTCAAGAAATAAAAAACAATTTAGCTAATAATAATTTAAAGCTTAAACTATGGAAATAAAAGAAAACAAATGTAAGAATTTTCTCATGGGTAGAAGATCTTTAAATGCTGTGCATTGCACGTTCTAGGTAGCTCGGTTCCCTCAGGTTGGAAAGGCAATATGCTCCATGTCTTGCTATCCCAACCACTTGGTATGGTCCTTCCCATTTGTCAGCTAACGATCCTGCAGATTTGTCTTTTGTATTAAGTGTTACCTTCCTCAGAACTAGGTCTCCGTGCTAGAATCTTCTAACCTTGACATGTGAATTGTAATACCTTGTTACCCTCTGTTGGTAGGCGGCATTTCTTACCCTAGACATGTCTCTTCCTTCTTCCAACTCGTCAAAGTCTTGTTTTATCATCTCCACATTTCCTTTGGGATCGAAGAGCTGTACCCCAGGTGACTTGAGAATTATCTCAACAGGAATCACTGCTTCCATCCCAAATGCGAACGAGTAAGGTGTTACCCCTATTGAAGTTCTTTCTATAGTCCGATAAGCCCATAAGACTTCGTGTAACATGTCTGAGCAGTTTTCCTTCTTTCCTTCCAGCTTCGTCTTCAAAGTATGCTTGATTATTTTGTTCACAGCCTCCGTTTGGCCATTAGTCTGAGAGTGAGCTGGTGTGGTATAATAGTTCTTTATCCCAAAGTCTTGACATATATTTCTGAAGTTTTCACTATCAAATTGAGTCCCGTTATCTGTGATTATAGTTTCTGGGATTCCAAACCGATAAATGATATTTTTATTCACAAAATCGGTCGTGTTAGCCTCGATGATATGTATTAGTGTTCCATTTCAACCCACTTTGTGAAATAGTTAACAGACACTATAGCATGCTTCGCTCCTCTTTTAGTTGTAGTAGGCATCAGGCCAATCAGATCTATTCCCACATGGCGAACAACCATGGTGATGTCAAATTCTTCAACTACTCAGGTGGCCTCCGAATGTCATTAGCTACCTTTTGACAACCACCGCACTGACTTGCAACACCTTGTGCATCTTTAAATAGAGTCGGCCAATAAAAGCCTTGCCCGAGAGTTTTATGTGCCAAGATTTTACCACCCGAGTGATTCCCATAGACTCTGTGGATACTTTCTAATATTTGCCTACCTCTGATCGGGTCCACGTATTTCTGAAGGGCTTTAGAGAACCCTTTTCTGTATAGCTCTCCTTCTACTATCAAATATCTTACAGCTTTATATCTGAGATGCTTCGCCTCAGCTATCTCTGTTGGGAGCACTCCATTCTTTAAGTATTCTTTGATCGAGGTCATCCAGTTAGCTTGCTCCCCTTCAATCAATTTTACCTTCGACGCTTCAGCTTGATTTTCGCTCTCGATACTTGGCTTTTACAGGTGGATGATCGAGACTGTTTTTGACTATACGCTGGTGGCTGATGCAAATTTTAACATCGCGTCTGCATTCTCATTTTTCTCCCTCGGGATCTGGGTAATTCTGTATGCTTTAAACCTTTTGAGGAGTGTCTTGGTTATAGTTAAATAGGCAGCCATGTTACTGTCCTTGGCTTGGTATTCATTCTGAGCTTGATTGACCACCACCTGTGAGTCACTGAATATTTACAACTCATCTGCTCCCAGTGTCGTGCACACCCTAAGGCCTACCAGAAGCGTCTCATATTCTGCCATATTGTTGGTGGCTTTGAAGTCAAATCGCAAGGCACATTCCACCTGGTTATCTTCTAGTGTGGATATAACTATGCATGCCCTACTGCCGTATGTGTTTGACGATCCATCTACATGTAGTTTCTAAGCAAACAGATCCTTTTCTCTTAACATCTTGATCCCTTCGTTGTTCGGGTCAGCGAATTTCACAACCAGATTTGTGACAACTTGTCCTTTGATCACCGCTCTTGGCTAGTAGACTATATCAAAATCACTTAGTTCCACTACTAATTTAGTCAGGCTTTTCGACACCCCTGGTTTTGATAAAATCTGTTTCAATGGACAGTCGGTATATACTTCAATTTTGTGAGCTTGAAAATACGGTCTCAGCTTTCTCGTTGCTGTTACAATGGCCAAAGCCATTTGTTCAGCTGGAGAGTATCTTGTTTCCATAGGTAACAAGGCTTTGCTGGTGTAGTATATAGGTTTCTGTGTTCCCTCTTCCAATCTGACCAGTATTGACCTTGTCACTACGTTTGTTACGGACAGGTAGAGGTAGAGCACTTCCTCTTCAAGTCGTTTAGATAATATAGAAACTATTCCCAAGTATTCTTTGATTTTTCTGAATGCTTGCTCGCACTCATCATTCCATTCTACCCCCTTGCCTTGCTTAATTGCTTTGAAAAAGGATAGGCATTTGTCCGCTGATTTTCTTATGAACCGACTCAGTGACGCTAGGCAACCCGTCAATCTTTGGATTCATTCAATGTCTTGGGAGACCTCATTTCTTCCGAGGCTTTTATTTTCTCCTGGTTTACTTCAATCCCTCTTTGGTGAACTTGAAATCCTAGGAAATTGCCTAATGGTACTCCGAATACGCACTTTTTTGGATTAACTTCATCCCATATTTTTGTTGCACCTCAAATGTCTCCCTTAGGTCGGTTGGATGATCTCCGAATGTTGCACTTTTGGTTAGCATATCGTCCACATATACCTCCATATTCCTGCCAATCTGTCTAGCGAACATTTTATTTACCAGTTTTTGGTAAGTTGCCCCGACGTTCTTTAACCCAAACGGCATGACCTTATAACAATACAATCACTGGTCAGTTTTGAATGAGGTTTTTTCCTCATCTGGTTTAAACATTATGATCTGGTTGTAACCTGAATAGGCATCCATGAAACTTAACAGTTCATGACCGGCCATTGCATATACCAACTGGTCAATCCGAGGCAAAGGGAAGTTGTCCTTCAGACATGCTTTGTTAAGGTCGGTGAAATCCACACACATCCTTCATTGGCCATTTTTCTTTTTCACCATGACTATGTTGGCAACCCAGTCAGTATATTTCACCTTTCGAATGGATCTTTCGGCTAATAGCTTGTCCACATTTTCCTTGATCGCCTTGCTTCTTTTTGGGTTGAAACGTCTCCTTTTCTGGATAAATGGTTTCTGATCGGAATTCACGGTTAAGTAATGTGAAATTGTCCTTGGATTGATCCCTGGCATGTCCGCGTGCTCCAAAGCGAACACATCTTTGTATTATTAGGAGTTTGACCATCTTGCTTTGATCGTGCTTCGTCAGTTGGGACCCAAGCCTAATAGTCTTCTTGGGATCATTGTTGCTCATGGCAACTTCTATGGTTGGTTCCTCCGGGCCTTTGTCACTCTCTGGTGTTGCCTCTCTCGGGTCTAAGTCGAACCTGGTCGGGGTCTCGGCTTTTACCTCCATTGGGTCTACCTTTAGGTCTTCATCTTTTTTGACAACATCCACTTACATTACCCCCGACTCTGTATTTTCCCTGTATAAGACGACATTCGCTTTCCTGGTCGGCCCATTCATGTGAGCTTTTCATGATCTCCGCTCCAGCTTCGGTCGGAAATTTCATCATGAGAGCGTAAGTTGCAGTTATGACATTTATTTTATTCAGGCAGGACGGGTCTAGCAGAGCGTTATATGGCCAATTCTCAATATTCATGACCACAAAGTCCAGCAATATTGTCTTCGTATAAGGAAAGCTTCTAGCTTCTACTTATAGTTTAACAGTTCCCAACGCCCTGACCTCGGTTCCTCCGAAACCCCTCAATAGAACCTTCAGTGGTTGAAGATCACTCCTTTGTAGTCCGAGTTGATCAAACACCTCTATGCTCAAAATGTCTGTTGAGTTACCATTGTTGATTAGTATTCTTCTCACATGCCTATGCTCGATGCGAACTGACACAAAAATCGTATCGTTTGGTCTGACCTCCGACTTGTGTGTGTTTGCTTCAGTGAAAATTATTAGTCCCCATCCTTGCTTTTCTTTCTTCCGATCTGGACCAAGATGATTCACTTCCATACTTCTTTGGTTGTTCATGGCTTCCCTAACTTCGGACATCTTTTCTTGGCTACTACTTCCAGTATTAGGGCCACCAAAAATGGTGTTGATTGCTCCGTTATCCGAGTCTTTCTTCGAGCGCCTATAACTCCTATCCCGATCCCCTGTATGGATATCCTTTTGTCGATCTTCACCTCTTCTGAGGATGACATCAATAAGATGATCTTCCCGGATTAGCTTCTTAATGTAATCCCCGAGTTGATAATATTTGGAGGTTTCGTGGCCATTCTCCTAGTGGAACCTGCAGTTCTTGGTAGTATCTCTTTTGGTGAAGTTTGACTATCTTCTATTACATTCAGAATTTCCACCTACTTTTTGGCTAACGGGGTATAATTGGTGTACTGGCGCCTTAGGTTCCTCCATGTTCTATCATTATCTCTTCGCCTATCTTTTCCTTTTCCTCTATTGCTCTTCTGGTCATTCTTACCATTGATTTTTTAACCGCTTTCTTAGCTCTTTTGACTGCCGACAGGATGACCCTCTTGTATAAATTCTCCCCTATGGGCAATTAGTTCTTCTTCTGCCATGGCGTATCCCCCAACATGATTTACCATGTTGCATATGTTGTCGGTCCCTGTTGCCTCAGGCTTAAGGTTAGGTGACCGTGTTGCAAGTTGTTTATGAATGCGGACACAACCGTGTCATCGTTAGGGTTCTGAATCTCTGATACCTCCTATGAAAACCTGGTTAGATAGTCTTTTAATTTTTCATCTTTTCTTAACCTTAAGGTAGAAAGAGCTGACACCGATTTATTCCGCTAGATATTTCCCATAAATTATCTAGTGAACGCTCGCATCAATCCTTCGAAACTCCTGATGGATCCCAATGATAATCCACCAAACCACATGGACCTTTGATCTCCTAATGTCTGAGGGAACATACGACACATGAGGGCATCATCATAGTCGTACTGAGTCATGCCGCTTTGGTATCTCCTGACATGTTCCTGCGGATCGGTATTGGCTTTGAATTGCTCCACATACGGCATCCTAAATTTCTTTAAAAAGCGAGCCTGCCTTATAGCATCAGCAAATGGATTCCCAAAACTCCTGACCAGGGGGTTATCTTGATTTTTCTTTTCTCCAAAGCTTCTATCCTCCTAAGAAGAACTTCACGCTCCTCTTCGAGTTCACCACGCCTATCTAACCTTTGGTGGACTGTGAGCCTATATGGGTCCCTTCACCCTCTGGGAGCGCGCTCGTCATCGCTTAAATTCGGTTGGGGCTTCTTACTCCGTCCACCATACCTATCTTCTTTCTCAAGGTGTTGTCTTGTATCGCCATACCTTGCGGTATCCTCGCGTGAGCTTGACTCATCACGTTCCTCCCCTCTTTGATCCCAGTAAGGGTTGTTTCTTCTGAGTGAACATCCTCTTTGGTCCCGTTCTCTGTTCTATCTCTTCCATATTTTTAGGGTGCACCTGGAGTAGTCGCCACGATCTTAGAGCGCACCTTGGGTCCCTAAGCTACCACAGGTGTAGAGAGCTGGTACATCGAATTCAAATTTGTGGTTGCGGATATGCTAATTCCCTGTTTAGTGGCATCATCAATGACACTCAGCAGGGATTCTTGAATTTGCCTAAATACATCTTTAGATATTCCTGTAGTCAAGCCCGTGGTTCTGACGATGTCCTGTCTGTTTGATGGTGGAGTTCTTGAAGGTGGATCTGTTCCCGGTGCATCGGTGTCCAAGACATTCGCCTCTTGTGAGACATCAACATTGTGTGGGGACAAATCTTTGTCAACGTTGGAAAACATGATTTTACTTTGTATGACTAAATCTTTGGCTGATTATAACGTCGAAGGTTCACCCCCTCCTTCTAACGCCAGTTGTTGACGATGATTTTTGGATGGATGACACGTCGAACAGAATGTATATGAAATCACACAATTGCTAATTATGAATAGTTAAGAAAGCAAAAGAAACAAGAGGATTTTACTTGGTAAAACCCTAAGAATGAGGAAACGTCCACGGTTGTCGTAAACTGACGAGGAAAAAACTTCACTATGAATAATCGATTACACAATCAATCTCCTGTGCTCTCTAGAGTCTTAATTTATCCTCTCCTTTCATGGGTATTATTAGGGTCTATTTATACATGCATAGAACCCTAATTCGTGCTATACAAGTAAATGAAGTTGAGGTGTTTGAGTTATTTTATTCTTCTTTCCCATTTCACGTTCTTCATGCATTAGATCTCTTGCCTAATTTGGATTCTGGCATCGATAGGGAAATTCGCTTCCTTATCAAAGTGTATTAAAGACACCTTATTGGAGTATGACTCATTCTGCATGTATTTGAGTCGTGACTGCACATATTGGATTGTATCCACGTGTCGATCGGCCGATCATCTACCAAAACCCAACCAAACCTTATTCTCCTTGACCAGCGAATCAATCACGACCAGAGTCTTTGACCCCACCATCTCGATAGCCCCGACCAGGTGTTATGAAACCATCTTTGGTCAGCTTAGGTAGTTTCAGGAAGGTTGACTTTTGGTGACGTGGCATCACTAACTCCCGCATCTTTGGGTAGTTATGATAACTCATCATTCTTCAGATTTTACTAATAACAGGGTTTTACCACGTAAAACTCTGTGTCTTATTTATTTTCCGATATTTTTTGTTTCCAACTAGTTGTTATTCTGCATTAATTGTGTGACGGGAGATTAATCCAGAAATCACCATCAACATATATATATATATATATATATATATATATATATATATATATACGCACTAAATATAATTATTCATTTCAAAAAACAAAAGAAAAAATTGTTAAAATAAATTATTGTTATCCTCTTACTTACTAAAATTCCACTCATTTGATGAAATTGGATGGAGTGACCATTAGTGTCACAAAGTTTGCCAAAAATGACCATTTTGGATTAACTTTTCAATCTAGTGGTCATTTTGATAGTATAACATCAATTTGATAGTCACTGGGGTAATTATCCCTAAAAAAATGACTATATATATATATATATATATATTAATTAATTAACATATAGTAAAACATATTAACTCTTTGCATAGCTGGCAGTGTATCATCTTTCTCATGGACTTGAACTTGAGGGCTTAAGTCTCACCATTTGTATTCTTCAAGCAAAATAAATATATATTTTGTTTCAACAATTTAATTTTTTTTTTCATTAAATGTTGAAATTGGTATGTTTTTTTTCATTTTACTCTTCTTTTTTCAAAATTGTAAGAGTCAACACAATTATTTTTTCTAAAGAAGTACATATCAAAAAAAAATCTAGACAAGTGCACGTGAATGTATGGTTTTGGTGATTGTTAATATCTGGCTTCAATTAGTCGATAACTTCATTTGATATAGATTCCTATTTTGTTTCTACCCATATTATGAATATGTGGTTATATGAGCCGTCAGAGAGTTTTTAGGTGTAATAGGGTTTTGGGTTTATTGAGTGATTTTGAGTTACTCTTTTGTAATATCCATTGATCGTAATGAATTTCTTTTCATCTTCACCCATGGACGTAGACTTTACGCTAAACCACATAAATTTCTCTTATTCCGCCTTGCTTATATTTTGCCTAATTATTTTATGTCTTGACAATTCTCAGAATAAACTGGTATCAGAGCCCTAGGCTCTTGAGTCAGCTCATTGAGATTTATTATCGAGTGTTTGTTTGATTGATTCTAGGTCGATACATGTTTACATTTGAAACTAATTCCTTTGTTTTTATGTATGTTTTTGGGTAAAATTGGATATTTTAATGAGTTTGTGAGATTGTGTAAAGGATAGCTCTTGTGTTGAGTTTGAAGGTAAAAAGGTGATTTTAGAAAAAGTTTGGAGAAATGCCTTTGTAGAACATCCAACTTGTGAAGAACATATCTCCCTCCTCAGATCAAACCAGATTGAGATCCACATATTTTTAGAGAGCCACAGATGTCTAGTTTTCGGTAAACTAGGTTTGTTGATCAGAGTTTTATGGAGGAAGTTATGGTCGATTTAGTAACCGAATGTCAGGGCTGGAAAAGCAAACCGTTGTGTAAACCGTTGTGTAAACCATTGTGCAATTGCACAACGATACCCACAGTGGTCCAATAGTAGAGAATCTTGCTTTACCGATCCCTGTGACCCCCCACGAAGGTTTTTACATGTTTTTGATGGATTTCCATTCTGAATTTGTCCAGAATTGTCTCAAAACTCTAAAAATCAAATCCTAATGCTTTTAGAAAACTGAGACAAGTTTGAGAAACTTCCTAAACTCAAATTAGGAGTTAATCGTCAAAAGAGGAAATCCAACATACTACTTTCCTACTTGGTGGATTTCAAAAACCAAAGAAGAATTGAGAGCTCACAAGGAGAATTCACCTATAAATACAAAGAGTTTTCTACAAGAGAAAAAGTGTCAAGAGTTAGAGATTGAAGATTGAAGACTCCATCAACATTCTTTTCTTCTACCTTTCTCTAGTTTATATGCTTTTATTTATTATTTTAGTTTTTATTTCTAGCTAATTTCTTTGTCAGTTAGGGCTAACTTGAAGCCCTAGACATAACTTCAATTCCATTGACAAGTTTTGTTTTAATAAAGTATTATCTTTTATGCATGATGATTTCAATTTCTCCATAACAATTGTTACTCTATTATTTTGTTTCTTTGATTGATCACCTTAGAAGCATGCTTATTTGATTATATAGTCTATGTTGTAGGATAGTGTTTAAGTACGATACGAACATATTCTTGCATGCAACAATTAATTGAATTATAACCCAATTAAGAGAAATTGATTCATGAATAACCTAGATTAAACACCATGTTTTAAGGTTTTAGGTTTTTTGTGCTATTTATATTCTCTTGGTTCTTAACGGGTTTCGATTATTAAATCTAATAAATACTCATGCTAGATTATAATTTGGAATACAAGTATTTATACAAATACCATGCAATCCACATACTAACTAAGAGAGAATCGATACAACTTGTGTAGAATACCCACCGCCTTATCACGTTTGACATCTTTAGCTTCATTATTGTCTATGGATTGGATGATTGCTTAGTGGTGGATAAGAGGTCCTAGATAGTGTTTTCTTTATTTGATTTCTCTGAATTATTTTTCTACTGGGTTTTTATTATTGTTTTCCTTAGTTTAAAAATCGCACAAGAATCTTGTCGATATATGATGCCTGACACAGTGTTATGAGTTTGTTCTTACGATCCCTTATAAGTTGGATCCCTAAAACATAACTTGCCTCTCCCAAATATTTCATTTGGAATTGGCTAGCCAGCTAGCTCTTTACATCAAAAAACACTCTCACATCATTCCCAATGAATAGGATATTATCTTCATATAGGACCAAGAAAACTACTTTCTTGTCAATGATGCGCTTGTAGACACAAGGCTCATCGACGTTCTGCTCGAAACCATAGGTTTTGATCACATTATCAAACCTAATATTCCAAGATCTAGATGCTTGCTTAAGTCCAGAGATGGACCTTTACAGCTTGCAAAGCTTTTGCTCTTGATCTGGAGACACGAATCCCTTTGGTTGCATCATATAAATGTTCTCGTCAAGATTGCTATTCAAGAATGCATTATTGACGTCCATTTGCCAAATTTCATAATCAAAATAGGCAGCAATGCATAAGAGAATCCTAATAGACCTAAACATGGATACTAGCGAGAATGTCTCTTCATAATCGACCCCCTCTTTCTAGGTATAACCCTTAGCCACTAGCCATGCCTTGAAGGTCTCTACCTTCCTGTCTACTCCTCTCTTTCTCTTGTAGATCCACTTACACCCTATGGGTTTTACCTCATCTGGTAATTCTACAAGATCCCAAACTGAGTTAGAGTATATGGACTCCATCTCGAGATTCATGACTATAAGCCATTCCTCTTTATCAGGATCTTCCATTACATTCTTAAATGTTAATGGATCATCCACACTATCAGCAGAGACAACACCTTGTCCCTCACATATACCTAAATAGGGTTTAGGTTGTCTCACAACCCTCTCACTACGTCTAGGTGGTAGTGTATACTGATCAGGAACCATCTGACTCTCAAATGTTTATGGATCAACAACTCTTGTTGATGAAGCACTAGTCTCACCAGGCTCCAACTCATTCAATACAATCTTAGAACAAGGTTTATGGTCACTAATATAACTGTCCTTAAGAAACGATGTATTTTTCGATACAAATACTTTGTTGTCTTCTGGACTATAGAAGTATCCACCTCTGGTCTTCTTGGAGTATCCTACAAACAGGCAGACATTAAACTTGAAGTTTAACTTTCCAGTTCTGTTCTTCAGCACGTGTGCTGGACACCTCCATATACGAAATGTCGAAAAGTAGCTTTACGACCATTCCACAACTCTAGGGGAGTCTTAGGAACATATTTGGATGGCACCACTTTCAAAATGTATGCCTCTGTTTATAATGCATATCCCTAGAAGGAATAACTAATCATAGATCTCACCATCTCTATTAGGGTTCTATTTCATCTCTTCGTTACACCATTTTATTGAGGTGTACTGGGAGCTGTGAGTAAGGAAACTATCCCATGCTCGACCATAAAGTATTCAACTCTTGGTCAAGGTACTCACCTCCACGATTCGATCATAGTGACTTGATAGTCATACCTAGTTGATTCTCAACTTCAGCTCGGAATTCTTTGAACTTTTCAAATGTTACCGACTTTCGTTGCATCAGGTAGACGTATCTGTATCTTGAGTAGTCATCTATAAATGTGACATAATACTCATAACCACCCCTAGCTTTAACATTCATCGGTCCGTAGACGTCTGTATGTATAAGCTCTCGCGGTTCTTTAGCTTTAAGCTATTTTCCAGTAAAAGGTCTCTTAGTCATCTTACCTTTCAGACAAGATTAGCATACAAGTAAGGTGTCAACCTTTAACTCACTTAAAGGTCCACTTTTTACTGTCTGTCTATCCGGTCAAGGTTGATATGACCAAGCCTTAGATGTCAAAGATACGTGTCTTTATCTGGAGAAATCTTATGTCGTTTAGTTTTTGGTTTTTCAACCTTAAACATTTCGGCATTGAGCAGTGTAGTATGTATTAACGGTCTTAACACATACAAATTGTTATCATTAATTCCTGAACAAATATTCAGACCATTCTTTCCAATAATAACAAACTTATTATTAAAAGAAATAGAATAATTTTGTTCTAACAACTTAGAAATAGAAATCAAATTCCGTGTAAATCCAGGAATATAAAATATATTGCCCAACAATATATAATTATTATAAAAACGTAATCTAATTACACCCACTGCTCATGCCGACACGACATCCCCTGACCCCACGCGTATTGAGGAGGCTCCCACCTCTAGCTGTGTCCAAGAATCAGTCCATTGCAAAGAAGAACAAACATGGTTAGTGGCCCCTGAATCAACTTTTTAAGGTAAAGAATCATCTTCCACTAAACATGACTCAAGAAAAAGTAAATCATATTTACCTTTCTTGGACTTCTTCTTGTTTTGGGTTTTCTTGGGTTTGGACTTACCCTTCGCCTTCCCAGCAGACCTCTTCCTCTTCTTAGTTTTGGAGGAAGATGGTTCAGCAACATTTGTCTCACCGGTCTTGCCCTTGCAGTCCTTAGTCAAGGACTCAAAGGTAGTGAGCTCATTGAGCAACTGTGTGAGACTGAACCTTAACTTGTTCATCTCGTAGTTACTCTTAAACTGGTCGAAACTCTTTGGAAGAGTCGTCAGTATGATGCTAACTTGACTGGGTTCGTTAATGGCCCTGTCATTGACTTCTGCCTTGTTGAAGTAGAACATCATGCTTAGGACATGTTCCCAAACTGAGGTACCTTACTTCATGCCAGCGAGCATAGCTAAACGAACAACTTCGTGTCGTTTTTGCTCGGAGGGCCACCCAAACATAGCTTGCAATGACTCTATGATTTAGAATGCTAAAGTCATTGCTTTATGCTTTGTGACAATCACGTCTGTCATAGAAGCTAACAGATATGTTCGGGCATTTTCATTATATGAGACCCATCGCTGGTATGGCTTACGAATAGTTCGTGCAACATTGGCAGCAGGCACTGGACGACATTCATCTGAAAGCACAAACTTGAGGTCTTTGGTCACCAAAATTGCATTAATGTTAAGTTTCCACTTAGTGTAGTTATCACTAGTTAATTTATCGTTTGCGAGAATTTGAAGTAATGCAGAAGATATTATTGTTGAAATAAATAAAACATTCATTCAGTCATTTATTTAAAACAAGTGCGAGTGCTTTGGTATAAATTTAGACATGATGCATGAACATATTTAACGAACTAGAACTACCCAAAAACTAGTTGCTATACCACGGCAATCCAACATACCACAAAGAAGTTCCGCTTTAGGGTCGGTCAAGTCTTTGCTTGTTGAACCGAGACATTCTCAATCAAATGATATTCTAGAATAACTCTTATTCCATATCATTCAACGATTGCTTATTCAGTCAGGTTTTTAATTAACAAACTTAATCAAAACCTTTGTGAGTGTAACCCACCATTTCAGATCTCTGAGCTTAACTCGAGAATTTCCATCTTAGGGTCGGTCAATCCCAAAATACCCTTAGAAATCTTATCCGTTAGGAAGTCAACCTTGGTATTGACCTTTGTGGAAACCCTCTTTAAGGAAGACGAAAGAAAAGTTGTCACAAGGCCCCACTCAGATCTCACGGTGTTAAACTAATGATGGAGACTGCTAGATATATATGTCATATATCCCTCTCCCACTCACTATTTTAAAATTAGGGTTTTTTATTATCCGTTAATGCATATAGACTCTACAAGATCAAACGGTAAACTTTAATCAAGGTATCTAGTGCATTAACTAATTAGAACCAAATTCTAATTAACTAATAAATTATTAATGATTTTTAACAATTAAAAAATCTAATCTATTAGTAAACAATCTAAGATTTAGCAAACTATTTACTAAAGTCATATTATTATGATAGTGTTTACCAAGTTCTAAGTATTAAACTCTAACACTTTTTCGGTTCATTTATTATTAGGTTATTAATTATATTAATCCTAATTACAATAAATGACCCTATTAATCTAACTTATTAAACTCTTTAATAACTAGATTAAGGCCTAGTTTGACATTACTTCCCCAGCTGCTTTGGGGCCAAAAGTGATTCTGGACCTAAGACAGGGTGTTTGGTAAAATCCCGGGGAAGTGCTTTTGGTCACTTTTAGCTTCTCCCAACTGAGTTTTTGAGAAGCTACAAATACATGCTTTTGGATTTTGGTTTCTGTTTTTAGAAAACGCGCTACAGTGATATTAAATGAAATTTTACTAACTTTCCAACTTTGTCCTTACCTTTACTGAAATTTAATAAAAAAAATGGACTTATATTTATGTACAAAAAAAATATTGCCATAACTGTATAAAAAAATTAGGATAATTAATTCAATAAAGTAGAATAAAAATGAAATAAAAAAATAAAGTAGAATAAAATAAATAAATAAATAGGGCTAATTAATTAAATAAAGTAGAATAAAAAATGGGACTAATTAATTCAATAAAGTACCATAATTATATAACACTTAACACTAAACACAAATAAATAAGAAAAATGTAAAGTATAACACATTAGTACTATTTAGATGTCTATGTCCTTTTAGTAATTTTACACACCATAACACTTTTTATTTCAGTTTACCAAACACATTGAAATTGCTTTTAGTTCTCACAACACTTTTGAAAATCAGTTTACCAAACAATCAGGTGATTATTCCCACATCAATTCCAAAAGCAATTCCTCCCACAGAAATTCTAATAGCAATTTCAAAAGCACTTCTCCCCACAACATATGAATGCCAAACTGGGCCTAATATTAATGAGAATTACCAAGTTTTTTAACCATTAAAAAACTAATCTCATTTTCATAGCTAATTATGTATTTACCCATTTTAATCACATTAAAAAAATACATAAATTATCAGGCTATGATGCATGTATGACATATCATATATATATAGGCACGTCTAATCTAAATGATATATGTATGCATAACAATGCTTTTATCATCACTTAATATAAAATATACATGAATTAACCGAGTACTGTGGATTATTTAACCTAAAAAATTAGAATCTAAAATTATAAAAATACCCCCAAGGCATTCCTTAGTCTTCTTGTAATTTTCGAGTCTTCTAGTCTCTTCAGGTCACTCCGATTCATCTCATGAATTCTTCTTCGCGATTTTTCAGGTCTTCAATATAGGTTACAATTTTTTTTTACAATACAATAGCAGTAAAATTAAAAAAACAATTATATAACCTATAAACCCTAAATCCACAGTACAAGAAAAAATTACGATCAACCATGTTTAAATTAAACAATTTAAGTATAAACATCTATATAATCAAAAAGATGGTGCTTACACATTCATACATACAGGAGTATCGAAAATAATTTTTTGATCCAAAAAATAAATAGGCTCTGATACCAATTGTTAGTACCAATTTCCAATCACATGGGTGTGTGCTCGGTCTCAACTCTTTGGGGTGCACCCACTGATACCTATCAGAACACTCCTCTAAGAAGCCCACCGACGGAGAGCCACACTTTTTCACACGATCATGCGTGAGAGTTCCCGGGTATCGGCCAGTCGCCACTGCTTTTCCTCTGATACCAATTGTTGGAACCCCGTTTACCGGTCACGCAGCAGAAATGAGTTTTAAAATTTTTATACATATAGTAATTGATTTGAAACCAGTGAACTTTTGATCGGAATTATTTTCAAAACTAATATATACAAAATTATTACAATAATAAAATATATTTATATATATAGGAAATTGAAATCAATACCAAGAAAAAGATTAAGAAGCTTACCGACGTTTGGAGACTCCTTCAATTTATGATATGCTCCTGATCTATATCACTAATCTTCCTTGCTATATCCCAAGACTGTTAACTGTATGTGGGCGTATCACGGTCTCAAGAACTTGAATGGAAAATATTGAAGAGAAAAGAATAAGAAACTCTTTCTTTGATATTAATGCACAACACTTGCACACAAAATCTTTTCTCTCTTTTTGGTGTTATTTCACGCACACACAACTTTTGCACAGGCTCACTTTGATTCATGCACACACTTGCATGAGCTGACCCATACAATACCTTTTTTGTCAATAGAAAGAGAGCTGTGTTTTTTTTAATCAAAAATATCTCATATCATTTTATTTCTTTTTGAAAACGATATCAACCTTTTTCAAATCTTTTATTCGATTTTTTATCAATATAATAATATATATCATATTTATATTTTTTGAAATTCAAAATACTGATTATATCAGTTTTTTTTTAAATAAAATGTATCACATATTTTTTATTTAATAAAAAAAAATGATCAAAGATTAATTTGATTTAAAAAAAATTCAAATAAAAATATCTCATATCTTTTATTTAAAAATAATTAAAAATTAATTTTGAATTTAAACATTTCAAATTCAATTTTAAATATTTTAAAAAATAAAATAATCATGTTATCTTATTCTATCAAGTATCAACTAACACCCTCCATTTAGTGATTAATAACATAATTAAATAATCTCAATATTTAATTTATTTAATCACCATTATTCATTAATTAAATAATCTCATTATTTAATT
Organism: Dipteronia dyeriana; assembly: GCA_032871835.1. Taxonomy (NCBI): domain Eukaryota; kingdom Viridiplantae; phylum Streptophyta; class Magnoliopsida; order Sapindales; family Sapindaceae; genus Dipteronia; species Dipteronia dyeriana. The sequence continues at coordinate 25,836,787 of CM065296.1, forward strand.
AATTTCCGAATAAATACGGTACTTTCATAACACAATTAATTGGACAATCCAAATAATTAACAGTGACTCTTGTTACCTAAATCGATCGAGCTAGTAAGGGGACCTAATGGACCCACAGTATTTTGAGCTCCAATAATACTCGGAATCATTAATTAAACTCTTTAATTAATATTCTTTGATTATTAACTCAGGTGTTATTTCACTAAAAACCCGAAGCTGCACTATCTCAACTGTAGACGCTTTTACACATATCGATACAACTCAGTGTCCATCGATTTAACTATTACATATGGTGTGATCCTCCACAGTAGTTCATAATTAGAGCTGGGTCATAATGTCCGTCATACCCCTCTAATTACATATATCCTTTAAGTACCATTGATTCTCTAACGGATAATAAATCCTATTTTCTCACGGATTTAGGAGAGCACTCATATTGTCCAAGCCCCGAATCAACCTTTAAGGGTACTACAATCTACTTCTCACAAGAAATAGTGGATTCCACTATTGTGTATAAACCTTCCCATCCACAAGCCAAACCGCAATCCCAACATACGGAGTATATTGATTAGGAAATGCATCCGACATCACCCATGGTATATAAAAAACCATCTAATCTGAAGGAGTCGATAAGACACTCAGGATTATGATCACCCACATATAGCCATCATTAGTTGATATATATATATATATATATATATATATATATATATATATATATATGAATCTCATCGGTAAACAGATCTTGGTGTGAGATTCATATAGATCATGACTCAGTGCTATATGATCACATCATACAAGGTGCCTCTATTCCCATATCTCATATGAATGATTCAGGATAGAATCACCGTACATTACGGAATGGACCACATCTATAGATTAACCACAAATAAAGTATCCAACTTTATTTGCTATCTATGGACTTTTTAGATTGCATGTCATACTGTATCCATCTGCATATGACACACATATACAAAGTTCAAGATTACATCCGACAATCTTGGATGTTAAATATATGCACAAATTATAAAATAAACAGTACAACAAGAATGAATTGAACTTTTCCTTTTATTTATTTCATAAATCCATTTACAAATTACATCTTTAGGGCATAAAACCCAATATTTCTAGGATTTGAGACTGGGGTGAAAGGTTATTGTTTGTGGTGTGTTGAACCCGAGTCTTTTAATTTTATAATTAGCATAAATGTGAAATTTGATGAATTCGCCATGCTGCATAAGAAAAAAGAGTTTATAGTTATAGATACAGATCAAGGTGTTAGTAAGCATGTAGAGTTTGAAGTTGAAGTTTTTGATAACATGCAAGATGACACTTTAGTTTAGCCAACTCAGGGTGGTATGCATGACTGTAGATAATACAGAAAAAAAAATATAGCAATATAGTATACCATCAGGCAGGGAACGAAGACAAATTAGGTCACCTCAACGGTATGGATATGGAGATTTAGTTTCCTTTGCATTGAATGTTGTAGAAACTAATAAAATTCAGGAATCCTTCACTTATCTAGAAGTTTTTCTTAATGGGCTATTGTAATGAGTGGAGAAATCTAATCTCAGCATATGGGTGAATTTGAGATGCGAGTGTTACGAAGAAAATTCATAGGGATAGAAAAGCGAGCAAGTTATTTTTTTCGTACTTTGGTATGAAAAATTATATAGAAAAAAATCTTGAACGCTTTGGTATGAAAAATTCTTAACCTGTGACTGGTTCACTTGCTACACATTTTAAACTTTCATAATCTTTGTCACCAAAGTATAAGGATGATGAAGAGAAAATGTCTCGAGTTCCTTATGCTAGTGTTGTTAGGAGTATGATGTGTGCTATGGTTTGCTCTCATCCTGATATTTCACATGTTGTTAGTGTGGTTAGCATACTTATGGGTTCTCTAGGCATTTTTCGATATTTGAAAGGCATTGCAGATTTGGGTTTGGTATTTGAAAAAATTAATACAACCAATAATATTAATGGTTATGTTGATTTTGATTATGCTGGTGACTTAGATAAAAGGTTATCTCTGATAGGTTATGTCTTTACACTTTCGGGTTGAACCATTAGTTGAAAGGTTACTTTACAGTCTACATTTGATTTGTCTACTACATAAGCAGAGTATATGGCATCAGTTGCAGCAGTGAATGAAGCTATTTGGCTTAAAGGTTTGGTTTGTAATCTAGGTTTACAACAGGATTCTACAGTTGTATTTTGTGATAGCCAGAGTGCGATACATTTGATGAAAAATCTTATGTATCATGAGAGGACCAAACGTATTGATGTCAAATATCACTATATTCGGTAGATTGTATCTTCGTGGGCAATTATAGTCACGAAAATTGTTACGGCAGAAAATCTAGCTGATATGTTGACCAAGCCTATTCCTTTGAGTAAGTTCAAGAACTATTTGGATTTGATTTATGTTTGTAATTGGTGATTTACCCTAAGAGTGCGTTTGTTGCACTGGATAGGACTGGGATTGGACTATTTTTAGCCCAATCTCATGTTTGGTGAATCCAAACAGTTGCATGAATTTATTTAGAGCAAGAGCCGAATTCTCCATACTCAAAATTCTATGGTGGTCGAAAACTCTTTTAGAAAAATTAGGGTTTGGCTGAATTTTTCTTCTTAGAATTATCTAATGGCCTAATTTTTCCTCTCTCTAAATTTGCTTTGCCTTGCACGAAATTTGGAGCTTCAAATCACTTCTTGGCCGAAATTTAGAGGTAGTATAAATAGGCATACAAATCCTTTCTTAAGAAGGATTTACTTGGTGGGCAAGAATCATATCCTTAGGTGGATTTACTTGGTGACCAAAAATCCCATTTTAAAAAAGAATTCTATCATACACCAAGATTCCTAATCCAACTCAAATAGTGTATTTGTAACCATATTAAAGACTTCCTAATTTGACTAGATAAATAATTCCTTTTATTTATCTACTTATCAAATATAGTATTTAATATTAATTATACTACCAATAATAGTATAATATTAGGAGACCTCCTACTAGAAATTTTTTTTTAATTAAAAAATTTATTAATTACCAAATTAATTAATTTTCATTTAATTAAATAATAAAATAAAAAATAAAATATTTAGGCTTTTATACATTAGTCTTGCTGCCCATGACAACATATAGGCATATATATAAGATGAAAAGTAACTTGCCATTTTTAAGTACAAATTTGAGATTTGGGATTTGGGGGATAGACTGAACCCAAAAGCTTAATGTGTGGATGTGAAGGCTTTTGTCATAAAGAATGTGACATTACTAATCCAATCACCATATCTTGATATTCACAATTAATATTATTAGGCTGTCCAAAATCATGCCGAAATGATGTGTCATGTGATATTCATAAATCATTAGATTATTGTGAGTAATATGATCTTAACAACTTACATGTCACATCATTTGAATATGATTTTAGACAAATATTTTAACAACCTAACATTACTCTATTCAAAGAAATCTTAAAACTAATACTAGTATTGTTATATGGATTTTTCGTCAGCATGACACGTTAGCGAAGGTAGCAGGTAATGCAAAAACATAGTAATTGCACATCATCAAAAGTCAACCAGTCAATGAAAAGGACATTGGCCAAGGGCACGTCACTAAGAAAATTGATATGGAAGTCAAAAACATATGCACCAAGTATTGTCATCTAGTTTAGAAGTCTTAATGAGCGAACATCTTGCTCTCCAAGGATCTTTACTCAGTGAGAACTACTCGGCCAAATAGAAAATATAACCTCATAAACGCCATATTAAGCAAAGATCCATTCAAATATGAAATGTAAGAATCATACTCCAATAAGAAAATATATCTATTTCCTCTCTAGTATTAGAGAATTCTAATTGGGAAGAAACTCAAAGCTTCTAGAATATAAATACCAAACGGGAAATAAGTTCTAAACGGACTATATTACTAGAATCCTACAAAGATTCTAATTATGAATATGTTACTTATATGGCAAGGATTAGGGCAACACTCTATCAACCCATATAAATAATAGTGATATCATTGTATTGAGATATGAGAAGAAAGATACGAAACATGAGCAATGATCTGAGAGAGAGCTAGTATTAAGTGTGTAATCCTTATATTCATAGTGGATCTCTTCTCGCCGTCACTAACATTGTGGATGTTTCCTCATCTTGGGGTTTGCCACGTATAAACATGTGTTATGTTTGATTTATCTTTTATTTTCTACTTTTCTACATTATATTCTCAAATACAAATAAATCGCATCACATCCACATGGAGAAAGAGACTTTGATTATTCAACCCTAGACTAATTAAAGCTTCGATTTGTCTACGTGTTAATGTTTTGGTGATTGACTTTTCAGTGATCTAAAAATCACCGTCAACAAGTATCATAGAAAAAGAAAGAATAATTGCTAGTTATTTCAAATAATATCCAATTTTGAGGTGTCAAGTAAATAATTCATCAAAATTGTATTAATTTATCGATTGGCACATTCAAAATTGTGTTAGAAGTTGATATATAAATTGAGATATCTAGTATTGCATAAAATTAAAACTAGCATAATAAAAAAAGAATAATGCTACTTAATTGGTCACACATCACCTCTTAGTAGAGTTGGTAGTATACCTCCCTTCCATACAAGTAGTGAGGGGTTCAAATCCCATAATACGTATTTTACTAGCATGTTTCTTCCTGGGCTATGTGAGTAGTTATCTCCTGTTATGAGATTAGATAATATTCTTGTAATACTTCAAAAAAAAATACAACTTAATTTGCCTAATTTTTTATAAAAATAATAAGAGTAATGTTAGGCTGTCTAAGAAATTGGTCAAACTTCATACCTAAACGATGTGCTCTGTGAGTTATCAAAATCACGCCATTCATAACATATTCTCATGATTAACAAGATATTGATAACTCACATGTTACATCATTCAGATAACGTAGTATTAGGTTGAATATAAAGATGAGCAAATTATGAGAGATGAGTTAAGAGTTCCATTTGAAATGGGAAGTTTCTATTCTATTTATGGCTAATTGCACTAACTTACCCATACTTTATTGGGACTATCAAGATTTCAAAAGATACTATAAATTAACACAATCATCTTTTGCTATCAAGTCAATTTGTTAACTTTACCGGTGACTAACATTGACCTATGGAAAACCTACCACATCATCTCAAACATAAAATATTTTTAATTAAAAATTAAAAAAAAAAAAAGATAACATATGGTCATCTGCGGGAACATGCTCAATTCGCAAAGGAGCCGTCTCTACAAGCTGCATGAGGTCGATCTCCAAGATTGGTGAAGATCTCATCCAATAAGAAGTAGATCGTCAAACACCTCTTGTTTCTTTCGACAGTAGAGCTCCACTGCTGGTAGATTATCTTGTTTTTCTTAAATTTTTTTATTTTTCAATTTTAATTAATTTTTTTATATTTGAGATGATGTGGCAAGGGTATATTTGGATTTTTAAAAAGTTAATCAACCGTTAAAGTTAACGAATTGATTTGATGGCAGTATGTGTTTTTTGATAATTTAGGACATCTTTTTAAAATCTTTCAAGATTGAATAAACTAAGGGCAAGTTAGTACAATTAACCCTGTATCTATATATCCCCATGTTTTTTTTTGAAGCTTTTTCTATTGGTAGGATTTGAGCTGCTGACTTGAGAGTCATATATCCAAACCTTAAACTTGTCCATCAAGGGCCGTCTCCAGACATTTTAGGGTCCGAGTCATTTAATGATATTAACAAAAATCGTGGTTCTATATAAAAAATAGAACAATGCTTGGGTACTGACTGGTCAGTACCAAAAATATTGACCCCAATAATGGAAGTGTGGCACGTGTCTTTTTTTTTTTTTACTTTTTACATTTATCTCACAAATTAGATATTGATTGGTCAGTACTCGAGTATTGTTGTAAAATTTATTATCATTAAAAATAAATGTTAGCAATTCAATTAGGCTAGATTAGCAAATAAAGTGGACTCCGACAGAGTTACGGAATGAGTGGATGGTGATTTTGACTAGATTAGCAAAAAAATGTTATCAATTCAATTGGACTCTTTTTTAAATAAAAAAAAAACCAATTGAATTCTCAAATAATGTAAAACTAAGTCTGATATATTATAATCAATTGGATTTTGATGTTTATTTCTATTAAATTGAACTAGATATGAATAATTGAGTCTTATTAAAAAAAATATATATATATTTAAAATTGAATCCTTCTTATAGTAAAATAAATTGGACATGAGGACCCGAAAGAAGAAGAAACAGATTGTACTACTTGGAGACCCAAGCATTGTGTTGGGTTTGCTGTCTGCATAAGTCAGTCCTATATCCATATATCGGTTAAGATATATCTGTAAGGGCATTAACCGTTCTATCTAGCTGGGGCGATATGTGACTGGAAACTAAAGTAACAATAAATAAAAACTGCATTAAATAATAATGAAATAATAATTCAACTTCGGGGTGCGCCCCCGATTTAACTTCGTCCATGGGATGTTTTGCCGATTTAAGTTTTGGTTTTTTCAACAACGCCAATTGTAGTTTATTGGTTAGATTTCAACCTAATAATATCCGTTGCTGCCACTACACGCGGTATGTAAAAAAAAATAACCACACGTGATATATCAAACCTTTTTTTTTTTCTTTAAATTATTTGATAAGAACAGACGCACCATAAACTGTACTTAAAATCTCCTACCAGAGTCGTGAAATGAAATGGGGTTGCACACCACATATGGTAACCCCATTTCAATTTGAATTTTTGTTTAACTTTAAAAAGTCTCCGTATGTGATGTATTAAGAAACACAAAAACAATTTCATTTCCTTTTACTTATAACTAGTGTGTATCGCACGGGTATTTAAAAAAAATTAGCTTTACTTTTATCTCGATTGTGTACATTTAATTATTTTTTCTTAATTTATCATTTCATAATGTAATTTAACTGTTTAGATTTCTATTTAGTTCAATTTGAGATAATTTATAGGGATCGTTCTCCATTTAAGATTCAAATAATTAATATGCCAAGTACACTAAAAGATTTTTAGGTTCAATAAGTATTACATGATAATCTCAAAAATTCAGTTGTTTTAAATTCTATTGAAAAGGACAAATGAGAAAAATATGAGGTTTTTAATTGTGTTTAATGGAGATATTATTTATGTATTTTTGACTAAGGTAAATATTAGACATGGATATAAAGACAAATGCTTCTGTATCAATTGAAATATATAAAAAGATAATAACTTTATATGCCTGTAAATTTCTAAATAAAATTAAATAAGGATGTGTTTGATATCTGTTTTTTCAACATTGAAATTAAGAAGAACAAGGTGAAAGGTATTTGTTTTCATTCTTTAGAAAACAAATAACAATAATAATTTCCACTTTTATAACCTTCCAAATCATCATTTAAATGTTTTAATTATTTTCTTCCCAAATATATTTTAAAAGATTTCTTATCTTTGCTACAAAACCAAGTCATGGACTCTCATTCATTCAACTTCTATTTTGAAGTACTCTTATGATTGCAAACACATCAAAAATAGAAAAAAAAAAGTTTATTATTATATTATTATATATAATATAAAAGAAAAAATAACACGTGACAACACCTTATTGACGGGTAAATATCTTGGGTATTGACCAGTCAGTACCCAAGTATTTTCCCTAACACATTTCTTAATGCAAACTTTTGATAAAATGTGAAGAAATCGGAAATGAATCAATTTACTAAAAGTGTGAAATATTAATTTAAAAAAGCATAATGTTTAGATCCAAAATACTGACCCCACTATGGGAGTGTAACACGCTGCCCAATTTATGAGATAATAAAAAGTTAAAGAAAAAGAAAATTACTTGGATGCAGATCGGTCAGCACCCAAGTTCAATGACCCACTAATGGGGTGTTGCCACGTGACTTTTTCCTTTCACATTTTTTAAATTTATTTGCTTACAATCTAATAAAAATGTCACGTGTCAACACCTCATTGGTGAGTCAATTTACTTAGGTGTTGATCGGTCAGCACCCGAGCATTTCCAAAAAAAAAAAGACAACATGCTACATTTTCATTGGTGGGGTCAGTAAGTTGGGTACTGACTGGTCATTACCCAAACATATATTATTCCTTAAAACAATAAAAATAAAATGTCAATTTATAATCAGGCTATTGAATTCTAACCGATAAATGAAGTAAATAATATACAACATGAAGCCTGAATTAAATTAACCTAAATTAAAATGAACTAAAAAGAAAATTATGAATCTTTACAATTAATTAAAACAACCGAAATAGTTTTGTATAGGAGCATCTCCAATGGTATCCTCAAAAGTAGGAGAATAATTAAATTTTGATTATTTATCCAAAAAAACGATGTCCAACAGAGTCGCTAAAATTTAGCAATGGCAGTTATCAATAATCAAATTTGAAGATTGACTTTCAATAATCAAATTTGAATCAAATTTGAAGATTGACTTTCAATCATCAAATACAAACTTAACCCAAAATAAATGTTGTTGTAATTTTATACTTTCTCTATCGTCTGTGACTTTTTTTTTTCTTTTTTTTCTAATCACCTATGTATCTCTTTATTGTTTCGACTCTAAAATTTTCAATCAGGTAAAATTCGTCTCTTCATTACAAAATAGAGCAATACCCGTATCATATACCTTATCTTGTCTTTTATAGTTTTTTAATTTTTTTTTTACTTGAAATAAAAAAGATCGGGAACCGTGAAAAATGAGGCAGGATTGGATTTTTTTTATTTTGATAAAGTAGAATTTTGATTTAGATAAAGTGTACCATTGTGGACTACACAATCATTAAATTTAGCAATCTCTGAAAACAATCCTCAAATGCTGAGGTGACAACTTTAGATGATACAAATTTGATTATACCATTGGAGATGGTCTAGGGTTTATTACTTTAAGAGTATGGAAAGTTGTTGAGAGGGAGAGGATTTATATAGGATTTGAATTTAAAAATGAATAATGCTTAGATGCTAACCGGTCAGTATCCCAAATAATGACCTCACCAATGAGAGTGTAACACGTGGTCCAATTTGTGAGATAAATATAAAATGTAAAAGAAAAAAGGTAATGTACTAAACTCCCATTGGTGGGGTCAATATTTTAGATACTGACCGGTCAGTACCCAAGTATTATTCTTTAAAAAATAAAATGTTAATTTATTATCAAATAGTTGAATTCTAACTGGTAAATGAAGTAAATTATATATAATATGAAACCCAAATTAAAATGAACTAAAATGAAAATTAAGAATCTTTACAATTAATTAAAACAACCTAAATAGCTTTTTGTAGGCATAATTTAAGAGTCTAGAAAATTGTTGAGAGGGGGAGGATTTATATAGGACATTGTTGCAACCATAACAAAAATAGAAAAAAAAAATATTATTATATTATTATATATGATTCTATAACAAATGAGATAATAAATAAGAGTAATGCTAGACAATCTAAAAATTTAGTCCAAATGATGTGGCAAGTGAATTGTCACCACCACACACATATGATGACGTGGTTAATGAAAAAATCACTTACCATATTATTTGGGTTGAAATTTGGACTAAATTTTTAGATTATCTAATATTACTCGATAAATAAACAATAATGTTGTTCCACCAAAAAACTAACTCAAATGTTTAACCCAACTGATATGGAATCCTACTAGGCTGCACACCTCATTTGACATCACACACCTAATTCAAAATCACCCCATTAAAATACCAATTACATTCTCAACTCTCTCTCGCTCATTCCGTCCGAGCATTCTCTCTCGACCTTTTACGCAAGTCAAGAGTCGGTTGAGGGTGCAGTCCCAGATGTCGGGCCAGTCCCGGGTGAAGATTAATGACAGTGAATGGATGATACTGTCGACGATATCACTTGGCCGTCTAATGAGAGCCTGCTTCGTGAGTACGAGATGGTGTTAGATCCGAGTATTGGCAAAGGCTCGAAATCCTCGCAACCTTGATTTTGGAGAATTGTAGAAATTTCTGATTATTTTTTACTTGTACATAACCATTCTTTGAACTGTAACCATTCTTTTAGGAGCAATAAAATCTTATTTTATTCTGAATTGAATGGTCTTGATCTGTTCATTACTGATTGTTGCCTAGTGCTGTATTAAACTGGCTGGTGTTCAGATAACTTAACCGAGTATCTTATTAAACCAGTTGTTACCCGAATAACTTCAATTGCCAAGTATCTTATTAAACTGGCTTCTTCGATGTTCGGGTAACTTAACCGAGTATCTTATTAAACCGGTTGTTACCAGAATGACTTCAATTGCCAAGTATCTTATTAAACTGGCTTCTTCGATGTTCGGGTAACTTAACCGAGTATCTTATTAAACTGGTTGTTACCCGAATGACTTCGACTGCCAAGTATCTTATTAAACTGGCTTCTTCAATGTTCGGGTAACTTAACCGAGTATCTTATTAAACCGATTGTTACCTGAATGACTTCAATTGCCAAGTATCTTATTAAACTGGCTTCTTTGATGTTCGGGTAACTTAACCGAGTATCTTATTAAACCGGTTGTTACCCGAATGACTTCTGTTGTATGTAAATTTTACAAAGCATACACCTCAATGACAGGAAGGAAAAAATAGCCATGTGGACGCCCAGATGTACATTCGTGGAATATCCTATGAGGCATCATTAAAGAGAAGAAAAGCCCGAGTAAGCATATACTGAATAAAACCTATTCGGGATCAGCTAACAGCACTCGGGACTGGTTAAATAACGCTTCCATTCAGGCTCAAACAGCACTACTCGGGACCATCAGGTATTACTCTTACTCGGGAATTAATACGATCCGAGTAAGAACTTGGTACTTATTTCATACGGATTGTCATTAAATACGCGAAGATATCCGTCATGAAAGAATCCCAAATAATGAAACTTCTAGTTAGAAGAGTCCCCCAATCAGGAAATAGCTTGATTTCCTTACAAAGACTACATCCTTAAAAGGAAACAAGTCCAAATTGAACTACACTACTAGAATCCCACTCGATTTCCGTAAAAGGCTCCAAAACAGGAAAGAAGACAAATCAACCTCAAGCAAGCAACCAAATCACAATTAAATACAAATATCTTGTATTATTTGTACAAGGCAGATTAGGGTTCTATAAGCATATAAATAGACCCATAATTTGGCTCCAAAAGGAATAGGCAATATAGCATTCAGCAATCACAGTAAATACAGAGAGAAAAAAGAGAGATCGAGAGCTTGTAAACATCTTATTATCTTAGTGGATTTTGGATTGGTTGATCCTTCAACCACCCGTGGATGTTTCTCCGGCCATCGGAGTTTTACCACATAAACCTTGTCTTTGTTACTCTCTCTGCATCTCTTTCTCTTTAAATCAATAACCGAAATCCAATTCTTGTTGGCTTTTCTGGCATAATCTAGAAATTGACGTCAACAATTGGCGCTAGAAGGAGGGGGTCGAACCTCCGAACTTGTTAAAAGGCTATGACAGGAAGCAGAAGTAGTTCAGGGAATGGCCAAAGATCACCAAGCGATTTCCATATTGGCAATACGTCACAAAATCCTGAAGCAAACACAGAAAACCAGATTGCGCACCTGGCGGGGATCCAGCAAGTTCCTCCAACCATCGGAGATCTTACGTTGCGTTTCCAAGAGGCCCTGCAGCAATTGGTGACGAACGCAGCAAGGGAAGGGATTGATCTACTGGCCACAGGAGCACATACTCCCAATCCTCCACCCGAAAGGCTCTGTTCGATGGTGGTTGGGCCAGGAATAACTATGCCAAAAACCAGAAGGAACTCTTCCCCTGTCAATCCAGCTGGACAGAAAACACTAGAAGAGGAAAATCACCAGAGGCTGGATCGCAATCAAACAATACGAGTCAGACATCGTAAATACGATCGGTGTAGAGAACGGTCATCATCAGAAGACAGTGATCAACACCATCGTAAACGTCATCATGGAGTCACAAGAGGTTTCCGGCATCAGAGTGAAGAATCTGAGGAAAGAATGATAGTTACCCAACGGTTCAACCGTCAAGGAAGCCCGGTGGGGGACAAAGATGTCACAATCAAGAGCATAACTCGAGAAGTAGAGAATAACAGGCGACAGATGGAGGCACTAGTCAGACGTTACGGCTGTAACGATTTATCCGACGATAAATCTGACAGTCCATTTACCAGGGAGATTTTACGGACCCCTTTCCCAGAAAGATTCAGGATGCCGCATGTGGAGCAATTCAAAAAAGATACAGATCCAAAGGAGCACGTAAGACGCTATAAAAGTGCCATGGCTCAATATGTCCGCAGTGACCCCCTATTGTGTCTCAACTTTCCGCAAACACTGGGGGACACAGGCTCAAGATGATTCCAAAGACTACCCCCGGCAAGCATCGGAAATTTCAGTGAGTTGAGCAGGAGCTTCTCAAGGCAATTCCTGAGCAACGTTCACAGAAAAAAGTCGGTGGCCTACCTTTCACAAATAAAACAGGGGAAGGACGAATCATTAAAAAAATACTTGGGCCGGTTCGGCCGAGCAGTATCAGAAATTGGCAGCGCTAATGATGAAGCAATTATTGCTGCCTTCACCAATAACTTGCAAAATGGACGACTATCCTTCGATTTGAGAAGAGCACGGCTGACAAGGTATGCCGACATGATGGATATGGCGGAAGGAGACGCTCTGGCCGAGGAAGAAGAGTTAGCTACAGGAGGAAGCTATATGCATTGAGGAAAGCCCGAACAGAAGAATACCGAATCCAAGGGGCAGAATCAAAAGGAAAAACGTAAAGGGAACTGCAAGGAGAAAAACAAGGATGGGGGTAATGGGCCCAACGCCAAACGGTCCACAGAGAAATACCAAGGCAGGTATACCAATTACACCCCTCTTCGGAAGAAACAAGAAGAAATTCTAGCCATCTTGGAAGAAAAGAATATGGTGCAAGAACAGCGGCGACAATCACAGTTCGCTAGGAGAGATACAACCAAGTATTACAGGTTTCATAAAGAAACCGGGCATGAAACTTCAAAGTGTTTTCAGCTCAGAGATTACATAGAAACTCTTATTCGGGAAGGGCACCTACGGGATGTAATCTTGAAAAAAGATGAGAGACCAGAAACCAAGAAAGTCAAGGTTAATCGCAACCCTGGTCAAAACCAAAGAACCAGCCTCGAAGCCAATCAAGTAATACATACAATTTTCGGAGGACCTTCTACTGGGAGAAGCAACCGAGAACGAACTCAGGAAATCCAAGAAGCAGTAGAAGCAAGGAATAACTTCGACGTAAACTCGGTTGAACCAGACCCGAAAAGGGTAAAGGAAGGATAGGACATAATAATCTTTACAGAGGCAGATTCCCATGGTATCGATGTTCGACCTAATGACGCATTGGTTATAAGTGCCCAGATTGGCCATAGAGAAGTCCGGAGAATTTTAATAGATAATGGGAGCTCAGCAGACATCCTAAGCGTGGCCGTGTACGACCAGCTAAGACTAGACCGAAAAGATTTACAGCCTTTCCATACTCCATTAAGAGGATTTTGGGGAATAGAGGTCAGGTCACTCGGGAAGGTAAAACTACCTGTGAAGATCGGAATGGCACCATGCCAGAGAACTGTCCTGCTCGACTTCGTGGTAGTTGACTTGGATAATTAGCCGTATAATGTATTATTAGGCCGGCCATTCCTGAATAAAACAAGGGCCGTGACAACCACTTATGCATTAATGATCAAATTTCCAACAGAACAAGGGGTTGGGATAGTCAAGGGATCCCAAGAGATGGCCTGAAGAGCAAATCTGTCAGTATACAGAGACAAGTATGATGATGAACAAGTGTGCACCATAATGCAGCCAAATCAGTGTGAAGAATCCTTGTCATTCGAACTGGATCTAAGGGAGGGCTCGAATGAATACAAGACAGAATTGGTTGAAATACTACTCGAAGAAGACAAACCGGACAAGAAAGTCAAGATTGGGGCCAACTTGGAAGGAAAAGTCAAGCCAGACTTGACCAATCTACTTAGAGAGTACAAAGATGTATTCGCCTGGAGTCACGGAGATATGATCGGGATAGATGCCCGAGTAATATCCCACCACCTCGCAGTTAGCCCGAATGCAAAACCGGTAATACAAAAGAGAAGATCATTCAATCCTGAAAGAAGTCAAGTAATCAAACAAAAGGTGGAAAAGCTACTAGCGACTGGATCAATCAGAGAAGTCAGCTACCTTCAGTGGGTCACCAACGTAGTCCTCGTCCAAAAGAAAAATGGACAATGGAGGATGTGCGTAGATTTCACGGATCTAAACAAGGCATGTCCAAAGGATAGCTTCCCACTCCCAATGATAGATCAGTTGGTGGATGCCACGGCAGGTCATGAACTGCTCAGCTTCATGGACGCTTACTCAGGATACAATTAGATCCAGATGAACAAAGCTGATAAAGAAAAAACAGCTTTCACACGGATCAGGGTTTATATTGCTACACAGTAATCCCTTTCGGTTTAAAAAATGCAGGAGCTACGTACCAAAGGTTGGTCAACAAAATCTTCACTCGGCAAATAGGAAGGAACATGGAAGTGTACATTGATGATATGTTGACTAAAAGCGGCTCAGCAGATGAGCATGCCCACGACCTTTGAGAGACATTTGATGTTTTGAGAAGATACCAGATGAAATTAAACCCAAACAAATGTTTATTCGGAGTCCATTCAGGAAGATTCTTGGGTTTTCAAGTCCATCAAAGAGGAATCGAAGTTAATCCCGAGAAGATCCAGGCTTTGCAAGAAATGACGTCACCTAAAACATTGAAAGAGGTACAACGCTTAACAGGGTGTTTAGCCTCCTTCGGAAGATTCATCTCAAGGGCTACAGACAGGTGTGCGCCTTTCTTCAAAATAATCAAAAAAGGGAAAGGCCTGGAGTGGAATAAAGAGTGTGAGCAGGCATTCTTAAAAATAAGAGAGTACTTGGGTTAAGCTCCCATCCTCTCAAAACCACAAAAAGGGGAAATACTTCAGCTGTATCTGTCAATAACCGAGCTTGTAGCAAGTTCAGTCTTAGTTAGAACAGAAGATAGAGTACAGAAACCAGTGTATTATACAAGCAAGGCACTCCTACCGGTCGAGACCAGGTACTCACAGGCAGAGAAGATTGCCTTAGCATTGGTTTCAGCAGTAAAAAAGCTGAGACCATACTTTCAGGCTCATACGATCCAGGTTCTCACCAATTGACCTTTAAGACAAATATTACAAAAACCAGAGATATCAGGAAGACATACTTAATGGGCAATCGAGTTAAGTGAATTCGATATTCATTATGTCCCCAGAACCTCCCTCAAAGGACAAGCCGTGTCATATCTTTCCTCCACCGCCTTAAAATATAGTTATCTAGACATACACGTTAGCCAAGATTTAAAAAGCCAAATGTATGTTTTAGTATCCTTATTTGAGATCAATCCACATCCAAATAATGTTGACTGCCCATGATGATTCACCCCTATAAAGGCAGCGAAAGGCATATTATACTTATTCTTCAAGTATGTAGAGTCAAACGTTAAAGCATCTCCAAACTCCTTATACAATGCTCTACTCCTTGCATTTGCCCAAAACACATTCTTCAATCGACCTTCTTCATCTAAATCTATTGTATATAAAAAATTTGAATTCTTCTTACATTTTCAAAAAATATTTTTGAATAGCATTAGCATCTCCTTCACCAAGTCGTAAATGTCTTACTCTATCGAGATAATTTCGATAATCTTTCTCTATAAAGGATAAATTTTCATGACCACCTACTCCAACCACAAAAGAATTAAAAATCTTATTTGGCATTATCTCAGCTTTATAATTCAATTCCAACTGCCTTTGCACATGTGCTTTTATTACTCGGTTTGATTTGAAAAATCATAATTTTCCCCGAGTAACAAGTTTATAGTTATGATCCAAAATAATAGAGCACATTCTCCACCTTCCATCAAAGCATAAAGATGTTGTAAGCCTAGCTTTGCAATATGTTTTCGTTGTTGGATACAACTGTAATGGATTCTTAGAAGTAGAAATTGACTTGCGAACACGAGAACATGCAAATGCCACATATTTCAACTATCCATCATATCCTTTGTTTGAAGTTCTTTTCATAACTTCAAATCCAATTTTATTTCCATACATTTTATAATACTCAAATAAGTTCTCAACCGAGTCAAAAATCATTCCCACTGTAGGGTCGTCAATATTTTCAGGCACATTAATTGAGTTTCCCATTTCATTCTCAATTTTTTGTCTGATTAGATTTCATAAATATTAATTAATAAAAATAATAAGACGATACCTTTGTAGAAGGATTAGGAAACCAATAATATATATATATATATATATATATATCTCAATGAGAGTGGCCTCAAGTAACGATTCTTCTACTTTATACATCATATGGATAACTAATTAACAATTTTTTTTTTGAAATATTACAACTAATTAACAATAATTAAAAAAAAAAACTAATTCATACGAATTTATGGTTTATTAGCAAAAATAAAAATAAAAATTATTGATTGTCTTTTAAACTTACCAAATAATGTAATACTTTTAAAAAAATTAATAATTAAAAATCAATTATACGATTTTGGGATGGCAGCAGGTCGGGGGTCGGGTGGGTTTTGTAAAATCCAAACCCTCACCCGTGAAAATTTTCCTCATCCACCCCGCATAGGTAAGCGGGTTCGCGGGCGGGTGTAAACCCGCGGGTTATGGCTGCATCCATACCCTCACCCGCGAACCCGCGAAAGAATACGGGTTCACGGGTGGATGCTTCACCCGCGGGATACCCACAAACCCGTAACCCATGAACACGTGAACCCACGATTTGTCATTTGTAAATTTGTACATGTAATCACCTATTTGATACTTAATTGAATTAAATTTTTATCTCTAATTCCCTACTTGATACATTACAAAACAATAATAACCATAAAAATAAAACGACCAAAAATAATTAAAATATCTATGTTTGTGTATATACAAGTATTTTATTTATACGGGTTCGCGGGTCCAACATGTGGGTTCGTTTTTCCAACCCGTACCCGTCCACAAACCCATCGGATTTTTCTTTAAACGGGTTCATGGGTTCGAGGCTCATAAATTCACCATCCACATTCGACCCTACAAGGTCGGGTTCGGGTGGGTGCGGGTCAAATTACCACCGCTCATGATATTGGTTAAGAGAATTTATTCACTATCTCGTTAATTACAATTGACTCTTGATTGACTATAGATTTTGTATTTAGGAAACAAATACTATTATTAAAAATTAATACAATTAATAACTTAAGAATTTATTCACTATCATATTAATTACGTGATTGCTACCGGATTATCTATTCTTTTTTTATGAAAAACTTTATTATAAAAATTTATTACAATTAATAAATTACCAAATAATATAATATATATTATATAGACAACTAATTAGCAACACTTTTTTGTTTAGAAATATTACAACTAATTAACAATTCTTTAAAAGAAAAACTAATCAATACAAAATTTATGGCTCGTTGGCAAAAAAAAATAAATTATGGCTTGTTTTTAAAATTACCAAACAATATTATATTTTTTCTAAAAAAAATACTTTATAATTAAAAATCAATAATAAGATTGGTTAAGCGAATTTATTCACTACCTCATTGATTACGTATTCGACTCTTGATTGCCTATAGATTTTTTATTTGGGAAAAAAAATAATTACTTAATTTTTTTAGAACAGATTACAATTAAAACTTATAAAACGTTAAAATATATATTATATAGATAACTATTTCTTTTTGAAATGTTACAACTACGTTATTAACAATATTAACATAAAAATCTAATCATATTCCTTATTGTATTATTTATAATGAGGTTAATCTTTTTTATGGAATTAATTGGGAATTGCATATTTAATGGGAGTAATGCGGGGCATTAACTCCGCACTCCTTTTTTTTTCTTTTGTTTTTGGAATATGCACGGTCTACATCCCACTCTCAAATTCTTATTCATCTCTCAATTTGGCACCTCATCACCATTATTAAAATTGACGTGGGTTTCACCCACCGAGATGAGTCTATTTTTGTTCACTTCCTTGAAGGGGGTGAACATTACTCTCCTTTCTTATGGATGACATGTATTTAGGGAGGGATAATTTTTTTCTAAAATATGATAGTGTTTAGATAAATTTACCCTAGAGATGTACATTTTTTCCCGGGATCCTAATTCCCCCTCGTCCCCATCCCCATTTGGGGATTTTTTTTTTGAGGAAAATGGGGAAATGGGGGGGGGGGGGATGGGGATGAAATTCATCCCCAAATTGAAATAGGGAGGGGCCATCCCCATTTCCCCATTTTTTCCACAATTATATTGAAATGGGGATGAGGATGAGATCCCCCACCCCCATTTTCCCCAAACATATATAAATATAATTTTAATATATATTATTAATTATAATATATATTTGTATTTGTAATATATTAATGGGTTTTATTTTGTATTTCTAATGGAATGTTTGTTTTTTTTAGTTAAATTTGTAATTTTTAATAAAGTGGCGAAATGGAAAAACGGAAAAAACAAAAAAATGGAGAAATACGAAAAAAAAATGGGGAAAATTGGGACATGAGGAAATGGGGAAATGGGGATGGGGATGGATATACCTCCCCCTAAAATTCCCCATCCCCATTTTTCCCAAATGGGAAAATGGGAGGATGGGATGGGGATGGGGATGAGGATGGGGATGGGGGGACCTATATCCATCCTCAGTCCCCAAATGTGCATCCCTAATTTACCCCCTCCATGAACACATGTCATACATACAGGAGGGGGTAATACTCCCCTCCTTCAAAGGGGTGAGTAAAAATGAACTCGGAGAATGTCGTTGATCGAAATTTGAAAGATAAAAAATAAATATCATAAAAAAAAAACGATAATTAAGGAACTTGTTTTCTGATGGCGACTTTTGGCTAGACTTTTTTCCCTTTCTTTAGAGAATTTGTTTCTTTCTTTAGTGTTATTGAAAACACATGAACTTGAGACACGGTTCAAAAACCACGGCAACTCTTCTTTTCATTCCTTTATTTATTTTAATAATACTTTAAAGATGTAATGAAATATTATTGAATTAGATAAGAGATAATTATGGAATAAGCAATTCATAGTCATTGAATACTAAGGCAAGGTGCCCTAAGGCCTCTAACCATCCATCGGCATAAGAAAAAACATCACTTAAATTTTGTTTGAGAGAAACACAAAAAAAATAAAAAGAAATTGCAACAGAATTTCGTCTTGGAGAGAATCAGAGAAATAGCAAATAAAATTTCATAAAATTTCATATGCATTCTTCAGAGAGGGGCCTTGTTTAGATCATCCAAGTAAGGATGCTCCATAGCTTTTTTTACTGAGTTCCGCTTTGAAGGTTTATATTGTAACATTTGCTTCAAACAAAAAAAATATTTCAATCATGAGTGAAGTAAAAAGATTAACAATTTGTTAAGAGTAAACAAAATAAGAGTCGTAACTTAGGTGAAGTAGATATTGTCACATATTAAGCAGACTGAGGATTCTTTTCCATTTATGCTCTTCTCTAAGTGTTTGAATTTATTAAAACCCACTAGGTTTGGAATAATAATTGTAGCCATGATTCTCTAGAGTTCATTTTTGCTCACCCCCTTAAATGGGGGTGAGCATTACCCCCTCCTGCATGGATGACATATGTCCATGAAGGGGGTAAATTTGTCTAAACACTATCATATTTTGGGATAAATTTATCCCTCTCTGGACACATGTCATCCATACGGGAGGGGGTAATGTTCACCCCCTTCAAAGGGGTGAGCAAAAATGGACATTCTCTATCTTTTTTTAAAAATATATTAATAACTAATTAATTAGAATTTAAGGCCAAAACTATCCATCTTACTATTTATTATATTATATAAACATATAAATTAATATAAAAAATTTAAGGCTAAAGCTTCTTTATGGCGACACATGGTGCCATGAGAGCCAGCTTTAGTATATTACAATTTACATAGATGTAGATTATATTTTATATTATATGTTTATAAAAAAAAAAATATATATTTATGATTGCTAACTGTTGACGTCGATTATTGGATATGCCAATAAGGATTGGATTTTGGCTATAATTCTAAAGAGAAAGAGAATGAGAAAATAAACAAACGTGAGTTTTTTACGTGGTAAAACTCTGATGACCGGAGAAACGTCCACAGGTGGTTGAATGATTAACCAAGCCAAAATCCACTATGAAAATATGATGTTTACAAGCTCTCGATCTCTCTTTCTTCTCTCTGTATTTTTTCTATGAATGCTGTGTATATTCTTTTTTGAGATTATGGGTCTATTTATATGTTTATAGAACCTTAATCTACTTTGTACAAGTCATAAATCTTTGTATTTAATTACAATTATATACTTGTTTGAAGCTGATTGTCTTCTTTCCTGTTTTGGAGTCTTGTATTGAGAGTGAATAGGACTCTTGCAACGTAGTTCAATTAGGAATTATTTCCTTAAGAGCAGTCTTTTTGAAGGAGTAAAGTTACTGCCTGATTGGGAATCTTTCCTGTTTAAAATTCTATTCTTTTTGGGATTCCTTCTTGATATGGGTATCTCTGTGTATTTAATGACCTAATCAGTGTGAACTAAGAGCTAGGCTTCTTATTCGGTTTTCTTCATATTTATCCCGAGTAAGAATAATACCCGCTGGTCCTGAGTAACATCATTTGATCATGAGTAGAAGCGTCATTTAACCAGTCCCGAGTGTCGTTAGCTGATCCTGAGTAGTATATGATGTCGATTGTCCCTGAGTAGGTTTTGTTCAATATCTGCTTAGAAGAGAATTTAAAATGTTCCAACCAAATACTCTCAAAAGCTCTTCCTGCTACAAAAGCTCTTTTGGAATAAACCATGAAAAGTTTAGGTTTTTACTTCTCTTCTGCTACTACTAAAAGCTAAAAGTAAAAGTTATCTCAAACGGACCCATAATATATGTTGGAAGTGCTTTTGTTAGTGTCATTTGACAACTAATTACTGTATAGTGAACACAAAAGCTATGTTATTTAGGTGACAGTAACTCGAGCCTAACTAGGACATTGTCAGACAGAATCTAGTTTATTCACCGTATCAAACCATATTGGACGGTGGTAAAATTTATACTTTCTTACTCTACTACAATTATAATATTATCCCAAGCACACAATACCAAGCCATCCTATTTATAACACCTTTTGGTACAGATTTTATGGGACTGGTACAACCAGGATTAAGCAACCAGATGAGTTAATTTTTTTTCTTCTTTACCGATCGTTATCAATACAATAAAATTATATTAATTAAAATTAAAGATTCACCTAATCAATAAGAAATAGCAGGGCTTACCTTGCAAATATATATCCTAAATAAATACACTAACAAAATTAATGAAAAAATAAAGTCAAAATAAATTATATAGTAAACATGAAATGTAAATACAATTAAATACTAATTAAGTTGTATCCTAAGATTTTTCAAAAGATCAAACTTATTGATTGTAAAAAGTTATAATTTATTTGATTATTATATTAGTTTATTTATGAAGGAGCATTCACATCATATAGGGAAATAATTATACACTTATATTACTATTTACTAATAAATATAAAACAAAAGAATAATTAAAAATATAAAAAATATATCTAAATTTCAACTGAAATAAAAAGAAATTCATAAAATAAGATCCTTAGTTTGTAAATTTAAGATTAGAATAATCGATAATTATATTACTTTTAAAATTTTATAAACTAAAAATTATAATATTCTAAAATTTCAATGCAATACAAAATATTGAAATTTAAAATAATCACAAACATACCGATTGGAAAATAAATAAAGAGAATGTACTAAATTTAATTAAATTCGGGGCTCTGAGAGAGACATAAAAATTATTAAGGAAAATAGGGAAAAAAACTCGTCTAGTGAATCGTGAGATTGAAAAAAGTATTCAGGCAAGTTTAAATTTCGGTGTGGCTGCTATGCAGTCGTAGAGAAATTTACTGTATGATACAACCATGAATAGAAATATTTTTGGTCCATTGGATCATTCATGAACTTGATCCAACGGTTCTGCATTAATTAAAAAAGAAAGAAAAAGCTTAAAACCTAAAAAACAACTCTAACTGGTTCTAAGTTGTCTGAGACAATATCTATCTCCTTCCTCTATTGACTTCCATTCTTCTCAGTTATCTTCTCATGATTTTCTTCTCAATTTGTCTCTCTCTAGCTTCCATGTCTGCTCCGACCACCGCAATCGGCTAATCTCCATCTCCGTTTGCAGATCGCCACCTTTGTCGTCGCCAACACCACCATCATCACTTCCATTCTTCCCAGTTCTGAGTTCTAGCTCTCACGAGCCACAATCATAAAGACCCACAAAACTTGAATCATCAAAATAAACACAGTGTGTTGATTATTGGTAATTATTGCCATGATGTTCTCCTCCAAAACGACATCGCTTTGGTTGAGATCCTCGGTGGCACAGCCTCTTTCACGTGAAACGTGATTAATGGTTTATCTATTTTCTACCATTTGGTCACAAAAGTCAAGCGAGATTTCAAGTATGAAACCGGTCACGATTCGATGGTGGTGCCCACCTAGAGAACCACTATGTTCCACACGTATTTCGGCTCAATTTCGGATCATGACAGGCATCAGGATTGGGTTCTGAAACGGGTATGGGCATGTGACTCGATCAAGCCGTCGGATCTCCCCAGGGACGCGAGATTCTATTACGGAATGGCTGTCAGTGTAGGCGGGGATATATTGCCAGCGACGCTGGAAAAGATGGTGGAGATATGCGACACCGTTTTCATTGACATTTAGTCGATAATTCGGTCTTTGTCGACGTCGATGGCACCGTTAATCTCGTGCCGTTAAAAAACAGTATCTTTTATCATCTGTTGCCCAGAATCGGGTTCTTGAAGGCCTCCTCGGAGGAGGCTTTGTTCATGGAAGTAAAAGTGGTTCAAAAAAAGTGTTGTGTGGTGGTGACTCACAGAAAGGAATGGTGTGAATTTTATTTGAGAGATGGGGAAATGATGAAGATTTTGCCTTTTTCGGTGAACCAGGTTGATCCGATGGGTGCTGGAGACAGTTTTTACTAGGCGGGTTCGTGGCGGGATTGGTTAAAGGACTACCTATGCCTAATGCTGCATTGTTGGGGAACCTTTTCGGGTCTATCATTGTATGTCAAATCGGATTATCCAAGTTCAATTTAAAGGTTTTACAGGTTTGTGAAACTTTTTTATTGTTGACACAACTTGAGTTACTGCTTGATTGATTGATTGATGCTTTTTGTGAATCCAAATTTATTGTAGGTAAGTAAGATGATTATTAGTTATGTTAGTGAAATTGTGTTTTATGTAGTGAATAGGAGCATAGATTGAGGCAATGAGCTCGCTGTGTCAAATGTGTTGTAGAAACTTCGATTGTTTCTTATAGCTCGGATTTATTAAATGCTGGATTCGATATACGAGTAACTAACTCGTTGATTGGCTATCTAGCATTTTGTGCATGTTAGTGAAAAAAAGGGTAGATGTATAGCTGTTGCTTTAGAATGAGAACTGGATGCTTCGATGTAGTAATTTGCTTGTCCAGTACAATCCGAAATTTGTTCTGTCAAAATAGTTGCAAGATTTCCAGTAGGTTCAAGCAGTTGTCCTTCTCTTCATAAGGTTGTTTTCGTTGCTCTTAATTGAATAAGATAAGATATACAATTTATATTTTTCATAGATCACAATGTCATTAGAATTGAATTACCTAAGTTCGATTTGAAGGTTTTGCAGATTTGTGGAACTTTTTTTTTGTTGATACATCTTTAGTTACTGCTTGATTGATGCTTCTTGTGAATCCAAATTTCGTGTAGGTAAGATTATCATTTTTGTTAGCAAAATTATTAGATTGAGGCAATGAGATTCCTGTGTCAAATGTGTTGTAGAAACTTTGATTGTTTTGTATAGCTTAGATTTTTTAGAAGCTAGATTTGATATACGGGTAACTAACTCTTTGATTTGTTAGCATTGTGTGTGGGTTTAGTAGAAAAAGAGGGCAGATAGAGGTGTTGTTTTAAAATGAGAACTCGATGCTTTGATGTTATAACTCGCATGTCCAGTAAAAACCGGAATTTGATATCAATCATAATAGTTGCAAGATTTCCAGTTGGTTCAAACAGTTTTCTTCCCTTTTCTTATGGCTTAACATTGAAAATCTTATCATTCCAACTTTGTTATGTGATAATTTAAATAAGAACCAAGAATTTTGTCTGTGGCACATTTTCTTAAGTTTGTTTTCGTTGCACTTAATTGAATAAGATACGCAATTTAAATTTTTTCATTTATTACAATGTCGTTAGAATTGAATTCCATTTTTCAGATTTAACTCGGAAGTTTTCTTGAATATTCAAATCGAGTGATAAAGCATATAAAGTTCAATTTAGAGAAAATATTTTGTGTTTTACTTCAGTAATATTGTTTTAGTTCCTTCTTATTTCCTTTTCGAGGTTTTGTACATAATTTAAGATAGTTCTACTATTTGCACACTAATCCACATCTACATATGATGTTATTTATCGACTTGACTTCAATTCCTTGTACATGTTTTAGCTATAAGCACTTGCAAATTTCCCTTGGTTTTAGCCTTGTAGGCTTTGAAAATGAAAATATTCGCTACTTAAAATCACAAAATGTCTTCTCCACAAGCAATGTTCTATCTTTAGTTTTGGAAAGCATGAGTTATGATTTTTTTTTTTTTTTTTGTATTGTGCACCTCATGGATGTGAAAGAATTTGATTTATATCATTTTTGCAAGCTTTGCTGACTTATACTTTGCAAACTTACATTATCGTGAAGCATATAATATGTACTCATGTCTATCTTTTTCCTTCTAGAGAGTAAAATATGAGGTGCAGAGGAGGCAAATGCAATGTGTCAACGTTGGGTTACTGCTATCATAATTCTACTTGTAAAGAAGAAAAAAAATGTTACTTTGAGCTAGTAATTATTCATGTATAATTTGAGCAGTTATTATCTAGCGTAATCTATAAAATTTGAATGTGGTAGAGATAATTAATGAATAGATTGAATATTTATCATGCATATTCACCTCCGCTAGGTCGAACCATCCAGACACTTTAACACTTTACCATAAATTATCAAGGAGACTTCTTCCTCCATGTGTATATTGTGTTGCATGTTTTTTACTAGATATATATATCATGTTCTTTTACTAATTATAGATTTCTCTTTGACCTAATTGTAGTCATATACACTTATATATCCTAAAGAAGGTTAAAAATTAAGATTCTATATTGATTTCAAGGGGAATTTGTATAAGTAGAATTTAGCAAGTTATATTTGTAATTGTACATTTTTTTTCTAAAGTTGACAAAGTCTTAGTCAGGTTTTGCTAGACCTCTAAGATAAAACATACAATAAAATGCGACCCTAGTTCAAGTCAAGCTATATTAAGACTTATCTATTAAATTAATTGATTAAGTGTGGTTTAGAAGCTTCTCTGGTGAAAAAGAAAGGTCTCCCCTCCCGTCTCCCGATTACATTTAAAGTTTAATTCTACATTCTCCCATTCAACGTCGACTGTTTCTTCCCTCCATCATGAAGTAGTAAAAGCCCTTTTGAAAGACATATGTTTAAAGGAAGAGTATAATCAAATCTTAGATGATGACCTCAGGATCCCATATATATTTTGCAAGGCGGAGAAATGACAACTTAGTTTTCTCTCCCTCTTTATCATCTTCATATGTATATTTGACTCGGGTTTTTTTGAGTTTAATCCAATGAAATTAATTTATTTCTCTTCGATTCAATTTGATTCATTTTTCATATTTTATTTAGTTGTTTTTTGTAATTTTCAGAGCAACTTGCTACTTTTGAGTCCCTAGTTTACAAAAACATTACAGTGATCAATTTTTATTGAACAATGATGAAAAAAATGGAAATAATATGGTCAAGGTGGGATGATAATTTACAACTTCATGTTGCCATCATATTTGAATGTTTCTTCAACAACATTTTTTTTTTCATAAGCAATGGAGGCCTTTCTTTGATATATCTCCAAAATCGTTCCACCCTATGATGCCATTTTCGATAAAATTTCTGCAAGCCTCTTCACAAGTTAGGATCATGCCCACCACCATAGTTGCACATGCTATAAAATCCAATGCTGCCATCTGCACCCATAACAATTTTCTACCAAGTCAGGGAACATTGACTTCCCTAATTAAATAAAGTTAGTAACTCTAGTATGTAGTAAAGAATCTGTTATGATTATAAAAGAATAAGTTATGACTATACTAATTTACCTGAGATGAAAAATTTCTAAAAGGTTTGAGTTCATTCGGTGTAAGTAGTGTTTCCTTGGTAACCAAATTCGGACAGAGGCTCGTTAAGGGATGCATCCGTGATTTTCCTCCATATATACTAGAGCAACCAAATAAATGTAAGTTCCAATGCTGTGAAAATGGTACCATCGCCGTGAAAATGATTACAAGTTAAAATATAAAAAATTAAAAAGTGGTTACCAAAGCCGTAAAATGGTTACTAGAGCCTTTAAAATGGTTATCATCGCTGTAAAAATGGTTAAAAGTTAAAATTTTAAAAAATAAAAAGTGGTTACCAAAGCCGCAAAATAGTTACCGGAGCCGTGAAAGTAGTTATCAATAATATGAAAATGGTTACAAGTCAAAATTTCTAAAATTAAAAACTAGTTACTAGAGCCGTAAATTGGTTACTTGAGACGTGAAAATGGTTACCATAACTATGAAAATGGTTACAAGTCAAAGTATCAAAAATTCAAAAGCGGTTATCGAAGCCGTAAAATGGTTACTAGCACTGTGAAAATGGTTACCATTGCTGTGAAAATGGTTACAAGTTAAAATTTCAAAAACAATAAAAAGTGGTTACCATAGCCGTAAAATGGTTATAACTTAAAATTTTTAAAATTAAAAGGTGGTTTTTAGACCTGTAAATTGGTTACTGGAGCAGTACATATGGTTACCATCGCCGTGAAAATGGTTATAAGTCAAAATTTAGAAAAATTAAAATTTGGTTACCAGACCCGTAAAATAGTTACTGGACACGTGAAAATGGTTACAATCGCTGTGAAAATGGTTATGTTGACATCGATTTCTGGATGTATGGAAAAAGTCAACAAGAATTGAATTTTAGATGTGATTATAAAGAGAGAGAAGGAGAAAGTAATCAGACGTAAGTTTTACGTGGTAAAACTCCGATGACCGGAGAAACGTCCACGGGTGGCTAAATAATCAACCAAGCCAAAATCCACTATTGAAAAGATTACAACTCTCGATATCTCTTTTTCTCTCTGTATTTTTCTGTATTCCCTGTGTGTATTTTGTGACGAGATTATGGGTCTATTTATATGTTTATAGAACTCTAATCCTCTTTGTACAAGTAATAAAAGATCTTTGTATTTAACTATGATTGGTTACTTGTTTGAAGTAGTCTGTCTTCTTTTCTATTTCGGAGAATTGTATTGAGATCGAATGAGACTCTAGTGATGTAGTCCAGTTAGGACTTATTTCCTTAGAAAAAAGTAGTCTTTTTGAAGAAATAAAATTGTTGCATGATTTAGAACCCTTTATGTTTGGTATTCTATTCTTCTTGGAATTCCTCTTTGATATGAATATCTTCACGTATTTTAAAAACTCGACTCGTGTGAGCTATGCGCTGGGCTTTTTATTCTGTTTTCTTCATATTTGTCCCGAGTATAACACGATATTAGCTGGTCCCGAATGACGTCATCTGATCCCGAGTAGAAAATGTCATCAACTAGCCCTGAGCATCTTTAACTGATCCGGAGTAGTATATGACGTCAGTTGACCCCGAGTAGGTTTTGTTCAATACTTGTTTACTCGGGCTTTTCTTCTTTGGTGATGTCTTGTAGGATATTTTTTGAATGCCTAATCGGATGTCTACCTGGCAACTTTATCCTCTTTGTCAATGACGTGTACGTCTGATAAAATTTATAAACGACAATACCCCCTTAAAATATTTATGCCGAACAGGGTTTCGTTCCGGGCAAAAGTATTTTAATCAACCCTTTAAGTTTTTCGTCTCTGTAATGCTAGGGTAAATGTCTTGTCATAATGGCATGTCTTAATGGTGACCTTGTAAACTCAATTTTCCTCCTCGCGTGAGATCTTAATGATTGCAACGTTTTGGAGTTCTGACGGCATTTAGCCAGTTCTTCTCTTAACACGTGTCCTTTACCGATTTATTTCTCAATTCCATTTATGAGAAGTGACCTACGCGTCTCCTAGTGCGCCGCCTACGTCATCAAATCTTGTCATTGATTTTTCCCGCCTTGAGATCCTAGGGTTTCGTGCTATTACCCCTTTAAATTCTCCACTGAAGAATTGCGTTGGTTCATTCTCAAAGACTCAAACCAGAAGCTTTTCTAGTCTAGATTTCTTTACGCAGAAAGTCGCTATTCTCCGTTGAAGATTTTGAATCAGATTTCTTCATTCAATGTTAGTTTAATGAATCCGACTTCCCGTCATCGACTTTTAACTATAGCTCTCAAGGCGCTTGATCGTGAGGATTTTCAACTGGTATCTTGCGCTCAAAGATTATTGGGGGAAATCCCCCCGGATGAGCCTCATTTTTTAGAAGTCGACGTTTCTGGGCTTTACCCTGATGTCCATTTTAGTTCTGTATCCAATTTTGATTCTGATTCATCTAGTTCTGAATCTGTAGTTTCTAATCACATGGTACCACATCGATCAAGGATGGGAAAATATCAAAGTAAAAGCAAAGTTCATAAGCACAACTCGGGCAGCGTCCAAATCAGGGAGCAAATCAGGACGTTGAAGAAGAGTTCAGAAAACCTCATCTTTCTTTCTCTATTGATTGCCCGAGTGGGTTTGAGGCCCAATAGACCGTGGTCGGGGTAGAAGAGATCGGGAAGTATCGTGCTTGATTCGATTTGGATAATTCAGTTACTCTAGTTTCTGTTGGTGATAGAGCGATAGAGCGATAGAGCAGCGTAGAACCCTCCCCCGGGCATGGTGGCAATCTATGGGTCCATACTTTGCTACGACGCTACTCTTCCTCTGCAGCCATTCATTGCCTGGTTTCTGGCTAAAGCGGGGATCACTCTGGCTCAATTGACCCCGAATAGCTACAAGATCTTGATGTGCATATGGAACATGTGGAGCCGAATGAACCTGTCGCCGCCTTCCCCGAATGAAATTAGGCACTTCTACACGCTAAGGCAATCTGGTAAGACAGGGACCTATTTTCTCATGTCTAATCTGCCAGATTGCTGGGTCCCCGAGGTGACAAAGGTGAATCGAGGAGTTGACACCTCTGATAAAGACAAGAAGAGGGGCTTCGTATGGGGATTTCCTTCGTCCAACAAGTACTGAAAGAACAATTGATTTTTTACTAGAGGAAATCTAGGTCTTGAAGTCACTCTCTCGGCTGGGGAAACTCGGAGGGTGTTGAACATTCCCCATTTTTTCTGTTCCCCCGAGGTATGGAACAAGAAAAAACTTGAATTCAGCGATACTGAGCTGACCAGACTTGCTCGGGCAGCAGTTCACACTCTGGAGAAGAAGAGCATGACTTATCTTTTTAATGAGAAAAATATGATAGAACTCAGCTTCTTTAGCTAGATTTTAGGCTATCGCAGGCGATGTAAGTGATCTTTGTACACCTTTATATATATATGTATATATATATATATATATATATATTCTGATACGGTTCCCCTTTTTCTTCTAAGTGTATGACTCGTATATCGTCTGCGACCTTCAAGCTCGTCAAGTGAAGTCGATTCTTCAAGCGAGCTAAAAAGAAGCTTCTCGTCTGAGCGAAGAGGGCGTTGCCCCACCTGAGTCAGATAAGGGCCCTGATGAGGCAGGCGAGCAGATTCCCAAAAGTGTCCCCAAGGAAGTCATCCGGCCGACTGTAGGGGAGTCAAGTGGCCCGAGTGGCCATACTCAAGAGTTGCCTGCAGACGGAGGGAGAAGGAGGGAGACAGAGTGATGGTCTTTGGTGAGGGGCCTGGTGGATCGAGCTCCTCGGTTATGGTCTCTACCGAGCAGACAGACGCCGGTGATGGAGATAAAAACTCTGAGGGATAAGTAAATACAAATCCTGACTTTTTTGAATCCTTTTGGAATGATGTTCAGGAAAATCCTTCAGCTGATCTCGGCTTTCATCGATCTCAGGTAGAGAAAAGGAAGACGGTCGATTCTCCCGCTCTCCTTCATAAGGTTCCTTGGGTGGTTTCATTCATCAACTCCAGTGATGAAGACACCGGAGCTAAGATTCCCCTGAGCGTTGATGTTAAAGCATCGACGATTGTAAAGATTTCAGACCTGATTAAGGGCTCTTTCCCATCGAGGTTGAAGATGCCAGAGCTGATCCCTCGGGAGGCCCTTCATAAACTTCCCCTCAGGATCTGTTACGAGAGATGTCATCCGGTCGGGCTTTCATCTAGGATGACCACTGAAGCTGTTTTCGGGATGGCTCTTTAACGGAGCATCTTTAGAATATTTTTAACGGCGCATCTTATGTTGGTTTTATTCCCAACTTTCATCGTCTTGCTTGCTTTGCTTGCTAGATTTTTTATTATGTTTCCTTGTAGATGGTGGCCAAGTTTACTGAGCTGGTTTAGATGCAACAGCATCAAGTCGATCAAATAAGGCGTCTTGAGGCTCAGCTGAAAGAAAGCGAAGATAGTCATGCTCGGGTTGAGGCGACTTATCAAAAAGAGGTGGGCTCTGCTTAAGTGTTTACCGACCACTATTTAGCGAAGCAAGTGGAGACCGAGGAAAGGGATTCTTTGGCAGAAGAGAAGGCTATGTCACTTCAAAACTTATTGTCTTCTGCCCAGGAATCAATGCTTAAGGCCCAGCAGGAAGCAGAACAGTCCAAGTCGGCATATGAACAGAAGATCGAGGAATTGGAACGCCAAGCTTTGACAGTAGAGTCCCTATCTAAAGAGGCCAGGCTGGAACTTGAAGTCTAGGGGGTTGATCGTTTTAAAAGATCCCTTTCTTACGACGTCCTTCTCCTTCATGAATTTCAGCAATGGCTAGTTTCAGCTGGCAAGTTTTTTAAGTCAAGAATCGGGCAACTGAAAAAGCCCGATCCAACTGGGAATTGTGGATCAAGATTCACGTGGATCGGTCCCTGGAATCTCCTCGGGCTCAGATAAAAGAGCGGAGAGCTTATTGTCGTAGTCGAGGCAAAGAGCCTTATCCCATGCATTTGGAGGTTCCATCCGAGCACTCCCTCTCGACCTTTTATGCTAGTCAGGAGTCGGTCGTGGAAGGTGTGGTGCCTGATGTCGGACCGATCCTGGGAGAAGATTACAGTAAATGGATGGATGATTCAGTCGATACGATTGTTTGGCCTTTCAATGAAAGTCTGCTCTGCGAGTACGAAATGGTGCCCGACCCTAGCATCGACAAGAGTTCTAAATCCTCCTGACTGATTTATTTTATAGAAATTCATTTTTGTAGAGATTCTTTGTAACAATTCTTTGTAAAGATTATCAATGAAATTCCGAGTTAACTGTAATTCTAAAAACCGAGTGGTCTAATCTGATTCATTGCTCTAGGAATTTCACTGAGTCTTCTTTAACTTGATTATATTGTTTTCGAGTATCTTATTAAACCGGCTATTGAAATTTATGCCAAGTATCTTATTAAATCGGCTATTGCAATCTTTATGCCAAGTATGTTATTAAACCGGCTATTTATGATGTTCGGGTAACTTCACCAAGTATCTTATTAAAATTGTTTCGTTTCCCAAATAATTTTTAGCGCCAAGTGTCTTATTAAACTGACTATTTCTGATGTTCGGGTAACTTCACTAAGTATCTTATTAAACTTGTTTCGTTACCCGAATAATTTTTAATGCCAAGTATCTTATTAAATTGACTAATATTATTGACCGAGTCATCTTAAAACAGGCAAGTAGATTTATACTTGTGTTTCATACTCGGTTGCTACCCGAACATTACATCAAGGCTCACCATGATCATATGTTTGAGTCCTTACACATTACCAAAGACGTCTCCCCAGTTTTTCTGTGCAAGGGTTTGCCGAATCGTTAAGCTTTTTGAACCGGTTAACACAGCTACGCATTTCACAGAAATTTTTTTCGATAGCGTCTCGAGCCTTTCTCCAAAATCTGTTGCATCGGTTTACCTTTTTGCTAAGGTCAATTGACCTTTCTTGGCTATCATGCTCCTTTAAGCTTCTCCGTCCATTCAGGAATCAATGGTCCCGAGTATTCTATTTGCATGTTCTTATTATCGTGCTCGTCTTTCATATGTTCTTATTATCATATGCTTTATTTTTCAAAAATCCTGAGTTTGTTTTTTATTTATAACTGCAAAACTAACAAAGATTTAAGTTCCAAAGCTAATATTTGACCTAACTAAAGTTATCCTGACTATAAAGGAAAACAAAAAATAATTTAAGAATAGAAAATTTTCAGATATTGGGCATTGCATGGTCGGGGTAAAACCCCTCCATTGGGTCGTGCAATCCAATATACTCTATGACCAGCTATTCCTTCAATTTTATACGGGCCTTCCCATTTATCAGCCAGGGAACTTGCAGCTTTATTTTTTGTATTCAATGACACCTTCCTGAGTACCAGGTCTCCTAGTTGGAATTTCCCGACCCGTACATGAGAGTTGTAGTGGCGAGCTACTCTTTGCTGATATGCCATATTTCGTATTTGGGACTTCTCCCTTTTCTCTTCTAGCTCATCTAGACTTTGTAATAGCATATCAACATTCTGTTCTTCATTATATAGCCTGACCCGGGGTGATGCATATGACGTTTCTATGGGGATAACAACTTCTGTTCCAAACGTTAAAATGAATGGAGTCTCTCCTGTTGACGTTCTTGCTGTCGTCCGATATGCCGATAATACTTTGGGAAGCTTTTCAACCCAACTTCCTTTCTTGGCATCCAGCTTTGCTTTGAGTGTATGCTTGATGATTTTATTTAATGCTTCAGCCTGCCCGTTCGTTTGAGGATGGGCAGGTGTGGCATAGTAATTGGCAATTTGGTACTCCTTGCACAGTTGTCTGAATTTCAGGTTATCGAACTGGGTGCCATTATCAGTGATGATAATGTTTGGGACTCCAAACCTGTAGAGTATATTCTTTTTCATGAAATTTATGGTATTTGCTTCTGTGATGTGCACTAATGCTTCAGCTTCTGCCCATTTCGTGAAATAGTCAACGGCTACTATGACATACTTCGCTCCACCCCCTATCCCAGCTGACATTAGGCCGATTAAATCCAAACCCCACATGGAAAATGGCCATGGGGATGTGAGGTTTCTGAGTTGTTCAGGGGGCTGTCGGATGTCATTAGCAATCATTTGGCAAGTATTGCAACTCTCCGAACATCGTTGTGCATCTGAGAATAAAGTAGGCCAATAATAACCTTGCCTGAGTACCTTGTGTGCTAAACTTTTACCTCCAGTATGGTTTCCGCAAACTCTCTAATGGATTTCCTGTAATATCTGACATGCATCTTCCTCTAACACACATCTTTGAAGTGTTCGAAAAAACCCCCTTCTGTATAGTTCTCCTCCGACCAATGTGTACCTTGCTGATCGATACCTGATACATTTTACTTGTAGAGGATCTTTCGAGAGCACGCCTTCTTCCAGAAACCTTCTCAGCTGGGTCATCCAACAGTCTGACGGTGTTCAGATTTCTAAAATTTCAGTTTTTTGGCTCAGCTGTGCTCGGTTTGAAGAGATGTGCAACCAGAATAGTTTTTAGCCTGATTGTGGTTATTGTTGATGCTAGGTTGGACAAAGCGTCTGCCTTTTCATTCTCCTCCCTAGGGATTTGGGCAATCCTATATTCTTTGAATTTCTGGAGGAGCTGTCTTGCAATGTCACGATAGGCTATGATGCCTTCATCACTAGCTTGGTATTCTTCCAGGACTTGGTTGACAACTACCTGTAAATCGTTAAATATCTCGACTTCATCGGCCCCGAGAGCTATGCAGACTCTGAGTCTAGCTAATAACGCCTTGTGCTCGGCTTGATTTTTGGTTGCTTTGAAGTCAAACCTCATGGCGCATTCGACATCATCTTCTTCTAGAGTGCATACTACGATCCCTGCCCCGCTTCCGTGAGTGTTTGAAGAGCCATCAATATACAATTTCCATGGGAAATTTTTTCCCAACATCTTTTTTTGCTTCCAGGTTTAGCTCTGTGAACTCTGCTATAAATCTACCACAGCTTGCCCTTTGAGGGATATCCTAGGGACGTAGTGGATATCGAATTCACTTAGCTCGATTTCCCATTTGGTTAGTCTTCTTGAAATCTCTGGCTTCTGTAAAATTTGTTTCAATGGGCAGTCGGTGAGAACCTGGATTGTATGAGCTTGAAAGTATGGCTTTAGCTTCCTTGCCGCTGAAACCAATGATAGGGCCATTTTTTCTGCCTGTGAATACCTGGTCTCGACGGGTACAAGCGCCTTGCTGGTATAATACACTAGCTTCTGTACTCAATCTTCTGTTCTGACTAGGACTGAGCTTGCTGCTAGTTTTGTAATTGATAAGTATAAATGGAGTATCTCTCCTATTTATGGTTTTGAAAGGATAGGAGCCTACCCTAAGTATTCTTTGATTTTTAAGAATGCCTGCTCGCACTCTTCGTTCCATTCGAGTCATTTTTCCTTTTTTAATTACTTTGAAAAAGGGTGCGCATCTATCTGTGGTCTTTGAGATGAATCTACCCAAGGTAGCTAAGCATCCTGTTAGGCGATGTACTTTTTTTAGTGTCCTTGGTGAAGTCTTTTTTTTGTAGGGGTTGGATTTTTTTCCGGATTGACTTCGATTCCCCTTTGGCGAACTTGAAAACCTAGGAACCTTCCGGAAGCATCTCTGAATAACAGTTGTTCGGATTCAGCTTCATTTGGTATCTCCTCAAAACATCAAATATCTCTCACAGGTCTGAGGTATGCTTGTCTGTCGAGATGCTCTTGGCCAGCATGTCATCAATGTATACTTCCATGTTTCTTCCTATTTGTCGTGTGAAGATTCTATTGACCAGCCTTTGATATGTTGCCACTGAATTTTTTAATCCGAAGGGTATCACTGTGTAACAGTACAAGCCCTGATCGGTTGTGAACACAGTTTTTTCTTTGTCAGCCTTGTTTATCCGGATTTGGTTATATCCCGAGTAGGCGTCCATGAAACTGAGCAATTCATGGCCTGATGTAGCATCCACCAGTTGGTCTATCCTTGGGAGTGGAAAACTGTCGTTTGGGCATGCTTTGTTCAAATCTGTGAAATCTATGCACATTCTCCATTGTCAATTTTTCTTTTGGACGACGACTACATTAGCTACCCATTGAGGGTTGTTGATCTCTCTAATCGACCCTACAACGAGTAGCTTTTTCACTTCCTGTTTGATTGCCTGACTTCTCTCGAGATTGAATGACCTTTTCTCTTTGTATCACTGGTTTTGCATTCGGGTATACCGCGAGATGATGAGATATTATTCGGGCGTCTATCCCGACCATGTTTTCATGACTCTAGGCGAACACATCCTTGTATTCTTTAAGTAGATCAGTGAGACTTTGTTTGACTTTTCCTTCTAGATTGGTCACGATCTTGATCTTCTTATTTGGTTCATCTTCTTTCAAGATAATTTCTTCGACCAGTTTATATTTGGACTCATTCGACTCTTTCCTTCGATCAAATTCGAATGACAATGACTCTTTGTTCTGACTCGGTTGTGTTATAGTGCATACCTGTTCACCATCATTTTTGTCTTTGTATACTGATAGGTTAGCTCTTCGGGCCATCTCTTGGGATCCCTTGACTACACCGACCCCCTATTCGGTCAGGAACTTGCTCATCAATGAATAAGTGGCTGTTACGACCTTAGTTTTATTTAAGAATGGCCGACCCAACAACGCATTATACGACCAATTGTCTATGTCTACTACCACGAAGTCGAGCAATACGGTTCTCTGACAATGTGCCACTCCAATCTTTACGGGTAGCTTTACTGTCCCGAGTGACCTGACCTCAATTCATCCGAGTCCTCTGAGTGGAGTATGGAAAGGTTATAGATCCTTTCGGTCTAACCTGATTTGATCATAGACGGCTACATTGAGAATGTCTGCCGAACTTCCATTATCTATCAGGATTCTTCTGACTTCCCGGTGACCAATACGGGCACTTATGACCAGAGCGTCATTTGGCCGAATATCGACCCTATATGAGTCTGCTTCTGTGAATATTATTGGGTCCCATCCTTCCTTTACCCTTTTCGGGTATGGCTCCATCGAGTTCACTTCAAAGTTATGTCTTGCCTCCACTGCTTCTCTGATTTCCCGTGTTCGCTCTCGATTACTTCTAAAAGTGGATGGTCCTCCAAAGATTGTTTGTATTACTTCATTGGCCTCTAGGCTAGCCCTTTGATTTCGACCAGAGCTATGATTGGCCTTGATCTCTTTCTTTGTTTCTGACTTCTCATCCCTTTTCAAGATTACATCCTGAAGATGTCCCTCCCGAATGAGGGTTTCTATGTAATCTCTGAGCTGGTAACATTTGGAAGTCTTATGACCGGTTTTCTTGTGGAATCTGCAGTATTTGGTTGTATCTCGCCGAGCAAACTGAGACTGTCGGCATGGCTCTTTTACCAGATTTTTCTCTTCCAGTATGGCCAGGATTTCCTCCTGCTTTTTCAGAAGAGTGGTGTAGTTGGCATATCTACCTCAGAATTTCTCCGTGGTTTGTTCGGCATTACACTCGTTTCCCCTGTCCTTGCTTTTTTCTTTGCTGTTTCCTTTCTGTTTTCCCTTGTGGTTCTGCACCTTGGACTCATCGTCCTTTTCGGGTTTTCCTCCATGCATATAGCATCCTCCCGTGGCTAATTCTTATTCTTCGAGTAGTGCATATCCTCCCGCCATGTCCATCATATTTAAATATCTGGTTAAACGAGCTCTTCTCAAGTCAAAAGATAACCGTCTATTCTGTAGATTGTTGATGAATGTAGCAATTATCGCTTCGTCATTTGCACTGCCGATTTCTGATACCGCTTGGCCGAATCTCCCCAAGTATTTCTTCAACGACTCATATTTTCCTTGTTTTATCTGAGAAAGGGAAGCCACTAATTTTTTCCTGTGAACGTTGCTCAAAAATTACCTTGAGAAACTCCTGCTTAGTTCACTGAAGCTTTCGATGCTCACTGTGGGCAATCTCCCAAACCATCTTGAGCCCGTGTCTCCTAGAGTTTGTAGAAAGTTGAGGCATAGTAAGGGATCGTTGTGGGCATACTGGGCCATAGCACTTTTATAGCGTCTGACTTGTTCTTTAGGGTCTGTATCCTTCTTGAACCGCTCCACATGCGGTATCCTGAACTTTTTTAGGAATGAAGTCCGTAAGATTTCCCTAGTGAATGGACTGTCAGAATCTTCGTTAGATATATCGTTGTACCCATAAAGCCTGACCAGTGCATCAATTTGATGCCTATTGTTTTCGACTTCTCGAGTTAGGTTTTGAATTATGACGTCTCTGTCTCCCACCGGACTTCCATGATGGTTAAACCACTGGGTGATTGTCATTCCTCTCTCTGGCTCTTCACTTTGATGCCGAGTTTCACAGATTGATTCTTGCAGGCGTATGGTTCCGTGATGTTGCTTGCGATGGTGTCGATCGTTATCTTCTGATGACGACCGATCCCTGTGCCGGTGTGTTTGCGGTGTCTTGGACGGGCTGTCTAATCATGGTTCTGCTTCTGGCGTTGTCGTTCCTCTTCGGGTGTTTCACATCCAACCTGATTAATTGGAGCAGAGTTCTTTTCGGTTTCCGGTGCATTTAGTTCTGGCCCCACTACAACTGAACGAAGCCTTGCAGGTGGGAGGTTAGGAGGTTACGCTTCTTCTGCAACCAGTAGATCAACTCCTTCCTTTCCTGCCTCTGCCACTAACTGTTGCAGCACCTCGCGGAAGCGTCGTGTTAGGTCTTCGCTGGTCGGATGGATTTGTTGAATCCCTGCCAGGGATGTTGGTTGGTTGGTTGCGGTGAGATCTCGTGAACTAATGCCAATATGGACATTATCTGGAGATTTTTGGATATCTCTAGGACTGTTTCTGCTTCCCGCCATTACTTTTAATTAAATTGGAGGTTCAACCCCCCTTCTTCTAGTGCCAAT
This sequence comes from Dipteronia dyeriana, assembly GCA_032871835.1. Lineage (NCBI taxonomy): Eukaryota > Viridiplantae > Streptophyta > Magnoliopsida > Sapindales > Sapindaceae > Dipteronia > Dipteronia dyeriana. The sequence goes on from CM065296.1 coordinate 25,875,097, forward strand.
TATTGACGTCGATTTCTGGATGTATGGAAAAGTAAAAAAGAATTGAATTTTAGCTGTGATTTCAAAGAGAGAGAAAAGGAGAAAGTAATCGGACGTAAGTTTTACGTGATAAAACTTCGATGACCGGAGAAAAGTCCACGGGTGGCTGAATAATCAACCAAGCCAAAATTCACTATTGAAAAGATTTACAACTCTCGATATCTCTTTTTCTCTCTGTATTTTTCTATATTTCCTGTGTGTATTTTGTGATTAGATTATGGGTCTATTTATATGTCCATAGAACCCTAATCCTCTTTGTACAAGTAATAAAAGATCTTTGTATTTAACTATGATTGGTTACTTGTTTGAAGTAGTCTGTCTTCTTTCCTATTTTGGAGACTTGTATTGAGATCGAATGGGACTCTAGTGATGTAATCCAATTAGAACTTATTTCCTTATGAAAGCGTAGTCTTTTTGAAGAAATAAAATTGTTGTCTGATTTAGAACCCTTTCTGTTTGGTATTCTATTCTTCTTGGAATTCTTCTTTGATATGGATATCTTCGCGTATTTTAACGACTCGAGTGAGCTATGCACTGGGCTTTTTATTCGGTTTTCTTCATGTTTGTCCTGAGTAGAACACGATATTAGCTGGTCCCGAATGATGTCATCTGATCCCGGGTAGAAAATGTCATCAACTAGCCCCGAGCATCTTTCACTGACCCCGAGTAGTATATGAAGTTAGTTGACCCCGAGTAGGTTTTGTTCAATACTTGTTTACTCGGGCTTCTCTTCTTTGGTGATGTCTTGTAGGATATTTTCTGAATGCCTATTCGGATGTCCACCTGGCAACTTTATCCTCTTTGTCAATGACGTGTACGTTTGATAAATTTTACATACGACAGATTACAAGTCAAATTTTAGAAAATTAAAAATTTGGTTACTAGACCCGTGAAAATAGTTACCAATGCCGTGAAAATGGTTTTACTATTTAAATTATTAAAAAATATAAAACGGTTACCAAACCCATATAAACGGTTACCAAATCCGTAAAGTGGTTACTAATGCCGTAAAAATGGTTACAAGTTAAAATTTCTTAAATTTATAAGTGGTTGCCAGAACCGTAATATGGTTACTGAAACCGTTAAATTGGTTATCATTGCCGTAAAAATGGTTACAAGTCAAAAATTTAAAATATTTAAAAGTGGTTATCAGACCCCTAAAATGGTTACTAGACCCGTGAAAATGGTTTTACTATTTGTTAATAGTAAAATTTGGCCAGGGACTGAAGAGAAAATTTTCACTCTCCTAGCTCGAATCAAAGCCCGAAATCACCATTCATGGGACCTCGGGCAAGCTCTAGAGCTACCCCGCAGAATCTAGGAAGAATCATCGGGCTTCAGAACTATCAGGAGTGAAGCTAGGCAAGTCCAAGTCGATCCCACAAGTGAACACTGGAATCCGGGCTTCTAGAGATCACCTATCCCGGAACCTCGGTTCCTGGGATCGGGCTCCAAAACCACCCCGTAAAAGAGTGGAAAGATCGTCGAGCTCAGGAAGCACTCGAAGTGAAGCCCGACACAAACAAAAGTGAGCTCCTTCCAGATCAAGGCTTCCCGAGGTCAGATTTGACTCGTAGCCTAAGCCAGAAGCCCACCAACCTCTCCAGAAGCCCGCTGTCCTTGCCAGACATGTAGAGAGAGAGAGCCTCTAAGTGGGTCGGATTCATGCTATAGCTGATGCTCCAATTCGATAAGGGACGCATGTAACCAACCTATACATGAAAGAAGAATCTCGCCTAATCTACACTACCCCTAGTAAGATCCCCACAAGGCTGTCCCAAGCTTCTGAGACCAGAACTAAAACATGGATCTACCTCAAGAAGCCAATTCGATGACCTCCATGAAGAATCATACCATGAATACACACAAGATCATATCCACGTTATAACGAACATTAAATTCTGTTTATGTGTGAGACAAGAGTTTGATTCCAAAGAGGAACAAACTTATCTCTTTTTACGATAATCTTGAGTCCGTAATCTACTCGAAGTCAACGACTTTTAAATAGAGGATCCCGTCCTATAAGAAGGGACCAAATTCATAAAATCGTGGTGGGCGATTCATGAGTTTAAACCTACTTGGAACAAGTATAAATAGGTCCAAGCATGATATAGAAAATATAGGCAAAAATAGAGTGAAAAAGAAAGAAAATTAGGTCGGGCTAAATTCTGTTATCAGAACATGGCCATCATTGTACCTACTATTCTACAAGCACGGAGTTACCACCGTCCTATGTCCTAGAGAGATTGTGAGTGTATGTGAGAGATTTCTGCATACCACGAGTGATCAATAATAAAGCTCTCATTTGTTGTTGTCATTCAAACATTCGTTTCTATCTAAGCAGGTCATGTATCAAAGGTACCGACCCCGGCCACCACCTATGTGGTAGTGGTCTCGAGGGTGTTAGTTGGAATTTCTCACCTTGAGCAAATTTCCCGTTAACACTATTTAAAATATTTAAAAATATAAAACGGTTACCAAACCCATATAAACGATTACGAAATCCGTAAAGTGGTTACCAATACCGTGAAAATGGTTACAAGTCAAAATTCTTAAATTTATAAGTGGTTATCAGAGCCGTAATATGGTTACTGGAACTGTTAAATTGGTTAACATTGCCGTGAAAATGGTTGTCAAAAATTCAAAATATTTAAAAATGGTTACCAGACCTGTAAAATGGTTACTAGACCAATGAAAATTGTTACCAATGTTGTGAAAATGGTTTTACTATTTAAAATATTAAAAAATATAAAATGGTTATCAAATCCGTAAAGTGGTTACCAATGCCGTGAAAATGGTTACAAGTCAAAATTTCTTAAATTTAAAAGTGGTTACCAAAGCCGTAATATGGTTACTGGAACTGTTAAATTGGTTACCATTGTGGTGAAAATGGTTATAAGTCAAAATATTTAAAAGTGGTTACCAGACCCGTAAAATGGTTACCGAGGCCATACAAAATGGTTACCATCGCCATGAAAATGGTTACAAGTCAAAATTTAGAAAAATTAAAATTTGGTTACTAGACCTGTAAAATGGTTACTGGACCCGTGAAAATGGTTACCATTGCTGTGGAAATGGTTTTACTATTTAAAATATTAAAAAAATATAAAATGGTTACCAAACCCGTATAAACGGTTACCAAAGCCGTAAAGTGGTTACTAGGGGTGTGCGTTTTCGGTTTGATTTGGGTTGAAGCTCAATGTCAAACCAAACCAATATGGATCGGTTTGACTATATTTCAACCCAACCCAAACCAATTTGATTTTTCAAACCGATTCAAACCAAATAAAAAAAGGTCGGGTTGGTTTGGATTGGTTTATCGGTTTAAATTTGAACTCAAAAATATTTTATTTTTGGTATATATTATAAAAAATATTCAAATAAAATAATCATAACATGAAATAATAATTTTATATATATAAAGGAAGTACAAAAAAGTTAAATGAGTAATTACCAATTAAAGACATGTTTGACAGTATCTAAGCTTTTGAAACCCTAATACATCAATCAATCAAAATAATTTTATCAAAACAAATAAATAAACTATAAAAGCTTAAAGTAATCGGTAAAAGTTATAAAACATGGACTAAATAGAAAATATAGGTGAATTTTTATATTTTAGTTTTACTTTTTAAAATATGTGGTTTGGTATGGGTTGGAGAATTATTTCACTCAACCCAAACCGAACCATCTTTAATCGGTTTGTCCAAAAGGCAAACCGACCCACTCATTTTTTATATTTGTAATCGAACCAACCCAAACTTTATAGGTTGAGTTGGTTGGTTTGGTTCGGTTCGGTTTGACGGTTTTTTACACACTCCTAGTGGTTACCAATGTCGTGAAAATGATTACAAGTCAAAATTTTTTAAATTTTAAAGTTGTTACCATAGCTGTAATATGGTTACTGGAACTGTTAAATTGGTTATCATTGCCTTGCAAATGGTTACAAGTCATAATATTTAAATTTATAAATTAGTTACCAATACCGTAAAATGGTTACTCAATCCGTGAAAATGGTTACCAGTACCGTGAAAATGGTTACAGGTCAAAATTCTAAAAATTAATGAGTGGTTACCAAAAACCGTAAAATGGTTACTGGAACCATGAAAATGGTTACTATTGCTGTAAAAATTGTTACAAATTAAAATATCAAAAATTATATAAAAATATGTAATTAATTAATTTATCTTAATTAAATAATTTTTTTTTTATTTAACTTTTTTTTTTAGGTTTTATTTTAATTTTTAAAATTTTGTTGACAGAAATTTAAAGGAGTTTGAGAAATTAAAAAAAAAAAGGTTTTTTATTTTTTTAATATTATTGTTGCTGCTATTTGTGGCTGTATGGTAATGTCAAGTGTACAGCAGCCGGTCCTTTAAATTTCTTCTAATAGTAGTACAATCCTACTCCTACTCATGAATATATTAAAATTCAATTATTTTTTAGAAAAGTTATGGTGGGTTGAACACTTGCTATCCCAGCCTAACGTCCATCTCTGACTAACACTAGCTTAATAGTCTGAATTTTAATAGTGTTAGAAAAGTATTTCTGATAAAAATTTGTTGAACACAAACATAAAATAAATCTCAAGTTTTTCATTTTGTCTAAACTTAATTTTTAACCTTAAAAATTACTGATAAACAAAATTTGTTGATCAAGATTTCCCTGATAAAAAAATGGTATGCGTGTAAAGTATTGCTATGCATCACAACTGTCAAAATAAGATAGAAAAATTCTTGCAAAAGAAAGAGAAATAAATAAATATGAAATTGTTCTTGTTCCTAGAATATTATGCATTAATTGTTAGTGTGTTCTCAAAGTCTCTATTTCTCAACCATTCAAACATGCATCGACAAGAAATAAGAAGAAATACTAACCAATTAAATAAATAGAGTCCAGAAATTTGGGAAATGAAATAAATTATTGCCAGTTATAGAGACATTTTGATTTTTGACATCACATTTCATCAACAAAACCGTTGAAAAGGAATAATCTATCAATAGAATTAAAGAATTTGATGGGTTTGTAGTTAACAGGCCGGACTTCATTTAGGCCAGCATGCAAATTGGAACTTATTCTTATTTTATTCTCAATTCTCATTCAATCAAAATCAAAGCCAAATCCAGCAAACGTGACACAAAACACCAAATGAACAAAACCACTTTCATATTCTTTTGACACAACAAATTCTATGCTTTTAATATTGTCAACCTTTTTCTTAATATGTAGCAGTGAGCTGGTAATCAGCCTACGCCTTAGGCGGATCCCACCGTTGTCGGTGCTCGGGCGATTAGGCAGGATAGGCGCTAGGTAGCTATTGAATCCGTATGGAAATAGGTTTTTTTTGTTAAAAAAAAACAAATCTGTTTTTCAAAGCGACACGGTTTTAGTCCAAAATGACGTCATTTTGGCTGATTTGGTTTCATCGCCTAGCTGCTAGTTTATTGTAAGACTGGTGCCTCGTGCCTGCCTAGTAGAACACTGCTTAATAGTTTAAGGTTTTCAATTATTGATCTGTAATCATTACGGGTGGTTATTAAGCTGAGACTTCATTAAGTATGAGATTCAACAATTTTTTTTTTCATGTACAGTGTCTTTGTAATTATCCATGTTAGAAAACAACTTGAAGATAAAACACCTACGGTTGAAGAACTGGATTCACATAATTTAAAAATATGCAGAATCTCGAACTTGATAATTCTCCATTATAATCCCAAAAAAACCTCGGTTTGTACATCTTAACTACAAACACATCTAGAATTTTTTTATCTAATTAATCAAACGATGCTTCTAATTTCTGCCTTTTAACTTTTCATTTTAAAGGCATATGTATCGATATACATTGTCTATTGCAATGACCTAATCAAGCATGCAAACTTTCAGCTTTTAATTCTCAAGCACTCCAAACAAAAACTAATTGGTTAATTTACATCTCATACTTATATATATATATAAGAAAAATATTTTATGTCATTATCCATCTAGACAATACAAGCATTTATAATAAACTTTTTAAAGTATTGATCAGTTGGTTGTTGCATAATGCTTAGAATAATTTATAACAATAATTAGAAAAGAAAAACCATATGCGAATGATCTTGATCATGAGAGAATTCTATTTGCAAAGGTGGGTGGAATAATTGATGGACCTCATTCCTTATTCTATTATTACAAGATTTCTGATATCATCCATCAACAAAAACCACCTCCAATTGTGAAAGCAACTCAACATGCATTTATTTCCATTCACTCAAGAATCCAGCATAAAATCACAAACACACCCACCAAGACAACAGCACATATAACAATTTCTTATTATATATTATTGTTAATAAAATCATATATAAATACTCACACTATAGTACTCCATCTATTATAGCAAACACAAATTTGTTGCAATACATACAATTAACCTTTTTGAAACCCTAGAAAAAACAAAAAATGATTGGTTGGGATGATGTTTACAAGGTGATAGTGGCAATGGTGCCTCTATATGTTGCCCTAATGTTAGGGTATGGTTCGGTGAAGTGGTGGAAGATATTCACGGCGGAGCAGTGTGACGCCATAAACCTGCTTGTTTGCTACTTCACTCTGCCTCTTTTCACGGTTGAATTCACGGCCCATATTGATCCTTTCCTGATGAACTATCGCTTCATTGCTGCCGATGCCGTTTCCAAGCTAATCATTGTGGTGGTGTTGGCCATTTGGGCCAGGTGTAGTAGCAAAGGAAGCTATTGCTGGTCTATCACAAGCTTCTCTTTGTGTACTCTAACTAATTCTCTTGTTGTTGGAGTTCCCTTGATGAAGGCTATGTACGGCCCCATGGCCGTTGATCTTGTCGTTCAATCATCCGTCTTTCAAGCCATCGTATGGCTCACAATTTTGCTCTTCGTTCTCGAGTTTCGAAGGACAGGAGCAGGACTGCAAGATCAGTCAAAGGATTTAGAGGAAAGTGGTGTGAGTGTGGAGGAGATGAGTTCTATGTCAAAGTTTTGGACATTGATGAAGGCTGTCGGGCTCAAACTGTCTATGAATCCTAATGCTTATGCTTGTATTCTTGGCCTTGTTTGGGCTTTTGTAGCAAACAGGTACGTTCGTATAATCGATGAGTTAGAGTTTGAATTACTATGTACGTACGTACTGATCATGTGACTCGAATGTCTGAACAGCTAGTTGAATGATCTAGGACCCGATTACGGATTACGTATACTTTGATTACAATTATATGAAGATTTATGTATAATGTGTTTCAGGTGGCATTTGGACATGCCAAGCATGGTGGAAGGATCGATACTCATCATGTCGAGGGCTGGGACAGGAACTGCCATGTTTAGCATGGGTGAGTGAGACCCACTAATTTCAATATATATACATCTTTAATGGCCACGTAATATATATTAATGAGATTGTGGGTTTGAGTTTTGAACAGCAATTTGATTAAATGAACATTGCAGGGATATTCATGGCTATGCAAGAAAAGTTGATAGCTTGTGGAACAAATGTGACAGTGTTTGGAATGGTATTGAAATTCATTGCTGGACCGGCAGCCATGGCCATTGGTTGTATTGCTGTGGGTTTGCATGGTGATGTTTTACGTGTTGCCATTATTCAGGTATTTCATTTCATTTCAAGTTAAAAGTGGTTTTGGAATTGGAAGTGCTTTAAGAAAGTGTATTTTTGCTTGTAAGACTTCCATTTTCTGTATTTAATTTTTTTTTTCTGAAAAGATAATTCTAGGTAGAATACTGAAATCACTATTAGGAAAGCTTCTGGGTAATAGGAATTAATTTTAATGGTTGTTATAAATCAGTCTAACATTATTCTATTATAAAACCTCTGTTTCAAAAGTACCTTTTATGTGCTGTGGAAAGCATTTAAAAAAAAAAAACAGTTTACTAGCTACATAACTGATTAGCGGAAATAAGAGGAAATATCATTTTTTTTATTATTATTGATTTTTAAGTGTATCACTAATTTAGTAAATTAAGAGTTATTAAATTACTTTTAAATAACACTCATGGATAAAAATACCATAACTTATTTTATTACTTTATTTTTTACCATTTTTAGATTTGATTTTTTTGTTTCTCAAACACCATCATTGACGATGGACGTCCTCTATCAAAGGAGATGGAACATAGACCTCTATTGGAGGAATGGAGATCTATGAAGATGATGAACAAAATAAAAAGTGAAAAATGTCATTTTTTACCCAATAAGTCAGGTAAATTGTAAAATGTCAGTTAAGTATCGAAAACTACAAAATAAGTCTCAAAAATTACAAAACAAGTATCAGAAACATCAAAATAAGTCCCGAAAATATCAAACTAAGTTTGGGAAACAAGAAAAATAAGTATCGGAAAAAAAGAGAACGTGAGACTTATTTTTGTGAGTGTGTTATAAGAGTATTTTTGTCAGAAACAAGTTTTAGGTACTATTAAAATTTAAGTTATTAAGTTGATGCTAGTATGAGTAAATAGTGCTAGAAAAATTTTAAACCCATATATTAGGGGTGTATGTTTTCAGTTTAGTTTGGACTGAAGTTTAGTGTCAAACCAAACCAATAAGTATCGGTTTGACTATATTTCAACCCAAACCAAGCCAATGTGATTTTTCGAACCGATTCAAACCAAACCAAACCAAAAGAGGTCGGGAGTTGGTTTGAATAGGTTTATCGGTTTAGATTTAAACTCAATTTTTTTGGCATTATATTATTAAAAATATTTAAATAAAAAAATCATAACATAAAATATATATATTTTTTATATATATATACATGTATATATACTCCGATAAAAGACATTTAATTACTCATTAATCGATTTGTCCAAAAGACAAACAGAAACACCCATTTTTAAAAATTGTAATCGAACCAACCCAAACTTTATGGGTTGGGTTGGTCGATTTGGTTCGGTTTAGCGGTATTTTGCACACCCCTAACCATATTGATAATCCGTATGCCATGCTACAAAATTGATTATCAAGCGATTTCACATATAATTATATCTCGTTTGCACCTGAAAATCTTCCTATATATGTTCACAAACAATTTAATTATCATGTATGCTTGCTTACCAATTAATATTAAATCTCGTGGCTAGGATTGAGCTTTGATTCATTTTTTTCTCTATATTTATTTTATAATTAGCAGCTTAATTTAAGCTAAAATTATATTAATATATTAATATTTTAATTTTTGCAGGCAGCACTACCACAATCCATTACATCGTTTATATTTGCTAAAGAATATGGACTTCATGCAGATGTGCTTAGCACTGCGTTAAGTTACCCACATCTCTAAATTCTTAATAATTAATTAATAACTCTTTACTCACACTTTATATTTGTATAATTTTACATTTTTACTTATACATAATTTTTTCTTTTATTCAAAAGCGGACTTGAATATATATATATATATAAATTTTCAAGTCAGCGCACACCGATATAAATTCGTCAATGCGTTGGATGTGGACCATCAGATTTACATGATTTGACCCAAAGTGTATGCACTTGTTAAAACTTTTCTTTAATCAATGGTCAACATGTAATGCATTGATTAATTTATATCAATACGCACAGATAGAAAAACCAATATATATATATATATATATTCAAATCAGTACGTACTGATATAAATTTATCAATGCGTTGGATGTGAACCATTAAATTTATATACTTTCACTCAAAGTGTATGCACTTGTTAAAGCTTCTCAATAATCAATGGTCTACATACAATACATTGATATAAGTTATATCAGTACGTACCGATAGAAAAACTAATATATATATATATAACATGCAATTCTTACAATAAAATCGAATAGTCAAAATGAACAAATTTAAATGAGAGTTTTATAAATAAATTATAAAAAAAAACTTGCTTCTTAATAAAAATAATTAGAAAAGGGCTTGTTATTTTTAAAAAACAAACATACTCTTCTTATAATGAAACTTTAAAATAAATAATTTATAAACACAATACATACACAAATGTCAATGTTTTCACGGTATATTCGTCTTCTCGAAGACTCTATTTAATAATTTCTTTAATTTTGTAAGTTTAATTAGAATAATTAATATTAACATTTATTTTTTACATTTTTTTATTGCAGGGTTATTTTCGGCATGATGGTATCACTTCCGGTGTTGATTACTTATTATGCAATTCTAGAATTTGTACATTTAGACCTTTTTTGAAAGAAAAAGGGAGGGAGAGAGAAATTGTTCATCTTATTTTACATAATTTTTTTCCTTTCTTTTTGGCTCTTATTGTTATACAACTACGATCTAAGTGTAAGCTCAATTAATTTAATATTTTATGTAGATATTTCTTCCAATATTTTTTTTGGTTGAAGATAATGATTACTTTTGGGCAATATAATTAGGCCAAATTCCTTAGGGCTCGTCTAGCACTCCAGAATGGATTGTATTAAATTATACTATATTATCATCGATATAAATTTGTGTTTGGTAATATTTTGTATTATATCGTATTACGATATTTTTATATAATTTTATTGTATTTTATTATTATTTTTAAAAAATAATTTAAAAAATAATTTAAAATATCCTTAATATGAATAAATCAATAAATATTTTTATATAAAAAATCAATAAATTTGTATTTTAATTGAAACAAAAAATTTAAATAAATTTTCCATGTATTTTTGAAACTATAAAAAAATATTAACAACATTAACACATTTTATCAATCTTCCATACTCATTGAAAAAAGAAGATAAAAGAAAAGTGTTCTTTCTAATACAATACAATCTAATACCATTAAATATAATGTATTAGTTAATATGGTGTTTGCTGTATTAAGCAATTAAATTGTATTAAAATAATACAATACAGTGTTTGGTACAAACATTGTATTTTATTATTTTAATACAATTTAATTGCTTAATACAGTACAATACGACCAAACAAACGAGACCGTAGTTCTTTTCAGTTATTTTAATGGTGGTTAAAAAAGTAATATATATATATATATATATATATATATATATATATATATGAGAGAATTGCAAGAAATGATCAAAAAATTTATTGAGTTATTGTTTTTAGCCAAAACTTTATTTCTGCTTATAGTTAGCATCTTTAACCATGAACTTCCAAATATGCCCTCATTTTTGTTTTATGTGACCAATTTTTTTCCACCCAAACTTTTCACTTATCAGTGGCCTTCACTTCCAAATTTTTTGAAAACCAGATTTCTCACGCGCTCTCTATCTCTCTCTGTTTCTTTGATTTTTTAGCTTCTTATCTCTCAAACCTGTGTTCTCTCTCTCAAAACCGATTTGCTTATTCTCTCTCTAAACTAAGTTTGTAAATCGGCTTTGAAACTCGTGGGTCTTCGTCTCTGTAGGTAAATCTTGTCTCTTAACTGATTTCGATCACCACATTCTTAAAGGTAGATCCAAATCCGAAACCTAGCATTCAGCTCTGTCTTGAAGTAGTTGAAGGTATGTATCCCTTTCCTACTTGTTTTTTTTACAAGAATGAACAAGTTTAAATTAAACAAAAAGATGATGGTTTCGATTTTGAGTGAAACCCATGTACTGTTAATTTTTGTTCCCAAGTTACATGCCAGACCATTTTAATATTACATGCCAGTTCAATTTAATGTTATATGTCAGTTCAATTTAATGTTACATGTCAGTTTATTTCTAAGTATCAAGTGTTTCTATAATTTCGATTTGGAATGAAACCCAACTATTGTAAGTTTTTGTACCCAAGTTACATGACCGTATTTTTTAAAGTTACATGCATGTTTATTTTTTTGTACCCAAGTTACATGCTAAGTTATTTTTGAAGTTACATCTAGGTTTTTTTTGAAGTTACATGCTCAGATATTTTTGAAGTCACAAAGTTACATCTAGGTTATTTTTGAAGTTACATGCTAGGTTACTTTTTTAAGTCACATGCTAGGTTACTTTTTTAAGTCACATGCTAGGTTATATTTTTAAGTCACATGCACAGTTATTTATGAAGTTACATGCTCGGTTATTTATAAAGTTACATGCTAGGTGATTTGTGAAGTTACATGCTAGGAGATTTGTGAAGTTATATTCAATCCAAGTCCTATTTTGTTACATGTAAGTTCATTTTAAAGTTACATGTCAAATACTTTAAATGTCAAATACTTTAAATGTCAATTACTTGACTTGTAGGAATACGAATGCAACGAAATTGGTCATCATCACGATGGAAGTTGGGTTGGCAATTGTTAAGAGGGTGGTATGACAAAGTGGGTCAATGTTCCTAGATATGTGAGTTATGATGCCTTGGTGAAGTTGGTAGAAGATGGCCAAAGTTGATGTTGCTAGATACAACTTACAATTATGGTCATTGGCTTTTACAATTAGTGCTACTGCTCGTCCGAGAATTGAGAATAACAATGAAGTGTCATGTATGATGAATAAAGATAAGCTATTACCTGAGGTTTTTATCTCTATTTTTGCAAAGGGTACAACAGATTGTGTGCAAGATGACAACCTATGTAACCTACCTACTTCAGAACCTATGTATGGCTAGTTTCTTCTACAACTGGCAGCATGTGGGTTCATTCCAATTGTAGACCCAAGTGAATGTAACGATGAAACCATTGGCGATGAAGAGAACAATCAGTGGCCGGACATCGAAAACAGTGATGACAGCTCGATACTTGACGTTGACAGAGGTAGTCACGGTGATAAAGATTTTCGTGATGGAGTGGGTTGTGGTTATGGCAGTGTTGGAGGACATAGATGTGCTGATCCATCAGGTTTTGCTACATGTACCGGTGTTTCCTTTCGAGATGATGGTTTGGGTGATGATGTTGATCAAACTTCTAAACATGCTTCCCCACGAGCTTGGATTATTCCTGGAGCCGAAAGGTATTCTTTTGAACCCATTAGCACGGAGGAAACATTTTCAGATTATGGCGGGTTGTACAAGGGTAGAATATTTCAATGCAAGAAAGATCTGAAGTGAACGTTGAATATGTATGCTTTGAAGGAGGGATTTGATGTCTGGATTAGAAGGTCTAGCAAGACACGTTATGAGGCTGGATGTAAGGATGACGAGTGTGAATTCCAATTACGTGGAATTATGATGCAAAAATGAGAATATTGGGTGGTTCAAATGTTCGTAAAGGATTATACGTGCAATATCGATGGTTTCCATGCTTGACTTCGACAAGCAAATTCCTGGACTATCGGTGAACTATTAACACCAAAGTTGCAAGTACACGGGGCACTCTCTAAAAACCAAAGACATCATGGCCAAAATGCAAGTGGAATATGGACTACATTTGTTGTATTCAAAGGCTTGGAGGGCAAAGGATCATGCAGAGGCATCTGTTTTTGGTCCTCCCGAAGAATCATTCAAACTGTTGCCTGCTTACTGTCATTGATTGGAAGAAGTAAATTCAGGGACTATTATGACGTTGAAAACAAATGTTACAAATCAGTTTGAATATATGTTCATCACTCATACCGCATCACTTCATGGATTTCGTACTGTGATTCGACCAGTTATTGCCATTGATGGTACTCATTTGAAGGGTAAATTTTCTAGTATTATGTTTGTAGCCATATGTTTGGATGCAAACAACTAGGTTTTTCCTTTGACATATGGCTCTAGCGACGTTGAAGATGAAATGTCATGGACATGGTTTTTAAATGAGCTTAAAAATGCGATTGGTAGTCTTGAGAATTGCATGATCATATTCGACTGCCACCTTGGTATCAAGGCTGTAATGGAGAAAGTGTACCATAATGTACCACATGGATATTGTGTGTTTCACATGGCTCAAAACATCAAAAATGATTATAAAAGGAAATATATGAGCATTCTTTTCAAACAAGCATGGAAGGCATACCGAAAATCTAAATTCAAGGAAGTGATGTGAGAGATGATGAAGGTTAATAAGGTAGCATTTGAAGATTTAATGAATGTTGGGACCCGAAAGGTCATCCCGTGCTTACTCTCCTGTTAGGCATTAATGGTTGATGACCTCTAGCATTACTGAGTCGATGAATTCATGTTTGGTACATGCTCGCCAAATGTCAATAACAACCATGATTGAATTTATTAGAGACATGCTCCAGAAATGGTTTTATAACCGTCGGAACAAGGCCGAAAAAACTCGGACACAATTGACTCTATGGGCCACTTAATTAATAAAAGCAAGAAACATTGATTCAGAAAAGTACACGGTTCGTCCAATTGATTCTGTTAACTTCAATGTTATGGATGGAAATAAAGATGGTTTAATGAACCTTTCTCAAGAGACTTGTAGCTGTTCAAAATTTGAAGTTGATAAACTCCCATGTCGATATGCATTAGCTGCAATAAGGTTAATATCCTCTTTTTCCATTGTATTTTGCCCTTTTACCTATTTTGGTTCAATTACTTACTCATTGTATTTTCTTTTGTAGGTATACGAAGATACCTTTTTCCAATTATTATGGGGATTGCTACAAAACCACAAGTTGGGTTGAAGCATATAGTGGGAGCATTTTCCTAGTTGGGCATTCGAGTGATTGGAATAATCTTGAAGATGTGCAATCAAAAGGTTGTTCTTCCGCCACCTTTTCGTACACAAGCTGGAAGACCAAGAAAGAAGAGATTTAAATCTATTGGAGAACATGGTAATGAAAAGGCCAGAAATTGTACGTTTTGTAAAAAATCGGTTCACAACCAACAGAATTGCAGGAATGCACAACCTTGTCAGGCTCCTCCACCATACCCATCCAAATCATATGAAATATCCACAATTTTGAAGCGACCATGTAGACCTTACAAGTGCAGGAAGTGTGGAGATGAAGGCCACAATTCACAAAAGTGTCCATTGGTATCGGAAGAAGTTGGTACAACCTAGATTTTACCTTATCAGTAATGATGTTATATTTCTAATATGTATGGGTGAAATACTTTTTTGCATACCGTAGACTTTATTAAGTTCTTATTGAATTTGATAGTTGAAATACATTGATTCCAGCAATGTTAAAAGTTAAAAATTACATGCCCATCGGAAATGAAGTTACATACCAGTGCAAAATAAAGTTACATGCTTGTTCAAACATAATTTAGTTTCAGAATAGAACTCCAATAATGTTGCATGTTAGAAGTTACATGGCAGTGCAAAATGAAGTTACATGGCAGTTCAAACATAATTTAATTTCAGAATAGAACTCCAGTAATGTTACATGTTAGAATTTATATAACATTTGGAAATGAAGTTACAAGCCAGTGCAATGTGAAGTTACATGATTGTTCAAACATAATTTAGTTTCAGAATAGAACTCCAGTGATGTTGCATGTTAGAAGTTACATGGTAGTGCAAAATGAAGTTACATGGCAGTTCAAACATAATTTAATATCAGAATAGAACTCTTGTAATGTTAAATGTTAGAAGTTACATGCCAGTTGGAAATGAAGTTACATCCTAGTGCAATACAAAGTTATATACTTGTTCAAACATTATTTAGTTTTAGAATAAAACTCCAGTAATGTTGCATGTTAGAGGTTATATGGCAGTGCAAAATGAAGTTACATGTTAGTTTAAACATAATTTAATTTCATAATAGAACTCCAGTAATGTTACATGTTAGAAGTTACATGCCCGTTGGAAATGAAGTTACATGCTAATACAAAATGAAGTTACATGCCAATGCAAAATGAAGTAACATCCCTATTCATAAATAATTTGATTTCAGAATGGGACACCAGTACTATTACATGTTAAAAGTTACATCTTAGCTCATAATGAGGTTACATGCCTATTCAAAAATAATTACATTCGTAAAGTTCCAGTAATGTACATCGTTAAGTCAAGAAACCTATGAATCTATCGGTACACTGTTAACATAAATTTCTAGTGCCATTTCCTCCCTAAACTCGGGGATGTTTTCGGTTCCCTACCCTTAAAAACATTTACGACGCATCAACATGTCTGCTTATTGGCATGTGAAGACGCCAAAACTATTTTCATCTAGTTATGTTGGTAGCTTATTTGGAATTGATTGTTCAACATCAAACATCATCCCATCAGGTGTTATGCCTCTCTTGTCAAAATATCTGGTTGCTTGCAAAATTGCTGGAATTAAACGCAAGAGTGGGGTGATCTGCGGCACACATTTCTCAATATTGGTTGTTTGGTGCAGTGGATCATAAATACAAACATTTCGTTTTTCCAAATCAACATCACGCAATATCCAATGTCCTACTGGATCACCAACATCACATGGAACCAACAACTGTAAAAAAGGAGTAACAAATTATGATTAGTAACTTCAATAGTATGTTACATGATAGTAAGTTCAAGTTACATGCCAGTTCAGAACCAAGTTACATGCTAGTGTGAAACCATGTAACATGCTAGTACAATATTAAGTTACATGCTAGTTTTAAAAAAAAGTTACATGCTAGTTAAATACCAAGTTACATGCTTGTACGTAACCATGTAACATGCTAGTACAATATTAAGTTACAAGCTAGTTGAAAACATTGTTACATGCAAGTAGAAAATAAAGTGACATGTTAGTACAAAACCATATTACATGACAGTACAAAACCATATTTGGTTTTCAAACATGGGTAACCTTACTTACATGTTTAATAGTGGACCAAGCAGTTCCCCACCAAGGTTTGTCGACAGCAGCATACAATATCCACTCTGCCGGACATTTATATTTTAGTGCATCGAATTCCCAACTCAAGGGTACATCCTCCTACGGTTGAATTTTTTTCCATTCCTCTGATAACTTTGCCTACAAAGTATAAGTTTGTTAGGAACATATGAACGTCTTTACGTCAACTAAACCTTTAAAAAAAAGAAGGCTTTCTTACAAAAAAGTCTGAACATAACACCATAACCTCTGATTTGTAATCTTCCAGTTTCAGTTATCGTTGCTTACATAGTAGATTCATATATGCATCAATATGCTACATCAAAATGAAGTATAATTAAATTGAGTATTTTTCAATATGCTACATAAATATTTATATAAATTAGCAATTGTAACCAACCTCATTGGACAACCAACAGGTTATAGATTCTAACTCGATAAAGAATTCCTTAATCGCAAAGTAGTCGAATCCGACGTTCAATCTGTGAAGAAAAGTTGGCATATTTCACTTACAAGTTACTAATAACAACATATTATATGAAAATAAAGAACAACAAACATGTTACAAAATCTTACGTTGTAGCTGTTCTTCTTTTCTTAAAACGTGCATACTTTGTTTGCAAATTTTTTTTTTCGCTCTCTCAGCCACTAGGAATGGGTCAATGTATAGTGAAGTCATATAACGAGATTTAATCTTCAACCACTGCTCCCTCTCATTCTGCATAGCCAGGTTCTCTAGCGTAGTTGCATCCCTTAGTGTTCTGTCAACTACCAACGAGGGAGGGGTCTGTACCTTTAATCCCTCCTGGACCAAATGTTGTGAAGCAAAAGCTCAAGGCCCTCACCAATGGTTTCATCATCCCCTACACTCCCCTTATCTCGAGCACGATCCGACCTAAAAACCTTCATTCTAAGAGCTGTATCACCCTCCAATCATCTTCTTCACCAACCCTCTTACCAGAAGTAACGTCACCCCCACCATGGCTACCATTGCCCTCAACATCAGGATTGCCAACGTTTTCCCATAGCACTTCATCTGTATTCTCTGGTCTACATGATTCAAAATGTTGATTAACTGCCGTTGAGTACTTAGGGTCAAAATGAGGTGGCTCAGAATGAGGTGTCCTATCAGGGGTAGTTTGTGTTTTTTTTAAATAAAAAAAAAAAATGAAGTTACATGTCAGTACGTTTAAGTTACATGCTAGTGCAAAACAAAGTTACATGCTAGTTCAAAACCAAATTACATGCTAGTAGAAAACCAAGTTACATGCTACTACAAAACCAATTCACATGCTACTACACAACCAAGTTGCATGCCAGTAGAAAACAAAGTTACGTGCTAGTACAAAACTAAGTTACATGCTACTACAAAACTAAGTTACATGCTACTACACAACCAAGTTACATGCTAGTATAAAACCTAGGAAGGGAATTGAAAACCAAGTTACATGCCAGTAAGTTGAAGTTACCTGATGACGTGGCTGAACAAGATCAGCCAGCCTTTTGTCCAACCGGTCATGCCATTCGTTTAGGTACCCCTCCATTGCCAAAACCTTCTTTTGTATCTTCTTCTTCACAATGTATTCAAAGCGCTTTGACATTACAGTTATTAGCTCCCTTATTGTTCTCTAAGAGTCCGTCGAGTCATCACCCACCTAAAATGTACAAAGAAAAAAAGCTTTAGTATCTGTTTCTTGTTTACTTAATGAAATGCTTTTATCGGCTAGTAATCAAATTACCAGTGACATGACTAGGGATGTAAGCGTCTTTTTTTATCCTTCCTCTCATTTTTTCTTTCTTTGGAGACATCTTCCTCTTCATCTGTTTAGGTAGTGATTGATCTCCATCATCATCATCATCATCATCATCATCATTACCATTACCATCACCATTAGCATCATCATTAGGTCGTTACTCACCATCATCATAATTGAGTGGAACAAACTATGGACTCTCAGACAAATTGGTGTCCACACCAACCAAGTAAGGCTGTAACTTCTCATTGTCAGTTGGATTTAATACCTCCAACACAACATGTTGTATAGTTAACAGAGGTGTCATGATTTTTTAAAGTACTAATATAGAGAAAACTGAATTTTAGGTTAGGAAAGAAAAAATATAAACCTTTTCATCCTTCAATTCTAGTTCATACTTTGCAAATTTGGTAAAGAAATTGTGAGGCCTCTTAAAAATCCTCCAGTTCTTCAAACATGGATGTCTGTGACATAAGTTGTTCCCCACCAATTCAACTAATAAGCTGCAGGCTTCCATCATCCAGAACTGGCATTTCACAAATTTTTAACAATTTAACTACACAAATTCTAGTAATGTTACATGCTACAAGTTACATGCCGGTTCTTAACAAAGTTACATGCTAGTTAAAAATGAAGTTACATGCTAGTTCATTTAATCATAAAATTTGGAAGACTAATCTCATGCACAACATGCTACAAGTTACATGCTAGTTTAGAATGAAGTTACATGCTAGTTGAAAAATAGGTTACATGCTAGTTCATTTAATCACAAAATTTCTAAGACTAATGTCATGCACAATTCTTGTAATGTTACATGCTACAAGTTAAATGCTAGTTCAGAATGAAGTTAGATGCTAGCTGAAAATGAAGTTATATGCTAGTTCATTTAATCAAAAAATTTGGAAGACTAATCTCATGTACAATTCCAGTAATGTTACATGCTACAAGTTACATGCCAATTCAGAATGAAGTTACATGCTAGTTGAAAATGAAGTTACATTCTAGTTCATTTAATCATAAAATTTGGAAGACTAATCTCATGCACAATTCCAGTAATGTTACATGCTACAAGTTATATGCCAGTTCAGAATGATGTTACATGCTAGTTGAAAATGAAGTTACATGCTAGTTCATTTAATCACAAAATTTGGAAGACTAATCTCATGCACAATTCCAGTAGTTTTACATGCTACAAGTTACATACAGCTCATTTAATCAAAAAATTTGGATGACTAATCTAATTTGGATGACTAATCTCATGCACAATTTCAGTAATGTTATATGCTACAAGTTACATGCTACAAGTTACATGCCAGTTCATAATAAAGTTACATGTTAGTTAATAATGAAGTTACATGACAGTCTGTATTTACAATTTTAACAAAATTATTAGCAAATTGAACTTCAAAAATAAAATTATGGACAAATATTTATAAATAAGATTTGAAAGCTCACCAATACTTCCCAAGGGAAGCCGTATAAGTTATAGTGTACGATGACCTTCCTTGATGCATTTACGGACAAAAAACCTTAGCGTAGGTAGTGTATTGTCATCATATACGTATAACTTCCCATGGAAAAGAATTGAAGAATTCTAGATCCTCCACCAATGCAAACAACCAAAATGACACTTTCCTCTTCAAATCTTGTCCAAACAAAACATTATTGGCAATCAATACCAGGGCCATATTCAAACCATCCTTTGGTTGTTCAAATTGACCACCCATAAACTTTTCCTATACTTGTTTCAATTGTACATTCTCATCCCTTTCAAAATATCTATCGTGGATCCCATCAGGAATGGCACGATAAGGCTTCAAAAATATGTCTGACATCACCCCAAATCTTAGGCCGGTGACCAAACAAAATTCTATTTTCGTGAATTTGGCCACTTTACCTCTTACTAAGAAATGGAATTCATCCTCACCGGTCACTCCGGGTATAGATATTTGCCTCAACATTAAGTTATGCAGTACGCCCGTCGAAAAAGTCACCTCTTTAGGGATGGCAAGTAGGTGCCCAAAACATGTCTTCCGTAACTGACCCAACTATCCTACTTTTTTAAGAACCTAAGCAATATTTGCCAGCCCATTAGATTGCAGTACAAATTAGTTGTGGACTTTTTTAACCATGGATTCCTCAGTTAAATGAGGAAATCATCATAATTCATATTCTCCATCTACAAAATCTCAACAAATTAAGTTACTTATAGTCACTGAAATAGATCTATAAACACACATAAGTTTGATTAGGTTAATTAATTCATATCACTGTTTAAAATTCTTTAATTTGTCACTATCAAATTATTAAACTATAAAGAAATCAAACCATGTAAACAAAAAAACAAAAAAGGATAACACAGGAACTATACAAGTGCTTCACAACAACAAAAATGTTATGTGTAGTGGTCTCATCGATATTATAAAAACAAGAAAACAAGAAAATTTCAATTGAAATTCGAACAAATAAATAATCTAAAGCCCAAAAACTAGAAAATTGCTTTTTTCGGCCTAACACAAAATCCCAAGAACAGAAGCATCAATCGTCATCAACTATCCATTAATTAGTTATAATTTTTAAGTATCAACATTCCTTAAACCCATCATCATATCATCACCAGTCCACTCAACAAAAATCTTCCACCAAAACAGAGGTTTACACATTCATAAACCCACTCACCCACCGAATTTCCATTCACTGAATGAGAAACCAATCAAACAGCCTACCAAATCTCTCTCAGACCATGATAGTCTAACCACCATTAACATTTCTAATAAATCTCCTCATAATAACCACCCTACAAGATCTACATTGACAAAAATTTGAATCGACGAATATTAATCAATGGTAAATCGAAAATCGTAAATTGTAAATCAACAGATATTATAATTACCTCAACCGAGGATTCGGGTATTAGATTTGAAGAAGCCGGTCAGATGAAGAAGAAGATTGCAACAATTATGGGAGGGAGGTGCAAGGTGAGCGACAATGGTAGTGACACAACCACGGTGACGAGGAGGGGCAACAACAGTCACACGGTGCCTGGGAGCGGCAACGACAGGCACACAATGACATCGACAGAGAACAACAGTAATTGACGACGGAGAACGACAGAAATCAGTTACGGCAATTTTTTTTTTTTTTTAACTTCATGTAACAAGCCCTATTTGTTTTTCACTTGATGTAAGAAAAGATAAATTTTTGGAATTGTATTTTTCACCATGTTAGGTTTGTGAGTTTTGTTGGCATTATTCTATATCAAAACAACATTTACGTTGTATTGTTTAGTTGTCTAGGATTCATGATGATTCAAGCTTCAAAGAAGAAATGACAACTATTCAAGCAAGTTCAAATCTTCAAAGGGAAAAATGCTTCATGTTTCTACAATGGTATATTAAGACCTTTTTTTTCTCTTTCAAGGCTTAGGCACACACACACATATCATAAATTTGTATCCCTGCATCATTGTGCACCATTTATAACACATTCACACACTTGAAGATGAATGCTCATGCATTGGCATGAAAATAACACGTTTTGGAAAAATGCATGATTGGAGACTATCTCTATGTAGTTTGCATTTTAGTGTGAATTGTGTTTGTATGTGTATATGTTTGTATAATATGGATATTGAACTTGATTTTAGTCTTAAAACATTCTTGATTGAGTTCCGGTCATTTCGGTTACTCATACTATTGATTTCAAGTTCCGAGTAAAAAGTTATGATACTTTCCATTCATGTTGCGTAGATTGTCTTCGTCTTTGCATATAGAGTCGAATTTTTATTTTCTGGGTTGAGTATCTTATATGTCCATGTTTGTGAGGGAGTATGGTTCATAATCCACAAACGAATTTGAATTCCGAGTTTGGTTTCCAAAGAACGGTCGAAGAATGCGAGAGGAGTGCAAGGGAGGTGCACCATGGCCAAAGGCCATCCAATGGTGCAAGCCCGAGATGGCGCGTGGCCATCTCGCCCACAACTCCTTGCTGCCCCGAGATGCCCATGCGCCATCTCAGGGAAGCATTCTTAAAGGGAGTAGTTTGGTCCATTCATGCTCTTTTGCTCTTTTGTTTCCTCTCCTTTATATATCTCTCCTCTCTCTCATTTGAATCCAAGGAAGAAGAAATGTAGTGCAGAAAATTTCCAGATTTTTCTCTCAACTTTGAATCACCATATCTCTCTCATCTCTTATCCGATTTGAGTGATTCAAGTTGGAGAAGTTTCATATTGAAGTACTCTATCATCTTCAAGCAACCTTGAATTCATTTGTTCAACTTTTCTGGTGGATCGCACCATTTTCGTTACTGTACTAGAAATTGACAAGGTACTGGTTTATCTTTTGATTTCCTTGATTCTAATGTTCAAACACCATGGGTCTTCTTCCTACTTGTGTGTATTTGACTTGAACATATGTTGATGAGTGATATATCTTAAATTAAATGCTAGTTGTGCTTAATTAGAAACTTGATTGTGAGTTAGGTTTCAATCAAACCTATGTTTTCACATGATTGTGAGTTATATTGTGCTAGCATCTTATCTAGGACTATTTGTGCTTTGATTGACTATATTTTTCATGACTAATAGTCTTATCATGTGCTAGAACTCATATTTTGAATAGCTCTAGGTTTAGCACATTTGATTTTATATTTAGAGTTTATTAGAGTTTAATTGACTAATTTGTGAATATATGCTCTAAATGATTGCTAGAGATTTGATTGATCATATCTTGTGTTTCTAGCATTTTTGTTTTAGTTCTAAAGTCTTGAATATGTGCATCATGAACATGTTTATTTCAATCTTTAGTAACATGGATAAAATCTAGGTTTAAAGTGTATGTTTGAAAATTTGGCATGCTCTAGATTTTTATTCATGCATAAGATCTAGACAATCTTGTTTTGTGAACTTTATTGTCTATGTCTAGATCTTCATGGAGTGTACCTAATCCATACATTTCATATCCTAATGCATCATCTTATGTGGTGTCATTTTTGGATTATAAACTAGAAAATATACTTTGTGTGCTCATTCATTAATTCTAGTTTCCATAGAATTTGATGGTCATCTTATTCTATGTTGCATGCTTGTTTGTGTTTTGCATTCATGACCACCTAGATGCCTTGTGAGAAGGAAGTCTTGACAATAGGTGTGAGACCTTTGTTGTTGAGCAAGGAAGTCTTGGCAAGAGGTGGGAGACCTCAGATTGTCAAGCAAGGAAGTTTTGACAATAGGTGTGAGACCTTTATCTTTAAGCAAGGAAATCTTACTTAGGGTCGTGAGGATCCAGAAGGGTGAGCAAGGAAGTCTTTCCTAGGGTCATGAGGATCCGGAAGGGTGAGTGAGGAATTCTTGACAAGAGGTGTGAGGCCTCGGAATGTTGAGCAAGAGGGCAACATCTTCATGAGTAGGATATGAGGGTAGTTTCTAGGCGAAGGGGTCACTTGAGAGATTGTACTTGTCTTATCTACTAGTGGATTTTGTTTGTCGGTGGTTGCTAACCCGTGGATGTTTCCTCATCGGACGTTTACCACGTTATATCTTGTGTCAACTTATCTCTATCCTTATCTCTCTTATTTGAATAATTTAAACTTTTCGTGTGCTAGAACTCATTTGTTGAATAGATCTAGGTTTAGCACATTTGATTTTATATTTAGAGTCTATTAGAGTTTAATTGACTATTTTGTGAATATAAGCTCTAAATGATTGCTAGAAATTTGATTGATCATATCTTGTGTTTCTAGCATTTTTGTTTTAGTTCTAAAGTCTTGAATATGTGCATCATGAACATGTTTATTTCAAGCTTTAGTAACATGGATAAAATCTAGGTTTAAAGTGTGTGTTTGGAAATTTGGCATGCTCTAGATTTTTATTCATGCATAAGATCTAGAAAATCTTGTTTTGTGAACTTTATTTTCTATGTCGAGATCTTCATGGAGTGTACCTAATCCATACATTTCATATCCTCATGCATCATCTTGTGTGGTGTCATTTTTGGATTATAAACTAGAAAATATACTTTGTGTGCTCATTGATTAATTCTAGTTTCCATCGAATTTGTTGATCATCTTATTCTATATTGCGTGCTTGTTTGCGTTTTGCATTCATGATCACCTAGATGCCTTGTGAGAAGGAAGTCTTGACAATAGATGTGAGACCTTTGCTGTTGAGCAAGGAAGTCTTGGCAAGAGGTGGGAGACCTCGGATTGTCAAGCAAAGAAGTCTGTCCTAGGGTCGTGAGGATCCATAAGGGTGAGCAAGGAAGTCTTGCCTAGGATCTTGAGGATCCGGAAGGGTGAGCGAGGAAGTCTTGACAAGAAGTGTGCGGCCTCGAAATGTTGAGCAAGAGGGCGACATCTTCATGAGTAGGATATGAGGGTAGTTTCTAGGTGAAGGGGTCACTTGAGAGATTGTACTTGTCTTATCTACTAGTATTTTTTGTTTGCCAGTGGTTGCTAACCCGTGAATGTTTCCTCTTCGGAAGTTTACCATGTTATATCTTGTGTCAACTTTTCTCTATCATTATCTCTCTTATATTGGTAATTGTTATTTGAATAATGTGGATAGAACTTTATATGTAAGTTGAATTCCTTACACAATATTGTTTGTGTATGTTAGATAACTTTGTATCTTGTGATATTCCATTCAAGTTGTAAAGTAACACATTGTAATACTCTAAGTACAACTTATGGAATTTTGTCTACATTGAATATATTTGTTCATAAGATACATTGATTCTTGTTGTATGTTTTGTAGACTAAGAGTGGAGATTTGAGCATAAATGAATATATTGTTTTCTCATAATAATCATGTTAAATGTTAATTTGTATGCTTATCAAGGTTTTGTCACTTGTCTCGAAAGATTTGTTAAAAGTTATAGACAACCTATTCACCCCCTCTCTCCCCAGGTTGTTTAGTATAACCTTGTAGATATTATTTTCACACCACCCATTTCAAAAAAATTTCCTTTAGAAGAATGAACCTTAACCGTTCATTAATTAACATATAATAAAAGTATCGTACCTTTTTCTCGTGACGATTAAAGTTGCACCGAATTGAATTCCCAAGATCTTCCAATCCAATCACGAACGTGAATCACCTAGGAGTGTGGGCTCCCTTTCTTTGAATTGTATACCAGAGGATGGAAAACAAACAAAGTCTTTTCTTTTTTTTTAGTCACAATAATCCTCAATAGACATAACCTAATCATAATCAACAAATGATTCACTTATGTCTGATCTATTAATTTTAGTTCATTCTACAAAAGAACTAAAATTGAACTCTTAAATAATGATAGAATAAGTTAATGTTCCTCATTTGTACCCTAGACAATATTAATGGTGTGTATCCTTGTGAAGAATACTAGTAATCGCCAAGAGCTCATAAATTGCCTATGGCTCTTCTAGTTACCATATTTACTCGTATGACCACATTTTGAACTTGGATATTTTGACTTGTCAAGAAGCCATATTTCAATAGACACTATTGAAACTTAACGTTAACATTTAATAACCAGTACCTCAAAATATCCATATGATGATATTCTACTCTCTTTTAATAAATGGAGCCTTGATGTCCATATCTATAAATAAAGGCCTCTATCGATTAACAAATGAATACCACCAAACCATCGAGGATAGACTATGTTATATAATCGTACTCATTGATGGCTCAAATGATAACACTTTTAACCATAAGTCCCTCATTTATCTCAGGATTAAGATAGACTCTCTGATTGTCTTCAAGTGAAAACTTTTATCCATTGACGATTCTGGATAATTTATCCTACTGTGATCCTATTCAATTCACCTAGTGCAATAGATTATTTTGCCCAAAGAAACAACAATTTGATGATTTTAGACTCATCATAACACATTTGATCCCATTCAAATGGTAGCAAAAGAATCTACAACTTTAAAAAGTTAAAGGCACCCAGCCTTTATCTTAGGTTGTGAATATTGTTCAAGACTAACTAAAAAATTGTGTATGTACGGACAATTTTTCAATTCTCATAGTCTTTTAACCTTATGATTATTTACTTTTGATAATTATAATAGTTAAACTATAAATACTATAAGATTTGTTTAACTAGAAATCATTAGATTAATATGAAAAGATTATCAAATACATTATTACACTCATGCTATTGAGCATAGTCCCAACAATCTCCTACTTGCTCTATATCAAATGTGTCATATCCGTTATCTCCATGTTTTCCATGTGCCTATCAAAACTCTTTGTGGTAGAGCCTTTGTAAAGGGATCCGCTGGATTTTCTACTGACGTGATCTTGGTAATCATCACACCCCTATACATAATTTCCCTCAATAGATGATACTTTCTTTCAATGTGTTTCCCTCGCTTATGACTTTTTCATTCTCTCGAATTAGCCACTGCTCCACTATTGTCATAGTAGATAGTGATCTGCTTATTCACATGAGGAACCATTTCCAAGTCAATCAAGAATTGGCAAAGCAAGACGGTCTCTTTAGTAGCTTCGTATGAGGCAATATACTCAGCTTCCATGGTGGAATCAACAATACAAGATTGCTTGATACTCCTCCAAGAGTTAACACAGATCCTGATGTTGATCTTCTAGAGTCCGAATCTGACTAAAAATCAGAATCTGTATACCCAACGAGAATTAAATCCCCTTCAGAGTATACAAGCATATAATCTCTCGTTCTCTTGAGATACTTGAAAATATGCTTGACTGCCGTCCAGTTATCAAGACTAGGTTTCGATTGAAACCTGCTAACTATGCCCACAACAAAATAATTATCTAGTCTAGTGTAGAGCATTGCATACATGAGACTCCCAACTGCCGAGGCATATGGAACCCTACTCATGAATTGCTCTTCATGCTCATTCTTAGGAACTTGTTCCTTAGAAAGTTTGATTCCATGTTTGAAAGGTAACATACCTTTCCTGGAATCTTGCATGGAAAACCTATACAAGATTTTATCTATGTATGAAGCATGAGATAATGTAATTGTTCTATTCTTTCTATCCCTTATTACTTGGATACCAAGAATATAACTTGCTTCACCTGTGTCATTCATACCAAATTGTTTTGCTAACCATTATTTTACTGATGTCAATATACCTACATCGTTTCCGATGATTAGTATATCATCAACGTAAAGAACAAGGAAAACCAACATATAGCCTTTAATCCTTTAGTATACACAGGGTTTGTCAAGGTTTTGAATAAATCCAAAGCTTTTCACAGCTTGATCGATCCTTACGTTCCAGGATCTGGATGTTTGCTTTAATACGTATATGGATCTTTACAACTTGCATACCTTTTCCTCTTGGCCTTTTTCAAGGAATCCTTCTGGTTTCATCATATAGATGCTTTTGTCAAGACTTCCGTTAAGGAAAAATGTCTTGATGTCCATTTACCAAATCTTTATATCAAGAGATGCTGCAATGGATAAGAGTATCGTAATGGATTTAAGCATGGCCATATGAAAGAAGGTTTTCTCATAATCGATACCTTCTTTCTGTGTGTAACCTTTAGCTACCAATCTAGCTTTAAAGGTTTCCAACTTTCCATCATTTTCTCTTTTCCTATTTTGTACCCATTTGCACCCAATGGATTTTTTCCCTTTAGGCGAATCTACAAGAGACCAGACTTTGTTTTTGAACATAGATTCAATTTCAAATTGCAATGCCTTTTATCGATAGCGACAATCAACATCCTTCAAAGCTTCCTTGTATGTGATCATCATCGTCCGGGAGATTCTCCATTGATTTTTCTAGACCGATGTTTCTCTCGGGTTGTTTACTTGCCCTCCCACTATGACGAGGAATGGTAGGCTGTTGATCTTGTGTTGGTGCAAAACTCATTCAGGACAATTCCACATTAAGGAAAAAAATTATTCATATAGTCTTTTTCCAAAAAAATTATCATTTTTCGAAACAAATACCTTAAGATTTGAAGGACTGTAGAAATAATATCCTTTTGTCACTCCTTTTAACACGTGCACAAGACATCACAATATCCATAAGTGTTGTAAACTAGGCTTTTACCTAGTCCACAACTCATGCAGTGTTTTAGGAACGTACTTAGACGGTACAACGTTTAGCATGTTCAAATCAGTTTGTAAAGCATATCCTAAAAAAGGAATTAGGAAGCGTTGAATAACTTAACATAGACCTAACCATGTCCAAAGGATTCTATTTCTCATTTTTACCACCCCATTTTTTTGAGGTGTACCTGGCATAGAAAACTGAGAAACTATCTCATTATCAATAAGATATTACTTAAACTCACCAGACAGATATTCTCCACCATAATCAGACCTCAAGATTTTTATGTGTTTCTCAAGCTGATTATCTACTTCAACGTTAAATGCTTCGAACATGTCAAAAGCATCCGACTTATGTCTCATGAGATACACATAGCCGAGTCTTGAGTAATCATCCATGACAGTGATGGAGTACTAATATCTACCTCTAGTTTGAATGCTCATAGGACCACACACATCAATATGTATTAGTCCTAAACATTTAGTGGCTCTTGCACCTTTGGTCGTGAACGATCTTTTGGTCATCTTACCATCCCAACAAGATTCACAAGTTGGTAGATCATCAATCTTTAAGTCAATTAATGGTCCATCACTAACCAATCATTTGATCCTGTCAATGTTAATATGACTTAGGCACAAATGCCATAGGTAGGTTTCATCTTTTGATAATTTTGCTCTTTTATGATTAGGTTCTGTTGATTTCGTGTCTAACAAGTGAGAAATATTGTTATGTAAATAGAATTTTCCATTTTCCAATGTACCTTTGTAAACAAATTTGTTATTCCTACTGATAATAAAACTATTATCAAAAGTAACCGAATATCCAAATTTATTTAAACTACAACTGAAATTAAATTCCTCTTGAATTGTGGTACATAATGAACATCTATTAAATCTAAATGCGTATAAGAATATAAATTAATTCTAATAACTCCCACTGCACTGGCAGACATTAATGCTCTGTTGCCTAAATGTAAGTTGAATTCATTCTCATTAAGCCTTTTCTTTTCCTTGAACCCCTGTAAGGAATAACAAACATAATTAGTGGCTCCAGAGTCTATGGTCTAAGAATCTATAGAATTTGCTAGAAAACATGTTTCAAGATTATTAATATTACCTTTTTCCTTATTGTCTTGAGTCTTTGGGTAATTTTTTTTCCAATGTCTATTTTCACCACAAAGGAAACACATCCCTTTGAACTTGGTTACTTTCTTGGTCTCTTTCTTGGTAAGCCCAGGTTTCTTTTTCTTCCATTGTTTATTGACCTTCTTATGGGTCTTAACAGTAGCAACTTTACCAACCGAATGAATCTCTTGACCCTTGCCTTTCAAAAGGAATTTTCTCGGTGCCTTGAACATTTTGCTTCAGGCCTTGCAAGGCGTATTCCTTAGTGTTCAAGGTGTAGTCCAACTTGAACTGATTAAAGAAGTATGGCAGTGAGTTGACAATCATGTAAATCTTAGTCTCACCATCTAGCGTAGTGCCATTGAGTTCAACAATGTTGAGATACGCTATGACTTTCATCATGTGATCTTTTACAGCCTGTCCAGGTTTCATCCTAACATTCATGAAAGTAGTCACTGCCTCTCTCTAAGTCATCATGGACATCGTAGCAAACATCTCCTCGAGAGACATTATTATATCAGCAGCAGTCTCCATTTCTTCATGTTGCTGTTGCAACACGTCGGAGATGGTGGCCATAGTGTAACATTTAGCCCTCTCATCTGAGGCCTTCCACTGATAATGCTCGTCTATTTGCTCATTAGTAGATTCATTAGTAGTAGTTGGTGGTTTAGGGGTACATAAAACAAACTTATGCTTTCTAGCTTGCAGCAACAACCTAATTTTCCTTTTCCATGTGACATAATTATCACCATTTAAAGTATTATCTTTTAGGATGTTGATTAGGGATGGGGTCATAATTTCTGAATAATAACAAAAATTATATAAGTAAACAATCATGATAAAGCACTTTCAAGTATTTATCTAGAATTAAAAAAATAATTTAATCTTAAAATTCAACTGTGATCCAACACCCATAAATGTCATGCCTTTTTTAGGAGTTCGCACCATCTACTAAATGGACTATGCCCCACCTAATTGTTAATATAACAACCAACATTATCAATTTTGCCCTTGCGATTTTATTGACAAGAACTCTTGGGAGCACATCAATAAAATCATTTTGAGTGTGTTACCAAGTTATGGACCTTCAATATATTCCCTCACAAAAATCCCTCATTTGAGAGTAGATATCGTTTGAGTCAATTGTCTAGTCTATCTTTGTAAGGAAGTATCTTGCTAAATTTCATTCATGAATACCCCTTGGGGGGTTATTACACGAAACATAAAGCTCAACTAAACTTGGAGGCCATAGACATTCCAAACACATTCTCCCACTCAATTGTTTAAGGTGTTTGATTTCGATGGAATGATTTACCAAGTAACCCAGATGCCAATTAGATACCTAAACCATTAGATGCATGTTCATCCAACAGAGATATATGAGTGCCACTCCTATATTACATGACATGGTATCAAACAATGACAAACATTGTAATATTTACGAAAAATTAAATAGCCACAAGGTTGGTCCGTCCTAGAAAAACAAGTAAATTACATTTGTTTGAAATACAAAACCTTAACCCTAACTTGGCGAACAAGTCATCAAGAGGTCACCGTCCAAAGGTCTCGTAACTGGGTACTTGTGCCCCCAAAGCCTTGTGCGACTACCCCGAGTTACTTCGTTGCTACTTTTTCTGCTTCGAATTCTTCAATTCTTCGAATCTTGAATATACTACAACATTTTTTTTATTACAACAATTAAAAAAAAAACTCAGCAGCTACCAAGATGGAAATTATAGCGATGATAGGCCACTCTCCGTGTTACAATTGTAAAACAAAAAAAAACATTGAATTTCTAGGATAAAAATTGAGCAATAACAAATCACATTATAAAAAACATATATATATATATACGAATACCTAGAGTGTCATCTCTTTCTAAAATATGCATATTTACAATAAATAGAAGTAGATTCACGTATATATACATCAATTAATTAAGGGTACAACCAGCCTTTGATACCAATTGTAGGAAAAAGGCACAACGGAAGCAGAAAATACGATTGGTATATTTCAAAAAATTTCCTTTAAAAGATTGGACCTTAACCCTTGATTAATTAACATATAATAAAAGTATCATACCTTTTTCTCGTGACGATTAAAGTTGCGCCGAATTGAATTCGTAAGATCTTCAATCCAATCACGAACATGAATCACCTAGGAGTGTGGGCTCCCTTTCACACACATGTCCTTAAAGTTGGACGAATTTTTCTAGAACAAGAACCAAATTTTATTCTCTTAAAATTCTAGGGTTTGGCAGAATTTTCTCACAAGACTTTATCTTGACCGAATTTTCTCTCTAGAAAAATTATGTTTGCCGAATTCTCACTTAGAGAATATATAGGGCATGTCCGAATCCTCACCTAAGGAAGATTTATGTCTTGTGTCCAAATTCTCTTAAAAGAAAGATTTGTGTGTTAGCCAAGAAACCTCACTCGAAGAAGAATTCTTTTCCACACTAAGACTCCTATTCAAACTCAGTAGTGTATTTATCCATTAACTAATTATTGAATATAAATAAAGTTGTAACTTTATCAAAAACTTCCTAATTTGACCGATTGTCAAGTAGAGTTTTGATAGATATCAAATACTTCCTAATTTGACTAGATAAATAAATTCCTTTTATTTATCTATTTATCAAATCAAGTCTATGATATTTATTATACTACCAACAATAGTATAACACTAGAAGACCTTCTCCTATTAGGAAAAAGATTTTGACTTTCAATTAAATAATTAATTAATTAATTTCCATTTAATTAAATAATAAAAAAAACAATAAATTAGGCTATAATATTAGCCCTTGCTGCCCAAGCCACATATATTGGCCATATATTATTTTTTCTATTTTATTAAATCCATTGGACTTTAATGAAAAGTTCACATGTGAACTAAACCCATTCTTACAAAAGCAGAAACAAGTCCACATACCTTAAATTAATACATTAATATAATTATACAGTCTATTTAATTAAAAATGTGCAAATTATTTTCTTAATGTATTAATGGATTGCTAATCGCACCCCATTATGGCCACCCAAGGATTCGCACATCCTTGACCGCCCAATCTAGTTATTTTAAAGTGTTCCCACGTGTCTTGATCACATATGATCGCTTCTCTCCAAAACTTTTAGATTCCAAAATCCAAAAACAATTCTAGATGGACCGGACCTATACATTAGTCCGGTAGAATATATATAGTGATCCATGCAAGTTCGTGTAGATTGAGAATCTCGGCGGGCTATCTAAATTTAAGCTCCAATAGACATAACCTTATCACAATCGATAAATGATTCACTTAGGTAAGATCTATTAATTTTAGTTCATTCCACCAAAGAACTAAAATTGAACTCTTAAATAAAGACAGAATAAGTTAATATTCCTCATTTTTACCCTAGACAATCTTAATGGAGATAGTGCATCCTCGTGAAGAATACCAGTAATCGCCAAGAGCTCATAGACCGCCTATAGCTCTTCTAGTTACCATATTTACTCATATCACCATATTTTGAACTTGGATATTTTAACTTGTCCAGAAGCCATATTTCAATAGACACTACTGAAAATTTAACGTTAAGATTTATTATCCAATACCTCAAAATATCCATATGATGATATTCTACTCATATTTAATAAATAGAGTCACGATATCCATATCTATAAATGAAGTCCTCTATATATTAACAAATGAATACCACCAAACCATTGAGGATAGATTTTGCTATATAATCGTACTCATTAATGGCTAAAATGATAACACTTGTAACCGTAAGTCCATCAATTTTTTAGGATTAAGATAGACTCACCAATTGTCTTCAAGTGAAAACTTTTATCCAATGCACTCATTGTTTGCTTGTTGGATCCATCAACTCCCTTGTCTTAACCATCATATTTTAACACTAATTTCAAATTAACACTAATTGCATGCTAGTTTGTAGTTTGCATCGTAACTATTAATCTTTCAAAACCCAACCACCATTTATTTACTTTTCGTGGTTTGTTTTATTAGCATTAGTTAACTTGCTTTGGCCATTTAGTTTCCCTTTCCCTATGGACCGGCCCGTGACTTGCTATTGTACTATTTTTATAAACTTTTAAGGCACTGTTGAGGTTTTATAAATTTTGTTTGACAAGCTATTTGACATATTCAAAATGACACTTGTCACTACTGTAAGAGAAGTGGCTGAAAGAGCGGTCCCAAATCTTCCTACCTTTCAAGATGTGCTAACAAAGAAGGCAGAGGTCCATACCGATCCAGTGGAGGAGGTTAAGGTCCAGACTAATCTAGTTGTGAAGGTAGAGGTCCCAACAGAACTAGCGATGACAGAGAATGAGGACCTTTATGTTGATCAACCGGTAGCTGGGATTATGAGAAGTGAGTTCAAGTTGCTGGGATGCTAATCAGGATGGCTGATCGATGACAGGGGATGAGGCAATCACTGATTACATAGCTTGATGTATTCTATTTCTTTTTTCTAGAACAGCTGACACTTGATCTTTTCTTGTTTTACTTTCATTACATGTAGCCCAAAAAAGGGGGTTGGACTCCTTGATTGATCAATGAAAGATTTCCTTCATTTTTTATTTATTTCAGATTCTTGTATCTTGCTTAAGTTGTTGTAGATATATAGTCTTGACTCTGAACGATCTAAGAACTAGTCCTCTGAATGGATCAAACTTTAAATATTTTGGCAATCCCCTTAAGTTGT
Organism: Dipteronia dyeriana; assembly: GCA_032871835.1. Classification (NCBI taxonomy): domain Eukaryota; kingdom Viridiplantae; phylum Streptophyta; class Magnoliopsida; order Sapindales; family Sapindaceae; genus Dipteronia; species Dipteronia dyeriana. The sequence continues at coordinate 25,909,374 of CM065296.1, forward strand.
TGTGGAGATATGACTAAGAGTTATAATCAGTACCGGGGTTACCTGCAATAGGAATCCTGGACCTTAAACGAATAAATCCTGGTATACAATTAAAGTCACTTTAACAGCCAACCTTCATGCATAGGAGAATCAGGATACCCGGTATTCCTATTCTAGGAATCCTAGTACTTAGGTGAAAAGACCTTGGTAGGCCAGAAATACCACTTTTACACCAGATCATTTTACATAGGTGAAACATAGGCAAATCCAGGTACCTGACATTTATGTTCTAAGAATCTTGGTACTTAGGCAAAAATATATAGGCAAATCTGGGTACCTGGCAATTTTATTCTTGGAATCCTGGTACTTAGGCAAAAATTCTTAGGTGAATTTGAATACCTAACATTCATGTTATAGGAATCCTAGTACGTTTGTAAAAATTCATCGGTGATACATAGGCAAATCTAGGTATCTAAATTCCTATTTTGGGAATCCTGGAACCTAGGCAAAAAGATCCTATTAGGTAATTAAAGCCATTTGTGCACCGGGTCTTTCTTTAGAGATATTGGCTTCCGTCTAAGGCTTTAGGAGTTCCATATAGGCTCTTATAGTCTTGAGGATGCAGCGAGCAACCAGGTCTACGAATCCGCATCATTGGTTTGGTAGGCAACTAAGGTCACTTATGCACCAGACCCTTCCTGAAGATGGTTGGGTCCTTTCCAAGGCATCAGGAGTGTCATGTGGCTCTCCTAGTCCCAAGACGATCATAGGCGAAAGATGATCATAGGAAAACTTACCAAGGCAATCATAGATGAACTTCCAGGGTGATCATAGGTGAAAATATAAGTTATCAAGGCAATTATAAGTAGAACTTGCAGGAGAAAAAGAAAACTTCTTTATTGATAATTTTTTAGGTGATACAATCTAGCTTAAGGCAATACCAATTCTATGCGATACCGGTTGGTGATAGATCCCGCTTCTATAATCTTCATAGGTAGAACCTTTTGAGGTTCCGTATTCTAGGTGTGGTCAATAGGGTGACCCTCAATGTCTTCTAACTTGTAAGCCCCATTACGAACTACCATTTTAATTAGGTAGGGTCCTTCCTAATTCGAGGCTAGCACCCCAAAAGACCTCTTTCGAGTACTCTAAGTGACTTTCCTAAAAACCAAGTTCTCTTCTTTAAAGCTTTAGACTATGACCTTCTTGTTAAAGTATCGGGCGATCCTGATTTAGCACACTACTACCCTCTCTGCTATAATATCCTGTTTCTCTTCAAAGAGATCCAGGTTAACTCTCAACTTGGTCCCGTTACTTTATGGTTTAAAGTGTTGAACCCTAAAGAAGGTTAGCTTGTGCTCAATTAGAAAGACTACTTCTACCCCCAAAGTTAACGAGTATGGGGGTTTTCCAGTAGTGGTCCTCTTCGTGGTTTTGTAAGCCTTTAGTACATCAGTGAGCTCCTCTACCCATTTCCCTTTATGGTGTTAGAGCTTCTTCTTTAGGAGCTTATTGATAGTTTTGTTCGTAGCTTTGACTAGTCCATTGGTTTAGGGGTACGCTATTGATGGGAAACAAAGATCAATTCCTAGGTTTTCAAAAAAGTCCCTGAATCCCACATTGTCAAATTGTTTGCCCAAATCGTTGAAAATACCCATTGGAGTATCAAACCAACATACAACTTTCTTCTTGATGAACTTTGTAGTATTCTCCTCAGTTATCCGGGTGAGGGATTCCACTTCCACCCACCAGGTAAAGTAGTCCATTGCCACTATCACATGCTTAGCATGAATAGGCACGGTCGGGAGCGGTCCGATGAAATCTACCCCCATATATCAAATGGATAAGGTGAACTGATCAAGGGGAGCCGCTCTAGGGGCAGCTGACTCAGGTTCGCTATCTTCTGGTAAGGTTCACAGGATCAATCAAACTACCTTGCATCCTAGTGTAAGATGGACTAATAGTAACCTGTGCGGAGCACCTGGTATGCCAAAGTTTTCCCCCCTACGTGGTTCCCGCAATCCTCTGAGTATACCTTATTGAGCACCCATCTTACATCATCAGGGTGCTACATCTCAAAAGTGAAAAGGATTTTCCCTTACGGTAGAGGTACCCATCAACCAGGCAATATAGAGCTGTGACCTTTATGAGCTTGCGCACTTGATCTGTGGATCATATGGTAGTCATTTAACCTAGAGGTATGTTGGGATTATGCTCGATAGCAAGAGTGTAATAATGTAATTGACAATCTTTTCATATTAATAAAGTAATTTCTAGTTTAACAAATCTTATAGCATTTATAGTTTAATTATTATAATTGTCAAAAGTAAATGATCATAAGGTCAAAAGACTATGAGAAAAGAAGAATTGTTCATACATCTAGATATGTATGAGGTACACACAATTCTTTAGTTAGTCTTGATTAATATTCACAACTTAAGATAAAAGGTTGGGTGCCTTTATCTTGTCAAAGTTGTAGATTCTTTTGCTAGTGTTTGAATGGGATCAAATGTGTTATGATGAGTCTAAAATCATCAAAGTGAGGTGTCTTTGTGCAAAAGAATCTAGTGAACTGGGTGCATTGAATGGGATCACAATGAAAAACTTTATCTAGAAACGTCAATGGATAAAAGTTTTCATTTGAAGACAATCGGATAGTCTATCTCAATCCTAAGATAAATAATGGATTTATGGTTGCAAGTGTTATCATTTAAGCTATTAATGAGTACGATTATATAGCATAGTTTATCCTCAATAGTTTGATGGTATTCATTTGTTAATCGATAGAGGACTTCATTTATAGATATGGACATCATATCTCCATTTATTAAATGAGAGTAGAATACCATCATATGGATGTTTTGAGGTATTAGATATTAAATCTTAACGTTAAGTTTTTAATAGTTTCTACTGAAACATGACCTCTGGACAAGTCAAAATATACAAGTTCAATATGTGGTCAAATGAGCAAATATGGTAACTTGGAGAGCTATAGGCGGTCTATGAGCTCTTAGTGATTACTGGTATTCTTCATGAGGATACACTTACTCCAATAAGGTTGTCTAGGGTATGAATGAGTAACATCAACTTATTCTATCTTTATTTAAGAGTTCAATTTTAGTTCTTTAGTGGAATGAACTAAAATTAAATTGATCAGACCTAAGTGAATCATTTGTTGATTGTGATTGGGTTGTGTCTACTGGAGCTTAAATCTAGATAGCCCGCCAAGATCCCCAATCCACATGAACTTGCATGGATCACTTGATATATTCTACCGGACATATTTAGGGGTCCATCAAGAGTTGTATTGAGGCATGTGGACTTGTTTTTTTTTGTAAGAATTATAGTTTACATGTGGATTTCTTATAAAGGTCAAATGGATTTCATAAAATAAGAAAATAATATATTGGCCCATATGTATGTGTTGGCCGGCAAGGCTATTTAGAATACCTTAATTATATTATATTATTTTATTATTTAACTAAATGAAAATTAATTAATTTGCTGATTAATTAAATATTTAATTAAAAGTCAAAATCTTTTTCCTAGTAGGAGATGCTCTCCTAAAATTATACTATTGTTGGTAGTATAATTAATGTTAAAGACTATATTTGATAATTAGATAAATAAAAGGAATTATTTATCTAATCAAATTAGGAAGTCTTTAATATGGTTTCAAATACACTATTGAGTTGGATTAGGAGTTTTAATGTAGGATAAAATTCCTTTTTGAAAAGGATTTTTTAACCACCAAGTAAATCTACCTAAGGAAAGGATTCTTAACTACTAACTAAATCCTTCTTAGGAAAAGAATTAAATTTCCTAATTATATTCTATGAAATTTCCGCCAGCTATGTATATATAAGAGGAGGATAGAATTCCTTTTAGATAAGGATTTTTAACTACCAAATAAATCCACCTAAGGAAAGGATTCTTGCCAACCAAGTAAATCTTTCTTAGGAGATGACTTATGATCCTATATATAGGTTTGGAAATTTAGGCCAGCTGTATTTAATTGTAAGAATTAATTTCGGCCAAGCTTGGGAATTTCTAAAGAGAGAATTCGGCCAAGCAAGAGAGAATTTTGAGGGAGAAAAAAATTGATTTTTACTCTGGACAAAATTTGACCAACTCATAGAGATAGTGTGAATTTGGCCAAGAAGAGAAAAAGGGGAACGTTTTAGTTTTCGATAGTACACTAGTATCCTTTACATCAAAAGGGTTTTGTGTATAACATTGAATCAAGGTTCACGCGAGTTTCAATCATATTGATTGATAATTCACAAGTGGCCGGACGTTCTTGATTTTTCTCTTGGAGGATTATTGTGACTAACAAAGGAACAAGATTTTTTTTTTGTTTCCATCCTCACGTATACAAGATAAAGGAAGGGAGCTCACACTCCTAGGTGATTCAAGCTTGTGATTGGATTGAAAGATTTTGCGGAATCAATTCGGCGCTTGTTCAATCATCACGAGAAAAAAGGTACGACATTTTTTATATATATCAATTAATTTAGGGTTAAGGTTCTTGTTGCGTAAAAGGGAATTTTTTTTATTTATACGTAAACCCTAATTTTATTAAATTTTCTCACGCTTCCGCTGCGTTGGGTTTTATTTTCCCTACAATTGGTATCAGAGCCTGGTTGTACCCTTGATTAATTGATGTATGTGTACGTGAATCTTTTTCTTTTTATTGTATATATATATGCATGTTTTAGAAAGAGATGACACTCTAGGTATTCACATATGTATTTACATTGTAATGTATGGATATATATATATGTTTTATATGTGGTTTGTTATTGCTCAATTTTGGTCATAGAATTTCAATGTAATTTTGTTTTGGGATTGTAACAAGAAGGGTTGTCTATCATGGCCATAATTTCCTTCTTGGTAGTTGCTAAGTTTTTTTATTTTATTTTGTTGTTGTAATAATAATTTTGTTGTTGTAATAATAATAATAATAAAACTGCAATATATTTTTTATTTTAAATTCTTTCTTAATACATTCAAGTATCGAAGACTCAAAGGTTTGAAGAATTAGGAGCAACCGGAACAAGTTTGGAACTATGCGAGCCGTAGCAACGAACGTGCGTGCAAAGAGCACGCGGCCACATTTGTTGTGGCATGGGTCGTGCACGGCAGCCATATGGAAGCCATGGGCTGCGCACGGCAGCTCTTTATGGGGTTGTGGCATATGCATGCCCATGGGTAAGGGCCAAGGGTGCACACGCCCATGGGAGGCAGCCGAGAGAGTCCGGACGACGAAGGTCGCGTGAAGACTTGTTCGCCAAGAAAGGAGTTTTTTTTTTGTATTCCAAGACATGTAATTTACTTGCTTTTCTAGGATGGACCAAAATTGAAGCTATTTATATTTGTTGTAAATATTGCAATGTTTGTCATTGTTTGATAACATGTCATATAGAATAGGAGTGCCACTCATGTATCTCTTTTGGCATGAACATGCATTGAATGGTTTAAGTATCTAAATTGGCATCTAGATAACTTGGTAAATCATTCTTTATAATTCGATCACACACCTTAAACAATTAAGTGGGAGAAGGTGTTTTGGAACACCTACGGCCTCCAAGTTTATTTGAGCTTTATGTTTCCTGAATAACCCTCAAGGGGTATTCATGAATGGAATTTAGCAAGATACTTTCTTACAAGGATAGACTAGACAATTAGCCGAAACGATATCTACTCCCAAATGAGGGATATTCGTGAGGGAATATATTAAAGGTCGATAACTTGGTATTACACTCAATGTAATTTTATTAATATCCTCCTAAGAGTTCTTGTTAATAAAAATTACAAGGCTAAAATTGAAAACGTTGGTTGTTATGTTAACAATTAGGTGGGACCTAGTCCAACTAGTAAATGTTACGAACTCCCAAATGAGGCATGATATTTATGGGTGTTGGATCACTGATGAATTTTTACGATTGAATTATTTCATTTAATTCAAGATAAATATTCAAAAGTGCTTTATCATGATTATTTACTTATATATTTTTTGTTATTGTTCAGAAATCATGACCCCATCCCTAATCAACATCCTTAAAGACAATACTTTAACTGGTGATAATTATGTCATATGGAAAAGGAAAATTGGGCTTTTATTGCAATCCGAAAAGCATAAGTTCGTTCTCTCCACTCCTAAACCACCAACTCCTACTAATGAATCTACTTAGGAGCAAATATATGAGTATCAACAGTGGGAGTCTTCTGAGGAGATGGCTACATGTTACATTATGGCTACCATCTCCGACGTATTGCAACAACAACATGAAGGAATTAAGACTGCTGCAGATATAATGATGTCTTCAGAGGAGATGTTTGCTAGGAGGTCTAGGACGACTAAGAGAGAGGTAGTGACTGCTTTTATGAATCGTAGGATGAAACCTGGACAGGTTGTGAAAGATCACATGATGAAAGTCATAGCACATCTCAGCATTGCTTAACTGAATGGTGCTGAGATAGATGGTGAGACCAAAATTGACATAATTCTCAACTCACTGTCAGATTCCTTTGATCAATTCAAGTTAGACTATACCTTGAATAATAAGGAATACACCTTGCAAGGCCTGATGCAAGATGTTCAAAGCGTAGAAAAAATCCTTGTGAAAGGCAGGGGTCAAGATATTCATACCGTAGGTAAAGTTGCTACTGTTAAGACCGGTAAGAAGGTCAAGAAACAACAGAAGAAAAAGCAACTAGTACCTACTAAGAAGGAGACAAAGAAAGTAACCAAGATCAAAGGGAAGTGTTTCCTTTGTGGTGAAAAGGGACATTGGAAAAGAAATTGCCCAAAGTCTCAAGACAAAAAGGAAGAAGGTAATATTAATTATCTTGAAACATGTTTTTTGGCGGATTCTATGGATTCTTGGATCATAGACTCCGGAGCCATTAATCATGTTTGTTTTTCCTTACAAGGGTTCAAGGAAAGGAGAAGACTTAATGAGAACGAATTCAACTTGCATTTAGGTAATGGAGCGTTGGTGTCTGCCAGTTCAGTGGGAGAAATTAGAATTAGTTTAGATTCTTATAGGCATTTAGATTTAATAGACGTTTATTATGTACCTCAATTCAAGAGGAATTTAATTTCAGTTCCTTGTTTAAATAAATTTGGTCATTCGGTTACCTTTAATAAAACTTTTATTATTAGTAAGAATGACAAAATTATTTGCAAAGGCACATTGGAAAATGGTTTATTCTATTTGCATGGAAATATCTCTCACTTGTTAGACACAGAATCAACAGAAGCTAATCATAAAAGAGTAAAATTATCAAAAGATGAAACCTACCTATGGCATTTGCACCTAGGTCATATTAACCTAAATAGGATTAAAAGATTGGTTAGTGACGGACCTCTAAGTGACTTAAAGGTTGATGATCTACCAACTTGTGAATACTGTTTGGAAGGTAAAATAACCAAAAGGTCGTTCACGACCAAAGGCGCAAGAGCCATCAAATGTTTAGGATTGATACACACTAATGTATGTGGACCTATGAGCATTCAAGCTAGAGGTGGATATGAGTACTTCGTCACTTTCGCGGATGATCACTCAAGATTTGGTTGTGTGTATCTCATGAGACATAAGTCGGATGCTTTTGAAATGCACAAAGCATTTAAAGCTGAGGTTGAAAATCAGCTTGAGAAACGCATAAAAATCTTGAAGACTGATCGTGGTGGAGAATATCTATCTGGTGAGTTTCAACAATATCTTATTGAAAATGGGATAGTTTCTCAGTTTTCTGCACTAGGCACACCTCAACAAAATGGGGTGGCAGAAAAGAGAAATAAAACTCTTTTGGACATGGTTAGGTCTATGTTGAGTTATTCAAAGCTCTCTAATTCTTTTTGGGGATATGCTTTACAAACTGCAATGTACATTCTAAACGATGTACCATCTAAGTCGGTTCCTAAAACACCGTATGAGTTGTGGATCGGGCGAAAGCCTAGTTTACAACACTTAAGGACATTTGGATGTCCTGCGCACGTGTTAAAAGGAAAGACAAAAAAGATGGAGTCCCGTTCAGAAACATGCATACTTTTAGGGTGTCCAGAAGGAACAAAAGGATATTATTTTTATAGTCCTTCAGATCTTAAAGTATTTGTTTCGACAAATGCTAAATTTCTAGAAAAAGACTATATGAATAATTTTGTGCCTAAAAGTAGAATTGTCCTGAATGAGCTTTTAGGAGATACAATTCCACAAGAGGTTTTGTAACCAAGCCCAATTGTAAGTTCCGTACCAACACAAGATCATCAATCTACCATACCTCATCGTAGTGGGAGGGTTGTTAGACAACCCGTGATGAAAGTCTTGATGAAAGCATCTACATGATGTAACCAGAAATATTCATTGAAAAAGGCCAAGAGGAAAGGGTTTGCATGTTGCAAAGATCCATATAAGGATTGAAGCAAGCATCCAGATCCTGGAACATAAGGTTCAATCAAACCGTGAAAAGTTTTGGATTTATTCAAAACCTTGACGAACCATGTGTATACAAAAGGATTAAAGGCGACAGGTTGGTTTTCCTATTTCCTTCTGTTGATGATTTACTACTCATTGGAAATGATGTAGGTGTATTGACATCAATAAAAGAATGGTTAGCAAAACAATTTGATATGAAGGACTTAGGAGAAGCAAGTTATATTCTTGGTATCCAAGTCATAAGTGATAGAAAGTATAGAACGATTGCATTATCCCAAGCTTCATACATAGATAAAATCTTGTCTAGGTTTTCCATGTAAGATTCCAAGAAAGGTATGTTACCTTTCAGACATGGAATCAAACTTTCTAAAGAACAAGTTCCTAAGAATAAGCATGAAGAGCAATTCATGAGCAGGGTTCCATATGCATCGGCAGTTGGAAGTCTCATGTATGCAATGCACTGCACTAGACCAGATATTTGTTTTGCTGTAGGCATAGTTAACAGGTTTCAATCGAAACCTGGTCCTGATCACTGGACGACAGTCAAGCATATTTTCAATTATCTTAAGAGAATGAGAGATTATATGCTAGTATACTCTGGAGGGGATTTAATCCCCGTTGGGTATACAGACTCTGATTTTCAGTTAGATTCTGACTCTAGGAGATCAACATCAGGTTATGTGTTTACTATTGAAGGAGGAGCAGTCATATGGAGGAGTATCAAGCAATCTTGTATTGTCAATTCCACCTTGGAAGCCAAGTATGTTGCCGCATGCAAGGCTGCTAAAGAGGCTGTCTGGCTCCGCCAATTCTTGATTGACTTTAAAGTGGTTCCTGATGCAAATAAGTAGATCACTATCTATTGTGAAAATAGTGGAGCAGTGGCAAATTCGAGAGAAACAAGAAGTCATAATAGAGGGAAACACATTGAAAGAAAGTATCATTTTCTAAGGGAAATTGTGCATAGGGGTGACATGACGATTACCAAGATCGCGTCAGCATAAAATCTAGCGGATCCGTTTACAAAGGCTCTTCCATAAAAGAGTTTTAATGGGCATCTAGAGAACATGGAGATGAGAGATATGTCACATTTGCTATAGAGCAAGTGGGAGATAGTTGGGATTATGCTCGATAGCAAGAGTGCAATGTTGTAATTGACAATCTTTTCGTATTAATAAAGTGATTTCTAGTTTAACAAATCTTATAGCATTTATAGTTTAATTATTATAATTTTCCAAAGTAAATAATCATAAGATCAAAAGACTATGAGAAAAGAAGAATTGTTCGTACATCTGGATATGTATGAGGTAGACACAATTCTTTAGTCAGTCTTGAATAATGTTCACAACTTAAGATAAAGGTTGGGTCTTTATTGTCAAAGTTGTAGATTCTTTTGCTAGCATTTGAGTGGGATCAAATGTGTTATGATGAGTCTAAAAAAATCAAAGTGTGGTGTCTTTGGGCAAAAGAATCTAGTGCACTAGGTGTATTGAATAGGACCACAGTGAAATGCTTTATCTAGAACCGTCAGTGGATAAAAGTTTTCACTTGAAGATAACCGTCAGTGAAATCCTGAGATAAATGATGGACTTATGGTTGCAAGTGTTATCATTTGAGCTATCAATGAGTACGATTATATAGCATAGTCCATCCTTGAAAGTTTGTTGGTATTCATTTATTAATCGATAGAGGACTTCATTTATAGATATGGACATCGTGGCTTCATTTATTGAATGAGAGTAGAATATCATCATATGGATGTTTTGAGGTATTGGATATTAATCTTAATGTTAAGTTTTCAATAGTGTCTATTGAAATATGGCTCCTGGACAAGTCAAAATATCCAAGTTCAAAATGTGGTCATATGAGTAAATATGGTAACTTGGAGAGCTATAGGCGGTCTATGAGCTCTTGGTGATTACTGGTATTCTTCACGAGGATACACTTTTTCCAATAAGGTTGTCTAGGGTATGAATGAGTAACATCAACTTATTCTATCTTTATTTAAGAGTTTAATTTTAGTTCTTTAGTGGAATGAACTAAAATTAAATAGAACGGATCTAAGTGAATCATTTGTTGATTGTGATTGGGTTGTGTCTATTTGATATTAAATCTAGATAGCCCGCCAAGATCCCCAATTCATACGAACTTGCATGGATCAATTGATATATTCTACCAGACCGATTTAGGGGTCCATCTAGAATTGTATTGAGGCATGTGGACTTGTTTCTTTTTGTAAGAATGGGTCTAGTTCACATGTGAACTTTTTATAAAGGTCAAATGGATTTAATAAAATGAGAAAAATAATATATTGGCCCATATATATTTGTTGGGCGGCAAAACTATTTAGAATAGCTTAGTTATGTTATATTATTTTATTATTTAATTAAATGGAAATTACTTAATTTGGTGATTAATTAATTATTTAATTAAAAGTCAAAATCTTTTTCCTAATAGGAGATGCTCTCCTAAAATTATACTATTGTTGGTAGTATAATTAATATTAAATACTATATTTGATAAGTAGATAAATAAAAGAAATTATTTATCTAATCAAATTAGAAGTCTTTAATATGGTTACAAATGCACTATTGAGTTGGATTAGGAGTCTAGGTGTCGTATAGAATTCCTTTTTGAAAAGGATTCTTAACCACCAAGTAAATCTACTTAAGGAAAGGATTCTTAACTACCAAGTAAATCCTTCTTAGGAAAAGAATTAAGTCTCCTAATTATATTTTATGAAATTTCGGCCAGGTATATATATTTAGGAGGAGGATAGAATTCCTTTTAGATAAGGATTCTTAACTAATAAATAAATCCACCTAAGGAAAGGATTCTTGCCAACCAAGTAAATCCTTCTTAAGAGAGGACTTATGATCCTATATATATATATATATATATATATATATATATAGGTTTGGAAATTTCGGCAAGCTCTAATTAATTGTAAGAAATAATTTCTAAAAAAATTGGATTTTACTCTGGACAAAATTCGACCAACTCATAGGGATAGTGTGAATTCGGCCAAGAAGAGAAAAAAGGGAACGTTTTTGTTCTCGATAGTACACTAGTATCCTTTACATCAAAGGGGTTTTTTGTACAACATTGAATCAAGTTTAACGCGACTTTCAATCAAATTGATTGATAATTCACATGTGGCCGGACGATCTTGATTTTTCTCTTGGAGGATTATTGTGACTAACAAAGGAACAAGATTTTGTTTGTTTCCATCCTCAGGTATACAAGATAAAGAAAGGGAGCCTACACTCTTAAGTGATTCACGTTCGTGATTGGATTGGAAGATCTTGCGGAATCAATTCGGCACTTGTTCAATCGTCACGAGAAAAAGGTACGACACTTTTTATATACATCAATTAATCTAGGGTTAAGGTTCTCGTTGCGTAAAAGGGAATTTTTTTTTATTTACACGAAAAAACTCTAATTTTATTAAATTTTCTCATGCTTTCGTTGCGCGGGGTTTTATTTTCCCTACAAGGTAGTCAATGATGGGATCTATCTAGTAAAGGTGACGGTCCACCAGGTTCACTTCCTCACCTTTGTTATGCTAAAACGGGAAATCAGTTGGAGCGGTACCCCCTTTGGTAGTGCTTGTCCCCGCTTGTAACAATCTTGGTCAGGAAATATGCCCAACATTTCTGATGCCGCAGATGCCTTCTCACGGTCCTCTCATCGAGGGTGGTTTCCTTTGGATTTTTTCACTCGGTACTTCCATCAGCTTCAGACCGTGGTTGTCTCTCCTCAACTATCAGTCTGATTAGAAGGAGATGCTCCCTAGGTGGGATCTCGATCGCAGATCTCACCGGTCAGGGTTGGAAATTCATGGGATGGTCTAGAACTGGAGGTTGTGGCCCAAGTCTATTGAAGGCTATGATCCGGGTACCTGGTGTCGGAAAAAACACGCGGCGAAAGTGAAAGATTTGATTCGTGTATTTCAAAAAAATTCATTTAAAAGAAAGAACCTTAACCCTTGATTAATTAGCATATAAATAAAAGGTATTGTACCTTTTTCACGTGAAGATTGATGTTGTACCGAATTGAATCTGCATGATCTTTCAATCCAATCATGAACGTGAATCACGTAGGAGTGAGGGCTTCCTTTTCTTTGAATTGTATACCTGAGGATGGAAAAACAAAACTCTTTTTCTTTTATTAGTCACAATAACCCTCCTAGAGAAAACAAAAAATGTTTGGTCACTTCTGAATTCACAATATTTTGATCAAAACTCACTTGAACTAAATTCGATGTTGTGTACAAAGCATTTTGATGTAAAAGCTACTAGTGCACTATCGAAAATAAAACACTCTTTTTTTCTTTTTTTCTTTTGACCGAATTCTCACGCACCTTTCTTAGAGTTGGACGAATTTTTTAGGGGAAAATAAAAAACTCTCTCTAATGCATTAGGCATTGGCCAAAATCCATGATGGGAATTTATATAGGTGGCCGAATCCTTACACAAGGAGATTTCTTGTGTGGTGGCCAAAAATCCTCTCATGAAAAGGATTCTTGTGTACGCAGAAAATACTCCCACAAGGAAGATTTGTTTTACCAAAACTCCAATCAATTTTCTGAATTCAACCCTATTCCAACTCATTAGCGTATTATCCAATAATAAATTATTGAATATAAATTAATTGTGACTTCGTAAAAAACATCTTAATTTGACCAATTGTGAATTAGAGTTTTGATAGATATCGAAGACTTCCTAATTTGACTAGTTAAATAAATTCCTTTTATTTATTTACTTTACAAATAAATTTTTTGATACTTATCATACGACCAACAGTATGACAATAGGAGACCTTCTCGTGCTTGGAAAAAGATTTTGACTTGGTATTAAATAAATTAATTAACTTACATTTAATTAAATAATAAAATAAAACACTATACTAGGCTAATAATCCTAGCCTTGCCACCCAAGTATAAAACATGGACAATATATCACTTTTTCATTTTATTAAATTCACTGGACTTTAATAAAAAGTCCATATGTGAATTAGACCATTCTTATTAAAAAAGAAACAAGTCAACATGCATTAAATTAATACATTAATATAATTAAAAAACCCATTTAATTAAAATGTACAAATTATATTCTAAATGTATTAATGGAATGCTAATCACACCCCATTAGGGCCGCCCAAGGATTCCCACATCCTTGGCCACTCATTCCAGATACTCGAAGAGTTACCCCATGTCTTGGTCACACTTGACCGTACCTCCCCAATACTTTTGGATTCTGAAATCCAAAAATAATTCTTGATGGAGCCAAAAAATTTGTCCGTTAGAATATATCAAGTGATCCATGCAAGTTTGTGTGAATTAAGGATCTTGGCAAGCTATCTAAATTCAAGCTCCAATAGACATAACATAATCACAATTAACAAATGATTCACTTAGGTTCGATCTATTAATTTTAGCTCATTCCACTAAAGATCTAAAATTGAACTCATAAATAAAGATAGAATAAGTCAATAATTCTCATTCGTACCCTAAACAACCTTATTGGAAATAGTGTATCCTTGTGAGAAATACTAGTAATCGTCAAGAGCTCATAGACCACATATAACTCTCCTATGACCACATTTTAAACTTGGATATTTTGACTTGTCCAGAAGCCATATTTCAATAGACACTATTGAAAACTTAGCATTAAGATTTAATAACCAATACCTCAAAATATCCATATGATGATATTCTACTCACATTTAATAAATGTAGCCACAATGTCTATTAATGAAGTCCTCTTTCAATTAACAAATGAATACCACCAAACCATCAATGATAGACTATGTTATATAATTGTATTCATTGATGGCTCAAATAACAACACTGGTAACCATAAGTCCAACATTTTTCTCAGGATGAAGGTAGACTCTCCGATTATCTTCAAGTGAAAACTTATATCCATTGACGGTTTTGGATCAAGTATCTCACTATGATCCTATTCAATGCACCTAGTGCACTAGATTCTTTTGCCCAAAGACACCACACTTTGATGATTTTAGACTCATCATAATACATTTGATCCCACTCAAATGCTAGCAAAAGAACCAACAACTTTAATAAGGTAAATCACCCAATCTTTATCTTAAGTTGTGAATATTGTTCTAGACTAACTAAAGAATTGTGCCTACCTCATACATATCTCGATGTGCGAAAAATTCTTCATTTCTCATAGTCTTTTGTCCATATGATTATTTACTTTTGATAATTACAGAAATAAAACTATAAATGCTGTAAGATTTGTTAAACTAGGAATCACTTTATTAAAATGAAAAGATTGTCAAATACATTATTATACTTTTGTTATTGAGCATAATCCTAATAATATCCCAATTACTTTATAGCAAGTGTGTCATATCTCTCATTCCCATGTTCTTTTGGTGCCCATCAAAACTCTTATATAGTAGAGTCTTTGTGAAGGGATCTACTATATTTTCTGCTGGCACGATCTTGGTAATTGTCCCCATGCATAATTTCCTTCATAAGGTGATACTTCATTTCATTGTGTTTCTCTATCTTATGGCTTCTTGGTTCTATAATATTAGCCACCACCCCACTATTATCGAATTAGATATTATTCTACTTATTCGTATGAGGAACCACTTCCAAGTCAATTAAGAATTGACGGGGCCAAACAACCTCTTTAGCTGCTTCGTATACAACAACAAACTTCGCTTCCAAGGTGGAATCAACAATGCAAGGTTGCTTGATTCTCCTCTATATGACTGCACATTCTCCTAGAGTAAACACTGATGCTGATGTGGATCTCCTAGAGTCATAATCTAACTGGAAATTAGAATCTATATACCCAATGGGAATTAAATCCCCTCCAGAGTATACAAGCATATAACCTTTCATTCTTTTAAGATAATTAAAAATATGTTTGGCTGCTGTCTAGTGACCAGGGCCAGGTTTCTATTGAAAGTTGCTTACTATGACAAAAGCAAAACAAATATCTGGTCTAGTACAGAGCATTGCATACATGAGACTTCCAGTGCCGAGGCATATGAAACCCTGCTTATGAATTGCTTTTAATGCTCAATCTTAAGAACTTTTTCCTTAGAATGTTTGATTTCATGTCTGAAAGGTAACATATCTTTCTTGGAACCGTGCGTGAAGAACCCAGACAATATTTTATCTATGTATAAAGCTTCGGATAATGTAATCGTTCTATTCTTTCTATCCCATATTACTTGGATAACAAGAATATAAGTTGCTTCTCCTAAGTCCTTCATATCAAATTGTTTTGCTAACCATTCTTTTACTGATGTCAATACACATTCATCATTTTCGATGAGTAGTATACCATTAACGTAAAGAATTAGGAAAACCAACATGTTGCCTTTAATACTTTCATATACATAGGGTTCATCAAGGCTTTGAATAAATCCAAAATTATTCACAGCTTGATTTAACCTTATGTTTCAGGATCTGGATACTTGCTTCAGTCCATATATGAATCTTCGCAACTTCCATACCCTTTCATCTTGGCCTTTTTTAGTAAATCCTTATGGTTGCATCATATAGATGCATTCGTCAAGACTTCTATTAAGGAAAGCTATCTTGAAGTCCATATACCAAATCTCTAGATCTAGAGATGTTGCAATGGATAATAGTATCCTAATGGATTTAAGCATGGCCATAGGAGAGAATGTTTTCTCATAATCGATACCTTCCTTCTATGTGTAACCTTTAGCTACCAATCTAACTTTAAAGTTTTCCACCTTTCCATCCATTCCTCTCTTTCTCTTATATACCCACTTGCACCCAATGGATTGTATCCCGTTATACAAGTTTACAAGAGACCGGACTTTATTTTTAAACGTAGACTCAATTTCAGATTGCAGTGTCTTTTGCCAATGGTGACAATCAACATCGTCCGTAGCTTCCTTGTACGTGTAGGGATCATTATTGTTCAGGAGATTCTCCAGTGATTCTCCAATGATTCTCCTAGATCGATGTACTTCTCAGGTTTTCCACTACGATGAGAAATGGTAGGTTATTGATCTTGTGATGGTTCAAAAATTACAATTGGGCTAGGTTGTGAAACTTCCTATGGAATTGTATCTCCTGAAAGCTTATTCAGGATAATTCTACTCGTAGGCATAAAATTATTCATATAATCCGTTTCTAGAAATTTAATATTTGTCGAAACAAATACTTTAAGATCTGAAGGACTATAGAAATAATATCTTTTGGTTCCATTTGGATGCCTTACAAATAAGCATGTTTCTGAACAAGAGTCAATCTTTTGTCTTTTTTTTTTAACAAGTGCCCAGGACAACCAAATATCCTGAAGTGTTGTAAACTAGGCTTTCGCTCAGTCTACAATTCATGCGGTGTTTGAGGAACCGACTTAGATGGTACATCGTTTTTAATGTACATAGCAGTTTGTAAAGTATATCACTCAAAAGAATTAGGAAGCATTGAATAACTCAACTTAGACTTAGCCATGTCCAAAAGAGTTTTATTTCTCTTTTTGCCACCCTATTTTGTTGAGGTGTACCTAGCACTGAAAACTGAGAAATTATCCTGTAAATTCCTCAATTGTTGATTGGCTTATTTCGTGAACAAATCACATTTTTGGGGCATTATGTAAGGGTAGCTTAGACTCTCAAGACCTCAAGATGAGAAGCACCGAAGGTAAAATTTTTGTGCTTACTTGCTTTGAAGAGATAGTTGCACACACTCACATATTCATGCATAACTCTTATTCATATGTTGTGTGTTTATTCTTGTGTGCATTTTGATTTAAATGACTCCTGTTTGATATATTTGCATCTTGTAATTAATTTTTCATGTCATGTTAGGCATCAGAATAAGATGAACTTTCTTCACTCTTGAACTTGTTCATTTTGTGTGTTTGAGTGATTGAAAAGTAGGCTTTGCGCTGGTGGTGCGCTACTCGACCAGCGCAATATTGGCGTGCGTTGGTTGTGCGCCACTCGTCTAGAGCAGCCTCACCAGCGCAAACATCCTAGAGAATTCACGCATGTGTTACGCAACTGGGATGCGCCACTCATCCAGCGCCTATTGTAAAATTAGGTTGTGCGCTACTCGATCAACGCACATCACCAGCGCACATAGAGGAAGCTGAAACGTTTTTTCCAAAACGACCTCAATTTGTTTGGATCTCATATATATATAACTCATTGCTTTAAGGTCGTGCAAGAGTTCAGAATATCATATATTTTCCTTAGAACACATTTCAAAGGAAAAACACTTTCAAGAACTCATTTTTAATCACTCAAAGCATTCCCATGTGCATCATAACTTCATCTTGAATCATCTAAGTTCATTTAGAGTACATCAATGTATAGAGTTGCTTCATCATATCTTGTTTGGTAAGTTCTTCACTATCTTCCTACAAGTTAAGTGTTTTACTTGCTAAACCTTCTCTTTAATTATTTGTATGCTCTTAGAAGATTTTCTAGATACAAATTAGAGATTGTTGTGATGCCATGATTGAGTGTTGTATTGTGATAGCTTCATAGGATTGTTTGATCTTTGTTTAGCTAAGCTTCTTGAACATGTCATTTAGCTCGTGATATCTAGGATTGCATTAATTGTCATCTCATTATCCTAGATAAGCATATAGGGTTTCCTAGCCTTGTTTGTTCATTGAATATCATCATATATTCACTTAGTACATTTATCTCTTCATTGAGAAGTAAGACTTGTGTTGCTTCCGGGATTAGGTAGCTTAAATCGCAAGCAAGATGGACTAGGTTCACTTATACCAGGATTAGGTAGTGGTGGTGAATTTAAACCGGGATTTGGTTGTAATTCTCTTGTCATTAGTGGATTCGAGGTTCTAGTATGGCACACTCATCAGCCCGTGGTTTTTCCCATTTGGAGGGTTTTCACATATATCTCAAGTGTCGTTTATATTTCTGCATTTTTACACTTGTGATTTTATTGTAACTAGCTAGGGGCATTTTCATAATCTTAACCTTTAACAAAAATTGGGTAAATTTGTTTAAAATCTATTCACCCCCCTCTAAATTAATATTAAGCACACTATAATATTTGTTTCATATCCCATTATAAATAAGATATTGTTGAAACTCATCAGATATATAATCTCTACCACGATCAGGCCTCAAGATTTTTATGTGTTTCTCAAACTGACTTTCTACTTCAGCTTTAAATGCTTTGAACATGTCTAAAGCATCCAACTTGTGTCCCATGAGATACATATAGCCAAATCTCGAGTATTCATCCATGAAAGTGAGAAAGTACTCATATCCACCTCTAGCTAGAATGCTCATAGGACCACACACAACAGTGCTATTAATTCTAAACATTCAGTGGCTCCAGAGTCTATGATCCAAGAATCTATAGAATCTGGCAGAAAACATGTTTCAAGATAATTAATATTACCTTCTTTGTTCTTGTTATGAGACTTTGGGCAATTTCTTTTCCACTATCCCATTTCACCATAAAGGAAACACTTCCCTTTGATCTTTGTCTCCTTCTTGATAGGTCCAAGTTGTTTTTTCTTCTGTTGTTTCTTGACCTTCTCACGGGTTTTAACAGTAGCAACTTTACCTTTAGAATGAATCTCTTGACCCTTGCCTTTCACAAGGATCTTTTCAGCACTTTGAACATCTTACATCAGGCTCTGTAAGGTGTATATCTTATTATTCAAGGTGTAGTCCAACTTGAACTAATCAAAGGAATCTGTTAGTGAGTTGACAATCATGTCAATTTTTATCTCACCATCTATTTCAACACCATTGAGTTCAGCAATGTTGAGATGTGCTATGACTTTCATCATGTGATCTTTCACAGTCTTTTTAGGTTTTATCCTAAGATTCATGAAAGCAATTACTGCCTCTCTCTTAGTCATCCTGGACTTTATAGCTAACATCTACTCCATAGACATTATTATATCAACAGCAGTCTCCATTCCTTCATATTGTTGTTCTAACACATCAAATATAGTGGCCATAATGTAAGATTTGGCCATCTCATATGAGGCCTTCCAATGTTGATGCTCGTCTTTTTGCTCCTCAGTAGTTTCATTAGTAGGAGCAGGTGGTTTAGGGGTATAGAGAACAAACTTATGCATTTTAGCGTGCAACAACAACCCAAATTTTCTTTTCTATGATACATAATTATCACCGGTTAAAGTATTATCTTTTAGGATGTTGATTATGGATGGGTTCTTGATTTCTGAATAAAACAAATATTATATATAAGTAAACAATCATGATAAAATACTTTCGAATATTTATCTTGAATTAAATAAAATAATCCCATCGCAAAATTCAATGGTGATACAACACCTATAAATGTCACGCCTTCTTTGGGAGTTCGCACCATCTACTAGTTAGACTAGGTCCCACCTAATTGTTAACATAATAATCAGTGTTTTTAATTTAGCCTTGCTATTTTTTTAACAAGAACTCTTGCGAGGATATCATTAAAACCACATTGAGTGTGTTACCAAGTTATCGACCTTTAATATATTCCCTCACGAAAATCCCTCCTTTAGAGTAGATATCGTTTGAGCCAATTGTCTAGTCTATTCTTGCTAAATTCCATTCATGGATACTCCTTAAGGGGTTATCACATGAAACGTAAAGCTCAAATAAACTTAAAGGCCTTAGGTGTTCCAAAACACCTTCTCTCACTAAATTGTTTAAGGTGTGTGACTGAATTCCATAGAATGATATACCAAGTTATCTTGATGCCAATTTAGATACATAAACCTTTCAATGCATGTTTATACCAAAAGAGATATATGAGTGGCACTCCTACTCTATATGACATGTGATCAAACAATGATAAATATTGTAATATTTACGGAAAAATAAATAGCCACAATTTTGGTCAATCCTAGAAAAGCAAGTAAATTACATTTTTCTTGAAATATGAAAACCATAATTGTAACTGGGAAAACAATTCATCAAACGGTCGTCCATCGAAATGTCTCGTGTCTGGGCACTTATACGCCTAAGCCTTACTCGGTTGCCCCGTGTACAGCACACTTATGGCATGCACATGCGTCCATCCCTTCCAAGGGCATGCACTGACTATAGGGAAAGTCGATTCAAAACGCGGCGGGAGCATAAAAATTAGTGTTTGATAAATTTAAAAAATTTCCCCTTTAATAAAAAGAACCTCAATCCTAGATTAATTGACGTATATTAAAAGTATCGTACCTTATTCTTATGACGATTGAACTAGCGCTGAATTGAATACGTAAGATCTTCCAATCCAATCATGAACGTGAATCACCTAGAAGTGTGAGCTCTCTTTCTTTAAATTGTATACCTGAGGACGGAAACAAACAAAATCTCATTCTTTTGTTAGTCACAATAATCCTCTAGAGAAAACCCAAAAACGTTCGATCACTTGTGAATTATCAATCTATTTGATTGAAACTCGCATGAACCCGATTCAATTTTTGTACACAAAATCCTTTTGATGTAAAGGATACTAGTGCACTATAGAAAACAAAAACATTCCCCATTTCTCTTCTTCTTGGCCGAATTCAATACACAATATCTATGAGTTGGACTAATTTTGTCTAGAGCAAAAACTAGTTTTTTTCCTCTCTCAAAATTCTCTCACTAGGCCAAATTCTCTCTCATAAAACCCTAGCCTTGGCCCAAAATTCACTAAGAATTAAGCCTTGGTCGAAATTTTTGGTTAGTATATATAGGAGACTAAATCCCCTCCTAAGTAGGATTTACTTGGTGGGCAAGAATCCTTTCTTTATGTGGATTTACTTGGAGACCAAGAATCCTTTTCAAAAAAGAATTATTTTCTACATCAAGATTCTTAATCCAACTCAAATAGTGTATTTATTCAATAATCAATTATTGAATATAAATTAAATTGTGACTAAATCAAAAACTTCTTAATTTGACCAATTGTCAATTAGAGTCCTAATAGTAATCAAATACTTCAGAATTTGACTAGATAAATGAATTCCTTTTATTTATCTACTTATCAAATATATTATTTGATACTTATCATTTTACTAACAATAATATGACTCTAGGTGACCATCGCTTACTAGGAAAAAGATTTTTACTTTTAATTAATTAATTTCCAATTAATAAAATAATAAAATAATAAATAATATATAAGACCAATAAATAGTCCCTTGCTGCCCAAGCCAATATATATGGGCCAATATTGTTTTTTCTATTTTATTAAATCCATTGGACCTTAATAAAAAGTCCACATGTGAACTAGACCCATTCTTACTAAAAAAGAAACAAGTCCACATGCCTTAATACAATTCTAGATGGACCCATCAATTAGTCTGGTAGAATATATCAAGTGATTCATGCAAGTTCGTGTGGATTAGGGATCTTGGCGGGCTATCTAAATTTAAGCTCCAATAAACACAACCCAATCACAATCAACAAATGATTCAATTAGACCCGATCTATTAATTTTAGTTCATTCCACTAAAGAACTAAAATTGAACTCTTAAATAAAGATAAAATAAGTTAATATTGCTCATTCATACCCTAGACAATCTTAATGGAGATAGTGTATCCTCGTGAAGATTATCAGTAATCGCTTAGAGTTCATAGACTGCCTACAACTCTCTAAGTTACCATATTTACTCATATGACCACATTTTGAACTTAGATATTTTGACTTATCTAGAAGCCATATTTCAATAGATATTATTGAAAACTTAACGTTAAGATTTAATAACCAATACCTCAAAACATCCATATGATGATATTCTACTCTCATTTAATAAATGGAGCCACGATGTCCATATCTATAAATGAAGTCCTCTATCGATTAACAAATGAATACCACCAAACTATCGAGGATAGATTATGCTATATAATCGTACTTATTGATAGCTCAAATGATAACACTTGCAACCATAAGTCCATCATTCATCTCAGGATTGAGATAGACTCTCTGATTGTCTACAAGTGAAAACTTTTATCTATTGACAGCTTTGGATAAAGTATTTCACTGTGATCCTATTCAATGCACCCAGTACACTAGATTCTTTTGCCCAACGACACCATACTTTGATGATTTTAGACACATCATAACACATTTGTTCCCACTCATATGCTAGCAAGAGAATCTACAACTTTGACAAGATAAAGACGCCCAACCTTTACCTTAAGTTGTAAATATTATTCAAAACTAACTAAAGAATTGTGTCTACCTCATACATAACTAGATGTATGAACAATTCTTCTTTTTTCATAGTCTTTTGACCTTATGATTATTTACTTTTGATAATTATAATAATTAAACTATATAAGATTTGTTAAACTAGAAATCACTTTATTAATATGAAAAGATTGTCAAATACATTATTATACATTTGCTATCGAGCCTTTCTATGTGTTTCCCTCTCTTATGACTTGTTGGTTCTCTCGAATTAGCCACTGCTTCACTATTATCACAATAGATAGTGATCTGCTTATTCACATCAGGAACCACTTCCAAGTCAATCAAGAATTGGTAGAGCCAGACAACCTCTTTAGAAGCCTCACATGCTGCAACATACTTGGTTTCCATGGTGGAATCAACAATACAAGATTGCTTGATACTCCTCCATATGACTGCCCCTCCTCCAAGTGTAAACACAAATCCTAATGTTGATCTTCTGGAGTCAGAATCTGACTAAAAATTAGAATTTGTATACCCAACAGGAATTAAATCCCTTTCAGAGTATACAAGCATTTAATCTCTCGTTCTCTTGAGCTACCTGAAAATATGCTTGACTGCCGTCCAGTGCTCGGGACCAGGTTTCGATTGAAACCTGCTAACTATGGCCACAACAAAACAAATATCTAGTCTAGTACAGAACATTACATGCATGAGACTCCCAAATGCCGAGGCATATGGAACCCTACTCATGAATTGCTCTTCATGCTCATTCTTAGGAACTTGTTTCTTATTAAATTTGATTCCATGTCTAAAAGGTAACATACCTTTTCTGTAATCTAGCATGGAAAACCTAGACAAGATTTTATCTATGTTTGAAGCTTGGGATAATGCAATCGTTCTATCCTCTATTCCTTATGACTTAGATACCAATAATATATTTTTCTTCTCCTAAGTTCTTCATATCAAATTGTTTTCCTAACCATTCTTTTACCGATGGTCAATACACCTATATTGTTTCCGATGAGTAGTATATCATCAACATAAAGAACTAGGAAAACCAACTTGTCACCGTTAATCCTTTTGTATACACAAGGTTCGTCAAGATTTTGTATAAATCCAAAATTTTCATGGCTTGATCAAACCTTATGTTCTAGGATCTGGATGTTTGCTTCAATCCATATATGGATCTTGGCAACTTTCATACCCTTTTCTTTTGGCTCTTTTCAATGAATCTTTATGGTTGCATCATATAGATGCTTTCGTCAAGATTTCCATTAAGGAAAGTTGTCATGACATCCATTTGCCAAATCTCCAGGTCTAGAGACGCTGCAATGGATAAGAGTATCCTAATAGATTTAAGCATGGCCACAAGAAAGATGGCTTCCTCATAATCGAGACATTTCTTCTGTGTATAACCTTTAGCTACTAATATAGCTTTAAAGGTTTCCTCATTTCCATCCATTCCTCTATTCCTCTTGTATACCCGCTTGCACCTGATGGGTTTTATCCTTTTAGGCAAGTCTACAAGAGACCAACCTTTGTTTTTAAACATAGATTCAATTTCGGATTGCATTGCCTTTTACCAATGGTGACAATTGAAAATGTCCTATAAACGTGTGTGTCTATAACCTAAAGGGGGGGGGGGGGGGGTGAATAGGTTTTAATGAAGTCAATTACCAATTTTTCTTGATTAGTCAATATTCAAAATTCACCCAAAAAAACAAACATACAACATCAAGTGTAAGGTGCGGAAATATAAATAACACAAGATGTATACGTGGAAACCCTCCAAATGGGAATAACCACGGGCTGTTAAGTGTGCCACACTTGGTCACAGAAATCCACTATATGAGAAAAAGGTTACACCCTCAAGTGATTCTCGGACTCTCACTCTCGACAACCTCAGGCTATAGACACCGCCACTCACCACTCTTGGTTCAGTCCCTAGTGATATCCCCTGATACACTACTCTTGGCGTGAACGCCTCCTACTCTTGGCGTGAACGCCTCCTACTCTACCCCCTTGTGCCTTTTACAGTGGCACCCGACCAATTGCTTGTCAACCCACCCTTGGTTGCAAGACTTCTCTTGCTTGTACAACTTCACACCAAAGCCACAAGACTTAACCTCAATGACGAGTCAAACACAACCTAAGTGAATATGATAAAATATGATAAAATATTCAAACATGCAAGTAATGCTAGGCAACACTAAATGCTTATCTAGGAATTTAAGAATGTCACTAAGTACAATTCCTAGATATCAATGTCTAAATGAATGTTCATAAAGACTTAACTAGATATAGTTATGCAACAATATATCCTAGTTATCAAACAAAGGGCCAATCAACACAAGTTGTCATAAAACATGGCAAGGACTATAATGCAATTATAAAATGCAATCAGTGAGTCCTAAACAATATCTCAATGTAAAGCATAAAGATTTAGCTATAAGGGTAAAATGGTCACAAACCCTAGCTATCACAAAATATAAATCTCAACCAACAATCAACAACCCAAGCATGTTATAAATGCAATTAAACTCAATAACATACATTTAATGAACAATAATTGCTAAACCTAGGTATACATGTCATAAGAATGGTACAATAAATTCTAAGGCATGTAGAAATTACCTAGTTAGTGACAAATAAGAAAAACCATGCTTGGAAGATGCAAGAAGGTGCTAGATGCTCATGGACTGAAGATTGGTTGAGTAAAAATGGATTCTTAGGAGCTCTCTCTCTCTCTTGGAGTCAATTTCTCTCTAAAAGAAAGCTTGGTGAGTAAAAATGGCTTCTTGGACTCACAAAGCTAAAGAGAAGAGAAGAGAACATATATATAATGTGCTATACACGAAATGGCATCGTTTTGGACAAGGGGCAACTGATTCCCGTAGTGACCGCTGTGCATGTGGCGGCCTAGGCAAGTGTCCAGACCGCGGTAGAGAGAGCGTTGCATCGCCTGTGAATCTCCGCTGTCTGGACCGCGGTACAGGCAATGTCCAGACTGCGGTATAGCAAGCGGTGCAACACTGGGAAACTCCGCTTGGGAGACTGCTGTGCATGCAACGTGCACAGGCCGCGGTAGCAGCAGTGTGTAACACCTGGAGAACACCGCTGTGCATACCGCGGTGAAGGCAATGCACAGGGAGCGGTCCTGACCGCGGTCAAGGGAAAAATCCTCTTTTAAGGTCAAATTAAATGAAACAAACACCCAAGCAAGATTTATGGCAAAGAGACACACAATTAAGGCAATTAAGCATTCATGCAAGATGATCTTCCAAAGACATGCATGAGAGTGTGTGTGTGCACTAAAAACTCTTCAAAAAAGGTTAAGCAAGTTATTTACCTTCTGAAGCTTGAGCTGGGTCTTGAGCAATGATGGCCTAAACTACCCTTACTTATTAATCCCCAAATGTGGTTGTCAACGAAATGAGCCAATCAAAAACTGAGGAACTTATAACAATCAACATCTTCCATTGATTCCTTGTATGTATAGGGATCATCGTCGTTCGGGAGATTCTCTACAGATTCTCCTAGGCCGATGTATCTCTCAGGTTGTCTACCAACCCTCCCACCACGACGAGGTATGGTAGATTGTTGATCTTGTATTGGTGCGGAACTTACTATTGGGCTAGATTGGGAAACCTCTTATGGAATTGTATCTCCTGAAAGCTCATTCAAGACAATTCTACTTTTAGGTACAAAATTATTCATATAGTCCTCTTCTAGAAAATTAGCATTTGTCGAAATAAATACTTTAAGATCTTAAGAACTGTAGATATAATACCCTTTTATTCCTTTTGGATACCCTACAAATTTGCATGTTTCTAAACGGGACTCCATCTTTTCTATCTTTCATTTTAACACATGCGCAGGATATCCAAATATCCTTAAGTGTTGTAAATTAGGCTTTCGCCAAGACCACAACTCATGCGGAGTTTTAAGAACTGACTTAGATGTTACATCATTTAGAATGTACATGTCAGTTTGTAAAGCATATCTTCAAAAAGAATTAGAAAGCATTGAATAACTAAACATAGACCTAACCATATCTAAAAGACTTCTATTTCTTCTTTCTGCCACCATATTTTGTTCAGGTGTACCTGGTGAAGAAAACTAAGAAATTATCCCATTATTAATAAGATATTGCTGAAACTCACCAGATAGCTTTAAAAGTTTTAAACAAGTCAAAAGCATCTGACTTATGTCTCATGAGATACACATAGCCAAATCTCGAGTAATCATCCGTGAAAGTGATGAAGTACTCATATCCACCTCTAGCTTGAATGCTCATAGGACCACACACATCAGTGTGTATCAATCCTAAACATTCGATGGCTCGTATGCTTTTGGTCGTGAATGACCTTTTGGTAATTTTACCTTCCAAACAAGATTCACAAGTTGGTAGATCATCAACCTTTAAGTCACTTAGAGGTCCGCCACTAACCAATCTTTTAATCCTGTTAAAGTTAATATGACCTTGGTGCAAATACCATAGGTAGGTTTCATCTTTTGATAATTTTACTCTTTTATGATTAGGTTTCGCTGATTCCGTGTCTAACAAGTGAGATATTTCTATGCAAGTAGAATAAACCGTTTTCCAATGTACCTTTGCAAATAATTTTGTCATTCTTATTAATAATAAAGGCTTTATTAAAAGTAACAGAATAACCTAATTTATTTAAACAAGAAACTGAAATTAAATTTCTCTTGAATTGAGGTACATAATAAACGTCTATTAAATCTAAATGCCTATAAGAATCTAATATCTCCCACTGCATTGGCAGACACTAATGCTTATTGCCTAAAAGCAAGTTGAATTCATTCACATTCATTTTATTCCTTTGTCCCTTTTCACCATAAAGGAAACACTTACCTTTGATCTTGGTTACTATCTTGGTCTCCATCTACGTATGCCCAAATTGCTTTTTCTTCTGTTGTTCTTGACCTTCTAACGGGTCTTAACAGTAGCAACTTTACCAACTATATGAATCTCTTATTGGGGTTTATGCCCTAAAGATGTTATTTGTAAATGGATTTATAAAATAAATAAAATGAAAATTTCAATTCATTTATGTTGTGTTGCTTATTTTATAACCTGTGCATTTATTTAACATACAAGATTGCCAGATATAATCTAAAACTGTGTATATGAGTGTCATATACAGATGGATACAGTAAGAGGCGTGCAATCTAAAGAGTCCATATATAGCAAATAAAGCTGGGTACTTTATTTATGGTTAATCTATAGCTGCGGTCCATTCCGTAATGTACGATGATTCTTTCATGAATCATTGATATGAGATATGGTAATGGAGGCACCTTGTATGATGTGATCATATAGGACTTGGCCATGATCTATATAAATCTCTCACCAAGATCCGTTTACCGATGAGATTCATATATATCAACTATTGATGGCTATATGTGGGTGATCTTAATCTTGAGTGTCTTATCGACTCCTTCAGGTTAGATCGTGGTCTTTGATATACATTGGGGGAGGTCGGATGCAGTTCCTGATTAATATGCTCCGTATGTTGGGATTGCGGTTTGGCTCTGGGAATGTTTGTACACACTAGTGGAATCCACTTCTTCTTGTGAGAAGTAGACGGTAGTTCCCTTAAGGGTTGATTCGGGGCTTGGACAATATGAGCGCTCTTCTAATTTCGTAAGGAAATAGGATTTACTGTCCATTAGAGAATCAATGGTACTTAAAGGATATATGTAATTAAAGGGGTATAACGGACATTATGACCCAACTCTTATTATGAACTATTGTGGGGGATCACACAATATGTAATAGCTATATCGATGGACACCGAGTTGTATCGGTTTGTGTAAAAGTATCTACAGTTGAGAGAGTGCAGCTTCGGGTTTTTAGTGGATTAACACCGGAGTTAATAGTAAAGGAATATTAATTAAAGAGTTTAATTAATGATTCTGAGGATTATTGGAGCTTAAAATACAGTGGGTTCATTAGGTCCCCTTGCTAGCCCGATCGATTTAGGTAACAAGGGTCACGGTTAATTAATTGGACTATCCAATTATTTGTGTTGCGAAAGTGACACATATTTATTCAGAAATTAATTAAATAATGAGATTATTTAATGAATGATAATAATTATGTTAATTAAATAATTAGATTATTCAGTTATGTAATTAATCATTATTAGGAGGGCGATGATTGATATTTAATTTTTAAAGATAAAATAATTTGAATATTTTTTTTAAATTAGATATTTATTTATGAATTTAAAGAGTTTGAATTCAAAACAAATTGAGTAATATCTTTAAAGATATGAGATATCTTAAAAGATTTAAATTGATTAGTTTTATCAATATATATATTAAAACGATAAAAATGGGCACTTACAATTTGCATTAGATACAAATTGAATGTGTGTGAATCAGTTAAGGTAAAGAGAGAAACAACGTGCAAGGATTAAAACTGTGCGTGAATTGATATGCAGTGCGCATGAGATGAAATTGGTATTTTGTCTTACGTGAGATCACCTTACCTGATAAAAACGCATTGGTCAATGGTTTTGCATGAGATGCAAATTGCATTCATTACTGTGCATGAATTGATATGAAGTGCGCATGAGATGAAATTGGTATTTTGTCTTGCGTGAGATCACCTTAGCTGATAAAAACACATTGGTCAATGGTTTTGCATGAGATGCAAATTGCATTCATTACGTGCATGAATTGATATTGATATTAAATGATAAATCAATGCAAGTGTTGCTTGATATTGAAAAGGAGATATCAGTGAAAACGTGTAAGGGTTGTGTACTGATATTGAAGAAAGAATTTCTTTAAGGTTTCTCTCTACATCCTCCATTCAAATTCCTGAGACCGTGACGCGCCCACATGCAATTACCAGTCCCTGGAGATAGCGAGGAAGATCGAGTGGTTCAGATAGGAGCACATCGTAAAGTGAAGGAGTCTCCAAACATTGGTAAGATTTGTTCATACATGAGCATATTACAAAGTGAAGAAGCCTCTAAACGTTGGTAAGATTTTCTTCTGATTTTATTGATTACAATTTCCTGTGTTTACATATTGTATGTATTAGTTTCGAAAAATAATTACGATCCAAGTTCACTGGTCCCAGATACAGATTATGATATGTATAAAAAAAAAACCTAGTTCCGCTGCGTGACTAGTGAACAGGTTCCAACAATTGGCATCAGAGACTGGTTTTATTTTCGGAACAGGAAATTGTTTTCGATGCTCCTGTATGTATGATTGTGTAGGCACGATTTAAATTGACTGTATGTTGTTTTTGTATGTATATTTTTTTTTAATTTACAAAAACATGATTGATCGTTAATTATATGGTACTATGGATTTAGTGTTTATGAGTTGTATTTTTTTTTTAGTTTATATTTTTTTTACTGTTATTGTATTGTAAAAAAAATGTAACCTATATTGAAGACTTGGAAAAATCGCGA
The DNA here is from genome assembly GCA_032871835.1 of Dipteronia dyeriana. Classification (NCBI taxonomy): domain Eukaryota; kingdom Viridiplantae; phylum Streptophyta; class Magnoliopsida; order Sapindales; family Sapindaceae; genus Dipteronia; species Dipteronia dyeriana. The sequence continues at coordinate 25,939,394 of CM065296.1, forward strand.
AAAAGGATTCATGAGATGGATTGGAGTGACCTGAAGAGACTGGAAGACTCGAAAATTACAAGAAGACTCGAAAATTACAAGAAGACCAAGGAATGCCTTGGGGGTATTTTTATAATTTTAGATTCTATTTTTTTAGGTTGAATAATCTATTGTACTCGGTCAATTCATGTAAGCTTTAAATTATGTGATGATAAAAGCATTGTCATGCATACGTATGTCATTTAGATTAGATGTGCCTATACAAATATATTTGATATGTCATACATGCATAATAGCGTGATACCTTATGTATTTTTTTTAATAACATTAAAATGGGTAAATACATAAATGGCTATGAAAAATGAGATTAGTTTTTTAATGGTTAGAAAACTTGGTAATTCTCATTAATATTAATCTATTTTTAAAGTGTTTAATAAGTTAGATTAATAGGGTCATTTATTATGATTAATATGATAAATTACCTAATAATAAAACCGAATAAAGTGTTAGAGTTTTAATAGTTAAAACTTGGTAAACACTAACATAATAATCCGACCTTAATAAATAGTTTACAACGGTTTAGATTATTCACTAATAGATTAGATTTTTAATAGTTAAAAATCATAAAAAATTTATTAGTTAATTAGAATTTGTTTCTAATTAGTTAATGCGCTAGATAACTTGATTAAAGTTAGTCGTTAATCTTGTAGAGTCTAGGTGCATTAACGGTGAATAGAAAACCCTAATTTTAAAATAGTGAGTGGGAGAGGGATATATGACATATATAACCCGTGGCCTCCATCATTAGTTCAACACCGTTAGATCCGAGTGGGGCCTTGTGACGACTTTGCTTTCATCCTCCCTAAGAAGGGTTTCCACAAAGGTCAATACCAAGGTTGACTTCTTAACGGACATGATTTCTAAGGGTATTTCGGGATTGACCGACCTTAAGGTGGCAATTCTCGAGTTAAGCTCTTGAGATCTGAAATGGTAGGTTACACTCATGAAGGTTTTGATTAAGTTTGTTAATTAGAAACCTGATTGAATAAACGATGATTAAATGATATGAAATAAGAGTTATTCTAGAATATCATTTGATTGAGAATGTTTCGGTCCAAAATGCAAAGACTTGACCGACCCTAAGGCGGCACATATTTGTGGTATGTTGGATTGTCGTGGTATAGTAACTAGGTTTAGGGTAGTTCTAGTTTGTTAAACATGTTCATGCATCATGTTTAAATTTATGCCAAAGCACTCGTACTTGTTTTAAATAAATGACTGAATGAATGTTTTTTTATTTTAGTAATAATGTCTTCTGCATTACTTCAAATTCTCGTAAAGGAAAAATTAACTGGTGATAACTACACTAACTGGAAACTTAACATTTATACAATATTGGTCACCAAAGACCTCAAGTTTATGCTTACGGAGGGATTTCCTCCAGTGCCTGCTGCCAATGCCATACGAACTGTTCGTGAGGCATACAAACGATGGGTCTCATCTAATGAGAAGGCCCGAACATATCTGTTGGCATCTATGACAGACGTGCTTGTTATAAAGCATAAAGAAATGACTTCAGCATTCAAAATCATGGAGTCATTGCAATCTATGTTCGGGCAGCCCTCCGAACAAAAGCGACATGAAGTTGTTCATTCCGCTATGCTCGCTTGCATGAAAGAAGGTACGTCAGTTCGGGAACATGTCCTGAGCATGATGTCCTACTTCAACAAGGCTGAAGTCAATGGTGGGGCCATTAACAAACCCAGTCAAGTGAGCATCATACTGATGACTCTTTCAAAGAGTTTCGACCAGTTTAAGTGTAACTACGAGATGAACAAGTTAAGGTTCAATCTCACACAGTTGCTCAATGAGCTCACTACCTTTGAGTCCTTGACTAAGGAAAACAAGGGTAAAACCGGTGAGGTAAATGTTACCGAACCATCTTCCTCTAATAATAAGAAGAGGAAGAGGTTTACTGGGAAAGCGAAGGGTGAGCCCAAACCCAGAAAATCCCAAAGCAAGAAGAAGTCCAAGAAAGTAAATATGATTTACTTGTTCTTGAGTCGTGTTTAGTGGAAGATGATTCTTCACCCTGGATAGTTGGTTCGAGGGCAACTAACCATGTTTGTTCTTCTTTACAATGGACTGATTCTTGGACACAACTAGAGGAGAAAGCCTTCTCAATGCCTGTAGGGTCAGGGGATGTCGTGTCGGCACGAGCAGTAGGTGTAATTAGATTACATTTTTGTAATAATAATATATTGTTCGACAATGTATTTTATATTCCTGGATTTAGGCGAAATTTGATTTCCATTTCTAAGTTGTTAGAACAAAAATATTATGTTTCTTTTAATAGTAAGTATATTATTATTGGAAAGAATGGTCTGAATATTTGTTCATGAATTAATGAAAACAATCTGTATGTGTTAGGACCGTTAATACATACTACACTGCTCAACACCGAAATGTTTAAGGTTGAAAAACCAAAAACTAAACGATATAAGATTTCTCCAGATAATGACACGTATCTCTGGCATCTAAGGCTTGGTCATATCAACCTTGACCGGATAGACAGACTAGTAAAAAACGGATCTTTAAATGAGTTAAAGGTTGGCACATTACCTGTCTACAAATCTTGTCTGGAAGGTAAGACGACTAAGAGACCTCTTACTGGAAAAGAGCTTAGAGCTAACGAACCGCTAGAGCTTATACATACAGACGTCTATGGACCGATGATTGTTAAATCTAGGGGTGGTTATGAGTATTATGTCAGCTTTACAGATGACTAGTGGTTATGAGTATTATGTCAGCTTTACAGATGACTACTGAAGATACAGATACGTCTACCTAATGCAACGGGAAGTCGGAAACATTGAAATGTTTAAAGAATTCCGAGTTGAAGTTGAGAATCAATTAGGTAGGACTATCAAGTCACTACGATCAGATCGTGGAGGTGAGTACCTTAACCAAGAGTTTGAAGACTTCATGTTCGAGCATGGGATAGTTTCCCAACTCACAGCTCCCGGTACACCTCAGCAAAATGGTGTAGCGGAGAGGAGAAATAGAACCCTGATAGAAATGGTGAGATCTATGACTATTTTCTTATCATTACCAAATTCCTTTTGGGGATATGAGTTACAAAAAGTGGCATATATTTTGAATGTAGTGCCATCCAAATATGTTCCTAAGACTCCCCTAGAGTTGTGGAATGGTCGTAAAGCTAGTTTACGACATTTCCGTATATGGGGGTGTCCAGCACATATGCTGAAGAACAGAACTGGAAAGCTAGACTCCAAGTCTGTTGTCTGACTGTTTGTAGGATACTCCACGGAGACCAGAGGTGGACACTTCTATAGTCCTGAAGAAAACAAAGTATTTGTATCGAAAAAAATAACATTTCTTGAAGACAATTATATTAGTGACCATAAACCTCCTTCTAAGATTGTATTGAATAAGTTGGAGCCTTGTGAGACTAGTGCTTCATCAACAAGAGTTGTGAGACAACCTGAACGCTATTTAGGTATAGGTGAGGGACAATGTGTTGTCTCTGCTGATAGTGTTGATAATCCATTAACATTTAAGAATGCAATGGAAGATCTTGATAAAGAGGAATGGCTTAAAGCCATGAATCTTGAGATGTAGTCCATGTACTCTAACTCAGTCTGGGATCTTATAGACTTACTAGATGGGGTAAAACCCATAGGGTGTAAGTGGATTTACAAGAGAAAGAGAGGAGTAGATGGGAAGGTAGAGACATTCAAAGCAAAGCTAGTTGCCAAAGGTTATACCCAAAAAGAGGGGGTCGATTATGAAGAGACCTTCTAGCTAGTAGCCATGTTTAAGTCCATTAGGATTCTCTTATCCATTGCTGCCTATTTCGATTATGAAATTTGGCAAATGGATGTCAAGACTGCCTTCTTGAATGGCAATCTTGATAAGAGCATCTATATGATACAGCCATAAGGATTCGTGTCTCCAGATGAAGAGCAAAAGGTTTGTAAGCTGTAAAGGTCCATTTTAGACTTAAGCAAGCATCTAGATCTTGGAACATTAGGTTTGATGATGTGATCAAAACCTATGGCTTCGAGCAGAATGTCGATGAGCCTTGTGTCTACAAGCGAATCATTGACAAGAAAGTAGTTTTATTATTCCTATACGTAGACGATATCCTACTCATTGGGAATTATATGGGAGTGTTGTCTGATGTAAAGGGCTGGCTGGCTAGCCAATTCCAAATGAAAGATTTGGGAGAGGCGAGTTATGTTCTTAGGATCCAGCTTATAAGGGATCGTAAGAACAAACTCTTAGCACTGTCTCAAGCATCATTTATCGATAAGATTCTTGTGCGATTTTCGATGCAGAACTCCAAGAAAGGTAATTTACCTTCCAGGCATGGAGTTCACTTGTCTAAGGAACAGTGTCCTAAGACACCTCAAAAAGTTGAGGATATTAGACGTGTACCCTATGCATCAGCAGTAGGTAGTCTCATGTATGGTATGCTATGCACGAACCGAACATCTAGTATGCAATGGGAGTAGTCAGCAGATACCAATCTAACCCAGGATTGGATCATTAGGTCCCTTTGAAGAATGAGAGACTATATGCTAGTGTATTCTGGGCAGAATTTGATCTCGTTAGGATACACGGATTCTGATTATCAGTTAGTCAGGGATTCTAGGAAATCCATGTTTGGATTAGTATTTACCCTAGGTGGTGGACCCATTGTGTGGAGAAGTATCAATCAATCTTGTATTGCTGACTCCACCATGGAAGCCAAATATGTAGCCGCTTGTGAAGTAGCTAAAGAGACTGTTTGGTTCCGTAAGTTCTTGAGTGATCTGGAAGTTGTTCCAGATCTGGATAGGCCCATCACACTTTATTTTGACAATAGTGGTGCTGTGGCTAATTCCAAAGAACCAAGAAGCCATAAGAGAGGGAAGCATATAGAGAGATAGTGCAAAGAGGAGATGTGATCGTCATAGAGATAGCTTCACAAGACAATCATGTTTATCCATTTACAAAGACCTTAACAGCTAAAGTGTTTTCGGGTCACCTAGATGGTCTAGGGTTACGAGACATGCCTCACATGCTTTAGTGCAAGTGGGAGATTGTTGGGGTTTATGCCCTAAAGATGTAATTTGTAAATGGATTTATGAAATAAATAAAAGGAAAAGTTCAATTCATTCATTTTGTGTTGTTTATTTTATAACTTGTGCATATATTTAACATCCAAGATTGCAGGATGTAATCTCAAAATGTGTATATGAGTGTCATATACAGATCAATACAGTAAGAGACGTGCAATCTAAAAAGTCCATAGATAGCAAATATAGCTGGGTACTTTATTTGTGGTTAATCTATAGCTGTGGTCCATTTCGTAATGTACGATGATTCTATCTTGAATCATTCATATGAGATATGGCAATGGAGGCACCTTGTATGATGTGATCATATGGAGGCACCTTGTATGTGGTCGTGTGCTCATTTGCGCGTACATTTGATGCTATGGCTCGCACGGTCCCAAACTTGTTCTGGTTGCTTCCGATTCTTCAAACCTTCGAGTCTTCGATACTTGAATGTGTTACAGAAGAATTTTAAATAAAAAAATACTGCAGTTTTTTTTAATATAATAAAGTGCAGTTTTTTTTATTATAATAGAAAAAAAAAACTTAGCAACTACCAAGAAGGAAATTATGGTACTGATAGGTCACCCTTCTTGTTACAATCCCAAAACAAAAATACATTGAAATTCTAGGACCAAAATTGCATTGGAACCCCGTTCATTAGTCACGCAGCAAAAGTAATGTTTTAAAATTTTTTATACAGATCAAAATCTGTATCTTGGGCCAGTGAACTTAGGATCATAATTATTTTTGGAACTCATACATACAATATGTATACACAGAAAATTGTAATCAATATAATCAGAAGAAGAAAATCTTATCAACGTTTGGAGGCTCCTTCACTTTACAATATGCTCCTGTCTGAACCAATCTTTCCAACATTTGAAGGCTCATTCACTTTACGATGTGCTCCTGTCTGAACCACTCGATCTTTCTCACTATCTCTCGGAATTGGTTACTGCGTGTGGGCGCATCACGGTCTCAGGAACTTGAATGGAGGATGTAGAGAAAAGACTTGAAGAAACTCTTCAATTTCAGTACACAACACTTGCACAATATCACACATATGCGTCTCACGCATACAAAGCTAAAATCAATTAGCTGATGCGTGTATCAATGTTTCCTTTTAACAACACATGAATCCAAACTGCATTTCATACAATCTTCACCTCACAGAGCAAAAACAAGTTTTTTCTCTTTTATGTGCACCACGTGTTTGCATCATATGCAAACTCATATACCTGTGTGTTATGTTTCTCTTGATTCAATTACAATGAATTCGTATCTAATACAAATTGTAAGTGAACGTTTTTTTTTTTGTCTTTTCTTAAGACATATATATCTTATATATTTTTATATTTTGATAAAACTAATCAATTCCAATCTTTTAAGATATCTCATATCTTTAAAGATATTAATCAATGTTGAATTCAAACTCTTTAAATACAAAATCAAAAATCTAAATTAATAAAAATTAAATAATCAAATTATTTTATCTTCATTCAAATTAAATATCAATCAACATCCTCCAGCTAATGATTAAATAAACAATTAAATAATCAGATTATTTAATTTACATAATCATTAATATTCATTAATTAAATAATCTCATTATTCAATTAGTTTCCGAATAAATAAGTGTCACTTTCGTAACACAATTAATTGGACAATCCAATTAATTAACCGTGACCGTTGTTACCTAAATCGATCGGGCTAGCAAGGAGACCAAATGGACCCACAGTATTTGGAGCTCTAATAATCCTCAGAATCATTAATTAAACTCTTTAATTAATATTCCTTGATTATTTACTCCGGTGTTATTCCACTAAAAATCCAAAGCTGCACTCTCTCAACTACAGACACTTTTACATAGATCGATACTACTCGATGTCCATCGATATAACTATTACACATGGTGTGATCCTTCATTGTAGTTCATAATTAGAGCTGGGTCATAATGTCCATTATACCCCTATAATTACTTATATCCTTTAAGTACTGTTGATTCTCTAATGGACAATAAATCCTATTTCCTCATGGAATTTGAAGAGCGCTCATATTTTCCAAACCCCGAATCAACCCTTAAGGGAACTACCATCTAATTCTTACAAGAATGAGTGGATTCCACAATTTTGTACAAACCTTCTAAGACACAAGCCAAATCGCAATCCCAAGATACGGAGTATATTGATAAGGAAATGCATCCGACCTCACCCATGGTATATCCAAGACTACGATTTAACCTAAAGGAGTCGATAAGACACTTAGGATTAATATCACCCATATATAGCCATCATTAATTGATATATAAATATATATATATATATATATATATATATATCTAATCGGTAAACGGATCTTGGTGTGAGATTCATATAGATCATGGCCCAGTCCTATATGATCACAACATACAAGGTGCCTCCATTACCATATCTCATATGAATGATTCAGGATAGAATCACTGTACATTACGGAATGGACTGCAACTATAGATTAATCACAAATAAAGTACCAAGCTTTATTTGCTATCTGTGGACTCTTTAGATTGCACGTCTCTAACTGTATCCATCCATATATGACACTCATATACACAGTTCGAGATTACATCCGACAATCTTGGATGTAAAACATATACAAAAGTTATAAAATAAACAACACAACAAGAATGAATTGAACTGTTCCTTTTATTTATTTCATAAATCCATTTACAAATTACATCTTTAGGTAATAAACCTCAATAATCTCCCACTTGCACTAAAACATGAGAGGCATGTTTTGTAACCCTAGACCATCTAGTTGACTGGAAAAAACTTTAGCCGATAAGGTCTTCTTAAATGGATCAACATGATTGTCTTGTGAGGCTATCTTGGTGATGATCACATCTCTTCTCTACACTATTTCTATAATGAGATGATACTTTCTCTCTATATGTTTCTCGCTCTTGTGGCTTTTTGGGTCTTTGGAATTAGCCACAACACCACTGTTATCACAACAAAGTGTGATGAGCCTATCCAGATCTAGAACAACTTCTAGATCACTCAAGAACTTATAGAGCCAAACAACCTCTTTAGCAGCTTTATAAGCGGCTACATATTCAGCTTCCATGGTGGAGACAGCAATGCAAGATTGCTTGATACTTCTCCACACAATAGCTCTACCACTCAGGGTGAATACTGATCTAGACGTGGATTTCTTAGAATCCATGTCTAACTGAAAATCTTAATCTGTGTATCCTATTGGGGTCAAATCCTGTCCGGATCACACTAGCATATAATTTCTCGTTCTTCGAAGATACTTGAGAATAGTTTTGATAACAACCCAATGATCCAATCATGTGTTAGACTGGTATCTGCTGACTACTCCCAATGCATAGCAGATGTCTAGTCTCATGCATAACATAGCATATATGAGACTACCTACTATCGATGCATAGGGTACACGTCTCATATCCTCAACTTCTTAAGGTGTCTTAGGAAACTGTTCCTTAGACAAATAAACTCCATGCCTGAAAGGTAAATTACCTTTCTTGGAGTTTTGAATAAAAAATCGCATAAGAATCTTGTCGATATTTGAAGCCTGAGACAGTGCTATTAGTTTGTTCTTACGATGCCATATAAATTGGATCCCTAGAACATAACTTGTCTCTCCCAAATCATTCATTTGGAATTGGCTAGCCATCTAGCCCTTTACATTAGACAACACTCCCACATCATTCCCAATGAGCAGGATATCATCTACGTATAGGACTAAGAAAACTACTTTCTTGTTAATAATGCGTTGTAGACACAAGGCTCATCGATGTTCTGCTCGAATTCGTAGGTTTTGATCACATCATCAAACCTAATGTTCCAAGATCTAGATGCTTGCTTAAGTCCATAGATGGATCTTTACAGCTTGCGAACCTTTTGCTCTTGATCCGGGGACACGAATCCTTCTGGTTGTATCATATAAATGCTCTCGTCAAGATTGCCATTCATAAATGCAGTCTTGACATCCTTTTGCCAAATTTCATAATCGAAATAGGCAATAATGGATAAAAGAATTCTAATAGACTTAAACATGGCTACCGGTGAGAAGGTCTATTCATAATGGACCCCCCTTCTTCTGGGTATAACCCTTGGCCACTAGCCTTGCCTTGAAGGTCTCTACCTTCCCGTCAACTTCTCTCTTTCTCTTGTACATCTACTTACACCCTATGGGTTTTACCCCATCTGTTAAGTCTATAAAATCCCAAACTGAGTTAGAGTACATAGACTCCATCTCGAGATTCATGGCTTTAAGCCATTCCTCATTATCAAGATCTTCCATTGCATTCCTTAATGTCAATAGATCATCCACACTATCAGTAGAGATAACACCTTATCCCTCACCTATACCTAAATAGTGTTCATGTTGTCTCACAACCCTCTCACTACATCTAGGTAGTAGTGTATCCTGATCAGGAACCATCTGACTCTCAGATGTTTGTGGATCAACAACTCTTTTTGATGAAGCACTAGTCTCACCAGGCTCCAACTCATTCAATAAAATCTTAGAACGAGGTTTATGGTCACTAATATAATTGTCCTAAAGAAACGTTGTATTTGTTGATACAAATACTTTGTTGTCTTCGGGAATATAGAATTGTCAACTTCTGGTCTCGTTGGAGTATCCTATAAATAGGCAGACAACAGACTTGGAGTCTAGCTTTCCAATTTTATTCTTCAGCACGTGTGCTGGACACCCCTATATGTGAAAATGTCACAAACTAGCTTTAAGACAATTCCACAACTATAGAGGAGTCTTAGGGACAGATTTGGATGGCACCACATTTAAAATGCATACCGCTATTTGTAACGCGTATCCCTAGAAGAAATTTGGTAATCATAGATCTTACAATTTCCATTAAGGTTCTATTTCTCCTATCAGCTACACTATTTTGCTGAGGTGTTCCGGTAGCTAAGAGTTGGGAAACTATCCCATGCTCGACCATGAAGTCTTCAAACTCTTGATCATGGTACTCACCTCCACGATTCGATCATAGAGACTTCATAGTCTTACCTAATTGATTCTCAACTTCAGCTCGAAGTTCTTTAAACTTTTCAAATGTTTTCAACTTCCGTTGCTTTAGGTAGACGTATCCGTATCTTGAGTAATCATCTATGAAGGTGACATAATACTTATAACAACCCCTAGCTTTAACATTCATCAGTCTGCAGACATCTGTATGTATAAGCTCTAGCGGTTCTTTATCTCTAAACCCTTTTCCAGTAAAAGGTCTCTTAGTCATCTTACCTTCTAGACAAGATTCCCAGACAGGTAAAGTGCCAACCTTTAACTCACTTAAAGGTCCGCTTTTTACTAGTCTGTCTATCCGGTCATGGTTGATATGACCAAGCCTTAGATGCTAGAGATACGTGTCATTATCTGGAGAAATCTTATGTCGTTTAGATTTTTGTTTATCAACCTTAAACATTTTGGTGTTGAGCACTGTAGTATGTATTAACGGTCTTCACACATACAAATTATTTTCATTAATTCCTGAAAAAATATTCAAACCATTGTTTCTAATAATAACAGACTTATTATTAAAAGAAACAAAATATTTTTGTTCTAACATCTTAGAAATGGAAATCAAATTCCGTGTAAATCCAAGAATTTAAAACACATTGTCCAACAATATATAATTATTACAAAAACGCAATGTTATTGTGCCCACTGCTCGTACTGACACGACATCCCTTGACCCCACATGCATGGATAAGGTTCCATCCTCTAGCTGTGTCCAAGAATCAGTCCATTGCATAGAAGAACAAACATGGTTAGTTGCCCTCGAATCAACTATCCAGGGTAAAGAATCATCCTCCACTAAACATGACACAAGAACAAGTAAATCATATTTACCTTTCTTGGACTTCTTCCTATTTTGGGCTTTCTTGGGTTTGGGCTTACCCTTCACCTTCCCAGCAGACCTCTTCCTCTTCTTCTTATTGGAGGAAGATGGTTCGGCAACACTTGCCTCACTGGTCTTGCCATTGCAGTACTTAGTTAAGGACTTAAAAGTAGCGAGCTGATTGAGCAACTGTGTGATACTGAACCTTAACTTTTTCATCTCGTAGTTACTCTTAAGCTGATCGAAACTCTTGGAAAGAGTCATCAGCATGATTGTAACTTTACTGGTTTCGTCAATGGCCCCGCCATTGATTACTTCAGTGTTAAAGTAGGACATGCTCCCGAACTGGTGTACCATACTTCATACGAGCGAGCATATCGAACGAACAACTTTGTGTTGCTTTTGCTCGGAGGGCTGCTCGAACATAGCTTGCAATGACTCCATGATTTCGAATGCTGAAGTCATTGCTTCATGCTTTGTGACAAGCACGTCTGTCATAGAAGCCAACGGATATGTTCGGGCCTTCTCATCAGATGAGACTCATCGCTCGTATGCCTTACGAACAATTCATGTGGCATTGGCAGCAGACGCTAGAGGACATTCCTCCGTAAGCATAAAATCAAGGTCTTTGGTGACCAATATTGTATTAATGTTAAGTTTCCACTTAGTGTAGTTATCACAAGTAAATTTGTCGCATGCTAGAATTTTTAGTAATTCAGAAGACATAATTTGTTGAAATAAATAAAATATTCATTCAGTCGATTATTTAAGACAAGTGCGAGTGCTTTGGCATAAATTTAAACATGATGCATGAACATGTTTAATGAACTAGAACTACCCTAAAACTAGTTACTATACCACGACAATCCAACATACCACAAAGATGTGCCGCCTTAGGGTCGGTCAAGTCTTTGCATGTTGGACCAAGACATTCTCAATCAAATGATATTCTAGAATAACTATTATTTCATATCATTTAATCATCGTTTATTCAGTTAGGTTTTTAATTAACAAACTTAATCAAAACCTTCATGAGTGTAACCTACCGTTTCATATCTCACGAGCTTAACTCGAGAATCGCCACCTTAGGGTCGGTCAATCCCGAAATACCCTCAGAAACCCTGTCCGTTAAGAAGTCAACCTTGGTATTGACCTTTGTGGAAACCCTCCTTAGAGAGGACGAAAGCAAAGCCGTCACAAGGCCCCACTCGGATCTCACGGCGTTGAACTAATGATGGAGGCCACGGGATATATATGTCATATATCCCTCTCCCACTCACTATTTTAAAATTAGGGTTTTCTATTAACCGTTAATGAACATAGACTCTACAGGATTAAACGACTGACTTTAATCAAGTTATCTAGCGCATTAACTAATTAGAAACAAATTCTAATTAACTAATAAATTATTTATGACTTTTAACTATTAAAAATCTAATCTATTAGTGAATAATCTAAGCCTTTGTAAACTATTTACTAAGGTCAGATTATTACGTTCGTGTTTACAAAGTTTTAACTATTAAAACTCTAACACTTTAGTCGGTTCATTTATTATTAGGTAATTTATCATATTAATCATAATAAATGACCCTATTAATCTAACTTATTAAACACTTTAATAACTAGATTAATATTAATGAGAATTACCAAGTTTTTTATCCATTAAAAAACTAATCTCATTATTCATAGCCATTTGTGTATGTTGCCCATTTTAATCACATTAAAAAAATACATAAAATATCAGGCTATGATACATGTATAACATATCAAATATATTTTTGTACGCACATCTAATCAATATGACATACTTATTCATGATAATGCTTTTATCATCATATAATATAAAACATACATGGATTGACCGAGTACTATGAATTATTTAACCTAAAAAATTGGAAACTAAAATTACAAAAAACTCCCTCAAGGCATTCCTTGGTCTTCTTGTAACTTCAGAAATCTTCCTGTCTTTTCAGGCCACTCTGATTCATCCCATGAATCCGAAACAGGAAATTCACAAGTCGGCATGGAACACACTAGAAAACACTTGCCAACGGAACCGTGCAAGATGTGAATAGTACCGTATGAACACTACGGATGAACAGTGCCATGGAAAGTACCCTCAGTAAACAGTTTAGTGAATAGTACCATGAACAGTTACCCACCTGGTGAACAGTCATGAACAGTACTCCCCCCCGATTAACAGTTCCGATAAACAATACCCCCAGTGAAAAGTATCGCCATTGCGCGTTTTTCCAGTTCTTCATTTACAGGTTACAATTTTTTTTTATTTACAACACAATAACAGTAAAAATAAATAAAATAAAAATTATACAACCCATAAACCCTAAATCCACAGTATCATAAAAAATTACGATCAACCATATTTAAATTAAACAATTTAATTATAAACATTTATACAATCATAAAGATGGTGCCTACACATTCATATATACAAGAGAATCGAAAACAATTTCATGTTCCGAAAAATAACCAGGCTCTGATCCCATTTGTTGGAACCCCTCACCTGTCACATAGTGAAAGTAATATTTAAATTTTTTTTATACAGATCATATTTGTATATGGGACCAGTGAAATTGCGATCGTAATTATTTTTGGAACTCATACATACAATATGTATACACAGGAAATTGTAATCAATATAATCAGAAGAAGAAAATCTTACTAACGTTTGAAGGCTCCTTCACTTTAAGATATGCTCCTGTTTGAACCAATCTTACCAACATTTGGAGGCTCCTTCACTTTACGATGTGCTTCTGTCTGAACCACTCGATCTTCCTCGCTATCTCCCGGGATTGGTAACTGCGTGTGGGAGAGTCACGGACTCAGGAACTTGAATGGAGGATGTAGAGAAAAGACTTGAAGAAACTCTTTCTTTAATTTCTATACACAACACTTGCAAAATATCAATACGAAGCTAATATTGTCCAAGCCCCGAATCAACCCTTAAGGGAACTACCATCTACTTCTCACAAGATAGAGTTGATTCCACTATTGTGTACAAACCTTCCCAACCACAAGCCAAACCGCAATCCCAACATACGGAGTATGCTGATCAGGAAATGCATCTGACCTCACCCATGGTATATCAAAGACTACGATTTAACCTGAAGGAGTCGATAAAACACTCAGGATTAAGAACCCCCATATATAGCCATCATTAGTTAATATATATGAATCTCATGGGTAAACAGATCTTGGTGTGAGATTCATATAGATCATGACCCAGTCCTATATGATCACATAGTACAAGGTGCCTCAATTCCCATATCTCATATGAATGATTCAGGATAGAATCACTGTACATTACGGAATGGACAACAACTATAGATTAACCACAAATAAAATACCCAACTTTATTTGCTATCTATGGACTCTTTAGATTGCACGTCTCTTACTGTATCCATCCTTATATGACACTTATATACACAAGACGAGATTACATCCTGCAATCTTGGATGTTAAATATATACACAAGTTATGAAATAAACAACACAACAATAATGAATTGAACAGTTCCTTTTATTTATTTCATAAATCCATTTACAAATTACATCTTTAGGGCATAAACTCCAACAAATTGAGCAATAACAATCCACACACACACACACACACACACAGACATATATATATATATATATATATATATATATATTTATATATTCGTGCATTCCAATGTGAATATATATGTGAATACCTAGAGTGTCATCTCTTTCTAAAACATGAATAATCACAATAAAATGAAATAGGTTCAAGTATATATACATCAATTAATAAAGGGTACAACCTGGCTCTGATACCAATTGTAGGGAAAAATCGATTCAAAACGTGGCGGAAGCTTAAAAATTAGGGTTTGATATATTTATAAATTTTCCCTTTAATAGAAAGAACATTAACCCTAGTTTAATTGACATATATTAAAAATATCGTACCTTTTTCTCGTGATGATTGAACTAGCGCCGAATTAAATCAGTAAGATCTTCCAATCCAATCACGAACGTGAATCACCTCGGAGTGTGGACTCCCTTTCTTTAAATTATATACATAAAGATGGAAGCAAACAAAATCTCTTTCTTTTATTAGTCACAATAATCCTCTAGAGAAAACCCAAGAACGTTCGGTCACTTGTGAATTATAAATCTATTTGATTGAAACTCGCGTGAACTCGATTCAATTTTTGTACACAAAATCCTTTTGATGTAAAGGATACTAGTGTACTATCAAAAATAAAAAGTTCCCCCCTTTTTATCTTCTTGGCCGAATCCACACCTTATCTACTTATCAAATATATTATTTAATACTTATCATATTACCAGCAATAATATGACTCTAGGAGACCATCCCCTACAAGGAAAAAGATTTTCACTTTTAATTAAATAATTAAATAATTAATTATTTAAATAATTTCTATTTAATTAAATAATAATATAAGAAACAATATATAAGACTAATAAATAGTCTCTTGCCGCCCAAACCAATATATATGGGCCAATATTTTGTTTTCTATTTTATTAAATCCATTGGACCTTAATAAAAAGTTCACATGTGAACTAGACCCATTCTTACTAAATAAGAAACAAGTCCACATGCCTTAATACAATTTTAGATAGACCCATAAATTGGTCCCGTAGAATATATCAAGGGATCCATGCAAGTTCGTGTGGATTGGAGATCTTGGTTGGCTATCTAAATTTAAGCTCTAATAGACACAACCCAATCACAATCAACAAATGATTCACTTAGGTTCGATCTATTAATTTTAGTTCGTTCCACTAAATAATTAAAACTGAACTCTTAAATAAAGGTAGAATAAGTTAATATTGCTCATTCATACCCTAGACACTCTTCATAGAGATAGTGTATCCTCGTGAAGAATATCAGTAATCGCCAAGTATTTACTCATATGACCACATTTTGAACTTGGATATTTTGATTTGTCTAGAAGCCATATTTCAATAGACACTATTGAAAACATAACGTTAAGATTTAATATCCAATACCTCAAAACATCCATATGATGATATTCTACTCTCATTTAATAAATGGAGCCATGATGTCCATATCTATAAATGAAGTCCTCTATCGATTAACAAATGAATACCACCAAACTATCGAGGATAAACTATGCTATATAATCTTAATCAGAGATAGCTCAAATGATAATACTTGCAACCGTAAGTCCATTATTTATCTCAGGATTAAGATAGACTCACCGATTGTCTTCAAGAGAAAACTTTTATTTATTGACGGTTTTGGATAAAGTATTTAACTGTGATCCTATTCAATGCACCTGGTACACTAGATTCATTTGCCCAACGACACCACACTTTGATGATTTTAGACTCATCATAACACATTTGATCCCACTCAAATGCTAGCGAATGAATCTACAACTTTGAAACGTTAAATGCGTCTAACCTTTATCTTAAGTTGTGAATATTATTAAAGATTAACTAAAGAATTGTGTCTACCTCATACATATCTAGATGTATGAACAATTCTTCATTTCTCATTGTCTTTTGACCTTATGATTATTTACTTTTTGTTAATAGTAAAATTTGGCTAGGGGGGTCAAAGAGAAATCTTCCACTAACCTAGCCCGAGTCAAAGCTCGAATTCGACACTCATGAGACCCCGGACAGACCGTAAAATTACCCCACAGAAGTAAGAAAGGATCGCCGGGTTTAGGAACTACCAGGGATAAAGCTAGGCACGACTAGGCCGAGCCCCTACGTGAACACTGGAATCCGGGCTTCTCGAGGCCACCTACCCAAGAACCTCGGTTCCTAGGGTCGGGCTCTAAAATCACCCTATGAAAGCAAGGAGGATCACCGAGCTTAAGAAGCACTGAAAGTGAAGTCCGACAAGCAAAGCAAGCGCCCGACAAGCCAATCAAGCTCCCTCCAGGTTAAGGCTCCTGGAGGTCAAACTTAACTCATAGCCTAAACTTGAGGCCCATCTGCCTCTCTAGGAACCCGCTGTCCCCTTCACAATACGAGGAGAAAGAAAGCCTCTATGTGGATCTGATCCATGTTACCTCCCAAAAATGTCTACAGGGACGTCTCAAGCTCCAAAGGGTGGAGAAAAGTCCCTCCAAACCTTCTGAGAACAGAACCAAAATATGGATCTACCTCGTTCTATGATACAACAAGAGGCTAACTCGGTGACCTCCATGAAGAATCATGCCATGAGTACACATAGGATCAAATATACGTAATAACCAACATTAATTCCGCGTACGTGTAAATCAAGAGTTTGATTCCAAAAAGGAAACAAACGTATCTTCGTCAACAATATCATCGCGTCCGTTATTAACTCAAAGTCAACAACTTTCAAATAATTGATCCCGCTCGATAAGGAGGGAACAGATTCACAGGATCGAGCAGAATATTTATGAGTTTAAACCTGCTTGGACCAAAAATAAATAGGGCCAAGCATGGTAAGGGTGAGGAGATATAATAAAAAATAGATGAGGGAGAAGAGGCAGAAATAGAGTGAAAGGAAGAAAGAATTACATCGGGCCTAAATTCTGTGATCGAAACATGGCCATCATGGTATCCACTATTCCACAAGCACGAAGTTGCCACCTTCCTATGTCCTAGAGGTACTGTGAGTGTATATGAGAAATTTCTGTATATCACGAGTGTTCAATAATAAAGCTCTCATTTGCTTTTTTCATTCAATCATTCGTTTCTATCTAAGCAGGTCATGTATCAAAGTTACCGACCCCGGCCACCACCTCCGTGGTAGTGGTCTCGAGAGTGTTAGTTGGAATTTCTCATCTTGAGCAAATTTTCCTTTAACACTTTCTGGCGCCGTCTGTGGGAAACTCCCACACCACCATTTTTATATTCACAAGTTTTATGTTTTGCAGTAGGAATGAGGCTTCGCTCCTCCCAAGGACTGCCAGACGCATCGGGACAACCTTCAGCTGCATGGACACAAAAGGTCCCAAAGAATGGAAGAAAATCCTAGCTCCATAGCAAGGTCCCAGACCAGCCAGCCACTGTACGGGCTTTGGATCCCACTATGGGAAGACAGGTAGAGCTTAACCAACAAGCGGCGACCATCATGGAAAAAATCCTCCTACGGTTGCTCGCTAAGGGTATTACTGTCCAGCAAACAAACTTATGCAATAGAGAATAACCAAGCAGGTCCGGGACTAGGCCACCCACCTTTGATCTCCTATGACCTACCTCTCCAAAGCCAGCTCATAATTGAACGGGAATCCAACCCTCGATCTGGGATAGGTCAAGGCCCAGACCCCTGTTCCCAAATCACTGCTACGCTACCAACCCAGGAAAGTCAAGTCCGCGATGGACGTCCCTCCCCGAGAGGGACGAGAGTTTCTTCACCTAATGATTTTAAGGAGAGGAGCCCGAGCTAGGGAGGATGAAAGCCAGTAAAGCCCGCTGGCAGACTCCCTCCGAAGAAGGAATCGAGCATAAGTCACCAGCTCTTCAGAGGGGTCTGACAGTGAGGAGACCGAGATCAACTCAAGAAAACTCGAGAGCAAGCTCCTGAGAGACCAGTTGGCAGAGATTCAAAAAGAGGTCCAGCAGATGAAGAAGGGGAACAACAAGGAATACAAGAAGGACTCTCTAAGTGAGATAAACGCTCCATTCTCCACAAGGATCCAGGAGGCAGAGCTCCAATAAAAATTCAAAATGCCGATTGACAGATTCTTCGAGACCGAGGATCCCTTTAGACATTTGGAGAGCTTCGTTAAACAAATGAAGGTTCAAAACACGACCATGGCTGTTATGTGTTGAATGTTCCCAAATACACTGACAGATTACGCTAAGACCTGGTTTAGAAAGCTACCCGCTGGTAGTGTGAATTCCTTTACGAAGCTGTCAACTGATTTCTGCTCGTAATTCTGGGGAGTTAAGCCCCGATTGAAGGATCCAATCCATCTATAATACATGATCAAGGAGAGAGGGGAAACCCTCTGGGCTTATGTCGAGCGTTTCCACAAAGAAGTCATCCAAATAGGGGTCTTCACCGAGAGAGAAACCCTTGCCAACTTCAGAAGGAATTTATGGGCAGGCAAGCTTTTCCGATCTTTTGCCAAAAGACCTCCAGAGACCTACCAAAAAGCCTATGATCGGGCTCTAGAGCAAATTGAAGTTGACGAACAACTCAAGGTCAAGATGGAACACGATGATATGAGATCCATAAAGCGATAGAAGAAGGAAGCTCCTAAACCCGAGCAAGCTGAGAAAAGCCAAAACAAACCCCCCATTAGGTCGACGTATCGCTTCCCCATTTCTCAACCCAGATCGGAAAGACATCCAGCAAAACAAACTCCTCCGCGGGCTTTACCCCTTCTAAGACAATGGCTTCAATAGCTCGAGATGAGGGAGGATATGATCACTACACCCCGTGAAACAATCTATCTTATCATTCGGGATATTGGGTTGCTACAAAAAGCCCGTAACCATGAAAGCCCTTGTCGATAAGAGGAATCGTTATAAGTATTGTTACTTTCACGAAGATGTGGGACAAAACACTTCAGAGTGCTATAACCTGCGAAATCAGATTGAGGCTTTGATAAGAGGAGGATGTTTGGTAGAATTCTTACAGGAAGTAAGGGATAGCATTCAGACTATAAAGGAAATGCAAGCCGAGATCCGTGAGCACGTTGAGAAAATAAAAGGAGAGCAGACGGATTTGATACAACAAATCCAGATAATACATACCATCAGTGGAGGGCCTACTCTGGCTGGGGCCTCCAATAATTCTAGGAAAAACCACGTAATTAAAGTCCCTCATATGGACGAACGACGAGGTATCTTCAAGGTCGACCAGAGCCCGACCAACCCTCTCAGTTGTTACAGATCAATTTTACCGAAACGGATGTCTACAACACCGTGTAGCCTCATGATGATCCCTTGGTGATCACGGTATAGATTTCCAATTGCATGGTACACCGTGTGCTCGTTGACATAGGCAGCATCATCGACGTCCTATTTAAAGACACCCAGTAAAAACTAACCTTGAAACGGTGGTGTTACAATAGTTACACTACCCCTTTGTATGGGTTCACTGGGACTCAATCATACCCGTGAGATCAAAAATCCTGTCAGTAATCATTTGAGCCACACCTCTCTAGCAGAATATCATGACAGACTTCGTGGTGGTGGATACCCCGTCGGCCTACAATGCAATATTATGAAGACCATTTTTATCTTCTTTAAAAGGGGTTTTATCATTTTACCACAACGTCCTGAAGTTCTCAGTAGGAGACAAAGTGGGAGAAGTTTGGGGTGACCAGCAAGTAGCCAGGAGATGTTATGCCGTGTCTGCCAACCCAACAGCTCTAGCAAAACAACTTGCCCAAGTGACAACGATCCAAGATGAGGCAACTCCTGTTTTGACTCTATAAGATGTAGGACCTACAAATCACCCCCAGGATGACCCCGTGGTGCCAGACATGGAGGTGCAGAGAAGGGAATGGGCCAGCGGCCATCCAGTGGATAAGCTAGAAGATAGTCCTATCCGAATGGGCAATCCCTCGAAGGTCATCAAAGTCGGAGCCACCCTTGAGCTGGGAGTGAATGAGGGTTTGATCGGGCTCCTTAAAAAGTTTAATGACATCTTCGCTTAGAGTCACAATGAGATGCCTTGGATCCCGATGACTTGGGCTGCTCACCGATTGATAGTGAATATGATCTTCAAGCCCATCAAACAAAAATGGTGTTACTTCAACACCGAAAGAAATGTTGCGGTTAAGGAAGAAGTGGACAAAGTAACCTAAGCAGGCTTCATCACAGAAGCACGCTACCCAGAATGGATAGCCAATATAGTTATGGTCATAAAGGCAAATGAAAAGTGGCACTTGTGCGTCGATTATACCGACCTCAATAGGGTATGCCCGGAAGACAGTTTCCCTCTAACAAAAATTGTTCAGTTAGTTGACTCCACCTCTGTAAATAAGCTCCTGAGCTTTATGGATACATTTTCAAGATACAATCAAATTATGATGCACCTTGCCGACCAGGAAAAGACCAGTTTCATCACCGGGCGAGGTTTGTACTTCTACAAGGTGATGCCTTTCGGGCTTAAGAACATAGGAGCTACATACCAACGGTTAATCAATCAGTTGTTCAAGTCCGAAATTGGAAGATCAGTGGAGGTGTACATCGATGACATGATCACCAAGTCATCAACCTTTGAAAGCCATCTGGGTGACCTTCACATGACTCTCATGATCGTAAGGGAAAACCAAATGAGATTGAACCTTTCCAAATGAGCTTTTGGAGGTGACTTCGGAGAGGATTCTGGGCTTCATGGTCCATAAGAGAGGCATAAAAGCTAACCTAGAAAAGATTAAGGCCATCCTAGATCTAGAGTCCCCCACATCACTTAAACAAGTTCAAGTCTTGACTGGGCAGGTAGGAACGCTCAACATGTTCATTTCTCGGTCTATTGATAAGTGTCTCCCATTTTTCAAAGCCATTAAGTAGGGAAAAAAAATAAAATTGGATCAGGAGAGTGAATAAGCTTTTCAAGCCTTGAAAAAACACATGTCAAGCCCCCCGCTACTGGTTAAGCCAAGCCCTGAAGAAGAGCTGTAAATCTACTTGGCCGTTTCAGAAACTGCAGTAAGCGGGGCCTTGGTCAAGGAATGTGGAGATAGGATCCAGCGGCCTAACTACTACGTGAGCCATGCTCTAACCAAGCCCGAGAAGAACTATACAATTTTGGAGAAGCTCGTTTATGCCTTGGTAACCTCGGCAAGGAAGGTCCGTTCTTACTTCCAAGCTCATTAAATAGAAGTAGTGACGAACCAACCCCTTCATCAATTCTTCCAAAGGCTGGATGTCTCTAGAGGGTTTGTTTTATGAGGCCTGGAGCTCACCCCGTTTTATTTAAGGTATAAGCCCATGACCGTAATTAAAGCCCAGGCTCTAGCAGACTTTGTAGCTGAGCTCCCAGTGATCCCAGGCTAAGCGACCTCCGCAACAACAAACGTAGCTCCTGAGAGGATTCTAGAATCTGATAACTTACCAGAAGGCTGTAAATCATAGATCTTCTACACTGATGGAGCTTTCGGGAATACTGGGGGAGGAGTGGGTATAGTTCTAATCGACTGAGAAGGGACTAAGTGCTGCCACTGCTTAAGATTTGAAATTAAAGCCACTAACAATGAAGTGGAGTATAAAGCCCTCTTAGCCGGAATAAGGGCGGCTGCAGAGCTCGGGGTCAATTACCTACAGGTCAGGAGTGACTCGTTGCTCATAGTCAACCAAGTCTTTGGGGATTATCAGGAAAAAGGGGATAACATGATTGCCTACATGAAGCTAGTTCAACAACTTAGGATCAAATTCCAAGGTTTCAGGACTGAGCAGATACCTTGACAACATAATCGTCAAGCAGACATATTAGCCAAGATAGCTGCGAATGGCAGCAAGACATTACCAGAGGGAGTCCCTCTCCAAGTGATCCCCCTACCAAACACCGCAGTAGGTAATGAGACTTATACCCTGGATCGGTGGCCATGTTGGATGGACCCAATAGTGGATTATCTCGAAGAAGGTAGGCTCCCCAGGGAGCCTGACTAAGCTAGAAGGATCAAGAGACTCTCGATTCGATATTGCTTGGTGGATGGGTACTTGTATAGGAGGGGCAAATCCCTTCTTTTGCTTCGATGTTTAAATCCTGGAGATGCCAAATGGCCACTGAGAGAAGTTCACTCCGGGAAATGTAGGAACCATATTGGTGGGGAGGCTCTGGCATATCAGGTACTTTGCTAGGGGTATTACTGGCTAACCATTCATTAAGATGCAAAGATCTTGGTACGATCATACGGAGCTTGCCAGAAGACTGCAAACTTGAGTCACCTACCGGCTGAGCGATTGTCATCCCTTAGCTCATTATACCCCTTAGCTATGTGGGGAGTCGACTTGATAGGACCGCTTCCAACTTCTCCTGGTCAAGACAAGCATGCTATCGTGGCAATCGACTATTTCACAAGATGAGTTGAAGCTGGACCACTCTCCTAGATATCAGAAGAAAATACAATAATATTTATAAAAAATAATGTAGTTTGTAGGTTCTAAACCCCTCTTGCCATTGTAGCTCACCTCGGTAAGTAGTTTGATGATGGTTGATTCAAAGACTTTTACGAGGGCTTAGGAATTGACCTTAGGTTCAATTCAGTAGCCCACCCTCAGACTAATGGGACGGTGGAATCCACCAATAAGACTATTAAGAAGCTGTTGAAAAAGAAACTATAACAGAAAAAGGGTAGATTGGCTGAGGAGCTTCCCGAGGTCCTCTGGGTTTATCGCACTAGGTGGAGAATGGCTACCGGGGAAACGCCATACTCCCTAGCCTTCGGGTTTGAAGCAATGCTTCCCATTGAGCATAAACTGACCTCTTTTAGAGTCCAACATTTTGAATCGGGGAGCAATGAGGGCAAGCTCCGAGCTAGCTTGGATCTCTTGGAAGAAAAACAAGATCGAGTAGCTGAGAAGGTAGCAGTTTACCAGAGCAGGATTGCTAGATAATTTAACAAGAGGGTTAAAGCTCGAAACTTTAAGGAAGGGGACCTGGTTCTCAGGAAAGTGACGTTGAATACCAGGAAGAGGTCAGACGGGGTCTTCAGGGCCAACTGAGAAGGGCCAAACTTGGTAAAGGTGGTGATCCGCAATGGGGCATACAAGCTCGAAGACATGAATGGTCGACTCATTGATCATACTGGGAATGCAGATCACTTGAGAAAATTCTACCCCTAAATAGGGGACACATGAGCAGGCCACCTCCACCTAGATTTTAATCTCTAACAATAATGTACTCCTTTCTATCAATAAAGCTTGTTTTTTTCCATCTTCAACTATGTTCTACAAAGATTTGGGTCTACATGGGAAATTTGACATTACCGTCTCAAGACCAAAGATTAGCCGGGGAAGCCCCCTCGCTATCCCTGATGCCTCGGCAGGGTACCATCCCCCACCAAGAAGGGTCTGAGTGTAGGAGCATAGTTGCCATCAAGATCTCAAGACCAGGAAATAGCTAGATAGCCCTACTGATGCCTTGGTCGGGCTACCACCCCCAAGAAGGGTCTAAGTGTAAGAGCATAGTTACCATCCAGATCTCGAGACCAGGAAACAGCTAGATAGCCCTCCTGATGCCTTGGTCGGGCTATCACCCCCAAGAAGGACTCGAGTTTAAAAATGCGGTAGCCCTCCCGATCCCTAGCCTAAGAGAGGGCTAGACAGTTCTCTACTTGATACCTCATTCAGGCAATAACCCCCTAGAAAGGCTAGGAGATGGAGGGCTCTTTTACTTAAACTCTAATGTCCAAGTTATTACTGGTTTCTAATTCTCCGTGAACATGTGGTTGCTTATTGTGACAGGTGCGGACTGGTCTACGACCAAACAAAGGGACTATTCACTAAAGTCATTGAGCTACAAGTCTCTATCGAGTCGAAAAGCTCGAGCTAGCTATCTACTTTCACACTTAAGCAGTTTTCCTATCTTGTTACTTTTCCCAAGCTAAGTCAGGTTGCTATAGAGGCTGTGCCTAGATGGAGATCAGAATTAAAGCAAGTACATGCTAATCAAAATTCGAACCAGACCTAAAGTAAAATTCCATTAATGAAATGGGGAGCCTATCCCCCGGTCAAGTTACAACAATCGATCAGGGAGCCTAACCCCTAGTTCTGGGCTACAAAACAAAATGATAATGATGATCAAGCATGAGTAAGGATGGGATGCCCACCCCACTTTCCGGACATTTAGAACAAGCTACAAGAAGAAGGATTCAAACTTCTGCGTCCTCCTAATTTCTTCCAGCTTCCCCTCCTTCAGTATAAACCGTGCCCCTTATTCCTCTTGCAGGTGATCGCTCATCCCGGATAGCCACCTACGCCGTCTCTTCTTGAGAATGCCCCTCGATTTCCTGTTGCTCAGTAGGGTCCTCCTCCAAGACCTCATCAGGAGGTATGGCTACATCAAGAAGGTTGGCCATTGACTCTTGCATAGTTTCTCATACTGCTGGCTCCTCCCTTAAAGGCACCTTAGAGGGACCTCAGAGCTCGGTAGGCCTCATTCTGGATCCATGGGTTTAACTCCCCTCAAAGATTCTCCAGGAACAGATGTTGGGAAGGTCAGGACAGGAGGAGGCAGATCTGGTATTTTAGGCTGCTTCCCAGCTCCGTCTCCAGTAGAAAGACCTCTTTCGTCATTATTGGGGTGAGACATCGCTGCAGCTCGAGACATGATTTCTTCCCTAACCCAGCCTACAGCCAGAGACATGATTTCTTTCCTATCCCAGCCGGTGATACTGGAGATGTCAAAGGGGAGGGAGAGGGCTTCCGTAACCTGGAATGAGGCATAGAAATACCCCTCACTAAAAGAGGCATTTACTTCGCCTGAAGTTGGGCAACCTGGGACTGTATATTTTGGTTCTCAACATCCAGTGCCTTCGTTTCCCCATTTCAATCATCCCGCTGACTGGCTCAACTTTGAGACCGAAGGGTTTCCTGATCCAAAGATCGCTTCAACCTCTCATGGTCACACTAAAGCTCTGCCAGTTGTGCTTCCATCCCCTACTGGCTAGAGGTCATCTCCTGGACTAGGGCTTGAGATCGCTCCAACAATCCCATGGCTCGCTTAGCCTCAACTTCAGCCTTAGTTGCCCGATCGCGGAGGAAGGCTACCTGGTGTCCCATGGCTTCTTGAAATTTGAAGACTCGCAAAGGGAATTCATGTTAGAAAATGATAAGTCAAGTTATTACATGAGAAAATAAAGACGATGACTACCTCGACCAGAAGGGCTGACCCCTTGGTAACCAGAATATTCAAGGGCATGAAAGCCATGCTATAGAGCCCGCCACCCAGGCAAGACGCAACAAACTGCTTCTGAACCTCGTCCTGGCCAATTGAGCCCGATTGATGGTGGGGGTAAGGAGTGGGAATCTTAAGAATACCAGCCTCAGGATCCCTCGAAACCTGAACTGCTTGGGACATAGATGGATCAACTGAAGGAGTGGGTAATATGACTGGAGAAGTATTCACTGTAGTAGGGGCCACTGATGAGGGGACTGAGGTGGACGTATCAGTGGCCTGGAGAGTGGGCCCTCCTCAATTTAGAGATTTAGCAGCCCACAATGCGAGAATAGACATCTTAGATCTCATTTGGGAAGGCGATGGAGTAGGAGCAGACGAAGCAGCGGCTAAAAGGGTTGACCCTCCTTTCTTCTAGGTAGCCAAGAAAGTTCCTTGGGACGATATGGTAGGAGAGGGAGGGGTCCAAGCTTCCTGGGCTTCACAGGAAGCTGGAATAACCGTAAAAACTGTTAAAAAAAAGAAATGAAGGAAGTCAGAGGCAAATCAACTAACAAAACAAAGCTTACTAACTTAATATTACTTACGAGGGGAAGCATCAGAGATCTGTAAATACATATTCACCCTGTGGGAATCGAAGGGATCAGCGGTTGGAAACCTCAGGTTCAGATAATTCCTGGTGTGGATAGTCTTCAACACAACCTCGGACTCGACAGGTAGGGAATCCCGATCCCAGGAGGGTTTGTCGTTGAAAGCGGTGGGAACCGCGAACTCATGCTTGCTGATGAATATGGAGCTTCCCCAACCTCCCCCCGCTAATATCCATTCTTCTTTCCAAACGAGGTCTTTTCTCAAAGCATCGGGGATGATGAAGTTGAGCTTGTTCTTGGCCTTCACATAGAACTTTCCCCGGGGACCTTCAGACAAACTCGCGATTTGAAAAAGGTAGGCCAACTCTTCTGCTACGGGTTCCCGGGTGACCTTTCTCAGCTCGCACTGTTCCCTCCACAATAAGAAAAAGCCAATCAGATGCCTTCAGAAGTCAGGCGTCAACTGAAGGGGGGCTAGTTGAAAGGCATTAAGAGCCCACCGTAGAGTAGGGTGAAGAGGGAGTTTGACCCCATTCTCAAAGGCCTCCAAGTGAATGGCATCGTAGTTCCTATTGGGAACTGTGAGGGTGACACCTTTAGGAATGCCATATTTATCCCGAATACGGTTGATCGAATGTGGGTCAACAGTAGAGTCAGGGATAACCCTAAAATCAGAAGGAAGAAGATTCACTGAAGGAGCCCAGGCACCACAATTTGAACCTCCCTAGCGGCGTCAACCCTCTCTCCTACGTCAGAATCCTCGTCAGCTAAGTTTAGAAGGTTGTCAGGCTGATTGGAGATGTCGGAGCCTATCAAAACGTTCCTACTAGAGCGGTGACACTGACGGATTGGGGAAGAGTCCTCGTCGCTCAAGATTCCTCACACCCTTTTCCGAGGAACCAAATTAGAACTGCCAGTGCCCTCGACCATGGCTTCAATGTTGTTAGAGGAGTTCGATACTGTTGGTTGAAAAGAGCTTGAAGGTAAGTGAAAGACAATGATGTGGTAGGAGAAAACAGTAACGGAGAGTGAGTATGAAAATTTGAAAGAAAGCATGAGGAAAGGGATGATGAGGCTGGGATTAAATAGAGTTGGAATAGCCATTGACATCAGCAAAATCTTCTGTAAGATCTCCTCGAATCTCGGAGCTTCCATAACGTAGCCGGACTGTTTCACGGAATGTACCAATCCGCCCATGACACGTCACCTTAACAATTAATGAGGAGATTTCATTCATGATCCCCAGTAATTACCTTGTAACATAAAATTTCCCAAATAAATAGTGAATCTGACTCCAACCCCAACTACACCTCCATTTTTCAAGTCAGAGGGGACTTCTGTTGATAGTAAAATTTGGCTAGGTCAAAGAGAAATTTTCCGCTCACCTAGACTGAGTCAAAGCCCAATTCAACATTCATGAGACCCCGGGTAGACAACAAAATTACCCCGCAGAAGCGAGGAAGGATCGCCGGGCTTCGAAACTACCATGGATGAAGCTAGACACGACCTGGTCAAGCCCCCACGTGAACAATGGAATCCGCGCTTCTCGAGGCCACCTACCCAAGAACCTCGGTTCCTGGGGTCGTGCTCCAAGGCCACCCCATGAAAGCAAGGGAGGACCGCCAAGCTCAAGAAGGGCTCAAAGTGAAGCCCGACAAGCAAAGCAAGCGTCCGACAAGTTAATCAAGCTCCTTCCAGGTTAAGGCTCCCAAAGGTCAAACTTAACTCACAACCTAAACTTGAAGCCTCTAACCTCTCCAGGAACCTGTTGTCCCCTCCACAATACGAGGAGAAAGAGATCCTCTAAGTGGATCAGATCCATGTTACCTCCCA
This sequence comes from Dipteronia dyeriana, assembly GCA_032871835.1. NCBI lineage: Eukaryota > Viridiplantae > Streptophyta > Magnoliopsida > Sapindales > Sapindaceae > Dipteronia > Dipteronia dyeriana. The sequence continues at coordinate 25,967,605 of CM065296.1, forward strand.
AAAATGTCTACAGGGACGTCTCAAGCTCCAAGGGGTCGAGAAAACTCCCTCTCAAGCTTCTATGAACATAACCAAAGCATGAATCTACTTCACTCTATGAGACAACGAGCATCTAACTCGGTGACCTGCATGAAGAATCATGCCGTGGGTACACACAGGATCAAATCTATGTAATAACCAACATTAATTCCGTATACGTGTAAATCAAGAGTTTTATTCCAAAAAGGAAACAAGCTTATCTTCGTCAACAATATCATCGCATCCGTTATAAACTCGAAGTCAACAATTTTCAAATAATGGATCCCGCCCGATAAAGAGAGAATGGATTCACAGGATTGTGGTGGGATATTAATGAGTTTAAACCTACTTGGACCAAATATAATTAGGGCCATGCATGGTAAGGGTGAGGAGATATAATTGGTAATAGCAAAATTTGGCTAGGGACCAAAGAAGAATTTTCCACTTCCCAGCCTTCAGGTAAGGGTCCGAATTCGGGCTTATATGATGGGGTGTCAAGGTCCTCAAGGTCCTCAAGGTCGAGCTACCACGCGATCCTACACGAGCAAGGCGAGGCTGCCCATACCATCTGAGCATCTAGCACGTGTCCAGGCATACCAAATAAAGCCCGACGTGACCTCGTCAAGCTCTTTATACTAGGATAAAGACCGAAGTTAGGTCGACGTGAAAGGACCTGGGTTCCCCGACATCAAGGGATCTCATGACACTCTTCTAGAGCTTGCTAATATCTCTACTTTCACTAGGAGACCTTCAAGGTACAGAACTTGTCTTGTAAAGGCACTCCTGCCTCATCGAGGTATAATCTTGACCTATCCGAGCATAAAAGGAAGAAGCCCGTAAAGCCCCGTCGTCACTAAAAGTGCCAAGATCCACTGTAGATCCTGGTATGGTTAAATCAAGTAGCAAGAGTAGTACTCGAGCGTACCTCTCCACCAGAAGCGAGCCAAGGTCTCCTGTTTATGGAAAACACCTTACCAGGGCCTGCTAGCCAAGCCCGGTACCCCGATAGGAAGCCTGCATAATTAGGTCAAGCTCCATGATAAAGCTCGGCGTAGCTAAACCAAGCTCCCAAATACAAGGTTGGAACCCAATGTGATATTTCACCTCTAAAATGGTTAGCACAAGCTCCATGGGAAGACCATCATCTAGCTCCGTGACAATCGAGAGGTCCCCGGAGGACCCCGCCAGTGTACTGGATCGTACCCCGCCCTTAAGGAATATCAAATGTCACTTCAGGTAACCTCCATGAAGTACCTCTCCAAAGTGACATACAGAACTAGAGCTCTCCTCTCAGTAACGTAGGAAGAGAGGATTGACTTCCATGACATTTAAAGTACTATTAATAAGGTCAACAACATTAATGGAGGCAGTCAACCCAGTTAATGACATGATCAACACCATTAATAAGAGAATATTAACCTCTTTAATGGCCATCATTAGTGAAAGAGTCCAAAGAGGAAACAAATACCTTTTCCTCTAAGATATCCTCCACAACCGATTATTGGGGGTCAATTATAACAGAAAATCCCTCCTATCAAGGAAGAAAGATTCTAAAGAGGAAACAATCATATATTCTCCGAGATAATAGCTACAAGCTGATCAACTACATTAAAGGAAGGATCATATTCGATAAGGAAACAAAGAGTAATTGAAGAGTCCCGGACTTGCACTCCAAGGTGGTCATCATGTATAAATATGCCTGTAAAAGGCATACTGTATCGGGCTCCGTTGAATAACAGAAGACATATGATCTGTTAAAGTTCTCTCTACATCATCATTGTATGGGTACCTCAACCGGGAAAATATCGGTCTACATTCGACCACCATTGTAAGCTCTCCTGAGCAATTACGTTGTATTACTTCACCATCCTTGTAAGCTCCCTGGAGCATTCTTTGATATATACATAAGGAAAGGTATTCCTCCTTCCTCCGGATACTGCCTTGGGGTTTTTCAGCATGTGATCACTCGTGATGCTTTTTCCCCCCTTGGTCAGTCCACCTCAATCTACTTAAGACTTGTGTATTTCCTATTATCTACTGTTTTACGCATGTGTGTATGCGGGCTAGGAACCGACCTCATTGGACTTAGCTCTTTAATCTTTCTTACATGAGAGGAATCGAATCTAGATTCCTACCCCGCTGGACCTAACACTCTTATCTTCTCATCTATATGCCAAAGTCGCACACCAAGATGAAGAGAAACGGTCCAGATCAGTTCGAAGAGAGTCGAGGAGCTCTCATGTATCCTCTTTATGGAAGAAATCGAGCTCTCCGACACTGGAGCTAGATAAGCCCCCCTTCTTACTTCCTATCAAGGTCGGGGTACTACAGGAAGCAATCAGGCTCTAGAACCAGGCTCTTGGTACCAGGACAGGCTCTGACCCTGACCTTAACCGAGGAATATGGTCCATGATCATCCCCTTTGTACTAGCAAGGGAACCTCGAGCTCCCCAGCTCTACTTCATAAGCACGAAGCCTGACGAACAGGATGGCTTGTCTCCTACCTACGATATCATCCTCTTTCATATTCATACAAGATCAGGTCAGATATCAACAATACTGACCCCGGCCACCACTTTCGCGGTAGTGGTCTTGAGGGCGTTAATAGGGATTTCTCATCCTAAACAAATTTCCCGTTAACAATAATTAAAAAAAGAGGGGAAGGGGAAGAGGCAGAAATAGAGGGAAAGGAAGAAAGAATTACATCAGGCCTAAATTCCGTGATCAAAACACGGCCATCATGGTATCCATTATTCAACAAGCACAAAGTTGCCACCTTCCTATGTCTTAGAGAAATTGTGAGTGTATGTGAGAAATTTATGTATATCATGAGTGTTCAATAATAAAGCTCTCATTTGCTATTGTCATTCAATCATTCGTTTCTATCTAAGCAGGTCAGGTATCAAAGGTACCGACCCCGGCCACCACCTCCGTGGTAGTGGTCTCGAGGGTGTTAGTTGGAATTTCTCATCTTGAGCAAATTTCCCATTAACACTTTTGACAATTATAATAATTAAACTATAAATGCTATAAGATTTGTTAAACTAGAAATCACTTTATTTATATGAAAAGATTGTCAAATACATTATTATACTCTTGCTATAGAGCATAATCCCAACATTGTCGCACCATAACAAGTGCAACTACGTGATTGGTCGTATGTGTGCTTGTTGCCTTGATGCACACGGACTGCCTTGGGTTACACTGTTGCTCTTTTTTTTGCTTCCTATTCTTCAACTCATCGAATCTTCAAAACTTGAATATACTACAACTGATCTTTTTTTTATTAAAATAATAAAATTAAAAAAACTTAGCAACTACCAAGAAGGAAATTATGGCGATGATATGCTACCCTTCTTGTTACAATCCCAAAACAAAAATACATTGAAATTCTATGACCAAAATCGAGCAATAAAAAATCACAATATAAAAACATATATATATATATATATATATACATTCCAATGTAATTATATATGTGAAAACTTTGAGTGCCATCCCTTTCTGAAACATGTATATTTATGATAAAAAAAATATGTCCATGTATATATACATTAATTAATCAAAGGTACAATCAGACTCTGATACCAATTGTAGTAAAAAACACGCGGCAGAAGCAAAATATTTGATTGGTATATTACAAAAAGTGTCCTTTAAAAGAAAGAACCTTAACCCTTGATTAATTAACATATAAATAAAAGGTATCGTACCTTTTTCACGTGACAATTGATGTTGCACCGAATTAAATATGCAAGATCTTCTAATCCAGTCATGAACTTGAATCATCTTGGAGTGTGAGCTCCCTTTTCTTTGAATTGTGTACCTGAGGATGGAAAAACAAAAACCTTTTTCTTTTGTTAGTCACAATAACCCTTCTAGAGAAAACATAGAATGTTTGGTCACTTGTGAATTCACAATCTTTTGATCAAAACTCACGTGAACCAAATTTGATGTTGTGCACAAAGCCTTTTGATGTAAAACCCACTAGTGCATTATCGAAAATAAAATGCTCTTTCTCTTTCTTTTCTCTTGGTCGAATTCTCACACACCTTTCGTATAGTTGGACGAATTTTTTAAGCAAAATAAAAAACTCTCTCTAATGCATTAGGCATTGCCCAAAATCCATGATGGGAATATTTATAGGTGGCTGAATCCTCACACAACGAGAATTCTTGTGTGGTGGTCGAAAATCCTCTCATAAGGAGGATTCTTATGTTGCCCGAAAATCAACCCACAAAGAGGATTTTTTTTCCCAAAATCTCCTGTCAATTTTCATAATTCAACCCAATTTCAACTCATTAGTGTATTACCCAATAATAAATTATCGAATATAAGTTAACTGTGACTTCATCAAAACTTCCTAATTTGACTAATTGTTAATTATAGTTTTGATAGATATTAAAGACTTCCTAATTTGAGTAGACAAATAAACTCCTTTTATTTATCTACTTATCAAAAAAGGTTTTCGATACTTGTCATACTACCAACAATAGTATGACAATAGGAGACATTCTCGTACTTAGAAAAAGATTTTGACTTTTAATTAAATAATTAAATAATTAAATTCAATTTAATTAATAATAAAATGAAACAATTTATTAGGATAATAATCCTAGCCTTGCCACCCAAGTATAAAACATGGACAATATATTGGTTTTCAATTTTTGTAAATCCATTAGACTTTAATAAAAAATCCACATGTGAACTAGACTCATTCTTACTAAAAAGAAACAAGTCCACATGTCTAAATTAAAACATTAATATAATCAAACATCCCATTTAATTAAAATGTGCAAATTATATTCTAAACGTATTAATGGAATGCTAATCACACCCCATTAGGGCCGCCCAAGGATTCCCACATCCTTGGCCGCTCATTCCAGGCACTTGAAGAGTTACCGCGTGTCTTGATCACACATGACTTACCTCTTCAAAACTTTTGGATTCCGAAATCCAAAAACAATTCTAGACGGACCCAAAAAATTAGTTCATTAGAATATATAAAGTGATTCATGCAAGTTCGTGTGAGTTGGGGATCTTGGCGGGCCATCTAAATTTAAGCTCCAATAGACATAACCTAATCACAATCACCAAATGATTTACTTAGGTTCGATCTATTAATTTTAGCTCATTCCACTAAATAGCGAAAATTGAAGTCTTAAATAAAGATAGAATAAGTCAATATTTCTCATCTATACCCTAGACAACCTTATTGGAAATAGCGTATCCTCGTGAGAAATACCAGTATTCGCCAAGAGCTCATAGACTGACTTTCGCTCTCCTAGTTACCATATTTACTCATATTACCACATTTTGAACTTGGATATTTTGGTTTATCCAGAAGCCATGTTTCAATAGACACTATTGAAAACTTAAGGTTAAGATTTAATATCCAATACCACAAAATATCCATATGATGATATTCTACTCACATTTAACAAATGAAGCCATGTTATCCATATCTTTAAATGAAGTCCTCTATCGTTAAACAAATGTATACCACCAAACTATCGAGGATAGCTCAAATGATAACACTTGTAACCATAAGTCCATCATTTATCTCAAGATTGAGATAGACTCTCCAATTGTCTCCAAGTAAAAACTTTTATCCATTGATGGTTCTGGATAAAGTATTTTAGTGTGATCCTACTCAATGCACCTAGTGCACTAGATTATTTTGCCTAAAGACACAACACTTTGATGATTTTAGACTTATCATAACACATTTGATCCCACTCAAATGCTAGCAAAAAAATCTACAACTTTAACAAGGTAAAGGGTGTCTAACCGTTATCTTAAGTTGTGAATATTATTCAAGACTAACTAAAGAATTGTGTCTACCTCATACATATCCTGATGTACGAACAATTCTTCATTTCTCATAGTCTTTTGACCTTATGATTATTTACTTTTTACAATTTTAATAATTAAACTATAAATGCTATGATATTTGTTAAACTAGAAATCACTTTATTATTAAGGAAAGATTGACAAATACATTATTACACTCTTACTGTTGAGCAAAGTTCTAAAACATGGTCTAGTGGTATCACCTCTTGTCCCGAGTACCGTGAATTTTGTACCGATTCTTTCGCGACCATTTGGAGACTGACATTTTCCACGAATGCCACAACTTGTTTTCTAGGATGGCTTGGCTCGTTCCCAGAGTAGCTTAGGCTTGGGGCATGGATCGTGCTTTCGATTGTGGGACCCTTGAGAGGATCGAAGTTTCATACTAGCACTCTACAAAGTAAAGCCAACATGGGTTTTTTATTTTTTTCAAAAATGGGTGTGGAAATACATCCCACAGATGGTGCCAACAAGTTTTAACTGGAAATTCGATGGGGGTAGAATTTTGATTAACACCCTCAAACTGCAACCTGGGATATCGCAGTGGGCTAGATATCTCTAGGTATCGTGGTGTTATATGAATAAAGAACAAGGGTGCAGTAGGTATAAGGAAATCAAATGATAAGGACTCTATATTGATGATATAATATTCTGATACAATATAGGTTGAATTTTCACTCTCTCTCTCTCTCTCTTATATAGTAGGCGATGACGAACTCGTGCAAGTCGATAAATGGAAAGATAACGGCAGGCGATGATGAACTCTCTTGGTGGTGTTTTTCTCTCAATTTTTGGATCCATTTCTTCGACCTTCGTCATCATATTTATGGTCTCTAATTCATCCAGCCAATCCCCATAAATCAGGTAAATTGATCTACAATAATCAGAATCCTTATTTTTGCATTGATTGGCATTGATTAAGGCTATAAGTCAGCGCGAGAATTGTTCCCTTGAATTAAGTAGCAACTTTCATATTAGTAAACTGTGATTAGGTTGACCATTTTAATTTCATTTATGGAGCTTTAAGAGGCTGGAGAGGTCAACTTTTTTCCCTAACTGGTTGGAGGCAAACTTAGGCTTCATTCTTTTGGATATGGTACTGTCTTAGGTTTTTAGGTGTATCAGTACATTCTTGATAGAGTGGTATTCTTATTAGCGCGTTAAGGCCTTCTTGTTATCGCTCTCCATGTTGGATGAATGAGATATGCTTATTGGATTGATCTAGGACAATTATCATGGTACTTGGATATCAGGTAACATGTGCCACTGTACTGGTACTTTTTGATACCAGGGAAATTGCATGCAGTGGCATCGAGACTCTTTAGATCATGGCATCTATGTTTCTCGGTACCGGGGAACCGGGATTGTTGTGATCCAGGTCCTAACAAGAGTCAACCCGATGGAAAATTATTTTTTAGACCTCTTCTAAAAAAGATTGTTAACATTTGTAATTTAACAAAAGTACATAGATGACATTATCACAAAGTCTTAAATAAAGGGGTAACACCATGATCACTTGTGCCTGACTTTTCTGGTGGTAAGGGAAAACCAGTTTTTGTTGATTTCTGCTAAATGCACCTTCAGAGTAGCAGCGTGAAAATACCTTGGGTTATTTGTGCATGAAAGAGGGATTGATTCCAATTCCGAGAAGATCAAGGCCATCCTAGACCTTAAATCTTCTACCACTCTTAAGCAGGTAAAGTGGATAACAGACAGTGTGGCAGCACTGAACCGCTTCATATCCCGGTCCATGGATAAGTGCTCTTCTTTCTTTAAAATTATTAAAAATTGAAACAAAATGAAGTGGGATCATGAAAGTGAGCATGCATTCTAGTATTTGAAAGGTTATCTATCTAGCCTATCGCTAGTATTGAAACCTACACTGGGAGAGGAATTGTAACTATACTTTGCCATATTAGAGACTGCCACTAGTGGAGCCTTGGTAAAGGAATGTGGGGATATGGTGTAGAGACGTGCCTACTATGTGAGCCATGCCTTGACCATGTCTGAGAAGAACTACACGCTCTTGGAGAAGCCTACTATGCACTTGTAACCACCGCTAGGAAGCTTCAGCCTTATTTCCAGGCACACATGATCAGGGTGGTCACAGAGCAACCTTTGACATAATTCCTCTAGAGGTTAAGTATTGTATTGTCCATAGAGATCATGTTATAACTTTGTGATTCAATTGTTGCTCAATATCAAATACATGAAAAGTAAATTGCAATGGTTGTTGTATTGAAATTAACTAGAATGCAACTAAGTCTAAACTGATTAGAATGCAACAAGTCAGTGAATGAAAAATATACGATAAATGGACTAAGGAAATGATGGACCCAATAGGAAAACAATGGGCAAAGTTGAACTTACAATTATGAACATAAGGCTAATGTAACCAATCTAGATGTATATCATTGATTGTATATAGTTTCCAATCTAGATGTAGAGTATTGGCCACTCATAATTGATTTTCCATGAATGAGCATCTATCAAATAAGGGATTAATTACTTAATAAAATCATCAACCTAGATGTATAGAATTGATGGTTAACCTATCACAAACAATCAATCTAAATGTATAGAATTGATTACCCATTCAATACTTGAGGATGTACTCTTGTTTGACACATCCATTCAATTGAGTTAAGGAAGATCAAGTAGATGTATACCTAAGCCAACACTCGGATAATTTCTCAAACAAATTGCTAAAAGAGGAATGTACAATCAAAGACAATTCATCACTGAAATCAATTAAAACACTGAATAGAACATATTTGATAGATTGTTATAAAAATATAGAGTTCATTACAAAGACCACATTTCACCAAGGAATCACATCATCCCCTTAATGCGGTGATTAGCTACTCATGTCTATTACAAGAAATAAGCAAGGAGAAAAGAATAGAAGAAAACCCATGGATGAATCCTCATCCGTGAAGCTTCAAATTGATCTCCTTGCCTCTTTTTGTTAGGTAGATGATAAAGGTGATGTGAGAATTGATTGGGTTTTAGAGAGAAATGAATTCCTAGATCTAGAGAGAGAAAATGGTTATGAATGGGTATGCCGATTTATGTGACATAACATAATCAATCCTATTTATAGGTGTCTTGAAATGGTCTGATTTCACTGACGTGGAACTCTTGACATGCCAAATAAACACGTTGAGTGCGGTGTCTCATGCAGTACCTGATATGCTGATTTCCTTCACTCAGGTTTAGTGAATTTTATGAGTTACACGCAGGTAGGGACCCGTACAATGACCCGTGTAATGACCTGATGCTCGTGCCCTACTCCCGTTTCAGCTCTCTGATTTCCTCAAGTGCGCGGGTTGTGTACTATTGGTGTGCGGGTTGAGACCCACGCATATGCTAGTCTTCAATTCTTTCTTCACGATGTGCTTGTCATAACTAGTGCACTTTGGCTTTTACACTTCATGAATTATGGTGTTTTTCTGCATAACTCTGTGTTTTTTGTCCATCCTTCCGAAATGTATCTAAATGCCTGCAAACATAACAAACAAGCCATAAGACGTGTAAAAACATACAAAAAGAAAAAGACAAAGGAAATGGAATTGATGGCCAAAATATATGACAATTTTGGCACGATCATTGACTTATTTAGTTTCATTTATGGCCTTTTAAATGGCGAATGGGTCAACCCTTTTCATCTATGTTTGTTGGAGGAGATTGCTCACTCTATACCTTCATGACGCTATAACGTGATATACCGGTCTATTCTTACTGGCATGGCGCTTGTTCGATCATTATAGTATTCTTTCGATACAATTCCTCTAGTTAGGTAGGTAGGACACATATCTCGATTGGATTTTGGATTGATATTGCGGTACATGTGTACCAGGTAGATGTCGTGAAACCTAGGTACTAGTTAGGAGGTATCGTGGTACCGACTCTGCTTGATATTTGCTAATACATGCATTATGGTACTAAGCCCTTGCCAGATTATGGTATTGAGTATCCTTGGTATCTGAGAACCTGTCTCGATTTAGATCTTACTAGGTACAGGGAAGATGGAAAATTCTTTTTTGGTCCCTCGTCAAAAAAGGTTGTTAGCAAGACTCTTATCATATCAACTCTCTACGACACAACTACTTAATTGGTTTATGAAAATGTCCCTCTTTATGCTTAGATAGATTATAATGGTTAGGGATGACTTGGAATGAAATATTCACAAATCATCCATTTCCATTGAAGTAGGAATACATAGGGGCATATTCACTACACACCCATTTTATTCAATTTAGCTAGTTTTGATCACCTTGAAAGTGGGTATCGAACTTGGTTTAAGAGAGAGTATACATACCCAATCCAAGAAGACATAAATTTCATTCAAAAACTCAAAACAGAATATTACTAATCATAAACTAAGAGAGGGTATATCTACTTAATCCAAAAAGTAATCAATTGCATTAAAAACCATTGAATAAAACTAAATAATGATAGAATACTCAATACTTACAAATGATTACATCACTCCCATATAGGGGTTTAACTACTCATGAAAAATACAAACAATTAACAAGGAGAAGAGAGATTGAGAAGACCCATGTGGAGACCTTCTTTCTTTGAGCTCAAATCCAAACTCTAAGTGTCCTTCTTGAGTAAAGATGATAAAGATGATGTAAAATGGTTTGGGTTTGGTGAAGGAAGATTCCTAAGTCTAAGGTTAACTTTAGTGATGTAAGGGTTTAGAGAGAGAGGAGAGAGTATTGGGAAGAAAAAGTAAGAAGAGAGCTTACAATAAGAAAATGGTGTATTTATAGGCTTGGGAGGCTAGGGCATGATCTGTGTATGAAAAAACACATTTACCCCTCTAAAATTGACCGAATTTTGTCCCTAGTGTTGATCCTACCAGATTTGTGACTCATGTTGTATGGGTGGTGTGCTGGTATGGTAACCCTTACGGTACACATGCATTACTACACAACAGTCACTAAAATAGGCATAACTCCCTCTACAAGACTTGGATTTGCAATCCGTAAAAATTGTTAGAGACTTGACTTTCCAGGATTTTTGAATATGTGTGGATAAAAATGTATTTTGATTTGAGGTGTGAGATATGACTCCTCGAAGTTGGATGTTCTGTATGACCTTTTTACAATTTCAGTTTCTTTTCCTCTAAATCTCACTTTCAGTTGATTTTTGCATCCAAAACTTACTGTAAGCTTAAACACCATTGGTCAAGAATATAACATTTTCTCTTTTTGACTCGTTTTATGACCCGTATTATTACCTGTTTGCCTCAGATCTGCTTTCCTGGCCTTGATGTTTGTATGGGTAGGAACCTGATCAATACCGCATTCTGAGCTGGGACTTCATCCTTTGGTGCGCGTCTGGTGCGTTGGCAGTGCATGGGTGAAGACCCACATACTAGGCAATCGTCAATTCCTATCTCTCTTTGCATGGGTAGTGTGTGGGTATGAGACCCGCACAGTATCAACACATTTGCCTTCATTTGCGTTTTTGCACTATTTGACCCTTTTTCGTACAAAAATCCCGATTTTTGCTATTGACATCTGAAATGCAATGAATGCCTGCAGTCACTTAAAAATCCAAATTTGACACACAAAAATGTATGAAAATGAGGCAAATGAAACGGTTATGAGGGCCAAAATATATAACAATTTTAGCACGGTCAGGCCCAACCTTCATGAAGATGTAAAAAATTTGCCAGCTCATGCATCTCCTACCAGAGGATGGCTAATCTGATGTGTTAGCCTCTGGTGAGGCTCTCCTAAATCAGTGTTTCCTACCATTTTGCAATGTGGGTAGTGGATTTGATCTGGCCATTGCCAACCTTACCGGGACAGACTAAGCATTTCATAATGGCAATCGACTACTTTACCCGATGGGTGAAGGCAAAGCCACTAAGCCATAACATAGAGGCCAACACTACTGCCTTCATAAGAAAGAACGTGGAATGCCGGTTCGGCACACGAAAAATCATCATCTTCCACCTAGGGAAGTATTTTGAAAACTACAATTTTAGAGATTTCTTCAAAGGACTAGGAATTAAGTGCCGCTTTGCCTCGGTCGTGCATCCCAAACTAATGGGCTGGTCGAATAAATGAATAAGACCATCAAAAAGCTATTAAATAAGAAAATCCAAGAAAAGAAGGGAGGATGGGCAGATAAGCTACCTAACAATCTCTGGACCTATTGCTCCAAGAAATGAACTGTCACTGGAGAGACCACCCATACTTCCTGGCATTTAGGGTGGAGGCAGTCCTACCTATTGAATTGAAGCTACCCACCTTCCTAAATCTTGTTAGAATTATACTCAATAGTAAGAGTGTAATAATGTATTTGATAATCTTTTCATATTAATAAAGTGATTACTAGTTTAACAAATCTTATAGCATTTGTAGTTTAATCTTTATAATTTTCTAAAGTAAATAATCATAATGTCAAAAGACTATGAGAAAAGAAGAATTGTTCATACATCTGGATATATGTGAGGTAAACTCAATTCATTAGTTAGTCTTGAATAATATTCACAACTTAAGATAAAGGTAGGGTGACTTTACCTTGTTAAAGTTGTAAATTCTTTTGATAGCATTTGAGTGGGATCAAATGTTTTATGAAGAGTCTAAAATCATCAAAGTCTGGTGTCTTTGGGATAAATAGTCTAGTGCATTAGGTGCATTGAATAGATCACAGTGAGATACTTTGTCCACAACCGTCAATGGATAAAAAATTTCACTTGAAGACAATCAGAGAGTCTATCTCAATCCATAGATAAATGATGGACTTATGGTTGCAAGTGTTATCATTGGAGCTATCAATGAGTACGATTATATAGCATAGTCTATCCTTGATAGTTTAGTGATATTCATTTGTTAATCAATAGAGGACTTCATTTATAGATACGGACATCGTGGTTCCATTTATTAAATGAGAGCATCATATGGATGTTTTGAGATATTGGATATTAAATCTTAATGTTAAGTTTTCAATATTATCTATTGAAATATGGCTTATGGACAAGTCAAAATATCCAAGTTCAAAATGTGGTCAGATGAGTAAATATGGTAACTTGGAGAGCTATATGTGGTCTATGAGTTCTTGACGATTACTGATATTCTTCACGAGGATACACTATCTCCATTAAGATTGTCTAGGATATGAATGAGGAATATTAACTTATTCTATCTTTATTTAAGAGTCTAATTTTAGTTCTTTAGTGGAATGAGCTAAAATTAATAGATCGAACCTAAGTGAATCATTTGTTGATTGTGATTAGGTTATGTCTATTTGAGCTTCTATTTAGATAGCCCACCAAGATGCCCAATCCACATGAACTTGCATGGATTACTTGATATATTCTCCGGACCAATTTCTAGGTCCATCTATAATTGTATTATGGCATGTTGACTTGTTTTTCTTTTAGTAAGAATTAGTTTAGTTCACATGTGAACTTTTAATTAAAGTCCAATGGATTTAATAAAATAGAAAAAACAATGTATTGGCCCTTGTTTAGGCTCGGGCGACTAGGGCTTATAAAATAGCTTAATATATTGTGTTTTATGTTATTATAATTAAATGAAAATTAATTAATTAATTTTTTAATTAAAAGTCAAAATCTTTTTCCTAGTTGGAGAAGGTCTACTAGAGTCATATTATTGTTGGTAATATGATAATTATCAAATACTATATTTGATAAGTAGATAAATAAAAGGAATTTATTTATCTAGTCAAATTAGGAAGTATTTGATTTATATTAAAACTCTAATTGACATTGGTCAAATTAGAAAGTTTTAATATAGTCAAAATTTAATTTATATTCAATAATTGGTTATTGAATAAATAAACTATTGAGTTAGATTATGAGTCTTGGTGTAGAAATGAATTCTTCTTTCAAAAGGATTCTTGGTCACCAAGTAAATCCTCGTAAAGAAAGGATTTTTGCCCACTAAGTAAATCCTTCTTAGTAGAGGATTTGGTCTCCTATATATATATGACCTAAAGAATTCGGCCAAGCTTGATGTTTTCTCTAAGGGAGATTTCGGCTAAGCCTAGTATTTTCTTAGAGAAAGATTTCAGCCTAGAGAGAGAATTTTGAAAGAGAAAAAATTTATTTTTGCTCTAGACAAAATTTGATCAACTCATAGATTTGGTGTGTGAAAATTCAGCAAGAAGGAAAAGGAAGAAAGAACATTTTGTTTTCGTAGTGCACTAGTATCCTTTACATCAAAAGGTTTTGTGTACAACATTGAATCAATGTTCATGCGAGTTTCAATCAAATTGATTGATAATTCACAAGTGAGCTAACGTTCTTTGTTTTTCTTCTTAGAGGATTATTGTGACTAACAAAAGAAATAGATTTTGTTTGTTTCCATCCTCAGATATACAATTTAAAGAAAGAGAGCCCACACTCCTAGGTGATTCATGTTCATGATTGGATTGGAAGATCTTATGAATTCAATTCGATGCAAGTTCAATCTTCATGAGAAAAAGGTACGATACTTTTAATATAGGTTGATTAATCTAGTGTTAAGGTTCTTTCTTTTAAAGGGAAAAAATTTAAAATATATCAAACCCTAATTTTATGCTTCAGCCACGTTTTGAATCAATTTTCCCTACAAATATGGCACTACAACTCTGAGAACAATGATGAGAAACTGAGGGTAAGTCTGGACCTCTTAGAGGAGAAGTAAGTTAGGATCATAGAAAGAGCTGCTGCTTATCAACAACAGATTGCTAGGTGCTTAATTAAGCGAGTTAGAATCAGAAGTTTTAGGGAAAGGGACTTGGTCCTTCAGATAGTAACCCATAACACCATGCATCGTTCAGATGAGGTATTGAATCCCAACTACAAGGGGCCATACCTGGTCAGGGCAGTGGTCAAAACATAGGGGTACAAACTTGAAGATTTGGGGGGCTACCCCGTTAACAACAAGTGGACAACGTGAAGTGCTTTTACCCGTGAAAAGCAAGAACTAGGGAATGAATTCCCCAATAATCAAAAGCCTCAAACAACTCAATCTCTTACCAAAAAATTCAAATTAGTCCCCATCTTTCACGATCGTGGCGGGTCTTGCTCCTATAAGGAAGATCCAAATCAAATTTCTTTTCCTTTTTGTAAGAACACCCGACAGACTCCATCGAGTTGAGGCAGTTCATATAGAATCGGACCAAGAAGCCCAGAGATGTAGTCCCAAAGGACATTTTGTCCACATTAAATGAGAGAATGTAGTTTGCTTAGAAATATTGTGTGCCTACCACGGTCATCGCCTAACCGGGAATTTTGAAGCAGGAAAGCTTGATGCCTTGGACTAAGACTAGACCCCATCCAAGGAGTGATTGTGGAGCTAAAGTGGGCTTATTTACCTACCATGATCATCGCCTAATTGGATTTCCTGGTGCAGGAAGACCTGATGCCTTGGACTATGACTAGACCACCTCTAAGAAGCGATTGTGGTGCTAAAGTGGCCTTAGTTGCCTACTGTTATCATCATCTAACTAGGATTATTTGTGTATGAAGGCTAGAAGCCTTAGATAGGGACTAGACCACCTCTAAGAAGTGATTATGGTGATAAAATGGGCTTAGTTGCCTAACATGATCATCGCCTAACAGAGATTTCTAGTGCAGGAATGCCCAATGACTTGGACTAAGACTAGACCCCCTTTAAGAAGTGATTGTTGTGCTAAAGTGGCTTTAGTTGCCTACCATGATCGTTGCCTAATCGGGATTCCTTTTGCAGGAAGGCTCGATGCCTAGGACTTAGACTATACCCCCTTCAAGAAGTGATTATGGTGCCAAAGTGGCCTTAGGTGCCTAGCCTTTTTATCGCCTAACTGAGATTCTTGGTGTAGGAAGGCCCGATGCCTTTGACTAGGAATTGACCTTCTCCAAGAAGTGATTAGGGTAACCGAATTCCTAGTGCTGGAAGGCCTAATGCCTTGGACTTGGACTAGACCTCCTCCAGTAAGTGATTATGGTGATAAAGCGGCCTAAGTTGCCTACCATAATCAACATATAACCGGGATTTTTTTTGTGAAGGAAGGTCCGATGCCTTGGACTGGGGATACACTCCCTCATAGATGTGATTGTTATGTTAAAGTGGCCTTAGTTGCCTATCATGCTCATTCACTAATCGGGATTCATGGTGTAAAAAGGGACGATGCCTTGGATTGAGACTACAACCCCTCTAATAAGTGATTGTGGTGGAAAAGTAGCCTTAGTTGCCTTCTATGATCAACACTTTACCAGGATTCCTGGTGCAAGAAGTCCAGATGCCTTGGAATAGGACTAGACCCCATCCAAGAAGTGATTGTGGTGCTAAACTGGCCTTCGTTGCCTATCAAGATCATCACCTAACATGGATTCCTAGCACAGGAAGGCCTAATGTTTTAGATTGGGACTAGACTCCCCCCCTCCCAAGAAGTGATTGTGGTGCTAAAATGGCCTTAGTTGGCTACCATGATCATCACCTAACTAGGATTCCCAGTGTTGGAAGGTCTAATGCCTTGGACTGGGACTAAACCCAATCCTAGAAGTGATTGTCGTGATAAAGTTGCCTTAGTTTCCTCCTATGATCATCACCTAACAGGGATTTCTGGTGTAGGAAGGCCATATCCCTTGGATTGGGACTATACCCCCTTCAAGAATTAATTGTGGTGCTAAACTGGCCTTAGTTGCCTACCATGGTAATCACTTATCCGGGATCCTAGTGCAGTAAGACCCGATTGTAGGGAAAAATCTGTTCATAAACGTGGCGGAAGCGAAAAATTATGGTTTGGTAAATTTTAATTTTTCTTCCCTTGAATAAAAAGAACCTTAACCCTAGATTAATTGACGTATATTAAAAGTATTGTACCACTTTTTTCTCGTGACGATTGAACTAGGGTCCAATTGAATCAATAAGATCTTTCAATCCAATCACGAATGTGAATCACCTAGGAGTATAGCCTCCGTTTCTTTTAATTGTATACCTAAGGATGGAAACATACAAAAATCTTCTTCTTTGTTAGTCACAATAATCCTCCAAGAGAAAACCCAAGAATGTCCGGTCACTTGTGAGTTATCAATCTATTTGATTGAAACTCGCGTGAACCTTGATTCGATGTTGTACACAAAATCTTTTGATGTAAAGGCTACTAGTGCACTATTGAAAGCAAAACGTTCCTCTTTTCTATTCTCCTTGGCCGAATTCAATATACAATATCTATGAGTTGGACGAAGTTTTTTATATATATAACTATAAAAGAAAAACAACTTCACACACCAAAAAGTAGGTCTTGGTTGAAATTCTATATAAGAGTATATGTATATAGGTGGCCGAAAATCCTTCTAGAAAGAGGATTTCTACTTCACCACGACTCTTATCAAAATTTGGATTCAATCCTCTTAAAAATAGAATTTCTTTTACACACCAAGGCTCTTAATCCAACTTAACTAGTTTATTTATTCAATAACCAGTTATTGATTATAAATTAAATTGTGACTAAATCAAAAACTTTCTAATTTGACCAATTGTCAATTAGAGTTCAAATAGAAATGAAATACTTCCTAATTTGACTAGATAAATAAATTTCTTTTATTTATCTACTTATCAAATATAGTATTTGATACTTATCATATTATCAACACTAATATAACTCTAGGATACCTTCTCCTACTAGGAAAAGGATTTTGACTTTTAATTAAATAATTAATTAATTAACAAATTAATTAATTAATTTCCATTTAATAAAATAAAAAAATAAAAAAACATTATAATAAGCTATTATATATAGCCTTAGCATCCCAAGACAATATATATGTGCCAAAGATTGTTTTTCCTATTTTATTAAATCCATTTGACTTAAATAAAATGTTCACATGTGAACTAGACCCATTCATACTAAAAGAAACAAGTCCACATGCCTTAATACAATTCTAGATGGACCCATAAATTGGTCTGGTAGAATATATCAAGTGATCCATGGAAGTTCGTGTGGATTGGGGATCTTGGTGGGCTATCTAAATTTAAACTCCAATAGACAAAACCTAACCACAATCAACAAATGATTCACTTAGGCCCGATCTTTTAATTTTAGTTCATTCCACTAAAGAGTTAAAATTGAACTCTTAAATAAAGATAGAATAAGTTAATATTGCTCATTTATACCCTAGACAATCTTAATAGAAAAAGTGTATCCCTTTGAAGAATACAAGTAATCGCCAAGAGCTCATAGACAGCCTATAGCTCTCCAAGTTACCATATTTACTCATATGACCACATTTTGAACTTGGATATTTTGACTTGTCTAGAAGCCATATTTCAATATACACTACTAAAAACTTAACGTTAAGATTTAATATCCAATACCTTAAAACATCCATATGATGA
This sequence comes from Dipteronia dyeriana, assembly GCA_032871835.1. Taxonomy (NCBI): domain Eukaryota; kingdom Viridiplantae; phylum Streptophyta; class Magnoliopsida; order Sapindales; family Sapindaceae; genus Dipteronia; species Dipteronia dyeriana. The sequence goes on from CM065296.1 coordinate 25,985,826, forward strand.
TATTTTACTCTCATTTAATAAATGGAGCCACGATGTCCATATCTATAAATGAAGTCCTCTATCGATTAACAAATGAATACCACCAAATTATCAAGGATAGACTATGCTATATAATCGTACTCATTGATAGCTCAAATGACAAAACTTGCAACCATAAGTCCATCATTTATTTCAGGATTGAGATACCCGATTGTATTCAAGTGAAAACTTTTATCTATAAGAAAAATTTTATCCATTGATGGTTTAGGATAAAGTATTTCACTGTGATCCTATTCAATGCACCCAGTGCACTAGATACTTTTGCCCAAAGACGCCACACGTTGATGATTTTAGACTCATCATAACACATTCAATCCCACTCAAATGCTAGCAAAAGAATCTACAGCTTTAACAAGATAAAGGTGCCCAACCTTTATCTTAAGTTGTGAATATAATTCAAGATTAACTAAAGATTTGTGTCTACCTAATTCATATCCAGATTTATGAACAATTCTTCTTTTCTCATAGTCTTTTGACCTTATGATTATTTACTTTTGACAATTATAATAATTAAACTATAAATGCTATAAGATTTGTTAAACTAGAAATCACTTTTATTAATATGAAAAGATTGTCAAATACATTATTACAATCTTGCTATCGAGCATAATCCCGACAATCTCCCTCTTGCTCTATAACAAATATGTCATATCTCTTATCCCCATATTCTCTAGGTGCCCATCAAAACTCTTTTGTGGAAGAGCATTTGTGAAGGGATCCGTTAGATTTTCTACTGACGTGATCTTGATTTATCATCACGTATCCCCTATGCGCAATTTCCCTTAAAAGGTGATACTTTCTTTCAATTAGCCATTGCTCCACTATTGTCACAATGGACAAGAGTATTTTTATGGATTTAAGCATGACCACATGAGAGAGAAGGTTTCCTTATAATCGATACCTTCCTTCTGTGTGTAACCTTTAGCTACCAATCTAGCTTTAAAGGTTTCCACCTTTCCATCCATTCCTCTTTTCCTCTTGTATACCCACTTGCAACCGATGGATTTTATCCATTTAGGCAAGTTTACAAGAGACCAGTTTTTTTTTTAACATAGATTCAATTTCGGAATGTATTGCCTTTTGACATTGGCGACAATCAACATCTTCCATTGGTTTCTTGTACGTATAGGGATCATCATCATTCTGGAGATTCTCTTAGACCAATGTATCTCTCGGGTTGTCTACTAACCATCCCACTGCGATGAGGTATGGTAGGTTGTTGATCATATGTTGGTATGGAACTTACAATTGGGCTAGGTTGTGAAACCTGATGTGGAATTGTATCTCCAGAAAGCTCATTCAGGACAATTCTACTTTTAGGCATAAAATTATTCAGATAGTCCTCATCAAGAAATTTAGCATTTTTCAAAACAAATACTTTAAGATCTGAAGAACTATAGAAATAATATATTTTGGTTCCTTTTGGATACCCTACAAATATGCAAGTTTCTGAACGGGACTCCGTCTTTTATGTCTTTCCTTTTAACAAGTGCGAAGGACATCCAAATATCCTCAAATGTTGTAAACTAGGCTTTCGCCAGGTCCATAACTCATGCGGTCCACGACCTAGGCGGAAATGCCATATGTAGGTTTCATCTTTTGATAATTTTTCTCTTTTGTGATTAGGTTTCGTTGATTTTGTATCTAACAAGTGAGAGATATTGCTATGCAAATAGAATAAACCGTTTCCAATGTACCTTTGCAAACAAATTTGTTATTCCTACTAATATTAAAAGATTTATTAAAAGTAACTGAATATCCAAATTTATTTAAACAAGAAACTGAAATTAAATTCCTCTTGAATTGAGGTACATCATAAACGTCTATTAAATCTAAATGCCTATAAGAATCTAAACTAGTTCTAAGATCTCCCACTGAACTAGCAGACACCAATGCTCCATTTCCTAAACGTAAGTTGAATTCATTCTCATTCAGTCTCTTCCTTTTCCGGAACCCCTTTTAGTTAGGCCCAAGTTGCTTTTTCTTCTATTGTTTCTTGACCATCTTACGGGTCTTAACAGTATCAACTTTACTAACTGTATGAATCTCTTAACCCATGCCTATCACAAGGATTTTCTCGGTGCTTTGAACATCTTGCATCAGGCCCTACAAGGTGCATTCCTTATTGTTCAAGGTGTTGTTCAACTTGAACTGATCAAAGGAATCCAACAGTGAGTTGGAAATCCTGTCAATTTTTACCTCACCATTTATATCAGCACCATTAAGTTCAGCAATGTTGAGATGAGTTATGACTTTCATCATGTGATTTTTCACATCCTGTCTAGGTTTCATCCTAAGATTCATGAAAGCAGTCACTGTTTCTCTCTTTATCGTCCTGTACTTCATAGCAAACATCTCTTCAGAGACATCATTATATCGGCAACAATCTTCATTCTTTCATATTGTTGTTGCAACACATTGGAGATGGTGGCCATAATGTAACATTTAGCCATCTCTTCAGAAGACTTCCACTACTAATACTCATCTCTGTACTTCTGAGTAGATTCATTAGTAGGAGTAGGTGGTTTAGGAGTGCACGGAACGAACTTATGCTTTTCAGCTTGCAACAGCAACCCAATTTCCATTTTCCATGTGACATAATTATCATCAGTTAAAGTATTATCCTTTATGATGTTGATTAGGGATGGGATCATGATTTCTTTATAATAACAAAATTTTATAAGTAAATAATCATAATAAAGCACTTTGAATATTTATCATGAATTAAATAAAATAATTCAATCATAAAATTCAACGGTGATCCAACACCCATAAATGTCACGCCTCCTTTGGGAGTTCACACAATTTACTAGTTGGACTAGGTCCCACCTAATTGTTAACGTAACAACCAGCGTTTTCAATTTTAACCTTGCAATTTTATTAACAAGAACTCTTAGGAGGATATTAATAAAGTCACATTGAGTGTGTTACCAAGTTATCGACCTTCAATATATTCCCTTGCGAATATCCTTCCTTTGGGAGCAGATATCGTTTGGGCCAATTGTCTAGTCTATCCTTGTAAGGAAGTATCTTGTTAAATTCCATTCATAAATACCCCTTGGGGGGTTATTACATGAAACATAAAGCTCAACTAAACTTGGAGGCCATAGGTGTTCCAAAACACCTTATCCCACTCAATTGTTTAAGGTGTGTGATTGAATTCCATAGAATGATTTACCAAGTTATCTAGATACCAATTAGATACCTAAACCATTCAATGCATGTTCACACCAAAAGAGAGATATGAGTGGCACTCTTATTCTATATGACAAGTTATCAAACAATGACAAACATTGTAATATTTACGAAACTATAAATAGCTACAATTTTGGTTCATCCTAGAAAAGCAAGTAAATTACATATGTCTTGGAATACAAAATCTCATTTCTTGGAGAACAAGTCTTCATGCGACCATCGTCCATTTGGACACCCCTCGACTGCCTCACATGGGCGTGCGTACCCCTTAGCTACCTCCCAAGGGCATGCGCACTTCACAACCCTATAAAAGGCTGCCATGCGCATCCCATGGCTTTCATAGGGCTGCCATCTGCAGCCCTTGCTACAACAATCGTGGCCGCGTGCTCATTGGCATGAACGTTTGTTTCTATGGCTCGCACAATCCTAAACTTATTCCGGTTGCTCTAAATTCTTCAAACCTTCGAGTCTTCTATACTTGAATGTAGTACAGAAGAATTTAAAATAATAAAATATTGCAGCTTTTTTTTAATTAAAATTGCTGCAGTAATTTTAATACAATAGCAAAATAAAAAAAACTTAGCACTACCAAGAAGGAAATTATGGCGATGATAGACCACTCTTCTTTTTACAATCCCAAAATATATGTGAATACCTAAAGTTTCATCTCTTTCTAAAATATGCATATTAACAATAAAAAGAAATAGATTCAAATACACATACATCAGTTAATCAAGGGTACAACCAGGCTCTGATACCAATTGTAGGGAAAAATTTGTTCAAAAATGCAGAGGAAGCGTAAAATTAGGGTTTGGTATATTTTAAATTTTTTCCCTTTATAGAAAGAATCTTAACCCTAGATTTATTGATGTATATTAAAAGTATCGTATCTTTTTTCTCGTGACGATAGAACTAGCGTCAAAATGAATCTGTAAGATCTTTCAATCCAATCACGAACGTTGATCACCTATGAGTGTGGGCTCCTTTTCTTTTGATTGTATACCTATGGATGGAAACAAACAAAATCTTTTTCTTTGTTAGTCACAATAATCCTCCAAGAGAAAACCCAAGAACGTTCGGTCATTTGTGAGTTATCAATATACTTGATTGAAACTCACATGAACCTTGACTCGATGTTGAAACCTTTTGATGTAAAGGCTACTAGTGCACTAACGAAAACAAAACGTTCCTCTTTTCTCTTCTCCTTGGCCTAACTCAATACACAATATCTAGGACTTGGACGAAGTTTTTTTTTATAACTATAAAAATAAAAACATCTTCTCACACCAAAAATTAGGTCTTGGTTGAAATGTTATATAGGAGTATATATAGGTGGCTGAAAATCCTCCTAGAAAGAGGTACCTCCGTTGTGTGAGATTCGAGGTAAACCATAACGTATAGTAACTACCGGGTACATTGATATGTCTTCTACTAGGTGCCAACAAGATGGAAAATTTTCTTTTGACCCTTTACCAAAATGGTTATTAACAGAAGTTCCTTCTAACTTGAACACTAGTGATTGATTTGGGGTTAGAGTTAGATTTCCTGTTTCGTTTGGGAAATTTTCCATTTTTCAACCAGTTACCAGAATCTGAGAAGAAACATTCTCAGTAATTGTAACGACCATGTATCAAGCAAGAGGAAGGTTTCCCATTTGAAAAAGGGGAGATTTTCAATGGCACGCTCATGTCGAGGTAAAAATCTTGTTTTTCAATCATGTCCCCGTAATTGGTTACTGTTCCTTCCCGCTATTTATACTCGTTTCTATCTTTGTACTCATCACCCTTCTAAACCTTTTTTTTTCAAAATCTTTTTTTTCAAATTTAAATAACCTTACTCTCCTTCATGTCCTCTTCGGCTTTCTTCCTTCAGCCAATAATCAATTCCCTACTGTTACCATGTCTCACTCTGATCATGATAGCGTCGACCATCTCATGGAGGGTAACTCCTCGATCGTTGAGAAAAGATAGCAGTGAAAGCAATGCCCCTTAGATGCAGTGTCGCCGTTCGAGTTGAAACACTACTTTTAAGACTGGTTTTTCAAATAACCCCGGTGCTCCACTGGAGATTATCAACTAGGATTTACGCGAGGAGTCTGGCAAGGTTGGAATTGGCGGAGGTTCGATTGGTGCTGAGTCGATATTGCCTGGTGGGACGCTTGCTCTCCCTTATAACTTTTGTGTCATTCTGGATCCAACTGCTATAGAGGCCACCATTAGACGTTTACGGAGCCAATTCAAGATCCTTGAGAGCATCTCCGTTACCATACTGCACCTGGAGTATGAAATGTACACCCTCACCTCCAACATGCTTCTGATACATGTTACCATGTTTGACAATGGGGTCAAGCTGCCTCTTCATCCGACTGTTCGTAGGGCGCTTCACACTTTATAGCTAGCCCTCCTTCAACTTACACCAGGATTCTGGAGACACCTGGTAGGCTTTCTCGTGCATTGGAAAGAACAGTGTGAGAAGGAAAATATCAACAGAGAGCTGGGACTAGAAGAGCTGAGGTTTATCTTCCAAGTCACCAACATGTCTCCCGGTTCAAAGTGACAATTCTATAACCGGGCTAAAAATAGCTTAAATTTCATCGTCCCCTGTGCTACCAAGAAGGACACTCCGTGGAAGGATGAATAGGTCGTGTTTGGTGGCCACAGGGGAGTTCAGTTCACATCGGTAGTACTGAGTATAAGGTTTCTACCCAATTCAGTGGCAAACCAGTCTAGAAGAACGTCACCCTTTCCGTGGAATCAAGGTCGATTATGGAGGCTATTGTTGGTTAAAACTTTGTCAACTTACAGTACCCTGCTTCTGTTCCCTTCGATGTTTGTAGGGTGGACTACTACCTGCGCATCTCCATTGCCTCCTCAGGTAGGTGTCACTTTCGATTCCTTCTTCGTTATATATGTATATATAAATTTTACTGGTCTTTATTGTTCTTACTTCTTTCTTGCTTCTTGAAGTTTCTACAATTCCTCTACAGGTCCAGCGGGGGCCTTTACCTTCTGATGATTTGTCTTTCTCTCTTCATCCTACTCCTCCGAGATCTCCCACCATTGGAACTACTAGAACCCCTCATCTTTCTACCTTGGCTTGATAGGGTGGTCTTGTTGCTGCCTCGACCATGGTTACAAGGGCACCTCATGCTTCCCCCTTTCGATTTGGTTTTTGGATGGATTTATTTGCATCCAGGTTAGAGAGGGCGATTGGTTAAGATTCCTTTACCTCTACTGTTGCTTTTGTTACCACTATAGGTACTCATTTTACAACTACTATTGCAGACATAACTACTGTTGCTCCTTCTCCTGCTACTGCTACTGCTGCTATTATTGGTCCTCCTCCCCCACCGGTTACTATTCCTACTAGAATGAGAGGAAGTGTTAACCCCGTTATGGCTACCATTACAGGGGTCTCTTGTGATCAGTCCTGATCCAGGCCAAGGATTACTGGCCATGATAAAGTCCTGGATCATTTATTCTCTCCTGCCCTAGTAGAGGACTGGGGTCGATGACTACCCTACCGGTGGACGTGTTGATGACCAAGGTTTAGCCCTCATAGCAAAGGTAAAGTGTCATGCTCCTTGCTAACACAAGTACGTGCTTTTGATGTCTAGGTGTTAACTAAAACATCTGTTGTAACTTTGTAGTCCTTTAGATATAACGTGGACATGAGCCATCAAGTTGCCTCTCTTAAGGGATATGCTGAAGCTATAGAGGCAGGACTCGACGGAGCATGAATGGAGCTCACTCAATCAAAGGTAGCCATTGAGGGGCTGAGCAAATCCCTTGACAAGGTAGAATGGTCTCTTGAAGAAACCAAATGTAGCTCAGAGTGAAACAATCGCTCATTCAACACAGAAACACTAAGGCCTGAGCATTGGGCCTTAGAAAGAAACAATGCAAGAACAGACGTCAGGGCACTGAAAGAAGAAAACCAAAACCTGTGGGCCAAGGTAGCAAGCCTGAAATCTGAGGCAGACACCTTATTTGGTGATAGTTATTTCTATACTGCCTTTCAGGTCTTTAAAGCCTTGCTTCCTCCACTTGACTTGTTCATCATAGAGAACTGGGATAAGCAAGGGATCATAAAGAAGGCTAGAAAAATGGAAACAACCACAATAGAAGAAGTTGGCACCTCCCGGGTTGTTGGGGTTAATGAAGGTTTAGACGATGATAAAGATCAGCCTATCTCTTCCCTTTTGTTAGGAATGGGAATCACCGGTGTAGAGTCTTCCTTAAAGTACCCAGCCGAAGCTGCACCCTAGGTTCAGTAGAGAATCCTAATCTTGTTTGATACTTCAACCAACCTAATGAAACAGTAGAGGATCAACATACTTCTATAGAGGTGGGGGCTATCCAAGTTTCTTTCATGAAGGTAACTGAGCAAGCTGGAGTTGAGACTGCATTTTAGGATGTCATGGTATGGGTTTAATCTGGTCCAGCTTAGGTTAAAGTTCTAATTGAGGTATCACGTCTAATGGTGGAAGAGCAGGTTGTTGATGAATCCGTGTGGGGGGTTGAAGAGTTGGTACTAGGAGATGGAGTAGGAGAAGGAGGCCACTAGGAAGGAGTCAATGCGTGATCCAGCCATCTGATTCATTTTCTATATTGACCAAAAGTGAGGGTGGGCTCCCTGCTTGATCAAGAGAATAGAAGAATAAATCATGTTACTTTTTCTATTACATATATATATATATATATATATATATATATATTAGGATGTAGCCCGACATAGAGGGATGGGCTTCTTGCACCGAATGAATGGAAGTAGTCTTCTCTTTTCCCTTTTTACTTGTATCTAGTTGATCTCGAATTTGGTTGAACCTATCTTGCTTCATCTCCTTATTTGATCCGGAATCTAGTCTCTCATGTATACCCAATTTATACAAAATCTGGTAGTACAAGAAAATATTAAAAAAATCGCTAAGTGTAGAAAATAATAATAGACCAGGCAACCAGTCCCTGCACTTAGTCAACTTTTAATCCTGTGAATTCTAATATGTAGGGCTCTATATTTGAGTAGCCTTCTGGTTCCTTCAGGATGCTTCACCTGTAGCCTGGACCATCCCCATATCACGACTTAGGCGAAATGACGTGTAGCAAGTGTTGGGGTACCAGGAACATCCCTTGGTCATGGTACCTTGGTACTCAGATGATAACTTGATTGAGGTGTACATCATCATGACTTCAAGTCACCAGAGCCTTACCAAGGCACTTGGTCTAGGTGGTTCTTAAGGGACCTTTTACCGCACTAATTTTCTTTCGGGGAGAATCGAGGTACCTGGCATTCCTATTTTTAGGAATTTTGTTATTTAGGCAAAAAAATTGGTTGAACTAGTCTAGGTATCCTCCTCATTGTACTAGGAAGGTATCGTACCACGGTGATCTTGATCTAGCGGGCAACTATACACTTACATTTTGATCCTTCTTGGGGGTGGTAGCGCATCCAAGGCATCAAGAATGCCATTTTGGCTATCCTGGTCTTGTGATTTGGCTGGCAATTATGCATTTACACTCAGACCCTTCTTCGGGGGGAACCCCACCAAGAGCATTAGAAGTGCTATCTAGCTATCCTGGTTTCGAGATCTGGCTGGCAACCATGCACTTACACTCATACCCTTCTCGGTGGGATGTGGTACCCCGACCAAGGCATCGGGGTAACCGTATGGCTTTCCCGATTCATGGTGATTGCACTGAAATACCATTTGTCGAAAACATACACAAAATGGAGATAGAGAATAAAAATGGAGACTTTATTGAATTGGCAATACAAAGCTCTTATGCAATACTAACACTGATACTAATTCTGGGAGTCCCTTATCTACAGGTAGAACCTTTTGAGGTGATATGCCTTCCATGTATGGTCGAGAGGACAACCATTCATGTCTTCTAGCTTGTACGCTCCGTTTTGGACTACTACCTTTACTAGGTAGGGGCCTTCCCTATTCGGGGCCAGCAGCCCCGTTTGACTGGGTCCTGGTAATTTGAGTTACTTTTCGGAGCACTAAATCCCTTTCCTTGAAACTATAGGCTTTAACCATTTTGTTGAAGTACCTCATGATCCGGCTCTGGTAGATCGCCATGTTTTCCGCTACCCTTTCTTGTTTTTCCTTCAGCAGGTCTAACTTGACCCATAACTTGACTTCGGTCTTTATGTGCGGAAAAAACGGTTCAAAACGCAACGGAAGGGTGATAAAACGAAAATTAGGGTTTACGTATAATAAAAATTTTCCCTTTTAATAGCAAGAACCTTAACCCTAGATTAATTGATGTATATATAAAGTATCGTACCTTTTTTTTTCGTGACGATTGAACTAGCGTCGAATTGAATCCTCAAGATTTTCCAATCCAATCACGAACGCGAATCACCTAAGAGTGTCGGCTCTCCTTCTTTAAATTGTATACCTGATGATGGAAACAAACAAAATCTTCTTCTTTAGTAGTTACAATAATCCTCCAAGAGAAAAACCAAGAACGTTCGGTCACTTTTGAATTATCAATCAGTTTGATTGAAACTCGCGTGAACCTTGATTCGAAGTTGTACACAAAACCCTTTTGATGCAAAGGATACTAGTGTACTATCGAAAACAAAAACGTTCCCTCTTTTCTTTATGCTTGGCCGAATTCTTCACACAATGAGTTGGACGAACTTTTTTTTATAACAATAAAAAAACAAATAGAAAACAACTTCTCACACCAAAAAACTCATGCTTGGTCGAAATTTACAAGTATATATATAGGAGCCAAATTGTCACCCAAGAAGGATTTACTTGGTGGGCAAAAATCATTTCCTTAGGTGGATTTACTTGGTGGTTAAGAATTCTTTTCTAAAAAGAATTCTATCCTACACCAAGACTTCTAATCCAACTCAATAGTATATTTGTAACCATATTAAAGACTTTGTAATTTGATTAGATAAATAATTTCTTTTATTTATCTACTTATCAAATAGTCGTTAATATCAATTATACTACCAACAATAGTATAATGTTAGGAGACCATCTCATAATAAAAAAATATTTTGACTTTTAATTAAATAATTAATTAATCATCAAATTAATTAATTTCCATTTAATTAAATAATAAAATAATATAATATAATTAAGCTATTATAAACAGCCTTGCTGTCCAAACCATATATATGGGCCAATATATTATTTTAATTATTTTATTATATCCATTTGACCTTTATAAAAATTCCACATGTGAACTAGACACATTCTTACAAAAAGAAACAAGTCCACATGCCTCAATACAAATCTAGATGGACCCTTAAATTGGTCCGATAGAATATATCAAGTGATCCATGTAAGTTCATGTGGATTGGAGATCTTGGCGGGCTATCTAAATTTAAACTCCAATAGACATAACCCAATCACAATCAACAAATGATTCACTTAGGTTCGATCTAATTAATTTTTGTTCATTCCACTAAAAAAATAAAATTGAACTCTTAAATAAAAATAGAATAAGTTGATGTTTACTCATTCATACCCTAGACAACCTTATTGGAGAAAATGTATCCTCGTGAAGAATACCAGTAATCGCCAAGAGCTCATAGACCGCCTATAGCTCTCCAAGTTACCATATTTACTCATACGACCACATTTTGAACATGGATATTTTGACTTGTCTAGAAGCCATGTTTCAATAGACACTATTGAAAACTTAACGTTAAGATTTAATATCCAATACCTCAAAACATCCATATGATGATATTTTACTCTCATTTAATAAATGGAGCCACGATGTCCATATCTATAAATGAAGTCCTCTATCGATTAACAAATGAATACCACCAAACTATCGATGATAGACTATGTTATATAATCGTACTCATTGATAGCTTAAATGATAACACTTGCAACCATAAGTCCATCATTTATCTCAGGATTTAGATAGACTCTCCAATTGTCTTCTAATGAAATACTTTATATGAAAACTTTTATCCATTGACGGTTCTAGATAAAGTATTTCATTTTGATCCTATTCAACGCACCCATTGCACTAGATTCTTTTGCCCAAAGACACTACACTTTGATGATTTTAGACTCATCAAAACACATTTGATCACACTCAAATGCTAGCAAAAGAATCTACAATTTTGATAAGATAAAGTCGCCCAACCTTTTATCTTATTTTGTGAATATTATTCAAGACTAACTAAAGAATTGTGTCTACGTCATACATATCTAGATGTATGAACAATTCTTCTTTTCTCATAGTCTTTTGACCTTATGATTATTTACTTTTGACAATTATAATAATGAAACTATAAATGCTATAAAATTTGTTAAAATAAAAATCACTTTATTAATATGAAAAGATTGTCAAATACATTACTATACTCTTGCTTTCGAGCATAATCCTAACACTTTCTTACTCGAAATGTTGAACCCTGAACGAGGTTAGCTTGTGCTTAATCGGTAGGATGGTCTCTACCTTAAAAGCCAAGGAGTAAGGAGTTCCCTTGGTCGGAATTTTTTTTAGTGGTATGGTATACCTAGAGTATATAGATGAGCACCTCAATCCATTCACCCATCTTCTGATGCAACTTCTTCTTCATGAGCTTCTTGATTGACTTATTGGTAGCCTCTACCAATCCATTGGTTGAGGGGTGAGCTACAGATGCAAAGTAGAGGTCAATCTATAGGTCTTCATAGAAATCCTTGAACCACACTTTATCAAATTGCTTGCCAAGGTCAGTAATAATGGCCATCAGGGCACCGAATCTACAAACAACATTTTTCTTAATAAAGTTGGTGGTGTTTTCCTCTGTTATCTTAGTGAGTGGTCCCGCTTCTACCCATCGAGTGAAGTAGTCGATCTCATCTATAGCATGCTTGGCCTAACATGAGTAGTAGGGAGCGGTCCGATCAAATCAATCCCCCAAATGGCAAAGGGATAGGGTGAGCTGATTGAGGAGAGACATTCTGGAGCCAAATGGTTAAGATTAGATGTCCTCTGGCATGGTCCACATGATTGTATGAACAACCTTACGTCATGGTGTATGGTTGGCTAGTAATAACCCATACGGAGCACTTGGTAGGCTAGTGCTTCTCCTACGGTATTGTTACAACATTCCCCCGAATGAACCTTTTTGAGTGCCCACTTTGCATCATCATGATGTAAGCATAGGGGAAGAGACATTCCTCGACAGTAAAGGTGTCCATCAACTAGGCAATAGTGGATTGAGGTTCTTTTAAGCTTTCGAGCTTGCAAGCTTAATCTGGGTTCTCCAGGAGCTTTCCTTCATAGAGGTAAGCGACTATCGGGTCCATAAAGCAGAAGTGATGATCACCCGGGCTTACTTCTTGGCCTGCTGCTATACTGGATTGGGAGATTTTCTTGAGAGGTACACATTTGGGTAGCAATTAGCAGCTATCTTGGCTAAGATGTGAGGTCGATGATTCTCTTTACGAGGGATCTGTTCTACCTTGAACCCCTTAAACCGGGCCATAAGCTGGCAGACCAATCTGAGGTAAGCTATCATATTGTTGCCCTTTACCTAGTAAATTCTAGTAACCTTGTTGACGATGAGCTGGGAATAAATCTTCTCATGGGGGCAGTTAGCCCCCAGTTAAACAGCTGCTCTCATTTCAGCTAGGAGGACCTCATATTCTGCGTTGTTGTTGGTGGCCTTAAACTCAAACCTGAAGCAATAACAACATTCCATTTTTTCTAGATCAATAGGATGATTCCCACTCCACTGTCTGCTTGACTAGATGCTCCATCAGTATAGAGGATCCAAGCCTCCTGGTTAGTTGGCAAGTCCCCGAGCTCTTGACTTTTTTCTGAAGGATTGAGTTTGAGTTTACGGTGGTACCAAGAGCAGGAAAGGCTGAGAAATCGGCCACAAAATCTGGTAGCGCTTGGGCCTTAATGGTAGTCATTGCCTTGTACCTAAGGTCGAACTAAGTGAGTTCGAGAGCCTAAAGTACCAACATCCCGGATATGTCAGGGCACTGTAAAAATTGGTGGAGAGGTTGATCGGTTACCACCACGATCGTATAAGCCTAAAAATAAGGTTAGAGCTTCCTTACCGAAGTCAGCATGGTTAAAGCGAGCTTCTCTAAGGGAGAATAATTCTTCTCTTGTTTGGTCAAGGTGTGGCTCACTGACAAGTTACCATTTTGTATTTGTAAAATAGCTTGTCAAACAAAATTTATAAAACCGATTGGCACTCAAATTGAAAACAATATAGTAGCAAGTAATGGTATTGTCCATAGAGATCGTGTTATGCTTAAATGATCAAATTTACTCTAATCTAATATTCAATGAAAAGTAAAATGAAATAGTTGTTAAGTGAAATTAACTACGTGCAACTAAGCCTAGCTACTCTAATTACAAGTTAGTGATGAAAGATATAAATGTGATGGTATGGGGAATGATGCAATCACAATATAAATTGTGGGAATCCATTATTTCAATGTTATACAATTGATTAATGAAGGTCAGTTTATCTAATAGAGTGGTTTGGAGTCAACGATGCTCACTCACGGCTACTAAAAACTACTAGGCCAGATTTGGAGACTGGAAGACTCTATCAACATTAACTCTCTGTTGCTCAACTACAAGGTCGGCTTACAAGGTCGGCTTGAGACTTAAACAAATTCTATGGTAAGGAGTGGCTTAGAAAGGCATATTCACAATCCAATCTCTGCCATTGAGACCCAAATGTGTAGGAAAGGCATATTCACTACACATCCAATTCATTCAACTTAGCTAGTTTAGGCTCCTAGAAGTGATTATCTACTTGGCTTGAGAGGGCATATCTACTCAATCCAAATAGATGTGTATATCAATATTAAAAACTCAAAAGATTTTGATAATCAAAGTGATTAAGAGTGGGCATATCTACTTAGTTCTAGGATAATCAAATAAATATTAGTCCAATGAATGATAATCACTAATAAAATCATACAAATATAACTGTTAACCCACAATCAATGTGTTCTTACATCATCCCCAAATGGGTGTAACTACTCATGTTGTAAGTTCCTCAGTTTTTAATTGGCTCATTTCGTTGACAACCATATTTGGGGATTAATGTGTAAGGGTAGTTTAGGCCATCAATGCTCAAGACCCAGCTCAAGCTTCAGAAGGTATATCACTTGCTTAACCTTTTCTGAAGAGTTTTTAGTGCAAACACACACTCTCATGCATGTCTTTGATAAACTTGCATGAATGCTTAATTGCCTTAATTGTGTGCCTCTTTGCCATAAATCTTGCTTGGGTGTTTATTACATTTAGTTTGCCCTTAAAAGAGTTTTTTCCCCTTGACCGCGGCCGAGACCGCTCCCAGTGAATTGCCTCCACCGCGGTATGCAAAACGGTGTTCTCCAGGTGTTGCACGTTGCTGCTACCGCGGCCTATACATGTTGTTGCTACCGCGGCCTGTGCACGTTGTTGCTACCGTGGCCTGTGCACGTTGTTTCTACCGTGGCCAGTGCACGTTGCTGCTACCGCGGCCTGTGCACATTGCTGCTACCGCGGCCTGTGCACGTTGCATGCACAGCGGTCTCCCAAGTAGAGTTTTCCAGTGATGTACTGCTTGCTCTAACACGGTCTAGACATTGCCTGTACAGCCTTCCAGACAGCAGAGATTCACAAGAGATGCACCGCTGGCTCTACGGCGATCTGGACACTTGCCTAGGCCTCGGTATGCACAGTGATCATGACTGGAATCAGTTACCCTTTGTCCAAAACGATGTCGTTTCATGTAGAGCTTCTTTATATATGTTTTCTTCTTCTTCAATTGCCTTCTTAGAGCTCAAAAAACATATTTTGCTAGAGAGAGAGAACCTCCCCTAGTGAGAGAAAGCACCAAGCTTATTTCTTTGACTCTCTAGGGTCAAGGTACTCAGGTACCGGTTGGGCGGCATGTGGAGGCATAAGAACTTCATCTTGTTTCAATAATGATGTGAAGGTACTTCGGTTTTGTGAGATTTAAGGTAAACCATAGCGTCTAGTACCTACTGGGTATATGAAGATGTCTCCTACCAGGTGCCAGCTAGGTGGAAAATTTCCCTTTAATCCCTTACCAAAAACGGCTATTAACACTTTTATCCACTAACGATCTAGATAAAGTATTTCACTGTGATCCTATTCAATGCACCTAGTGCACTAGAATCTTTTGCCCAAAGACACTAGACTTTGATGATTTTAGACTCATCATAACACATTTGATCCCACTCAAATTCTATCAAAAGAATCTACAAGTTTAACAATGTAAAGGCGCCCAACCTTTATCTTAGGTTGTGAATATTGTTCAGGACTAACAAAAAAATTGTGTCGACCTCGTACATATCCAAATGTATGAACAATTATTCATTTCTAATTGTCTTTTGACCTTATAATTTTTTCCTTTTGACAATTATAATAATTAAACCTTAAATGCTATAAAATTTGTTAAACTATAAATCATTTTATTAATATGAAAAGATTGTCAAATACATTATTACAGTCTTGCTATTGAGCATAATCCTAACAATTGCTCACGTTGATTGCATCATGTTTCTGTTTGAATTTGAATATGAATAAATGGTGAATTTGTTGACCTATTTGGTCTCATTATGGTGTTTTAATGGCAAAGGGGCCAAACCTTTAATCCCGCTCTACTTGGAGGAATTTAGTGATTTCCCAGTGGCATTATACCTTGATATAACGGTTCGCTGGCATGGCACTTGTTCTACCTTGCTAGTGATTACTTGGTAGTGTTCTTCTTGCAAGACAGGCGGGATGAATACCCTAAAAGAGTCATGAACTGGTGTCGAGGTGCTCAGGTACCGATAGATATCCTGGTACCTTGGTACTAGGTAGCAAGTACTGTGATACCGGCTCTGCCTGATTTCTAGTAGTCTTGTGGAAGTGGTGCTAGCCCAGGTAGTGGCATCAGGGTTCCTATGTTGTGTGGAAATCGGTCCTGATACTATCCTACCAGATAAGTTATATCAGGTACTAGGTAGGTGGAAAGCTTATCTTCCTTCGCCAAAAATAGCTATTAACACTTACAATTGCTCATAAAGCCAAAGTACCAATCATAGCATGTTTAAGGTGGTGTATGGTGAGAATCCTATCAGCCCTTTGGATTTGGTTCCCATTGGCTCTAACGAAGTTTTCAGTGGTGATGCTAAAGCTAGAGTTGGTGAGATCTAGAAGTTGCTTGCTCAAGTTCGAGAGAAGATTGTAAAGTAGAATGAGAAGTATAAGAAAACTAAGAACAAGCGCTGCAAGCAAGTTAAGTTCTAGGAAGAAGATTTGGTGTGGATTCATCTTAGTAAGGATTGTTTCCCAAATGGGAATTATCGTAAGATGAAACCTAGAGCTAATGGTCCTTTCAAAGTGCTTCAACACATTGGAGAGAAAGCATATAAAATCGAGCTACCAGATTCTTTCGGTGTGTCACTAACTTTCAACGTAGTTGATTTGTCTTCTTATTATTATGATGCTAGCATTCCAGACTTAAGGTCAAGTCTTTTCCAACTTAGAGAGATTGACAAAGGAGTGTCCTATTACATGATTGACATAGAAGTGTCCCATTACAGGACTCACGATCAAGGTACAAAAGGGTTCCAAATTCTTACTTTAATTTGTTAAACATTAGGTCATGTTTGAAGGGAAATTTAAAGAATTCATAACTTTTGATTCGGAAATAATTAGTTGACGTACCCTATGCCATTGGAAATATCAGGCTCTTAACTATAACTTCCACTCATGAATTGCATCGTTTGAGGTTTCCTAGAAGGTATTATCATTGTTTTTACTTTAAAGGTTAAGTATTCAACAATTGCATATTTGAAGAGTTTAACTTTAACGTCTTTAATTTCTCAAGTTTCCAATGTATTGAATTACGTTGTTATCATTTATTTTCATCTCATTTATATGCATGAAGGGTTGTTCCATGTTTAGGCTTTATAATGAGCTTGTATCCTTGTTCAATGAAGTCAATCACTAATATGTTTTAGAATACTATATTTATTGACATTTTATCTTCCAACTTTGTATCTTTTTGGTGGATTTCCATTGAGCAGTGAGTTTTTCATTGGTTCTGTATCCTTGACTGGTAGAGAGGGTGGTGTTTCTGTATCCTTTTATATTATTCTTGGTGGTGATCCATTTCTGCTAGTTTACTAGGGGTGGTATCTGTATCCCTTGGAAAATTAGTTAATCTATTTTTATTTGTTCTTGTGTTAGACGAACTAGTTTTTGTGTTTCCCTTGTGTGTGGGATATCTGTAGGTGTGTGTTATGTCGATGGATAATGTTTAAGGCTGTTTGGCACCAGAATTTATAATATAGAACGAATGGTCCCATTTCAAGACTCAAGACGATGTAATCTTTGCTACTATAGAACAAAATGCTTCCTCAATAGGAACCTTATTATAAGAAGGAGGAAGAGAGAATTATGCCTCCCCCTTCCTACAAATTATTGGGATTATGCTCAATAGCAAGAGTATAATAATGTATTTGAAAATCTTTTCATATTAATAAAGTGATTTCTAGTTTAACAAATCTTATAGCATTTATAGTTTAATTATTATAATTGTCAAAAGTAAATAATTTTAAGGTCAAAAGACTATGAGGAAAGAAGAATTGTTCATACATCTAGATATGTAGGAGGTAGACACAATTCTTTAGTTAGTCTTGAATAATATTCACAACTTAAGATAAAGGTTGGGTGCCTTTATCTTCTCAAAGTTGTAGATTCTTTTGCTTGCATTTGAGTGGGATCAAATGTGTTATGATGAGTCTAAAATCATCAAAGGGTGGTGTCTTTGGTCAAAATAATCTAGTGACTGGGTGCATTGAATTGGATCACAGTGAAATACTTTATCTAGAACCGTCAATGGATAAAAGTTTTCACTTGAAGACAATCGGAGAGTCTATCTCAATCCTGAGATAAATGATGCAGTTATGGTTGCAAGTGTTATCATTTGAGCTATCAATGAGTACGATTATATAGCACAGTCTAACCTCAATAGTTTGGTAGTATTCATTTGTTAATCGATAGAGGACTTCATTTATAGATATGGACATCGTGGCTCCATTTATTAAATGAGAGTAAAATATCATCATATGGATGTTTTGAGGTATTGGATAGTAAATCTTAACATTAAGTTTTCAATAGTGTCTATTGAAACATGACTTCTGGACAAGTCAAAATATCCAAGTTCAAAATATGATCATATGAGTAAATATGGTAACTTGGAGAGCTATAGGCGGTCTATGAGCTCTTGGCGATTACTGATATTCTTCATGAGGATACACTTTCTCCATTAAGTTTGTCTAGGGTATGAATGAGGAATTTTAACTTATTCTATCTTTATTTAAGAGTCTAATTTTAGTTCTTTTATGGAATGAACAAAAATTAAAAGATCGGATTTAAGTGAATCATTTGTTGATTGTGCTTGGGTTGTATCTATTGGAGCTTAAATTTAAATAGCCCGCCAAGATCCCCAATCCACACGAACTTGCATGGATCACTTGATATATTCTACCGGACCAATTTAGGGGTCTATCTAGAATTGTATTAAGGGATGTGGACTTGTTTCTTTTTGTAAGAATGGGCCTATTTCACGTGGACTTTTATTAAAGTCCAATGGATATAATAAAATAAGAAAATAATATATTTGCCAATATAATGTGTTGGGCGGCAAGACTATATAAAATAGCTTAATATATTGTTTTTTAATTTATTATTTAATTAAATGGAAATTAATTAATTTAGTAATCAATTAAATGTTTAATAAAAAATCAAAAGCTTTTTCTAGTAGGAGAAGGTCTCCTAATATTATACTATTGTTGGTAGTATAATTAATATTCAAGATTATAATTGATAAGTAGATGAATAAAAAGAATTATTTATCTAGTCAAATTAGGAAATCTTTAATATGGTTACAAATACACTGTTGAGTTGGATTAGGAGTCTTGGTGTAGGAAAGAATTCTTTTTGAAAAAGGATTATTGGTCACCAAGTAAATCCACCTAAGGATAGGATCCTTACCCACCAAGTAAATCCTTCTTAGAAAATGATTCGTGATCCTATATATATCTCTCAAATTCGGCCAGCCCTATTAATTCTAAGAAGGAATTTCGGCCAACCGTAGTTCTATATAAAAGAAAATTCAGCCAACCTAAGAATTTTTTGAGAGAATTCGACTACCATAGAATTTTGAGAGAGAAAATTTGTTTTTGCTCTAGAACAAAATTCGTTCAACTTATAGAAATAGTGTGAGATTCGACAAAGAAAAAAAGAAAGAAAATACGTTTAGTTTTCGATAGTATACTAGTTGCCTTTACATTAAAAGGTTTTGTGTACAACATCGAATCAAGGTTCACGCAAGTTTCAATCAGATTGATTGATAATTCACAAGTAACCTAACGTTCTTTGTTTTCTTCTTGGAGGATTATTGTGACTAACAAAGAAGAAGATTTTGTTTGTTTCCATCCTCAGCTATATAATTAAAGAAAGAGAGCCTACACTCCTAGGTGATTCACGTTTGTTATTGGATTGGAAGAACTTGCGAATTCAATTTGGCGCTTGTTCAATCGTCAAGAGAAAAAGGTACGATACTTTTTTATATAAATCAATTAGTCTAGTGTTAAGGTTCTTGTTTATAAAAAGGGAAAAAAAATTATACCAAACCCTAATTTTAATTTTATTCACACTTCCGTTGAGAGATTTTCCCAACAAAAATACTGTCACTCATTAAAAAAGTCTTGCTTTATTTATTAACAAAGTAAGGAAATGTCCTACTGATATAGTGTATTGTGTGTGGTGTCCGTACCCGATCATGACTAGTACTAGCACTCGTTGGGACCTGGTCCCATCTAGTATTTGACGTAGCTCGACCCATATAAATTCAGAGATTGTGTCACCTATCCCGGTACCCTTATTTGATATAATTGTGACCTTGCTACCCAGAACCATGCAAGGGCGCCTTCGATCGTGAAGCATCACCCCGTCCAGTCTAAGTGTTGCTTAGGAAGTCCCTAACCAATTTTCTAGAAAACGATTATTTTACCTGATGGGTAGAGGTAGAGTCCCTCTCCTAGATTATTAAGGCAAATACCATAAGTTTCATCAAGATATATATTGTCTGCCAGTTTGGAACTCCCACAACCATAATCACCAATCTGGGAAATCAATTTGATAATGCCTAATTCAAAGATTTTTATAAAGACTTGGGTATTGAGCTTCACTTTCCATTAGTAACACACCCTTATCCCCAAAGGGTTGGTAGAAGTAACTAACAAGATCATCACAAATTTCCTAAAGAAAAAGCTCCAACAAAGGAAGGAAAAATGGGTAGAAAAGTTCCCTAATGTGTTAAGGGCGTATCGAGCCACGATGATGACTACTTTAAGAGAAAACCCTTACTCACTGGCTTTCGGAGTAGAAGCGGTTCTAAAAATTGAACATAAGCGGAAATCCTTTAGAGTTTAGCACTTTGAACTAGAAAGCAACCAGACCAAGCTAAGAGCCGGCTTAGACCTCTTAGAAGAGAATCAAGGCAGAGTTACGGAGCAGGTGGTAGTCTACCAAAACAGGATTCCTCAGTACTTTAAGAAATGGGGTAGGACCCAAAACGTTAGAGAATGGGTTTTATTCCTCAAGAAGGTTACCTAGAGTACCCGATAATTGTCTGATGGGGTACTAAATCCGAATTAGGAAGGACCCTACTTAATAAAGATAGTAGTCCGTAACGGGATATACAAGCTGGAAGACATGGAAGGTTGCTCCATTGACCATACCTAGAATATGGATCACTACAAAAGGTTCTACCCATGAAGTCTACGGAAGTGGGTTCTGCATTGACCAGTATCACCTTGAGTTGTGAGTTGTATCGCCTTAAGTTTATATCGCCTTTGGTGTCAATCGCCTTGAGTTTGAATCGCCTTTATATCGCCTAAAATAGGAATAATTTTTTTTTCATCTCTAACAAGTTTCACCTATTATCTTCTTGTTAATACTTTCGCCTATGATCGCCTAGAAACCTGGAGAGCCACATGGCACTACTGATGCCCTGAACGGAACCCAATCTATCCAGTAAGGGTCTGGTGAACAAGTGGCCTTAGTTGCCTACCAGATCAAGGGTCTGCATTTGCAGCCCTAGTTGGCCAACACATTCTCAAGATCAAGAAAGCCTATATGTCCCTCATGAATCCTTGGACGGAACCCAATCTCTCTAAGAGGGACTTGGTGCTAAAGTGGCCTTTGTTGCCTACAAGGATCGATTCGCTTAAAAACCAAGACTCCCAGTGAAAAAATGTTTGGTACCCTAATTCGCCTCTATAAACGACCTGTTGCTAAAGTGGATTTAGTTGCCAACCAGGGCCAGTTCATCTGAAGACTGGGACTTCTAGTGCAAGAAAGCCAGGTACATTGATTCGCCTTCATGAAGGACTGTTGGGGTTTATGCACTAACGTTTGTAATTTAAAAATGTGAATGAAACATTAATAAAAGAAGTTGTTAACCAAAAAATCTTTGGGTAGATTTCTGATCAACACCCTTAAACTGCAACCTGGGAGATCGTAGTAGGATTGGTACCTCTAGGTATCAAGGTTTTGTATAAGCAAAAATTGAAGTGCAGTTGGTAGAAGAAAAACAAACACTAGGGATTCTTTTAATGATGGTACAATTTTTCCTAATAAAATGTAGGTTGGATTTTCACTCCCTCCCTTTCTCTCTCTCTACATAGTAGGTGATGGAGAACTCGTTCAAGTCAATAAGTGGAAATTTCATAAGGGGCGATGATGTTCCAACCCTCTTACTCACATTTTTCTCTCGATTTATTGATCCTTTTCTTTGACATTTTTTCTCATATTTAATGTTTCCAACTCATCCAGTTAATTCTTGAAAATCTAGTCAATTAATCTGCAGCAATCTAAAACCCTGATTTGGCATTTGAAAATTCCTAGAAAGTATGTGTCTATAACCTAGAGGAGGGGGGGGGGGGGGGGGGGTAAATAGGTTTTAATTCGATAGATTACCAATTTTGCGAATTAATCAATATTAATAATTCTACCTCATTCTACTAAGTGTTCAAATTAAAGACAACAAACATAAAACAATAACAACACACAATATATATGTGGAAACCCTCCAAATGGGAAAAACCATGGGCTGATATGTGCGCCACACACGATCCTCAAAATTCACTATTGAGAGAAAGTTTACAACCTAGGTTGACCTTCTGTCTAACCCTCCAGTTACTAACCCTTTCACTCTACCCAACGGGCCTTAATAGTGATGTTGGATCACCAACCTTGTGCACTAATCACATAGCCACAAGCTTAATCAACAATGAAGAGAAAATGGCAACCTAATTGAATATGCAAGAATATTCAATATGCAAAAATTCTAGGTCAAGACATTCATGCTTATCTAGGATTAATAATGACAATTAAAGCAAATCCTAGATATCAATTTTCTAAATGCAAAGGCAAGAAGAATTAGCTAGAACGGTAAAACCGTCCTAAATTCTAGCTATCAAAAATTAATGCATCTCAACCAACAATCAATACACAAGCATTTCATAAAAGCAATTAAACATTCAAGCAAGCATTTAATATGCAATAAAGACTAAAACCCAAGGTATACATGTCTTAGTAATAAAACTATAGAATCTAGAACATGTAGAAGTTACCTTGTTAAGAAAAAAATGATGCTCCATGCTTAAATGATCCTAGAATGAAGTTAGATGATCATGAGATGAAGTTGGGTTGAGTAAAGATGAGTGTTTGGGAGTCCCTCTCTCTCTAGAAAAACTAGGTCACACAACAATGGCTTTTTCGACTCTTAAGAACAAAGAGAAGAGAAGAGAACATATATATATGGTGCCCTACACAAAATGGCATCGTTTTGGGTGAAAGGCAACCAAATCCCGTCAGGACCGCTAGTTGTACGGTGGTCCAGGTAAGTGTCCAGACCGCGGATTACAGAGCGGTGTATTGCCTGGACAATGCCGCTCTGTAGACCGCTGTGAATGCAATTTGCACAGACCATGGTCTGGACTGCATGCAACGCCTGTGAAACTCAG
This sequence comes from Dipteronia dyeriana, assembly GCA_032871835.1. Taxonomy (NCBI): domain Eukaryota; kingdom Viridiplantae; phylum Streptophyta; class Magnoliopsida; order Sapindales; family Sapindaceae; genus Dipteronia; species Dipteronia dyeriana. Next base: position 26,009,107 of record CM065296.1, read on the forward strand.
CTTGGGAGACCCCGGCCTATGCAAAAAGCACAAACCGCGGTAGCCATAACGTGCAGCCTCTGGTAAACACCGCTGTACAGGCCGCGGTGTTTGTACTGCATAGATAGCGGTCTGATCAGTGGAATAGAAGAAAATATCCTCTTTTTAAGGCACAAACATACATTCAACACTCAAGCAAGAATTAAGACATAGAGGCACACAAGATGGAAAATAAGCATGTATGCAAGATAATTAAAATAAAATGCATGAGTGTGTGTGTGCACTACTACCTCTTCAATGAAAGTTAAGCTGGTGTTTTTACCTTCGATGCTTGAGCTTGGTTACGAACAATGATGCACTAAACTACCCTTACATATTGATCCCTAAATATTGTTGTCAACAAAATAAGCCAATCAAACACTGAGGAACTTACAATCTCCCCCTTTGGCTATTTCGTGACAAAACCACTCACTCACAAAGAATCCTCACAACAAAAAGAAACAACAAGTGGTCAACAAAAACATTCTATATTACCAAAGATACCTAAAGCTAAATCTTTAAATCTTTCATCTCTTGTAGAATGATCATCCCTATAAAACAAAGAACTACACTTTCCAAGACAAGTGTATGAGAGGGATCAAGATAAATAAAAACAAGCACAATTTGCATGAATTAGAAACAAGTAACATGCACTCAACAATGCACATAGCAACATGAATTAGAAACAAGTAACATACAATCAACAATGCACATAGCAAAAGCTCCCCCTAAATAGGTCAACTCCCTCTCAATAGGTCAATCTCCCTTTAAATCATGCCAACATCAACTACCCCTAAATCCAATACTACTCCCTCTTTTTGTCACAAGATAGGCAAAGGAGTATTCCCCAATCGGGATGCTTTAGCAAAGAGAGATATTTACAACGTAAATGCATAATTATATACAACAACTTTATGGACTTTAATTAAGAGAGAGAGAGAAGTTCAAAGAAGTTTTATTTATTGGAACATGTGTGAAAAGATTGCCTTGAATGAAATACATGCAACATCAACTTCCAAAAGCATGGTATTTGGCAAAGGAAAATAGCACATGAGGTTCCAAGAGAAGTCAAACCAATTTGCACCAAATTGTTAAGGAACGCAAGATATAGTTTAACAAGGGATAAGAGCAACTATTAAGCTTTACAAGTTAAACAAGACATGAGCGACTATTGTGCCCTTTTTGATTTTTTCGAGTGAAATGCCCGTATGATAGTAGCCTTGTTTAACAAGTAAGGAGAGAGAGACTATTGGATTGTGAAATCCTTGAAATGGACACAATTTCCTAATTGATTGAAGTCTTAACAGTCACTCTTACACAAATTTGCAATGAATTTTAAGCATTCAATAAATTCATCATGCACATCTATTTAAGCACGTCAAAAACAAGTTTTCATAAACATAGAGATAAACTTTGGGTCAATCAAATGTACTTACAAATCAAATTTCCTAGTCCAAAAATACATGTTTGAACACAAATGAGACATGCATTTCAATTAAGGCAAGGGCACACTTATTGAATAAAATTCATAATAACATATGCATCCAAGATACTCAAGCAAATAATTAAAGAGCATAAAATTGAACAATTATTTGCTTATTAGAATGCAAGTTTGCTCTCTTTGCTTGAGCTTCCCATAAGGGGTAAATTACCAAGACTCAACATTGCATATTACAAATCCCAATAGACCTACTAAGAGATTTAAACTAAGTTGAATCCAATGGTTTTGTAAACAGGTTCGCTAGTTGATCATGTTTGCCCACATATTCAAGTGCAATGCATTTGCTCTCAACTAGCTCTCTAATGAAATGATGTCTAATGTTAATATGCTTAGTTCTAGAATGTTGGATAGGATTTTTTGAAATAGCAATGGCACTCATGTTATCGCAATAAAGGGTTAGAGTACCTTGCTTAAAGCCATAATCCACAAGCATTTGCTTCATCCAAAGGAGTTGTGTGCAAGCACTCCCAGCTACTATATACTCGGCCTCGGCTGTGGATAATGATATGCAATTTTGCTTCTTGCAAAACCATGAAATAAGATTGTTCCCTAGGAAGAAGAAACAGACCGATGTACTTTTCCTATCATCACGATTACCTGCCCAATCTGCATCACTGAAACCAACTAGACTAGCATTAGTGTCAATAGAGTACCATATCCCATAGTTGGATGTCCCATTCATATATCGAATGATTCTCTTCACAGAGGAGAGATGGGATTCCCTGGGATTAGCTTGATACCTAGCACACACACCAACACTAAAGGCTATATCGGGCCTACTAGCAGTCAAGTATAGCAAGCTCCCTATCATGCCCCGATATAGGCTTTGATCCATATTTTTCCCACTAGCATCCTTGCTAAGTTTCAATATGGTACTCATAGGTGTGTCACAATGCTTGGCATTCTCAAGGCCAAATTTCTTCACAAGATTCTTGGCATATTTAGCTTGAGATATGAAGATCCCATCATGCATTTGCTTGATTTACAAGCCTAGAAAGTAGTTTAGTTCACCAACCATGCTTATTTCAAACTCATGAGTCATGACATCGACAAATTGTTAAACTTTCAAGTTGTTGGTGGAACCAAAAACGATGTCATCAACATAAATTTGAGCTATGAATAGCTCATCTTTAGTGCACTTGATGAACAAAGTCTTGTCAACACTACCTCTAGAGTAGCCATTGTCAACAAGATAAAGAGTGAGGCACTCATACCAAGCCCTCGGTGCTTGTTTCAACCCATATAGTGCCTTATTGAGGCGATAAACATGATTGGGGTGGTGTGGATCCACAAACCCCTTGGGTTGCTAAACAAACACTTCCTCTTGCAAGAAGCCATTTAGGAAGGCACTCTTAACATCCATTTGATGCAATTTAAACTTGTGAACACACGATATGGATAAGACAAGCCTAATGGACTCTAATCGGGCAACGAGAGCAAAAGTTTCCTCAAAGTAGATGCTCTCAATTTGAGAGTACCCTTGTACTACAAGTCTAGCCTTGTTCAGTACAATGTTGCCATCCTCATCGGACTTGTTCCTATAGACCCACTTGGTGCCTATCACATTAGTGTTCTTAGGCCTAGGAACTAGAGTCCAAACCTCATTTCTTTCAAATTGGTTTGGCTCTTCTTGCATAGCAAGAACCCAAAACTCATCACTTAAGGCCTCATCAACTTTTTGGGGTTGAATTTTAGAGGTGTAGAAAGTATAACTAATTTGATTGGCTAATTGATGCCTAGTCCTCACACCCTCATTCACATCTCTAAGAATGTCACTCTTGTTGTAGAGATGTCTAACCCAATGAGCGGGTTCTTTAGAGTCCAAAGTGGGATCTCTATCAAGAGATTGAGAGACCACTTTTTCAAGATTTGATTTTTCATCACTTGAAGTCTTATCAATCCTCACCAAGGGAGAATCATCAACCACACTAATCTCTTTATCATGGTTACTAACCTTAGGCCTACAATCATCTATGGCCACATTAGATGATTCCATACACTTCGTGTCTTCAAATTAAAAACTCTGTAGGCCTTACTATTTAGGGCATAGCCAATGAAAATCCCCTCATCACTCTTAGCATCAAACTTACCAAGTTAATCACGGTCATTAAGAATGTAGCACTTGCTTCCAAATGAGTGGAAGTAGCTAACATTTGGTTTCCTACCCTTCCAAAAATCATAGGAGGTTTGCCTAGTTCCGGGCCTAAGAAAAACTCTATTGCCTATATAACAAGCCATATTTACTGCTTCAGCCCAAAGATTCCTAGGCACCTTATTGCTTTGCAACTTCACACATGCCATCTTCCGGAGGACTCTATTCTTCCTCTCTACTACCCAGTTTTGTTGAGGAGTTCGGGGAGCTGAGAACTTATGGGAGATTACATGACTATCACAAAAGTTTTCAAAGCTAACATTTTCAAATTCTCTCCCATGATCACTCTTAATTCTATTAATGCATTTTATGTGAGAATCCTTCTCATTTTGAATTTTAGTGCAACACATTTTAAAATTTTCAAATGTTTCAGATTTTTCTCTAAGAAAGTAAGTCCAAGTAAATCTAGAAAAATCATCAACACACATAAAAATGTACCTCTTGCCACCGAGACTCTCGGTTTGCATGGGACCCATAAGGTCCATATGAAGAAGCTCTAGTGGCTCCTTAATTGCGAGATACTTACCCTTCTTATACACACTCGTAGTTTGCTTTCCTTGTTGACAAGGTCCACAAACTCCCTCAATCCTATTTCCAAACTTAGGAAGGCCTCTCACAACATTCAACCTCTCAAGAACTTTCAAGTCATTGAAATTCATATGACCTAACCTTTGATGCCACAATTCAACTTGATCACAATTAGACAAATTACAAGAGATGTCATTAGAATCAAGACAATAACAATTGTCAATTGATTTCTTGCCTTTCAATAAAACTTGTCCATCTTCTTTTAGAATAGAATAATCAACTTTCCCAAACATAACCGAAAGCTCTTCATCATTTAAATGTGAAATGCTAATAAGATTAGCTTGCAAGCCATCTACATAAGGAGCATTAGGTGAGGTGGGCCAACCGGGGATGGATATGTTCCTTGTTCCTAAAACCTTCTTACGTGAACCATTACCAAAGGTGACAAATCCACCATCCTCCATAATAAGAGTCTCAAAGAAATTCTTATTTCGGGTCATGTGCCTAGAACACCTACTATCAAGATACCAAATGTTAAAGGCGTTTGCCTTCAAGGCCACTTGGGCCACATGGAAAACATACTCATTTGTTCTAGTCTACCTAGTAGCAACATTGTCATTTCTAGAAGCCTTGGGTTCATTGGCTCTAAAATTCCTAGGTGCATGCATTTTGGCTCTTCTAAGTATATTCTTCTCAATCATGCTTTCAAAATGACACAACTTAATAAATTTAAAACAATTCGGCCTTATGTGACCTTCAACACCACAATAATGACAAATGGGAGTAAAGTAAGAATTCATACCATATCCTTGTGCAAGCATGGAAGACTTCCCTCTCCTTTAAGTTATCCTTTGTTGTTGAGCCGAATCTTTTCTTTGAAACACCCTTTGTGGTTAAGTCAAATTAGCTTCTCTTTTTGGTTGTGGATGGAAACTCCTTTGTTGACTTTGAGAGCTCATTGGAAGTTGAGGTCTTGTTTGATGAGTTCTAGCTTTTGGTGGATGAACATTAGCTTGAGAATTTGTTTGAGCCTTCATTTGAGCTTGCTTTGATGATTCTCCAACTTCATTCGATCTCATTTGTTTGTATGAACCTTGGGCCGTTTTAACCTCTTGACTCTTGATAGAGATGGTCTTCTTCAAGGAAGTGGCATCCTTTCCTTCCACATATCCTAAGCCCGCTTTATCACTAGGACTCTTCTTACATGATAGCATCTTGTCAAGTCTATCGGTTTCGGATATCATATTGGCAACTAATTCTTTCGCTTCCCTAAGCTCAACCTTTAAGTTCTCTTCACTCTTCTTAGTGATCACAAGCTCCAACTTCAAACTCTCTTCTAACTCTTTTCCAATCTTTACTTTCTCACTCAAGTGAGTAATATTGAAAGTCAACTTTAGGTTCTCTTTTTTCAACACTTGAATCTCATTCTTCTTTTTCTATCTAGACTTTTCAAAAAACTTCATGAAGTCTACATAGTACATTTCCTCATCAATCTCAAATCTAGAGTTAGAAGAGGTACTCTCATCACTAAAGTCACTTATTTCTTCCTTATCACTTACAACTTCCTTGCCATTATGAGATGTTATGAAGGCAATGAAGTTTACAACTCTATCTTCATCATCCGAAGATTTTTCTTCCTCTTCTAAGTCTTCACTATCGCTCCAAGTGACTGCCATTGCCTTCCCCTTCTTCTTCTTCATCAAATTTACACATTCTGGAGCAATGTGACCAAAACCACTGCATTCATAGCATTGAATGCCCTTCTTAGAGTAACTTTCTTGAGACTTTTCCATCTTCTTAAAAGGAGTTTTCTTTTTCACTTCCTTTCCCATGGACCCAAATCCTTTCCTCTTAAACTTCATGAATTTCTTGAATCTTTTAACCATGAGGGCCATTTCTTCATCCGAGTCCTCCAACTCTTCTTCAACCTTGGTGGTCTTCAAGGCAATGCTCTTTTACTTCTTTAGAGGTGTGGGTGTGGTGTTCCATCTTGACTTATAAGCTAGAAGTCTTCTAATGACTTCACTTGGCTACATATTCTTATACTCACTATTCTCTTCAAGTGCTATCACCTTTGATTCGAACCTTGACGGAAGTGACCTCATAATTGTTTTCTTGACTCTCCTATCCGAATAGGGGTCACCAAGTTGATGGCTTTGGTTGACAATATCCATCAACTTCACTTGAAAATCATTGAAGCATTCATGATCCTCCATCCTAATCATCTCAAATTGCATTTGAAGGACTTGGAGCTTTGAGTCCTTGACTACTTTGGTCCCCTCATGTGCCGTTTGAAGAATGTCCCAAGCTTTCTTTGCAATCCTAGTGTTTTGAACCAACTTATATTGATTATCGTCCATGGCACAAAGAACGGCATGCATAGCCTTGTTGTTCCACTTGGACCCTTCAAACTCTTGAGTACTCTGATTAGACTTGGGTTAAGAGCTTCTACACCATCATCAGTAGTTATTGTTGGAGGAGTATAATCATCTTCAATAGCCATCCATGCACAGTCATCTATTTGGAAAAGATAAGCTTCCATCTTGCCCTTCCAAGAAGCATAATTCACCCCATTGAGCAAAGGGGGTCTTGTGCTTGAGGATCCTTCATGACTACCACCGTTTTCACTCATAGTGTTTAAGGGTAATGCGAAAATGAGATGCAAATGTAATGTAACACAAAAAATGCAAGCAATAAACAAATTGCACAAAGCAAAACACACATTGAGCACGGATCACCAAAGTATATCTAGGCACCTGCTCTAATACCAATTTATAATTTCTAGAAAGTATGTGTCTATAACCTAGAGGGGATGAATAGGTTTTAATTCGATAGATTACAAATTTTATGAATTAATCAATATTAACAATTCCACCCCATTTTACTAAGTGTTCAAATTAAAGACAACAAACATAAAACAATAACAACACACAATATATACGTGGAAACCCTACAAATGGGAAAAACCATAGGCTAATATGTGCGCCACACAAGATTCTCAAAATCCACTATTGAGAGAAAGTTTACAACCTAATGGGCCTTAATAGTGATTTTCGATCACCAACCCTGTGCACTAAACACATAGCCACAAGCTTAATCAACAATGAAGAGATAATAGCAACCTAAGTGAATATGCAAGAATATTCAATATGCAAAAATGCTAGGTCAAGACATTCATGCTTATCAAGGGTTAATAATGACAATTAAAGCAAATTCTAGATTTCAAATTTCTAAATACAAAGGCAAGAAGAATTAGCTAGAAGGTTAAAACCGTCCTAAATTCTAGCTATCAAAAATTAATGCATCTCAACCAACAATCAATACACAAGCAAGCATTTAATATGCAATAAAGACTAAAACCCTAGGTATACATGTCTTAGTAATAAAACTATAGAATCTAGTACATGTAGAAGTTACCTAGTCAAGAAGAAGATGATGCTCCATGCTTAAATGATCCTAGAATGAAGTTAGATGATCATGAGATGAGGTTGGGTTGAGTAAAGATGAGTGTTTGGGAGTCTCTGTCTCTCTAGAAAAACTAGGTCAGACAATAATGGCTTCTTGGACTCATAAGAACAAAAAGAAGAGAAGAGAACATATATATATGGTGCCCTACATAAAATGGCATCGTTTTGGGTGAAAGGCAACCAAATCCCATCAAGACCGCTGGCTGTATAGCAGTCCAAGTAAGTGTCCATACCGCGGCACAGAGAGCGGTGTATCACCTGGAAAACGTCGCTCTGTAGACCGCTGTGCATGTAATGTGCATAGTTCGCGGTCTGGATAGCATGCAACGCCTATGAAACTCTGCTTGGGAGACCGTGGCGCATGCAATAAGCATAGACCGCAGTAGCTACAACGTGTAGCCTCTGGTAAACACCGCTGTGCAGGCCGCGGTGAGAGCACTACACAGAGAGCGATCTGAACAGCGGAATAAAGGAAAACATCCTCTTTTTAAGGCACAAATACACATTCAACACTCAAGCAAGAATTAAGACACACAGGGCACACAATATGGCAAATAAGCATATATGCAAGATAATTAAAATAAAATGCATAAGTGTGTGTGTGCACTAATACCTCTTCAATGAAAGTTAAACAGGTGTTTTTACCTTTAATGCTTGAGCTTGGTTACGAACAATGATGCCCTAAACTACCCTTACATATTGATCCCCAAATGTGGTTGTCAACGAAATAAGCCAATTAAACACTAAGGAACTTATAACATTGATTGAGGCTATCTATAAGTACGGTGTAAAATCCTTATTTATTGATTGGCTTATTTCGTGAACAAATCATATTTTTGGGGTATTATGTAAGGGTTGCTTCGGCTCTCAAGACCATAAGAGGAGAAGCACCAAAGGTAAAATTCTTGTGCTTACTTGCTTTGAAGAGATAGTTGCACACACGCACAAATTCATGCATAACTTTTATTCATATATGTTGTGTGTTTATACTTGTGTGCATTTTGGTTTAAATGAATCTTGTTGATATATTTGCATCTTGTAATTAAAGTTTTATGTTTTGTTAGGCATTAGTATGAATACATTTTCATCACTCTAGGACTTGCTGATTTTTGTGTGTTTGAGTGCTGAAAAAATAGGCATTACACTAGTGGTGCGCTACTCGACTAGCACAGCCTCACCAACGCAACATTCCAGTGGAACGCCGATTGTCATGAGCCACTGAGTTGCTCCACTGCACCCGCGCAAAGTTAAAAAAGTGGGCAGTGCATTGGTGGTGCGCTACTCGACTAGTGCAGCCCCACTAGCGCAACATTCCAGTGGATTGTCGCATGTGATGTGCCACTAAGTTGCGCCACTCATCTAGCACCTATTGAAAAATTAGGATGTGCGTTGGTGGTGCGCTACTCGACCAGCTCATGTCACCAGCGCACATAGAGGAAGCTGGAACGTTTTTTCCAAAACGACCTCACTTTGTTTGGATCTCATATATATATAACTCTTTGCATTAAGGTCGTGTAAGAGTTCAGAACATCATATATTTTCCTTAGAACACATTTCAAAGGAAAAACTCTGCCAAGAACTTATCTTTAAACACTCAAAGCATTCCCATGTGCATAAAAACTTCATCTTGCATCATCTAAAGCCATTTAGAGTGCATATATGGATAGGTTTGCTTCATCACATCTTGTTTGGTAAGTTCTTCACTATCTACTTACAAGTTAAGTGTTTTGCTTGCTAAGCCATCTCTTTAATTATTTGTATGCTCTTAGAACATATTCTATATACAAGTTAGAGATTGTTGTGATGACATGATTGAGTGTTGTATTGTGATAGCTTCATAGGATTGTTTGATCTATGTTTAGCTAAGATTTTTGAACATGTCATTTAGATCATGATATCTAGGATTGCATTAATTGTCATCTCATTATCCTAGATAAGCATATATGGTTTCCTAGCCTTGTTTGTTCTTTGAATATGATCATATATTCATAAAAGACATTTTATCTATTCATTTAGAAGTAAGACTTGTGTTGCTTCCGGGAGTAGGTAGCTTAAATCGTAAGTTAGATGGACTAGGTTCACTTATATCGGGATTAGGTAGTGGTGGTGGATTTAAACTGGGATTAGGTGGTAATTCCTTTGCCATTAATGGATTCGAGGTTCTAGTGTGGCACACTAATCAGCCCGTGGTTTTTCCCATTTGGAGGGTTTCCACGTAAATCTCAAGTGTCTCTATTTTCACAATCTTTACACTTGTGATTTTGTTGTAACTAGCTAGGGGCATTTTCATCAACTTGACATTTAACGAAAATTGGGTAAATTTGTTTAAAATCTATTCACCCCCCCCCCCCCATTCCACCTCTAGATTAATATTATACACACCATAATATTTGTTTCAATTGGTATCAGAGCAGGTTCCTACACATACATAGGTGATCCTTGCCCATTTTGGTGTGCGTTGCATTTTGTGTGTGTATTGATCATTCATACACTTGCATTCATATTATTCATTCATCAAACACAATGAGTGGAAATGGTGGCAACGAGGGAGCCTCTAGCACTAGACCTCCATTTCTCACCGGTTTTAATTATACCTCTTGGAAAGGCAAGATGGAGTCGTATATTTTCCAAATTCATGACAGGGCATGGATGGTGGTTGAAGATGGCTACACTCCACCCATGATGACTTCTACAGATTGAGGAGATGATGTACTCAAACCAAAGGCACAGTGGAACGCACAAGAGTTTGAGGCTTTAAAGTGGAATAGGAAGGCAATGAATGCCATCCTATGTGCAATGGATGAGAACCAGTACAAGTTGGTTCAAAATACTAGGATAGCTAAAGAGGCATGGGATATCCTAGAAGTTGTACATGAGGGAACTAATGTGGTTAAGGAATCAAAGCTTCAAGTTCTCTAAACATAATTTGAATTGCACAAGATGGATGAGAACAAGTGCTTCAATGACTTTGAAGTGAGGTTGATGGACATTGTGAACCAAAGTCATCAACTTGGTGATCCCTATTCGGATAGGAAGATCAAGCAGAAGTTTTTGAGATCTCTACCCGATAGATTTGAGTCTAAGGTGACGGCTTTAGAAGAGAATAGTGGTTATAAGGATATGAAGCCAATTGAAGTGATTAGGAGGCTTCTAGCTTATGAATCTAGGAAATGTCCTAACCCTACACCATTGAAAAAGCAAAAGGATATTGCTTTGAAAGCCTCTAAAGTTGAGAAGGAGGAGAGTGATGACTCGGATGAAGAAATGGCTTTGCTAATGAGGAAGTTCAAGAAATTCTACAAGTCCGAGAGGAAATGTTTTGGATCCAAGGGTCAAGACTTCAAGAAAAAGACTCCCTTTAAAAAGATTGAGCCTAGGCAAGAAAATACCGAGAAGAAAGGAGTCCAATGCTATTAATATGGTGGGATAAGTCACTTTGCCCCAGAATGTGCAAATCACAAGGTCAAGAAAAAGGGAAAAGTGATGGCTGCCACATAGAGTGAAAGTGATAACTCCTATGAAGGAGATGAGTCTTCGGATGATGAAGAACTAATGGCTAACTTCATAGCATTCACATCCTCTCTTAGGAGCAAAGATGCTAGTGAATAAGAGAATGAGAGTCAAGAGGAAAACTACTCAAGTGATGATGGATCTTCATCACAATCCATAAATGGAAGTGTGGATAGAATGGATCTTAAAGACTATATGACTAAGTTTGAGAGTTCAAGGTTAAAAAAAAGAATGAAATTAAGAGATTAAAATAAGAAAACCTAGACCTCTCAACACAAGTTGACCAGCTAAATGAAGAGTTGGTGAGATCTAAGAGGAGTGAAGAACGGTTGAAGAAAGAGCTTGAAGATGCTAGAGAGTTGTTGGCCAAGATGAACTCTAGCACCAAAAAACTTGACCACCTGCTAGATGTTGGAAAGAGGCTTGGGTTTGACAAGAAGAGGCTTGGGTTTGAAGATGACAAGATGTCCTCCACTCGAAGCAAGACCATTTTTGTAAGAAGCATGAACTTCAATGGGTCCTCTTCTCATCAATCACCTAGGAAGAAACTTGACCAAGGAGAGTGTTCAAGTAGTGCTCAAGTGAAGGTGGCACCAAGAAGCCTACCTCAAGCCCATCCTACAAGGGCTCCTCAAGTTAACTTCCCTCTACCGAAAACTCTTAAAGGGAAGATACCTATCATGCAAGCACAACCAAGGAAGCAATCAAGTATTGCTTAACAACAAAGGAGGAAAGCTCCTTAACAACAATCAAGACAACCACAAAGACATGAGAAGGCTCCAATACATACTCAAGGTTATGGTATGATTCCTAACTTCATTCATACATGTCATTTTTGTGGTATTGATAGTCACATTATACCAAATTGCTTCAGATATATTAAATTGTGTAGATTTGAAAGCATGATAGAGAAGAAAAAGACAAAAGCCATGATACATGTCACTAGGAAAAATGGAACACCTTTGCATGATCCTAGGACACTTAGAGCCCATGTACCATTGACCATTAGGAAGGAAAGTATTGCACCTAGGTGGCTTATAAAGGATGAACACTTTTGCCATGTTACATTCTTGTGATTTTTGGTATTTGGATTGTGGGTACTCTAGGCACATGACTGGAAATAAGAGTTTCTTTGAGACTCTTGTGATGGAGGAGGGAGGAAATGTAATCTTTGGTGATGAATCCAAAAAGAAGGTTAAAAGAAAGGGAACCATTTCTATTCCCGGGTTACCCCCTTTGTCCAATGCTTTGTATGTTGATTGGTTAAAAGCTAATTTGATAAGCATTTCACATCTTAGTGATGATGGACTTTCTGTCTTGTTTAGGAAAAATGATTGTTCTATCCTATTGCCAAATGGACAAACCTTATTAAAAGGTATGAGATCTAGCGAAAATTGCTATTGTCTTGAGGCTAGAGGTGTCTCTTGTAATGTGTCCAAGGATGAACAAATTAAGTTGTGGCACGAAAGACTTGGTCACATGAACTATAGGGATTTAAGAATCTTAGATAAGTTCAATGTTGTACGAGGCCTTCCCAAGCTTGGGAAAAAGGTAAATGGTGTTTGTGAACCTTGCCAACAAGGGAAACAAACCAAAAGTATGCACAAAAATGGCAAGTATTTATCCACCAAGGAACCTCTAGAGCTTCTCCACAGGGATCTTACGGGTTCCATGCAAACTGAGAGTTTAAGTGGAAAGAGATACATTTTTGTGTGTGTAGATGACTTCTCTAGGTACACTTAGACTTATTTTCTTAGAGAAAAATCTGAAACCTTTGACAAGTTTAAAATGCTTTGTTCCAAAATTCAAAATGAAATGAATGCCATGATTAAAAGCATTAAAAGGATTAGGAGTGACCATGGGAAGGAATTTGAGAATGCCCATTTTGAAAATTATTGCAATAGTCTAGGCATCTCTCATGAGTTTTCGGCTCCTAGGACACCTCAACAAAATGGAGTTGTTGAGAGGAAAAATAGGGTTCTTCAAGAAATGGCCCGTGTGATTTTGCTTAGCAACAATTTCCCTAGGAATCGTTGGGCCGAAGCTGTCAATACAGCGTGCTACATAGGAAATAGAGTCTTTCTAAGGAACCACACTAGGCAAACTGCCTATGAGTTATGGAAAGGTAAAAAGCCAAATGTTAGCCATTTCCACACCTTTGGAAGCAAATGCTACATTTTGAATGACCGTGATCAACTTGGAAATTTTGATGCATAGAGTGATAAGGGTATCTTCATTGGCTATGCCTTGAATAGTATAGCCTATAGAATTTTCAATCTAAAAACTATGATCGTAATGGAATTATCTAATCTTGTCATTGATGAAACTAGGCTCAAATCTAATAACCATGAGGAGAAGGTAGATCTAATTGATGACTCCCTTTTGGAGAAGGTTGTTGATGTTCTAATGTTGAAAAGACTAACCTTGATGATGACATAACACAACCTATTTATAGGATTCCTTTATTGAACTCAAATGAACCTGCTCCATGGGTTAGGAAAATCCATGACAAGGATGACATCATTAGAGAGGTTAGTGAGGGTATTAGGACTAGGCGTCAAATGACTAATCTAATTAGCTACACATATTACACCTCTCAAATTGAACCCAATAAGGTTGATGAAGCCTTAAAGGATGAATTTTGGGTTCTTGCTATGCAAGAAGAGCTTAACCAATTTGAAAGGAATGAGGTTTGGACTCTAGTTCCTATGCCCAAGAACACCAATGTGATAGGCACCAAGTGGGTATATAGGAACAAATCCAATAAGGATGGCAACATTGTACGAAACAAGGCTAGGCTTGTAGCACAAGGGTACTCTCAAATTGAGGGTATTGACTTTGAGGAGACATTTGCTCCCGTTGCTAGGATTGAGTCCATTAGACTTCTTTTATCCATTCTTGTTTACACAAGTTCAAATTATATCAAATAGATGTTAAGAGTGCCTTCTTCAATGGTTTCTTGCAAGAGGAAGTGTTTATTGAGCAACCCAAAGGGTTTGTGGATCTTCACCACCCTAATCATGTTTATCACCTCAAGAAAGCTTTATATGGGTTGAAACAAGCACCAAGGGCTTGGTATGAGTGTCTCACCCAATTTCTTATAGTCAATGGCTACACTAGGGGTAATGTTGACAAGACTCTATTCATCAAGAAAGACCAAGATGAGCTTTTTATAGCTCAAATCTATGTTGATGATATAGTCTTTGGCTCCACTAATAACACCAAAGTCCAACAATTTGTTGATGTTATGTCTCATGAGTTTGAAATGAGTCTTGTTAGTGAGCTAAGTTACTTTCTAGGTTTACAAATTAAGCAAATGGATGATTGGATTTTCATATCTCAAGCTAAGTATGCCAAAAACCTAGTGAAGAAATTTGGCCTTGAAAGTGCCAAATATTGTGATACACCCATGAGTACCACTTTGAAGCTAAGCAAGAATGCTAGTGGTAAAAGTGTGGACCAAGCTTTGTATAGTGGCATGAATGGTAGCTTGCTCTATTTGACCGCAAGTAGGCCCGATATCTCTTTTAGTGTGGGTGTGGGTGTGTGTGCTAGGTACCAATTGAATCTTAAGGAGTCCCATCTCTCTTCCGTTAAGAGAATCATTTGTTATGTGAATGGGACATCTAACTATGGAATTTGGTACTCTTTTGACACTAATGCTAGTCTTGTAGGCTTTAGTGATGCAGATTGGGCAGGAAATTGTGATGATAGGAAAAGTACATCGGACGGTTGCTTTTTCCTTGGGAATAACCTTGTCTCTTGGTTTTGCAAGAAGAAAAATTTGATTTCTTTATCCACGGCTGAGGCCGAATACATAGCTGCTAGGAGTGGATGCACACAACTCCTTTGGATGAAGCAAATGCTAGTCGACTATGGATTCAATCAAGGTACTCTTACTCTCTTTTACGATAACATGAGTGCAATTAATATTTCCAAGAATCCGATTCATCATTCTAAAACTAAGCATATTGACATCCGTCATCATTTCATTAGAGAACTAGTCAAGAGCAAATGCATAACACTTGAGCATGTAGGTACTAAAGATCAACTAGCGGATCTATTTACTAAACCTTAGATGCTACTCTATTCAAAACTCTGAGTAGATCTATTGGGATTTGTTTAATGGAGTGATGAGTTGTGGCCTTTGACCCCATAAGGGGAACTCAAGCAAAGAGAGCTATTGTATACTTGTTGCATGCGATTTTTTTTAAAATGTTTATGCTCCTTTATTGATTGCTTGAGTAGCTTGGTTGCACTTATACTATAGTATATTATATTTTTTTCTTCAATAAGTGTGAACTTTGCTTTGATTACAATCCATGTTATATTTATGTTCAAACATGCATTTTTGGACTAGGAGATCTACATAGAAAGTACATATTGAATGACCTATAATTATCTCCATGACATGATGATACTTTAATGACATGCAAAGAAAAATGATAAAGCATGAATTGATGATTGCAATTGTTGAATGCAAAATATTGTGTGAAAAAAAAAGCTAGTGAGACTAAAATGTTTCATCAATGTCTATCTTTCTTTATTAGTTGAACATGGCTACTATCATATGGGTTTCCTACTCGGAAAAATCAAATAGGGTGCAAAGTTGCTCATGCCATGTTTCGCTTATAACGTTGGATATAGTGCCATTAAAATTTGATATCTATAAAAACTCTAATCCTTGCTTCTCTCATGACAAATTGTGAAATTGGTTTGAATTATATTGGAAACCTTTGTCATTTGCTTTGCCAAATACCATTGTTTTTGGACTTGAATGCAACATGTCTTATATGCAAAAGCATTTTTGATTCACACATTTTCTTCAAATAAATCTCCTTGTTTCTCTCCTATTGATTGAGTTGCATAAATGTGGCTTGTATAATTATGCAACAATCTTGTATGCTTTCTTCTTTCTTTACCTTGAGTGACCCGGTTGGGGACTTCTCCTTTGCCTATATCATGACACAAAAAGGGAGAAGCATTGACCTAGCATTATGGTGTTAGGAGAGTAGCATATGGTAGCATGTGTTGGCTTTAAGGGACTTTAGGGGGAGTAGAACTTGTTTTTTGGGAGATTACATTTAGGGGGAGTAACCCTTTAAGGGGGAGAATTGCATGATGTGGTGCATTACTCATATTCTTATACGCAAATGCTTTTGTTTTCTATCCACTTGATCATCTCACATCCACTTGATTTGGAAATTGTACTTGTTGTTTGTTTTATGTGTAGGGTTGATGATTCTACAAGAGATTGAAGATTTGAAGTTTTTTTTTTGCATATCTCTTTGTAATGTAGAATATCTTCCTGGTGTTTTATTTTGTTTTGTGAGGATCAATGTGAGTGGTGGTTTTGTCACGAAATAGCCAAAGGGGGAGATTGTAAAGTCCTCATTTATTGATTGGCTTATTTCGTGAACAAATCACATTTTTGGGGTATGACGTAAGGATAGCTTAGGCTCTCAAGATCTCAAGAGGAGAAGCACCAAAGGTTACTTGCTTTGAAGAGATAGTTGCACACACACACAAATTCATGCATAACTTTTATTCATATATGTTGTTTGTTTATACTTGTGTGCATTTTGGTTTAAATGACTCTTGTTGATATATTTGCATCTTGTAATTAAAGTTTTATGTCAAATTAGGCATTAGTATAAGATGCATTTTCATTACTCTATGACTTGTTGATTTTTGTGAGTTTGAGTGCTGAAAAAATAGGCATTGCGCTGGTGGTGCGCTACTCGAGTAGCGCAGCCTCACCAGCGTAACATTCCAGTGGAACGCCACTAGTCATATGCCATTGAGTTTCGCCACTGCACTTGTGCAAAGTTGAAAAAATGGGCAGTGCGCTGGTGGTGCGCTACTCGACTAGCGCAGCCCTACCAGCGCAACATTCCAGTGGATTGTCGCATGTGATGCGCCACTGAGTTGCGCCACTTGTTTTGCACCTATTGAAAGATTAAGTTGTGTGCTGGTGGTGCGCTACTCGACCAGCGCACGTCACAAGCGCATATAGAGGAAGCTGGAACATTTTTTCAAAACGACTTCACTTTGTTTGGATCTCATATATTTAACTATTTGCATTAAGGTCGTGCAAGAGTTTAGAACATCATATCTTTTCCTTACAACACATTTCAAAGGAAAAATTCTTCCAAGAACTCATCTTTAAACACTCAAAGCATTCCCATATGTATAAAAACTTCATCTTGCATCATCTAAAGCCATTTAGAGTGCATCTATGGATAGGTTTGCTTCATCACATCTTGTTTGGTAAGTTCTTCACTATCTTCTTACAAGTTAAGTGTTTTGCTTGCTAAGCCATCTCTTTAATTATTTGTATGCTCTTAGAACATATTCTACATACAAATTAGAGATTGTTGTGATGACATGATTGAGTGTTGTATTGTGATAGCTTCATAGGATTGTTTGATCTATGTTTAGCTAAGCTTTTTGAACATGTCATTTAGCTTATGATATCTAGGATTGCATTAATTGTCATCTCATTATCCTAGATAAGCATATAGGGTTTCTGGAGGGAAAAACCGGTTTAGAAACGAAGCAGAAAGGTGAGAAAAAACAAGAATAGGGTTTGCGTATAAAAGCAATTCCCTTTTATTCATCGAAAACCTTAACCCTAGATTAATTGATGTATATAAAAGTATCGTACCTTTTTCGCATGACGATTGAACAAGCGCAGAATTAATTCCGCAAGATCTTCCAATTTAATCATGAACGTGAATCACCTAGGAGTGTGGGCTCCCTTTCTTTAAATTGTATTCCTGAGGATGGAGACAAAGCAAATATCTTTTCTTTGTTAGTTACAAATATCCTCCAAGAGAAAAATCCAAGAACGTTCGATCACTTGTGAATTATCAATCAATTTGATTGTAACTCGCGTGAACCTTGATTCGATGTTGTACCCTTTTAATGTAAAGGATATTAGTATACTATCGAATACAAAAACGTTCCCCTTTTTTCTCTACTTGGCCAAATTCACACACTATTGATTAGAGATGATCGAATTTTGTCTAGAGTAAAATCAGATTTTTCTCCCTCAAAATTCTTGTGATGGCCTAAACTTTTTCTTCCTCAAATAAAGCTTGGCCAAAATTACCTCTAATTGCCTTAGGGCTGGTTGAATTTATCATCCACATATATATAGGTTCATAAATCCTTTCCTAAGAAGGATTCACTTGGTTGGCAATAAATTCAATTGGTGGATTTATTTGGTAGTTAGAATCCTTATCCAGAAGGAATTCTATCATATCCTATATCATACATGTGATGAACAAAATTCCCTTGTTTGAAGTAGATTAGGAGTGTTGAATCTCTCCTAATAAAGATTACTTGATGGACAAGAATCCTATCCTTAGGTAGATTAACTTGGTGGTTATGAATCCTTTTCTAATAAGAATCCTACCACTAAGTAGTTTTACTTGGTGACCAAGAATCCTTTTCCAAAAAGAATTCTTTCCTACACCAAGACTCCTAATCCTATTCAATAGTGTGTTTGTAACCATATTAAAGACTTCCTAATTTGATTAGATAAATAACTCCTTTTATTTATCTACTTATCAAATATAGTCTTTAACATTAACTATACTACCAACAATAGTATAGTTTTAAGAGACCATCTCCTAATAGGAAAAGTTTTTGACTTTTAATTAAATAATTAATTAATCAAAAAATTAATTAATTTCCATTTAATTAAATAATAATAAAATAAAAATAATATATTAAAGCTATTATCCATAGCCATTGCTGCCCATACCTAGTATAAGGGCCGTATATTATTTTTCTCATTTTATGAAATCCATTGGACCTAAATAAAAAGTCTACAATTAAACTAGACCTATTCTTACAAAAAAAAAAACAAGTTCACCTGCCTTATTACAATTCTAAATGGACCCCTATTGGTCCGGTAGAATATATCAAGTGATCCATCCAAGTTCGTGTGGATTGGGGATCTTGGCGGGCTATCTAAATTTAAGCTCCAATAGACACAACCCAATCACAATCAACAAATGATTCACTTAGGTCCAATCTATTTAATTTTAGTTTATTCCACTAAAGAACTAAAATTGAACTCTTAAATAAAGATAGAATAAGTTGATGTTACTCATTCATACCCTAGACAACCTTATTGGAAAAAGTGTATCCTCGTGAAGAATACCAGTAATCGCCAAGAACTCATAGACCGCCTATAGCTCTCCAAGTTACCATATTTACTCATATGACCACATTTTGAACTTGGATATTTTGACTTGTCCAGAAGCCATGTTTCAATAGACACTATTGAAAACTTAACGTTAAGTTTTAATATCCAATACCTCAAAACATCCATATGATGGTATTCTACTCCCATTCAATAAATGGAGCCACAATGTCCATGTCTATAAATGAAGTTCTCTATCGAATAACAAATGAATACCACTAAACTATCAAGGATAGACTATGATATATAATCGTACTCATTGATAGCTCAAATGACAACACTTGCAACCATAAGTCCATCATTTATCTCAGGATTTAGATAGACTCTCCAATTGTCTTCAAATGAAAACATTTATCCATTAACGGTTCTAGATAAAGTATTTCATTTTTATCCTATTCAATGCACCCACTGCACTAGATTCTTTTGCCCAAAGACACCACAATTTGATGATTTTAGACTCATCATAACACATTTGATCCTACTCAAATGCTAGCAAAAGAATCTACAACTTTAACAAGATAAAGGCACCCAACCTTCTATCTTAAGTTGTGAATATTATTCAAGACTAACTAAAGAATTGTGTCTACCTCATACATATCTAGATGTATGAACAATTCTTCTTTTCTTATAGTCTTTTGACAATTATAATAATTAAACTATAAATGCTATAAGATTTGTTAAACTAGAAATCACTTTATTCATTTGAAAAAGATTGTTTTACACTATTACACTCTTGCTATCGAGCATAATCTTAACAATCTCCCACTTGCTCTATAGCAAATGTGTCATATCTCTCATCCCCATGTTTTTTAGATGCCCATCAAAACTCTTTTGAGGAAGAGCCTTTGTAAAGGGATCCGCTATATTTTTTACTGACGCGATCTTGGTAATCGTCACGTCACCCATATGCACAATTTCCCTTAGAAGATGATACTTTCTTTCATTGTGTTTCCCTCTCTTATGACTTCTTGGTTCTCTCGAATTAGCCACTGCTCAATTATTGTCACAATAGATAGTGATCTGCTTATTTGCATCAGGAACCACTTCCAAGTCAATCAAGAATTGGCGGAGCTAGACAGCCTCTTTAACAGCCTAGTATGCGGCAACATACTCGGCTTCCATGGTGGAATCGGCAATACAAGATTGCTTGATACTCCTCCATATGGTTGCCCCTCCTCCAATGGTAAACACAGATCCTGATATCGATCTCCTGGAGTCAGAATTTGACTGAAAATCAGAATCTGTATACCCAACGGGAATTAAATCCCCTTCAGAGTATACAAGCATATAATCTCTCGTTCTCCTTAGATACTTGGAAATATGCTTGACTACCATCTAGCGATCAGGACCAGGTTTAGATTGAAACCTACTAACTATACCCACAGCAAAACAAATATCTGGTCTAGTGCAGAGCATTGCATACATGAGACTTCCAACTGCCGAAGCATACAGAATCCTACTCATGAATTGCTCTTCATGCTCATTATTAGGAACTTGTTCCTTCGAAAGTTTGATTCCATGCCTGAAAGGTAACATACCTTTCTTGGAATTTTGCATGGAAAACCTAGACAAGATTTTATCTATGTATGAAGCTTGGGATAATGCAATCGTTCTATTCTTTCTATCCTTTATGACTTGGATACCAAGAATATAACTTGCTTTTCCTAAGTCCATCATATCAAATTGTTTTGCTAACCATTATTTTGTTGATGTCAATAGACCTACATCATTTCCAATGAGTAGTATATCATCAACGTAAAGAATTAGGAAAACCAACTTGTCACCTTTAATCCTTTTGTATACACAATGTTCATCAAGGTTTTGAATAAATCCAAAACCTTTTACAGCTTGATCAAACCTTATGTTCCAGGATTTGGATGCTTGCTTCAATCCATATATGGATCTTTGCAACTTGCATACCCTTTCCTCTTGGCCCTTTTCAATGAATCCTTCTGGTTGCATCATATAGATGCTTTCATCAAGACTTCCATTAAGGAAAGCTGTCTTGACGTCCATTTGCCAAATCTCTAGGTCTAGAGATGCCGCAATGGATAAGAGTATCCTAATGGATTTAAGCAAGGCCACATGAGAGAAGGTTTCTTCATAATCGATACCTTTCTTCTGTGTATAACCTTTAGCTACCAATCTAGCTTTATAGTTTTCCACCTTTCTATCCATTCCTTTTTTCCTCTTGTATACCCACTTGCACCCGATAGGTTTTATCCCTTTAGGCAAGTCTACAAGAGACCATACTTTATTTTTGAACATAGATTCAATTTTGGATTGCATTGCCTTTTGCCAATGGCTACTATCAACATCTTTCATTGCATCCTTGTACGTATAGGGATTATCGTTGTCCGGAAGATTCTCTACAGATTCTCCTAAATCGATGTATCTCTCGGGTTGTCTAATAACCCTTCCACTACGACAAGGTATGGTAGATTGTTAATCTTGTATTGGTACGGAACTTACAATTGGGCTTGGTTGCGAAACCTCTTGTGGAATTGTATCTTCTAAAAGCTCATTTAGGACAATTCTACTTTTAGGCACAAAATTATTCATATAGTCCTCTTCTAGAAATTCGGCATTTGTCGAAACAAATACTTTAATATCTGAAGGACTATAAAAATAATATCCTTTCGTTCCTTTTGGATACCCTACAAATATGCATGTTTCTGAACAGGACTCCATCTTATTTGTCTTTCCTTTTAACACGTGCGCAGGACATCCAAATATACATAAGTGTTGTAAACTAGGCTTTCCCCCCGTCCATAACTCATGCGGTGTTTTAGAAACTGACTTAGATGGTACATCATTTAGAATATACATGGTAGTTTGTAAAGCATATCCCCAAAAAGAACTAGGGAGCGTTGAATAACTCAACATAGACCTAACCATATCCAGAAGAGTTTTATTTCTTCTTTCTGCCACCCCATTTTGTTGAGGTGTGCCTTGAGCAGAAAACTGAGAAATTATTCCATTATCAATAAGATATTGCTGAAACTCACCAGATAGATATTCTCTACCACGATCAGACCTCAAGATTTTTATACGTTTTTGAAGCTGATTTTCCACTTCAGCTTTAAATGCTTTGAAAATATCAAAAGCATCCGACTTATGTCTCATGAGATACACATAGCCAAATCTTGAGTGATCATCCATGAAAGTGATGAAGTACTCATATCCACCTCTAGCTTGAATGCTCATAGGTCCACACACATCAATGTGTATCAATCCTAAACATTCGATGGCTCTTGCGCCTTTGGTCGTAAATGACCTTTTGGTCATTTTACCTTTCAAACAAGATTCACAAGTTGGTAGATCATCAACCTTTAAGTCACTTAGAGGTCCATCACATACCAATCTTTTATTCCTATTAAGGTTAATATGACCTAGGGGAAAATGCCATAGGTAGGTTTCATCTTTTGATAATTTTACTCTTTTAAGATTGGGTTCCGTTGATTCTGTGTCTAACAAGTGAGAGATGTTTCCATACAAATAAAATAAACCATTTTCCAATGTACTTTTACAAATAAATTTGTTATTCTTACTAATAATAAAACCTTTATTAAAAGTAACCGAATATCTAAATTTATTTAGACAAGAGACCGAAATTAAATTCCTCTTGAATATTGGTACACAATAAACGTTTATTAAATCTAAATGCCTATAAGAATCAAAATTGATTCTAATATCTCCCACTACACTAGTAGACACCAACTCTCTATTGCCTAAATGTAAGTTGAATTCATTCTAATCCAGTGTATTCCTTTGACCCTTCTCACCACGAAAGAATTACTTTCCTTTGATCTTGGTTACTTTCTTGGTATCCTTCTAAGAAGGCTCAAGTTGCTTTTTCTTCTGTTATCTCTAAACCTTCTAACGGGTCTTAACAGTAGCAACTTTACCAACGATATGAATCCTTGTCTAGAGACTTCATAATATCGGCAGCAGTCTCCATTCCTTCATGTTGCTGTTGCGACACGTTGGAGATGATGGCCATAATGTAACGTACATTTAGCCATCTCATCTGAAGACTTCCACTACTGATACTCATCTCTTTGCTTCCTGAGTTAGATTCATTAGTTTGGTGGTTAAGGAATATATATAATGAACTTATACTTTTCAGCTTGCAACAATAACTCAATATTTCTTTTCCATGTGACATAATTATCACTAGTTAAAGTATTATCTTTTAGGATATTGATTAAGGATAGGGTCATGATTTCTTTTTAATAACAAAAATTATATAGGTAAACAATCATGATATAGCACTTTTGAATATTTATCTTGAATTAAATGAAATAATTCAATCGTAAAAATTCAACGGTGATCCAACACCCATAAATGTTACGCCTCCTTTGGGAGTACGCACCATTTACTAGTTGGACTAGGTCCCACCTAATTGTTAACATAACAACCAACGTTTTATTTTTAGCCTTGTAATTTTATTAACAAGAACTCTTGGGAGGATATTAATAAACTCACATTGAGTGTGTTACCAAGTTATCAACCTTCAATAGAATCCCTTACGAATATCCCTCCTTTGGGAGTAGATATCGTTTGGGCGAATTGTCTAGTCTATCCTTGTAAGGAAGTATCTTGCTAAATTCCATTCATGAATACCTCTTGGGAGGTTATTCACAAAACATAAAGTTCAACTAAACTTGGAGGCCATAGGTGTTCCAAAACACCTTCTCCCACTCAATTGTTTAAGGCCTGTGATCGAATTCCAAAGAATGATTTACCAAGTTATCTAGATGCCAATTTAGATACTTAAACCATTCAATGCATGTTCATACCAAAAGAGATATATGAGTGGCACTCCTATTCTATATGACATGTTATCAAACAATGACAAACATTGCAATATTTATAAAAATATAAATATTGGAATACAAGAACTCTTTCTTGGCGACCAAGTCTTCATATGACCTTCGTCTTTCGGACTCCCTCGGCTACCTCCCATGGGCATGCGCACCCATTGCCCTTACCAATGGGCGTGCGCATGTCACAAGCCCATAAAGGGCTGCCATGCGCAGCCCATGGCTACCACAAGGGCTGCCGTGCGCAGCCCATGCCAAAACAAACGTGGATGCGCGCTCTTCTCACGCACGTTCGTTGTTACGGCTCGCACGGTCCCAAACTTGTTCCGGATACTCCTAATTCTTTAAACCTTCGAGTCTTCGAAACTTGAATGTATTACAGAAGAATTTACATAACAAAGTACTGCAGTTTTTTTTTTTTTATTATTAAAACAACAAAAATAAAAAAAAACTTAGCAACTACCAAGAAGGAAATTAGGGTGATAATAGACCACCCTTCTTGTTACAATCCCAAAACAATATTACATTGAAATTCTATGATCAAAATTGAGCAATAACAATCCACAAATAAAACATATATATATTCATACATTCCAATGTAAATATATATGCGAATACCTAGAGTGTCATCTCTTTCTAAAACATGCATATATACAATAAAAGAAAAAGATTCACGAACACATACATCAATTAATCAAGGGTACAACCAGCCTCTGATACCAATTGTAGGGAAAAAACGGTTTAGAAACGCAGTGGAAGCGTGAGAAAAAAAGAGATTAGGGATTGCGTATAAAAAAAATTCCCTTTTATGCAACAAGAACCTTAACCCTAGATTAATTGATGTATATAAAAGTATCGTACCTTTTTCGCGTGACGATTGAACAAACGCCGAATTGATTTCGCAAGATCTTTCAATCCAATCACGAACGTGAATCACCTAGGAGTGTGGACTCTCTTTCTTTAAATTGTATTCCTGAGGATGGAGACAAAGCAAATATCTTTTCTTTGTTAGTTACAAATATCCTCCAAGAGAAAAATCCAAGAACGTTCGGTCACTTGTGAATTATCAATCAATTTGATTGTAACTCGTGTGAACCTTGATTCGATGTTGTACACAAAACCCTTTTGATGTAAAGGATATTAGTATACTATCGAATACAAAAATGTTCCCCTTTTTTCTCTACTTGGCCGAATTCACACACTATTGATTAGAGATGATCGAATTTTATCTAGAGTAAAATCAGATTTTTCTCCCTCAAAATTCTTGTGATGGCCGAAACTTTTTCTTTCACAAATAAAGCTTGGCCAAAATTACCTCTAATTGCCTTAGGGCTGGTTGAATTTATCATCCACATATATATAGGTTCATAAATCCTTTCCTGAGAAGGATTCACTTGGTTGGCAAGAATCATTTCCTTAGGTGGATTTATTTGGTAGTTAGAATCCTTATCTAGAAGGAAATCTATCCTACCCTATATTATACATGTGATGAACGAAATTCCCTTGTCTGAAGTAGATTAGGAGTGTTTAATCTCTCCTAATAAAGATTACTTGATGGACAAGAATCCTATCCTTAGGTAGATTAACTTGGTGGTTATGAATCCTTTTCAAATAAAAATTCTACCACTAAGTAGTTTTACTTGGTGACCAAGAATCCTTTTCAAAAAGAATTCTTTCCTACACCAAGACTCCTAATCCTACTCAATAGTGTGTTTGTAACCATATTAAAGACTTCATAATTTGATTAGATATATAACTCCTTTTATTTATCTACTTATCAAATATAGTCTTTAACATTAACTATACTACCAACGATAGTATAGTTTTAGGAGACCATCTCCTAGTAGGAAAAGATTTCGAATTTTAATTAAATAATTAATTAATCAACAAATTAATTAATTTCTATTTAATTAAATAATAATAAAATAAAAATAATATATCAAAGCTAATATCCATAGCCATTGCCGCCCATACATAGTATAAAGGCCATATATTATTTTTCTCATTTTATTAAATCCATTGGGCCTAAATAAAAAGTCCACACGTGAACTAGACCTATTCTTACAAAAAGAAACAAGTTCACATGCCTTATTACAATTCTAGATAGACCCCTATTGGTCCAGTAGAATATATTAAGTGATCCATGCAAGTTCGTGTGGATTGGGGATCTTGGAGGGCTATCTAAATTTAAGCTCCAATAGACACAACCCAATGACAATCAACAAATGATTCACTTAGGTCCAATCTATTTAATTTTAGTTCATTCCATTAAAGAACTAAAATTGAACTCTTAAATAAAGATAGAATAAGTTGATGTTACTCATTCATACCCTAGACAACCTTATTGGAGAAAGTGTATCCACGTGAAGAATACCAGTAATCGCCAAGAACTCATAGACCGTCTATAGCTCTCCAAGTTACCATATTTACTCATATGACCACATTTTGAACTTGGATATTTTGACTTGTCCAAAGCCATGTTTCAATAGACACTATTGAAAACTTAACGTTAAGATTTAATATCCAATACCTCAAAACATCCATATGATGGTATTCAACTCTCATTCAATAAATGGAGCCACGATGTCCATATCTATAAATGAAGTCCTCTATTGATTAACAAATGAATACCACCAAACTATAGAGGATAGACTATGCTATATAATCGTACTCATTGATAGCTCAAATGACAACACTTGCAACCATAAGTCCATCATTTATCTCGGGATTGAGATAGACTCTCTGAGTGTCTTCAAATGAAAACTTTTATCCATTGACGGTTCTAGATAAAGTATTTCATTTTGATCCTATTCAATGCACCCAGTGCACTAGATTCTTTTGCCCAAAGACACCACACTTTGATGATTTTAGACTCATCATAACACATTTGATCCCACTCAAATGCTAGCAAAAGAATCTACAACTTTAACAAGATAAAGGCATCTAACCTTCTATCTTAAGTTGTGAATATCATTCAAGGCTAACTAAAGAATTGTGTCTACCTCATACATATCTAGATGTATGAACAATTCTTCTTTTCTCATAGTCTTTTAACCTTATGATTATTTACTTTTGACAATTATAATAATGAAACTATAAATGCTATAAGATTTGTTAAACTAGAAATCACTCTATTCATATGAAAAATATTGTTAATTACACTATTACACTCTTACTATCGAGCATAATCCTAACAGTTTCCTAGCCTTGTTTGTTATTTGAATATCATCATATATTCACATAGGACATTTTATCTCCTCATTGAGACGTAAGACTTGTGATGCTTCCAGGAGTAGGTAGCTTAAATCACAAGCAAGATGGACTAGGTTCACTTATACTGGGATTAGGTAGTGGTGGTGGATTTAAACCGGGATTAGGTTGTAATTCCTTTGCCATTAGTGGATTCGAGGTTCTAGTGTGGCACACTCATCAGCCCGTGGTTTTTCCCATTTAGAGGGTTTCCACGTAAATCTCAAGTGTCTTTAATATTTCCGTAATCTTTACACTTGTGATTTTGTTGTAATTAGCTAGGGGCATTTTCGTCAACTTGACCTTTAACGAAAATTGGGTAAATTTGTTTAAAATCTATTCACCCCCCCCCCCCCCTCTCTAGATTAATATTATACACACCATAGTATTTGTGTCATACGAGAATTGTCCCTTGAATTAAATAGTAGCTTCCATATCAGTAAATTCTGATAAGGTTGACTATTTTCACTTATGGCACTTTTAATTGGTTGGAGAGGTCGGCTTACTTCCCTGCCTGGTTGGAGACAACGCAGATTTAATTCCTTTAGATGTAGCACTGTTCTAGGTTCATTGATGTACCGGTCCTCCCTTTTGGGGTGTTTTATCTCTGTAGCATTTTCGAGCCTTCTCTCTATCGTTTTTCACGCTGAGTGGAAGGGATATGCTTATTGGATCGGTCTAGGACATGTGTCACGGTATTTGGATATCAAGTAACTATTGTCATGGTACCATTACTCTTTGATACTAGGGAAATGGTATGTTGTGGCATCTAGACTCTCTAGATCATGGCATTAATGTTTGAGTACCGTGGAATGGGGGTGGTCCCGATCATGGTTCTATTAGGAGTCAACCCAATGCTTTCTCTCTTTCTGTAGCGTTCTTCTACTTCAAGCAACTTTGGTAAGGGTGGAAAATTATTCCTTGGACACCCCTGACTTGAAAACTGATATTTGGTTTGGGTTAGATTCAGGATCTGTAACTCTTGAATAATTTTGCTTATCGCTTCATTCTAGTAACCTGTATCTGGAAAGAAATCTTTTTTTAGCATGTTGCAATTAATGGGTATTCCACGCATCAAGCCAATAGATGCTAGCCATTTTAAACGAGATATTTTGACGATGCATATTTCTTAAAACTGTCTTTCCCACCTTTCGATTATCTTGCCTCATTGATGACCTTCCATTTCCTTTCCTGGTAACCGTCTTTCTTTCTTATTTATAATTAACCCTTGATGCTCTTTTCTCACAAGTCACCCACATTGGTTATTGCCTCTCAAAGAAAGAAAAAATCCCCAATCACCCTACTAAACCCTAATCTTATTCTCTTCTTCAATCTTTAATCGTGCCGTTTGACAACATAGAGAAAAATCTTTGAATATAACGATGGTGGTTCGACCGATAGCTCGAGGCTGTCTCTTAGGCGTAAGAGAAGTCAAAAAGAGGGAGACAATGATGAGGGCTTTGCTAAAATTCAACACCACCATTAGAATAGGAATATGGCTATCGAGGTGGGTTTCAACAACAACCCAACTCTCCCATGGACGTACTCGTTAAGGATTATGTCATCATGGTTGACGATATAAGAAGAAGTGGAGCTCCGGTCGGAGATGTCACTGCCGTAACTTGTTGGGTACTCACTCTTCCCACTAATTTTTTATGCGTCCCTAATTCCACCAGCACCACCGACACATCGAACACTTGATGAGGGATTATAGGATCCCGTCTGATATGTCCATCACTATCCCTTACTAGAGGTACGACATGTACTCTCCCCCTTCAAGTAAGTTTCCCACTCATATCTCTGCCTTTGAGTACCGGTGAGACTACCTCTCTATCCAACCCTTCACAAGGTGCTCTTTGCCCTTCAACTTGCTCCATTTCAGCTGACACTAGGGTTTTAGAGGAACTTGGTAGGATTCCTAGTGCTCCGGAGAGAGCAGTACGAGATCGGCCAAGCTACCAGGAAATCGGGCCTTGACGAGCTTTGTTATGTTTTCCAGATAGCAGCCATGGTTCCTAGTCTCAAGGGCCAGCTCTACGTGAAGCCCAACAACCGTCTAAAGTTCACAGTTCCTGGAGCTTGGAAGAAACATAGCTCATGGCGAAGTGAATGATCGTTGAAGAAGGCGACTGGGCAGTTCGCTCCATATTGGGGGATCCAATTTCCATGTCTCTACTAGGTTCAGTGGGAGGACCAAGTGTAAGAAGGGTAGTGTTTCCATGAGGGAATTTTGAAGAATAACGTTGCCCAGTCCTACCTGAACCTTATATTCCCTATCTTTGACCCCTTTAAATCAGGTAGGGTAGATTGCTACCTCCTGATGTCGCACTCTTCCTCAAATAGATAGCTTTCCCTTATTCCTTTGCTTCATTCTAACTTGTGAGTATTTGGTTGATGATAACTTTTCTTTGAATAGTTTCTCCAGTGACTCTACCATTGCATGATCCATCTTTTCATCCTGAAGATTATCATCCGTTTTCTTCTGGACATTTTTCTCCTGTTGTACCTCCTTCTCACCCCAATTCTACTTTCAGAGCCACTACCTCGTCTGGACTGATCCGGCCTGCAGTGAATCTGAACCCAATACCATCAAGATCTCCTTATCATCCTTCTCTCTCAACTTTTTCCATCCTGTCTAAAATGACAGTTATGCTTGCAAGAATAAGGGGCTCTCCTAACCAGGTACAAAGACAAGCTCCCATCGCTCCCCTTGTTAGGTCTTCCCAACTAGTCCCATATTATCCTTCTACTATGCCTACTAATCGCCAAAGCAAGGTGGATAGGGAGAGAAGTTTTGATCCTGCCACTGTTCCCCAAGCTTGACCCAGTTCACGGTTAATGAGTACCAGTCAGGATGAAGTCTTGTCTTAGTTCACAATAGCGTGCCATAGTGGTGACTTACAAGCAATGAACTCGATGCCCATTGACTTTCTGATTACCAAGCGGTCTGCCCCCCTAGTTAAGGTATGGTCTTTCATCATTCCTATTATCTAGACCAAGAATCGGGAGATACATAACCTCTCTTTTTATCTTTACATTTTGTAGGCTTTCAAGTTCATAGTGGCGAAGGGACAGCAGGCAGCTAGTCTCCAAGAACAGGTCAATGTTGCCATGACAGAACTAGAGAAGGCCAAGAGAGATCTGATCAGGGCAGAGAGAAGTTTAGCCTTCCTGAACACGACTATGAATAAGGCTGAGAGGACCGCGGCCAAAGCATTAGTTGACATAGAGCGGATTTAGTATGCTTATGACATGGAGTGATTAAAGTGTGCTTGTCATGCCACTAAGAGGAATAACCTATAAATGGAAAAAAAAACTGTTAGAGAAGGAGAGTCAGGCTCTGTGCGATAGCGTTATAACTTTGGAGGCCAAGATAGATGCCTCATTTGAAGAAGGGTATTTCTTTACCGCTCTCCAGGTTGTACATGCACTTCCCTCTCATTTTGACATAAGCTCAATTAGCGGATGGGATCGGGGCAAGATTATGGATAAACCTGCTCAACTTTCTGATACCACCCCGACTGAAACAGGGTTCTCTCACGTTGTCAATGTTTCAGCTGATAAAGATGACATGGTACCTATTTCCTCATTCACACAAAATCAAGCCATGAAGAAGCATAGCCTGCTGGTCCTGACTTCTATAGGAAAAATAACTGAATGAGCAGTCCCTGACCTTCCTACCCCCCATGATGAGCCAGTGAAGGATTTTAAGGTCTAGACTAAAACTGTGGAGGAGGTAGAGGTCCAAACTGAGTCGGTGGTGCTAGAGAGTGGGGATCTTTTTGTTAGTCCTACGACGGTTGAGATCGGGGAAAAAAGAGTTGATGATGATGGGGATGCTAACCAGGTATGAAAATCAGAAGCATGAGGGGGGACAAATATCGATCCCTTAACATGATGTAACGTGATTAATTTATCTTTCTATTTTTTTGTATGCCCGAAAATAGGGTTTGGGCTTCTCATTTGACATGTGGAATTTTTCCACTCCTTTTTTTATATTTTGGATTACTAATTGACTTTGGTTTAGGTACCTTGGTGACATCCGGCATCATGTTTAAATTATAGTAGATACACAATCTTTACTTTATTCTTGAACTATTTGGGGATTAGTCCCTGAATGAATCTAACTCTTAGTATTTGGCAACCCC
The DNA here is from genome assembly GCA_032871835.1 of Dipteronia dyeriana. Taxonomy (NCBI): domain Eukaryota; kingdom Viridiplantae; phylum Streptophyta; class Magnoliopsida; order Sapindales; family Sapindaceae; genus Dipteronia; species Dipteronia dyeriana. The sequence goes on from CM065296.1 coordinate 26,040,721, forward strand.
CGTAAGTTGTTATGTATATGCTATCAAAAAAAATAATCAATACTCGATTTCCTGCACTAGGAATCCCGGACCTTAAACGAACAAATAATGGTAAGTCACTTAAGTCATTTTAGCAACAAGTCTTCATGCTTTCTCAAGAATCTTGTTCCATAGGTGAAAAAGTCCAGGTAGGCCACTTTCGCGCCAGGCGTTTATACATCTGCAAATTTGGGTACATAGCATCCTTATTCTAGGAATCTTTGTACTTAGGCAAAAAGATCATGGTAGGCAACTAAGGCCAATTTCACACCAAGTCTTTACACATAGGCAAATTCGGGTACCTAGCATTCCTATCCCAGGAACCTGGTACTTAGGTGAAACAATCTTGGTAGGCAATTAAGGTCACTTTCACACCAAGTCGTTATAAATTGGCGAATCCGAGTACCTAGCATTCCAGTTCCAGGAATCCTTGTACTTAAGTGAAAAGATCTTGTTATGCAACTAGGGCCACTTTCACATCAGGTCTTTATACATAGGCGAAACCCAATATCTGGCATTCATGTTCCAGGAATCCAGATATTTAGACGAAAAGATCCTGGTAGACAACAACGGCCACTTACACACCATGTCTTTATACATAAGCGAATCCGGGTACTTGGCATTCTCGTTAGATCCTGGTAGGCAACTAAGACCACTTTCACACAAGGCTTTATACATATGCGAATCTAGGTACCCGGCATTCGTGTTCCATGAATCCTGGTACTGAGGTAAAACAATCCTGGTTGGAAACTAAGGCAAAATACACCATTTTAAGTAGTAGTAGGATAAAAGCGCATTACGTAATGAAATATGTGCCACGTAATTTTTCGGCCAAATTTCCTTTACTAACCTCCTCAAAAATGCACAATTTGCAAAAGTTTTAAAACTACCAAGAATTTTGAACATAGGAAGAATACACCATTTTAAGTAGTTCTATGGAAAAAATTAGGATCGAATGCGCATTATGTAATGAAATATGCGCCTCATAATTTTTCGGCCAAATTCCCATTGCTAACCTCTTTAATTATAAATGTTTAATTTGCAAAAAAAAAAATACCTAGAATTTTTAACATAGGAAGAATACACTAGTTAAAGTAGTCCTATGGAAAAATTTAGGATCGAAAGCGGATTATGTAATGAAATATATGTCTCGTAAATTTTCGGTCAAATTTCTCCTACGTTACTCTTTAAAAATGCTTCATTTACAAAAAATATAAAATTACCTAAATTTTTTAACATAGGAAGAATACACTAGTTTAATTAGTTCTATGGAAAAATTTAGGATAAATTTGCATTATGTAATAAATTATGCGCCTCGTACATAATTTGCAAAATAAAATAAAATTACCTAGAATTTGTCACATATGAAGAATACACCATTTTAAGAAATCCTATGGAAAAAATTAGCATAAAAGCATATTAAGTAATGAAATATGTGCCTCGTAATTTTTGGGCCAAATCTCATTTAAAACGCATTAGTTGCAAAAATTTTAAAATTACCTAGAATTTTGGACATCGGAAGAATACACCATTTTAAGTAGTTCTACAGAAAAAATTTGGATCGAAAGTGCATTATGTAATGAATTATGCGCCTTGTAATTTTTTGGTCAAATTTCCCCAACTAAACTATATAAAAATGCATAATTTGCCAAAAAAATTAAAACTAGCTAGAATTTTTAACGTATGAAGAATACACTATTTTAAGATGTTCTATGGAAAAACAATTAAGATGAAAAATGCATTATGTAATGAAATATGCACCTCGTAATTTTTCGGGGCCAAATTTCCCTTACTAAGCTATATAAAATTGCATAGTTTGCATAAATTTTTAAATTACCTAGAATATTTGACGTAGGAAGAATACACTATTTTAGGTGGTTCTATGGAAAAACAATTAGGAAGAAAAATTTATTATGTAATGAAATATACACCTCGTAATTTTTCGGGGCCAAATTTCCCTTATTAATCTCTATAAAAAAGCATAATTTGTAAAAAATTTAAAATTACCTAGAATTTTTAACATAGGAAGAATACACCATTTTAAGTGGTTCAATGGGAAAACAATTAGGATGAAAAAAAACATTATGTAATGAAATATGCACTTCGTAATTTTTCGGATCCAAATTTCCCTTACTAAGCTCTATAAAAATGCATAGTTTACATAAATTTTAAATTACTTAGAAATTTTGACATATGAAGAATACACCAATTTAAGTAGTTCTAGGAAAAAATTTAGGATAAAAGCACATTATGTAATAAAGTATGCACCTCATAATTTTTCAAAAAACTTTCTCTTACGTTCTCTTTAAAAATGCACAATTTGCAAGAAAAAAAAAATTACCTAGAATTTTTAACATATAAAGAATAGACCATTTTAAGTAATTATGTGGATAAAATTAGGATAGGAATGCATTATGTAATAAAATATGCATCTCGTAATTTTTTGGCCAAATTTTTTCTTACTAACCTCTTTGAGAATGCATAATTTGCAAAAAAAATAAAATTATCTAGAATTTTTAACATAGGAAGAATACACCATTTTTGGTGGTTTGATGTAAAAAAGTTAGGATAAAAGAGTATTATGTAATAAAATATTTGCCTCGTAATTTTCGGTCAAATTTCCCTAACTAACCTCGATAAAAAAGGGTAATTTACAAAACTTTTGAAATTACCTTGAATTTTTAACATAGGAAGGATACACCGTTTAGGTTCTTCAACAAAAAATATTAACATAAAATCTCATTCCTTACTAAAATATTCGACTAATAATTTTTTGGTCCAGTTTCCATTACTAACCTCTTTAAAAATGCACAATTTGTAAAAAAATTTAAAATTTATTAGAATTTTTAACAAAGGAAGAGTACAACATTTTAAGTAGTTCAAGAAAAAATTAGGATAAAAGCGCATTTTGTATGAAATATGTGTCTCGTAATTTTTCGGTCAAATTTCCTTAAACTCTTTAAAAATGTACAATTTGTAAAAAATTTAAAATTTCCTATAATTTTTAACATTGGAAGAATAGAGCATTTTAAGTAGTTCTATGGAAGAAATTAGGATAAAATACGCATATGTAATGAAATATGCACCTCGTAACTTTTCAGCCAAATTTCTCTTACAAATCTATATAAAAATGAATAATTTGCAAAAAAATTAAAATTACTTAGAATTTTTTCCATTGGAAGAGTACACCATTTTAAGTAGTTCTAAAAAAATTGGTATAAAAGCTCATTAGATAATGAAATATGCGCCTCGTAATTTTCGGCCAAATTTCCCTTAATAACCTCCTTAACAATTTGCAAAATTTTAAAATTACAAAGAATTTTTAGCATAGGAGGAATACACCATTTTAAGTGTTTTGTTGATAAAATTAGGATAAAATCACATTGCATAATGAAATATGTGCCTCACGTAATTTTTCGGCCAAATTTTTCTTACTAACCTCTTTAAAATTGCTTGTTGGAAAAAATTAAAAATTACCTAAAATTTTTGACATAGAAAGAATACATCATTTTAAGTAGTTCTAAGATAAAATTAGGACAAAAGCGCATTACGTAATGAAAAATGGGCCTCATAATATTTTGACCAAATGTCCCTTACTTAACCTCCTTAAAAATGCACAATTTGTTTATCATAGGAAGAATACAAATTTTTAAGTGGTTCTGTTGAAAAAAAAAAGGATAAAAGCACATTATGTAATGAAGTATGCGCCTCGCACTTTTTCGATGAAATTTCTCTTACTAACCTTTTTAAAAAGGCATAAGTTGCAAAAATTAAAAAATTACGTAAAATTTTTGACATAGGAGGAATACACTATTTTAAGTAGTTCTAAGAAAAATTTAGGATAAAAGTGCATTACGTAACGCAATATGCATCTTGTAATTTTCCGGCAAATTTCTCTTACTAACAACCTTAAAAATGCACAATTTGAAAAACAAATTACTTAGAATTTATAACATAGGAAGAATAGACCATATTAAGTAGTTATGTGGAAAAAATTTAGATAAAAGCACATTATGTAATGAAATATGCACCTCGTATTTTTCAACCAAATTTTTCTTACTAACATCTTTAAAAATGTAAAAGTTGTAAAAAAATTAAAATAGCTTAGAATTTTTGACAGAGGAAAAATACACTATTTTAAGTAGTTTTTGTTAGCTTTTCGAGTTTATTTTGGCATAATTCTTTATCAAAGCGACATTTGCCTTGTATTGATTAGTTGTCAAGGATTTATGGATCATCAAGCTTCAAAGAAGATTGGACAACAAATCAAGCAAAGTGGTGGCTACATCAGGAACAAAGCTTCACTACATAGCTTAAGGTATATCGAGGCCTCTTTCCTCTTGCAAGGCCTAGGCACATACACATATATCATACACTTGTTTCCCAACATCGTTGTGTAAAATTTGGTATGACATACGCATACACTTACTTATGTATGATTAGAATAAAAAGTTGACAATTTAGTAAATTGCATTTTCTAGGGTTATATCTAGGAAATTGCATACTTGTATGTTCTTGTGTTCATTTAAGTTTATTTGTGTGATATTGAACTTGAATTTGTGCTTATAATATTTTGTATTGAGTTTCGGACATTTCACTTACTCATTCATTAAGTTTCGAGTTCAAATTAGAAAGTTACGAAACTTTCCAAGATTTTATCATGCATGGTTTTCATCATTATTTTTCAAGTGGAATTCCATATTTTCTGAAAAAGGTTTCTTGACATATTTTGTTCAAGAAAGAGTCCCAGTTCATAATCTGAAAACATATTCAAAATCAGAGTTTGGAAGCCAAAGATATGGTCGAAGAACTGAAGGAGCCTCAAGGGAAAAGAAAGAGGACAACACCCCTTTCCCGTGGAGCTTCACGGGTAAGGAGGCCTTTTTCCTTTGAAGAGGGTCACGTGCCTCCATGGGATACAGATGTGTCTCCCTCTTATTGGTTGGTTTTTTTTCCCGTTTTAAAATTCCTCTCATTTCCCTCTCATTCTTTTCAAAAAAGATAACTTGAAAAACTTATGCAAAATATTTTCTCTCCAACTTTCTTATCTTCCAAGCACCATATCTTTTTCATTCAGAGTTCGATTTGAGTTATTCAAGTTGGAAGAGTTTGGTGTCATTTGATTGAGTTTTCTAGTAGCTTTACACATAAAAACAGGACTGTACAATTTTCACTTGATGTATTGATTTCTCTTCTGGTTTTTGTGCTTTAAATCCTCAATTACCTTGGGATTTCTTCTTTAGTACATATGCATAGTAATTTTATTAGATTTTTGGACTCTATATAAGCTAGATTGTGCTTTGATTGAATCTTACATGTTGAGTTAGGTTTTTATAAAAGCCTACGTTTTCACATGTTTGTGTTTTGTACTGTGCTAGATTCTTACCAAGGACTATTTTTAGCTTTGATTGATTGATTTTAAATAAAAATAGTCTCTCCTTATGCTAGGTCTTTTTAATTGACCATGTTCATGATTAGCACAATTTTATTCTATGTTTAGAGCTTCATGTGTATCTATTGAATACTTTGTTAATACATGCTCTATATTCCTACTAAAACTTTTATTGATCACATGTTAAGATTCTAGCATGATTTTTGTTTAATGCTAAATCTTGACTGTGTGCTTAAACGTCTATAATTGGTTCAAGGTTTAGAGAAATGAATAAATCTAGAAGTTTAATGTGTTTTGGTGTTTTGGTGTTTTCACATTTTCTAGAATTCTTATGCATGCATAGTAACTAGACATATTTGATTTTTGAACTTTCATGCATAAGTCTAGTTCCCATAGGATGTGTTCAACATATTCTATGTTGCGTGCTTGTTTACGTTTTGCATTCATGATCACATAGATGGCCTTGTAAAAAGGTTAGAAGTCGCATTCCTTAGAGTGATTCTTTGGATTGAGCATTGGAAGTCGCATTGGAAGTCGCATTGGAAGTCGCATTTAGAGAGTGATTCTTCTAGTTGTGCATTAGAAGTCACATGTCTTAGAGTGATTCTTAGACTTGTTCATTGGAAGTCACATTTGGGGAGTCATTCTTCAAGTTGAGCATTCGAAGTCACATTTTGGGGAGTGATTCTTCAATTTGTGTAAGGTGGCATCTCTTTCAATGTGTAGGGTTAAAGGGTAGATTTCTAGGTGAGGTTGGTCACTTGAGAATTTGTATCTTTTTATCTTACTAGTGAAAATTGTTTGCCGATGTGGAATCAACCCGTGAATGTTTCCTCTTTAGAGGTTTTACACCATAAAAATCCTTGTGTTGTTTTTCTCTATCCCTATCTCTTGATATTTGTATATGTGTTGACATATGTATCTTGTCTAATATACTTATAATTGATATTCATTGTATATAAAACTTTAAACTTGTTAAAGGCTTATGCTTAATAGCCTATAAAAACTGAGTTTGTATCACATGCAATTTGTTATCTACATTGACTTTTATTAACCAAGCATATCTTTATTGAATTGATATTGCTTGCGTTTGGTATATAAAATTGTGATATAAGTTATCTAGAGCGACAAATATAAGTTTGTTTCAAGTGAATGAAAAAAGTGTACTAACCTATTCATCTCCGAATGTAGATTAGCTTAAGGTAAATTAACCGTGATTGTATTTTTATTTGATATCAGAGCGGGTCACTAGATTGCACTTAGTGAGTATCCCAGGAGATACACTAATGGTGATTTACTTGCTGTGGAAAACAATCTTGTGTCTTATGTTGTTTGTGCTGATTTTCCATCTCTTATTGATAAAACAAAAGAGGTATGGGAAATTCATCAATCTATCCATGAATGGGATTATTTATTTTCTTCATGGTATTTGTCTACTAAAAATTTTGTTGATAAGCTTAAAGAGAATATTAGTGACCAAAGCGAAGATGATAAGGAACTAGATTCCTTGGAAGATAATGTTTATGTAGGTAACTACCTATGTAACACGACTTCACATCAAAAAGAAATTAAAGAAGAAGGTGAGAATTTCCCGATGGACAATCAAGCTAGACATGATCGCTTGTCTTTGCAACTCAATAAAAAGAATTACAAGTCAAGGGCCGCCAATTTCAACTTGATAGAAAGAGATGAAGCTTTGAAAGAAGTTAAAGTAAAGAGTGAAGTGATCGAATGTCATGAAAAGAATGATAGTTTGAAGAGACTAAATAAGGTAGAGATACTTGTCAACGATAATAAGGAGATTGTCTTAAATATAAGGGTTAGAAAGCAAGCTTATATTGTGGAGATCAACATGGCCAAGCAAGCAGTCAAAGACTTGGTAAATGGCTCAATCAAGGTTAATAATGTCACAAAACTTGCTCAACCTGATGGAGAGTTTAGCAATTTGGAAGGAAAAGAGAAGCTTGAAATAGCATCACCTACTTCAAGCAAGGCCAAGAACAAAAAGGTGAAAAAGTCTCCAGGAAACAATCTTCTAAAAGTTTAAGGTAATATGAAAAACAAGATATCTTCTTAAACTCTTTATACCTCTTCAAGACAACAAGGTACAATCTCGTCTTTCATTCCTATTTGCCAATATTGTAACAATGTTGGTCACATTAAACCAAGGTGTTATAAGTATTTAAATGCATCTAGAGATAAAAAGTTGACCGTACTTTGAAGCATGCTAGGGCTCTAGTTATTGTTAAATATGATGCTCCTAAAATGCATGTAAAAAAGTGTTTGAAGAAGAAGTTTAATCCTTGTGAAAGTCTGGACAAAGCATTTATTGCTAGTATTGTTATGGAGTGGGGTATTAAAGATACTCTTTTGAATCAAATCATTAATGATCTCCATTCTAGGTTCAACATTAAAATCAAGGATGAGAATGATATATGTGTAAGTTCACCCAAGACCACATGGTTCAAAGATGAGTGCTCTTACCATTAGTGTAAGATGCACATGTCAGTTAGCTTTAAGCTTGGTGTCAAGATGTTAAGATTTTTAGCTACCTAGCTTTGTATCTTTATAACTGTGCTTAACTTAGCTATCTCACATTTCTTACTATGATAGTCGAAATCTATTTATAACTTTGTGAGAAGTTAATTTTTATATGTGTTTGGGTTTAAACTCTTAGTTTTTATACTCTTGGGATAACACAACAATAACTTGTTGTCGTGGAGACAAACAAGCCAAGAGAGCTCATAAAATGGGCGAAGACTTTGCATTTGATGGAAATTGCTTGCTAAGGTATCTCTATATCCAAATGCTTGCATTCTAAGTTTTACATCTCTCAACTAATTGTTTGTACTACTTCATGAAGCATGTCATGTTAGAGAACTTAGTATAATATACATATGGTTCTCATTGACATTTGCTCTTTAAAGATCTTATAGTGATATTGTTCACAAAGGTCTTATATATGATGTGTGAAATATTTTTATGAATGTTGAGTGGCATATTTTGAAAAATAGGAGCTTCATATTCTTTGAAAGCTACTCTCTTGAGAAGTAATAATCTTAAGTAAATCTCCTGTATTGCTTTTAGATCAAGTGCTTATAAGCCATAAAAACTTGGTTTTCAAAAATACACTTTGCTTCTCTTGTATGTTTTGTTGAGTAAGTTGATTTTGCTAATAGGTAAGTTGTGGATACACCTTGAAGTCTTTTGACTAGAACATTTAAGATGACCTATGGCTAGTATCCATTTTGCTTCGGCAACTACATAGAACTCAATGAGCACCTTCATTAAAAGGGTTACACCACTATGATGAGTGAAAACCGTCATGAAGTGTATAAGTTTAGTTTAAAAAAAATCAAAGAAGTGTTGAAAAGAATCAATAAAAAAAAAATATCTTTCAAGCCTATAAAGAAAAGAAAGAAGGCTTAAAAGGAGTATAGTTAAAAATTATGCATGCTCGGGTTGAAAAATAGAAATGAGATGACGAGCCATATACACACACACGCTCATATGTTGAATTCGATTCTCTTAACCGGATGATAATCAGTTTGACCATTAATGGAAAAGCTTAAGATGAATAGATGTTGATTTGATTTGCATGTTGATTATCAAATTACTCATCTGCATATATTTGAAGCAAACTTCACACACACACTTCTTATAAAATATTTTGATATTCTAGCAATTAAAATTATGAGAGTGATTGAAAATCTTGGTGAAACTCTCATAGATTATGGAGCTTATTTTGTTTGATTTCTTTAAAATTTCTTGAATATGTGGTTGTGTGAAGATCATTGTGAATAATCTGTTATCTTGAGTTTAGATATAGCATCTATCAAGGGGAAGTATTGCATACTAAACTTTGTTCTCTACTATGATATGTTCACATGATTTGGTTATTATTTGATGACATATAGGTTGGTTAGAATAATTGAATTATGAAATGCATGATATCTATATTGGAATAATTGCATGAATGTGTTGACAATGAATATATCCTTGATTGAGGTTTATAGTAGTTGATGTTACAATGAATTCCTTCATAAGTGGTTGATAGTAGTTGTGATTGTGACAAATTCCTTCTTGCTTGAGGTTGATTAAGTTCCTTCTTGCTTGGAGCAGATAGTAGTTGTAGTTACAACCAATTCTTTCATGTTTTGAGGTTGACAGTAATTGTGATTGATACTAATTCCTTCACTCTTAGGATTGTTTTGTTGTTAAATGCATTTGTTTGATTTTGGTAAAATGTACCTATGTGCTTAAAAGGAACATTTATGCATTTATAAATCATTATTCTATCATATGTCATCCTTTTGTTTATATTGTTGTCTAATACTCATTTGGATCTCTCTTTCCTCTCATGTGTTTTTGTGTTGTATTGTTGACAACTAAGCCATGGGAGGAACAAGACTTCTAATCCTATCCATCCACCAAAAACCATAGCCAAAAACATGTCTACACCAACAACCTATAGAAAACCCAAACCCAACAAGTTGAAATCATTGAGAGTTATAGGAACCAAAAAGCTTATTCAAGATAGAGGTGTTGACTTGGTAGAGGGTTTTTACATTTATCAAGTTATTCGTGAAAGGTATTGGGAAGCAAGGATAAATTATACTGGGCTTGTAAATGAGAGCCTTATTAGAGAGTTTTACTTTGAATATAAGGATAGTACAACCTTCAAAAATGCCTTGATAAATGTGAGAGGTAGAACATTTAGGATCTCCTCGGATACCATTAACAAGTTACTTGGACTTTCCAAAGAGATTCTGTCGAAACTACTTAATGTGGACAACATAGATCACTTAAACCTTATAGGGGGGACTTTATGTGAAGATGATGGATTTGATTGGGGCAAGAGAGCTTACATTAGCCAAGGTGAGTTAACCAAGATTAATGCCTTTTGACATCTATTTGTATATGCCAATCTTGTAGGATCTATTAATGCTTCGGAGCTAAACAAAGAGAATATCACAATTATGTATGCCTTGGTGACAAACAAGCCCTTAAACCTTGGTGATTTCTTCATATAGCATATTGAGAGTGCAGCCTTTTCATCTAGGTTGGACAAGAAGTTGGCTTTTTTGTGGTTCATTACTTATTTTTTGGACAAAGCTAGAAGTTCCAAGACTTGATGATGATGTGCTTCTGCCACCTTTGGACCGTTTTTGTGAAAATCGATTGGCATTTATGTCATATAAAGGAAAAATGACAGCTAGTGACACTTTTAGGCTTTTTGGTGTGCACCATGAGCCAAGTGTTGTGTCAAGCACAAGTAGTCTACCAGAATGGGCTTTGCAATTTCAAGTGGGGCTTATGACTAAGATTGAAGAGCTTGAAGCTAAAGTGGTGGACCTAAGTGCAAAGGAGAGACAACAAGATGAGAAGATCGAACACCTAGAAGACAAAATTGCCTATGACAATTCATCCACTACAAAACACTATATAAGATCAACAACCAGAAGAACTTTCTTTAAAGATGCTTGATCATGAGGTTTGGTATGTTTTCTTAACCTTTTTGATACATTTTATGTCAACATGGGGGAGAACAGCATTGATACTAAATCTAAGCTCTTAATCTTAGGTAGGATTGTCTAGTTGATTTTCCATCAGAAAATCCTCTTTTTTTATTTGGTATCATTTGGTATCTTGAATTCTCGGTTTGTAATATTTAGATGATGATTTTTTTTTATTAAGAGTCTTCATGTGTTTAAGGGGAGACATGTGTATCCATTTGAACTTTATTGTCATTTATCTAAATATCTTGTCGTATATATGTATGTATGTATGTATATATATATATAATATATATATATATGTGTGTTTCTCTTGTATATGCTTTATGATTCAAGTTGTTTCTAGGTGGTGACAAGAGAAAACTACATGAAATAATTCAAGACTTGATGAAGATTAGTCTAAGGGAACTAACTCAATGTAATGTGAGGGTGTGATTTTGTAACCAATCTTCATTTCGTATGTTTTAGTATATGCATAGGTGTTTTGACATAGAATTTGCCAATGAGGGAGATTGTTAGGTGTTTGAGTTTGTGTTTGCATAATTCTATATCAAAATGACATTTGCTTTGTATTGATTGTTGTCTAGGATTTTTGGATCATCATGCTTCAAGGAAGATTGGAGAACAAATCAAGCAAAGTGGTGGCTACAAGAGGAACAAAGCTTCATTGCATAGCTAAAGGTATATCGAGACCTCTTTCCTCTTGCAAGGCCTAGGTAGACACACACATATCATACACTTGTATCCTTGTATCGTTGTGCAAAATTTGGTATAAGACATATGCACACACCTATTCCTGTATGCACATGCATTAGATTAAAAATTGACAATTTAGTAAATTGCATGTGTTAAGCAAGGGCCCAAAGGGAAATTTTCCACCTAATTAGCACCATTTTCGTGCAATGGATAGGTACTAGACACAAAGGTCTACCTCGAAGTACCAGGCCCAGCAAAACTTGGGAACCTCAACATTGTTGTAGAAGCAAGACGAAGCTCCTGCACCTTCACGGTCCACTGGTACCTAAGTACCTAGACAACTACTCTGTTTTCCCGTCGAGGTACATATCCTACCTTTCTACCAGAAAGGAAGATGCCCGTAAATATCCTAGGAGATTTTAAAGCTCTAACGAGATCAAGTAAGCACCTCGCTACCAGAATGGTACCCCGAGGTACCTCGCCATCGCTATTGGTCAAGCGCCACCTCACCAGAGCGGTACCTTAGGGTACCTCACCAGGATGGTACCTCAGGATGCCTCACCAGCAGATTTGCACTCCAAGAAACCTTAACACACCACCGGATTGATGCTCTGAGATATCATGCTACTAACAAGGGAAGTTGAATTGTTCTTCAAGCAATAAATAAGCTCCACCTATGCACTGTCACAATGAAAGAGTTTAAAAAGGAAACAAACACATTTTTCGCCAAGATATCCTCTGCCATTCGATTCTCTAGGGTCAATCACATTAAACAAAAATCTTGCCAAATGGGGAAAGAAGATCAATTCAGTGATCTTCAGATTGTACGCAAAGGAAAAACCCTAGCAACTTCGTGACTAAGTAAAAGGATGATATCGAATGAAATGGGGAGAAAAAAAATTGAAGTTTCAGAAACCTTAAGAGCTATCACTTGACTCTTTAATCAGGGAAAAGTCTAGCCATTGCCATTGAGAGAAGTGTCCACTTATCGACAGATACAAGTTCGCTATCTCCAATTATTTAAGTAAGAAAGATAGAAATAGAGTGTTTCATACTACTGTATTGTTCACCACTTCACTGTAATCGTTGCATTGTTCAATAAAAGAATATTCCTCAGTATACCATCATTCCTTCATTCAATCCTCCTATTATTAACATGTGAAATCGGTACTCAAGGTACCTACTCCACTAGCGATCTATCAAGGTTATGGTCATGAGGATGTTAACTGAGATTCCTCACTTAGAGCAAATTTTCGGTTATCACCTTTTGGCATCGTCTGTAGGAAAAATTCAGCACCCTTTATAAAGTCATTGTTTATCGTTTTTGTAGGATCATGAGGCTTCGATCATCCCAAGGGCAGCCTAAGGCTTCATAACACCAGTCTGTTGCTTCAATGAATAGAGCACAAAAGAAAAGAAAAAAGCTGAGATATCACCATCCTGCCCAAATCCTGCCCCAATCCCATCTAGTACCGTGTGGGCCCTAGTTACCCTTGTAGCAGATCAGAGTATGCTTGAGCAACAGGCTATAGCTTTCATCAAAATTGTCCACCTCCGACTTGTGGTTGAGGAAATCACTCCCTAGCCAGCTGAGGTTCCGTCATTAGTGACTTGGAGAGTATCCCAATCCTCCTTGGCGGAATCAAGAATTTGAATGTTGGAGAATTGATGCCCATCAACTCCTTCAAAGATGGCATTCATAGCTCGGTGGTGCCATTTAGCAACCTCAAACTCATTCGTTGTCCATTCACTCATTGGCTTGAGTATATTGGTTCCATCCTCTTGAACCTTGGTAGGAGGACTAAAACCTTCTTCCACTACCATCCACGCCCTCTCATCAATTGAACGGATGTAGGCTTTCATCCTCAACTTCCAATACCCATAGTTAGTACCCCGAAGTAATGGTGGCCTAGTATTTGAGGCTTCTTCCGCTATTACATCACCTTGTAAACCCATGACTTCAAAAGCTTTGCAAATACCGTGAATGTATAACCTAGATGCTCACTAAGTACAATCTAGTATCCTGCTTTGATACCAATTAAAAATACAAACACGGTTAAATGCTCAAGGCTAACCTAGAGGGGGGTGAATAGGTTAGACACCTTTTCCGACTCCCTAGAAACAAACAAAAGTTTGTCCCTCTAGATTTCTTGTATCACAATATATATATATATATATATATATATATATATATATATATCAATTAAAGACAATTAATCAATATATAAAATAGGTAAAGTTTGATACAAACAATCATCCATAACACATACACAATTGATATTAAAGTAAGAAAGTCAATTTACATAAAATATTTTATCCACAAGATTCCAATAACAAATATACAAATATAAGAGAGAAAGGGATAGAGAAAATTGACACAAGGTTTTTACGTGGTAAACATTCAAAGAGGAACCATCCACATGTTTGCAACCACCGACAAACATAATCCACTAGTAGATAAGATAAGTACAATTTCTCAAGTGACCTCTTCACCTAGAAACTACCCTTATATCCTACCAATGAACATGTCACCACCTTGCTCAACATTCTGAGGCCTCACACCTCTTGTCAAGATTTCCTTGCTCAACATGCTAAGGTTTCCCACCTATTGTTGAGGCATCCACTTGCTTAGCTATCCGAGTCCTCCACAAGTCTAGCTAAGACTTCCTTGCTCAAAAATTCGAGGTCTCCTATCTCTTGTCGAGACTTCCACTTGCTCAACAAATAATAAGCCTCACACCTATTGTCAAGACTTCCTTCTCATAAGGCATCTAAGTGATCATGAATGCAAAATGCAAACAAGCACGTAACATATAATACGATGATCAACAAATTCTATAGAAAATACTAGACATATGCATGAATGCACATAACAAATGTAGTCTAGTCAATTATGCACGATTAATACATCTAGATAATGTAAAAGATGTTCAACATTAATTACAACCAAGATACATGAATAGATCTAAAACTTGGATCATAAGATATGTTCAATTAATAAATGATCAAGTTTTAATTACATATGCAAAACATGTTATAAAGCATATTATATTCATAAAAGCAATCAAGCACTTGAATAGCTCAAGGAACAACACAACATGTATTATATAGAGAGATCGGCCAAAGAGAGCCAAATACATGAGTGGAACTATTTGTTTTTTACAAAATCAATCAATCAAAAATCATCAAATAGTCCTAGATTTAAAGCTTGCACAATACAATCCCAAACATCTGAGATTTCAATTTGAAACTCAACCTAGCTTCAAATAAGTTCATAACTCAAATCAAATCAATCACAAGACATATATATTTATTGAAGAAGAAAACCCAAGGCAATTGACCAAGTATTAAAAGAAAACTTTGAGAGAAAATCATTACTCTAGTTGATTTGGTGCAATCCCGTATTTGTGTGGATAGACTCCAAAAAAAGCAGTAAAATTAACTCAAACCTTCAGAGAAAAGATGAAGGATGAATAGAAAAACACTCTCAACTTTGAATCACTTATATCAGAGTTCAAATGAAGAAGTTATGGTATTTGGAAGGTGGGAAAATTTGGGAGAAAAATCTGCACTCAAATTTTGAATCTCTTCTTAGAATGAAAAGTGAGAAGAAAGGGATATATAAAGGAGAGTGAAAGAATATGAGTGAAATGACCAAAGAGGGCATGAAGAGCTCAAGCTTTCTTGCTGCTCGAGATGGCATGTGGGCATAATGGGACAACAAGCCCTCTTAGCCTAGTTGGCCATGCGCCATCACGGGAAAGAAGACCTTGATATTGTCTTCTTTTCCTCGACTTCCCTTCGCGTTCTTTGATCGTTCACCTTCAAACTTGGAATTCAAATCCGTTTATAGATTATAAACCGTAACTCTCTCTTGGACATGGATATAAAAGATACTTAACCCAGAAAATAATAATTGGACTCAATATACGAATACGAATAAAATGTATGCAACATGATTGGAAAGTATCATATCTTTTGACTTATAACTTGAAATTAAGAGTATGAGTAACCAAAGTGTTTGGAACTTAATCAAGAATGATTTGAGACTAAAATCAAGTTCAATATCCATGTATTACAAACATATAAATGTACAAACACAATTCACACTAGAATGTAAACTACATAGACATAGTCTCCAATCATGCATTTTCCAAAACAAGTTATTTTCATACCAATGCATGAGCATTCATCTTCAAGTGTTTGAATGTGTTATAAATGGGGCACAATGATGCAGGGACACATATGAATGAATTATGTGTATGGGCCTTAGCCTTGTTAGAGAAAGAAAAGATCTTAATATACCTTTATAGAACCATATAACATCCTTTCTCTTTGAAGACTTGAACTTGCTTTGACTAGTTGCTATTTCTTCTTTGAAGCTTGAATCATCATGAACTAAACAACTAAATCATTACAAGTAAACATCGTTTTGATATGGAATTAATGCCAACATAATCTAAAACATGACATTTTATCATGTGATCTTTCATAACCTGTCCAGGTTTCATCATAAAATTCATGAAAGCAGTCATTGCCTATCTCTTAGTTGTCATGGAATTCATAGCAAACATCTCTTCCAAAGACGTCATTATGTTGTTGTTCCAACATGTTGGAGATGGTGGCCATATTATAGCATTTGACCATCTCATTTGAAGTCTTCCACTGTTGATACTGGTCTCTTTGCTCCTCAGTAGATTCATTAGTAGGAGTTGGTGGTCTAGGGGTAGACAGAACGAACTTATGTTTTTCCACTTGCAACAACAACCCAATTTTCCTTTTTCATGTGACATAATTATCACCAATTAAAATATTGTCTTTTAGGATGCTGATTAGGGATGGGATCAAGATTTCTGCATAATAACAAAAATTATATAAGTAAACAATCATGATAAAGCACTTTCGAATATTTATTTTGAATTAAATAAAATAATTCATTCAAAAAATTCAACGATGATCCAACACCCATAAATGTCACACCTCCTTTGGGAGTTCACATCATCAACTAGTTGGACTAGGTCTTACCTAATTGTTAATATGACAACCAATGTTTTCATTTTTAGTCTTACGATTTTATTAACAATAACTCTTGGAAGGATATTAATAAAATCACATTGAGTGTGTTACCAAGTTATTGACCTTCAATTTATTCCCTCACGAATATCCCCCCCTTGAGAGTATATATCATTTGAGTCAATTGTCTAGTATATCCTTTTAAGGAAGTATCTTGCTAAATTCCATTCATGAATACCTCTTTAAGAGTTATCATGCGAAACATAAAGCTCAACTAAACTTGGAGGTTGTAGGTGTTCCAAACACCTTCTCCCACTCAATTGTTTAAGGCGTGTGATCGAATTCCATAGAATGATTTGTCAAGTTATCTAGATGCCAATTAGATACCTAAACCATTCAATGCATGTTCATATCAAAACAGATATATGAGTGGCACTCCTATTCTACATGACATGTTATCAAACAATGACAAACATTGTAATATTTACGAAAAAGTAAATGACCACAATTTTGGTCCGTCCTAGAAAAACAAGTAAATTATATTTGTTTGAAATACAAAACCCTAAACCTAACTTGGTGAGAAAGTCATCAAGCGGCCACCATCCAAAGGTCTCATGTATGGGCACTTGCATACCCAAACCCTTATACGGCTACTTTAGGTTACTCCGTTGCTACTTTTTCTGTTTCGAATTCTTCAGTTCTTCGATTCTTCTAAAATTGAATACATTACAACATAAATATTTTTTATTACAACAATAAAATAAAATAAAAACTTAGCAACTACCAAGAAGGAAATTATGGCGATGATAGGCCACCCTTCGTGTTACAATTCCAAAACAAAAATACATTGAAATTCTAGGGCCAAATTGAGCAATAACAAATCACATTATAAAAACATATATATATATATATATATATGTATATATATATATATATCCATACATTCCAATGTAAATATATATGCGAATACCTAGAGTGTCATCTCTTTCTAAAACATGCATATTTACGATAAAGAGAAATAGATTCACGTATATATACTTCAATTAATCAAGGGTATAACCAGGCTCTGATACCAATTGTAGGAAAATTCGCACGGTGGAATCGGAAAAGGGGTTTGGTATATTTTAAAAAATTTCCTTTATAAGAATGAACCTTAACACTCGATTAATTAACATATAATAAAGTATCATACCTTTTTCTCATGACGATTGAAGTTGCACCGAATTGAATCCCCAAGATCTTCCAATCCAATCACGAACGTGAATCACCTAGGAGTGTGGGCTACCTTTCTTTGAATTGTATACCTATGGATGGAAACAAATTAAATCTTTTTCTTTTGTTAGTCACAGTAATTGTCCTAGAGAAAACCCAAGAACGTTTGGTCACTTGTGAATTTTCAATCTTTTTTATTGAAATTTGCTTGAACTGGTTCGATTTTTGTACACAAAACCCTTTTGATGTAAATGATACTAGTGTACTATCGGAAAAAAAATCGTACCCTCTTTTCTCTATGCTTGGCCGAGTTCTACATACATCTACCTTAGATTTGGATGAATTTATCTAGAGCAATGAATTTATCTAGAGCAAGAACCAAATTTTCTTCTCTCAAAACACTAAAGGTTCCAAAACCTCTCTTCGATTTTCTATGGCTTGGCTGAATTCTACATAGCCATATATATAAGTGTCCAAATGCTCTCCTAAGATGGATTTGCTTGGTGGGCTAGAACCCTCTCTCTATGTGGATTTACTTGGTAGCCAAGAATCCTCACTCAAAGATGAATTCTTTTCCACACCAAGACTTCTATTTTAACTCAAAAGTGTATTTATGTAACAACCAACTATTGAATATAATTAAAATTGTGACTTTATCAAAAACTTTCTAGTTTGACCAATAGTCAATTAGAGTTTTGATAGATATCAAATACATGCTATTTTGACTTGATAAGTAAATTCCTTTTATTTATCTACTTATCAAATAAAGTATTTGATACTTATCATACTACCAACATTAGTATGACACTAGGAGACCTTCTCCTACAAGGAAAAAGATTTTATCTTTTAATTAAATAATTAAATAAAAACAATTTATTAGGCTATTTTATATGCCCTAGCCGCCTAATCCTATACATGAGCCAAATATTATTTATTTTTTTTCATTTTATTAAATCCATTGGACTTTAATGAAAATTCCACATATGAACTAGACTCATTCTTACTAAAAACGAAACAAGTCCACAAGCCATAAGTTAATACATTAATATGATTTAAAAAGCAAATTTAATTAAAATGTGCAAATTATATTCTTAATGTATTGATAGAATGCTAATCGCACCTCTTTACGGCCGTCCAAGGATTGTCACATCCTTGGCTGCCTAATCCAGGTATCTTGAAGAGTTCTTGCATGTCTTGATCACACATAATTGCACCTCTCTAAAGCTTTTGGATTCCGAAATTCAAAACAATTCTAGATGGACCAAGAAATTGGTCCTGTAGAATATATAAGGTGATCCATGCAAGTTTGTGTGAATTGGGGATCTTGGCGGGCTATCTAAATTTAAGCTCTAATAGACATAACCTAATCAAAATCAACAAAGGATTCACTTAAGTCCGATCTATTAATTTTTTTTCATTCCACTAAAGAACTAAAATTAAACTCTTAAATAAATATAGAATAAGTTAATGTTTATCATTCGTACCCTAGACAATCTCAATGGAGAAACTGTATCTTAATGATGAATACCAGTAATTGCCAAGAAATCATAGACCGCTTATAGCTCTCCTAGTTACCATATTTACGCGTATGACCACACTTTAAACTTGGACATTTTGACTTGTCCAGAAGCCATATTTCAATAGACACTATTGAAAACTTAACGTTAAAATTTAATATCCAATACCTCAAAACATCCATATGATTATATTCTACTCACATTTAATAAATTGAGCCACGATGTCCATATCTATAATTGAAGTCCTTTATCGATTAACAAATGAATACCACCAAACTATCGATGACAGACTATGTTATATAATCGTACTCTTTGATAGCTCAAATGATAACACTTGTAACCATACGTCCATTATTTATCTCAGGATTGAGATAGACTCTCCGATTGTCCTTAAGTGAAAACGTTTATCCATTGACGGTTTTAGATAATGTATTTCACTGTGATCCTATTCAAAGCACCTAGTGCACTAGATTCTTTTGCCCAAAGACACCACACTTTAATGATTTTAGACTTATCATAACATATTTGATCCCACTCAAATGCTAACAAAAGAATTTACAACTTTAACAAGGTAAAAGAGCCCAACCATTATCTTAACTTATGAATATTGTTCAAATCTAACTAAAGAATTATGTCTACCTCATACATATCCAAATGTATGAACAATTTCTCTTTTCTCACAATCTTTTAACTTTATGATTATTTACTTTTGACAATTATATTAATTAAACTATAAATGCTATAAGATTTGTTAAACTAGAAATCACTTTATTAATATGGAAAGACTTTCCAATATATTATTACACTCTTGCTATAGATCATAATCCCAATAGAGAAAAGGTGAACAGAAAGACCTGATGCAGCAAATCCAGGTTATACACACCATCAGTGTAGGACCCACCCTGGCTGGTACCTCAAACAATTCTAAAATGAACCACGCAATGAAGATTCCCCAAATTGGAAAGGGGCAAAGCATCTTCAGAGTAGATCAAGGCTTAGCGGGAACCTTCCAATCAACCTAGATCATTTTTACTAAAGCAAATATGTACAATACCGTGTAGCCACACGATGACCCCATGGTGATCACAGTACATATCAGCTATTGCTTGGTCCACCACGTCCTAATTGACACAGGTAGCATCGTGGACATCCTCTTCAAGAACACTCTAGAAAAGCTCAACTTGAAGCAGTGGTGTTATACCAGTTGCACCACCCCCTTGTACCGTTTCACAGGAGACTCGGTCATACTAGTGGGATAAAATTTTTTACCGGTTATTGTGGGAACTATACTGTAAAGTTCTCATTTATTGATTGGCTTATTTCGTGAACAAATCAAATTTTGGGGGTATTATGTAAGGGTAGCTTAGGCTCTCAAGACCTCAAGAGGAGAAGTACCAAAGGTAAAATTCTTGTGCTTAATTGCTTTAAAGAGATAGTTGCACACAGTCACAAGTTCATGCATAACTCTTATTCATATATGTTGTGTGTTTATACTTGTGTGCATTTTGGTTTAAATGACTTTTGTTGATTTATTTGCATCTTGTGATTAAAGTTTTATGTCATGTTAGGCATTAGTATAGAATGAATCTTCATCACTTTTGGACTTGTTGAAAATATGTGTTTAAGTGTTGAAAAAGTGGGCATTGCGCTGGTGGTGCACTAATCGACTAGCGCAGCCTCACCAGCGTAACATTCCAGTGGATTGCAGCTTGTCATACGCCACTGAGCTGCACCACTGCACCCGTGCAAAGTTGAAAAAGTGGGTAGTGCGCTACTCGACTAGCGTAACATTGAAGTGGATTGTAGCATGTGATGCACCACTGAGCTGCGCCACTCGTCCAGCGCCTATTGAAAAATTAGGTAGTGCGTTGGTGTTGCGTTACTCGACCAGTGCACGTCACCAGCACACACAGAGGAAGCTGGAACGTTTTTTCAAAAACAACATCACTTTGTTTGGATCTCATATATATAACTCTTTGCATTAAGGTCGTGCAGGAGTTCAGAACATCATATCTTTTCCTTAGAACACATTTCAAAGGAAAAAATCTTCCAAAAACTCATCTTTAAACACTTAAAGCATTCCCATATGCATAAAAACTTCATCTTGTATCATCTAAAGCCATTTAGAGTGCATCTATGGATAGTTTTGCTTCATCACATCTTGTTTGGTAAGTTCTTCACTATCTTCTTACAAGTTAAGTGTTTTGCTTGCTAGGCCATCTCTTTAATTATTTGTATGCTCTTAGAACATATTCTAGATACAAATTAGAGATTGTTGTGATGACATGATTGAGTGTTGTATTGTGATAGCTTCATAGGATTGTTTGATCTATCTTTAGCTAAGCTTTTTGAACATGTCATTTAGCTCATGATATCTAGGATTGCATTAATTGTTATCTCATTATCCTAGATATGCATATAAGGTTTTCTAGCCTTGTTTGTTCTTTGAATATCATTATATATTCATATAGGACACTTTATCTCTTCATTGAGAATTAAGACTTGTGTTGCTTTCGAGAGTAAGTAGCTTAAATAACATGCAAGATGGACTAGGTTCACTTATACCGGGATTAGGTAGTGGTGGTGGATTTAAACCGAGATTAGGTTATAATTCCTTTGCAATTAGTGGATTCGAGGTTCGAGTGTGGCGTACATAGCAGCCCGTGGTTTTTCCCATTTGGAGGGTTTCCATGTAAATCTCATGTGTCTTTATTATTTCCGCACATTTTACACTTGTGATATTTTTGCAACTAGCTAGGGGCATTTTGTCAACTTGACCTTTAACAAAAATTGGGTAAAATTGTTTATAATCTATTGACCCCCCCCCCCCCCCCTCTAGATTAATATTATACACACCATAATATTTGTTTCAATTGGCATCAGAGTGGGTTCCTAGACATATATAGGTGATCCTTGCTCATTTTGGTGTGTGGTGCATTTTGTGTGTGTGTATTGATCATTCATACACTTGCATTCATATCATTTATTCATTAAACAAAATGAGTGGAAACGGTGGCATCGAGGGAGCTTCTAGCACTAGACCTCCATTTCTCACCGGATTGAATTATGCCTCTTGGAAAGGCAAGATAGAGTCGTATATTTTCCAAATTCATGACAGGGCATGGATGGTGGTTGAAGATGGCTACACTCCACCCATGATGACTCCTACGAATGGAGGAGATGATGTACTCAAGCCTAAGGCACAATGGAATGCACAAGAGTTTTAGGCTTTAAAGTGGAATAGGAAGGCAATGCATTCCATCCTATGTGTAATGGATGAGAACCAGTACAAGTTGGTTCAAAATACTAGGATAGCTAAGGAGGCATGGGATATCCTAGAAGTTGCACATGAGGTAACCGATATGGTTAAGGAATCGAAGCTTCATGTTCTCTAAACATAATTTGAATTGCTCAAGATGGATGAGAACGAGTGCTTCAATGACTTTGAAGTGAGGTTGATGGACATAGTGAACCAAAGTCATCAACTTAGTGATCCTTATTCAGATAGGAAGATCAAGCAGAAGATTATGAGATCTCCACCCGATAGATTTGAGTCTAAAGTGACTGCTTTAGAAGAGAATAGTGGTTATAAGGATATGAAGCCAAGTGAAGTGATTGGGAGGCTTCTAGTTTATGAATCTAGGAAATGTCCTAACCTCACACCATCGAAAAAGCAAAAGGATATTGCTTTGAAAGCCTCCAAAGTTGAGAAGGAGGAGATTGATGACTCGGATGAAGAAATGGCCTTGCTAATAAGGAAGTTCAAGAAATTCTACAAGTCCGAGAGGGAAGGTTTCAAATCCAGGGGTCAAGACTTGAAGAAATAAACCCCCTTCAAGAAGTTTGAGCATAGGAAATAAAAGACATAAGGAAAGGGATCTGATGCTATGAATGTGGTGGGATGGGTCACTTTGCTCCCGAATGTACTAATTTGAAGAAGAAGAATAAGAAAGGAAAGGTGGTGGTCACCTCATCAATTGATAATGGAAGTGATAACTCCAATGAAGAAGATGAGTCTTCGGATGATGAAGAACTCATGGCTAACTTCATAGCTTTTACGTCCTCTCTTAGGAGCAAAGATGCTAGTGAAGAAAAAAATAAGAGTCAAGAGGAAAACTACTCAAGTGATGATGGATCTTCATCACAATCCATAAATGGAAGTGTGGATAGGATGGATCTTAAAGACTATAGGACTAAGTTTGAGAGTTCAAGGTTAAAAAACAAGAATGAAATTAAGAGATTAAAAGAAGAAAACCTAGACCTCTCAACTCAAGTTGACTAACTAAATGAAGAATTGGTGAGATCTAAGAGGAGTGAAGAACGGTTGAAGAAAGAGCTTGAAGATGCTAGAGAGTTGTTGGCCAAGATAAACTCTAGTACTAAAAAACTTGACCACATGCTAGATGTTGGAAAGAGGCCAAGTGGCAAGAAAGGGCTTGGGTTTGAAGATGACAGGATGTCATCCACTCCAAGCAAGACCATTTTTTTAAGAAGCATGAAGTTCAATGGGTTCTCTTCTCATCAATCGCCTAGGAAGAAACTTGACCTAGGAGAGTGTTCAAGTAGTGCTCAAGTGAAGGTGGCACTAAGAAGCCTACCTCAAGCCCATCCTACAAGGGCTCCTCAAGTTAACTTCCCTCAACCGAAAGCTCATAAAGGGAAGATACCTGTCATGAAAGCTCAACCAAGGAAGCAATAAAGTCTTGCTCAACAACAAAGAAGGAAAGCTCACCAACAACAATCAAGACAACCATAAAGACATAGGAAGGCTTCAATGCATCCTTAAGGTTATGGTATGATTCCTAACTTCATTCCTACATGTCATTTTTGTGGTATTGATGGTCACATTAGACCAAATTGCTTTAGATATGTTAAATTGTGTAGAATTTAAAGCAAGATAGAGAAGAGAAAGGTTAAAGCCAAGGTGCATGTCTCTAGGAAAAATGAATCATATTTGCTTGTTCCTAGGACATCTAGAGCCTATGTACCATTAACCACTAGGAAAGAAAATGTTTCACATAAGCGGATTAAAAAAGATGAACCCGCTTGTCATTGTGCTAAGGTTTACCCATAAGCTCAACTAGGTCCAATGGATTTAGTATATCTATTGGGATTTGTCACGTGGAGTGATGAGTTTTGGTCTTTGACCCCATAAGGGGAACTCAAGCAAAAAGAGAGCTATTGTATACTTGTTGCATCCAATTTTTTTTTAAAACTTTTATGCTCCTTTATTGATTGCTTGAGTAGCTTGGTTACACTTATACTATAGTATATTGTATTTTCTTCAATAAGTGTGAACTTTGCTTTAATTACAATCCATGTCATATTTATGTTCAAACATTCATTTTTGGACTAGGAGATCTACATAGGAAGTACATATTGAATGACCTGTAATTATCTCCATGACATGATGATTCTTTAATGACATGCTAATGAAAAATGATAAAGCATGAATTGATGATTGCAATTGTTGAATGCAAAATATTGTGTGAAAAAAGCTAGTGAGACTAAAATGTTTCATAAATGTCTCTCTTTCTTTATTAGTTGAACATGGCTACTATCATACGGGTTTCCTACCCAGAAAAATCGAATCGGGTGCAAAGTTGCTCATGCCATGTTTCGCTTATAAAGTTGGATATAGTGGCATTAAAATTTGATATCTATAAAAACTCTATATCCTTGCTTCTCTCATGACAAATGGTGAAATTGGTTTGACATATATTGGAAACCTTTGTCATTTGTTTTGCCAAATACCATTGTTTTTGGACTTGAATGCAACATGTCTTGTATGCAAAGCATTTTTGATTCACACATTTTCTTCAAATAAATCTACTTGTTTCTCACCTATTAATTGAGTTGCATAAATGCGGCTTATATAATTATGCAACAATCTTGTATGCTCCTTTCTTTTTTTTTGCCTTGAGTGACCCGGTTGGGGACTTCTCCTTTGCCTATATCATGACAAAAAGGGGGAGTGGCATTGACCTAGCATTGTGGTGTTAGGGGAGTAGCATGTGGTAGCATGTGTTGGCTTTAAGGGGAGTAGTACTTGTTTTTGGGGAGATTACATTTAGGGGGAGTAACCCTTTGAGGGGGAGCATTGTATGATGTGGTCTTTTACTCAAATTCTTATATGCAAATGCTTTTGTTTTCTATCCACTTGATCATCTCACATGCACTTGGTTTGGAAAGTGTACTTGTTGTTTGTTTTGTGTGTAGGGTTGATGATTCTATACGAGATTGAAGATTTAAAGTTTTGTTTTTATGTATATCTCTTAGTAATGTAGAATATCTTTTCGGTGTTTTATTTTTTTTTGTGAGGATCAATGTGAGTGGTGGTTTTGTCATGAAATAGCCAAATGGGGAGATTGTAAAGTCTTCATTTATTGATTGGCTTATTTTGTCAACAAATCACATTTTGCAGGTATTATGTAAGGGTAGCTTAGGCTCTCAAGACCTCAAGAGGAGAAGCACCAAATGTAAAATTCTTGTGCTTACTTGCTTTGAAGAGATAGTTGCACACACAAACAAATTCATGCATAACTCTTATTCTGTGCTTTTGGTTTAAATGACTCTTGTTGATTTATTTGCATCTTGTAATTAAAGTTTTATGTCATGTTAGGCATTAGTATAGGATGCATCTTCATCACACTTGGACTTGTTGAAAATGTGTGTTTGAGTGTTGAAAAAGTGGGCATTGCACTGGTGGTGCGCTACACGACTAGCGCAGCCTCACCAACATAAAATTTCAGTGGATCGCCGCTTGTCATGCACCACTGACCTGCGCCACTGCACCCGTATAAAGTTGAAAAAGTGGGCAGTGCGCTGGTGGTGCGGTACTCGACTTGCACAGTCTCACCAGCACAATATTCCAGTGGATTATCGTATGTGATGCGCCACTGAGTTGCCCCACTCGTCCAACGCCTATTGAAATATTAGGTTGTGCGTTGGTGGTGCGCTACTCGACCACTGCACTTCACCAGCGCACATAAAGGAAGCTGGAACGTTTTTTCCAAAACGACCTCACTTTGTTTGGATCTCATATATATATAACTCTTTGCATTAAGGGCATGCAAGAGTTCAGAACATCATATCTTTTCCTTAAAACACATTGCAAAGGAAAAAATCTTCCAAGAACTCATCTTTAAACACTCAAAGCATTCTCATGTGCATAAAAACCTCATCTTGCATCATCTAAAGCCATTTAGAGTGCATCTATGGATAGTTTTGCTTCATCACATCTTGTTTGGTAAGTTCTTCACTATCTTCTTACAAGTTAAGTGTTTTGCTTGCTAGGCCATCTCTTCAATTATTTGTATGCTCTTAGAACATATTCTAGATACAAATTAGAGATTGTTGTGATGACATGATTGAGTGTTGTATTGTGATAGCTTCATAGGATTGTTTGATCTATCTTTAGCTAAGCTTTTTGAACATGTCATTTAGCTCATGATATCTAGGATTGCATTAATTGTTATCTCATTATCCTAGATAAGCATATAAGGTTTTCTAGCCTTGTTTGTTCTTTGAATATCATTATATATTCATATTCATATAGGACACTTTATCTCTTCATTGAGAAGTAAGACTTGTGTTGCTTCCGGGAGTATGTAGCTTAAATCGCAAGCAAGATGGACTAGGTTCACTTATACCGGGATTAGGTAGTGGTGGTGGATTTAAACCGGGATTAGGTTGTAATTCCTTTGCCGTTAGTGGATTCGAGGTTCGAGTGTGGCACACATATCAGCCCGTGGTTTTTCCCATTTAGAGGGTTTCCACGTATATCTCAAGTGTCTTTATTATTTCCGCACATTTTACACTCTTGATATTTTTGTAACTAGCTATGGGCATTTTCGTCAACTTGACCTTTAACGAAAATTGGGTAAATTTTTTTAGAATCTATTTACCCCCCTCTAGATTAATATTATACACGCTATAATATTTGTTTCATATACCTCTACAATAGAACATCATGACAGACTTCGTTGTGGTCGACACCCCGACGGCCTACAACGCCATCTTATGGAGGCCTTTTCTATCAGCACTTAAGATGGTACAACGTCTTGAAGTTCCTGGTGGGGAATAGGGTAAGCGAGGTACATGGAGATCAGTAGATAGCCCATAAAGGTTACACAATATCCACCAATCCCGTAAAATTAGCATAGCAGTCTACTCAGGTAGTAGTGGTAAGGGTACAAAGATCGCTAAAGATGGATTTTAAGGTCCCATGTGTTGAAAAAGAGTTAGCAGAATACCTTGAGAGCAACATCCAAGTTGAGGATGAAGTAGAAGAAGATATAGGGTAGGTCAGTGGCCATCCCGTTGATGAGTTATAAAGAATTCCGATCAGAGAAAATGACTCATCCAAGGAAGTCAAGGTTGGGCCAACCTTGGAATCAATAGTAAAAGAAGACCTGATCAAGGTCCTCCTTGAATACAATGGCGTATTTGCCAGGAGCTTATTGGGGTTTATGCCTCAAAGATATAATTTGTAAATGGATTTATGAAATTACAAAAAAGGAAAAGTTCAATTCATTCTTGTTGTGTTATTTATTTTATAACTTGTACATATATTTAACATCCAAGATTGCCGAATTTAATCTTGAACTGTGTATATGAGAGTCGTATACGGATGGATACAGTAAGAGACGTGCAACCTAAAGAGCCCATAGATAGCAAATAAAACTGGATACTTTATTTATGGTTAATCTATAGCTGCGGTCCATTTCGTAATGTACAGTGATTCTATCCTGAATCATTCATATGAGATATGGGAACGGAGGCACCTTGTATGATGTGATCATATAGGACTGGGTCATGATCTATATCAATAAGATTCATATATATCAACTAATGATCGCTATATGTGGGTGATCTTAATCCTGAGTGTCTTATCGACTCCTTCAGGTTAGATCGTGGTCTTTGATATACCATGGGTGAGGTCGGATGCATTTCCTGATCAATATACTCCGTATGTTGGGATTACAGTTTGGCCTGTGGCTGGGAAGGCTTGTACACAATAGTGGAATCCACTCTTTCTTGTGAGAATTATATGGTAGTTCCCTTAAGGGTTGATTCGGGGCTTGGACAATATGAGCGCTCTCCTAATTCTGTGAGGAAATAGGATTTATTGTCCATTAGAGAATCAACGGTACTTAAAGGATATATGTAATTAGACGGTAATAATGGACAGTATGACCTATCTCTAATTATGAACTACTGTGGAGGATCACACCATGTGTAATAGCTATATCGACGGACACCGAGTTGTATCGGTCTGTGTAAAAGCGTCTGCAGTTGAAAGAGTGCAGCTTCGGGTTCTTAGTGGAATAACACCAGAGTTAATAATCAAGGAATACTAAGTAAAGAGTTTAATCAATGATTCCAAGGATTACTGAAGCTCAAAATGTTGTGGGTTCATTAGGTCACCTCGCAAGCTCGATCGATTTAGTTAACAAGGGTCACAGTAAATTAATTGGATTGTACAATTAATTGTGTTACGAAAGTGACACGTATTTATTCAGGAATTAATTGAATAATGAGATTATTGGAATAATGAATAATGGTGATTAAATAAATTAAATAATGAGATCATTTAATTATGTTATTAATCACTAAATGGAGGGTGTTTGTTGATATTTGTTTTTGAATAAAATAAGATATTATGATTATTTAATTTTAAAATTTTTAATTTAAATAGTTTAAATTCAAAATAGATGGTATCTTTTAACAAAAACAAAATAAAGATTTTGTTTTCAATAAAAAGATACCATGAGGTTTTTAAAAGAGGAAATATATATCTGATTTATATTCTTTGAAAACCGACCAAAACAAGATATCAATTAAAAAGGAAAAATATATATATTCTTTAAAAGAAAAAGATAAATGGGGAAAAATAAGGATTTGTATATGATACAAATTGGTGCACATAAAAAATGATATGTATATATATATATATATTCTTTAAATAAATAAATAATCGCATCAGTGCATGACTACTGGATGCAAGTTTTGTTTTTTGTGAAAAATTGTATTAAAGGTGAGTGAAGCACAAAAGAGAGAAGAAACAAAAATAAAATTCGGTTTTGCATAAGATTTGAAATAGTAGTGCACTATTAATATATATATATATATATATATATATATATATATATATATTAAGAACTAGAATTGTTCTAGTTAGTTTTTTCTTTTAAGAAAGAGTTTCTTCAAGTCTTGTTATTTATATCCTCCATTCAAGTTTTTGAGATCGTGACACGCCCACACGTTGTTGCCAGTCCTGAGATATAGCGAGGAAGATCGTGTGGTTCAGACAGGAGCATAACGTAAAGTGAAGAAGTCTCCAAACGTTGGTATGATTTTCTTCTCTTTATTATTAATAACAATTTTCTGTGTATACATAATTTTTATTATTGTAATATTTTATATGTATATGTTCCGAAAAAAAAAATTATAATCTCAAGTACACTGGTCCCAGATCATTTACGATCTGTAATAAAAAAAATTAAAACCTACTTCCGCTTTGTGACCGGTGAACGGGGTTTCAGCAATTGGTATCAGAGGCAATTTATTTTTCTAAACGGGAAATTGTTTTCGATACTCTTGTATGTATGAATGTGTATGCACCATCTATATGATTGTATGAATGTTTATAATTAAATTGTATAATTTAAACATGGTTGATCGTAAATTTTTATTGCACTGTGGATTTAGGGTTTATAGGTTGTATAATATTTTTATTTATTTTTTTTTTTATTTTTACCGTTATTGTATTGTAAATAAAAAAAACCTGTAAACGAAGAACTGGAAACGCGCACGACGGCGGTACCGTTCACCGAGGGGGTACTATTCATAGACACTATTCACCGAGGTACTGTTAATTAATGTATGATTTATATTATGTGATGATAAAAGCATTGTCATGCATACGTATATCATTAAGATTAGATGTGCCTATACAAATATATATGATATGTCATACATGCATCATAGTCTTATATTTTATGTTTTTTTTTAATGTGATTAAAATGGGCAAATACATAAATGACTATGAATATTGAGATTAGTTTTTTAATGGTTAGAAAACTTGGCAATTCTCATTAATATTAATATAGCTATTAAAGTGTTTAAAAAATTAGATTAATAAGGTCATTTATTAGGATTAATTTGATTAATATCCTAATAATAAATTATCTGATTAAAGTGTTAGGGTTTTAATAGTTAAAACTTGGAAAACACTAACATAATAATCTGACATTGGTAAATAGCTTACAAAGGCTTAGATTATTCACTAGTAGATTAGATTTTTAATTGTTGAAAATCATTAATAATTTTTTAGTTAATTAGAATTTGTTTATAATTAGTTAATGCGCTAGATAACTTGATTAAAGTTAGTCTTTTAATCCAGTAGAGTGTATGTGCATTAACGGTTAATAGAAAACCCTAATTTTAAAATAGTGAGTGTGAGAGGGATATATGACATATATCTCTTGCAATCTCCATCATTAGTTCAACACCGTGAGATCCAAGTGGGGCCTCGTGACGACTTTGCTTTCGTCCTCCCTAAGAAGGGTTTCCACAAAGGTCAATATCAAGGTTGACTTCCTAACAGATAGGATTTCTGAGGGTATTTCGGGTTTGACCGACCCTAAGGCTGTAATTCTCGAGTTAAGCTCGTGAGATCTGAAATGGTGGATTACACTCACGAAGGTTTGGATTAAGTTTGTTAACTAAAAACCTAACTGAATAAACGATGGTTGAATGATATAGAATAAGAGTTATTCTAGAATATCATTTGATTGATAATGTCTTGGTCCAACATGCAAATACTTGACCAACCCTAAGGCGGCACTTCTTTGTGGTATGTTGGACTATCTTGGCACAGTAACTAGTTTTAGGGTAGTTCTAGTTTGTTAAACATATTCATTAAATTTATACCAAAGCACTCGCACTTGTTTTAAATAAATGACTGAATGAATGTTTTTTTTTTTATTTCAGCAATAATTTCTTCTGCATTACTTAACATTTCTTCTGCATTACGAAAAATTAACTGGTGATAACTACACTAAGTGGAAACTTAACATTAATGCAATATTGGTCACCAAAGACCTCAAGTTGTGCTTACAGAGGAATGCCCTTTAGCGCCTGTTGCTAATGCCATAAGAACTGTTCGTGAGGCATACGAACGATTGGTCTTATCTGATGAGAAGGCCCGAATATATTCGTTGGCTTTTATGATAAACGTGCTTGTCACAAAGCACGGAGCAATGACTTCAGCATTCAAAATCATGGAGTCGTTAAAGGTTATGTTCGGGCAGCCCTCTGAGCAAAAGCGACAGAAAGCTGTTCGTTCCGCTATGCTCGTTCGCATGAAGGATGGTACATCAATTCGGGAACATGTCCTAAGCATGATGTCATGCTTCAACACGATAGAAGTCAATGGTAGGGCCATTGATGAACCCAGTCAAGTGAGCATCATATTGACGACTCTTTCGAAGAGTTTCGATCAGTTTAAAAGCAACTATGAGATGAACAAGTTAAGGTTTAGTCTCACACTATTGATCAATGAGCTCACTACCTTTGAATTCTTGACCAAGGACAACAAGGGCAAGATCGGTGAGGCAAGTATTGTCAAACCATCTTTCTCTAATAATAAGAAAATGAGGAGGTCTGCTGGGAAGGTGAAGGATAAGCCTAAACCCAAGAAAGCCTAAAACAAGAAGAAGTCCAAGAAAGGTAAATATGGTTTACTTGTTCTTGAGTCATGTTTAGTGAAAGATGATTCTTCACCCAGGATAGTTGATTCAGAGGCCACTAACCATGTTTGTTCTTCTTTGCAATGGACTGATTCTTGGACACAGCTAGAGGAGGGGTCATTCTCTATGTGTATGGGGTAAAGGGATGTCGCGTCGGTGCGAGCAGTGGGCGTAATTAGATTACATTTTTTTAATAATTACATATTGTTGGACAATGTGTTTCATATTCTTGGATTTACAAGGAATTTGATTTTCGTTTCTAAATTGTTAGAACAAAAATATTCTGTTTCTTTTAATAAAAAGTTTGTTATTATTAGAAAGAATGGTTTGAATATTTGTTCAGAAATTAATGAAAACAATTTGTATGTGTTAACACCGTTAATACATACTACACCTCAACACTGAAATGTTTAAGGTTAAAAAACCAAAAACTAAATGGCATAAGATTTCTCCAGATAATGACAAGTTTCTTTGGCATCTAAGGCTTGGTCATATCAACCTTGACTGGATCGACAGACTAGTAAAAAGCGGACCTTTAAGTGAGTTAAAGGTTGGCACCTTACATGTCTGCGAATCTTGTCTGGAATGTAAGATGACTAAGAGATATTTTACTGGAAAAGGGCTTAGAGCTAAAGAACCGCTAGAGCTTATAAATACAGACATCTGCGGACCGATGAAAGATAAAGCTAGGGGTGGTTATGATTATTATGTCATCTTTATTGATGACTACTCAAGATACGGATACGTCTATATAATGCAACGGAAGTCGAAAATATTTGAAATGTTCAAAGAATTTTGAGTTGAAGTTGGGAATCAACTAGGTAGGTTTATCAAGTCACTACGATCGGATCGTGAAGGTAAGTACCGTGACCAAGAGTTTGAAGACTTCATAGTCGAGCATGGGATAGTTTTCTTAACTCATAGCTCCCAATAAACCTCATTAAAATGGTGTAGTAGAGAATAGAAATAGAACCCTAATGGAAATGATGAGATCTATGATTAGTTTCTCATCATTACCAAATTCCTTATGGGGATATGCGTTACAAAAAATGGCATACATTTTGAATGTGGTGTCATCAAAATCTGTTTCTGAGACTCCCCTAGAGTTGTGGAATGGTCGTAAGCTAGTTTACAATATTTCTGCATAAGGGGGTGTCCAGCACACGTGCTGAAGAACAAAAATGGAAAACTAGAATCCAAGTCTATTGTCAGCCTGTTTGTAGGATACTCCAAGGATACCAGAGGTGGACATTTCTATAGTCCCGAAGACAACAAAGTATTTGTATCGACAAATACAAGGTTTCTTGAGGACAATTATATTAGTGACCATAAACCTCGTTCTAAGATTGTATTGAAGGTGTTGGAGCCTGGTGAGACTAGTGCTTAATCAACAAGAGTTGTTGATCATCCACAAACATCTAAAAGTCAAATGGTTCCTGATCAGGATACACTACCACCTGGACGTAGTGAAAGGGTTGTGAGACAACCTGAACACTATTTAGGTATAAGTAAGGGTCAATGTGTTGTCTTTGCTGATAGTGTGGATGATCCATTGACATTTAAGAATGCAATGGAAGATCCTGATAAAGTGGAATGGCTTAAAGCCATGAATCTCGAGATGGAGTCCATGTACTCTAACTCAGTCTGGGATCTTGTAGACTTACTGGATGGGATAAAACCCATAGGGTGTTAATGGATCTTCAAGAGAAAGAGAAGAGTATACGGGAAGGTAGAGCCTTTCAAAGCAAGGCTAGTCGCCAAGGGTTATACCTAGAAAGAGGGGGTCGATTATGAAGAGACCTTCTTACCAGTAGCCATGTTTAAGTCTATTCGGATTCTCTAATCCGTTGTTGCCTATTTGGACTATGAAATTTGGCAAATGAACGTCAAGACTGCATTCTTGAATGGCAATCTTGATGAGAGCATCTATACGATGCAACCAGAGGGATACGTATCTCCAGATCATGAGCAAAAGGTTTACAAGCTACAAAGGTCTATCTATGTGAAAATACAATCACAGTTAAATGCTCAAGGCTAACCTAGAGCGGGAGTGAATAGGTTAGACACTTTTTTCGCCTCTCTTAGAAACAAACAAAAGTTTGTCCCTCTAGATTGCTTGTATCACAATATATATATTAATTAAAGACAATTAATCAATATATAAACACAAGTAAAGTGTGATACAAACAAGTAATTGAAACATATACACAATTAATATTATAAAGAGGAAGTCAACATACAAAGAAAGTTCTATTCTCAATACAAATATTAGAGAGATAGGGATAGAGAAAAGTTGACACAAGATATAATATGGAAAATCTCCGAAGAGGAAACGTCCACGGGCTAGCAGCCACCGGCAAACAAAATCCACTAGTAGATAAGACAAGTACAATCTCTCAAGTGACCTCTTCACCTAGAAACTACCCTTCTATCCTACTCTAGAAGTTGTCGCCCTATTCTCATCAATCCAAGGCTTCACACCTCTTGTCAAGACTTCCTTGCTCAACTATCCGAGTCTTCCCGACTCTAGTCAAGACTTCCTTGCTCACCTATCCGACTTTTCCCAACTCTAAGCAAGACTTCTTGCTCGACTATCCAAGGCTTCACACCACTAGCCAAGACTTCCTTGCTCGACAATCCGAGGCTTCACACCTCTTGCCAAGACTTCTTGCTCAACACCATAGGTCTCACACCTATTGTCAAGACTTCCTTCTCACAAGGCATCTTGGTGATCATGAATGCAAAATGCAAATAAGAACACAACATAGAATGCTATGATCAACACATCCTATGGTAAATACTAGACATGAGCATGAATGCACAAATCACATATAGTCTAGTTAATCATGCATGAGTAGTCAATCTAGATTTTGTAAGATATGATCAACATTAATCACAAACTAGATTCATGCATATATCTAAACTTGAATCACAATATATGATCAACAAATCACAAGATCAAGTTTAAATCACAAAAACCTAAAACATGCTAAAATCATATGACAATGTCAAATAGATCTAAGCATAAGTTCTAGAGCATATTCCTAATCGTAGATTCAACAAATCACATGAATTGCTCAAAAGAACATAAGCACATGTATTATGTGAGAAATTTGTCCAAGAGAGCCTAATACATGTGTAGCACTATTTATCTCAAAATCAATCAATCAAAGATCACAAAATAGTCCTAGAATCAAAGCTAGCACAATACAATCCCAAACATGTGATAACATTGGCAAAATCAAAACCTAACTCAACATGTATGATTTCAATTGAAATTCAATCTAGCTTTGAAAGTGTTTAAAACACAAATCAAAACACTCACAATATACAAATATATGTAGAAGAACAAAACCCAAGGTAATTGACCAAGTTTTAAAAGAAAACTTAGAGAGAAAATCAATACCTTAGTTGATCTAGGTGCAGTCCCGTTTTGTATGATTAGATACCAAAAACAGCAGCAAAATAAACTCAAACCTTCAGAGAAACGATTGAGGATGAATAAATGAACACTCTCAACTTTGAATCACTCAAATCGGATTTCAAATGAAGAAGTTATAGTGTTTGGAAGGTGAGAAAATTTAGAGAGAAAATTCTGCACACTTGATTTGAATTTCTTCTTAGAATAAAATGTAAGAGGGAAAGAGATTATAAAGAAGAGGGATAAGAATGAATTATGAAAAGACCAAAACACCCTTAAGAGCCCAAGAATACATGCTGCCCGAGATGGCAGGTGGGCATCTCGGGGCAGCAAGGATTCTGTCCCGCAATGGCCACGCGCCATCTCGGGAAAGATTGCTTGGATGCAATCTTTTCCTCTCGCGCTCCCTTCGCGTTCTTCGACAGTTCTCCGGCCTCCAAACTCGGGATTTGAATCCGTTTGTGGATTAAAAACTGTAACTCTCACACGTCACATGGACATATAAGATACTCAACCCAGAAAATAATAATTCGACTCGATATACGAAGACGAAGACAATTTATGAAACATGAGTTGAAAGTGTAGTATCTTTTGACTTTGAACTTGAAATCAATAGTATGAGTAACCGAAATGACCGGAACTCAATCAAGAATGATTTAAGACTAAATCCAAGTTCAATATCCATGTTATACAAACATATACACACATAAACACAATTCACACTAGAATGCAAACTACATAGAGATAGTTTCCAATCATGCATATTCCAAAACATGTTTTTCCAAACCAATGCATGAGCATTCATCTCCAAGTGTGTGAATGTGTTCTACATGGTGCACAATGATGCAGGGATACATATGAATGAATTGTATGTATGTGTCTATAATGGTGCACAACGATGTAGGGACACAAATATATGATATGTGTGTGTGCCTAAGCCTTGTAAGAGAAAGATAAGGTCTTAGTATACCTTTGTAGAACCAAATTGCATCCTTTCTCTTTGAAGACTTAGAACTTGCTTTGACTTGTTGTTTCTTCTTCCTTGAAGCTTGAATCATCATGAACCTAAACAAATAAGTCATTACAAGGTAAACATCATTTTGATATGGAATTAATGCCAACACAAACTAAAACCTAACACTATGAACTGAAGCAAGCATCTAGATCGTGGAACATTAGGTTTGATGATGTGATCAAAACCTATGGCTTCGAGCGGAATGTCGATGAGTCTTGTGTCTACAAGTGCATCACTGACAAGAACGTAGTTTTCTTGGTTCTATACGTAGATGATATCGTACTTATTAGGAATGATGTAGGAGTGTTTTCTAATGTAAAGGGTTGGTTGGCTAGCCAATTTCAAATGAAAGATTTAGGAAAGGTGATTTGCGTTTTTTGGATCCAACTTATATGGGATCGTAAGAACAAACTCGTAGCACTAACTCAAGCATCATATATCGACAAGATTCTTATACGATTTTTGATATAAAACTCCAAAAAGGGTAATTTACCTTTCAGACATGAAGTTCACTTGTCTAAGGAACAGTGTCCTAAGACACCTCAAGAAGTTGAGGATATGAGACATGTACCCTATGTATCAGCCGTAAGTAGTCTCATGTATGCTATGTTATGCACGAGACCGAACATTTGCTATGCAGTAGGAGTAGTCAGCAGGTGTCAGTCCAACCTAGGATTGGATCATTGGGTTTGCTGTCAAGAATATTCTCAAGTATTTTCGGAGAACGAGAAATTATATGCTAGTGTATTCCAGGCAGGATTTGATCCCATTAGGATACATAGATTCTGATTTTTAATCAGACAGAGATTCTAGAAAATCTACATCTGGATCAGTATTCACCCTGGGTGGTGGAGCCATTGTATAGAGAAGTATCAAGCAATATTGCATTGCTAACTCCACCATAGAGCTGAATTTGTAGCCGCTTGTGAAGCTGCTAAAGAGGTTGTTCGGCTTCGTAAGTTCTTGAATGATCTAGAAGTTGTTCCAGATATGGATAAGATCATCACACTTTTTTGTGATAACAGTGGTGTTGTGGCTAATTCCAAAAAACCAAGAAACTATAAAAGAAGGAAGCATATAGAGAGAAATTATCATATCATTAGAGCGATAGTGTAGAGAGGAGATGTGATCATCACCAAGATAGCCTCACAAGATAATCATGTTGATCCATTTACAAAGACCTTACCGGCTAAAGTGTTTTCGGGTCACCTAAATGGTCCAGGGTTACGAGACAGGCCTCACATGCTTTAGTGCAAGTGAGGGATTGTTGGGGTTTATACCTTAAAGATGTAATTTGTAAATGGATTCTTGAAATAAATAAAAGGTAAAGTTCAGTTCATTCTTGTTGTGTTGTTTATTTTATAACTTGTGTATATATTTAACATCCAAGACTGTCGGATGTAATCTCGAACTTTGTATATGAATGTCATATACGGTTGGATACAATAAAAGACGTGTAATCTATAGAGTCCATAGATAGTAAATAAAGCTGAGATTCATATATATCAACTAATGATGGCAATATGTGGGTGATCTTAATCTTGAGTGTCTTATCGACTCCTTCAGGTTAGATCGTGGTCTTTGATATACCATGGGTGTGGTCGGATGCATTTCCTGATCAATATACTCCGTATGTTGGTATTGTGGTTTGGCTTGTGGTTGGGAAGGTTTGTACACAATAATGGAATCCACTCCTTCTTGTGAGAAGTAGATGGTAGTTCCCTTAAAGGTTGATTCAGGGCAAGGACAATATGTCCGCTCTCCTAATTCCTTAAGAAAATAGGATTTACTGTCTAATAGAGATGCAACGGTACTTAAAGGATATATGTAATTAGAGTGGTATAATAGACATTATGACCCAACTTTATTTATGAACTACTAAGGAGGATCACACCATATGTAATAGTTATATTGACAGACACCGAGTTGTATCAGTTTGTGTAAAAGCGTTTGTGCAGTTGAGAGAGTGCAGCTTCAGGGGTTTTTAGCGGAATAACACCGAAATTAATAATCAAGGTATATTAATTAAAGATTTTTATTAACGATTCCGATGATTATTGAAGCTCAAAATACTGTGTGTCTATTAGGTCCCCTTACTAGCCCGATCGATTTAGGTAACAAGGGTAACGGTAAATTAATTGGATTGTCCAATTAATTGTGTTACAAAAGTGACACGTATTTATTCGGGAATTAATTGAATAATGAGATTACTGGAATAATGAATAATGGTGATTAAAAAAATAAAATAATGAGATTATTTAATTATGTTATTAATCACTAAATGGAGGAAGTTTGTTGATATTTGTTTTTGAATAATATAAGATAACATGATTATTTTATTTCTAATATTTGAATTTAAATAGTTTAAATTCAAAATAGATGGTATCTTTTAACAAAAATAAAATAAAGATTTTGTTTTAAATAAAAAGATATCATGAGGTTTTTAAAAGTGGAAACATATCTGATATATATTCTTTAAAAACCGACCAAAACAAGATGTCAATTAAAAAGGAAAAATATATATATTTGATATTTATATTCTTTAAAAGAAAAGGATAAATGGGGAAAAACAAGGATTTGTATATGATACAAATTGGTGCACATAAAAAAGAATATATATATATATATATATATATATATATATATATATATTTATATATATATATATATATTCTTTAAATAAATAAATAAACGCATCAATGCATGACTACTGGATGCAAGTTTTGTTTTTTGTGAAAAATTGTATTAAAGGTGCGTGAAGCACAAAAGAGAGAAAAGAAACAAAAACATAATTCATTTTTGCATAAGATGTGTAATAGTCATGCACTGTTAAAACCAATTATAGTTTAAAATATACCTAGAGGGGGGGGGGGGGGGGGGGGGGGGTGGGGTGAATAGGTTTATGCTCAAATTTTAATTTTCTTTAAAAATACAAGCAATCTTATACAACACTTAGCATAATATCCAAAATGATATATGACAAAGCAAATGTCCAAGCAACTCAAATCAACTGAGTGAAGAAATTAAAGATGCTAAAAATCAACACAAGATATTTAAGTGGTAAAACTTCCTAAGAGGAAACATCCACGGGTTGATACCATAACCACCGACAAGCAAATCCACTATTTCAAATAAGAGTTACACACTCAAGCAATCAACACATGCTCTCCAAGCTATCACTCTTACTCTACCCTTGAACCTAGTGATCTACTAAGCCGACTTCTTATCCAAGACCTTCTGTCTCTAGGAAGATTCCTTGCTCACCTTTCTGGATCCTCCCGACCCTAGGCAATACTTCTTGCTCAACTATCCGAGTCCTCCTGACTCTAGTTGAGACTTTCTTGCTCAGCAATCCGAGGTCTCACACCTCTTGTCGAGACTTCCACTTGCTTAGCTATCCAAGTCCTCCCGACTCTAGCTAAGACTTCCAATTGCTCAAATCAAAGAATCAATCTAAGATATGAGACTTCCTACCTCATCACAAGGCATCTAAGTGATCGTGAATGCAAAACGCAAACAAGCACTCAATATAGAAAATGATGATCAACAAATTCTATGGACAGACAACTAGATAGCTAAATTATGCTTTCAAGGAACAATCACAAATGTATCTAGGCAACCTAAGCATGTTATCAACTAAGAACCAAATCAATGAAATGAATATACCAATTGATGTAGACCTAGTTCTTAGAAAATGAAATTAAATATAGAAATAGTCAATCAAGCATAAGAACAAAAGATTTCTAGAAACAATTTCATGTTTATCAAGTTTAGCACAAATCAGTCAACTTATCACAAATCTAGCTAAACTTGAAAATCAAAACAACAAACCACAAAATCTAAGAAGAAAATGATTTTACCAACAAGGATGAAATCTCGAACTGAAAATCTGAACATTGTGAATAATCAAGACATACTTTGGTTCTGAAAATGTTTGGGGTTTGTAGATCTCTTCAAGACACTGGATTTCGGTTTTTGAATCAAGTCAATCCGAGTTATAATGAGAGAGATATCATCAAAACAAAAATTGAAAAGTTGATTAAAAACTATGCAGGTCAAAAATGAATATATCAAAATATATAAGGGACCTCACAAAATAAGCCGCACCAACAACCACATCTGGCTACGCGTGTTTTTTAAAAATTTCAAAGAAAATTATCACATGCAATGAGCTCACAAAAGAGACACTAAGAGGCTCAATGAACGACGACGCATTAAAGCAAAAGAAGCACAACACGATCTGTTTCACGTGAAGGCGTCACACTTTATAAAAAGCTGATGAAATAAAAATTATTCCACGCAATGAGATCACGCTAGACGCATTCAAGTTCACCAATAGAAAATCAATCATGTGACTCCAATTGATTTGATTGATCATCCACACCAAACATTATATGCATACAATATATGCAATAAAAACCTCATTAATTCATGAAACAAAAAACAACCGAGATGTGCCGTGGGCCTCTCGTTTCCAGAGAGATATTTTTGGCGAGATGGTCACGCGCCAATTCGGCCAAGGAGGGCAAATGGCAATTTGCCATTTTTTTAATTATTATTTTTTTACATACCTCTCGTATTCTTCGACCGTTCTCCGGTCTCCGAACTCCGAATTCGACTCGATATACGAATACGAAGACAATGCATACAACATGACTGGAAAGTTTCATAACTTTTTACTTGGAACTCGAAATCAAGTGTATGAGTAACCGAAATGACCGGAACTCAATAAGGAACAATATAACATCAAATTCAAGTCCAATATCCATGTTATATAAATATATAAACATACAAACTCATTTCACACAAGAATACAAACTACATAGAGATAGTCTCCAATCATGCATTTTTCCTAAAAATGTCACTTTCATACCAATGCATGAGCATTCATCTTCAAGTGTGAGAATGTGTTATAAATGGTGCACAACGATACAGGGACACAAATGTATGAATTGTGTGTGTGCGCCTACTCCTTGTAAGAGGAGGAAGAATCTTGATACCTTAGCATCCAAGTAAGCATATATTCTCTTGAATACGAACTTTGCATGCGAAGTTGCTTTCCATCATTGAAGACCGATCTAATCACGAACCACCTAAGCAACTAAGCAATACAAACAAAGAGCATTTTGTTATGGAATCAAGCCAACACAAATCTAACACCTAACAATCTCCCCCTTTGGCTATTCCATGGCAAAAGCTCAACCTCACCATACAATGATCGCTCATAGTTGATTGCATTCTCACATCCTCACATTACAATGAGAACCCTAAACTAACATATCTTCAAGTCTTCATGAGTCTTCAAGATTCTCCTCTTTAATCATCAAGGCACCTGTGAGACAAGCACAACCAAACCAACAAGCACAACCAAACAAACAAGCGATCTTCTGTAAAGAATATTGGTGAGATATATCAACAAAAATCAAACAAGAAATCATTTATCTCATATAAAAGTTCACTTTAAAGCATTCCCTTTAGTTCCTAAACCTCAAAATACAAGAATTCCTTACTTCCCCTTAAGAAAAGAACTCTCCCCCTTAATACAAGAATGTCAATAATCCATAAAGATGTACATTTCTTCCACACATGGTGAGGTATACATTTCTCCCCCTTTTTGTCAAGGAATAGTCAAAGAGACAAACAAGGGTTTAATAAGGGATTGAAGCAAATATATGAGATAAGTAACATGCATTTTCATTGTTCAAGTATGTCATGTTTTTATCTAAATAAAATCATGTAAACTTATCATAAAAGAGAACAAAGTCTAGAATACTATGCCCTTGATAAGTGCTCTATCTAAGATTAAGATAGAATATTGTTCACAATGATATCCACACAATCACACAATCACACAACAAGCAATTTTAAAGAAATTCAACAAAATAAGCTCCACAAACTATGAGAGATACACCAAGATTTTCAATCTCTCTTATAATTCTTCTAAAATTGCTAGCAAATCAAATTCACTTGTAAGCAAAATAAGTGTGTGTGTGGATTTGCTTCAAACATATATAAATGAGTAATTGGATCATCAACATGCAAACCCTATCAACATCTATTCATCCTAAGCTTTTCCATAAAAGGTCAAACCGATTATCATCCGGAAATATTTGCTTTTAAGAGAATAGATTTCAACATATGAGCGTGTGTGTGCATGTGGCTCGTAATCCCATTTATGTTTTTCAACCCGAGCAATCACAATTTTCAACTATACTCCTTTAAGCCTTCCTCCATTTCTTTTTAGGCTTTGAATCAAAGATTTTTTTATTGATTCTTTGAAACACTTCTTTGATTTTTTTTAACATAAAAATATACACTTCATGATGGCTTTCACTCATCACAATGGTGTAGCCCTTTCCTACATTGGATGGCTTCACAACAAAAGTGTGTAGCCCTTTTCATGAAAGTACTCGTTGAGTTCTATGTAGTTGCTGAAGCAAAATGGATACTAACCATAGGTCATCTTAAATGTACTAGTCAAAAGACTTCAAGGTTCATTCATAACTCACATATCTTCAAACTCAACTTACTCAAACTAAACATATGAGAGAAGCAAAGTGTGCACTTTTGAAAACCAATTTTTTTAAGGCTTAAAAGCACATGATCTAAAAGCAATACAAAGAGACTTACTTAAGATCTTTACTTCTCAATAGAGTAGCTTTCGTTGAATATGAAGCTTATATTGTTTCAAAAGTATACCACACATCAATCAAACAAGCATTTCACACATCATATATAAGATCATTGTTAACAAATCACTAAATGATATTTAGAGAGCAAATGTCATCAACAACCATATGAAAGCTATACTAGTTCTCTAATATGACATGCTACATGATGTAATACACACATAGAGTTGAAAAGATGAATCAAGAAAGCAAGCTTTAGAGTAGAGATATACCTAGCAAGCTTTTTCATCAACGTAAAGCCTTCGCCCTTTTTATGATCTCTCTTGGCTTGTTTGTCCTTATGACAACAAGTTGTTGGTGTGTCTTCCCAAGAGAATAAAGACTAAACATCTCAACTCAAACAAACATATAAAATGACTTTCTCCAAAAGTCTTAACAAATTACACCAAATAGATTTCAAAATTGAACTTCTCTAAAGTCAACCAATAAATTTTGACCATCATAGTGAAAGTATGAGAATATTAAGTCCATGTATTGACTAGAGATACCAAGTTTGAATAGTAAATCAAGCATATTACAAATGACTTAGTCAAGCGTCAAACTTAGAACTCTTATCAAACATGAAAAAAAAAAATTCTCATATGTGCTACTCAATCAAGTATGAGAGCACTCACCTTTGACCATATCAAAATGAAGTTTACTTGCAATGATTTAGTTGTTTAGATTCATGATGATTCAAGCTTCAAAGAAGAAGGAACAACAATTCAAAGCAAGTTCAAAGTCTTAAAAGAGAAAGGATGCAATATGGTTCTACAAAGGTATACTAAGACCTTATCTTTCTCTTACAAGGCTTAAGCACACACACACACAATTCATACATTTGTGTCCCTGTATCATTGTGCACCATTTTAGGCACACACATACAATTCATTCATATGTGTCTCTGCATCGTTGTGCACCATGTATAACACATTCACATACTTGAAGATGAATGCTCATGCATTGGTAAGAAAATAACATGTTTTGGAAAATGCATGATTGGAGACTATCTCTATGAAGTTTGCATTCTAGTGTGAATTGTGTTTTTATGTGTATATATTTGTATAACATGGATATTGAACTTGCATTTAGTCTTAAATCATTCTTGATTGAGTTTCGGTCATTTCGGTTACTCAAACTATTGATTTCAAGTTCTAAATCGAAAGATACTACACTTTCAACTCATGTTGCATACATTGTCTTCGTATTCATATATCGAGTCAAATTATTATTTTCTGGATTGAGTATCTTCTTTTTCCATATCCGTAAGAGAGTTACAGTTCGTAATCCATAAACGGATTCAGATTCCGAGTTCGGAGGCCAGAGAACGGTTGAAGAACGCGAGAGGAGTGCAAGGGAGTTGCACCATGGCCAAAGGCCGCCATCAATTGGTGCAAGCCCGAGATGGCACGTGACCATCTCGGCTGCAACTCCTGGTTGCCCCGAGATGCCCACGCGCCATCTTAGGGAAGCATTAACAAAGGAGGGCATTTCGGTCCTTTTGCCTCTTTCATTCCCTCTGCTTTATATTCCTCTTCCCTCTCACATTTCATTATAAGAAGAAATTTAAAACTTGAGTGCAGAAATTTTCTCTCTACATTTTCTCACATTCCAAACACCATAACTTCTTCATTTGAACTCTGATTTGAGTGATTTAAAGTTGAGAGTGTTTGTCTATACATTCTCCATCTTTTCTCTGAAGGTTTCAGTGAGTTTTATCGTTGTTATTTTAGTCTAAACTCACAAAAACGGGACTGCACCAAAATCAACTAAGG
This sequence comes from Dipteronia dyeriana, assembly GCA_032871835.1. NCBI lineage: Eukaryota > Viridiplantae > Streptophyta > Magnoliopsida > Sapindales > Sapindaceae > Dipteronia > Dipteronia dyeriana. The sequence continues at coordinate 26,085,719 of CM065296.1, forward strand.
TATTGATTTTCTCTTAAAGTTTTCTCTTAAAACTTTGTCAATTGCCTTGGGTTTTCTTCCTCAACATATATATGTGTATAGTGAGTGTTTTGATTTGTGTTTTGAACTCATTTAAAGCTAGGTTGAGTTTCAATTTAAATCTCACATGTTGAGTTAGGTTTTGATTTTGCCTATGTTTTCACATGTTTGGGATTGTATTGTGCTAACTTTGATTTTGTGAAAAAGAGTTCCTCACATGTATTAGGCTCTCTTTGGCCGATTTCTCACAATGATACATGTGATTATGTTCTTTTGAGCTATTCATGTGTTTTGTTGAATCTATGAATAGGAATATGCTCTAGAACTTTAGCTTTAATCTAAATGACTCTATCATATGATTTTAGCATGTTTTTGGTTTATGAGATTTAAACTTGATTATGTGATTAATTGAACATATCTTGTGATTCAAGTTTTAGATCTATGCATGTATCTAGGTTGTAATTAATGTTGAACATATCTTATATGATCTAGATGGATTAAACATGCATGATTGACTAGACAACATTTGTTTTGTGCATTCATGCTCATGTCTAGTATTTTCCATAGGATGTGTTGATCATAACATTCTATGTTACTTGCTTGTTTGCGTTTTGCATTCATTATCACCTAGATACCTTGTGGGAAGGAAGTCTTCACAATAGGTGTGAGACCTATGTTTTTGAGCAAGAAAGTCTTGGCAAGAGGTGGGAGACCTTGGATTGTCAAGCAAGGAAGTCTTGACTAGAGTCGGGAAGACTCAGATAGTTGAGCAAGAAGTCTTGCCTAGGCTCGTGAGGATCCGAAAAGATGAGCGAGGAAGTCTTGACAAGAGGTGTGAGACCTCGGATTGTTGAGCAAGAGGGTGACATCTTCATGAGTAGGATAGGAGGGTAGTTTCTAGGTGTAGGGGTCACTTGAGAGATTGTACTTGTCTTATCTACTAGAGGATTTTGTTTGCCGGTGGTTGCTAACCCGTGGATGTTTCCTCTTCGGAGGTTTACCACGTTATATCTTGTGTTAACTTTTCTCTATCCCTATCTCTCTTATATTTGTATTTGTTATTTGATTACTATGGATAGAACTCTTTATGTAAGTTGACTTCCTTTCTATAATATAGATCGTGTATGTGTTACATTTACTTGTTTGTATCACGCTTTACTTGTTTTATATATTGATTAAGTGTCTTTAATTGATATAAATATATATATATATATATATATATATATATATATATTGTGATACAAGCAATCTAGAGGGACAAACTTTTGTTTGTTTCTAAGAGAGTCGAAAAAAATGTCTAACTTATTCACCCCCCTTCTAGGTTAGCCCTGAGCATTTAACCTTGTTTGTATTTTTAATTGGTATCAAAGCAGGACACTATATTGTACTTAGTGATAGTCTAGGTGATACATTCACGGTTTTTGCAAAGCTTTTGAAGTCATGGGTTTACAAGATGATGTAATGGCGGAAGGAGCCTCAAATACTAGGCCACCATTACTTTGAGGCACTAACTATGGGTATTGGAAGTTGAGGATGAAAGCCTATATCCGCTCTATTGATGAAAGGGCTTGGATGGTAGTGGAAGAAGGTTATAGTCTTTCTACCAAGGTTCTAGAGGATGGAACCATGATACTCAAGCCAAGGAGTGAATGGACAAAGAATGAGTTTGAGGTTGCTAAGTGGCATCATCATGCTATGAATGCCATCTTTGGAGGAGTTGATGGGCATCAATTCTCCAACATTCAAAATCTTGAATCTGTAAAGGAAGCTTTAGATTCTCTCCAAGTTACTAATGTAGGAACCTTAGCGGTGAAGAAATCAAGGCTTCAAATGTTGGCATCACAATTTGAAGTTTTAAGTATGGGTGAAGAAGAAAAGTTTGAAGATTCCAATTCCGGCTTCTTAACATTGCTAACCAATGTCAAGCACTTGGAGTACCTATCTCAAAAGAGCGTTTAAATTGGAAAATCCTTAGGTCTCTTCCTAAGTGATTTAAAATCAAAGGTGAAGGCCATTGAGGAAAGCAAGGATATGGATAATATGAACATTGATGAGTTGCTTGGGTCTCTCCAAACTTATGATATGTGCTTGAAGCTAAAGATTAAGAGTAGGAGAGTGGTGATGAAAATGAAGAAATGACTCTTTTGGTTAGAAAGTTCAAGAAGATTCTAAAGAAGAATGCCAAGCCTAGAGGCATGTCTTCTAAGGAAAAGGGAGTTAAGAAAACATCATCTCTGAGGAATGAGAAGTATAGTCAAGCCATGAACAAGAAAGATGTTCAATGCTACAATTGTCATGGTTTCGGTCACTTTGCTAGTGAGTGTACCAAGAAGCCATTTAAGAAGGACAAGAAAGGCAAAGTATTGGCGGCTATTTGGAGTGATGATAACTCTAGTGATAATAAGAGCTCTAGTAGTGAGTCTTCAAGTGATGAAGATTTGGTGAGCAACTTTATAGCTCTAACGGCTTCTCATTCTCCACTAGATGTTGATTGTACAATATCTTTGAACAAGAACTTTGATGTAGATCATCATGGAAGCTCTAGTTCCAATCCTACTAATCTTGAGTTGTTGGCCAAGATAGAGAAGCTTGAAGAAGATAGAGATAATGCTCAAAGAGAGGTAGTTGAGAAGGATGATTTGATCAAGAAACAACTAGATGAGTTTGTGATTGTCACTCGTAGACTTCTTGGTGAGAAAGGTGATATTATGAAGAAGTTTAGAGAACTTGAAAAGATAAACCTTAAGAAGGATAATGTGATATCTTCTTTGAAGAAGAGAGAACAAGAATTAATGGAAGAGATAGACACGGCTAAGGAGGCCATCAAGGACTTAGTGAATGATTTAGTAAGTGTGTCTAGTGTTAGGAATCTTGTTAACTCTCATAGTGGTGAAGAAGACTTGGTAGTTGAAGAGGAGCTCTTGGAAGCACCACTTCCTACTCATTTGGATGAAGTCATGATTGATAAGAAACCACACAAGAAGAGAAGATCAAAAGCCAAGAAGAAGTTGGCGAACAAGGTATCTTTGCAAACTCCTAGTGAAGCTAGTTCAACTCTAAAAGGTACAATCTCATCTTTTATTCCAATTTGTCACTATTGCAACATAATAGGTCACATTAAGCCTAGGTGTTATAAATATATTGAAAATTGCAAATTTGGAAATGAATTTAGAGATAAGGAGATTAAACTACAACTTGAACATGCTAAGGTCTTGAAGGTTGAGAAACATTATAATATTGCTAAGCATGAGAAGTAGTTGTAGAGTAGAAAGAATACTAATCTTGTTCAACTTGACAAAGCTTGTGTTGAAAATGTTAAGGAAGAGTGTGTTAATGATATTCATGTTAATCAAGTCATTGAAGGTCTTTACTCTAGATTTAACAATGTTGTCAATGATGATATTGAAAATGTTTGTGTAGGTACACCCAAGAACAAGTGGTTCAAGGGTGAGTGCTCTTATCACTAATATAAGAAGCACATGTGAGATAGCTTTGAGGCAATATATCAATTGTGTTGAGAATTCTTGCTTGTTAGCTTTGAATACTCCATGTATTGATATGAACTTGGTTATCTCACATCATATTTGTTATTATGGTCAAAATTTATTGATTAACTTTAGAGAAGTTCTTTTGATATATGCGTTGATTGAGTTGAGATATTATGCTTTTTATACTCTTATTGTGAAACATCGTCAACTTGGTGTCATGAGGACATTCAAGGCAAGAGTACTCATAAAAAGGACGGAAGTATGATATTTGGTGAATATAATGTGCAAAAAGGTATCTCTATACTCTAATGCATGTTCTCTTAGATATTCATCTTTCGACTCAATTTTTGATATACATCTCATAGCATGTCATATTAGAGAATTTTGTATAGCATACATATGGTTCTTATTGACATTTGCTATTTTAGGATCTAATAGTGATATTGTTCACATTGATCTTAACTTTGATGATTGTTTGTATATAGTATATTGAGTGGCATTACTTTTGAAAATATGAGCTTCATATTCTTGGAAAGCTACTCATTAGATAAGTAATGATCTTGAATAAGTCTCTACTTATTGCTCTTAGATCATGTGCTTATGAGCCATAAAATCTTGGTTTTCTAAAATTGCACCTTGCTTATCTTATATGTTTTGCAAGTAGGTCGAGTTTACTAATATGTAAACGTTGGATACACCTTGAAGTTTTTGTGCTTTTGTACATTTAAAATGACCTATTGTTAGTATCCATTTTGCTTCGGCAAATTCATAGAACTCAACGAGCACCTTCATGGAAAGGGCTACACACATTGGTTGTTAAAGCTTCCCAATGTTGGAAAGAGCTACATCATTGTGATGAGTGAAAGCCGCCATGAAGTGAATTTTGTTTAAGTTATAAAAAAAATGGAAAAATCAAAGAAGTGTTGAAATGAAATCATAAAAAAAAAAATCTTTGATTCAAAGCCTAAAAAGAAAAGGAGGAAGGCTTAAAAAAGAGTATAAATTAAAATCAAATGTCGGGTTGAAAAACAGAAATGGGATGACGAGCCACATGAACACAAACGCTCATATGTTGAAATCTATTCTCTTAAAAGCAAAAATTCCGGATGATAATCGGTTTGACTTTTTTATGGAAAAAACTTAAGATGAATAGTTGTTGGAAATTGTTTGCATGTAGATTGTCAAACTACTTCTTGATATATATTTGAAGCATATCTCTCTCACACATACTTTGTTTATGAGTGTGATGATATTTTAGCAATTGTTGAAGAATTATAAGAGAACTTGAAAAATCTTTGTGTATCTCTCTTAGCGTATGAAGCTTATTTTGTTGATATTTCTTTAAATTGCTTGAATGTGTTATTGTGTGAACATCTTTGTGAACTTTATCAAGGGGAGCATTGTATGCTAGACATTGTTCTCTTTTATGATATGTCCACATGCTTCATTTTGTTACATCTTGGCATATTATTGACTTAATGATACTTGTAAGATATTACTCACTATCTTTGTCTTGCATGATGATTCATTTTTAAATCATATGTCTTTGTTTTTATATATTTGTGACTAATATGCTTGTTTTGTCTTTCACTCACTTTTGTTGTATGTATATAGCATCTTATAACTCAAGAACAAATGAGAAGAACTAAGAGTACCGGAAGTGGAAATCAATTGAATCCTGTTGTGAAAGTCAAATCTACCTAAAAAGGATCCAAAGCTTCAAGGTCAAAAGATTTAGGGATCTATGGAACTAAGAAGATATTTCAAGAGAAAGGCATTGACTTAAGTAAGTTTAAAGATTCTTATGTTCTTAAGTGCATTAAGGATAGAAATTGGGAATCTTGGGTGAGGATATTAGGAATTGTGAATTATACTCTTGTTAGAGAGTTTTATCTTGAATTTAGGGAAAGTGCCACCTTATTGGATGCTTTGATGGAGATTAGGGGTGTTGTGTTTAGAGTCAACCCGGAAAACATTAACATGTTTCTTGGGTTATCTAATGATATAGATTCTAGTTTTCTAGATGTAGATGTCATTGAGAATCTTAATATCATGGGTAGAACTCTTTGTGACAGTGCTTCTTTTGAGTGGAAAGGTAGAGCATATATTAGTCAACATGAGTTAACTAAGGCTAGTGCATTTTGGAATCTATTCATTTGCACTAACATTATTGGATCTTCGAATTCAACTGAGTTGAATAAGGACACGATCAAAATAGTGTATTCCTTGGTGACTAATCAACCTATAAACCTTGGAGATCTTCTCATGTATTACATTGATAGTGAGGCTTTCTCTACTATAGGTGATAAAAAGCTTGCATTACCAGGGTTTATTACTTCATTATGTTTAGCTCGTTAAGAGTAGAGAAGATGATGTGTTAGTTCAACCCTTGGAAAAGTATTGTGATAAACATGTGTCATACATGTCATATAAGAATTAAGACTTGTGATACTCTTGGACTATTTAGTAGTTCTCAAGTTGATTGTCATGTGATTAGCACAAATATTCTTCCGGATTGGGCTATACAATTGAAGGAGAAGGTTGATGAACTTAGTGTTATAGTTGTTCAACAAGATGCTAGGATAAAAGAGTTGGAGGAATGTATTGCTTCAAGTTCAAGACCACCTCTCAAGCATTATGTTAGATCAATTACTCGCACAACTTTCTTTGGTGGAACAAGTAGCTAGTATTTGAGTCTTGTGGTATATTTCTTAACTTTTGGCATCATTTCAAGTCAAAAAGGGGAAGAAAGAGATGCTAGTTACTTAGTTTCTTTTTATGTTGTTTTTGTGAACTTTTGAACTTTCAATGCTTTGTAATAATTAGTCTTAAGATTTGGTTAAGAATTCTTGTGTTTTGGCATGTATTGAGGGGGAGATACATGTATTTGTGGACTTAATTGTATATTATTATCCATATTATATGTTGCCATTTGTTGTTTTTCTCTTGTATATGCATTGTGCTTTGAGATGACTTGTAGGTTGCTTTAAGAGAAGATCAAGATGAAGTTAAAGAGTTGATGAAGATTAGTTATAGGAATCTTACTCATTGTAATGTGAGGGAGTAATTTTGTGACCGATCTTCATTTTTATATTTGTAGTAAATGTATAGGTGTTTTGACATGGAATTTTCCAAATGGGGAGATTGTTAGGTTTTAGATTGTGTTGGCATTAATTCCATATCAAAATGATGTTTACTTGTAATGATTTAGTTGTTTAGATTCATGATGATTCAAGCTTCAAAGAAGAAGGAACAACAAGTCAAAGCAAGTTCAAAGTCTTCAAAGAGAAAGGATGCAATATGGTTCTACAAAGGTATTCTAAGACCTTATCTTTCTCTTACAAAGCTTAGGCACACACACACAATTCATACAATTGAGTCCCTGCATCGTTGTGCACCATTTTAGGCACACACATACAATTCATTCATATGTGTCCGTGCATCGTTGTGCACCATGTATAACACATTCACACACTTGAAGATGAATGCTCATGCATTGGTATGAAAATAACATGTTTTGGAAAATCCATGATTGAAGACTATCTCTATGTAGTTTGTATTCTAGTGTGAATTGTGTTTGTATGTGTATACGTTTGTATAACATGGATATTGAACTTGCATTTAGTCTTAAATCATTCTTGATTGAGTTCCGGTCATTTTGGTTACTCGTACTATTGATTTCAAGTTCTAAATCGAAGATACTACACTTTCAACTCATGTTGCATACATTGTCTTCATATTTGTATATGTCCATATCCGTGAGAGAGTTATGGTTCGTAATCCACAAACGGATTCGAATTCCGAGTTCGGAGGCCGGAGAACGGTTGAAAAATGCGAGAGAAGTGCAAGGGAGTTGCACCATGGCCAAAGGCCATCAATCGGTGCAAGCCCGAGATGGCGCGTGACCATCTTGACTACAAATCCTTGCTGCCCCAAGATGTCCAAGCACCATCTCGGGAAGCATTAACAAAGGAGGACATTTCGGTCTTTATGCCTCTTTCATTCCCTCTCCTTTATATTCCTCTTCCCTCTCACATTTCATTCTAAGAAGAAATTTAAAACTTGAGTGCATAAATTTTCTCTCTACATTTTCTCACCTTCCAAACACCATAGCTTCTTCATTTGAACTCTGATTTGAGTGATTTAAAGTTAAGAGTGTTTGTCTATACATCCTCCATCTTTTCTCTGAAGATTTGGGTGAGTTCTATTGCTGTTTTTGGAATCTAAACTCATAAAAACAGGACTGCACCAAAATCGACTAAGGTATTGATTTTCTCTCAAAGTTTTCTTTTAAAACTTGGTCAATTTCCTTGGGTTTTCTTCTTCAACATATATATGTGTATTGTGAGTGATTTGATTAAAGTTTTGAACTTATTTAAAGCTAGGTTGAGTTTCAATTGAAATCTCACATGTTGAGTTAGGTTTTGATTTTGCCTATGTTTTCACATGTTTGGGATTGTATTGTGCTAGCTTTGATTCTAGGACTATTTGATGATCTTTGATTGATTGATTGATTGATTTTGTGAAATATAGTTCCTCACATATATTAGGCTCTCTTTGGCTGATTTCTCACATTGATACACGTGCTTATGTTCTTTTGAGCTATTCATGTGTTTTTTAAAATCTATGAATAGGAATATGCTCTAGAACTTTCGCTTTAATCTAAATGACTTTGTTATATGATTTTAGCATGTTTTTGGTCTGTGAGATTTAAACTTGATTATGTGATTAATTGAACATATCTTGTGACTCAAGTTTTAGATCTATGCATGTATCTAGGTTGTAATTAATGTTGAACATATCTTATATGATCTAGATGGATTAAACATGCATGATTGACTAGACTAAATTTGTTTTGTGCATTCATGCTCATGTCTAGTATTTTCCATAGGATGTGTTAATCATAACATTCTATGATGCTTGCTTGTTTGCATTTTGCATTCATGATCACGTAGATGCGTTGTGAGAAGGAAGTCTTGACAATAGGTGTGAGACCTATGTTGTTGAGCAAGAAAGTCTTGGCAAGAGGTGGGAGACCTTGGATTGTCAAGCAAGGAAGTCTTAACTAGAGTCGGGAGGACTCGGATAGTTGAGCAAGAAGTCTTGCCTAGGGTCATGAGGATCCGGAAAGGTGAGCAAGGAAGTCTTAACAAGAGGTGTGAGGCCTTAGATTGTTGAGCAAGAGGGTGACATCTTCATGAATAGGATAGGAGGGTAGTTTCTAGGTGAAAGGGTCACTTAAGAGATTGTACTTGTCTTATCTACTAGTGGATTTTGTTTGCCAGTGGTTGCTAACCCGTGGATGTTTCCACTTTAGAGGTTTCCACTTTGGAGGTTTACCACGTTATATCTTGTGTCAACTTTTCTCTATCCCTATCTGTCTTATATTTGTATTTGTTATTTGAATACTATGGATACAACTCTTTATGTAAGTTGACTTCCATTCTATAATATAGATTGTGTATGTCAAAAGTTAAGAAATATACCACAATATTGTACTTGTCTTATATTTGTGTTTGTTTCTAAAGGAATCGAAAAATGTGTCTAACCTATTAACCCCCCCCCCCCTCCACTTTAGGTTAGCCTTGAGCATTTAACCGTGTTTGCATTTTCAGGGGATATGCGTTACAAACAGCGGCATATATTTTGAATGTGGTGCCATCCAAATCTCTTTCTAAGACTCCCCTAGAGTTGTGGAATGACTGTAAAGCTAATTTGTGACATTTTCGCATATGGGGGTGCCCAGCACACATGCTGAAGAACAGAACTGGAAAGCTAGACTCCAAGTCTATTGTCTGCCTATTTGTAGGATACTCCAAGGAGACCAAATGTGGACACTTCTGTAGTCCCGAAGACAACAAAGTATTTGTATCGACAAATACAAAGTTTCTTAAGGACAATTATATTAGTGACCATAAACCTCGTTCTAAGATTGTATTGAATGTATTGGAGCCTGGTGAGACTAGTGCTTAATCAACAAGAGTTGTTGATCCACAAACATATAAAAGTCAAATGGTTCCTGATCAGGATACACTACCACCTAGAAGCTATTTAGGTATAAGTGAGGGTCAAAGTGTTGTCTTTGCTGATAGTGTGGATGATCCATTGACATTTAAGAATGCAATGAAAGATCCTGATAAAGTGGAATGGCTTAAAGGCATGAATCTCGAGATGGAGTCCATGTACTCTAACTCAGTCTGGGATCTTGTAGACTTACTGGATGGGGTAAAACCCATAGGGTGTAAATGGATCTTCAAGAGAAAGAGAAGAGTAGACGGGAAGGTAGAGTCTTTCAAAGCAAGGCTAGTCGCCAAGGGTTATACCTAGAAAGAGGGGGTCGATTATGAAGAGACCTTCTTGCTAGTAGCCATGTTTAAGTCTATTCGGATTCTCTTATCTGTTGCTGCCTATTTCAATTACGATATTTGGCAAATGGACGTCATGACTGCATTCTTGAATGACAATCTTGATGAGAGCATCTATATGATGCAACTAGTGGGATTTGTGTCTCCAGCTCCAAAGCAAAAGGTTTGCAAGCTGCAAAGGTCCATCTATGGACTGAAGCAAGCATCTAAATCGTGGAACATTAGGTTTGATTATGTGATCAAAACCTATGGCTTTGAGCAGAACATCACATTGATAAGAAAATAGTTTTCTTGGTCCTATACGTAGATGATATCGTACTTGTTAGGAATGATGTGGGAATGTTGTCTGATGTAAAGGGCTGGTTGGCTAGCCAATTTCAAATGAAAGATTTGGGATAGGCGAGTTATGATTTTGGATCCAACTTATATGGGATCGTAAGAACAAACTCATAACACTATCTCAGGCATCATATATCGACAAGATTCTTTTGTGATTTTTGATGCAAAACTCCAAAAAAGGTAATTTTCCTTCTAGACATGGAGTTCACTTGTCTAAGGAACAGTGTCCTAAGATACCTCAAGAAGTTGAGGATATGAGACGTGTACCCTATGCATCAGTAGTAGGTAGTCTCATGTATGCTATTTTATGCACGAGACCAGACATCTGCTATGTAGTAGGAGTAGTCAGCAGATACCAGTCTAACCCAGGATTTGATCATTGGGTTGCTGTCAAGAATATTCTCAATTATCTACAGAGAACGAAAAATTATATGCTAGTGTATTCCGGGCAGGATTTGATCCCGTTAGGATACACAGATTCTGATTTTCAATCAGACAGATTCTAGTAAATCCACGTCTGGATCAGTATTCACCCTAGGTAGTGGAGCAATTGTGTGGAGAAGTATCAAGCAATCTTGTATTGTTGACTCCACCATAGAAGCTGAATATATAGCCGCTTGTGAAGCTGCTAAAAAGGCTGTTTGGCTCCATAAGTTCTTGAGTGATCTGGAAGTTGTTCCAGATCTGGATAAACCCCTCACACTTTATTGTGGTAACAGTGGTGTTGTGGCTAATTCCAAAGAACCAAGAAGCCACAAAAGAGGGAAGCATATAGAGAGAAAGTATCATCTCATTAGAGAGATAATACAGAGAGGAGATGTGATCGTCACCAAGATAGCCTCACAAGACAATCATTCTGATCCATTTACAAAGACCTTACCGGCTAAAGTGCTTTCGGGTCACCTAGATGGTCTAGTGTTACGAGACATGCCTCACATGCTTTAGTGCAAGTGGTAGATTGTTGGGGTTTATGCCCTAATGATGTAATTTGTAAATAAAATTATGAAATAAATGAAAGGAAAAGTTCAATTCATTCTTGTTATGTTGTTTATTTTATAACTTGTGCATATATTTAACATCCAAGATTGCCGGATGTAATCTCAAACTTTGTATATGAGTGTCATATACGGATGGATACAGTAAGATACGTGCAATCTAAAGAGTCCATAGATAGCAAATAAACCTGGGTACTTTATTTGTGGTTAATATATAGTTGCGGTCCATTCCATAATGTACGACGATTCTATCTTGAATTATTCATATGAGATATGGGAATGGAGGCACCTTGTATAATGTGATCATATAGGACTGGGCCATGATCTATATGAATCTCACACCAAGATATTTTTACCGATGAGATTCATATATATCAACTAATGATGGCGATATGTGGGTGATCTTAATCCTGAGTGTCTTATCGACTCCTTCATGTTAGATCGTGGTCTTTGATATACCATGGGTGAGGTCGGATGCATTTCCTGATCAATATACTCCGTATGTTGGGATTGTGGTTTGGCTTGTGGCTGGGAAGGTTTGTACACAATAGTGGAACCACTCCTTCTTATGAGAAGTAGATGGTAGTTCCCTTCAAGGTTGATTCGAGGCTTGAACAATATGAGCGCTCTCTTAATTCCATGAGGAAATAGGATTTATTGTCCATTAGAGAATCAACGGTACTTAAAGGATATATGTAATTAGAGGGGTATAATGGACATTATGACCTAGCTCTTATTATGAACTACTGTGGAGGATCACACCATGTGTAATAGCTATATCGATGGACACCGAGTTGTATAGGTCTGTGTAAAAGCGTCTGCAGTTGAGAGAGTGCAGCTTCGTGTTTTAAGTGGAATAACATCGGAGTTAATAATCAAGGAATATTAATTAAAGAGTTTAATTATTGATTTCAAGGATTATTGAATCTCAAAATACTGTGGGTCCTTTAGGACCTCTTCCTAGCCCGATCGATTTAGGTAACAAGGTTCACAGTAAGTTAATTGGATTGTCCAATTAATTGTGTAGCGAAAGTGACACGTATTTATTCGGAAATTAACTGAACAATGAGATTATTTGATTAATGAATAATGATGATTAATAAATTAAATAATGAGATTACTTAATTATGTTATTAATCACTAAATGGAGGATGTTTATTGATATTTGTTTTTTTTTAAAATAAGATAATATGATTATTTTATTTTTAATTTTTGAATTTAAATAGTTTAAATTCAAAATAGATGGTATCTTATAATAAAAATAAAATATTTTTTTTTTTTTAAATATAAAGATACCATGAGGTTTTTAAAAGAGGATATATATGTATGATATATATTCTTTGAAAATCAACCAAAACAAGATATCAATTAAAAAGGAAAAATATATATATTCTTTAAAAGAAAAAGACAAATGGGGAAAAACAAGGATTTCTATATGATACAAATTGGTGCACATAAAAAAGGAAATATATATATATATATATATATATATATATATATATATATATATATATATGTTCTTTAAATTTTTTTTTAAAAAACTCATCAGTGCATGACTACTGGATGGAAGTTTTGTTTTTTTGTGAAAAATTGTATTAAAGGTGCGCGAAGCACAAAAGAGAGAAAAGAAACAAAAATATAATTCGTTTTTGCATAAGATGTGAAATAGTCGTGCACTGTTAATATATATATATATATATATATATATTCAAGTCTTTTTCTCTACATCCTCCATTTAAGTTCATGAGATTGTGACGCGCCCATATGCAGTTGCTTGTCCCGGGATATAGAGAGGAAGATCGAGTGGTTCAGACAGTAGCATAAAATAAAGTGAAGGAGCCTCCAAACGTTGGTATGATTTTCTTCTGTTTATTATTGATAACAATTTCCTGTGTATATATAATTTTTATTATTGTAATATTTCATATGTATATATTATGAAAAAGAATTATGATCTCAAGTTCACTAGTCTCAGATTGTAAATTAAAAAAAAAAAACTTACTTCCGCTGCGTGACCGGTGAACAGGGTTCCAACCGAGCCATGATGAGATGCCGGGATCCCTATCTCCTTGGCCATAAATATTACAATATTTGTTGTTGTATGATAACGTATCGTATAGAATAGGAATGCAACTCATATATCTCTTTTTGTATGAACATGCATTCAATGGTTTAGGTATCTAATTGGCATCTAGATAACTTGGTAAATCATTCTACAGAATTCGATCAGATGCCTAAACAATTGAGTGGGAGAAGGTGTTTTGGAACACCTACGGTCTCCAAGTTTAGTTGAGCTTTATGTTTCATGTAATAACCCCCCAAGAGGTATTCATGAATGGAATTTAGGAAGACACTTCCTTATAAGGATAGACTAGACAATTGGCCTGAACGATATCGACTCTCAAAGGAGAGATATTCGTGAGGGAATATATTGAAGGTCGATAACATGGTAACACACACAATGTGATTTTAATAATATCCTTTAAAGAGTTCTTGTTAATAAAATTACAAGGCTAAAATTGAAAACACTGGTTGTTATGTTAACAATTAGGTGGGACCTAGTCCAACTAGTTGATGGTGAGAACTCCCAAAAAAGGTATGGCATTTATGGGTGTTGGATCACAGTTGAATTTTACGATTGAATTATTTTATTTAATTCAAGATAAATATTCGATAGTGCTTTATCATGATTGTTTACTTATATATATATATATATATATATATATATATATATATTTAGTTAAGAAATCATGACCCCATCCCTAATCAACATCCTGAAAGATAATACTTTAACTGGTAATAATTATGTCACAAAGAAAAGGAAAATTGGGCTATTGTTGCAATCTGAAATGTATAAGTTCGTTGTGTCTACACCTAAACCACCTACTCCTAATGATAACTCTACTGAGGTGCAAACAGGCGAGTATGAGCAGTGGGTATCTTTTTTATGAGATGACTAAATGTTACATTATGGCCACCATCTCCAACGTTTGCAACAACAACATGAAGGAATGGAGAATGCCGCTAATATAATGATGTCTCTAGAGGAGATATTTGCTATGAGGTTTATTACGACTAAGAAAGAGGCAGTGACTGTTGCCATGAAGCTTAGGATGAAACCTGGACAAGCTGTGAAAGATCACATGATAAAAGTCATAGCACATCTCAAAATTGTGAACTCAATCATACTGAGATAGATGGCAAAAATTGATATGATCGTCAACTCACTATCGATATCCTTTGATCATTTCAAGTTGGACTACACCTTGAACAATAAGGAATACACCTTGCATGGACCGATGCAAGATGTTCAAAGCACCAAGAAAATCGTTGTAAAAGGCAAAGGTCAAGAGATTCATATGGTTGGTAAAGTTGCTACTGTTAAGACCCGTAAGAAGGTTAAGAAACAACAAAAGTAAAAGCAACTTGGACCTAACAAGAAGGAGATCAAGAGAGTAACCAAGATCAAAGGGAAGTGTTTCCTTTGTGGTGATAAAGAGGTTTCTGGAAAGGAAAATACTGAATTGAAATGAATTCAAATTACGTTTAGGCGATGGAGCATTTGTGTCTGCCAGTGCAGTGGGAGATATTAGAATTAATTTAGATTCTTATAAGTATTTAGATTTAATAGATGTTTATTATGTTCCCCAATTCAAGAGGAATTTAATTTCAATATCTTGTTTAAATAAATTTAGATATTCGATTAGTTTTAGTAAAACTTTTATTTTTAGTAAGAATAACAAATTTGTTTGAAAAGGTACATTGGATTGGGATGGAAATATCTCTCACTTGTTAGACACAGAATCAACAAAACCTAATCATAAAAGAGCAAAATTATCAAAAGATGGAACCTACCTATGACATTTGTGCCTAGGTCATATTAATCTTGATAAGATTAAAAGATTGGTTAGTGACAAACCTTTATGATCTACTAACTTGTGAATCTTGTTTGGAAGGTAAGATAATCAAAAGGTAGTTCACGAAGAAAGGCTCAGGAGCCACTGAATTTTTAGGATTGATACACATTATATATGCCCATGTGGACCTTTAATTTATGTCCAATGGATTTAATAAAATAGGAAAAACAATATATATGCCCATGTGTAGACTTGGGCAGCAAGGCTAAATATAATAGCCTATTATATTGTTTTTATTTTATTTTATAATAAAATGGAAATTAATTAATTTGTTAATTAATTAATTATTTAATTAAAAATCAAAATGTTTTTCCTAGTAGGACAAGGTCTCTAGTATCATACTGTTGTTGGTAGTATGATAAGTATCAAATACTATATTTGATAAGTAGATAAATAAAAGAAATTTATTTATCTAGTCAAATTTGGAAGTATTTGATTTCTATCAAAACTCTAATTGACAATTGGTCAAATTAGGAAGTTTTGTTATAGCCACAATTTAATTTATATTCAATAATTGGTTATTGAATAAATATACTACTGAGTTAGGTTATAAGTCTTGGTATGGAAAAGAAATCTTTTTTGGGAGAGGATTCTTGATCACCAAGTAAATCCTCTTAACAAAAGGATTCTTGCCCACTGATTAAATCCTCTTTAGGAAAGGAATTGGAAACTAGTTTTTCTTGAAGAGAAATTTTGGCCAAGCCCTAATCTAAGAAAGAGCCATTTCGGCCAAGCTATTTTTCTAAGAGAAAAAAATCGGCCAAGAGAGAATTTTGAGAAAAGAAAATCCGGTTCTTGCTCTAGACATATTCATCCAACTCTAAAGATTGGTGTGTAAAAATTCGGCTAAGAGAAAAGAGGGAACATTTTGTGTTCGACAGTGCACTAGTATCATTTACATCAAAAGGATTTTGTGTACAAAAAACCGAATCGAGTTCAAACGAGTTTCAATTAAATAGATTGATAATTCATAAGTGACCAAACGTTATTGGTTTTTCTCTGGAAAGATCATTGTTACTAATAAAAGAAAAAGATTTTGTTCGTTTCCATCCTCATGTATACAATTCAAAGAAAAGGGAGTCAACACTCCTAGGTAAATCACATTCATGATTGGATTGGAAGATCTTGCAAATTTAATTCGATGCTAGTTCAATCGTCATGAGAAAAAGGTACGATACTTTTATTATATGTTAATTAATCAAGGGTTAAGGTTATTTCTTTTAAAGGAAGTTTTTTTTTAAATATGCCAAATCAAATTTTTTGCATCCACTGCGTGATTTTTCCTACAATCGGTATCAGAGTCTGGTTGTACCCTTGATTAACTGATGTATATATACTTGGATCTATTTATTTTTATTGTATATTTGCATGTTTTAGAAAGAGATGACACTCTAGGTATTCGCATATATATTTACATTAGAATGTATGGATATATATATATATATATATATGTGTGTGTGTGTGTGTGTGTGTGTGTGTGTGTGTGTGTTTTATAATGTGATTTGTTATTGCTCGATTTTGGTCATAGAATTTCAATGTATTTTTGTTTTGGAATTGTAACAAGAAGGGTGGTCTATCATCGCCATAATTTCCTTCTTGGTAGTTGCTAAGTTTTTTTTTATTGATTTAATAAAAAAATATCAGTAATGTATTGTTTAAAATTCTGCTGTAATATATTCAAGTATCCCAGATTCGAAGATTGAAGAATTGGAAGCAACTGGAACAAGTTTGGTATCGTGTAAGTCATAGCAACAAGCGTGCACGTGAGTTAGAATGTAGCTACGATTGTTGTAGTACGGGCTATGCACGGCAGCCCTATGGATGCTTTGTGTTGTGCACGACAACCCTTTATGGTGTTGTGGGGTGTAAACGCCCATGGGAGGCAGCCAAGGGGTGCAAAAATGGACGATGGCTGCATGAAGACTTGTTCGCCAAGAAAAAAGTTTTTGTATTCCAAAAAAATGTAATTTACTTGCTTTTCTAGGATGGACCAAAATTGAAGCTATTTATATTTATGTAAATATTACAATTTTTGTTGTTGTATGATAACATGTCATAGAGAATAGGAGTGCCACTCATATATCTCTTTTAGTATGAATATGCATTGGATGGTTTAGGTATCCAATTGGCATCTAGATAACTTTGTAAATCATTCTATGGAATTCGATCACACGACTTAAACAATTGAGTGGGAGAAGGTGTTTGGAAAACCTATGGCTACCAAGTTTAATTGAGCTTTATGTTTCGTGTGATAACCCCAAAGGGGCATTCATGAATGGAATTTAGCAAGATACTTCCTTAGAAGGAAGGGGCATTCATGAATGGAATTTAGCAAGATACTTCCTTAGAAGGATAGACTAGACAATTGACTCAAATGATATCTACTCTCAAAGGAGGGATATTTGTGAGGGAATATATTGAAGGGCGATAACTTGGTAACAAACTCAACGTGATTTATTAATTTCCTTCCAAGAGTTCTTGTTAATAAAATCGCAAGGCTAAAATTCAAAAAAGCTGATTGTGATGTTAACAAATAGGTGGGACCTAGTCCAACAAGTAAATGGTGTGAACTCCTAAAGGAGGCGTGGTATTAATGTTGGATCACCATTGAATTTTATGATTGAATTATTTTTATTTAATTTAAGATAAATATTCGAAAGTGCTTTATCATGATTTTTTACATATATAATTTTTGTTATTATTCAAAAATCATGACCACATCCCCAATCAACATCCTAAAAGATAATACTTTATTTGGTAATATTATATGACGTGGAAAAGAAAAAATGGGTTGTTGCTGCAAGCTGAAAAGCATAAGTTTGTTCTGTATACCCCTAAACCACCAACTTCTACTAATGAATCTACTGAGGAGCAAAGAGACGAGTATCAAAAGTAGAAGACTTCTAATGAGATGGCCAAAAGTTACATTATGGCCACCATCTTCGACTTGTTGCAACAACAACATAAAGAAATGGAGATTGTTGTCGATATAACAATGTCTCTAGAAGAGATCTTTGCTATGAAGTCCAGGAAGACTAAGAGAGTGGTTGTGACTGCTTTCATGAATCTTAGGATGAAACCTGGACATGGTCTATGAAAGATCACATGATGAAAGTCATAGCACATCTCAACATTGCTGAACTCAATGGTGCTGAGATAGATGGTGAGACAAAAATCGACATGATTGTAAACTCACTGTCAGATTCCTTTGATCAGTTCAAGTTGGACTACACCTTGAACAATAAGGAATACACCTTGTTAGGCCTGATGCAAGATGTACAAAGTGCCAAGAAAATCCTTGTGAAAAGCAAAGAACAAGAGATTTATATGTTATGTAGAGTTGCTACTATTAGGACCTGTAACAAGGTCAAGAAACAACAGAAGAAAAAGCAACTTGGACCTACAAAGAAGGAAACTAAGAAAGTGACCAAGATCAAAGGGAAGTGTTTCATTTTTGGTGAAAACGGACATTGGAAAAGAAATTACCCAAAGTCTCAAGACAAGAAGGAAGAAAGTAATATTAATTATATTGAAACATGTTTTCTTTTTGATTCTATTGTTTCTTGGATCATAGATCTGGAGCCACTAATCATGTTTGTTATTCCTTACAGGGATTCAAGGAAAAGAAAAGGCTTAATGCGAATGAGTTCAACTTGCATCTAGGCATCGGAGCGTTGGTGTCAACCAGTGCAGTGGGAGATATTAGAATTAACTTAGATTATTATAGGCATTTCGATTTAATAGACGTTTATTATGTACCTCAATTCAAAAGGAATTTAATTTCAGTTTCTTGTTTAAAAAAATTTGGATATTCTATTACTTTTAATAAATGTTTTATTATTAGTAAGAATAACAAATTTGTTTACAAAGGTACATTGCAAAATGGTTTATTCTATTTTCATAGCAATATCTCTCACTTGTTAGACACGGAATCAATGTAACCTAATCATAAAAGAGTAAAATTACCAAAAGATGAAACCTACCTAGATCATATTAACCTTAACAGAATCAAAAGATTGATTAGTGATGGACCTTTAAGTGACTTAAAGGTTGATGATCTACCAACTTGAAAATCATGTTTGGAAGGTAAGATGATCAAAAGGTCGTTCACATCCAAAGGCACAATAGCCACTGAATGTTTAGGATTAATAAACACTGATCTGTGTGGTCTTATGAGCGCTAAAGCTAGAGGTGGATATTCATCACTTTCACGTATGAATACTCGAGATATAGTTATGTGTATCTCATGAGACATAAGTTTGATGCTTTTGACATATTCAAAGCATTTGAAACTGAAGTTCAAAATTAGCTATAGAAATACATAAAAATCTTGAGGTCTGATTGTGGTGGAGAATATCTATCTAGTGAGTTTCAACAATATCTTATAGATAATGGGATAGTTTCTCAGTTTTCTGGGTCAGGTACACCTCAACAAAATGGGGTGGCAGAAAGAAGAAATAGAACTCTTTTGGACATTGTTAGGTGTACGTTGAGTTATTCATCCTAATTCTTTTTGGGGATATGCTTTACAAATCACTATGTACATTCTAAACGATGTACCATCTAAGTCGGTTCCCAAAACACCGCATGAGTTGTGGACTGGAAGAAAGCCTAGTTTACAACACTTAAGGTTATTTGGTGGTCTTGTGCACGTGTTAAAAGGAAAGATAGAAAATATGGAGTCCTGTTCAGAAACATGCATATTTGTAGGGTATCCAAAAGGAACCAAAAGATATTATTTCTATAGTCCTTCATACCTTAAAGGATTTGTTTCGACAAATGCTAAATTTCTAGAATAGGACTATATGAATAATTTTGTTCCTAAAAGTAGAATTGTCTTGAATGAGATTTCAGGAGATACAATTCCATAAGACGTTTCATAACCTAGCCCAATTGTAAGTTTTGTACCAACTCAAGATCAATAATCTTCCATTCCTCGTCATAGTGGGAGGGTTAGTAGACAAACCAAGAGATACATCGGTCTAGTAGAATCAATAGAAAATCTCTCGGACAATGATGATCCCTACACATACAAGGACGCCATGGAAGATGTTGATTGTTGCCATTGGCAGAAGACAATGCAATCTGAAATTGAATCTATGTTCAAAAACAAAGTCTGGTCTCTTGTGGACTTGCCTAAAGGGATAAAACTCATTGGGTGCAAGTTGGCGCACAAGAGGAAGAGAGGAATGGATGGAAAGATGGAAACCTTGAAAGCCAGACTGGTAGTTAAAGGTTACACAGAAGGAATGTATTAATTATGAGGAAACCTTCTCTCCTGTGGCCACGCTTAAATCCATTAGGATACTCTTATCCATTGTGGCATCTCTAGACTAAGAGATTTGGCAAATGGACGTCAATACAACTTTCCTTAATGAAAGTCTTGATGAAAGCATATATATGATGCAGCCAGAGAGATTCATTGAAAAGGGCCAAGAGGAAAAGGTATGCAAGTTGCAAAGATCCATATATGGATTAAAGGGAGCATCTAGAACCTGGAACATAAGGTTCAATCAAGCTATGAAATTTTTTAGATTTATTCAAAACCTTGACGAACCTTGTGTATATAAAAGGATTAAAGGCAAAAAGTTGGTTTTCCTAGTTCTTTACATTAATGATATACTACTCATTGGAAACGATGTAGGTGTATTGACATCAGTAAAAGAATGGTTGGCAAAAATATTGGTATGAAGGACTTAGGAGCCGCAAGTTATATTCTTGGTAACCAAGTTATGAAGGATAGAAAGAATAGAACAATTGCATTATCCCAAGCTTCATACAAAGATAAAATCTTGTCTAGGATTTCCATGTAAGATTCCAAGAAAGGTATGTTACCTTTCAGACATGGAATCAAACTTTCTAATGAACAAGTTCTTAAGAATAAGCATGAAGAGCAATTCATGAGTAGGTTTCAGTTTGAAGTCTCATGTATGCAATTCTCTGCACTAGACTATATATTTGTTTTGTTGTTGGCATAGTTAACAGGTTTCAATCGAAACTCGGTCCTGATCACTGGACGGCAGTCAAGTATATTTTCAAGTAACTCAGGAGAATGAGTGATTATATGCTTGTATACTCATGAGGAGATTTAATTCCCTGTTGGGTATAAAGATTCTGATTTCTAGTCGGATTCTGACTTCAAGAGATCAACATCAGGATCTATGTTTACTTTTAGAGGAGGGGTAGTCATATGGAGGAGTATCACGCAATCTTGTATAGCTGATTCCACCATGGAAGCTGAGTATGTTGCCGCATGCGAAGCTACTAAAGATGTTGTTTGGCTTTGTCAATTCTTGATTGACTTGGAAGTGGTTCCTGATGCGAATAAGCAGATCACTATCTACTATGACAATAGTAGAGTAGTGGCTAATTCGAGAGAACCAAAAAGTCATAAGAGAGGGAAACACATTGAAAGAAACTATCTTATTCTAAAATTGTGCATAGGGTAGACGTGACGATAACCAAGATCTCGTCAACAGAAAATCTAGCGAATCCCTTTACAAAGGCTCTTCCATAAAAGTGTTTTGATGGGCACCTGAAGATTATGGGATAAGAGATATAACAAATTTTGCTATAGAGCAAGTGGGAGATTGTTGGGATTATGCTCAATAACAAGAGTGTATTAATGTATTTGACAATTTTTTCATATTAATAAAGTGATTTCTAGTTTAACAAATCTTATAGCTTTTATAGTTTAATTATTATAATTGCCAAAAGTAAATAATCATAAGGTCAAAAGAATGTAAGAAAATAAAAATTGTTCGTACATATAGATATGTATGAGCTAGACACAATTCTTTTGTTAGTCTTAAACAATATTCACAACTTAAGATAAAGGTTTGGCACCTTTACTTTGTTAAAGTTGTAGATTCTTTTGCTATCATTTGAATGAGATCAAATGTGTTATGACGAGTCTAAAATCATAAAAGTGTGGTATCTGTAGGAAAAAGAGTATAGTGCACTAGGTGCATCGAATAAGATCATTGTAAAATGCTTTATCTAGAACCGTCAATGGGTTAAAGTTTTCACTTGAAGACAATCGGAGAGTCTATCTCAATCCTAAGATAAATGATAGGCTTATGGTTACAAGTGTTATCATTTGAGCTGTCAATGAGTACAATTATATAGCATAGTCTATCCTCGTTAGTTTGGTGGTATTCATTTGTTAATCGGTAGAGGACATCACTTATAGATATGGACATCATGGCACCATTTACTTAATGTGAATTGAATATCATCTTATGGATATTAAATCTTAACGTTAAGTTTTCATTAGTGTCTATTGAAATATGGCTTATGGGCAAGTCAAAATATCGAAGTTCAAAATGTGGTCATATGAGTAAATATGGCAACTAAGATTACAGACATTCTTCTCAAGGATACTCTATCACCATTATGATTGTCTAGGGTACATATGAGGAATATTAAGTTATTCTATCTTTATTTAAGAGCTTAATTTTAGTTCATTAGTGGAATGAACTAAAATTAATAGATTGGACCTAAGTGAATCATTTGTTGATTGTGATTAGGTTATGTCTATTGGACCTTAAATTTAGATAGCCTGCCAAGATTCCCAATTCACACGAACTTGCATGGATCACTTGATATATTCTACCGGGCTAATTCATGGGTCCATCTAGAATTGTATTAAGGCATGTGGACTTGTTTCTTTAAGTAAGAATGGGTCTAGTTCACGTGTGGACCTTTTGTTGAGGTCCAATGGATTTAATAAAATAGGAAAGACAATATATAAGCCCATGTAAGGACTTAGGCGGCAAGACTAAATACAATAGGCTAAATATATTATTTTATTATATGCCCTAATCTAAGGAAGAGAGATTTCAGCCAAGCTATTTTTCTTAGAGAAAACAATCGACCAAGAGAGAATTTTGAGAAAAGGAAATCCGGTTCTTGCTCTAGATAAATTCATCAAACTCTAAAGATTGGTGTGTTAAAATTCGGCTAAGAGAAAAGAGGGAACATTTTTGTGTTCGATAGTGCACTTGTATCCTTTACATCAAAAGATTTTATTTACAAAAATTCGAATCGGGTTCACGTGAGTTTCAATTTAATAGAAAAATAATTCACAAGTGACCAAACGTTCTTTGGTTTTCTCTAGAAGGATTATTGTGACTAACAAAAGAAAAAGATTTTGTTCATTTCCATCCTCAAGTATACAATTCAAAGAAAAAGGAGCCCACACTCCTAGGTGGTTCATGTTCGTGATTGGATTAGAAGATCTTGCGGATTCAATTCGACGCTAGTTCAATCGTCACGAGAAAAATGTACGATACTTTTATTATATGATAATTAATCAAGGGTTAAGGTTCTTTCGTTTAAATGATTTTTTTTAAATATACCAAATCAAATTTTTTGCATCCGCCATGCGATTTTTCCTATACAAGGCTACATACAATGAAACGAAGTACGAAGCCATACTAGCAGGAATATGGATAGCCATCAAGCTCGGGGTTGATTGCCTGCATGTCTGGAGCGACTCTATACTCGTCATTAACTAGGTCACCGGTTTGTACCAGGCGAAAGGAGACAACATGATAGCTTACCTCAAGTTGGTCAAACAGCTTAAAGCCCAATTCAGAGGATTCAAGATTGAACATATTCCTCATCAGGAAAATCATCGAGCAGATACCCTCTCCAAGATAGCTTCCATTGGGGGGCAAAATCTACCCAAAGAAGTACCCCTCCAAGTGATCTCTCAATCCAGCATAATTCCATACAAACAGGTCTACCCGGTTGATCGCCTCCCCTGTTGGATGGACCCAATAGCTGCCTATCTCCAGAAGGGAAAGCTTCAAGAGGATCTGGAGCAAGCTCAAAAGCTTTAAAAGAGTTCGGTCTGATATGACCTAATTGACAGGTACCTCTACCGTAGGGGAAAATCCCTCCCCCTACTCTGGTGCTTGCATCCGAACGATATTGTATGGGCACTTAAAGAAGTCCAAATAGGCTAATGTGGGAACCATATCGGAGGAGAAACACTGGCATACCAGGTGTTCCGTATGGGTTACTACTGGTCGACCATACACCAAGATACAAGAGCAGTTGTACAGTCATGTGGACTCTGCCAAAAGACCTCGAACCTGAACCATCTGTCTCCGGAATGCCTATCTTCAATCAACTCACCATACCCCTTTCGCTATTTAGGGAGTTGATTTGATGAGGCCCCTCCCTACCGCTCCAGGTCAAGCTAAGCACACTATTGTTGCGATTGATTACTTTCACACAGTGGGTGAAAGCAGGATCACTGTCCATGATCACAAAAGAAAACACCACTAGGTTTATCAAGACTAAAGTGGTGTGCAGATTCGGTACCCCAATCATCATCATCACCAACCTCGGTAAGCAGTTTGATAATGCTCGATTCAGAAATTTCTGTGAAGACTTAGGAATCGACCTTTGCTTTGCCTTAGTAGCCCACCTCTAAACCAATGGACTGAAGGAGGCTACCAATAAGACAGTTAAGAAGCACTTGAAGAAGAAACTCCAACAGAAAAAGGGCAAGTGGGCAGAAGAGTTGCCCGAGGTGCTTTGGGTTTACCAGACCACTAAAAGAATTGCGACCGGGGAAACACCTTACTCCTTAGCATTTGGAGTCAAGACGGTCCTACCTATCAAGCACAAACTGACCTTATTCCACTTCCAACACTTCAAGCCAAAAAATAATGAGGCTAAGCTCAGGGCCAAACTGGACCTCCTGGAGGAAAAGCAAGTCAAAGCGGCATAAAGGGTAGCACTTTACCAAAGCCGAATTGTGAGGTAATTTAACAAAAAGATGAAGACCCGGGATTTCAAAGAAGGGGACTTAGTACTTTAGAAGGTGACTCAAAGCACCAGGGTCAAATCAGATGGGGTCCTAGGACAAAATTGGAAAAGCCCTTACTTGATAAAGGTAGTGGTCCGAAGCGAGGCTTACAAACTCGAAGACATGTGGACGGCCCATCGACCATACATGGAACACTGATCATTTGAAGAGGTTTAACCCATAGGCTAGGGATTTAGAGCAGATCGGCCCTACCTAGATATCAGCATTAGTAGTCCTAAAACATTTGTGTACTTTTAGTTTGATCATCAATAAAATATCCATTAGTTTCTCCATCTCCGATTGTGTTTACTTTTTTACCAAGAGAAATTTTGCCACGATCGCCGAGGATAGCTAGATAGCATTCTTGATGCCTTGGTCGGGTACCACCCCTCGTCAAGAAGGGCCTGAGTGTAAGAACATAGTTGCCAACGAGAACTCGAGACCAAGATAGCTGGATAGCAATCATGATGCCCTAGTTGGGTGATCCCTACGGGAAGGGTCTGAGCGTAAGAACATAGTTTTCGGCAATATCATAACACCAGGAGTACCAATTGGAACCCCTGATGCCTTTATCGGGCTATCACCCCCAATGAGGACCTAAGCGTAAGTGCACAGTCATCTAATAAATCGAGGTCACGGTAACATGGTGCCTCCCAAATAAAGGGATAAAGGTACCCAAATAAATTCCACACAACTGGCAATCCGACCAAGTACTAAATTCCGATTGAATGGATGAATGGTACCTCAGTTATCCCAAAGAGGATAATCGACCTTGAAAAAAATCCCTCTAGGATCAGCTTGACTAAGTATCACGGTTACCAGATGCTAGCCACTTGTCATTATAATCTATTCTCCAAATATATTTTGAACTTTTTATGTTGTCAGGTTGCAATTGCACAGATATGTATTCGGGACTTGATAAAAAAGTAATGAGTACCTCGATCGGGGTACCAACAGTGTTGTGGGGAATCAGGTCTAGGAAAGACCCCTAATATGCACACACTTGCTGCAAGTAATCTCTCTAGAATTAGGGTATAGAAGCGGTACGAATAATACCCTGGACCTCGCATAAATCCTACGACATCACATAGCAGGAGTCCTGTATGCCAGAGCTAGCGAGAACAAGTTTTAGGTTGAGTGTTCACCGCCAAAGCTCACCACCTACTCTACTTGGTTTATTATACTAAACAGTTTCCAAGTTTCTCTTACCAGGTCTAGTTAAGCTAGAGACTGTTTTCAGAAGCATGAATATAGCGAGATGCTTTCAACAAAGACCAAAGTTAGCTAAGTACAAATATGAGAAAGAGCAAAATATTTTCCATTAAGCTCGAAGAGAAAGCACATCCCCTTAGTCGGGCTACAAGGAATCAAGCAAGGAGCCCATTCCTTTTTTTCGGACAACTTTTTTTTTTTAGAAAAAAAAAGGGAAAGAGTAAATGTTAAGCAACTGGTCATGATCTGGCAGGGTGCCCACCCCCCTTTTTCGGGCAACAAAAGCAAGCATCCGGTAGTAAGGTCATGCGTCAGCATCTTCCTAGTGTCCCCCTCTTGCAGCTCCATCAACTGGTGGTCGACCTGCTCTTGAATTAGCACTTAGGTAACCTCGACTAGGATCCCGGGAGGGACGAGCTTAGTCTGAGGAGCCGTGGTGACCCTTGCCTCAATCTGCTCCTACGTTGGCATTGCCTCAGCTACTCCCTTCGCTTGAGCCAGACCGATTTAGCTTTCCACCACCTCCTTAGAGGCAGGCTGGTCTTTCACAGCTCCTTGAGCAACAAGCAGGTCTTCTTATACCTTCTTGAAAGCAGGCAAGACCTCCATAATCCCAGGATGATGATCTTCATCGTTAACGCCTTTATAAGCACCAACAGTTCTAGAGGGACCTGACCCATTGTTATAGATAGTTTCTTTGCCCTCTCTAGGATTTACTTTAGTTTCTTTGCCCTTTCTAGGATTTCCTCCTAGTCCTAGTCCTAGTCCACGATGACTGATAGGTTGAAGGGAGCAGGTATAGTCTAGGCAGTCTAGAATGCCTCATAAAAATAATTGTCACCAAAGGAGGAGTCGACTTCCGTCTTCAAATCAATAGGTTTTGATTCTCCATGGATTTCTTCCTCTAAAACTTCCTCTCCATAGCTCGTCTCTCCGACCAAAGGGTTTCTTGATCAAGAGCATGTTTTACCTCTCCAGGTCATAGCGAGTATCCTCCAAAGCCTTCTCGATCGCGTTCAGGTTGAGGTTTAGCACCTGCACTGTGCCTTGAGTTTGAGCAAGCTCCCCTCTAGCTACCTCAGCATTAAATTCAGCCATTTCAGCATGATTCCTCAACGAAGCCATTTGATGGCTCACCACTATGTTATACTTGAAAGTCTAAAAATCATAATAACTAAGTTAGCTACCACCAACACATTAGTTATGAATATAACAGAACGATGATGATTCAAGGTAAGATTCCTGCTTACCTCAGTAATAAGGGTAGAACCCTTAGTGGGTAGAATCTCAGAAGGTAGCGAGGTCATTAGAGCTAAACCCTCTCCTGGACAAGAAAGGATAAATCGGTCAAAGACCTCGTTCTGATCAATAATTCTCGATCAAGGTCTAGTATTCTCTCGAGGAGTAACAGAAGTGTTGGCATCAGAGGTCTCAAGACCCCCCGCAGCTCAGGGAGGTATTGAAGCAGGCGAAAGATGTGGAATTGTAACAACAATAGCAAAAGTAGAGGTGACAACATTGATGCTAGCAGCAGCAGCAACAATGAAAGCAAGAGCAATAAAACCCTGACCCCTCACCCTGGTCTGTCAGGATACGAATACATCCATTAGAGATGTGGGTCTAGAGGTGAGAGGTGCTATAGGAATCTCAATAGGAGTGTGCCTACTAGGAGACCTAGCAGTTTGATCGATGGGGGGGGGAGGGGGGGTGGGCAGGTGGATAGAGATAACTTGGAAGGGTCTGGTTATCAAATGGACCAGGCTCCCGCTGAACCGGTAGGGGAATAGTTGAAACTGTACAAATTAACAGAGAATTAGAATAAGCAAATGACAAGCAGGAAATTTGAGTCAACAGAAACAGAAAGATCCAACATACTTAGGAAGTAGTGGAAATACGCAGATATCGGTTCACCCGATTGGAATCGTTATCATCTGAGGTAGAATACTTCAAATTGATGAAGTTTCGCTCGACGATCACCTTTAAAATTGCCCTAGATTCAGCAGTGAGGAACATTTTCCCCAAGTTGGCTTACCACTGAACTAGGTTAGAACCTGGTATTCAGTACCCCTGATGAAGATCGAGCTCCCCCATTCTCCACCTATCATAACCCATTCTTCCTTCCAAGGATTATCTTTATTGGTAGCACCGAGGACTATGAAATTTAGGTTGTTTTCTGCTCGGAGACAAAATTGCCCCCTCTGACCAGTCGAGTTGACAGTAACCTGGAAAAGGAACCTCAACTCGTCCGATCCCAATTCCCTGTCAATACCATTTTTCTTACATTGCTCCTTCTACAACACGAGAAAACCCACCAGGTTCCGGAGGAACCTGGGCATCAATTGAATAGAGGTGAGTTGTAGGGCATGAAAGGCCCTGTGAAGAGAGAGATGGAAAGATAACCTAACCTCACTCTTAAAGGCGGCGATGTGGATAGAAAGCACACCAGGAGGAAGGTGAACAAGTCGTAATTCCTATAGGGGAAAGTGATGGTGATGCTATCAGGAATCTCAATATTTCCCCTAGATGATTAATGGACTCGACAATAGCGGTGGAATCAGGGATGATCCAAAAATCATATGGGAGGGCGAGTACTGCTCTTGCTGCAGTAGTGGCGACCACGACCCGACCTCCCATAACTTCTACCTCGCATGATTCCCCTTCAGAATCTCATTCGACTATCTCGAGCGAGGCATCTGGTTGTTCGAGAAACAAGACCTAATGTTGAGGTTTCGATTAGAGCGGGGATGTTACAATTGAAGGACATCACTCTCGTTGTTATTCTCTTCCTGAGCTCTTTTCCCTTGAGCATGAGTCGGGTATTTTCCTTCCATGAGAGGTTTTACGCTATCGTGGTTGGAATGAGACATGGAAATAGTAGAAAGTTGGTTGGAAGAAGATGTAGAGGTGAAGAAAAACAGAAGAAGATTATGGATTTTTTAAAGTTTGAAAGCGTGAAAGAGAGTTTTGAAAACTTAGAGAAAATAAAGGAGTGATAGGATTTAAATAAGCATAATCGAACAGTAATCATGACGGAAGCGTAATTAAAGAACGAGATTGTTTCCTCGATACCCACATATCGCCAAAACTTCTTATATTTCAAACGGGAAATATTTCTATTGCTCGACATGTGGCCGCTGCATTTAATGTAAGGATCTCCACCCAGATTCTAGTAATTGCCTAAAGACAAAAAAAATCCCAAAAAAACTGGGAAATCTGACTCCAACCCCAAATCAATCACCGGTGTTCAAGTCAGAGGGGACTTCTGTTAATAGCCAAATTTGGCAAGGGTCCAAACAAAAATTTTCCACCTAATTAGCACTTGGTAGAAAGCATCTCCACTTACTGGATAGGTATAAGACACAATGATCTACCTTGAAGTACCAATCCTAGTAAAACTTAGGAACCTAAATATCGTTGTAGGAGCAAGACGAAGCTCATGCACCTTTACGATCCATTGGTACCTAAATACTTGGACAATTGTTATGTTATCTTGTTGAGGTACATATCCTACCTTTCTAGCAAAAACGAAGACGACCGTAAAGCTCACAGAAGAACACAAAGCTCCAATAAGATTGACCAAGTACCTCACCACCAAAATGGTAACCCGAGGTACCTCATCATCATCATCACTCAAACACCACCTCACTAGGTTGGTACCTCAGGGTACCCCACCAGGATGGTACCTCAGGATGCCTCACCAGTAGATTTGTACTCTGAGGAACCTTGCCACACCACATGGTTGATGCCCTGAGGTATCACCCCACTAACAAAGGAAGTTGAATTGTTCCCTAAGCAATAAATAAGCTCCACGTATGCACTGTCACGATGAAAGAGTTTAAAAGGGAAACCGATATGTTTCCCGTAAAGATATCCTCCGCCAACCAATTCTCCAGGGTCAATCATATTAAATATAAAATCCTGCCAATTGATCTTCTGATTGTATGCTCAGAAAAAACCCTAGCAACTCTGTATATAAGTATAAGGATGATATCAACTGAAATGGGACAAAGAAAAATAGAGTTCCATAAACCTTAAGAGTTATAACTTGACTCTATAATCAGGGAAAAGCCTATCAGTTGCCATTGAGAGAAGTGTCCATTTATCGATATATATGATTTCACCACCTCCAATTAGTTAAGTAAGAAAGACAGAAATTGAGATTTTCATACTACTATATTGTTCACCATTTCATTGTACTCATTGCATTGTTCAATAAAAGAATATTCCTTAATATACCATCATTCCTTCATTCATTTCGCCTGTTCTTCACATGTGAAACTGGTACACGAGGTACATAACTCGACCGCGATCTACCAAGGTTGTGGCCCTGAGGGTGTTATTTAAAATTCCTTACTTAGAGTGAATTTTCGATTAACAGCAAGTTCTAGGGTTATGTCTAGGATATTGCATACTTATGTGTTCTTGTGTTCATTTTATTGTATTTGTATGATATTGAACTTGAATGTTTTCTTATAATATTCTGTATTGATTTCCGAACATTTCAGTTACTCATTCATTAAATTTCGAGTTCAAATTAGGAAGTTAAGAAACTTTTCATGATTTTATCATGAATGGTTTCATCTTTAATTTTCAAGTTGAATTTCATATTTTTTGAAAAAGGTTTCTTGATGTCGTTTTTTCATGAGAGAGTCCCAGATTGTAATCTGAAAACGGATTTGAAATTAGATTTGGAGGCTAGAGATATGGTCAAAGAACTAAAGAAGCCTCAAGAGAAAAGGAACGGGACAACACTCATTTCCCGTGGAGGGGTGTGGAGATCCACGAGATGCAGAGGTGTCTCCTTCCTATTGGTTGGTTTTATTCACTCTTTAAAATTCCCGTTAAATACCTCATTTCTCTCTCATTCTTTTCAAAGAGGAAAAAATTGAAAAACTTGTATAAAAAATTCTCTCCAACTTTGTTATCTTCCAAACACCGTATCTTTTTCATTCGGAGTCTGATTTGAGTTATTCAAGTTAGAGATTTCTCATCTACTAGTCCTTTATCTTTTCCATAGATTTTGGAGCCTTTTGATTCAGTTTTCTAATAGCTTCACACAGATAAACAGGAATGCACAGTTTTCACCTGAGATATTGATTTCTTTTTTTATTTTTGAGCTTTAAATCTTTAATTACCTTGAGTTTTCTTCTTCAATACATGTATGTATATTGTGTATAGTTTGATTAGAGTTTTTGACTCTATAAAAACTAGATTGAGTTTTGATTGAATCTTACATGTTGAGTTATGTTTTTGTAAAAGCCTACGTTTTCACATGTTTGTGTTTTTTATCGTGCTAGCTTCCTATCTAGGACTATTTTGAGCTTTGATTGATTTATTTTAAATAAAAATAGTCTCTACTTGTGCTAAGTCTTTTTAATTGATCATTTTCATGATTATCACAATTTTACTGTATGTTTAGAGCTTGATGTGTTTCCATTGAATACTTTGTGAAAACATGCTCTGTAATTCCTGGTAAAACTTTTATTGATCACATGTTATGATTCTAGCATGATTTTCATTTAATGCTAAATCTTGATTGTGTGCTTAAACGTCTATTATTGGTTTAAGGTTTAGAGGCATGAACAAATCTTGAAGTTAATTTTATTTTGGTGTTTTTGGTAGGATTATGCTCAATATAAAGAGTGTGATAATGTATTTGACAATCTTTTCATATTAATAAAGTGATTTCTAGTTTAACAATCTTATAGCATTTATAGTTTAATTATTTTAATTGTCAAAGTTAAATAATCATAAGGTCAAAAGACTATGATAAAATAAGAATTATTCGTACATCTGGATATGTATGAGGTAGACACAAATATTTAGTTAGTCTTGATCAATATTCAAAACTTGAGATAAATGTTTGGCACCTTTACCGTGTTAAAGTTGTAGATTCTTTTTGTCAGCATTTAAGTGGGATCAAATTTGTTCTGATGAGTCAAAAACCATCAAAGTATGGTGTCTTTGGGCAAAAGAATCTAGTGCACTAGGTGAATTAAAAAGAATCACAGTGAAATAATTTATCTGAAACTGTCAATGGATAAACGTTTTCACTTGAGGACGATCAAAGAGTCTATCTCATTCCTGAGATTAATAATGGACTTATGGTTACAAGTGTTATCATTTGAGCTACCAGTGAGTACGATTATATGGCATAGTCTATCCTCGATAGTTAGGTGGTATACATTTGTTAAGCGGTTGAGGACTTCATTTATAGATATGGAAATCGTGGCTTCATTTATTAAATGTGAGTAGAATATCATCATATGGATATTTTAAGGTATTGGATATTAAAACTGTAGGGAAAATCGCGCAACGAAAACGTGAAAATTAATAATTAGGGTTTCAGTATAATTTTTTTTCCCCTTTATAATAACATGAACCTTAACCCTAGATTAATTGGTGTATATAAAAGTGTCATACCTTTTTCTCGTGACGATTAACTAAGCACCGAATTGATTCCACAATATCTTCCAATCCAATCACGAAAGTGAATCACCTAGGGGTGTGGGCTCCCTTTCTTTAAATTATATACCTGAGGATGGAAACAAACAAAATCTTTATATTTGTTAGTCACAATAATCCTCCATAAGGAAAACAAAGAACGTTAGGTCACTTGTGAATTTATCAATCAATTTGATTGAAATTCACGTGAACCTTGATTTGATGTTGTACACAAAACCTTTTAACGAAAAGGCTACTAGTGTACTATCGAAAACTAAACATTCTTTCTTCCTTTTCTTATTTGCCGAATCTCACACTATTTCTTAGAGTTGATCGAATTTTTTCTAGAGCAAAAACAATTTTTTCTCCCAAAATTCTTATGGTGGCCGAATTCTCTCTCTAAAAAGAACTAGGGCTAGAGGAAATTTCTCTTCAAGTTCAATTCTTATGGCTAAACAAAATTTTACTTATATATATTGGGTTGGCCAAATTTTCTCTTGGAAATATATTAGGATTTCAAATCCTTTCCTAAGAAGGATTTACCTGGTTGTTAAGAATCATTTCCTTAGGTGGATTTACTTGGTGGTTAAGAATCCTTTTCAAAGAAGAATTCTACTCTACACCAAGACTCCTAATCCAACTCAATAGTGTATTTGTAACCATATTAAAGATTTCCTAATTTGACTAGATAAATAATTCCTTTTATTTATCTACTTATCAAATATAGTCTTTAATATTAATTATACTACAAACAATAGTATAATATTAGGAGACCAACTCCTAGGAAAAATATTTTGACTTTTAATTAAATAATTACTTAATCAACAAATTAATTAATTTCTATTTAATTAAATAATAAAATAAAAAACAATATATTAAGCTATTTTATAAAGTCTTGCCACCCAACACATTTATATGGGCCAATATATTATTTTTCTTATTTTATTAATTCCATTGGACCTTAACAAAAAGTCCACATGTGAACTAGATCCATTCTTACAAAAAGAAACAAGTCAACATGCCTTAATACAATTCTAGATGGACCCTTAAATTGGTCCGGTAGAATATCAAGTGATCCATGTAAGTTCGTGTTGATTGGAGATCTTGGCGGGCTATCTAAATTTAAGCTTCAATAGACACAACCCAATCACAATCAACAAATGATTCACTAAGATCCGATCTATTAATTTTAGTTCACTAAAGAACTAAAATCGCACTCTTAAATAAAGATAGAATAAGTTAATATTTCTTACTCATACCCTAGACAACCTTATTGGAGAAAGTGTATCCTCGTGAAGAACATCAGTAATCGCCAAGAGCTCATAGACCGCTTATAGCTCTCCAAGTTACCATATTTACTCATATTACCACATTTTGAACTTGGATATTTTGACTTGTTCGGAAGCCATGTTTCAATAGACATTATTGAAAACTTAACGTTAAGATTTAATATCCAATACCTCAAAACATCTATATGATGATATTCTACTCTCATTTAATATATGGAGCTACGATGTCCATATCTATAAATGAAGTCCTCTATCAATTAACAAATGAATACCATCAAACTATCGAGGATAGACTATGCCATATAATTGTACTCATTGATTGCTCAAATAATAACACTTGCCACCATAAGTCCATCATTTATCTCAGGATTTAGATAGACGCTCCAATTGTCTTCAAGTGAAAACTTTTATCCATTGACTGTTCCAGATAAAGTATTTCATTATGACCCAACTCAAT
Organism: Dipteronia dyeriana; assembly: GCA_032871835.1. NCBI lineage: Eukaryota > Viridiplantae > Streptophyta > Magnoliopsida > Sapindales > Sapindaceae > Dipteronia > Dipteronia dyeriana. The sequence continues at coordinate 26,120,066 of CM065296.1, forward strand.
GCACCCAGTGCACTAGATTCTTTTGCCCAAAGACACCACACTTTGATGATTTTAGACTCATCAAACACATTTGTTCTCACTCAAATGCTAGCAAAAGAATCTAAAACTTTGACAAGATAAAGGCGTCCAACCTTTATCTTAAGTTGTGAATATTATTCAAGACTAACTAAAGAATTGTGTCTACCTCATACATATCTAGATGTATGAATAATTTTTCTTTTCTCATAGTCTTTTGAACTTTTGATTATTTACTTTTGACAATTATAATAATTAAACTATAAATGTTATAAGATTTGTTAAACTAGAAGTCACTTTATTAATGTGAAAAGATTGTCAAATACATTATTATACTCTTGCTATCGAGCATAATCCCAACAAAATCTTAACGTTAAGTTTTCAATACTGTCTATTGAAATATGGCTTTTGGACAAGTCAAACTATCCAAGTTCAAAATATGGTCATATGAGTAAATACGGTTATTAGTAGAGCTATAGGAGGACTTTGAGCTCTTGGTGATTACTGGTATTTTTCACGAGGATACACTATCTCTAGTAAGGTTGTCTAGGGTACGAATGAGGAACAGTAACTTATTCTATCTTTATTTAAGAGTTCAAGTTTAGTTCTTTTGTGGAATGAACAAAATATATTCTACCGGACCAATTTCTGGGTCCATCTAGAACTATTTTCGGATTTTGGAATCCAAAAGTTTTGGAGAGGTGTGGTCTTGTATGATCAAGACACGCGTACCTAGACTGGACGGCCAAGGATGTAGGAATCTTTGGTTGGCCAAGGATGTGGGAATCCTTAGACGACCCTAATGGGGTGCGATTAGCATTCCATTAATACATTAAGAATATAATTTGCACATTTTATTTAAATGGGTTGTTTAAATTATATTAATGTATTAATTTATGGCATGTGGACTTGTTTATTTTTAGTAATAATGGGTCTAGTTCACATGTGGGCTTTTTATTAAAATCTAATGGATTTAATAAAACAGAAAAATAATATATTGTCCATAAATATAAGCTTGGGCGGCAATACTTAAACTTTTAGCCTAATATATTGTATTATTTTATTATTTAATTAAATAGAAATTAACTAATTTTTTAAATAACAATTTTTTTAATTAAAAGTCCAAATCTTTTTTCTGAGGAAGAGAAGGTCTCCTAGTGTCATAGTATTGTTGGTAGTATGATAAGTATCAAAGACTTTATTTGATAAGTAGATAAATAAAAGGAATTTATTTATCTTGTAAAATTAGAAAGTCTTTGTTAAATATCAAAACTCTAACTGACAATTGGACAAATTAGAAAGTTTTTGATGAAGTCACAATTAATTTATATTCAGTAATTTAATTATTCGATAATACACTAACGAGTTGGAATAGGGTAGAATTCCAAAAGTTGATAGGAGTCTTGGTGAAATAGAAATCCTCATTAAGTGAGGATTTTGTCCACCTATTTATAAACCTATCATGCAATTCGGCCAACCCTAGTTGTCTAGAGAAATAATTCTACCCAGATTAAAATCTTGTGAGACAATTCGCCCAAGCCCTAGAATTTTGAGAGAGAAAATTTCGATTTTGCTCTAGAGAAAATTTGGCCAACTCATACGAACAAAGTTTGAAGAATTCGGCCAATCATAGAGAAAAGAGGGAACATTTTTATTTTTGATAGTGCACCAATATCCTTTACATAAAAATATTTTGTGTACAACATTGAATCGGGTTCAAGCGAGTTTCAATAAATAGATTGAGAATTCACAAGTGACCAAACGTTCTTCATCTTTCTCTAGGAGGATTATTTTGACTAACAAAAGAAAAAAGTTTTTGTTTTCCATCCTTAGGTACACAATTCAAAGAAAGGGAGCTCACACTCCTAAGTGATTCACGTTCATGATTGGATTGAAAGATCTTACGGATTCAATTCGGCGCAACATCAATCGCCAGATGAAAAAGGTACGATACCTTTCATTTATATGCTAATTAATCGAGGGTTAATGTACATTCTTTTGAATTATAATTATTTGAAATATACCAAACAATATTTTCGCTTCCGCTTTGCGTTTTCTCCTACAATTGGTATCAGAGCCTGGTTGTACCCTTGATTAATAGATTTATTTATACGTGCATCTATTTCTTTTTATTGTAAATATGAATGTTTTAAAAAGAGATGCCACTCTAGGTATTCACCTATATAATAACATTGGAATGTATGGATTTATATATGTTTTTATATTGTGATTTGTTGTTGCTCGATTTTGGTCCTAAAATTTCGATGTATTTTTGTTATGGGATTGTAACAAGAAGGGTGGTCTATTCTAGCCGTAATTTCCTTCTTAGTAGTTGCTAAGTTTTTATTTTATTTTATTGATGTAATAAAAAAAATTGCAGTAATCTATTGTTTAAAATTCTGCTTTAATATATTCAAGTATCGAAGATTTGAAGATTTGAAAAATTGGAAGCAACCGGAGCAGGTTTAGTACCGTGCGTGCCAAAGCAATAAGTGTGCGCGTTAGTTAGCATGCAGCTATGATTGTTGTAGTATGTGTTGTGCACGGTAGCCCTATGGATGCTATGGGTTGTGTACGACAGCTCTTTATGGTGTTGTTGGGTGCGCACGCCCATTGGAGTCACCCAAGGGGTGTGAAAGCGGACGAAGGCTGTAAGAAGACTTGTTCACCAAGAAAAGAGTTTTTGTATTCCAAACAAATGTAACTTACTTGCTTTTCTAGGATGGGCCAAAATCGAAACTATTTTTATTTCCGTAAATATTACAATATTTATTGTTGTATGATAACATATCATATAGAATAGAAGACTCAAGGAGTTGAAGAATTAGAAGTGGAGAAAGTAGCAACGGAGCAACCCGTGGCAGCCCGGGCGTACCAAGACAACAAGCGAGCATGCGATTGAGCGCGTGGCTGCGCTTATTATGGTGTGATAGCGCACGCCCATGGTATGGCTTCAAGGGTGATGTGCAAAGGGCAACCGAGCAAGGCCTAGGGCGTGTAAGTGCCCAGACATGAGACCTTTGGATGGATGGTCGCTTGAAGACTTGTTTGCCAAGTTAGGATTAGGGTGTTCGTATTTCAAAACTAGTGTAATTTACTTGCTTTTCTAGGATGGACCAAAATTGTGGCTCTTTACTTTTCAAAAAATATTGCAATGTTTGTCATTGTTTGATAACATGTCATATAGAATAGGAGTGCCACTCATATATCTCTTTTTGTATTACATGCATTGATTGGCGTAGGTATCTAATTGGCATCTAGATAATGTGATAAACCATTCAATGAAATTCAGTCACACGCCTTAAATAATTGAGTGGGAGAAGGTGTTTTGGAACACCTATGGTCTCCAAGTTTAGTTGAGCGTTGAGTTTCATGTGATAACCCCCTAACGGGTATAAATAATTGGAATTTAGTAAGATATTTCCTTAAAAGGATAGAGAGACAATTGACTTAAAGGATATCTTCTCTCAAATAAGGGATTTTCATGAGGGAATATATTGAAGGTCGATAACTTTGTAACACACTCCATGTGATTTTATTGATATCCTCCCAAGAGATCTTGATAATAAAATCACAAGGCTAAAATTGAAAACGCTGGTTGTTATGTTAACAATTAGATAGGACATAGTCCAACTAGTAGATGGTGCCAACTCTTAAAGGAGGCGTAACATTTATGGGTGTTGGATCACTGTTGAATTTTACGATTGAATCATTTTATTTAATTCAAGATAAATATTCAAAAGTGCTTTATCATGATTGTTTACTTATATAATTTTTATTTTTATTTAGAAATCATGACCCCATCCCTAATCAACATCCTAAAAGATAATACTTTAACTGGTGATAATTATGTCACATGGAAAAGGAAAATTGTTTTGTTGCCACAAGTTGAAAAGCATAAGTTTGTTCTGTGTACCCCCTAAACCACCAACTCCTAATAATTAATCTACTAAGGAGCAAAGAGATGAGTATCAGCAGTGGAAGGCCTTAGATGAGATGGTCAAATGTTACATTATGACCACAATCTCCGACGTTACGTGAAGGAATGGAAATTGTTGTTGATGTAGTGATGTATATAGAGGAGATGTTTGCTATGAAGTCCAGGACGACTAAAAGAGAGGCAATGACTTCTTTCATAAATCTTAGGATGAAACCTAGACAGACTGTGAAAGATCACATGATAAAAGTCATAGCACATTTCAACATTACTGAACTCAATGGTACTGATAGATATGGTTAGACAAAAATTGACATGATTGTCAACTCACCATCGGATTCCTTTAATCAGTTCAAGTTGGACAACAAATTTAACAATAAGGAATACACCTTTTAGGGCTTGATACAAGAGGTTCAAAGTGTTGAGAAAATCGTTGTGAAAGGCAATGGTCAAAAGATTCATACGGTTGGTAAAGTTGTTACTGTTAAGACCCGTAAGAAAGTCAAGAAACAACAGAAGAAAAAGCAACTTGGGCCTACCAAAAAGAAGGCCAAGACAGTAACCAAGATCGAAGGGAAGTTTTCCATTGTGGTGAAAAACGACATTAGAAAAGAAATTGCCTAAAGTCTCAGAACAAGAAGGAAAAAGGTAATACTAATTATCTTAAAACATGTTTTCTAGCAAAATCAATAGATTCTTGGATCATATACTCATTAGCCACTAATCATGTTTGTTGTTCCTTACAGGGGTTCTAGGAAAGGAATAGACTGAATAAGAAGAATTCAACTTGTGTTTAGGCAATGGAGCATTGGTGTCTGCCAGTACAATGGGAGATAATAGATTTAATTTAGATTCTTATAGGCATTTAGATTTAATAGACGTTTATTATGTACCCCAATTCAAGAGAAATTTAATTTCAGTTTCTTGTTTAAATGAATTTGGATATTCGGTTACTTTTAATAATGGTTTTATTATTAGTAGGAATAACAAATTTGTTTGCAAAGGTGCATCAAAAAATGGTTTATTTCATTTGCATAGAAATATCTCTCACCAGTTAGACACGGAATCAACGGAACAAAATCATAAAAAAGTAAAATTATCAAAGATGAAACCTACCTATGGCATTTGCATCTAGTTCATATTAACCTTGACTTGATCAAAAGATTGGTTAGTGATGGACCTAAAAGTGACTTAAGGGTCAATGATCTACCAACTTGTGAATCATGTTTGGTAGGTAAGATGACCAAACGATCGTTTACGGCCAAAGGCATAAGAGCCACTGAATATTTAGGATTAATACACATTAATATGTATGTCCCTATGTGCATTCAGGCTAGAGGTGGATTTGAGTACTTCATCACTTTCACGGATGATTAGTCAGGATTTGGCTATGTGTATCTCATGAAACATAAGTCGGATGCTTTTGACATGTTCAAGGCATTTATAGCTGAAGTAGAAAATCAGCTTAAGAAACACATAAAAATCTTGAGGTCTGATCGTGGTGGAGAATATCTATATGGTGATTTTCAGCAATATCTTATTGATAATGGGAAATTTCTTAATTTTCTATACCAGGTACACCTCAACAAAATGTGGCAGTAGAAAGGAGAAATATAACTCTTTTAGACATGGTTAGGTATATGTTGAGTTTTCAACACTTTATAATTCTTTTTGGGTATTTACTTTACAAATTGCTATGTACATTCTAAACAATGTACCATCTAAGTTGGTTCCTCAAACGCTGCATAAGTTGTGGACTGGATGAAACTCTAGTTTACATCACTTAAAGATATTTGAAAGTCCTGCGAACGTGTTAAAAGGAAAGATAAAAAAATGAAGTCCCATTCAGAAACAAGCATATTTGTAGGGTATCCAAAAGGAACCAAATGACATTATTTCTATAGCCCTTCAGATCTTAAATTTTTTTTTTCGACAAATACTAAATTTCTAAAAAAGAACTATACGAATAATTTTGTGCCTAAGAGCAAAATTTTCCAGAATAAGCTTTCAGGAGATACAATTCCACGAGAGGTTTCACAATCTAGCCCAATTGTAAGTTCCGTACCAACAAAAGATGAACAACCTACCACCCCTCGTCGTAGTGGGAGGGTTAGTAGATAACCTGAGAGTTACATAAACCTAGAAGAATCAGTGGAGAATCTCTCGGACGATGATGATCCTAACATGTACAAGGAAGCCATGGAGGATGTTGATTGTCATCATTGGCAAAAGGCAACACAATGTGAAAATGAATCTATGTTCAGAAACAAAGTCTATTCCCTTGTAGACTTGCCCGAAGAGATAAAACCCATTAGTTGTAAGTGGGTATACAAGAGGAGGAGAGGAATGGATGGAATGTTGGAAACCTTTAAAGCTAGATTAGTAGATAAAGGTTACATACAGAACGAAGGTATCGATTATGAGGAAACCTTCTTTCCTGTGGCCATGGTTAGATCTATTAGGTTACTCTTATTCAATGCAACATCTCTAGATCTAAAGATTTGGCAAATGATCGTCAAGACAGCTTTCCTTAACGAAAGTCTTGACAAAAGCATCTATATGATACAACCAAAAGGATTCATTGAAAAAGGTCAAGAGGAAAGGGTATACAAGTTGCAAAGATCCATATATGGATTGAAGCAAGCATCCAGATCCTGGAACATAAGGTTCGCACAGGCAGTGAAAGGTATTGGATTAATTCAAAACCTTGAAGAATCCTATGTATACTAAAGGATCAAAGGCGACAAGTTGGTTTTTTTATGTTGATGATATACTATTCATCGGAAACGATGTAGGTATATTGATATCAGTAAAAAAAAGGTTAGCAAAACAATTTGATATGAAGAACTTATGAGAATCAAGTTATATTCTTGGTATCCAAGTAATAAGGGTTTGAAAGAATATAACAATTGAATTATCCCAAGCTTCATACATATATAAAATCTTGTATAAGTTCTCCATGTCAGATTCCAAGAAACGTATGTTACCTTTTTAGACATGGAATCAAAATTTCTAAGGAATTAGCTCCTAAGAATGTGCATGAAGAGCAATTCTTGAGTAGGGTTTCATATGTCTTGGCAGTTGGAAGTCTCATGTATGCAATTCTCTACAGTAGACAAGATATTTTTTTTCCATCAAAACCTGGTCCTGATCACCGGACGACAATCAAGCATATTTTCAAATATCTCAGAAGAACGAGAGATCATATGCTTGTATACTCTGAAGGTGATTTAATTCCCGTTGGGTATACATATTTTGATTTCTAATTTGATTCTAACTCTAGGACATCCACATCAGGATCTGTGTATACTCTTGTTGGAGGCACAGACATATAGGGGAGTATCAAACAATCTTGCATTGTTGATTCCACCATGGAAGCCGAGCATGTTTCCGTATACGAAGTTGCTAAAGAGGTTGTTTAGCTCCGCTAATTCTTGATTGACTTGGTAGTGGTTCCTAATGTGAATAAGCAGATCACTATCTACTATGATAATAGTGGACCAGTTGCTAACTCGAGAGAATCAATAAGTCATAAGAGAGGGAAACACATTGATAGGAAGTATCACCTTTTGAGGGAAATTGTGCATAGGGGTGACATGATGATTACCAAGATCGCGTCAGTAGTAAATCTAGCGGATCCCTTCGTAAAGGCTCTTCCAAACAAGAGTTTTGATGGGCATCTGGAGAACATGGGGATGAGCGATATGACACACTTTCTAAAGTGCAAGTGGGAGATTGTTAGGATTATGCTCAATAGCAATAGAGTAATAATGTATTTGACAATCTTTTAATATTAATAAATTAATTTCTAGTTTAACAAATCTTATAGCATTTATAGTTTAATTATTATAATTGTCAAAAGTAAATAATCATGAGGTCAAAAGACTATGAGAAAAGAAGAATTGTTCATACATCTAGATACGTATGAGGTAGACACAATTCTTTAGTTAGTCTTGAATAATATACACAACTTAAGATAAAGGTTCGACGCCTTTACCTTGTTAAAGTTGTAGATTCTTTTTGCCAGCATTTGAGCGAGATCAAATGTGTTATGATGAGTCTAAAATCATCAAAGTGTGGTGTCTTTAGGCAAAAGAAGCTAGTGCACTAGGTGCTTTGAATAGGATCACAGTGAAATACTTTATCTAGAACCGTCAATGGATAAAATTTTTCACTTGATGACAATCGGAAAGTCTATCCAAATCCTGAGATAAATAATGGACTTAAAGTTATAAGTGTTATCATTTGAACTATCAAAGAGTACGAATATATAGCATAGTCTATCATCGATAGTTTGGTGGTATACAATTGTTAATCAATAGAATATCATTATTTATAGAAACGGACATCGTAGCTCCATTTATTATATGTGAGTAGAATATCATCATATGGATATTTTCAGGTATTGGATATTAAATCTTAATATTAAGTTTTCAATAGTGTCTATTGAAATATGGCTTTTCGACAAGTCAAAATATCTAAGTTCAAAATGTGGTCACATGAGTAAATACGGTAACTAGAAGAGCTATAGGCAGTCCATGAGCTCTTAGCAATTACTGGTATTTTTTACGAGGATACACTATCTCCAATAAGGTTGTCTATGGTATGAATGAGGAACACTAACTTATTCTATCTTTATTTAAGAGTTCAATTTTAGTTCTTTAGTGGAATGAACTAAAATTAATAAATTGAACCTAAGTGAATCATTTGTTTATTGTGATTAGGTTATGTCTATCGGAGCTTAAAATTAGATAGCCAGCCCAGATCGCCCAATCCATATGAATTTGCATGGATCACTTGATATATTCTACTGAACCAATATCTGGGTCCATCTAGAAATGTTTTTGGACATCGGATTCCAAAAGTTTTGGAGAGGTGCGGTCATTTGTGATCAAGACACGCGGTAACTCTTTAAGTACCTGTAACGTGAGGTCAAGGATGTGGGAATCATTGGGTGCCCTAATGGGATCCGATTAGCATTCCATTAATACATTAAGAATATAATTTACACATTTTATTTAAATGGGCTATTTAAATTATATTAATGTATTAATTTAAGGCATGTGAACTTGTTTATTTTTTAATAAGAATGGGTCTAATTCATATGTGGACTTTTTATTAAAGTCCAATGGATTTAATAAAAAAGAAAAACAATTTATTGTCCATAAATATATGCTTGGGCAGCAAGGCTTAAATTATTAGCCAAATATATTGTATTACTTTACTATTTAATTAAATGGAAATTAATTAATTTTTTAATTAACTAATTTTTTAATTAAAAGTCCAAATCTTTTTCTAAGTAGGAGATGATCTCCTAGTGTCATACTATTGCTAGTAGGACGATAAGTCTCAAAGACTTTATTTGATTAGTAGATCAATAAAAGGAATTTATTTATCTTGTCAAATTAGGAAGTCTTTGATATATATCAAAACTCTAATTGACAAATGGTCAAATTAGGAAGTTTTTGATAAAGTCACAATTAATTTATATTCAGTAATTGATTATTGGATAATATACTAATGAGTTGGAATAAGGTAGAATTCCGAAAGTTGATGGAAGTCTTGGTGAAATAGAAATCCTCATTGTGTGAGGATTATGGCCACCTATATATAAACCTATCATGCAATTCGGCCAACCCAAGTTGTATAGAGAGAGAATTCAGCCCAGATTAAAATTTTGTGAGAGAATTCACCCAAGCCCTAGAATTTTGAGAGAGAAAATTTTGGTTTTGCTCTAGAGAAAATTCGGCCTTAATAAGAACAAAGTTTGAAGAATTCGGCCAAGCATAGAGAAAAAAGGGAACCTTTTTATTTTTGATAGTGCACCAATATCCTTTACATAAAAATATTTTGTGTACAACATTGAATCGGATTCAAGCGAGTTTCAATAAATAGATTGAGAATTCACAAGTGACCAAACGTTCTTCATCTTTCTCTAGGAGGATTATTTTGACTAACAAAAGAAAAAGGTTTTTGTTTTCCATCCTCATGTACACAATTTAAAGAAAGGAAGCTCACACTCCTAGGTGATTCACGTTCGTGATCTGATTGAAAGATCTTACGGATTCAATTCGGCACAACATCAATCGTCACATGAAAAAGGTACGATACCTTTTATTTATATGCTAATTAATCAAGGGTTAATGTCCATTCTTTTAAATAATAATTATTTGAAATATACCAAACAATACTTTCACCTCCGCTGTACGTTTTCTCCCACAATTGGTATTAGAGTCTGGTTGTAACCTTGATTAATAGATTTATATATACGTGGATCTATTTCCTTTTATTTTAAATATGAATGTTTTAGAAAGAGATGACACTCTAGGTTTTCGCATATATAATTACATTGGAATGTATGGATTTATATATGTTTTTATATTGTGATTTGTTATTGCTCAATTTTAGTCCTAGAATTTCAATATATATATATATATATATGGGATTGTAACAAGAAGGGTGGCCTATCATCTGTAGGAAAAAGTCGGTTCAAAATGTGGCAAAAGCGTAGAATGAGGACTTGGTATATTTATAAAAAATCCCTTCAAAAGAAGGAACCTTAACCCTAGATTAATTGTTGTATATTAAAAGTATCGTACCTTTTTTTCGTGATGATTGAACTAGTGCCGAATTGAATCCGTAAGATCTCCCAATCCAATCACAAACGTGAATCACCTAGGAGTGTTGCCTCACTTTTTTTTAAATTGTATACCTGGGATGGAAACAAACAAAATTTCTTTCTTTGTTAGTCACAATAATCCTTCAACAAGAAAAATAAAGAACGTTGGGCCACTTGTGAATTATCAATCAATTTGATTGAAACTCGCGTGAACCTAGACTCAATGTTGTACACAAAATATTTTAATGTAAAACCTACTAGTGCACTATCGAATACAAAACGTTCTTTCTTTCTTTTACTCTTTGTCAAATTTTAACACACCAATCATTAGAGTTGGAAGAATTTATCTAGAGTAAGATCTGGATTCTCTACGCTCAAAATTCTCTCTTGGCCAAAATTTCTCTCCCTTAGATTGGGGTTTGGCCGAAATTTCTCTTCAAGAAAAGGAAGTGGCCAAAAATTTTCTCTCTAAAAATTAGGTTGGCCGAATTCTACACTATCATATATATATATATATAGTGGCCAAATTCTTCATCCTTTTAATTTATTAGACCAAATCCTCTTTTAAGAAGGATTTACTTGATGGGCAAGAATCCAAGTATCCTTTCCTTAGAAGGATTTACTGGGTGACCAAGAATCCTTTTCAAAGAAGAATTTTTTTCTACACCAACACTCTTAGTCCAACTTAAATAGTGTATTTATTCAATAACCAATCATTGAATATAATTAAATTGTGACTAAATTAAAATTCCTAATTTGACCAGTTGTCAATTAGAGTTTTAATAGAAATAAAATACTTCCTAATTTGACTAGAGAAATAAATTTTTATTATTTATATACTTATCAAATATAGTATTTGATACTTATCATATTACCAACAATAATATGACTCTAGGAGACCATCTCCTACTAGAAAAAAGATTTTGACTTTTAATTAAATAATAAATAAATTAATTTCCATTTAATTAAATAATAAAATAAAATAAAACAATATATAAGGCTATTCTACAAGCCCTAGCCGCCCAAGCCTATATGTATGGACCAAATATTGTTTAACTTATTTTATTAAATCCATTGGACTTAAATAAAAAGTCCATATGTGAACTAGACCTATTCTTACTAAAAGAAACAAGTCCACATACCTTAATACAATTCTAGATGGACCCATAAATTGGTCCGGTAGAATATATCAAGTGATCCATGCAAGTTTGTGTGAATTGAGGATCCTGGCGAGCTATATAAATTTAAGCTCCAATAGACATAACCTAATCACAATCAACAATTGATTCACTTAGGTCTGATCTATTAATTTTAGTTTTTTCCACTAAAGAACTAAATTTGAACCCTTAAAAAAAAGATAGAATAAGTTAATATTGCTCATTCATACCCTAGACAATCTTAATGGAGAAAGTGTATCCCGGTGAAGAATACCAGTAATTGTCAAGAGCTTATAGACCGTCTATAACTCTCCAAGTTACCATATTTACTCATATGACCACATTTTGAACTTGGATATTTTGACTTGTCCAGAAGCCATAATTCAATAGACACTATTGAAAACTTAGCGTTAAGATTAATATCCAATACCTCAAAACAATCATATGATGATATTCTACTCTCATTCAATAAATGAAGCCACGATGTCCATATCTATAAATGAAGTCCTCTGTCGATTAACAAACAAATACCAACAAACTATCGAGGATGGACTATGTTATATAATCGTACTCATTGATAGCTCAAATGATAACACTTGCAACTGTAAGTCCATCATTTATCTCAGGATTGAGATAGACTCTTCGATTATCTTCAAGTGAAAACTTTTATCCACTGACGGTTCTAGATAAAGCATTTCATTGTGATCCTATTGAATGCACCTAGTGCACTAGATTCTTTTTGTCTAAAGACACCACACTTTGATGATTTTAGACTCATCATAACACATTTGAGCCCACTCAAATGCTAGCAAAATAATCTACAACTTTGACAAGATAAAGGCCACCAACCTTTATCTTAAGTTGTGAATATTATTTAAGACTGACTAAAGAATTGTGTTTACCTCATACATATCCAGATGTACGAACAATTCTTCTTTTCTCATAGTCTTTTGACCTTATGATTATTTACTTTGGATAATTATAAAAATTAAACTATAAATGCTGTAAGATTTGTTAAACTAGAAATCACTTTTATTAATATGAAAAGATTGTCAAATACATTATTACACTCTTGCTATCGAGGATAATCCCAACAATCTCCCACTTGCTCTATATCAAATGTGTCATATCTCTTATCCTCATATTCTCTAGGTGCCCATCAAAACTCTTTTGTGGAAGAGCCTTTATGAAGGGATCAGCTAGATTTTCTGCTGACGCGATCTTGGTTAACGTCACATCTCTCATATGCACAATTTCCCTTAAAAGGTGATACATTTTTTCCATGTGTTTCCCTCACTTATGACTTCTTGGTTCTCTCGAATTAGCCACTGCTCTACTATTTTCACAATAGATAGTGATTTGTTTATTTGCATCAGAAACCACTTCCAAGTCAATCAAGAATTGGAAAAGCCAGACACCCTCTTTAGTAGCTTCGTATGCAGCAACATATTCATCTTCCATGGTGGAATCAGCAATACAAGATTGCTTGATACTCCTCCATATGATTGCCTCTCCTCTAAGCGTAAACACAGATCCTGATGTTGATCTTCTGGAGTCAGAATCCAATTGGAAATCGAAATCTGTATACCCAATGGGAATTAAATCCCTTCCGGAGTATACAAGCATATAATCTCTCGTTCTCCTGAGATACTAGAAAATATGCTTAACTATCGGCCAGTGATCAAGACCAGGTTTCGATTGAAACCTACTAACTTTGCCAACAGCAAAACAAATATCTGGTCTAGTGTAAAGCATTACATACATGAGACTCCCTACTGTCGAGGCATATGGAACCCTACTCATGAATTACTATTCATGTTCATTCTTAGGAACTTGTTCCTTAGAAAGTTTGATTCCATGTCTGAAAGGCAACATACCTTTCTTGGAATCTTGCATGGAAAATCTAGACTAGATTTTATCTATGTATTAAGCTTGGGATAATGCAATCGTTCTATTCTTTCTATCCCTTATGACTTGAATACCAAGAATATAACTTGCTTCTCCTAATTCCTTCATATCAAATTGTTTTACCAACCATTCTTTTACTGATGGCAATACACCTACATTGTTTTCAATGAGTAGTATATCATCAACACAAAGAATTAGGATAACCAACTTGCCACCTTTAATCCTTTTGTATACACAGGGCTCATCAAGGTTTTGAATAAATCCAAAACTTTTCATGGCTTGATCAAACCTTATGTTCCAGGATCTGGATGCTTGCTTTAATCCATATATGGATCTTTACAACATGTATACCCTTTCCTCTTGGCTTTTTTCAACGAATCCTTCTGGTTACATCGTATAAAAGCTTTTGTCAAGACTTCCAATAAGAAAAGCTATATTGACGTCCATTTGCCAAATCTCTAGGTCTAGAGATGCCGCAATGGATAAGAGTATCCTAATGGATTTAAGCATGGCCACAGGAGAGTACGTTTCCTCATAATTGATACCTTCCTTCTGTGTGTAACCTTTAGCTACCAATCTAGCTTTAAATATCTCCACATTTCCATCCATTCCTCTTTTCCTCTTGTATACCCACTTGCAGCCGATGGGTTTTATCCCTTTAGGCAAGTCTACAAGAAACCAGACTTTATTTTTGAACATAGATTCAATTTAGAATTGCATTGCCTTTTGCTAATGGCGACAATCAACATCTTCCATTGCATCATTGTACGTATAGGGATTATCGTCGTCCGGGAGATTCTCTACAGATTCTTCTAAACCGATGTATCTCTCGGGTTATCTACTAACCCTCCCACTACGATGAAGTATGGTAGATTGTTGATATTGTGTTGGTGCGGAACTTACAATTGAGCTAGGTTGTGAAACCTCTTGTGGAATTGTATCTCCTGAAAGCTCATTCAGGACAATTCTACTTTCAGGCACAAAATTATTCATATAGTCCTCTTTCAGAAATTTAGCATTTGTCGAAACAAATACTTTAAGATCTAAAGGACTATAGAAATAATATCCTTTGGTTTCTTTTGGATACCCTACAAATATGCATGTTTCTGAACAAGACTCCATCTTTTCTGTCTTTCCTTTAAACACGTGCGCAGGATATCCAAATATCCTTAAATGTTGTAAACTAGGGTTTCGCCAAGTTCATAAATTATGCGGTGTTTTAGGAACCGACTTAGATGGTATATCGTTTAAAATGTTCATAGCAGTTTGTAAAGCATATCCCCCAAAAGAATTAGGAATTGTTGAATAACTCAACAAAGACCTAACCATATCCAAAAGAGTTATGTTTCTCCTTTCTGCCACCCCATTTTGTTGAGGTGTACCTGGTGCAGAAAATTGAGAAATTATCCCTTTATCAATAAGATGTTGCTGAAACTCACCAGATAGATATTCTCCACCACGATCAGACCTCAAGATTTTTATGTGTTTCTCTAGCTGATTTTCAACTTCAGCTTTAAATGCTTTGAGCATGTCAAATGCATCTGACTTATGTCTCATGAGATACACATAGCCAAATCTTGAATAATCATCAGTGAAAGTGATGAAGTACTCATATCCTCCTCCAGCTTGAATGCTCATAGGACCACACACATCAGTTTGTATCAATTCTAAACATTCGGCGGCTCTTGCACCTTTTATCGTGAATGACCTTTTGGTCATCTTACCTTCCAAACAAAATTCACAAGTTGATAGATCATCAACCTTTAAGTCATGTAAAGGTCCATCACTAACCAATCTTTTGATCCTATTAAGGTTAATATGACCTAGGCGCTAATGCCATTGGTAGGTTTCATCTTTTAGTAATTTTACTCTTTTATGATTAGGTTCCATTGATTCCGTGTCTAACAAGTGAGAGATATTGCTATTCATATAGAATAAACCATTTTCCAATGTATAATTGCAAATAAATTTGTTATTCTTACTAATAATAAAATTAAAAGTAACCGAATATCCAAATTTATTTGAAATTAGAAACTGAAGTGAAATTCCTCTTGAATTGAGGTACATAATAAACATCTATCAAATCTAAATGCCTATAAGATTTGTTAAACTATAAATCAGTTTTATTAATATGAAAGGATTGTCAAGTACATTATTAAACTCTTGCTATTAAGCATAATCCCAACATCATCGCCATAATTTCCTTCTTGGCCACAATTTCCTTCTTGGTAGTTGCTAATTTTTTTATATTTTATTGTTGTAATAAAAAAATTTGTTGCAATATATTCAAGTTTCTGAGACTCGAAGAATTGAAGAATTAGAAGCAGAGAAAGTAGCAACGAAGTAACCAGTGGCAGCCAGAGCATACCAAGGCAACAAGCGCGTGTGTGATCAAGCACACAGTTAAGCTTTTTACAGTGCGGCAGCGCACGCCCTTGCACGGGTTGGGTTCATACGCACGCACATGGTATGGTATCAAGGGTGATGCGCAAGGGGAAACCGCGCAAGGCCTCAGGTGCGTAAGTGCCCAGACATGAGACCTTTGGACGGATGGCCGCTTGAAGAATTGTTTGCCAAGTTAGGATTAGGGTTGTTGTATTTCAAAACAAATGTAATTTACTTGTTTTTCTAGGATGGACAAAAATTATGGCTATTTACTTTTCCATAAAATTGTAATGTTTGTCATTGTTTGATAACATGTCATATAGAATAGGAGAGTCACTCATATATCTCTTTCGGTATGAACATGCATTGAATGATTTAGGTATCTAATTGGCTTCTAGATAATCTGGTAAATCATTCTATGAAATTCAATCACACACCTTAAATAATTGAGTAGGAGAAGGTGTTTTGGAACACCTATGGCCTCCATGTTTGGTTGAGCTTTATGTTTCGTGTGATAACCCTCCAAAGGGTATCCATGAATGGAATTTAGTAAGATTCTTCCTTAAAAGGATAGACTTGACAATGTACTCAACGATATCTACTCTCAAAATGAGGGATTTTTGTGAGGCAATATATTAAAGGTCGATAACTTAGTAACACACTCATTGTGATTGTACTGATATCCTCCCAAGAGTTCTTGTTAATAAAATCGCAAGGCTAAAATTTAAAATGTTGGTTGTTATGTTAGCAATTAGATAGGACCTTGTCCAACTAGTAGATTGTACGAACTCCTAAAGGAGGCGTAACAATTATGGGTGTTGAATCACCGTTAAATTTTACGATTGAATCATTTTATTTAATTCAAGATAAATATTCAAAAGTGCTTTATCATGATTGTTAACTTCTATAATTTTTGTTGTTATTCATAAATCATGACCCCATCCCTAATCAACATCCTAAAAGATAATACTTTAACTGGTGATAATTATGTCACATGGAAAAGGAAAATTGCATTGTTGCCGCAAGCTGAAAAGCATAAGTTTATTTGTGTACCCCTAAACCACCAACTCCTACTAATGAATCTACTGAGGAGCAAGAAGATGAGTATCAGTAGTGGAAGGCGTCAGACGAGATAGCCAAATGTTACATTACGGCCACCATCTTCGACGTATTGCAATAGCAACATCAAGGAATGGAGACTGCTATTGATATAATGATGTTTCTGGAGGAGATGTTTGCTATGAAGTCCAGGATGACTACGAGAGAGGCAGTGACCTCTTTCATGAATTCTAGGATTAAACCTAGACAAGCTGCAAAAGATCATATGATGAAAGGCATAGCACATCTCAACATTACTGAACTCAATGGTACTGAAATAGATGGTGAGACGAAAATTGACATGATTGTCAATTCACTGTCAGATTCCTTTAATCAATTCAAGTTGGACAACAACTTAAATAATAAGGAATACACCCTGTAGGGCTTGCATGATGTTCAAATCGTCGAGAAAAGCCTTGTGAAAGGCAAGGGAAGGGTCAAGAGATTGATATGGTTGGTAATGTTGCTAATGTTAAGACCTGTAAGAAGGTCAAGAAACAACAGAATATAAGGCAACTTGGGCCTACCAAAAAGGAGACCAAAATAGTAACCAAGATCAAAGGGAAGTGTTTCTTTTGTGGTGAAAAGGGACATTGGAAAAGAAATTGCCTAAAGTCTTAGAACAAAAAGGAAAAAGGTAATATTCATTATCATGAAATATGTTTTCTGGCAGATTCTATGGATTCCTAGATCATATACTCTATAGCCATTAATCATGTTTGTTGTTCCTTACAGGTGTTCTAGGAAAGGAATAGACTGAATGAGAAAGAATTCAACTTGCATTTAGGCAACAGAGCATTGGTGTCTGCCAGTGATGTTGGAGATATTAGATTTAATTTAGATTCTTATAGGCATCTAGATTTAATAGACGTTTATTGTGTACCTCAATTCAAGAGAAATTTAATTTAAGTTTCTTATTTAAATAAATTTGAATATTCTGTTCCTTTTAATAAAGGTTTTATTATTAGTAGGAATAACAAATTTGTTTGCAAAGGTACATTGGAAAATGGTTTATTTCTTTTGCATAAAAATATCTTTCACTCGTTAGACACGGAATCAAACAAACCTAATCATAAAAAAAGTTAAATTATCAATGATGAAACCTGCCTATGGCATTTGTGTCTAGGTCATATTAACCTTGATTGGATCAAAATATTGGTTAGTGAAGGACCTTTAAGTGACTTAAGGGTTGATGATCTACCAACTTGTGAATCATGTTTGGAAAGTAAGATGACCAAAAGATCGTTCACGACCACATGCATAAAAGCCACTAAATATTTAGGATTAATACACACTAATGTGTGTGGCCCTATGAGCATTCAGGCTAGAGGTGGATGTGAGTACTTCATCACTTTCACGGATGATTACTCAGGATTTGGCCATGTGTATCTCATGAAACATAAGTCGCATGCTTTTGACATGTTCAAGGCATTTAAATTTGAAGTAGAAAATCAGTTTGAGAAACACATAAGAATCTTGAATTCTGATAGTGGTGGAGAATATCTATCTGGCGAGTTTTAGCAATATCTTACTGATAATAGGATAATTTCTTAGTTTTCTACGCTAGGTACACATCAACAAAATGGGGTGGCAGAAAAAAGAAATAGAACTCTTTTGGACATGGTTAGGTCTATGTTGAGTTATTCAACGCTTTCTAATTCTTTTCAGGGCTACTCTTTACAAACTGTTATGTACATTCTAAACGATGTACCGTCTAAGTCGGTTCCTCAAACACCGCATGAGTTGTGGAATAGGCGAAAGCCTAGTTTACAACACTTAAGGATATTTGGAAGTCATGCAAATGTGTTAAAAAGAAAAGATAAAAAAAAATGGTGTCTCGTTCAGAAACATGCATATTTGTAGGGTATCCAAATGGAACCAAAGGATATTATTTCTATAGTCCTTCGGATCTTAAAGTATTTGTTTCTACAAACACTAAATTTTTGGAAAAGAATTATATGAATATTATTGTGTCTAAGAACAAAATTATCCTAAATGAGCTTTTAGGAGATACAATTCCATGATAGGTTTCACAACCTAGCCCAATTGAAAGTTCTGCACCAACACAAGATCAACAACCTACCACTCCTCATTGTAGTTGGAGGGTTAGTAGACAACCCGAGAGATACATCGGTCTAGAAGAATCAGTAGAGAATATCCCGGAAGATGATGATCCCTACACGTGCAAGGAAGCTATGGAGGATATTGATTGTTATCATTGGCAAAAGCCAATACAAGCTAAAATTGAATTTATGTTCAAAAATAAAGTCTAGTCTCTTGTAGACTTGCCTAAAGGGATAAAACACATTGGGTGTAAGTGGGTGTACAAGAGGAAGAGATGAATGGATAGAATGGTGGAAACCTTCAAAGCTAGATTGGTAGCTAAAGGTTACACACAGAACGAAGGTATCGGTTATGAGGAAACCTTATTTAATGTGGTCATGCTTAAATCCAAAAGTTTTGGAGAGATGTGATCATGTGTGATCAAGACACGTGGTAACTCTTCAAGTACCTGGAATGGGCGGTCAAGGATGTGGGAATCCTTAGGCGGCCCTCATGGGGTGCAATTAGCATTTCATTAATACATTAAGAATATAATTTACACATTTTACTTAAATGGGCTATTTAAATTATATTAATGTATTAATTTAAGGTATGTGGACTTGTTTATTTTTTAGTTAGAATTAGTCTAGTTCACATGTAAACTTTTTATTAAAGTTCAATGTATTTAATAAATGGAAAAATAATATATTGTCCTTAAATATATGCTTGGGCGGCAAGGCTTAAATTATTAGCCTAATATATTGTTTTATTTTATTATTTAATTAAATGAAAATTAATTAATTTATTAATTATTTAATTATTTCATGAAAAGTCCAAATCTTTTTCTAAGTAGGAGAATGTCTCCTAGTGTCATATTATTGTTGGTAGTATGATAAGTATTAAAGACTTTATTTGATAAGTAGATAAATAAAATGAATTTATTTATCTAGTCAAATTAGGAAGTCTTTGATATCTATCAAAACTTTAATTGATAATTGGTTAAATTAGAAAGTTTTTGATAAAGTCACAATTAATTTATATTCAATCATTTATTATTGGTTAATACACTAACGAGTTGGAATATGGTAGAATTCCGAAAGTTGATAGGAGTCTAGGTGAAATAGAAATCCTCCTTGTGTGAGGATTTTGACCACCTATATATACACCTACCATGCAATTCGGCTAACCCTAGTTGTCTAGAGAGAGAATTTGGCCAAGATTAAAATCTTGAGAGAGAATTCGGCCAAGCCATAGAATTTTTAAGGAGAAAATTTCTGTTTTGCTCTAGAGAAAATTCGGCCAACTTACTAGAACAAAGTGTGAAGAATTCAGCAAAGCATAGAGAAAAGAGGGAATGTTTTTGTTTTTGATAGTGCACTAGTATCCTTTACATAAAAAGGTTTTGTATATAACATCGAATCGGGTTCACGCGAGTTTCGATCAATAGATTGAGAATTCACAAGTGACTAAACGTTTTTCGTTTTTCTCTATGAGGATTATTGTGACTAACAAAATAAAAAGTTTTCTTTTTCCATCCTCAGGTACACAATTCAAGGAAGATTTTTACGGATTCAATTCGGCTTAACATCAGTCGTCATGTGAAAAAGGTGCAATACTATTTATTTATATGTTAATTAATCAAGGGTTAAGGTCCATTCTTTTGAAGGAATTTTTTTTGAAATATACCAATCAATATTTTGCTTCCGCCATGTTTTTTTCCTACAGTTTTCACATTTTCTAGAATTGTTATTCATGCATAGTAACTAGACATATTTGGTTTGTGAACTTTCATGCATAAATCTTGTTCGCATAGGATGTGCTGATCATCATATTCTATGTTGGGTGCTTGTTTACATTTTGCATTCATGATCACATAGATGGCCTTGTGAAATAGTTGGAAGTTTTATTCCTTAGAGTGATTCTTTGGATTGAGCATTGGAAGTCGCATTTGGAGAGTGATTCTTCAAGTTGTGCATTATAAGTCACATTTGGAGAGTGATTCTTCAAGTTGTGCATTGGAAGTCACATTTCTTAGAGTGATTCTTTGGTTTGTGCATTGGATGTCACATGTCTTAGAGTGATTCTTTGACTTGTGCATTGGAAGTCTCATTTGGAGAGTAATTCTTCAAGTTGAGTATTGGAAGTCACATTTTGGGAAGTGGTTCTTCAATTTGTGCAAGGTGGCATCACTTTCAATGTCTAGGGAAGGGTAGATTTCTAGGTGAGGTTGGTCACTTGAGAGATTGTATCTTTTTATCTTACTAGTGAAAGATGTTTACTGGTGGTAGTGGGATCAAACTGTGGATGTTCTTTTCGGAGGTTTTACCACGTAAAAATCCTTGTGCTGCTTTTCTCTATCCCTATCTCTTGATATTTGTGTATGTGTTGATATATGTATCTTGTCTAATTTACTTGTAGTTGATATTCATTGTATATCAAACCTAAAACTTGTTAAAGGCTTATGTTTAATAGCCTATGTAAAAATTGAGTTTGTATCATATGCAAGTTATTATCTACATTGGCTTTGATTAACCAAGCATATCATTATTGAATTGATTTTGCTTGTGCTTGGTATAAAAAATTGTGATACAAGCAATCTAGAGGGACAAACATAAGTTTGTTTCAAGGGAATGAAAAAGGTGTAATAATCTATTCATCCCCTCTAGGTTAGCTTAAAGCAGTTTAACCGTGCTTGTATTTTCAGTTTTATGGAAAAAATTAGGATAAAAATTGCATTATGTAATTTAATATGCGCCTCATCATTTTTCGACCAAATCTCCCTTACTGAGCTTTATAAAAATGGACTGATTGTAAAAAAGTTTTAAATTACTTAGAATTTTTAACATAGGAAGAATACACCAGTTTAAGTAGTTCTATTGAAAAAGTTAGGATAAAAACGTATTATGTAATGAAATACGCACCTCGTAATTTTTTGGTAAAATTTCTCTTACTAACCTCTTTTAAAAATGCAAAATTTGTAAAAATTTTAAAATTACCTAGAATTTTTAACATATGAAGAATAGATCATTTTAAGTAATTATGTGGATAAAATTAGGATAAAACGCATTATGTAAAAAAATATGAGCCTCATAATATTTCGGCCAAATTCCCCTTACTAACCTCTTTAAAAATGCATAATTTGTAAATTTTGAAATTATCAAGAATTTTTAACATAGGAAGAATACACCATTTTAAGTGGTTTTGTAGAAAACAAAATTAGGATAAAAATACATTATGTAATGAAATATGCACCTCGTAATTTTCCATCAAATTTCCCTAACTAACGTCGATAAAAACGCATAATTTGCAAAAAAATTGAAACTACCTTGAATTTTTAACATAGGAAGGATGCACCGTTTTAGGTTCTTCAACGAAAAAAATTAAGATAAAATCGCATTCCATATTGAAATATGTGACTATTAATTTTTTTGTCAAGTTTCCATTACTAACCTCTTTAAAAATGCACAACTTGCACCAATTTTAAAATTTACTAGAATTTTTTTAAAAAAAAAAGGAGAATGCAACATTTTAAGTAGGGCTATGGAAAAAATTAATAAAAAGTGCATTATGTAATGAAATATGTGCCTCGTAATTTTTCCGTCAAATTTCCTTAATCTCTTTAAAAATACATAATTTATAAAAAAACAAATTTCTATAATTTTTAAAATAGGAAGAATACAACATTTTAGTAGTTTTATGGAAAAAATAAGGATAAAAAATACATTAAGTAATGAAATATGCACCTCGTAATTTTTGGGTCAAATTTCTCTTACAAATCTATATAAAAATGCATAATTTGTAAAAATTTTGAAATTACCTAGAATTTTTAACATTGGAAGAATACACCATTTTAAATTGTTCTAAAAAAAATAGGATAAAAGTGCATTACGTATAGAAATGTGTGCCTCATAGTTTTTCGGCCAAATTTCTCTTACAAACCTCAACAATTTGTAAAAATTTTAAAATTACAAAGAATTTTTAACATGGGAGGAATACACCATTTTAAGTAGTTTTGTTGATAAAATTAGGATAAAAGCACATTACGCAATGAAATATGGGTCTCGTAATTTTTCGGCCAAATTTCTCTTACTAACCTCTCTAAAATTGCATAAGTTACAAAAATTTAAAAATTATCTAGAATTTTCGACACAGAAAGAATACACCATTTTAAGTAGTTCTAAGATAAAATTAGGATAAAAGTGAATTTTGTGATGAAATATGGGCCTCGTAATTTTTCGACCAAATTTCCCTTACTAACCTTCTTAAAAATGCATAATTTGTAAAAAAATAAAATTACCTAGAACTTTTAACATAGGAAGAATACACATTTTTAAGTGGTTCTATTGAAAAAAATAAGAAGAAAAGCACATTATGTAATGAAATATGTGTATCGTAATTTTTCGGTTAAATTTCTCTTACTAACCTCTTTAAAAATGCATAAGTTGTAATAATTTAAAAATTACATCGAATTTTTGACATAAAAGGAATGCACCATTTTAAGTAGTTCAAAGAAAAAGTTAGGATAAAAGCATATTACGTAATGAAATATGCGCCTCTTAATTTTCCGACCAAATTTCCCTTACTAACATCCTTAAAAATGCACAATTTGTAAAAAAATTTAAATTACCTAGAATTTTGAACATAGGAAGAATACATCATTTTAAGTAGTTATGTGGAAATGTTTTGAATAAAAGCACATTATATAGTGAAATATACACCTCGTAATTTGTTGGCCAAATTTCTGTTACTAATCTCTTTAAAAATGTTTAAGTTGTAACAATATTAAAATTACTTAGAATTTTTGAAAGAGGAAAAATACACAATTTTAAGTAGTTTTATGGAAATAATTAGGATAAAAAGTGTATTATATAATTTAATATGCACCTCGTAATTTTTCGGCCAAATTTCCCTCACTAATCTCTTTTAAAATGCACAATTTACAAAACTTTTAACATAACCTAGAAGTTTAAACATATGAAGAATAGACCATTTTAAGTGCTTCTATGGAAAAAAAAAATGCATTATGTAATGAAATATGCAAATCATAATTTTTCGACCAAATTTCCCTTACTAAGCTCTGTAAAATACATACTTTGTGAAAAAAAAATTACCTAGAATTTTTAACATAGGATGAATACACCAGTTTAAGAAGTTCTATGAAAAAATTAGAATAAAAGTAAATTATGTAATGACATATGCGTCTTGTAATTTTTCGGCAAAATTTTCTACCAATCTTTTTTAAAATACACAATTTGTAAAACTTATAAAATTGCTTACAAATTTTAACATATGAAGAATAGACCATTTTAAGTAGTTCTGTGGAAAAAATTAGGATAAAAATACATCATGTAATGAAATATACGCATCGTAATTTTTCAACCAAATTTTCCATTGTTGACATCGATTTCTGGATTATGTCAGAAAAGCCAACAAGGATTGGATTTCGGCTATTGATTCAAAGAGAAAGAGATACAGAGAGAGTAACGAAGACAAGTTTTACATGGTAAAACTCCGATGACCGGAGAAACGTCCACGGGTGGTAGAAGGATCAACTTAGCCAAAATCCACTATAAAAATATGATGTTTACAAGCTCTCGATCTCTCTTTTTTCTCTCTGTATTTGCTATGATTGTTGTATGCTATTTTGCCTATATCTTTTGGAGCCAGATTATGGGTCTATTTATATGCTTATAGAACCCTAATCTGCTTTGTACAAGTAATACAAGATCTTTGTATTTAATTGTGATTCGGTTACTTGCTTGAGGTTGATTTGTCTTCTTTCCTGTTTCGGAGTCTCTTATGGAAATCGAGTGGGATTCTAGTAGTGCTGTTCAATTTGGACTTGTTTCCTTATAATAATGTAGTCTTCGTAAAGAAATCAAGTTATTTCCTGAATGGGGAATCTTCTAACTTAATGTTCCATTTTATTTGGGATTCCTTCCTGATGGATATCTTCACGTATTTAATGACTTAATCCGTGTGAAATAAGCACCAAGTTCTTACTCGAGTCGTATTTATTCCCGAGTAAGAGTAATACCTGATGGTCAAGAGTAGTGGCCGTTTGAGCCCGAGTGGAAGCGTTATTTAACTAATCCCGAGTGTTGTTAACAGATCCTGAGTAGGTTTCATTCTATATATGCTTACTCAGGTTTTTCTTCTCTTTAATGATGCCTCGTAGGATATTTCCTGAGTGCCCATTTGGGCGTCCACCTGTCTATTTTCTCCTTCCTGTCAATGACGTGTATGCTTGGTAAAATACACATACGACAATACCCCCTTAAAATATTTTTGCCGAGTAAATTTCATTTCGGGCAAGAGTATTTTAATCGTCTTAAATTTTACTCGTCAGAATAGCCGTTTTGTCATAATAGCGTGTCTTAATGGTGACCCTGTAATTTCGATTTGCTTCATCACGCGAGATCTTAAATGATGGCGACGTTTTGAAGTTCTGACGGTCGAGGGCTGCTTCCTGTTTTGACACGTGTCCCTCGTCTCTTCGTTTTTCGATATCATTTATGAAAAATGATTTTTGCGTCTCCTCAAACGCCACATACGTCATCGAGTTTTATCATAAAAATCCTAGGGTTTCGTGCCGTCTCATTTTTAAATTCTTCGCTGAGAGACATCGTTGGTTTATTCTCAACAATTTGCAGCATATATTTCTTCAAACTCAGATTTCTTTATCCAGAAGTTCGCGATTCTCCGTTTGAAGATCTTGCATCAATCTCAATTCAAGGTTAGTTTTAATAGGGCCATCTTCCCGCCATCGTCTCTTTAAAATAGCTTTTGATGCATTAGAACGTGGGGATTTCTAGTTAGTTTCTTACAGTAAACAATTACCGGGGGATATCCCAATAGATGAACCTCCATTCTTAGAGGTTGATGTTTCTAGGCTTCACCCTGACGTCACTTTCAGCCATGTATCGAGTTCTCCATCTAGTTCTGATTCTGATATTTCGGATCACAAGGTATCTTTTCGAAGGATGGGTAAACATCAGAGCAAAAGTAAGGTATACAAGTACAACTCGAGCAGCGTTCAGACCAGGGAACAGACTGTTAACGAGGGTGACGTTGATGAAGTGTACAGGGCATCTCGTCTTTCATTTTCTGATACTCGCCCGAGTGGCTTTGATACTGAGCCGAATGTGGTCGGGCCAGCTGACATAGAAAAATATCGCTCCCGATTCGACTTGCCCCACACTCAGTCACTTTGGTTCCTGCGGGGGATAAAGCCGTATGGAATCCTCCTGAAGGTATGGTCGCGGTTTATGGATCAATGTTATACTGTGGTGTCACACTTCCCTTTCAGCCTTTTATTGCCTAGTTTTTGGCTGAAGCAGGGATAGCCCCAACTCAGTTGGCCCCGAATAGTTATAAAGTCTTGATGTGCATATGGCACATGTTCAGTCGAATGAACCTTTCACCGCCTTCCCCGAATGAAATCAGGCATTTCTTTACGCTGAGGCAGGTTAGCAAAACGGGGACCTATTTTCTTGCATCTACTTCATCGGACGGTTGGGTCTGCAAAGAAGCAAAGGTGAATCGGGAGGTCAATGCTTCTGATGACCCAAAAAAAAAAGGGTTTTGTATGGGGATTCCCTACATCCAACAAATTTTGGAAGAACAGTTGGTTTTTTACTAGAGAGGCTCTCGGGCTCAACGTCACTGTTGGATCTGGGGAATACCGAACGGTGTTGAGTGTTCCCTGTTTCTTCTGTTCCCCCCGAAGTGTGGAACAGAAAAATAATTGATTATAGTGATTCTGAGCTGAAGAGGCTGACTCGGGTAGCTGTTCGTACTTTGGAGAAGAGGAGCAAGAGCTATCTTTTTAAAGAGGAGGATTTGATAAGCTCGGCTTCTTCAGACAGATTTAGGGCCATCACAGGCGATGTAAGTAACCTGGCACCTTTTCTATTATATTTTTCTGCTTTTCATTTTCTTTTCTAACATGAATCTCCCTTTTTTTCCTTTTTTTGTTTTTATAGTGTTCGATACGGACGTTGTCAGCGATCTTCAGACTCGCCAGGTGAAGGCGATTCTGCAAGCGAGTAGAAAGAAAGCTTCCCGTCAGGGCGATGAGGGTATTGCTCCACCCGAGCCTGATGAGGAAACTGACAATGCTGAGGAACGAATTCCCGAGTACGTTGTTCAGGGTGCTCAGCCTCCTATTCAGGATTCTACTGGTCCAAGTGGCCAGAGTGAAGGCCCTTGTGAAGAGCCTGTTGGACAGTTTGAAGCCGGCGACGGTGGTAACGTCTTGACGGATCAAGTGCCTACAGGTGCCAAATTCTTTGAGTCTTTTCGGGACGATCCGCAGGAAGATCCTGCTGCTGATCTTAACTCACACCGTTCTTGAGGTGAGAAACGAAAGGCAGTTAGTTCGCCGTCTCGTCCTCTCAAAGTTCCTCAGGTAGTCTCATTTATTGACTCAAGTGATGAAGATGTTACGGATGAGATTGCCCCTAGTGTTGGCGTTGGAGCATCAGTAGGTGCAGACGCTTCAGAACCGAGTACGGCTTCTTCTACCCCTGAGGTTGGTAATATAGGGGCTGAACCTTCGGGGGTTCCTTCAAATCTTTCTCCATCCTCAAAACCTAACCGGAATTCTCCAGCCCTCGAGTTTAGAAATCTGGGAGCTGAACCCTCGGGGGTTCCTTTATTCCTTTCTCCCTAGAATATGCTACGGGAGATGTCCTCTGGTCAGACTTTTATCTGGGAAGACCACTGTAGCTGCTTTTGGGATGGTTCCCTGACCGAACGTCTTCAAAATGTTTTCAACGATACATCTTATGTAAGTTAAATCCGACTCTTCTATTGTTTTGCTTCTGCCAGATTTGTAAATATATTCCTTTGTAGATGGTGGCCGAATTTGCTGAGCTTATTCAGACGCAGCAACATCAAGCCGATCGAATAAGACGTCTAGAGGCTCAGCTGAAGGAGAGTGAGGAGGGCCGTGCTCGAGCCAAGAAAGCTTACCAGCAGGAGGTCGGTTATGTACAAATATTTGCCGACCATTGTCTGGCGAAGCAGGTTGAAGCCGAGGACAAGGCATCTCTCGCAGAGGAGAAGGTTGCATCACTTCAAAATCTTATATCTTCTGCTGAAGAATCCATGCTCAAGGCCGAGCAGGAGACGGAGCGGGCAAAGTCGGCGTATGACCAAAAAATCGAAGATCTGGAGCGCCAAGTGCTGACAGTTGAATCCCTTTCCCAAGGGGTGGATCGTTTTAAAAGATCCCCTGCTTACGATGCTCTACTTCTTCGGGAATTTCAACGTGGGCTAGTTTCGGTCGACGAGTTCTTCAAAGTTAAGAATAAGGGGACTGAGAAGGCCCGAGCAAATTGGGAGTTGTCAATCAAATATCACGTGGACCGGTCCTTGGAATCTCTTCAGATTCAGATGAAGGAATGGAGAGCCTATTTCCGTAGCCAAGGCAAAGAGCCTCATCCCATGCATTTAGAGATTCCGTCCGAGCATTCTCTCTCGACCTTTTATGCAAGTCAAGAGTCGGTAAAGGGTGAAGTCCCGGACGTCGGGCCAGTCCCGGGTGAGGATTACAGCCAGTGGATGGATGATACTGTTGACGATATCACTTGGCCGTCTAATGAGAGCCTGCTTTGTGAGTATGAGATGGTGCCAGATCCGAGTATTGGCAAAGGCTCGAAATCCTCGCAACCTTAATTTTGTAGAATTGTAGAAAATTCTGATTATTTTTTACTTGTACAAAACCATTCTTTGAACTGTAACCATTCTTTTAGGAGCAATAAAATTCTATTTTATTTTGAATTGAATAGTCTTGATCTATACATTGCTGATTGTTGCCGAGTGCTGTATTAAACTGGCTAATGTTCGAGTGACTTAACCGAGTATCTTATTAAACCGGTTATTACCCGAATGACTTCAATTGCCAAGTATCTTATTAAACTGGCTTCTTCAATGTTCAGGGTAACTTAACCGAGTATCTTATTAAACCGACGGTTACCCGAATGACTTCAATTACCAAGTATCTTATTAAGCTGGCTTCTTCAATGTTCGGGTAACTTAACCGAGTATCTTATTAAACCGGTTGTTACCCGAATGACTTCAATTGCCAAGTATCTTATGAAGCTGGCTTCTTCAATGTTCGGGTAACTTAACCGAGTATCTTATTAAACCGACTGTTACCCGAATGACTTCAATTGCCAAGTATCTTATTAAACTGGCTTCTTCAATGTTCGGGTAACTTAACCGAGTATCTTATTAAACTGACTGTTACCCGAATAACTTCAATTGCCAAGTATCTTATTAAAATGGCTTCTTCAATGTTCGAGTAACTTAACCTAGTATCTTATTAAACCGGCTGTTACTAGAATGACTTCAATTGCAAAGTATCTTATTAAATTGGCTCTTTATTATTAACCGAGTCATCTTGAAACAGACAAGTTTACACTTGTGTTTCATACCCGGTTGCTACCTGAACGTTACATCAAGGCTCACCATGATCATACGTTCGAGTCCTTACGCAATACCAAGGACGTCTCCCCAGTTTTTATGTGCAAGGGTTTGCCGAATAGTAGAGCTCTCTTTTAAAAAAAAAAAAATTGCTTCAACACAGCTACGCATTTCACCGGAATTTCTCCCAATAGTGTCCCGAGTATTTTTCCAGAGTCTGGTGCATCGGGTTTGTCTTTTTGCGAAGGTCATTTTGACTCTGCTCTGCTGGCATGCTTCTACGAGCTTCTCCGCCCATTCGGGATTTGATGGTCCCGAGAATTCTATTTGCATGTTCTTATTATCATGCTCTGCTTCCATATGTTCTTATTATCATATGCTTTCTTTTGAGAATCCCGAGCTAGATGCTTTTCTTTCGAAAATTCTGAGAAGTTTTATTTATTACTGCAAAAATCAATAAAGATTCAAATTACAGTTTAATATTTATCCTGAATAGAAAAAAGAACATATATGTAATTTGAAGAATAGAAAATCTTCAAATATTGGGCATTGCATGGTCGGGGTAAAACCCCTCCATTGGGTCGAGCAATCTAATAAGCTCCATGGCCAGCTATCCCCTCGATCTTGTATGGACCTTCCTATTTATCAGCCAGTGATCCTGCGACTTTATTTTTTGTGTTCAATGACACCTTCCTGAGCACCAGGTCTCCTAGCTGGAATTTCCTGATCGGAACACCAGAGTTGTAGTGGTGAGCCACTCTTTGTTGATATGTTGTATTTCTTATTCGGGACTTTTCCCTTTTTTCTTCTAGCTCATCCAAACTTTGTAGTATCATATCAACATTCTGTTCTTCATCGTATAGCCTGACCCGTGGTGACGCATACGATGTTTCTATTGGGATAACAGCTTTTGTTCCAAATGCTAAAGTGTACGGAATCTCTCCGGTTGAAGCCTTCGTTGTCATCCGGTATGCCCATAATACTTCAGGAAGCTTTTCAACACAGCTTCCTTTTTTGACATCCAGCGTTGCTTTGATGGTGTGCTTGATAATTTTATTTACTGCTTCTACTTGCCCATTTGTTTGAGGGTGGGCTCGTGTGGCATAGAAATTAGCAATCTGGTACTTCTCGCACAACTGTCTGAACTTCAGGTTATCAAACTGGATGCCATTGTCAGTGATTATAGTGTCCGGAACTCCAAACCTATAAATTATGTTTTTATTTACAAAATTTGTGGTGTTAGCCTCTGTGATATGCACCAGTGCTTCAGCTTCTGCCCATTTTGTGAAATAATCGACAGCGACTATGGCGTGCTTTGCTCCACCCCTGTCCCAGCTGGCATTGGGCCGATCAGGTCTAGGCCCCACATGGTGAATGGCCATGGGGCGGTGAGGTTTCTGAGCTTTTCTGGGGGTTGTCGGATATCGTTAGCAATCCTTTGACAGGTATTGCAACTTTTCGACCATTGTTGTGCATCTGAGAAAAGCGTAGGCCAGTAATAGCCTTGCCTGAGTACCTTATGCACCAGACTTCTACCCCCAATGTGGTTCCCACAAACTCTTCAGTGGATCTCTTTAAGTATTCGATGTGCATCTTCTTCCGGTACACATCTCTGGAGAGCTCGGGAAGACCCCCTTCTGTATAATTCTCCTCCGATCATGGTATACCTAGCCGATCGATACCTGATGCGCTTTGCTTATACCGGATCTTTCGGGAGCACGCCTTCTTCCAGGAACCTTCTCATCTGGACCATCCAACCGTCTTGCGGTGTTCGGATTTCTAAATTTTCCAAATGCTTAGGTTCAGCTGTACTCGGTTTAAGGAGGTGTGCAACTGGAATGGTCTTTGGTCTGATTAAGGTTATTGCTGACGCTAATTTAGACAATGCGTCAGCCTTTTCATTTTCTTCCTTGGGGATCTGAGCGATCTTGTATTCTTTAAATTTTTGGAGGAGCTGTTTTGCAATGTCACGGTAGGCTATCATACCTTCAGCTTTGGCCTGGTACTCGTCTATAACCTGGTTGACAACTACCTGTGAATCGCTGAATATCTCAACTTCATCTGCCCCGAGAGCTATACAGACTCTGATTCCAGCTAACAATGCCTCGTACTCGGCTTGATTATTGGTTGCTTTAAAATCAAATCGCATGGCACATTCAACATCATCTCTTTATGGGGTGCGAACTACGATCTCTTTCCCGCTGCCATGAGTATTTGAAGAACCATCAACATACAGTTTCCATGGGAAACTCTTATCCAAGAGTTTTTTTGCTTCCAGGTTTGGTTCTGTGAACTCGGCTATGAAGTCTGCCACAGCTTGTCCTTTGAGGGAGGTTCTGGGGACATAATGAATATCGAATTCACTTAGCTCAATTGCCCATTTGGTAAGTCTTCCTGATATTTCTGGTTTTTGTAAAATTTGTCTTAATGGGCAATTGGTGAGAACCTGGATTGTATGGACCTGAAAATATGGTCTCAGCTTTTTTGCTGCTGAAACCAATGCTAAGGCCATCTTCTTTGCCTGTGAGTACCTGGTCTCAGCCGGTACGAGTGCCTTGCTGGTATAATACACTGGATTCTGCACTTCATCTTCTGTTCTGACTAAGACTGAACTTGCTGCAAGCTCGGTTATTGACAGATACAGCTGAAGTATTTCCCCTTTTTACGGTTTTAAGAGAACGGGAGCCTGTCCCAATTACCCTTTTATTTTTAAGAATGCCTGCTCGCACTCTTTATTCCACTCGAGTCCTTTCTCTTTTTTGATTATCAAGAAGAAGGGTGCGCACCTGTCTGTAGCCCTTGAGATGAATCTTCCCAATGAGGCTAAACACCCTGTTAAGCGTTGTACCTCTTTCAATGTTTTAGGTGAGGTCATTTCTTGCAAAGCCTGGATCTTCTCGGGATTAACTTTGATTCCTCTTTGGTGGACTTAAAAACCTAAAAATATCCCCGAATGGACTCCGAATAAACATTTGTTCGGGTTTAATTTCATCTGGTATCTTCTCAAAACATCAAATGTCTCTCGAAGGTCCCAGGCATGCTCATCTGCCGAGACGCTTTTAGTCAACATGTCATCAATGTACACTTCCATGTTCCTTCCGATTTGCCGAGTGAAGATTTTGTTGACCAACCTTTGATAAGTAGCACCTGCATTTTTTAAACCGAAGGGCATTACTGTGTAGTAATATAAACCCTGATCCATTGTGAATGCTATTTTTTCTTCATCAGCTTTGTTCATCCAGATCTGATTGTATCTCGAGTAAGCGTCCATGAAGATGAGCAATTCGTGACCTGCTGTGGCATCCACCAGCTGGTCTATCCTTGGAAGTGGGAAGTTATCCTTTGGACATGCCTTGTTTAGATCCGTGAAATCTATGCACATCCTTCATTGTCCATTTTTCTTTTGGACGAGGACTACGTTGGCGACCCACTAAGGGTAGCTGACTTCTCTGATTGATCCAGTTGCCAGTAGCTTTTCCACCTCTTGTTTGATTGCTTGACTTCTTTCAGGATTGAACGATCTTCTCTTTTGTATTACCAGTTTTGCATTCGGGCTAACTACGAGGTGGTGGGATATTACTCGGGCATCTATCCGGTCATATCTTTATGACTCCAAGCGAATACATCTTTGTACTCTCTAAGCAGATTGGTTAAGTCTTGCTTAACTTTTCCATCCAAGTTGGCCCCGATCTTGATTTTCTTATCCGGTTCGTCTTCTTCAAGTACTACTTCAACCAATTCTGTTTTGTATTCATTCGAGATCTCCCTTGGATCCAGTTCGAATGACAAGGATTCTTTACACTGATTTGGCTGCATTATGGTGCACACTTGTTCAGCGTCATGCTTTTCTCTGTATACTGACAGGTTTGCTCTTCGGGCGATCTCTTGGGATCTCTTGACTATCCCAACCCCTTGTTCTGTTGGGAACTTGATCATTAATGCATAAGTGGTCGTCACGGCCCTTGTTTTATTCAGGAATGGCTGGCCCAATAATGCATTATACGGCCAATTATCCAAGTCAACTACCACGAAGTCGAGCAGGACAGTCCTCTGACATGATGCCGTTCCGATCTTTAAGGGCAATTTTACCGTCCCGAGTGCCCTAACCTCTATCCCTCCAAACCCTCTTAATGAAGTATGGAAAGGCTGTAAATCTTTTCGGTCTAGTCTTAGCTGGTCATACACAACCACACTTAGGATGTCTGTTGAACTACCATTATCTATTAAAATTCTCCGGACTTCCCAATGGCCAATCCAGGCACTTATAACCAAAGCGTCATTAGGTCGAACATCGACGCCATGGGAATCTTCCTTTGTAAAGACTATTGGGTCCCATCCTTCTTTTACCCTTTTCGGGTCTGGCTCAACCGAGTTTACGTCGAAGTTATTCCTTGCTTTTATTGCTTCTCTGATTTTCTGAGTTCGTTCTCGGTTGCTTCTCCCAGTAGAGGGTCCTCCGAAAATTGTATGTATTACTTGATTGGCTTCGGGGCTGGTTCTTTGATTTTGACCAGGGTTGTGATCAACCTTGACTTCTCTCTTAGTTTATGATCTCTCATCTTTTTTCAAGATTACATCCCGCAGGCGCCCTTCCCGAATAAGAGTCTCTATGTAATCTCTGAGCTGGAAACACTTTGAAGTCTCATGCCCGGTTTTCTTGTGAAACCTGCAATACTTGGTTGTATCTCTCCGGGCGAACTGTGATTGTCGCCGCGGCTCTTGCACCATATTCTTCTCTTCCAAGATGGCTAAAATTACTTCTTGTTTTTTTTGAAGAGGGGTGTAATTGGTATATTTGCCTCGGTTTTTCTCTGTGGACCGCTCCGCGTTGAACCCATTACCCCCATCCTTGTTTTTCTCATTCTCGTTCCCTTTTAGCTTTCCTTTTTGATTCTGCCTCTTGGATTCAGCATCCTTCTGTTCAGGCTTTCCCCCGTGCATATAGCTTCCTCTTGTAGCTAATTCTTCTTCTTCGGCCAGTGCGTATCCTCCTGCCATATCCATCATGTCAGCATACCTAGTCAGCCATGCTCTTCTCAAATCAAAGGATAGTCGTCCATTCTGCAAGTTATTGATGAATGTAGCGATTATGGCTTCATCGTTTGCACTGCCATTCTCTGATACCCCTTGGCCGAATCTCCCTAGATATTTCTTCAGTGACTCATCTTTCCCTTGTTTTATTTGAGCAAGGTGAGCCACTGACTTTTTCCTGTGAACGTTACTCAGGAATTGCCTTGAGAAGCTTCTGCTTAGTTCACTAAAACTCTTAATGCTTGCTGAAGGTAACCTTCCGAACCACCTCGACCCCATGTCTCCCAGAGTTTGTAGGAAATTGAGACATAATAAGCGATCGTTGTGGGCATACTGGGCCATGGCGCTTTTGTAGCGTCTCACATGCTCTTTCGGGTCCGTGTCTTTCTTGAACTGCTCCACGTGTGGCATCCTGAACCTTTCTGGGAAAGAGGTTCGCAAGATTTCCTTGGTAAATGGGCTGTCTGAGTCGTCGTCAGATAAATCGTTATAGCCATAACGTCTGACCAAGGCATCCATCTGACGCTTATTGTTCTCGACTTCTTGAGTTAGGCTCTGGATTATGGCATCTCTATCCCCCACCGGGCTTCCTCGATGGTTGAACCGTTGGGTAACTGTCATTATTTCTGGCTTTTCACTTTGATGTCGAGATTCTCGCATGACTCCATAATAACGTTTCCGATGAGCTCGATCGCTATCTTCTGATGTAGACCGATCCCTGTACCGGTCATATTTACGGTATGTAGTGCGTACTGTTTGATTGTGGTCCAGCCTCTGGTGATGTTGTTCCTCTTCAAGTGTTTCCTGTCCAGTCGGGTTGATTGAGGAACAGTTCCTTCTGGTTTCTGGCATAGTTATTCCTGGTCCAACCACCACCGAACGGAGCCTTGCGGGTGGAGAATTGGGAGTATGTGCTCCTGTTGCCAGTAAATCAATCCCTTCCCTCGCTGCGTCTGTCACCAATTGCTGCAAGGTCTCTTGGAAACGCAGTGTAAGATCTCTATTGGTTGGAGAAACTTGCAGGATCCCTGCCAGGTGTGCAGGCTGGTTTTCTGTGTTTGCTGCAGGATCTTGTGACGTGTTGCCAACATGGAAATTGGCTGGTGATTTTTGACCATTCTCTGAACTGCTTCTACTTCCTGCCATTGCTTTTAACAAGTTCGGAGGTTCACCCCCTCTTTCTAGCGCCAATTGTTGACGTCGATTTCTGGATTATGTCAGAAACGCCAACAATGATTGAATTTTGGCTATTGATTCAAAGAGAAAGAGATTCAGAGAGAGTAACGAAGACAACTTTTACGTGGTAAAACTCTGATGACCGGAGAAACGTCTACGGGTGGTTGAAGGATCAACCAAGCCAAAATCCACTATGAAAATATGATGTTTACAAGCTCTCGATCTCTCTTTTTTTCCTCTGTATTTGCTATGATTGCTGTATGTTATTTTGCCTATATCTTTTGGAGCCAGATTATGGGTCTATTTATATGCTTATAGAACCCTAATCTGCTTTGTACAAGTAATACAAGATCTTTGTATTTAATTGTGATTCGGTTACTTGCTTGAGGTTGATTTATCTTATTTCCTGTTTCGAAGTCTCTTATGGAAATCGAGTGGGATTCTAGTAGTGTTGTTCAATTTGGACTTGTTTCCTTATAAGAATGTAGTCTTCGTAAAGAAATCAAGTTATTTTCTGATTGGGACTCTTCTAACTTAATATTCCATTTTATTTGGGATTCCTTCCTGATGGATATCTTCGCGTATTTAATGACTTAATCCATATGAAATAAGCACCAAGTTCTTACTCGAGTCGTATTTATTTCCGAGTAAGAGTAATACCTGATGGTCCCGAGTAGCGCCGTTTGAGCCCGAGTGGAAGCTTTGTTTAACCAGTCCCGAGTGTTGTTAACTGATCCCGAGTAGGTTTCATTCTATATATGCTTACTCGGGCTTTTCTTTTCTTTAATGATGCCTCGTAGGATATTTTCTGAGTGCCCATTTGAGCGTCCACCTGGCTATTTTCTCCTTCCTGTCAATGACGTGTATGCTTGGTAAAATTCACATACGACACCCTTAACCACTTTAAAATGCATAATTTGTAAAAATGTTAAAACTACATAGAATTTTTAACATAGAAAGAATACGACATTTTAAGTAGTTCTATGGAAAAAAAAAATAGGATAAAAAGCATTTTATGTAATGAAATATGTGCCTCGTAAGTTTTCGGCCAAATTCTCTTACTAAGCTTTATAAAAATGCATAATTTGCAAAACATTTGAGGTAAAAAAAAAACAAATTACCTAAAAAATTTTAACTTAGGAAGAATTTTAGGTTATTCAACTAAAAAAATTTAGATAAAATATCATTTAATATTGAAATAAGCGCCTCATAATTTTTCGGTCAAATTTCTCTTACTAACCTCTTTAAAAATGCACAATATGCAAAAAATTTTAAATTTTCTAAAATTTTTAACATAAGAATAATACAACATTTTAAGTAGTTTTATGGAAAAAATTAGGATAAAAAGCGACTTATGTAATGAAAAATGTGTCTCGTAATTTTTTGACCAAAATTCCTTTAACCTCTTTAAAAATGAACAATTTGCAAAAAAAAAAAAAAAAATACCTAGAATTTTTAACATAGGAAGAATATAACATTTTAAGTAGTTCTATGGAATAAATTGGGATAAAAAGCGTATTATGTAATGAAATATGCATATTGTAATTTTTCAGTCAAATTTCTCTTACAAACCTATATAAAAATACATAATTTGTAAAAATTTTGAAATTACCTAGAATTTTTAACAATTGAATAATGCACCATTTTAAGTAGTTCTAAAAAAAATTAGGAAAATAGAGCATTACGTAATTAAATATGCGTATCGTAATTTTTCAGTCAAATTTCAATTACTAACCTCCTTGAAAATGCACAATTTGAATTATTTTAAAAATAACCTAGAATTTTTAATGTAGAAAAAATACATCATTTTAAATAGTTTAGTGGATAAAATTAGAATAAAAACACATTACGTAATAAAATATACTTCTCGTAATTTTTTTAAGCTAAATCATTGAAGTTTTTGTTTTTATCATCTCCGTGAGATCGGCTTCTGCTAGTTTGCCATACTATCTTCCTGCAATTGTTTTCTATTTTACATTCCAAAGCAAGTTCTTGTCGCTTTGGAATGTATTTTGGTTCAAACAAATACTGGAGCGAAATTTTACCCATTTAAAACTCATAATTTTGCCTCATTCTCGTTTTGGTTCATCAAAGATAATAGAAATTTCAACAATCAATGTTCCTTGCAATCAAAAATTGTTCTAATAACCAAAAACTAAAGAAATCAGCACTTTTATAATAAATAGTACACTGAAACTGCTTAAATCTCCATTACTTTGTCACAACATTATACAATCCCAAATCTTTTATATATTCTAAAGAGCATAAAGTTTAGATAGAGCTATGCTATTGAGGTACCACATAAAAATTACTTTGAAAAAACAAGGAGAAAAAATTGGCAGAATATCAAGATTGAATATCAGTTGTGAATGCCTCCAAAGATCGATTTGACGGAATCATGGCAGCCGGCTGTTTGGTTACAGCAACCAAGATGTCAGCATACCCGACAACCCCGACCAAAACATCATCACTTTCCTCCTCAGTCACCCATACATGGGATGCTCTATGGGAGAGCATTTGAGCCATTACTGCTGCCAATGAACTTGAGAGTTTACATGTCAACGGAGCACTTCTACCCCGGTACATGCTCCTGCTGGCACCAAAACTCAAACCCCTGTTGACACTAAAGCCTGGACTTGACGGGGTGAACCCAATGCTCCTACTACAGAACTTTCTTGGCCGTGTTGAACCAACTCCATTGACTATATTATTATCTCCTGCTGTTGAGTTAACTGCATAATCAGCAAGCGATCTTGGGGTCATATTATCCTCCACCCCCATTACAAACTGACCTGCTGAGAGATTAGCTAAAGCCCACGCAGCAGCTAAGTAATCACATTTCCATAGTTTTGATGCTGAGATCTCTCCTATAATTTTGAGCTGACCATCAAGGGCGGGCTCCACAACAGCAATTGCACTGGGGTCTCCGGGTGGTATATGGGTAGCTTCAACGGCTGGTACAGAGGCTTCAATGGAGCTGAAGTTTGGGTTAATGGCTCCGAGGTAGTAAATGGATGAAAGAGGAAGAGGGGCCAGAGCACCAAGACAACCAATTATAAAACGTAAGATATCTTCCCTCGAAAGACAGCAAAATTTATCACGGACAGTAGTGGTGGAAGACGTGGAAGGGCGGTTCAGATTGGTAGTGACGCTGTTGCAGCTGCTGTTAGAATTTTCATTGTTCTTGAGCCATTTTCCATTGTAAATAATTGAAAATCTTTTACTCATGCCTTTCCATACCACACTCTTATGAACAAGAAGACGTCTCACACCTTGCTTCATCGTATCCAATGCATCTATCAATCTTGCACAAGAACAAAAGAATGAGAATAACATCAGCAATAAAAGACTACACAAGGCATCGCAAATTTAACACTAATGACATGGTTAATTTATATTATTAAAGTGGTTTTTCTGTTTCCTTTGTTAAAACAACATTCCAACAATAGATCAAAAACACATTGGGACAGTTTGCATCTTATGTAGCATATAAACAAAAAAGCAAAGGCAATTGTTTCGCTTAACAAAGGAGGTTCTTAATACTTCAAACTATCAAATTCATAGTTTGGCCATCTCTTCAAAAGAAATTACAGCGTCAACTTTTATCATAATACATCCAGATGCATTTAAAAAAACACATAATAAAAATAGGATTTCCACCGCACCACACGGAATATAGCTTGAAATAGAATCACATTTTAATAAAACAAATATTATGAAACAATGGAAACCATTTACCAAATGGTTTAGAGCTAAAGCACATATAGACTACATACTTCATCTTTTACTCATCCAATCAATAAGTAGTATAGTGATACATTTATACAAATAAAATTACAAATTACAAGATGCAGGGGTTCAATGCAACCCCTAAGGTTAATCCGGTATAGTAACATGTTGCAAGGTTTTTCTGGTATGATTGCATCCAAAAGTTCAAGTAATCTCAGATAAACTATTTTAATCCACTAAAGTAACTTCTCGTTGCATCAGTAAGTATCATCGATCATAGGCCTGTTGTACTTTCCCTAATGCTGGCATACTACAATGACTAGGTAAGTTATCACATTTTCCATTGGAGTTGTTAGTTAGAAAATGCACTAAAACATCATTATATTATTTATTATATATTGAGGTATCTTAAGAGAGCCTTATCCAAAAAGATATCTTAAGAGTTGAGAGTGCACTTGGAAGAGATGTAATGTTTAAAGCCTCTGTTCTCTAGAAATAGTTGGTGTTTCTAATGCAGACTCAGATGGAGATTGCATAAATAGAAGTTGAGTTTTTAGGCTTCACACTAATGTCCAAGGATGTTATTCATTTGGAAGAGCAAATAACAAAATGAGGAGGCTAGTTTATTTCAATGCTGAGTACAAAGCCATGAGGCCCAATTTGGGTAAAGTGTTCCTTAAAAGAAATGGGTATTTCAACAAACAATCCAATAAAAAAGAAACAAAAAAAATTGGATAATACTTCTAATCCAGTTTGTCCTGCAAAAACTAAGCATATTGAGAAAACTAAGGAAGTTCTTGGAACTATGTAACAAGTTCAGAATACTGAATATCTACGCTATAGCTTGAGAGGGTGTGATGAGATATTTAAATGGGGTCTATGGTAATATATGTATGGTGTAAGAGCAATTTTGTTAAATCTATATATCATTACTATTATTATTATTATTATTATCATTATTATTATTATTATTATTATTATTATTATTATTATTATTATTATTATTATTATTATTATTATTTACTCAGAAACAAATGGTCAATCTATTACCCATGAGGGGTTAGCAAAATGGTCAATTCTTTGGTTTGCTTCCACAGGATTTGGGGTTTGAATCCCCTCATGGGTACCCTACACGGTCAATGGCCGTAGGTTCCTATTTTCCAAAGATTGTAGGGTTCAACAGGGCCCTAGTTTTGAACTCGAGTATGCTAAGCGGGTTTAGGGGATTTTTGGGTTGTCCAGTAAAACAAAAAAACAAAAAATCAAATGGCTAATCTATTTATAATTAAGCTGGGCAATGCACTTCATTTTTTTCAACATCATTTCCCTCCCTCTGTTCAACCTAAATCCAAACCATATTTCAGCTATCTAAAAAACCCTTGACACAACCTAAGCCCACTTTCATTGTAAAACCATTCTCTAGCAACTTTTAATAACGTGACGGACAGCCATTGTTTGTGTATTTGACGGACACTAACTGCCAACTTCGAGTAAATGAAACTAAAAGAACTGGTTGGAACTAGAGAAACCCCTCAAACTGTGCAGCATATAAATCCTTCAAGGAACATGACTAGCAATATTAAACAAAGCACATATCAAGTATGCCACCCCAATCCAATTTAGTCCTCATTTAGCCATCTAATTACCTTTCACTGCCTCAAAATTAGCTCAGTAAAGATTAAACATTGATCAATCAAAATAAAAAGACAAAAATTTACATATACAAATTCATGTCCAACGTTCAATCCATGTGGGTGAAATAAGAACTGAATAGAGAAAAATACTCATAACAGACAATCTCATATGTACCAAATACAAATTGTGTCACACTATATCAATCCATAATAGTAAATGAAGCAATATAACGAAATGGCCGGTTCATCTAATGCCATTGGTCAAAATCCTAAATTCAACCAAATGCACCATTAATGAGTATCACAAAACATCAAAACTCCCTCCACCATTTCCGAGACCACAATAATCAACCGAGCACAATCACATCAGCACGAAATTTAAATCTCTAGGTACACTTAAGAAATCAAAACTTATAGCATTACAATAAAACGAAGTAAATCAAAATCCCAAATTCAAAACAAGTAATCATAACAAAAAAAAAACGGAGCTAACCTTGTTCCTGGATCAACCTGTCTCAACAGAGAACCATTAGGAACAACCACCTCCGAAACTGGGGTCTTCATGGCCTTCTCTTGATCCTCCAAGCACTCCGATTTCGCCAAAAACGAAACAATATCCAGAGAATTAAGAATACCCACAAACCTCTGCTGCCTCATCTCACTATTCTCAATACCCACAAGTGGTTTCCTCCTCCAAACTGGAATCCCGCACTCCGTCGACTCGCCGATCGCCCGAATCGCCGCCTCCACCGTCTCTGTCTCATAGAACTCCGTCATCTCCGGCTTCCCCACCGTCAGATCCCCCACCACATGATATATAAACACCGATGCCATTACTTATCCACTCTGTTTTTCTAATTAGCAGCAAAATGGCAATATAAAGGAATTTGATTTAAGACACAATTCTACACGAAACTTTTTCGCAGACTCTGTTTTTTTTTCTCAGATTAACAAGAAAATATCAAGACACGAATCCGCACAAAACTTATAAGATTGATTTGAAGACAGTCTTTTCTCCTGATTTTTCTCGAGAAAATGTAAGAAAAATGGAAAACAGATCGATCACGGTTGTTGGGGTTAGAGGGAAAAGCGGGTAAAAGTCATAAAAGAGAGTGGAGGAAGATGAGGAGGAGGTGGAAAGCAGGGATGGGTCGTCTGTGAGAATTCAAAATAACAAGAACAAGTGAGGATGAGAAATTGGTTAAACAACAAGTTGACATTTTGGGTTTGAGAGATGATCTTCAAGGTTTAATCCCATCAAATCTCTCTGTCTCTCTCTGTCTCTAGCTATCTGGGTGTGTTTGTTTTGTCCGAAAGTGAATGGGTCAGATTTTTAGGAGGAATTGTGGATGAGATTGAGAGATGATGATTAAAAAGAAATGCTGAATTATTAAAGCTTTCTATTTATTTTCCACACCTTGTCCATTGTGGTATCATGATATGAAGAGAGAGAATTTATTAATTTAATTTTTTCAATGTACCTAAAAGAGAGAATTTATTATTGGATACATATATGGACATCGATAGATATGATTTACACAAATATTCATAAGTATATCAATATCTAAAATTTAAAATTAAATAACAACTATAAACATCAATCAATAATATTAAAAGTACCTTTATTAAAATAAATATATTTATTTTAATACATTTTATTTATAAACCGCCTTATATTATTAACACACATAATCAAAAAAGAAAATGAAAATGAAAAGCATAATGCTTGGAGGAACTCAATCAATCAGTTTTGACAAACAATCTTATTTATAACGTGGGATCTACATTTGAAATATTATATATATATGAAAAATTACAAGAAGAAACCAACAAATTTATAGATTTATTGTTTTTAGCTATCTATTATGTTTATCACATTTAGACTTGGACATACAAAATTGTCCTTAATTTTGTTTTTACTTCATCGACTAAAAAAAATCTCTTATTTTTCTCCACTTCCAACCTAGATAATTTCAAGATCAGGTCTTCTCTCTCTTCAACCACGATAATTTGTTCCTCATTTATCTCTCTCTCCAACCACGATAATTTGCCCTCCATTTTCTCTCTCTCTCTCCAACCACGATAATTTGTCCTCCATTTCTTCTCTCTTCTCTTGAACCCAGATATCCTCCCTTCTTCATGTCTCTCTCTACAACCGAAACCCAAGAACGTCTTGTAGGGAAAAAACACACGTAGAGGAAGCATGAGAAAATTTAATAAAAATTAGAGTTTGCGTATAAATACAAAATTTCCCTTTGACTAATAAGAACCTTAACCCTTATTTCTTCTTGTCTTGCGACTTTGAGCAATTTCTTTTTAATAACAAAAATTATATAAGTAAATAATCATGATAAAGCACTCTAGAATACTTATCTCGAATTAAATGAAACAATTCAATCATAAAAATCCAACGGTGATCCAACACATTTAAATATCACGCCTCCTTTGGGAGTTCGTAATATTTACTAGTTGGACTAGGTCCTACCTAATTGTTAACATAACAACCAACGTTTTCAATTTTAGCCTTGTGATTTTATTAACAAGAACGCTTAGGAGGATATTAATAAACTCACATTGAGTGTGTTACCAAGCTATCGACCTTCAATAAAATCGCTCACGAATATCCCTCACGAATATCCCTCATTTGAGAGAATATATCGTTTGGACTAATTGTCTAGTCTATCCTTATAAGGAAGTATTTTGCTAAATTCCATTCATGAATACCTCTTGGAAGGTTATTACACGAAACATAAAGCTCAACTAAACTTGGAGGCCGTAGGTGTTCCAAAACACATTCTCCCACTCAATTGTTTAAGGTGTGTGATCGAATTCTAAAGAATGATTTACCAAGTTACCTAGATGTCAATTTAGATACCTAAATCATTCTATGCATGTTCATACGAAAAGAGATGTTATTAATCAATGACAAACATTGCAGTATTTATAAAAAAAAATATCTACAATTTTGGTCCGTCCTAGAAAAAAAAGTAAATTGCATATCTTGGAATACAAAAAACTTCTTTCTTAACGAACAAGTCTTCACGCGACCTTTGTCGCTTGGACTCCCTCGGTTGCCTCTCATGGGCGTGCGCATACCGCAACCCCGTAAAGAACTGCCATGCGCAGCCCATGGCTTCCATAGGGCTGCCGTTGGCAGCCCATGCCACAACAAACGTGGTCGCGTGCTCTTCTCACGCACGTTTGTTTCTACGGCTCGCACGGTCCCAAACTTGTTCTTGTTGCTCCCAAGTCTTCAAACTTTCGAGTCTTCAAAACTTGAGTGTATTACAGAAGAATTATAAATAAAAATACTACAGTTTTTTTTTATTATAACAACAAAATAAAAATAAAAACTTAGCAACTACCAAGAAGGAAATTATGGTGATGATAGACCACCCTTCTTGTTACAATCCCAAAACAAAATTACATTGAAATTCTATAACCAAAATTGAGCAATAACAAACCACATGTAAAACATATATATATATATATATATCCATACATTCCAATGTAAATATATATGCGAATACCTAGAGTGTCATCTCTTTCTAAAATATGCATATATACAATAAAAAGAAAAAGATTCACGTACACATACATCAATTAATCAAGGGTACAACCTGGCTCTGATACCAATTGTA
This sequence comes from Dipteronia dyeriana, assembly GCA_032871835.1. NCBI lineage: Eukaryota > Viridiplantae > Streptophyta > Magnoliopsida > Sapindales > Sapindaceae > Dipteronia > Dipteronia dyeriana. The sequence goes on from CM065296.1 coordinate 26,164,870, forward strand.
AGGAAAAAACACACACGCAGCGGAAGCGTGAGAAAATTTAATAAAAACTAGGGTTTGCGTATAAATAAAAATTTTCCCTTTGACTAACAACAACCTTAACCCTAGATTAATTGATGTATATAAAAAGTGTCGTACCTTTTTCTCATGACGATTGAACAAGCGCCGAATTGATTACGCAAGATCTTCCAATCCAATCACGAACGTGAATCACCTAGGAGTGTGGGCTCCCTTTCTTTTAATCATAAACCTGAGGATGGAAACAAACAAAATCTTCTTCTTTGTTAGTTACAATAATCCTCCAAGAAGAAAACAAAGAACGTTAGATTACTAGTGAATTATCAATCAATTTGATTGAAACTCGCGTGAACCTTGATTCGATATTGTACACAAAACCTTTTAATGTAAAGGCTACTAGTGTACTATCGAAAACTAAACGTTCTTTCTTCCTATTTCTTCTTTCCCAAATCACACACTATTTCTTAGAGTTGATCGAATTTTATCTAGAGTAAAATCAGATTTTTCTCCCTCAAAGTTCCCATGATGGTTGAATTCTTCTCTTAGAAAAATAAGGCTGGCCGAAATTCTCTATGAAATTACCTTAGGCTAGCCGAAATTAACATACATATATATATATATATATATAGGATCATAAATCCTTTCGTAAGAAGGATTTACTTGGTTAGCAAGAATCATTTCCTTAGGTTGATTTATTTGGTAGTTAAAAATCTTTATCTAAAAGGAATTCTATCCTCATGTATATATATGGGTTGGCCGAAATTTTCATTGGATATATATTAGGATCACAAATTCTTTCCTAAGAAGAATTTACTTTGTTGTTAAGAATCATTTCCTTAAGTGGATTTACTTGGTGGTTAAGAATCCTTTTTCAAAAGGAATTTTATTCTACACCAAGACTCTTAATTCAACTCAATATTGTATTTGTAACCATATTAAAGACTTCCTAATTTGATTAGATAAATAACTTCTTTTATTTATCTACTTATCAAATATAGTCTTTAATATTAATTATACTCCTAACAATAGTATAATTTTAGGAGACCATCTCCTACTAGGAAAAATATTTTTATTTTGAATTAAATAATTAATTAATCACCAAATTAATTAGTTTCCATTTAATTAAATAATAAAATAAAATATTATAATTAAGCTATTCTAAATAGCCTTGCCGCTTAACACATAAATATGGCCCAATATATTATTTTCTTATTTTATTAAATCCATTTGAGCTTTATAAAAAGTCCACATGTGAACTAGATCCATTCTTACAAAAAGAAACAAGTCCACGTGCCTCAATACAATTCTAGATGGACCCCTAAATTGGTCCGGCAGAATATATCAAGTGATCCATGCAAGTTCGTGTAGATTCGGGATCTTGGCGGGCTATCTAAATTTAAGCTCCAATAGACATAACCCAATCACAATCAACAAATGATTCACTTAGGTCCGATATATTTAATTTTAGTTCATTCCATTAAAGAACTAAAATTGAACTCTTAAATAAAGAAAGAATAAGTTGATGTTACTCATTTATACCCTAGACAACCTTATTGGAGAAAGTGTATCCTCGTGAAGAATACCAATAATCGCCAAAAACTCAAAGACCGCCTATAGCTTATCAGATTTACTCATATGACCACATTTTGAACTTGGATATTTTGACTTGTCCAGAAGCCATGTTTCAATAGACATTATTGAAAACTTAACGTTAAGATTTAATATCCAATACCTCAAAACATCTATATGATGGTATTCTACTCTCATTTAATAAATGGAGCCACGATGTCCATATCTATAAATGAAGTCATCTATCGATTAACAAATGAATACCACCAAACTATCGAGGATAGACTCTGCTATATAATCGTACTCATTGATAGCTCAAATGATAACACTTGCAATCATAAGTCCATCATTTATCTCAGGATTGAGATAGACTCTCCGATTGTATTCAAATGAAAACTTTTATCCATTGACGTTTCTAGATAAAGTATTTCACTGTAATCCTATTCAATTCACCCAGTGCACTAGATTTTTTTGTCCAAAGACACCACACATTGATGATTTTAGACTCATCATAACACATTTGATCCCACTCAAATGCTAGCAAAAGAATCTACAACTTTGACAAGATAAAGGCTCCCAACCTTTTATCTTAAGTTGTGTATATTATTCTAGACTAACTAAAGAATTGTGTCTACCTCATACATATCTAGATGTATGAACAATTCTTCTTTTCTCATAGTCTTTTGACCTTATGATTATTTACTTTTGACAATTATAATAATTAAACTATAAATGCTATAAGATTTGTTAAACTAGAAATCACTTTATTTATATGAAAAGATTGTCAAATATATTATTACACTCTTGCTATCGAGCATAATCCCAACACGTCTCTCTCTCTCTCTCTCTCTCTCTCTTGAAGTATAATTGGAGCCAAACGACGTTCTTGAAGGTATGTATCCCATTCTCACTTTTTTTTATAAGAATCATGATGTTTGATATAAAGATTAAGGGAGTGGTTTCAGTTTAGAATGAAACCCAACTACCATCGTTTTTTTATACCTAGGTGACATTCCAATTTGTTTTAATGTTACATGCTTGTTACTGTAGACTTTACATGCTAGTTTATTTCTATGTTACATGACATTTGGCTTATTTTTAAGTTACATGCTATCAGTTATTGTTTTGTTACATATTAGTTCATTTTAAAGTAACATGCTGATTAGTTATAAATTTACATGTTAGTTTCCAGTCACTTAAATGTTTCATGTCAGATACGTAAGCGTCTTTATTATTATTTGACCTTTACATGCAAGAATACGGGATTGCTACAAAACAACTAGTTCGTTTAAAGGATATTCCATGATCATCTTCTCGGTTAAGCATCCTAGTGAATGGACTATTCTCGAAGATGTGAGATCGAAGGTTGTCCATTCACCTACTTTTTGTTCACAAGCTGAAAGTTCAAAAAAGAACAGATTTCCATCTGTAGGGAAACATAGAAAGGGAAAGACCTGAAATCGTACGATTTGTAAAAAAACCCGGTCACAACCGACAAAATTGTCAATATCCTTAACCATGTCCATCTTCAACATCTCTAGCATTGTTGCGACCAGGTAGACGGTACATGTGGAGAAAATGTGGAGAAGAATGCCACAATTCAGTAAAATGTCCATTGACAACGAAAGTTGGTGGTACCAATGATATTTAAATTCTTATATGTATGGTTACTATTTTCTTTGTTTGTTTAGGGTGAAAGACTATATTTCATAATGAAGACTTTAAGTTAAATGCCTATTGAATCACTTTATTTTGAAGATCCAATGCTAGTATTGTTACATGCCAATGTTGGTTCTTAAGTTACATGTCAATTCACATTGATATTCGTAGTTGAAAGACACTGATTCTAAAATAAAATTCTAGTATTATTACATGTCAATATTGGTTAATAAGTTGCATGCCAGTTTGATATTAAGTTACATGTCAGTTCATACTGCTATTCTTAGTTGAAAGACATTGATTCCAATTTTAGGGGTAATTTTGTTTAAAAGTGATCAAAAGTGATGAAAACAATAAAATATAAATTAGTGGCTAAAAATAATAAACCAACATATTTTTTGACTCTTTATGAATTTACCTATATACATACATACATACATACATACATATATATATATATATATATATATATATATATATATGTATGTATGTATATGTATATATATATATATACACACACACATTTATATATAGTGGTTCTCTCACAATGGATCCCTTATTTTAATTTCGATAAAAACCTTGATGAAATCTCATTGATTTCCATGAATATTGATCTAATTTTTTTGTGTGGATGATATGTTCAATGAAATCTACATATGAATAAAATTTGAGAATTTTTCAAGCAGTACAACTTATTTTTTAGAATTTTTCTATATTTCGCATATTTTCTAATGTCTTCATATTTAACAAAATAGGGATAAATAGTTGTAGTGCTTGAAAAATTCTTAGAAATCAATGTGATTTCATCAAGGTCCTTACCAAAATTATAATAAGGGATTCTTTATGAGAGAACCACTCATATATATAGTCATGTCTCTCTTCAATGCGTATTGATATAATTTACATCAGTACATTGCATGTGGACCACTGATTATGGAAAAGCTTTGACAAGTATATACACTTTAAGTCAATGTATGTAAATCTAACGGTCCACATCCAACGTACCGATGAAATTATATTAATGTGCACTAACTTGAAAATTTATATATATATATTCATTCCACGACAGTGAATGTGATTACTTTTAATTATAAATTTTAAATCTTACCTTGTTTACTTTTTGAGTGTCTTTAGGAGTTGTGGCAAGCAGTTGAGAAATACGGTAAGGGTTAATATCATCTGGGTCCGTATGTTATGTTGAAAGATCAATTATTTAAATGAGTTTACTTTTTTTAACAAAGTTTTGCCTGACTTTTGAAAAATATATCAAATAGGTCAATCCATCTATTTAAAGTTAGACAACGTTAAAGATCAGAGGGTTATTTTTATCATTTCATTTATGATCTGTTAAGCTGCACACTTGTCAACACCAAACAATAAACAATTTTTTTTAACAATATATTAAAAAAGTTAAAGATCTCTACAAACAAAGTAAAAAAAATAAAGCTTGAAAAGATCTGCTAATGTCCAAATCTCTAAAAAAAAAAATTTGTTTTAAAAAATAAAATGAAAAAATTTCCATATTCGAAGATATCTAGATTCAAACCAGATCAAACCAAGCCAGTATAAATCATTCCATCATCAACATCCATATCAAACCAAGCCAATATAAACCATTCCATCACAACATCCAGATTCAAACCAGATCAAACCAAGCCAAACCACCATCATCATCAAACTAACCTCTTAACCAGAAACAAGGAAGAGAGAGATGAGATCGGCGATCATCAAGCCAACCTCTGAATTCCAGATTTCTTGAAAAAAAATTAAAGATCTCTTTCCAGATCTCTACAAACAAAGTAAAAAAAAATAAAGCTTGAAGAGATATGCTAATATCCAAATCTTTACAAAAAAACAATTTTTTTTAAATTAAAATGGAAAAATTTCCATATTCTAATATATCTGGAAAAATTTCCATATTTCTTTATAAAATATAAATCATTCTATCATCAATCATCCCAATTCAAACCAGATCAAACCACACCAAACCACCATCATCATCCAGTTCATCATCAAACTAACCTCTGCATCAGAAACAAGAAAGAGAGAGATGAGATCGAAAATCATCAAGTCAACCTCTAACTACCATCACTCGGTGAGAAAAAAAAGAGAGCATCGACCTCCTAACGCTGGAGGAGATCGGCGATCGACGCGGCGACCAAGAGACGAGAGAGGGTGGGCGATAAAGAAGAGAGAAGATGGTTTTGTTGATGATTTGAGCTGGATTTATACCTCATTGATTGTTTTCGTTTGTTCTTTATTTATTTTTTGACTTTTTCTTATTTTTCTTACACTTTTGTTTTTAAAATTTGATCACCACCATCCACACTAGAATTTGGGAAATTTTATTGTGGTTGGATTGATTTTTACAGATGAACCGGTGATGGTGGAGTTAATCTCCAATCCTTTTTTTTCTTTTTTTTTTCTTTTTTTTTTCTTTTTGTTTTATGTAATTTTTCCTTTATTTTGTTTTTTTTTAAATAATTGTAAATGGGTAAGATAGCCATTTCAGCCATGAATATGACATTCAGGGATTAAAGAGACAATATACTTTTTTAGTGACGTTTGACCGTTTAAAAAAAGTCAGAAAGACCTATTTGATATACTTTTCAAAAGCCAAGGAAAACTTTGCTAAGAAAGTAAACTCGTTTAAATAATTGATTTTTCAGTATAACATAGAGACCTAGATGATATTAACCCATACGGTAATTACAAGACAAAAGCTTTCCTTCTTAAGTCCTACAACATATGTAGAGAGCTACTTCTTTGCAACGTTGCATGATTCAATTCCCGATAAGGTAAAGTTAACGAACACAGATTTTAAGGTACTCCCAAAGAGCTCTCGATCGAAGACCTGCAAGATTCTAACTAGTGGTGTAAGGTCCCAACTAGTGGTGTAAATATGTACCCATTTTTTACAAGCATGTCCGGTTGGCCCGTAAAGAATTGCGGGCCATGCTTGACACGACCCATCAAAGAGGTAGGCCAGACCAAACACCGTATGTACGCGTGTTGGGCCTTGGTGGTCTGGTTCGACAGACCGGCCCTCCACGGTAAGCCTGGCCGGCATGCTAAACCGAACGGTCGACACGCCGGTCCACATGTTTGACCCTTTGTTTATTTTATTTTTTTAATTCCCCTCCAACAGCTTAATTCAAAATTCACCCGTTGACGTCAACCAATGACTGAATTTTGAATTATGGTCGTTAGAGCCTAAAAAAATTATAAAAACCTCCCCTAAAGTCTTTTAATTTATATTTTGACCCACAGTTTAAATTTTTCTATAAATATTTCCATCTATTTCATTTCATTCTCTTATTCTCTCATTCATTCTCTCAAATCTCAATCTTTACACATTTTTATTCAATTTTATTCTTACTCTCTTTCTACAAAAATTTTAATACTAATTTCCTATCCAATTCTCTAAATTTTCCACCAACACAACATTTTTCTTATTATTTTTGTTGAAACATTTTTTGTTAGCAAATTTATATTTTTATGTTTAGACTTTGGTTATGAATTGTTATTACTTTTATTTAGTTTTTCAATTTATCATTTTATGTACATACTCAATTATTAATTTTTAAATTATTGTTAGTAAATTAAGATTGTTAAGTGTAGTATTAATTTTGTTATTATATTATGAATTTTAAGTAAAGTAGTTAATATTAATATTTTTGGTTAGTATAATAATTTTTTTTTACGTAGTATTAATTATAATAATTTTTGTTAGTATATTATGAATTTTAGGTGTAGTAGTTATTATTAATATTTTTGTTAGTATAATAATATTTTTACGTATAGTATTAATTTTAATAATTTTTGTTAGTATATTATGAATTTTAAGTGTAGTAATTAATATTAATATTTTTTGTTAGTAAAATATGATTTTTAAGTGTAATAATAATTTTAATATTTGTTGTCAGTATGTTATTAATTTAATTTGTATTAGTGTATAATATTTGTTGTTAGTAAATTTATCAATTTAATTTTTATTAGTGACTTTTAAAATTTTGTGATAGTAGATTATGAATTTTAAGTGTAGTAGTTATTATTAATATTTTTTGTTAGCAAAATAATATTTTTTAGTGTTGTATTAATTTTAATAATTTTTGTTAGTATAATATGAATTTTAAGTGTAATGGTTAAATTCAATATGTTTTGTTAGTAAATTATGTTTTTTAAGTGTATTATTAATTTTAATATTTGTTGTTAGTATATTATGAATTTAATTTGTATTAGTGAATTTTAATATTTGTTGTTAGTAAATTATGATTTTTAAGTATAGTATTAATTTTAATATTTGTTGTTAGTAAATTTGATTCTTACAGGTAGTAATTAATTTAAAATATTTTTGTTACTAAATTTTGTTTTTTAATATGACTATTAATGGCTATAGTGTTCATATTTGTATTTCAGAAAATTGATCATAACCAGCAGTCTTATTTTCCGGATGGTTTGAACATACTGAACAATGAATTTGATCTTTCCTAGCTAGCCCATACCTAAACGGGACCTTCCAGTTCCGCCGTTACACCAACATCACGTCCAAGAAGATTAACATTAGATATCTGACAGTGTTTTAACATAGTCCAAATGACACTCCCAGATGAGACGACCAGGCCCAGAGCTAAATGTAAGTTTTGTCGTAAGGACTATGCACAAGTAGCAGGGGAACCGGTCATTTGAGAATGCATATGCTCAAATGTATGCATGCACATGCACATGTAGACACTATAACCCAGACACAATTACAACGATACCTAGATGGGTCCTCTACTACTTGGCGGTACGACGAAGGCCACGCTAAAGAATTCTTGGCACGATACATTTCATAAACTGATCAACCGACCAATGTTGGTGAGAATGTTTTTTTTGAAGAATTAATCACATATGCTTTCAGCCCCCAATTTAAAAATGTTTCTAGAACCACTACTAGAAACGATCTGATAAGATTGTTTGAAACCGAAATAGATGACTTAATTGTTGATATACAACATCTAAGTGTCTCTGTTTCATTAACTTATGCTATTTGGAACGCATGTTCCAAACAAGACAATTTATGTGTCACAGGACACTATTTAGATTCTGAATGGAGAATAACAAAAAAAATTCTTGGTTTTTGTCCTATGGATTTTGCACATACCGCAGAACATATTTTTAATGTTTTATATTTCTGTTTTAGAAACTTATGAAATCACAAATCATATCCTTTCTATCACATTAGATAATGCATATGAAAATACTAGCTCTATTGCATTGTTTGTTGTAAGAAATATCCTGCAAAATAGAGGTTATATCTTCCATCAATGGTGTGCATGTCATATTATAAATTTAGTTGCACAGGCTAGTTTAAAGTAGGTAAGCGACCAAATAAATAGTATCAGAAATGTCATTTCTTAGATTAGCAGTTCTAATCCTAGATTCTAAGAATTCAAGAGGCAATGTAAATTAAACGGTCTCAAATCCCGACGATTCGAAAATGATATGGCGGTAAGGTGGAACTCTACTCACTTAATGTTGGATAATTGTTTGTATTATAATACAACAATTACATGTTTTTATAACATGAAATTGGCTGAAACTGGCCGTCCTAAAGGAAAAGCACTTACCTCAGACGATTGGTAAGTGGCAAGGGTTTTTGTTCATTTTTTTTAATTTTTTTTACAATGCCACAATAACTCTTTCTGGGGTCTATTACCCCACATCTTCCCTGGTAATCCATTAGATAGTGGAAATGTCTGAAGTGTTAAACAATTATAGAGAAGATGGACATCTAGGCCATGCAATTGTTGCCATGGAGACAAAGTTGAAAAAATATTGTGCTAACATTCCTCTACTTTATGTCTTAAGTATTAAAGTAGATCATAGGGTTAAATTATATAGTTTAGAAGTTTTGCTTGAGTTTATCGATACTAATTTGGCAATAGATTATTCGGAAGAGGTTAATGACATTCAAGACAAGATGTTCAAAAAATTTTGTATTTATGAGCGCATGTTTGACAACATTGACACCCTCCAATCAGCAGGATCGGAGATTAAGCCAAAGCAAACAAGTTGGAGTCTACTCAAATGACGAAAAAGGGACAAATCAGCAAGTACTTCTTCAGGGCAAAGATCTGGTCCATCTTCTTGTGCCGAACTGACTAGATACCTTAAAGCACAGTTCGATGTTGTTGAAGACAAGAAAGAGTTGGATTTGTTGTCATGGTGGAAGACCTATACGTACAGGTATCCGGTTTTGTCATACACAGCACGTGATGTACTTGTTATCCCAATGTCTATGGCGTCTTCAGAATAAGCTTTCAGTACCAGTGGATGTATAATTGAACCAAGAAGAAGCTATTTATCTTTGAAGATGGTGGAGGTATTAACATGCCTTTGGGATTGGGAGCATGCTAAAAAAAGGTTGTAAAATCAAACTGTAGATAATGAACTTATTCTAAATTTCAACAATCTATATGTTGATGAGCCTTCCGGTAGTGTTCAGGGCTAGAACTAGGTTATAATTTTAAATGTATATTTGCTTGTAAGTTGTAATACGATTGTACTCTTTTTCCCCTACCAAGTTTTTATCCCACTAGGTTTTTCTTGGTAAGGTTTTTAATGAGGCAATCATATAAATATGTAATACTGAATTCCATAAGTCAAAAATAAATAAAAAATTGTTCATTTCATATTTTCGTAATTACATCTATTTTTATTTTGTATATTACTTTATCTTTATTCTATTTTGTAATTATCATGAATATTAAATCTATGATCTACCAAAATAATACAATTGGAATTGATTATTATTTTTCAAATTAATTATTTCAGAAGATAAACAAATAAATTTGAAAATTACATTTATATAATTGAATTGTAAAATTGATATTTTGTAATTTTTTGGTGTATTACTGTATTTTCTGTAAATCCTAAACCTTAAACCCAAAATCCAAGAAAATTTAATTTTTAAAAATTGGATTCAAAAATGAAAATGGACCGGCCAGTGGAGCATAAGCAGGCTAGGCTTGTGGACTGGCCCGACACGGCCCGCCTGAGGCAAGCCATTGTGCCGTGTCGTGCCCTTGTTTTTGAAAACGGGTCAGGCCTTGTTCGGCACGCACACTAGTGTGCATGCCAGACTAGGGTCGATCCATTTTCGAAAACAGCCATGGCGGGCCGTGCCAAATGGGCCAGGCCAATCCATTTTTACACCTTTAGTTCCAACAAATATAAACAAAGGCTTTACTAGTTCTCCTCTCCACACTTATTGTCTTCTCAAGGACATGAAGATGAAGTTGTACTCTGATGACAATTTGTACTACACATCCCAACCTTTGCTGACATTTTATACTACACATCCCAACCACCACCTGTTAGAATTTAATATTGGTCAAATATTAAATTAGGTAAAAAAAACTGGTAATTGATAGATTATAGACAAAAACAACTAGTCATATTAGATGTCTTTATATATTTTTTAAAAGATAGAACTCAATGCATAGACATCTTTAATAATTGTTGTAGTTTTAAAAGGCATGACTCTTTGTTAATGCTTTTTTGAAAAGATACAACTGTCTATAAAAAAACTCTATAAAAGAGTGTACGGAGAATTGTTTAAACACATATTGTTAACAAAACAAAATTCTCTCAATTGTTAGAAACCCAAATTCCATAATTCCATTTGTGAATTTTATTTCTTGCTTAAAGAAAATTCATTTGAAGGCTTGTCATATCCCAAAGGCTATTTGCAGAGAAACCCACAAGCAATTAAAGAGGGTGCAAATATCGGTTTTGGAAAGCGTACACACTACGTGTTTCGAGCCTATCTTTAGAATTTCTAACAATAAAAAAGTGATATATATATATATATATATATCAATGGAGACCGAGACGACTGTATCCATTATCAAACTAATGAATCAAAACCTTGTTCGACTCAATCGTTTTGATGGCTCGATCTTCACTCGCTGGCAGAAAAAATTGAAGTTTCTATTAACTGGTTTGAAAATTTTCTACATCCTAGATCTTGACTTACACCCACTACCAGAGCTTACTGATAAAGATTCCGATGAAGTAAAGACCAGCAGAAAAAAACGTGAGGAGGATGAGTTAATCTATTGTGGACACATCCTGAATGCATTATCTGATAGACTCTACGATCTCTACACAAACACTAAATCTGCCAAGGAGATATGGAATGCACTGCACTACAAATATAAGATAAGGAGGAAGATACCAAAAAGTTTCTGATCTAAAAATATTTCGATTTCAAAATTTTTGTTGAAAAACCTCTTTTGCCTCAAATTCAAGAATTGTAAATCATAGTCAACAATCTAAGGGCTATCAAAATTGAACTTCCTGAACCATTTCAACTTGGTGCAATAATTGCTAAATTGCCACCAAGTTGGAAAGTGTACAGAAATTGGGTTATTCACAAGAGCGAAGATTACTCATTGGAAGAGATTTAGAAGCATTTTCGCATTGAGGAAGAATCACATTCAAGAGACAAGACTATTGAAGAGTTCAAAACTGGCAAGATAAATGTTGTAAACAAACCCACCAATCCCAGAGAAACAACCAGAAAGGAAATTCTAGAAACAACCCGAAAAAAGGAATTCTAGAAATTCTCTTGGTCTAAGGCAGGATCAAGAAAAATTCAAGAATAACAAAAAAGAGGTCTGCTTTGTTTATGGCAAATCTGGGCATTGTGCTCGTGATTGCAAATTTTGAATGAAACAAAGTGAATATGCCAAGTTTAATGCCACAGAAAAAGAAATCATTGCTGTTGTGAGCAAGATTTGTGTTGTCCAAGGAAAAGTGCATGGCTGGTGGTACGATACTTGTGCAACAGTCCATGTGTCTTATGAAATATCTCTCTTTAAGACAATTTTGAAGAAGTCAGTAATAGACAAGAGGTTCAAATGGGAAATGAAGGTCGTTATAAGATCCTTGGCAAAGGAAGCATCGAACTCTCATTCACTTCAGGAAGAAAAATCACTTTGGCTAACGTATTGTATGTTCCTGATATGAACATGAACTTAGTTAGTGGTGATTTGTTAGGCAAACCTGGAAAAAAAATCCGTGTATGAATCTGAGAAATTAATCCTTACCAAGTCTGGGAATTTTATTGGAAAGGGTTATTCGTGTGATAGGATGGTTAAGCTTTGTATTGTTGACAATGATATCAATAAAAATGTTTCAAGTCTGCTTATATGCTTGCTTCAAATTCTGTTGTTATATGACATAGTCGACTTGCACATATAGGTATTAATACAATTAAAAGAATAATAAAGTGTGATTTACTATCTTGTGATGTTAACAGTTTTGAAAAATGTGAAATATGCACTAAATAAAAAATGGTAAAGAAACATTTTCATAGAGTTGAAAGATCTTCCTAATTACTTGATATAGTGCATAGTGATTTGTGTGAATTAAATGGCATGATAACAAGAGGTGGTAAACAATACTTTATAACCTTTATAGATGATTGTTCTAGATATACTTATGTTTATTTGCTAAAGCATAAATATGAGGCTTTTAATTCATTTAAAATTTATAAGGCCGAAGTTGAAAACCAATTAGGGAGAAAGATTAAAATGCTTAGAAGTGATAGGGGTAGAGAATATTTTTCAAATGAATTTTTTAGTTTTTGTGAAAAACACGGAATAATTCATCAATGTTCAACCCCTTTCACACCCCAACAAAATGGCTTAGTAAAAAGAAAAGATAGGACTTTTCTTGATATGATAAATGTCATGTTATTAAATGCTAAATTACCTTTTAATTTGTGGGTAGAAGCCATTCTTGTTTCTTGTAATATACTTAACAGAATTCCTTTGAAAAAGAACATGATTTCTCTATATGAAATTTGGAAAGGGAGAAAATCTAGTATTGGATATTTCCAAGTGTGGGGGTGACCGAAGCAATATTTTAGTCGTTATAAAACGCTCGTCAAACAAAAATTTATACAGTCCTTAGCTATGTCCTAAAAATGTGAAAACAAATATAATGACAAGCAAGGGTATCGTCCACAGGGAAAGGAAAGTTGAATGGCTAAAATTAGTTAACTAGTATTAAACTGAAACTAAGCATGTAAAGGTAAAGATAAATGGTTGGGGTTTTGAAAGGTTAATTGTTAAGATGCAAACTACAATTATGTCAATTAACCTAGCATGCAATTAGTGTTAATATGCAATGGGTGAGATGTGATATGGGATGTGAATGTGGGAGCCGATGCTCATACACGAATAGTGGGCAATCCATTCTTTAAGAATCAATTTGATTATTAAAGGCTAATCTAATCTTTAAGGGTGACTTAGAGTCCATAACTCTCACTCACGACTACTTGGTCGGATTTGGAAAGATAGAGACTCTTATCACATAAATTCTCTACTACACAATTACTTGGTTGGTTTATGAAAGAATCATTCTTTGTGCCTAGATAGATTCTAATGGTTAGGGATGCGTTGGAATGGCATGTTCACAAATCATCTCTTTCCATTGACGCCTAGATGCATAGGAAGGGCATATTCACCACACATCCATTCCATTCAATTTATGTAGTTTTAATCACCTAAAAGTGTGTATCTAACTTTGATTAAGAGAGGGCATATCTACCCAAACCAAGAATATATATATTACAATGTAAAACCCAAAATAAATTGATAATCAACAAGAATCAAGAGAGGGCATATCTACCTAATTCAAGAGATAATCAATTGCATTAAAATCCATTAAATGGAACTAAATAATCAAATACTAAGAATATGGTGGAAAACCACAATCCATGAACTATTACATCAACTCTCACAAAGGGGTTTAGCTACTTATGATAAGGAGAAAAGAGATAGAGAAGACTCATGTGGAGATTCTCCTTCCTTCCAGCTTGATTCCAAATATCCAAGTGTCCTTAAGTATATGAGGATGGAGGATGGAGGATGGTTAGATTTGGTGGGGAATGATTCCTAAACCTAGGTTAGTTGCTAGAGATGTGAGAAAGTGTAGGAGAGGATAGATGTAAGAGATGATGGAAAGATTCTTCGAAGAAAAGGGAGAGAGTTTTCAATAAGAAAATGATGTATTTATAGACTTGGGAGGCTAGGGCATGATCTGGGCATGAAAGAACACATTTGTCCCTCTAAAAATGGCTGATTTTTGTCCCAAGAGCTGAGCCCGCCAGATCCATAACTCTCGGTGCGTGGGCAAATGCGCTGGTGATGACCCGTACAGTTCTGCACGACAGTTAGTAAAATAGGTATAACTTCCTCTAGAAGACTCGGAATCACAATTCGTAAAAACCACTGGAAACTAGAGTTCCAGGGCTTTCCTAATATATGTGATTAGACATGTGGTTTGATTTGAGAAGAGATATATGACCCTCCAAAGTTGGATGACTTGCATGACCTTTTTACAATTTAGCTCCTTTTGCCTCCAAATCTCACTCTTTGCTACTTTTTGCCTCCCAAACTTACTTTAAGCTTAAACACCATCGGCAGGGAATATAACCTTTGCTATTTTCATTCTTTCTTTCGAAATGTACAAAATTCCTTGCATACATAACAAACGAGACATAAGATACGCTAAAACAACTGAAAACATGACAAAGACAATAGAATTGAGGGCCAAAATATATGACAATTTTGGCAAGATCAAATACCCCAAAACCAAACCTTTGCTCATCCTCGAGCAAACCTTTAAACAAAACAAATAAGACTCAAATAAAAATGACTCGACCTAAGACTCACCTAGACTCAAAACAAATAATTCAAAAAGTCGTATGTCCAACCTGTGATGAGATGCAAGGATGTGTGATAGAGAGAAGTAAACATATGCAAAGTAATCTAAAACAACTCAAAGGCACTTAAGGGAAACTCACACTGCCACGAATCCCATGCCTAAGAGCGCTCTCATATCGGGAGCTACTCACTCCCACACCTTGAGCATAATTCATTTTGACTTTAAACCTCACTCGGTTTCACTATTCTTTTTCCACTTAGAGCCCTAAGTTCACACTCATTCAAGGTATGCAATGATGGACTTTATGCATAGAATTCAAATGAATTGCATAAATTCAAAAACCATTAATGTCTGTGAATTAGCCTAGGAATGATTCACTATGCCATTAATGTGTAAGATCAAGTTTCAACAAACATTCCCAATCAAGACATACTATGGATCAAACAGGGCTTTCCCTTTGATTGTAATGGGGTCATATGGTTAAATGTGATGAACAAAGAAGAATGGGAAATTTTTTAGTTCAAAGATCACCAATCATGCTTAATTACTAACACAACCCATACAAAGCTCTATTACACATTGACACTCTTAGCAACGAGGCATTTACAAATGTACACATTGTGTTTCAAAGTTTGTACTCTACATTGTGAGTACTTAACATTTACTTTCAAGGCTCTTTTATTTTCCTCTTTTTCTTTGCTTTTTTCTTTCTATCTTTGCTTTTATTTTTGCACACTTGCATATTACATTTTTACAATCAAGCTCATAAGTACAAATTTGGGCACTTTTACAAATTGAGCCATTTCATACATAATTACATTGTTACCTACATACATGCTATCTTTACTTAAGAGCTCTTATCTTTCAATCGCTTCACATAGCACACACATAGCCCACATGATTGACAATAAAGGTAGGCTTGTGTTTGACTATGGCTATATGGTTACGTTTTGGTTCCAAATGAAAGGTAAGTGTTTGGCTGCAAATTTGGCTATGATGCACACAATAGGGATAAAGGAATGTGTTTAGTCATTTTTAGTAGTAAATTACACACACTGCCTAATATCATTTCCATAGTTAGTCTCTCAATGGAATGAATGCATCCAACAAGCAATCCACAATATGTATGAGATGTATATCCTATGGCATGTGACACTAATGATGAGATGAGTGTTTAAGAATAGAATAAAATGTACACTCAAATTGAACCCAAATACATTAATGAGGCTATAGATGATGAGTTTCGGGATGGGGTATACATGAAGAACTAAATCAATTTGAGAGAAATGAAGTGTGGTACTTAGTTCCTAGACCAAAAGACATTAATGTGATTGACACAAAATGGGTGTTTAGGAATAAGACCGATGAGAGTGGCAAAATAGTGAGAAATAAAGCTAGACTAGTGGCTTAAGGGTACACCCAAGTTCAGGGTGTAGATTTTGATGAGACATTTGCACCCGTTGCACGTCTTGAGTCCATTAGACTTTTGTTGTCCATTGCATGTCTTAAGAAATTTAAATTGTTTCAAATGAATGTCAAAAGTGCTTTTCTCAATGGATACTTTCAAGAAGAAGTGTATGTTGAACAACCTTAGAGTTTTATAGAGCTACATTCTCCAAATCACATGTATAAGTTGAAAAAGGCTCTCAATGGCCTTTAGGAAGCTTCTAGAACTTGGTATGATAGGTTGACACAATATCTTATTGAGAACAACTATATGAGAGGTGGTATTGATAGAATTGTTTGTCAAGCATTATAATAATGGCATTTTTGTTGAACAAATTCATGCTGAGGCTATTGTTTTTGGCTATTGTTTTTGGCTCTGCTTGTAAAAACAAGGTTGATGAGTTTGTTAGTATAATGTCAAGTGAGTTTGAAAAGAGTATGATGGGTGAACTAAATTACTTTTTTGGTATGCAAGTAAAATATTCTAGTGATGGTATTATGTTGACACAATCCATGTATGCTAGAAATCTTGTTAAGATGTTTGGACTTGAAAATGGTAAAGATTTTGAAACACCCATGAGTGTTATTATAAACTTGACAAAAATGAAAAAGGAAAGAGTGTTTATCAAAGTCTCTATAGGAGCAAGATAGGTAGCTTACTCTACCTAATGGCTAGTAGGCCGAATATTTGTTTTAATGTTGGTTTGTGTGCCAGGTTTCAAGACAATCTTAAGGAGTTACACTTGAAAACCGTTAAAAGAATCATTATGTGTATAAAAGGAGCACATAATCTTGGCTTATTTTGTTCTTTTGATACTAATGATATTCTTGTTGGCTATTATGATTCGGATAGGGCGGGAAACATTGATGATTGTAAAAGCTCATCTGGCAGTTGCTTTTTTGCTTAGGGAATAACTTGGTTTCTTGGCAAAGTAAGAAACAAAATTTCGTCTCACTTCTTCTTCTGAAGCCGAGCACATTGTGGTCGAAAGTGCATGCACACAACTTCTTTGGATGAAGCAAATCCTTAAGGATTATGAGATAGAACAAGGTAAAATGACTCTCTATTGTGATAATATGAGTGCCATTAACATTTCTAAGAATCTGGTTCAAAACTTACGCACAAAGCACATAGATATTAGGCATCCTTTCATTAGAGAACTTGTTAAACATTTTATTGTTTCTCTTGAGCATATGCCTACTAAAAGTGAACTTGATGATTTGTCCACTAAGCCTTTGGACAAAATGAGATTTAAATCTCTTAGGAGATCCATTGGCATGATTAATGTTGATTGATACCTATGTGTGTTTGTGAGTGGCTTGATAAGCAAAGCTTAATTTTGAATATTAATTTCTTTGAGATCTACTCACTTGAGAAGTAATGATATTGAGCAAATAACTTTTAATGTTTCTAGTTCATGCACTTGAACTTTTATTTATTTGTTTTTACAATAAGTGCACTAATGTTTCTCTTATATTTTTATGTTTGCCTTTGTTGAGTAGATGATGAGGGTTTGAATGGGTTTTGGATCGAAAAGAATTTCTAGATCTAAAAAGAGAAAGTCTTTATGCATATGTTTGTAGGTGTATGTGTGATAACAGAATCCATCATATATATATATGAGTCTTGAAATGGTTTGATTTATGCTAATGTGGCGTTCCTAACGAGTGAAATACGGGGGTTATGCATTGGTAGGGACCTGTGCAATGCCCTGATTGCATTGATTCCTTCTCCCGGGCTTGATGAAATGCTCAGGTTGTACGCGGTTGCAGACCCGCGCATAAGCCCGCGTATAGACCTGTTGCCCATGCTCTACTCCCTGGTCAGCTCCCATGCGCGGGTTATGCACTGTTGGTGAGTGGGTTGAGACCAGTGCAGTTGGCAGACTTTAGTCTCTTCTCACTGTGTGTAGGTATGCACGGGTAAGGACCTGCACAATACCAGTGCACTAACTCTTCCATACTTCATCAATTATGCCTACTTTCTACACAACTCCGTGATTTCCATCCATTCTTCCATAATATACTTGATTGCCTGCAAGCATACCAAAGAGCTATAAGACACGAAAAAATGCATGAAAACTAGACATGGAAAATGAATTTGAGGGTCAAAATATATGACAATTTTGGTATGATCAAATACCCCCGAACCAAACCTTTGCTCATCCTCAAACAAACTCTAAAACAAAACTAATAAAAAATGACTCGATCTAAAATTTCCTAGACCAAAAACATTTGTAGGAACACCAACCATTTGAGAGATAAACAAGAGAAAGAGGGAGTGAGGAATAAGTTCATGTAAAATGTTCTAAATAACTCCAAGGCACCTTGAGGGGAAACTCACACAGCACGAATCCCACACTTAAAGCGTCATCGCCTTGGAAACTACTCACTCTCAAGCCTCGAGCATAATTCGCTTCGATTTTGGGTCCTCACATGGAATCTCTCTTCTTTTTCCTCTTGGAACCTAGGCTCACACTCATGCAATATTTATGCAAATGAAGTTATATAATGGAATAAAATCAATTTCTTACATTTAATATAGAATGAAAGCTCATTTTAGTGAATGGGTCTCATTAAATAATCAAGTGTCATGAACGTGGAAAGAGCATGCATCGACTAATGTTTCCAATTCAGACTTTCCCTAAGATCAACTAGGTCATTATCATTTGGTTGTAATGAGGCCATGGTGATTGGTGATTAGAAAGAATGGGAATTTAGGCACAAAGCACTAATCAACCAAGTCAAGGCATACATTCTACACTTAAACTTTTGACTCCTCATGCAACACTAAATCAATCATACATTATGGCGTTTGGGCATACAATTAAATTTTAATTGCAAACTCTAACCACTCATCTTATCATTTGAGTAACATTTACAATTCAAGCAAGGCAATTGAAGCACGTATTTTTATTTTTGTTTTTTCCTTGTTCCTTTGCTTCTTTTCTTTTCTTTCATATTCTTCTTTTGATTTTTTTCTTTTCTTCTTCTTTTTATTTTTTATTTTTTTTTCTTGCCTTTTTGATATGCACATTCTCACAATTCATCAATAATATCCTAGGTACACGCCAGTTATCACATAAAACACATTTTACATTTAATCCTAAGCCTTAACAAAATCTATTAAGTGAGGGTTGGCTTAATGTTTAGGTTGTTTGGGTTAGGGATGATGTGGGTGTAGAATGAAAAAGTCTATATGTGTTTGGCTCCAAAATTGGCTTGAGAGCACACACATAACAGGAATGGGAAGCATTTGGACCATTTTAAGTGGATAAAACACACATTGCCTAATATCACTTCAAAGATTCTGTCTGTCAATGGAATAAAAGTTTCAATCAAGTTTTCCACATATATAATGCATGTTCTATGACAAATGATGATTGTTGATGCAAAAAGACTTATGCATGGTGTTTGAATTGCCCATAAGATATGAAAAGAATATTTCCCTAAAATATATACGCTTTTGGCTTGTGTTTGTGATCTTACAAGGGTATCTCCACTATTAGAACAAGGTGTTTGAGCCATGAGTCCCTTCAACTTAGACACTAAAAGATAGGACTAACCTGTGAAGTGCAAGTGAGACCCCTAAAGTGACAAAGAGCTATAAACAAGCACACTAAGCATACATAAATTTGACACAAACAAGCAAAATGAAGCTAAATGTTTTTTGCAAAGCAATGAACTTTTGAAAAATTGACACAAAAAGACTCAAAGACTCAAAAATATGACTAAAGTGCCATCTACACCCTCAAACCAAAACTCAACATTGTCCTCAATGTTGAAGACTAGAGAGTCATGCCTAGTGGTACACACCTAACTCGACTAAAAAAAATAACATAGACACTAATCGTGCATAATCAATGCTCATCAACATTAAAAGACTTAAAAGGCTCACCGTACAATAATACAGTTCAATACAATACATAATTGAAGTACATACACACAAGATAGGAAATCTAAATCAACATTAAGCAATATCATTCTGAATTGATGTCATGTAAACGAAACAACCCTTAAACCATTTTTCTACTACATGCTCAAAATCTATACAAGGTATATGCATAACTCCAAAATCCCCAAAAATCAAGTTGGGCTATATCAAAAGAAAGACCCATAATTCATATGCATATCTACAAGATACTTTGGCTCATCCAATCAAAATTGTAATAATTAATGAATGTAAAATTGCAGAAACCAAAATTATAACACATTCACATATTTTTCCATTCACGACTATCCACACAAACAACCAAAATTGATATTCAATAAAGTATTTACATCCACCAATATTCATAAATGTGTAAACAAAGATGTAGAAATAAAATGCATGAGATTGAGATGAAAAGATGAAACTGAGGTGGTTGTTCATTGGTTTAAAACTTGAGTAGGTTCTCACCCTTTTATTGAGCACTCTTGGTTTGCTCCCCAGCCACATCTCCCCCCCCCCCCCCCCCCCCCCCCCCCTCAAGACTTGCAAGTTGTCGGTGTGTCTAATCCAAGAGATGAAGAACCTAACCTTGAAGCAAAATTCTTAATCACAAAGGTTAACAACCACAAAATCATATCTCAAAATCAAATACTCTCTAAAACAAAAAATATCCACAAACATTCAAAATTATCATTCGCCATCAACTAGGCTAATCAAAAAACAAACCTAATAGCTAATACAAAAAGTATCTTAGCTAAAACTAATAAATTCAACATAAATACTAAAATAGTAAATGAATAAAATAGTTGAACAATTAATGCAAGAAAATCATGGATAGTACGGGTCACTCATCGTCTGAAGACTCGGCCATATTGTCTATCCATGACCCCTTACCATTCGGATCCAAGTCTGTTTTTTCCCTTTCTTTAAACTCTTTTAGAGATCTTTCTAGTGTTTCCTGGTACTCCGCTCCTTAAATGTCGATCAATGCTCCTCTCACAGGGGCTGATTGTTGAGAGGTCCTCTTTTTCCTCCTCGAATACGACATTAGGTCAAGATCTTGCCTTATTCCGATGTTGTTTATCCATAAATCTTCTATGTTGTCTATCACCTCCGTGTGACATTATTCGACCCTCTCATTACTCACCTTGATGACTTTGGTGAAGTTTCTGCTCATCTGGTCAATTGATGTCAGTAGGCTTTCCATTCTTAAAATGAGTGTCAGCCAAGGCACCAGATCACCACCAACAAACTCAGGGACTGAAGGCACCTGCCCATACTCCATCTCTTCTACCTTCTACTATTGTTGTAAGCTCGACTCTACTCCTGCTTGGGTTTTCTTCTTTCCTGTTCTTCTCCATCCACTAGTGAGGGATCTTTCAATTTCTAAACTGTTCCATGTGGTCATCCCTACATCATTTTGCTGCCACTCCAACTCGACATTCCCAAAGTCAATTCTTGCCCTTCTATAAAAGTCTGTGATAAGGTAAGGAAAAATGAGTGGTTGCGCATCTACCCTCATGCGCCCCATTTGCGCTATATCCCACCTGATGAGGAGACCAATATTGATTGGCATGTCATTCATGATGTAGTGGAGTATAGTGGCCACCATAAAAGGGACTGTGGCCTTGTGTGACCTAAGTCTGAGGGAATGAGAGATGAATATATTCCATAGCCGAGTTCAAGCTAGAGGTTGCTGTGCTTGATCTGAACTGCGGTGGCTACCTAAAACTCCATCGGATGGATCACTAACTGGTTTGCAAATTCTACATTTTGCTTGACAAAGTCTTCATTCCAGGTAACTTCATCTCTTATCTTGCCCAACACTTCTGGATCTTCTAAAAGCCCGATATTGAAGTACTCATTGAGGTCATCAATGGTCAAGTGTACCTCAACTCCTCTCACCAACTCGGTGGAATATAGCTGAAAGTCGTCCAACACTATACTAGCATATAACTTCTCCATAAGTGCTCGACTGTATCTCACTAGTGTTTACAATCCTCACCATTCTACTGTTTGAGGAATATGGGTGCTCTCTAATTCCACCAAGGCCAGCTCTCTTTATGAAAGAACTCCCCTTAATAAAAAATGCTCCAGTCTGCTAGAGAAGTCTTCATTCAGGACTCATTCAGGACTCATTCAGATGCTAGAGGAGTTTGTGTCTTCTACTTCTTTTGGCCTAATTTCTTGGCTATGCTCTTTACCCTGGATGACATCTGTAATAAAACACCTCATTATAGGAAGAAAGTAACAATTTCATCAGGTAAAAGATTATGTGGAAAACAAGAAAGAAAATAGATTTTTTTTAACACAATTTGCCTGTAGTACACAGTTATAGGGCGGGTTGGAACCCGTGTAAGACCCGTGTATAGTGTAATTTGCAGATACGCAATAAGGGACACAAGATGGAATCATAATCACATTCGAAACATGTTTTTGTAGAGAAATTGAATCCAAACAATCTTGAATATCATGAACATCAATTAAGATTTGAAAAAAAAACATCTACTCATACAATTAATTCAATGGATTCAAACAAAACCCTAGAATTGACTCTAACAAAACCATAGGCCAGTATTGCACTAAATCACTCTCAAATTAAAACCCATGCATCCATTAATGAAACCCAACACATATACATGAAAATCAAGCAAAATTTTCATGAATTCGTGGGTCCTTAGTGAAGTTAGGGTTTGAATATATATCGTCGAATGACTTGAGAATGAGAGATGAAATTCACGGTTTAAAACAATTGAAAACAAGATTGATAAAGAGAAACATACCTTTTGGTCTTGAAATTGAAGTGTGAGAAGCAAGTTTTACCTTCTAGGGAGAGAAGGAAAAGAGAGAAGAGAGAATTTCATTTGAGTGGTGGTAGGGCTCACTTGAAAGTGATTAATGTATATATATATGAGGAAATACCCTTTCTAGTATAAAATTAAGGTGTTGTATTGTTTTTACCCAACATTAATAAATTTATTGTTTTTACCCAATTTTTGGTTGCGAAGACTGAAATACCCCTCATTTATTCAATAATTATTTAATTACTTATTTATACATATTTTCTTTATCTTTTCTCTCTTCTACATCTCACGCCCTACTGCTCTCTCTTCTCTCTTTTCTCTTTTCTCTTTTCTACATCTCACGCCTTCTACATCTCACGCCCAACTGCTCTCTTTTCTACATGTTTGTTTGAAAAATCATCTTCTCTATTATATTGTCTCTTCTTTCTTCTACTGTCACACACATACAAATGTCATTTTTTTGTCTGAAATTTTATCTCTCTCTCTTCAATTTATGCAGTAGCTCTCTCATACCATAGTAATTTTTTCTGAAATTTTGTCTCCTCTCTCTTCAGTTTCCGCCTCATCTCTCTCTCTTCATTTTTTTAAGTTATCATATGTTCCATTTGTTGTTGAAACTGCTGCCATTGTCTGCAAAGGCATTTGTTATGTCTTTATAATTCATTAAGAAACTTTATATCATATAGATTTGGTTCGAAATTTAGGGATTGGGTTTTGTATTTCACGAATTTTGGGTGAGGTTGTTATGATGAATCCTGATTCTGAAGGCCATTCTTCTAGAGGTATGTATTAGAAACCCTATTTTTTTTGTTTCATATGCAGATTACAATGAATAAAGGTTGAATGAGATAGTTAACTTTGGTGTGTTTTATTGTTAAACCGTGGTGTGTTTAATTGAAATTGGTTGGTGTGTTTAATTTATTGCCGTAGTGTGTTTAATTGGTTTTTCCTTGTGTTTTTTTTTTTTTTTCATGGTTTGTTGAATATGGTGTTCCATTGTATTTGTAATGTTGTTTGTATGGTGTGTTTAATGTGTTATGCCATGGTGTGTTTAATTTATTGTCGTAGTGTGTTGAATTGGTTTTCCCTCTTGTGTTTAATCTATTTTTCGTGGTTTGTTGAATGTGGTGTTTCATTGTATTTGTAATGTTGTTTGTATAGTGTGTTTAATTGGTTTGGCATGGTGTGTTTAATGTGTTATGCCCTGGTGTGTTTAATTTATTATCCCTGGTGTGTTTACTTTATTGTCGTAGTGTGTTTAATTGGTTTTTCCTCGTGTGTTTAATTTGTTTTTCATAGTTTGTTGAATGTGGTGTTCCATTGTATTTGTAATGTTGTTTGTATAGTGTGTTTAATTGGTTTGGTATGGTGTGTTTAATGTGTTATGCCATGGTATGTTTAATTTATTATCCCTAGTGTGTTTAATTTATTGCCGTAGTGTGTTTAATAGGTTTTCCCTCGTGTGTTTAATTTGTTTTTCATGGTTTGTTGAATGTGGTGTTCCATTGTATTTGTAATGTTGTTTGTGTAGTGTAATTAATTGGTTTGGCATGGTGTGTTTAATGTGTTATGCCCTGGTGTGTTTAATTTAGTGTGCCATGGTGTGTGTAATTGGTTTTTCGTGGTTTGCTTAATGTGGTATGGTTTGGTGTGTTTCAATCGGTATGGCCTGGTGTGTTTAAACTGGTTTACCCTTGTGTGTTTAATTGGGTTGTCATGCTGTGTTTAATAGGTTGCACCTTGTATAATTTGTGACTTGTTTAATAAATTGTATTCTAAATGTGAGATTATGATTTGTTGAAATGCAGGAATGGACCCAACAAAATTGGTAACCACTTATGGTGGCAAATGGGTGGGAAAGTTTTACGAGGGTGGTGAGACAGAGTTTGTGAAAGTTTATAGGAATTTGATGTACAGTGAGTTGTCCAGGGTTGTACAAGGTGTTGTGAATGTTGACTTAACAAGGTTTAGTATGGAGTTAAGAACTTTTGTTAATACCGGGGTTAGGCTTAGGCCAGCCCGACCAAAAATTAAAGATGATAGCGATGTGGAAATGTTGTTGTGAGATGATGGACATGTTTCGGAGGTGTATGTTAGTGTTGTTGAGAAAGTTAGTGTACAATCTGGTCATTTGGGTGTTCCTACCGTTCAGCCCATTTATCAAAGTTTTGTACAACAATTGACGGCACAGTTTCAATCTGGCGGTGAAAGCAACAACGACTTGGGTTCTATACCAATAACTGATAATGTTTTTCAAACCCCGACTGGAAACCCTGTTATTTTTGAAGACCCAACAATTAACGAGGATGAGAGTTCGATTCCAATGTACAATTCCCATAGTGAGTATGGATTAGAGGATTTCGATGAAGATTACATTGGTGATGGTGGAAGTCATGAGGGTGTGAATGATGAGGCAACATATCATCATGGAATGAGTTCGGATTCAACTGATGGTGGTCGCAAGGGTCTGTTCCACCGGTTTTTACTGGTCTAAGTCAAGATACATTTAAAGATGGTGGCATTAATGTTGGTGATAGATCCGAAACTCCAGTCTCCCAACCTTAGATTATTCCCGGAGCTTCAAACTACAGTTTCGAACTAGTTAGAACAGAGGAATCTAGTTCCTGTAATCGCTTATCCAAAGGTGGGATGTTCGAAAGTAAAAAAGCTTTGAAGCTAGCTTTGCAGGAGTACGCACTAAAGGAGAATTTTGAAATCCGTGTTACAAGGTCATACACGGGTATATATGAAGTTAGTTGCAAGGATCCTGAGTGTAAATTTCAATTCCGTGCGGTTAAGATAGAAGGTGGGAATTATTGGACAGTCCAAAAATTTGAGGAAGAACATAGTTGTACAATTGATGACTTGCACAACCATCATCGACAAGCAAGCGCATGGCTTATTGGTGAAATACTGTCACTGAAACTTGCAGTTAGTTGTCGATCATTGAAACCCAAAGAAATCATGACTGATATGCAAGTGGAACACGGACTTAGTTTGTTGTATACAAAGGCATTGAGGGCAAAAGGTCTTGCTGACGTTTTTGGTTCTCCTGATCTTTCATATCGGTTGTTGCCTACATACTGCCACGAATTGAAACGCGTCAATCATGGTACTGTAACAACAATAAAGACGGACGTTGATAAAAAATTTGAATATTTGTTTATTGCTTTTAGTGCTTCACTTGTCGGGTTTCAGATAGCCATACGTCCTGCAATTTGCATTGATGCAACTCATTTGAAGGGTAGGTTTGGCAGTGTCATGTTTATTGCAACGTGCCAAGATGCAAACAATTAAGTGTTCCCTCTTGCTTATGGTTGGGGTGATGTTGAATGCGAGGATTCATGGACTTAGTTTTTAAAGGAGTTGAAAAAGGCAATAGGATGTCCTACAAATTGTATCATCATTTCCGATCGCAGTCCTGCAATCAAGGTAGCTATGGCTAAAGAGTACCCTGAAATACCACATGGCCTTTGTGGTATTCATATGAACATGAACCTGAAAAATAGATTCAGAAGCCATGTTGTATGCAATTTTTTCCATGAAGCTTCTAGGGCACATAGACAAACAGAGTTCTTAGAAAAGATGTGAGAGTTAAGCCGTGTAAACATGCGAGCTTATGAATATCTGATGAGAGTTGGCCCTCATAGATGGTCTCGTGCGTACTGTCCGGTTAGACGTTATGGGGGGATGACTTCCAATATTGTGGAGTGCATGAACAATTGTTTATGGTATGCCCGTCAGTTGCCAATAACAACGTTGGTTAAGTACGTTAGAGATATGATGCAGAAATGGTCTCATGAACGTCGTGATGCCGTATCTAGAAATACAACACAACTGTCCCGGTGGGCTACTGAGAAATTAAGCAAAAAAAATGAAACATCACATAAGTACACGGTGCGCCCAATAGATCATGTTAATTTCATTGTGAAGGACGGTGAGAAAGATGGCTTAGTAAACCTTTCTGAGAAAACTTGTACTTGTAAAGAATTTCAGAATGATCTATTGCCTTGTAGTCATGCATTAGCTGTTATACTGTATATATTCTACTAATACTTATATGCATTCTTTGTTAATGATTACATTTAATTATTTTCTAATGATTGTCGTTGTAGGCACTGTAAAAAAAAATTGGCCACTTTTGTTCGGATTTCTATAAAACAAGCACCTGGTTGGAAAGCTATTCTGGTCTCATATTTTCGGTTGGACACCCAAGCGAATGGAATATTCCAGAGGAAGTATGTGCAGAAGTTCATCTTCCACCAGACTGGAGACCTCAAGCTGGTAGACTGAGAAAGAATAGGGTTTTGTCTGCAGGAGAGCATGGTCGTAGGAGTAGGTATTGTACCATATGCAAGAAATCTGGGCACAACCGACAAAATTGTGCAAACCCTCCGGTCGATCAGCAATGCAATGTTCCCAACCCACAAACAAATCCACGACCGGGCCAACCTCGTAAGTGCAAGTCGTGTGGACAAGAGGGACACAACATAAGGACATGTCCAACACGGCCATATGATAACCCTACGGATCCAGACAATGATGTTGAATGAGGTATGTCCCCATAAAATTTTCATATCAGTAAACAACTTTTGGGTTCTTTTTACTAAACTTTATATATTAGTGTCCATTGGAATAAACTAGTTCTTTGTTTACAGCCACGTTAAAACGTGCAAATAAATCAAATGGATGGTTACTTCTATCAAATGGATGCTTGTGTACTTGTAATTGGATTGGAAACTACAATTACATTTTACTGTGCAAGACTTGTAATTTGGTGGTTGTATACTGCTATCAATTGGAAAATTGTTGTGTTGCTATCAACTTATTTTGTGTTCATGTAGTTTTATTTTACGAAATGAATTTCATTAGTTAGCATATATTTTTTAAAAAAGTACATGCAATGTGATGATTGTTCAATTAAGTTGTTAATTTTTTTTTTTACACAAATGAACATTTAAAAGTTGATCAAAACATTTATTTCAACATAATACGTTATTTGAACAAACAAACAAATTAAACACGTCAATGTCGTTAAATAATTGAACACATCAGTGCCCTAAAAATAAAACACCCCCGTTGTCATGAATTAAACACACTAGTGCCCTAAAACTTAAAAACACCAGTGCCCTAAAACTTAAACGCACTAGTGCATTCCAAATTAAACACACCGGCTGTCACAAATTAAACACACTAGTGCTATTCAACAGTTAAACACACCAGTGCCCTAAAAATTAAACACACCCGTTGTCACAAATTAAACACACTGGTGCTATTCAACAATTAAACACACCAGTGCCCTAAAAATTCAACACACAAGTTGTCACAAATTAAACACACTGGTGCTACAAATGAAACACACCAGTTGTCACAAATTAAACACACCAGTTGTCACAATTTAAACACACCGGTGCTATTCAACGTTTAAACACACCAGTGCCCTAAAAATTAAACACACCAGTTGTCACAAATTAAACACACCAGTGCTATTTAACAATTAAACACACCAGTGCCCTAAAAATTAAACACACCAGTTGTCATAAATTAAACACACCAGTCGTCAGAAATTAAACGCACTAGTGCCCTAAAAATTAAACACACCAGTTGTCACAAATTAAACACACCAGTGCTATTCAACATTTAAACACACCAGTGCCCTAAAAATTAAACACACCAGTTGTCATAAATTAAACACACCAGTCGTCATAAATTAAACGCACTAGTGCCCTAAAAATTAAACACACCAGTTGTAACAAATTAAACACACTGGTGTTATTCAACAATTAAACACACCAGTTCTATTCAACAAACCAGTTCTATTCAACAATTAAACACACCAGTGCATTCAAAATTAAACACATCAATGGTAAGAAATGAAAAACACTGGTAGCACAAAATTTAAACCTAAACATATCCATAACACATCAGTATTTCGCTAGGACTCCATAACACCCATATACAAAATTAAAGACATCATTAACATTCATTAAAAAAACAGCCAAACTAAATAAATCCACTAGTACTGTATTTGTTGTCCATCAGCCTTTGAACCCTTTGTTGTCCATCCCGTTTGTAAACAAAAACTCCAACCTTGCATAATCTACCTGTGTACACTAAACAAAATAAACAAACAATGAAACAATTACTTGTCAACACACTAAAGAACATATCATGAAAAAATACAGTGTGTTATTCGAACCTGTAAATTCATCTACAAATCTATAGGAGACTTGTTTGGTACACTATTATTATATATCTGGAATGCCATTTCTTTTCGAAAGTCGCTCATTTCCTTCTGTCCCTACTTCCAGTTACCCTTTTTAAAGATTGAAGTCTCTGCATACTTACAAATAAAAACTCCATAACTACATTTGTCAACCTACTGAGGGATCATTTGATTGCTAGACACAGTAACAGTGAACACAACTCCTCGTGGTTTTTTGCTCATATTTGAAATGAAACCACACTTGTTCATGATACTTGGCAGCAGTCGCCTCAGGGGAATTAGTTGCCTGAAACGCTCGACTTGAAATGATTTTGTCTTTGCTCTGGTTGAGTCAAATATGGTAATGTGATGGTCAAGCAAATCAACCTTGCATAATATCGAGTGACCATCTGGTTCCCCAACTCAGCAGGGAACACACCAAAAACAGCCAATATATACATTCATTAAAAAAACAATAGAACCACAGCTGTGTAGGTTGTGTTTGATACAACCACAGAAGACAACATTTGAATACCCCAAAAAATAGCACATATAATAGTTGATCTTTTTTGAAAAGATTATATAATACAAAAACTAATATAACTCACTTGTGTATACAACCACCAAGGCTGTCCCGGTCTGTTGCCAAAACCATAATCAATCCAATCCTGCGGACATTCAAAAGCGAGTACATCGAAAGAAGATTTGGCTTCGTTGTCAGTCTCAAGTATCTTTTTCCATACCAAATAACGTTTTGTCTGCAACAAACGTTAATTATAAGTTGATATGAATTGCACTCATATTTTTTCCAACCAGACATGCATGTACTATACTTACATAAAATTTAGAGGACAGTAGAACTAAGCTATGTCTGTAGTTATCGGGGTCCAATTCCCGTCTTTTTGCCAAGTAGCTCATGTATGCATCCACATGCTGATTCACAAAAACCAATGAATGAAAAAAAATCTAGAAAATGTATACAATATATAAAAAATGTATACATAACGAAAACATAGACAAACTATGAAATTAAAAAAATGTACACTTACGTCAGTGGACAACCACTTCGTAGGATCTTCCAATTCCATAAAAAAGACTTGTCAACGGACTCCTCCGTTCCGACGTTTCGTCTGAAATCAATGTAAACAAAAAAACCGTTGTAATATTGTTTATTACAAAAGTAAGTTGTACAAATGATAGGTTTACAATTACATACCTTGCTGGTTTAGCTTTCCTCTTGAATTGGTCATATTTGCTCTTGTCTGATGTAGTTTCTTTGCAGATGCCTGGGTCGGGTCATTAAATGTAGACATGCAATACGCAGATTGGAGCCTAACTCGGATCAATCGATCCTCCTCCGCTGTGTAGTTGTAACCCATCCTAGTATCTCCACTTACCAACCCTGAGCTACCCACCACCTTCTCCGTTGTGGGATCCACCACCTTCTGATCTCTAACAATTGTATGTACCTCATCCCTAGCCAAGCTTGGATCTCTAACAACGGTCACCGGTGCCTACGACACCCAACAATCGTATTCACAAATATCCACACGAATAATACATAAATAACATATATGCACAAATATACCTCCTGGTTGCTTTGTCCTTGGGAAGACTGTATCTCCTACAAGAGGCTTCTAAGCACACCTGGAAGGTTTGACACCTCCCGTTTTACCATAGCATCCAACACATCTAGAAGTGCCCTAACTGCCTCCAACAATTCGGTTATTCTATCACCACCCTAAAGTGTACATTTAAAATATGCACGTGTCTTAGAAAAAAGATAAAATTAAATTATACGACTATCATTCTAGTCCACTTACCTTAGATCGAGGCTCCTGTAGGGATGACATATGAGATGCAGTGGGAGAGGGGTAGGTGTATATCCCGATGTATAGTCTACATGAGGGGTAGGTGTATATCCCGATGTATAGTCTACATGAGGGGTAGGTGTATATCTAGGTGTATAGTCTTCATCCTGATCAAGCCTAGTGAATGGGACTGCTTTTCTTTGCTTCTTCTTCACTAATGTCTTTTTCTTCTTCACTAATGTCTTTTTCTTCTTCGTTTGTGCCTTCCTCTTTAATGCCCTTTTACTGGTGGCTGCCCCATCATTACCATCACCATCACCAACAACTCCATCGTTACCGTCATCCCCCTTTTCCAACAACTCATGCTTTTTCTTCATTTCCATTTCCGCCAAAGGTATAAATTGTGGACCCTCTGTCATATTGTAGTCAACTCCAACCCAATAATCTACTCTCGTCTCATCATCTGTTGCCTCCAAAACCTCCTTTACATCAGCTTGTAATAATGTGATAATATTTAGTGGTCTAAAATGTTGTAACCAATTTAATAAATAAATAGTGTGTATGCGAATAACCCACCTTCTCACTACGAATATTAGATTCCATATCTAAAATCGTTTGCACAAAATTTCGCGACCTATTATGCATTGTCCAACGCCTCATCCTAGGCAGGGTGTCTTGTAATCTCATGCCAAACCCATCGATCAAGTTGTCCACAACATCTATCGCTCATACCTGAAAAGAAACCTTAATAGTTAATATATATTAATGCATGCAGCAACCTCCCTTTTTGTTGATTAATAAATATTACTTTAAATGTTCCTAATTTTGTGACATATAATTAATTTAAGCTTTTTAAAGCTATAGAGACAAAAAATAGAATAATAATAGGAACTAACCTCAACAGCCCACGGGAAACCGTATAACCGGTACCTGACCTTGCCATACCCTTTCTTTGAGTTTCTCAACCTAAAACCATGCCTCAAGTAATGCAGCGTCATCTTAAACACATAGTGTCCCCATGCAAAACCATTGAATGCCTCCAAATCATCAACCAAATTAAAAAGCCAATGGGTGACTTTTTTATTAAATGGTTGACCAAACAATACATTGTTTGCTATTAAGAACAGTGCCATCTTCAACGAATCTTAGGTCTCCAAGAAGTTACCCACTACAAATCCATCATACACAGTGGACAACTTCAAATCTTTAGCTTCTTTGTCAGGCCGATATCTTTTGTTGAATCCGTTTTCATTGGCCACATAAGGCGTGTTAATAATTTCAGAGATTTTCCCAAACCGTAGACTGGTCACCAAACAAAATTCTCTCTGTCCAAATCTTGTCTTCTTCCCACCAACCGAAAACCACAACTCGTTCTTGGATGCACCATCTATCTGAAGTTCCCTCACCAATAAGCTGTGTACGATCTGAGCAAAGAACAACCAATTTGTAGGGAACTGACTGAATTGCTTGAAACAACTCGCCATAAAATCAGCATGCTTCCCCTCCTTGCATATTATGTGCTCTATATTGCATATGTACTTCAACCGACACCCAACATCGATTAATGCTTCTTGAGTCCATTTATTCCTTTGGACCTTCAGAAACTGATCATAATCGATGTTCTCCTTCTGTAAAATATAAAAAACCTGGATTCACTTAAGTAAACTCACATATTCCCAATTAAACAAACTAGTCATGCCCAATTAAACACACCGGTTCATACACAATTAAACACACTCATTCACAATAATTAAACACACTAGTAATAACCAACGAAACACATCAGTCATACCCAATTAAACACACCAATTTATACAACAATTAAACACATCAGTAATAACCAATCAGTCATACCCAATCAAACACACCAGGTCATATCCAATCAAACACACCAGATCATACCCAATTAAACACACCCGTTCACAACAATTAAACACACCCGTTCACAACCACTTAAACACACCAATTCATACACAATTAAACACACCGGTCATACCCAATTAAACACACTGGTCATACCCAATTACATACAGCGGTCATATCCAATTAAACGCACTAGTTCATACCTAAATAAACACATCAGTTCGTACCCAATTTAACATTATTAATTAAACCATAAAAAATGCACAATTTCACATGATTAACACACACCAGTTCACAACAACTCATTGACTAGGCCAATATTTTAACATTCATGTTGCTTCCAAAGTCTATCTCTGTCAATAATTAAACCATAAAAAACACATATACACAGTCAAAGAAAGAAATAAAAGACACTCATTGTCAACACAACTTCTTTCAAAGAATGAGATATCCAAACAAAAAAAAAAAACAACTGGTCATCATCTACTGAGATATACTTATATACTTATATACTTATATACTTCTATGTTGTTTGAATTTGGACCCATAAATCATGCTAACTATTTTAACATGCAAAGCTAACACCAGATATAAAAAACACTCAAAGGCTTCAAGCTTTCTTAATGTATCTATGAAATCACAAGTTCAAATCATTTTATTCAAATCCCTGTTCTGACTTCGAAATCATTCACAAGTGAACAAAATCAATTTCTTAAAATCCCTGCTCAAATTTCAAAATCTATTCGAGTGAACAAAATTGATTTGTTAAAATCTCTCTTCAAATTTTGAAAACTATCACAACTTAACAAAATCAATTTGATAATTTATAAATCAAAATCAATTTCGGATTCTATCAACCAAAATACAAAAAAAATTGAAACCCTAAAGTCAAATGTGAAGAGGAGGTGCAAACCGTTGGTGATTGCACGTCATCGTCATTATCTCCGTCTCCACGTCGTCACCGACTTTTCATCGGTGACTCTTCATGGTGGTGGTCGTCTGCACCATTGGTCTCGCGAAGTCATCGGCTCTAGCCACCACTCATTTGTCGCGTCTTGTCCTCGGTTCTGGTTTCTCTCATCGGCACATCATCGTTGTGTCGTTGTCATTGTCTCATCATGGTGGTGGTCATCGTCTGGTTTTGTCTCTCGCAAGTTGTCGGGTCTGGTCACAGTAAGTCATCGGGTTTGGTTTCACTTTTTTGGTTTGATAGTAACACTAAGAATGAATCTCAAGTCTCGGTTTTGGGCATTTTATGTTTTCAATTTGTTATTTTATTTTAATTCTTAATTGACTTTTAATTTCTTTTTGTTTTTCATTTATTCAGTTTTGTTTTTTCAAGTCGTTATAACAGAAGGGTAATTTTGTCCCCAAAGTGGAAAAATTTGTAAAAACAATAAATTTACTAATCTTGGGTAAAAAAATAAACACACTAATCTTTTATATATATATATACATATATATATATATACACTTCCAGATGCATGGGTCTAGCGTGGTTAGGAACCCGCTTAGCCCCCTGATCA
Organism: Dipteronia dyeriana; assembly: GCA_032871835.1. NCBI lineage: Eukaryota > Viridiplantae > Streptophyta > Magnoliopsida > Sapindales > Sapindaceae > Dipteronia > Dipteronia dyeriana. The sequence continues at coordinate 26,199,423 of CM065296.1, forward strand.
TTGTTTCTTCATTCTCGATGTGTAGGTATAGTGTTGGTACTGACCTGTACACCACATGCTTGCTTCATTATCTTGGATCTTTGCTGCTCTGAATTGCTTGGAAATGAGTGCCTAACCTGCACAAGACAATTACACCAATTAACCATTCTTGCATTAGTCAACAAACACACCTTTAAAAATGTAAAAAATCAAAATGAAATTTCAACAATAAAACCACAAAAAGAATTCACAATAGGTTTTCTCCACACTAAGATCTACCCATTACACAAACAATCACATGATATTAAATTCAAAATCGGGCAACTCAAAGACATATGAGAAAACAAATTGTGAAATTTAACTCCTACAGGAAACTTATCAACTCAATGCATGAAAGGTAGGACTATGGTCAACCAAAGTTGGTTTGAGTGGATGGGGAGGTTGCCTCTTCTTTATCACCCAATGGGCGCCAATGACTCATCTAAAACTCCCTCCATAGTCCTGTATTTTTCTAACAAGTCTTTTCTAACCCAATTTTTCCTAACTGTTGACAGGTTCTTTCTAGACTTATGATGGTTCTTCTTGAATTCATGGAACTTAGGGAAATGGGTCTTAATATGCCCTTTCTTAGAGCAAAAAAGGCAAGTAAAAGGGTGATCATAAGAACTCCCTCTATATTCATTATTGTGAGGCCTTGGGTGTTGCCTCCATTGAAGGGTCTTCATTTCTATCTCCACCTTGTCAAGTTGGACTTATTATTCACATTCCTTGACTTTGGCTATTTTCAATTTCTCTTCCTTCTTGTTCAACTGCTCCTTAACTAGCTTTAAGGCCTTCGCGTTCCACTTCTATCATCAATTTTTTTGTATTCCATTCACATTCTTCCTCAAACTCCTATGAAAGTGTAGATAGTTCTGCTAGATCCTTGGCCTTAGTCTCTTTCTCTTCTTCAAGGCTTCCTAATTGTTCCTTCAACTCTTTGTTGATGGAAAAAAATTTATGAACTTTTTTCCCTTAAAAAATCATTTTCCTCCTTTAAGAGCTTCAGCTCAAGTCTTAGCGTCTTGTTCTTTTTTTTCTAACTCCGAGTGTTTAGCCACCTCTCCAAGCTTACTTTCATCAAAATTTTCTTGTTCCGTTTGAATTGCCTTTTTCTTTGATGCCATATTGGTGCCCTTCTTTAATTTTCGAGGCCAATTCAAATGCTCTAACTGGCTCACAAACCATACTCTTCTTCTTACGAGTTCTGGGTACTTCCATTGTTTGGGTTTATACCCTAAAGATGTAATTTTTAAATGGATTTTTGAAATAAATAAAAGAAAAGTTCAATTCATTCCTATTGTGTTATTTATTTTATAACTTGTACATATGTTTAACATCCAATATTACCGGATGTAATCTCGAATAGTATTTAAGAATATCATATAAAGATGGATACAATAAGAGACATGCAATCTAAAGAGTCTGTAGAAAGCAAATAAAGTTGGGTACTTTATTTGTGGTTAATTTAAAACTGTGGTCCATTCTGTAATATACGATGATTCTATCCTAAATCATTCATATGAGATATGGGAATGGAGGCACCTTGTATGGCGTGATCATATAGGACTTTGCCATGATCTATATGAATCTCTTACCAAGATCCGTTTAACGATGAGATTCATATATATCAACTAATGATGTCTATATGTGGGTGACCTTATATTTAGTGTCTTATTGAATCCTTCAACTTAGATCACGGTCTTTGATATACCATGGGTGAGGTCGGATGCAGTTTCTGATCAATATTCTCCGTATGTTGGGATTGTGGTTTGGCTTGTGGATGGGAAGGTTAGTACACAATAATGGAAACCACTCATTCTTGTGAGAAGTAGATGGTAGTTCCATTAAGGGTTGATTCAGAGCTTGGACAATATGAGTGCTCTCTTGATTTTATGAGGAAATATGATTTATTATCCATTAGAGAATCAACAGTACTTAAAGGATATATGTAATTAGAGAGGTATAACAGATATTATCAACTAGCTCTAATTATGAACTACTTTAGAGGATCACACCATGTGTAATAGCTATATCGATGTGCACCGAGTTATATCTGTCTGTGTAAAAGCGTCTGCAGTTGATAGAGTGCAACTTCGGGTTTTTAGTGGTTTAGGGAAAATAAAACCCCGCCCAGTGGAAGCGTGAGAAAATTTAATAAAATTAGGGTTTGCGTATAAATAAAAAATTTCCCTTTTAATAACAAGAAACTTAACCCTAGATTAATTGATGTATATAAAAAGTATCATACCTTTTTTTTCATGATGATTGAACTAAATTAAATCCGTAAGATCTTTCAATCCAATCGCAAATGTGAATCACCTAGGAGTGTGGGCTCCCTTTCTTTAAATTGTATACTTGAGGATGGAGACAAACAAAATCTTTTCTTTGTTAGTTACAAATATCCTCCAAGAAAAAAATCCAAGAACGTCCGGGTCACTTGTGAATTATCAATCTACTTGATTGAAACTCACGTGAACCCGATTTGATTTTGTACACAAAACCCTTTTGATGTAAAGGATACTAGTATACTATCAAAAACAAAAACATTCTCTTTTTCTCTTTTCTCCTTCGCCGAATTCCACACCCTATATCTTAGAGTTTATTGAATTTTGTCTAGAGTAAAATACTAAATTTTCTCTCTCAAAATTCTCTCTAGCCAAGAAAAATTCTCTCTTAGAAAACTCTTAGGTTGGCTGAAATTTTCACTCTAAAAATCATAGAACTAGCTGAAGTTCACAAGGATATATATATATATATATATATATATGATCACAAATCCTTTTCTAAGAAGGGTTTACTTTGTTGGTAAAAATCCTTTCCTTAGGTGGATTTATTTGGTAGTTAAGAATACTTTTCTAAAATGAATTCTACCCTCTTATATATATTTATGAGCTGGCCGAAATTCACAAGAATTTATTTGGGAGACTTAATTCTTTTCCTAAGAAGGATTACTTTGTAGTTAAGAATTCTTTCCTTAGGTAGGTTTACTTGGTGGTTAAGAATCCTTTTCAAAAAGGAATTCTATGCTACACCAAGACTCCTAATCCAACTCAATAGTGTATTTGTAACCATATTAAAGATTTCCTAATTTGATTAGATAAATCATTTCTTTTATTTATCTACATATCAAATATAGTCTTTAATATTAATTATACTACCAACAATAGTATAATATTAGGAGACCATCTCCTAATAGAAAAAGATTTTGACTTTTGATTAAATAATTAATTAATCAACAAATTAATTAATTTCCATTTAATTAAATAATAAAATAAAAATAATATAATTATGCTATTCTAAATAGCCTTGCCGCCCAACACATATATATGAGCCAATATATTATTTTTCTTATTTTATTAAATTCATTGGACTTTAATAAAAATCCACATGTGAACTAGACCTATTCTTACAAAAAGAAACAAGTTCACATGCCTTAATACAATTCTAAATGGACCCCTAAATTTACCCGGTAACATATATCAAGTGTTCCATGCAAGTTCGTGTGGATTAGGAATCTTGGCGGGCTATCTAAATTTAAGCTCCAATAGACACAACCCAATCACAATCAATAAATGATTCACTTAGGTCCGATCTATTTAATTTTAGTTCATTTCACTAAAGAACTAAAATTGAACTCTTAAATAAAGATAAAATAAGTTGATATTACTCATTCATACCCTAGACAACCTTATTGGAGAAAGTGTATCCTCGTGAAGATCACCAGTAATCGCCAAGAGCTCATAGACCGCCTATAGCTCTCCAAGTTACCATATTTACTCATATGACCATATTTTGAACTTGGATATTTTGACTTGTCCAGAAGACATGTTTCAATAGACATTATTAAAAACTTAATGTTAAGATTTAATATCCAATACCTCAAAACATCCATATGATGGTATTCTATTCTTATTTTGTAAATGGAGCCACGATGTCCATATCTATAAATTAAGTCCTCTGTCGATTAACAAATGAATACCACCAAACTATCGAGGATGGACTATGCTATATAATCGTACTCATTGATAGCTCAAATGATAACACTTGCAACCATAAGTCCATCATTTATCTCAGGATTGAGATGGACTCTCTGATTGTCTTCAAGTGAAAACTTTTATCCATTGACGGTTCTAGATAAAGTAATTCACTGTGATCCTATTAATTGCACCCAGTGCACTAGATTCTTTTGCCCAAAGACACCACACTTTGATGATTTTAGACTCATCATAACATATTTGATCCTACTCAAGTACTAGCAAAAGAATCTACAACTTTAACAAGATATAAGGGCCCAACCTTTTATCTTAAGTTGTGAATATTATTCAAGACTAACTAAAGAATTGTGTCAACCTCATACATATCTAGATGTATGAACAACTCTTCTTTTCTCATAGTTTTTTGACCTTATGATTATTTACTTTTGACAATTATTATAATTAAACAATAAATTTATTAAACTAGAAATCACTTTATTAATATGAAAAGATTGTCAAATACATTATGACACACTTGCTATCTAGCATAATCCCAACAAGTGGAATAACACCAGAGTTAATAATCAATGATTAATAATTAAAGAGTTAAATTAATATTTTTAAGGATTATTGAAGCTCAAAATACTATTGGTCCATTAAGTCCCCTTGCTAGCCCGATCGGTTTAGGTAACAAGGGTCACGTTTATTTAATTGGATTGTCCAATTAATTGTGTTACGAAAGTGACACGTATTTATTCGGGAATTAATTGAATAATACAATTATTTGATTAATGAATAATGGTAATTAAATAAATTAAATAATAAGATGATTTAATTATGTTATTAATCACTAAATGGAGGGTGTTTGTTAATATTTGTTTTTTGAATAAAATAAGATAATATGATTACTTTATTTTATTAAATTAAATATTTAAATTCAAATTAGATGTTACCTTTTAATAAAAATAAAATAAATATTTTGCTTTTAATAAGAAGATATCATGAGGTTTTAAAAGAGGATATATATATATATATATATATATATATATATATATATATATATATTCTTTGAAAACCGATCAAAACAAGAAATCTTTTTTAAAAAAAAGATTTTGTTTCAAATAAAAAGATATCTTGAGATTTTTAAAAGAGGAAATATATATCTGATATATATATTCTTTGAAAACGGACCAAAACAAGATATCAATTTTACTTTTATATATCAAAATATATAAGATATATGTATATATATAAGATATATATATATATATATATATATATATATATATATATATATATATGTTCCGTAAAAGGCAACATGCACGGTGAACACACAATCATTCAGTTTAAAGCAAATACAAGTACGTGAGATGCACAAGTGAGATTTGAGATTTGTGCAAGTGCAGTGTGTTTGTGAGTTGTTTTTCGTGCAAGGTGTGTGCGTGAAATAACACCAAAAGGAGAGAAAAGATTTTGTGTGCAAGTGTTGGGTACTGATATCAAAGAAAGAGTTTCTTCAAGTCTTTTCTCTACATTCTCCATTCTAGTTCCTGAGACCGTGACGCGCGCACACGCGGTTACCAGTCCCAGGATAAAGCGAGGAAGATCTAGTGGTTCAGATAGGTGCATATTTTAAATTGGAGGAGCTTTCAAACGTTGGTAAGATTTTATTCTTTTGATTTTATCGATTACAATTTCCAGTATATACGTATATTTTATTAATGTAATAATTTTTTATGTATTAGTTTTGAAAAAAAATTACAATCCCAAGTTTACTGGTTCTAGATCGATTATGATCTATGTTAAAAAAAATTAAAACCTACTTCTGTTGTGTTACTAGTGGACGGAGTTCCAACAATTGGTATCAAAGCCAATTTTTTTTTTCCGAACAGGAAATTGCTTTTGATTCTACTGTATGTATGAATGTGTAGGCACCATCTATATGATTGTATGAATGTTTATAATTAAATTGTTTAATTTTATCATGGTTGATCGTAATTTTTTATGGTACTGTAGATTTAGGGTTTATGGGTTGTATACTTTTTATTTTATTATTTTTACTGTTATTTTATTGAAAAAAAAGGTGTAACATATAATGAAAACCTGGAAAAATCGTAAAGAAGGATTCATGAGATGAATCGGAGTACCTGAAAAGACTGGAAGATTTGTGAAGTTACAAGAAGACCAAGGAATGCCTTGGGGGTATTTTTGTAATTTTAGATACCAATTTTTTTTAGGTTAAATAACCCATAGTACTTGGTCAATTCATGTATGCTTTATATTATGTGATAATAAAAGCATTGTCATGCAAACTATGTCATTTAGATCAGATGTGCATACACAAATATATTTGATATGTTATACACGCATCATAGCTTAATAATTTTTGTATTTTTTTAATATGATCAAAATGGGTATATACATAATTGAATGAGATTAGCTAAATTTTAAAAAGTTAAAAAACTTGGTAATTGTCATTAATATTAATCTAGTTATTAAAGAGTTTAAGAAGTTAGATTAATAGGGTCATTTATTGTAATCAGGATTAATATGATTAATATCCTAATAATAAATAAACCGAATAAAGTGTTAGAGTTTTAATAGTTAAAACTTGGTAAACACTAACATAATAATCTGACCTTAGTAAATAGTTTACAATTGCTTAGATTAATCACTAATAGATTAGATTTTTAGTAGTTAAAATCATAAATAATTTATTAGTTAATTAGAATTTGTTTCTAATAATGAATTAGTTAATGCTCTAGATAACTTGACTAAAGTTAGTCATTTGATCCTGTAGAGCCTAGGTACATTAGTGGTTAATAGAAAACCCTACTTATAAATTAGTGAGTGGGAGAGGGATATATGTTATATATATCTTATAGTCTCCATCATTAGTTCAACACCGTGAGATCTGAGTGAGGGCCTTGTGACGACTTTGCTTTCGTCTTCCATAAGGAGGGTTTTCACAAAGGTCAATATCAAGGTTGACTTCCTAACAGATAGGATTTCTGAGGGTATTTCGGGATTGACCGACTTTAAGGTGGAAATTCTCGAGTTAAGCTCGTGACATCTGAAATGGTGGGTTACACTCACGAAGGTTTTGATTAAGTTTAGTTAATTAAAATCCTGACTGAATAAACGATGGTTGAATGATATGGAATAAGAGTTATTCTAGAATATCATTTGATTGAGAATGTCTCGATCCAACATGTAAAGACTTAATTGACCCTAAGACGGCACTTCTTTGTGGTATATTGGATTGTCGTGGTATAGTAACTGGTTTTAGGGTATTTCTAGTTCGTTAAACTTGTTCATGCATCATGTTTAAATTTATGGCAAAACAATCGCACTAGTTTTTTAATAAATGACTGAATGAATGTTTTATTTTATTATTAGTAATTATGTCTTCTGCATTACTTTAAATACTTGCAAACGACAAATTATCTGGTGATAACTACACTAAGTGGAAATTAAACATTAATGCAATATTGGTCTCCAAAGACCACAAAAATATGCTTATGGGGGAATGTCCTCCAGCGTCTGTGGCCAGTGCCACACAAACTGTTCGTGAGGTATACCAACTATGGGTCTCATATGATGAGAAGACTCGAACATATCTGTCAGCTTCTATGACAAACGTGCTTATCACAAAGCATGAAACAATGACTTCAGCGTTGAAATTATGGAGTCATTACAAGCCTTTCGAGCAAAAGAGACACGAAGCTTTTTGTTTTGCTATGCTCGCTCTTATGAAGGAAGGTACATCAATTCAAGAACATGTCTTGAGCATGATGTCCTACTTCAGCATGGCAGAGGTCAACGACGGGGCCATTGACAAACCCTATCAAGTGATCATCATACTGACGACTCTTTCAAAGACTTTTGATCAGTTTAAGAGAAACTAATGGATGAATAAGTTAAGGTTCAGTGTCACACAGTTGCTCAATGAGCTCGTTACCTTTGAGTCCTTGACTAAGGACAACAAGAGTAAGACTGATGAGGAAAATGTTGCCGAACCATCTTCTTCCATTATTGAGAAGAGGAAAAGGCATGCTGGGAAGGCGAAGGGTAAGCCCAAAAGCAAGAGAGCCCAAAACAAGAAGAAGTCCAAGAAAGGTAAATATGATTTACTTGTTCTTAAGTCATGTTTAGTGGAAGATGATTCTTCACCCTGGATAGTTGATTCGAGGGGCCACTAATCATGTTTGTTCTTCTTTGAAATGGATTGATTCTTCGACACTGCTAGAGGAGAGTGCCTTCTCAATGCGTGTGGGATCAGAGGATATCGTGTTGGCACGAGCATATGGCTTATTTAGATTATGTTTTTGTAATAATTATATATTGTTGGACAACGTATTTAATGTTCCTGGATTTACACAGAATTTAATTTTCATTTCTAAGTTGTTAGAACAAAAATATTCTATTTCATTTAATAATAAGTCTGTTATTAATGGAAAGAATAGTCTGAATATTTGTTCATGAAATAATGAAAACAATTTGTATGTTTTAAGATCTTTAATACATACTACACTGCTCAACACCAAAATGTTTAAGGTTGAAAAACAAAAAACTAAATTATATAATTTTTTTACAGATAATGACACATCTCTAGCATCTAAGGCTTGGTCATATCAACATTGACCGGATAGACAGACTTGTAAAAAGTGGACCTTTAAGTAAATTAAAGGTTGACACCTTACCTATCTGCGAATCCTGTTTAGAAGGTAAGATGACTAAGAGACCTTTTACTGGAAAATGGCTTAGAGCTATAGAGCCACTGGAGCTTATACATATAGAAGTCTGCGGATCGATGAATGTTAGAGCTAGGTGCGGTTATGAGTATTATGTCACCTTTATAGATGATTACTCAAGAAATGGATATGTCTACTAGATACAGCGAAAGTCGAAAACATTTGAAAATTTTAAAAGAATTCTGACCTGAAGTTGAGAATCAATTAGGTAGGACTATAAAATCACTACAATCAGATTGTAAAGGTGAGTACCTGACCAAGAGTTTGAAGACTTCATGGTCGAGCATGGGATAGTTTCCCAACTCACTGCTTTCAGTGCACCTTAGTAAAATGGTGTAGCGGATAGGAGAAATAGAACCCTGATGGAAATGGTGAGATCTATGATTAGTTTCTCATCATTACCAAATTCCCTTTAGGGATATGCGTTACAAACAGTGGCATACATTTTAAATGTAGTGCCATCCAAATCTATTTTTGAGACTCCTTTGGAGTTATGGAATAGTCGTAAATCTAGTTTGCAACATTTTCGCATATGGGGGTGTTCAGCACAGAAGCTGAAGAATAGAAGTGGAAACCTATACTTCAAGTCTATGCTCAGCCTGATTGTAGGATACTCCAAAGAGACCAAATGTGGACACTTCTATAGTCCCGAAGATAACAAAGTATTTGTATCGACAAATGTCACATTAATTTAGCATAATTATACTAGTGACCTCGTTCTAAGATTGTATTGAAAGAGTTGGAGCCTGGTGAGACTAGTGCTTCATCAATAAGAGTTGTTGACCCATAAATATCTGAGAGTCAGAAGGTTTCTGATAAGGATACACTATCACTTAGACGTAGTGAGAGGGTTGTAAGATAACCTAAATGCTATTTAGGTATATGTGAGAGACAATGTGTTGTCTATGCGGATAGTGTGGATGATCCATTGACATTTAAGAATGCAATGGAAGATCATGACAAATAGGAATGGCTTAAAGCCCTGAATCTTGAGATGGACTATATGCACTCCAACTCAGTCTAGGATCTTGTGGACTTACCGGATGGGGTAAAACCCATAGGGTGTAAGTTGTTCTACAAGAGAAAGAGAGGAATAGACGGAAAGGTAGAGACCTTTAAAGTAAGACTAGTGGCCAATGGTTATACCCAGAAAGAGGGAGTCGATTATAAAAAGACATTCTCTCCAGTTTGGCTCTCTGTTCTGTGGTGTGAGAGTCTATTCGAAAAATCACCATATACCATATAGTACTATGGTTATGGTATATGGTGATTCGAATTCTCTTATCCATTATTGCCTATTTCGATTATGAAATTTGGCAAATGGATGTCAGGACTGCATTCTTGAATGGCAATCTTGACGAGAGCCTCTATATGATGCAACTAGAGGGATTCGTGTCTCTAGATCAAGAGCAAAAGGTTTGCAAGCTGTAAAGGTCCATCTATGGACTTAAGTAAGCATCTAAATCTTGGAACATCAGGTTTGATGATATGATCAAAACCTATGGCTTTGAGCAGAACATCGATGAGCCTTGTGTCTACAAGTGCATCATTGATAAGAAAGTAGTTTCTTGGTTCTATACGTAGATGATATCCTACTCATTGGGAATGATATGGGAGTGCTGTCTGATGTAAAGAGCTGGCTAACTAGCAAATTCCAAATGAAAGATTTGGGAGATGTGAGTTACGTTCTTAGGATCCAACTTATAAAAGATCATAAGAATAAACTCTTAACATTGTCTCAGGCATCGTATATTGATAAGATTCTTGTATGATTTTTGACATAAAACTCTGAGAAAGGTAATTTACTTTCCATACATAGAGTTCACTTGTCTAAGGAATAGTGTTCTACGACACCTCAAGATGTTTGGGATATGAGACGTGTACCTTATGCGCAGGCAGTAGGTAGTCTCATATATGATATGTTATGCACGAGACTGGACTTCTGCTATGCAATAGGAGTAGTCAGTAGATACCATTCTAACCTAGGATGGATCATTAGGTTGCTTTCAAGACAATTCTTAAGTGTCTTCGGAGAACGAGAGACTATATGCTAGTGTATCCTAGACAAGATTTGATCTCGTTAAGATAAATGGATTTTGATTTTCAATCAGATAAGGATTTGAGAAAATCCATGTCTGGATCAGTTTTCACCTTTGGTGGTGGAGCCAAGTGTGGAGAAGTATAAGCAATCTTACACTGCTGACTCTACCATGGAAGACGAAAATGTAGCCGCTTATAAAGCTGCTAAAGAGGTTGTTTGGCTCTGTAAGTTCTTAAGTTATTTGGAAGTTGTTTCAGATCTAGACAAGCCCATCACACTTTATTGTGATAACAGTGGTACTGTGGCAAATTCCAAATAATCGAGAAGCCACAAGAAAGGGAAGCTTATAGAGAGAAAGTATCATCTCTTTAGAGAGATATTGTAGAGAGAAGATGTGATCGTCACCAAGATAACATCACAAGACAATCATGTTGATCCATTTACAAAGACCTTACCGGCTAAAGTATTTTCGGGTCACCTATATGGTCTAGGGTTACGAAACATGACTCACATGCTTTTGTGCAAGTGACAGATTTTTGAGGTTTATGCCCTAAAGATGTAATTTGCAAAAGGATTTATGAAATAAATAAAATAAAAGTTCAATTCATTCCTGTTGTGTTATTTATTTTATATCTTATGCATATGTTTGACATCCAAGATTACCGGATGTAATCTCGAAATGTGTATATGAATGTCATATACAGATGGAGACAATAAGAGACGTGTAATCTAGAGAGTCTATAGATAGTAGTAAAACTGGGTACTTTATTTGTGGTTAATCTATAACTGTGGTCAATTTTGTAATGTGCGGTTATTCTATCCTGAATCATTCATATGAGATATGGGAATGGAGGCACCTTGTATGATGTGATCAGATAGGATTGGGCCATGATCTAAATGAATCTCTCACCAAGATCCGTTTACCGATGAGATTCATATATATAAACTAATGATGGTTATATGTGGTGATCTTAATCCTGAGTGTCTTATTGACTCCTTCAGATTTGATTATGGTCTTTGATATACCATAGGTGAGGTCAGATGCAGTTCCAGATCAATATGCTCTGTATGATGGGATTGCGATTTGACTTATGGATGGGAAGGTTTGTACACAATAATGGAGTCCACTCATTCTCATAAGAAGTATATGGTAGTTCTCTTAAGGGTTGATTCGGGGCATGGACAATATGAGCGCTCTCCTAATTCGGTGAGGAAACATGATTTATTGTCCATTAGAGAATCAATGTTACTTAAAGGATATTTGTAATTAGAGGGCTATACCGGACATTGTGACCCAACTCTAATTATGAACTACTATGAAGGATCACACCATTTGTAATAGCTATATCGATGAACACCGAGTTGTATCAGTCAGTGTAAAAGCGTCTACAATTGAGAGATTGTAGTTTCGGGTTTTTAGTGGAATAAAACTGAAGTTAATAATCAAGGAATATTAATTAAAGAGTTTAGTTAATGTTTTCGAGGATTATTGGAGCTCAAAATACTGTGGGTCCCATTAGGTCCCCTTGCTAGCCCGATCGATTTTGGTATCAAGGGCCACGGTTATTTAACTCGAATGTCAAATTAATTGTGTTATGAAAGTGACACATATTTATTTGGAAATTAATTATTTGATTAAATATTAATGGTGATTAAATAAATTAAATAATAAGATTATTTAATTAGGGTTATTAAACATTAAATGGACAATAAAGTAAGATAATATGACTATTTTAAGTTAATAAATTAAATATTTAATTTTTTAATTTAAATAGTTAAATTCAAATTAGATGGTATCTTTTAATACAAATAAAATAAATATTTTGCTTTAAATAAAAAGATATTATACGGTTCTAAAAGAGGAAATATATATATATCTGATATATATATATATATATATATATAATATATATATATTCTTTGAAAACCGATCAAAACAATATATCAATTTTAAAAAAATTGTTTTAAATAGAAAGACATCATGAGGTTTTTAGAAGAGGAAATATGTACCTGATAAATATATTCTTTGAAAACCGACCAAAACAAGATATCAATTATACTTTTAAGTAACGAAATATATATATATGATTATTTCATAACAAACCACACAACATTGGAGATGATTATGTAATGGGTAGCTTACGTCTTCATTGGCAAGCTTCCAAGCATCTCCATGACTTCAAGAGCAAAATGTATATTCACTTGAATTTTTCTCTTGAAGAGTTTAGGTGCACACACACACTTCATATAGGTTTTTTTCGTCTTGCTTTTGTGTTGTCTATTGTTTATTTGTGTGCATCGTTTCACAATCACACTTACATGTATTTGGGCTTTTGCATGTGTCTTCATGCACTTAATTCTTAGTTCTAATTGTGGTTTTGTGTGTTGTTCATGCTTGCATGATGGTGTGCTTATTTTAGCACATTGAGTGACCATTTGAGAATGTCTCATTCTTCTCTTGGTTTTGGTCTTTGGTCACATGGTTGTTTACATGAGTTTGGACACTCTTGTTGTTGTCCAAATTTAACCTTTGCTTACTCATTTAACCATAACTTTTGCTATAGTGATCGAAATCATATTTTGTTAATTGGAGTAGAAATTAGATTACCATACCTTTCCAATGGTATATTGTATGAAAGATTTGGTTCTCGTTTGATTATGTTTTGAGCCTCTTGAACATGGGGCTGGGATGGTGAATTTCCAGTGTAAGGGTTATGGACGGGTCCGACCCATGTATTCACCCGTGCAATCACCTGACGGGTGTTTTTTTAGTCCTTGTGCACAGGTCTTCCTACCCGCACATTGCACTTATTTTGGGGTAAAATTGACTTTTCCCATCAGCTCGTGACTCCCACTATTTATACCTCTTTATCTATTCTTCTTCAGTCACTCTTCTGAATTGAAGAAACCCTAGAGAGAGGTAGGGAGAGTCTAGAGAGAGAATGCTCTATTGGAGTTTCATTAACTCTCCAAACCCAAAACCCATCTCCATATTGCATCATTCATTATCTCATGAGCATGAGTCTTCACGGTTTCATGACTAGGTAAGTTACAACTACATTAAAGTTCATTTATTGTTGTTCTTACTTTGGATTAGGTATTTATTGTTTGATTAAATACCTATTAAATACCTAGAATCTACTTATTGCATATTTATGAGTCTTTATAACATGATTGGGTTTATTTATTGATAGCTAGCATTTAGGTCATATTTTCCATCTAGCTAAGTCTTTATGCCTTGCATTTGGACAATATTGTTTTTGGCTCATTCATTACAAAATTATTGCCCTTGGTTATATGTTATGACAACTTGTGTTGATAAGACTTTCATTGACAATTAAGTTGTTAGATTTTATCTAAACATCCAATTGAGTCCTTATATATGGGCATGTGGGCATTGTTAATAACTAGGATGTATTATTGCATTATCTACATCAAGTTAGGCATTGTATGTTTGGTCTAACATATATTGCATTTGAGCATAGTTTCATATATACACTTAGACCACATACTCTTCATTGAGTCAAAGTCTTGTGGCTTTGGTGTGAAGTTACACAAGCAAGAGAAGTCATGCAACCTAGGGTGGGTTGGCAAGCAATTGGTCAGGTACCATTGTAAAAGGCCCAAGGGGTAGAGTAGGAGGTGTTCACGCAAAGAGTAGTGGACCAGGGGATATCACTAAGGACTGAACCAAGAGTGGTGAGTGGTAGTCGCCAAAGCCTGAGGCTGTCTAGAGTGAGAGTCTGAGTATCACTTGAGGGTGTAACATTTTACTCATATAGTGGATTTCTATTATCGTGTGTGGCTAGCACAACAGCCCGTGGTTTTTCCCTTGTTGAACGGTTTCCACGTAAAGATCAAGTGTTCTTTATTATTCCGCATTTTACACTTGATTTTGTATGTTTGTTTTGTTGGGTAAATTTGAATTTTGACAAATCAAGAAAAGTTGGTAATTAACTTAATTAAAACCTATTCACCTCCCTCCCCTCTAGGTATATTAGACACACGTTTTTAGGGAATTTTCAAAGGCAACATGCACGGTGAACACACAATCATTCAATTTAAAGCAAATACATGTGCTTGAGACACACAAGTGAGATTTGTGCAAGTGGAGTGTGTTTGTGAGTTTTTTTTTTCGTGCAAGTGTGTGTGCTCAAAATAACATCAAAAAGAGAGAAAATATTTTTTGCACAAGTGTTGTGCACTGATATCAAAGAAAGAGTTTCTTCAAGTCTTTTCTCTACATTATCCATTCTAGTTCCTGAGATCGTGATGCATCAACACGCGGTTATCAGTCCTGGGATATAGCGAGAAAGATGGAGTGGTTCAGACAGAAGCATATTTTAAAGTGAAAGAACCTCCAAACGTAGGTAAGATTTCTTCTTCTGATTATATTGATTACAATTTCCTGTATATACGTATATTTTATTATTGTAATAATTTTATTTGTATTAATTCTGAAAATAAAAATTACCCAAGTTTTCTGGTTCCAGATCGATTATGACCTGTGTTAAATTTTTTTAAAACCTACTTCCGCTGCGTTACAAGTGAAGGGGTTCCAACATCCATGACCAAGCACCTACCTTCATTTTCCTGTTCCTTCAATCCATTCACAATAAGGTCAACCTTTTTACCTCTACAGCTATGAGATAAATGCCTAGAAACCATATTCATCACCATTCCTGTTTTTGCCATGAATGACCTACCAAAAAGCAACTTCCAATCATGATCCTCAATTCCTTCCTCTCTTATTTCTGAAATAACAAGGTCTACTGGTACCTTGAGCCCATGTATATCCAGATGCACATCTTCAATTACACCAACTGGATCTTTAGTAGAATTGTCAGCCATCTTCAAAGTTATTGAGGTAGGCTTTATACAATCAATCTTCAATTGCTTACAAACTTGGAGGGGCTTCAAATTGATGTTGGCCTCCATATCGAGCACTACCTCTATGATGTCTGAAACTCCAATGACAACCAGAAAAATGAAACATCTAGGGTCTTCCAACTTTGATAGGATGATCTCCCCAACTAACTACTCATTAACCCCTATCGTCATCACCCTTTTAACTAGCTTCTTTTCCTCATCATTTTCACTCAACTTGCATGACTCTAACACAAATCCTTCCTCATTTTACTCCTCTTTCTCATCTTGCACTACTTCCACAGCCTTTGCATGCCTATTCCTACTCACTGATTTCCCCATTTCCTGCTTGAGTATGTACTCTATTATCTGAATCATCTGAGTCTCCATTCTCTTGAGTGAGGCGTCAAGGCCACGGTTCTTCTGGTCATTAGAGTCAATATAATTATGTAGTTTTTATTGAGTTACATTCTGAGTGTTGCTGAAGTCTTGGTTCAATTTCTGGTGGCTCTGTACCAACTTATTCATCATATCTTCAAGTGACTTGGTGTTGTGTTGGTATTGTCCTGATTGGTTGTTGAATTTTTTTTAGGTTGATTCTATGTATTCTACCATTGATTACTAGGACCACCCTGATTGTTATACCATTTATATCCTTGATTATGAAACCCTTGGCTTTGAAATACCTAATTCTGGTTAGAGTTGTTGTAGTTGCTCCAAGAAAAATTTGGATGACTTCTCCCACCTGGATTGTATGAATTGGAGTAAGTTTCATTTCTCTGACATTGGATACCCACCAACATTTGAGCCTCCTCTTACTTATAATAACCTTCCCCCATTATTGAGTCACACACAACTTAGTTCAATTGGGCACCAGACTTGTACAAATTTTGCATTAAGTGCTTCATGGATTGCATTTCCTTCACCATTCTAGACATTTTGATTGCAACACCTATTCCTCCATGAATTTTTACCTTTCCACCTCTTCTTGTGTTAGAGGACCTCTGCTGTGAATTTCGGGCCAACTTCTCCATGATCTCATAAGCCTCCGTTGCCATCTTGTCGGCAATTGTACCTCCATAAGCATTGTCCACCATCATCTGGGTGATAGTGGAGAGTCCTTCATAAAAGAAAGTGACCTTCAATTTGTCCAGATAAATATGTGGTGGCACTTGTGCTAGTAGAAGGTAAAATCACTCCCATGCTTCATGAAATGACTCACCTTCCTCCTCACTGAATGTGGCAATCTTTAACTTCAGCTTTCTAGCCTTAGCAGTTGGGAAAAAATTGTTGTCGAAAGCTTTGGACACCTATGGCCATATGGTGAGAGTTCCTAGCCTTAGTGCCTTATACCACTGCATTGCATGTTCCTTTAAGCATTACTGAAAGCATCTTATCCATAACTGTCCCCTAGTCAATACTGTGTTTCTGACCACGATAAAAAACATCTCTAGAACTGTGCTATATTGGTTGATAAACTGTAGACAATCCTCCGAAGCAGCCCATGGAACGATGGCAACAAGTTCACATATATTCCCTTCAGTTCATATTGCCTAGTAATGTCGTCGAGGACAATATTAGGATGTTGCTTATCTACCATTGGGGGGAGAGTGTACTCCTCAATCGTTATTCCTAAGTCATTACCATGTATTTCTTCCTCCTTAACCGGCATGTTTGGTGGATTTTCTTTAGCCATTTCTTCTTCCAACTGAATCCTCTCAAACTGCCAAATTATCCTATCGATCTGATTGATGTTATCTTAAGCTGGCAAAATTGGTATTCTAAGCGAACGCCTCCCGTGCATAGACCTAAGCAACTGAGACTACAAAAATAAAAGAAACACAAGGTAAAAGAAAACAAAAATAATAAACAATTAACTAAAGCTAAAACTAATCACAGCTATATTGGTCGATCCCCGGCAACAACACCATTTTGACAGGTTACCGTTTTGTATATGTAAAATAGTTTATCAAACAAAATTTATAAACTTGAATTGCACTCAAAACTAATAAACAATACAATGGCTAGTAAGGGTATTGTCCACAGAGATCGTGTTATAGCTAAATGATCAAATTGTTGCTTTAGACTAACTGCAAGAAAAGTAAATTGCAATAGCTGTTGTAAAAAAATTAACTAAGATGCAAACTATGTGTAAGCTAATTAAAATGCAACTAAGTTAGTAGATGAAAAATATATGATAAATGGACTAAGTGGTTGATGGATCAAATAGGCAAACAATGGGCAAAGTTGAACTCACATTATGAACATAAGACACATGTAACCAACCTAGATGTATAGTATTTTTTGTATATCGCTCATGAGATCCCAATCTGGATGCATAGTATTGGCCACTCACAAGTGATTGTCCATAAATGAGCATCTATTAAAATAAGGGATTAATCTCTTCATAAAATCATCAACCCAAAGGTATAGAATTGATGCTTAACCTCTTACAAGCAATCTACCTAGATGTAGAGAATTGATTACCCATTCAAGGTTAGATAAAAGTTTAGATTATAAAATCCGGGTCACACTTGAGGGATGAACTCTTGTTTGAACCTTCCATTAAATTGAGCTTAAGAAGATCAAGTAGATGTATACCCAAACAACTACTCAAATAATTCTCAAACAATTTGCTAAGAGAGGAATGTACAATCAAAGACAAACCATCGTTGAAATCAATTAAAACAATGAATAGAACATATTTGATAGATTGATAGAAAAATATATAGTTCACTACAACGCCCACAATTAACGAAAGAATCACATCAACCTCCTTGAGGGGTGATTAGCTACTCATTTCTATTACAAGATATAAGTAAAGAAAAGTGATCGAATATAAGAAAACACATAGAAGAATCCTCCTTCTTTATGCTCTAAATTGATCTCCTTACTTCTTTTTATTGTGTAGATGATGGCAGTTTGAATGGATTTTGGATAGAAAAGAATTCCTAGATATAGTGAGAGAAAGTAGTTGTGAATGGATGTGTGGGCATATATGTGATAACAGATTCCATCCTATATATAGGAGTCTTGAAATGGTCTAATTTCTACTGTTGTGGTGCCCCTGACGCGTGAAATGCGCGGGTAGGGACCCATATAGTGACGCATGAAACACATTGATTGCACTGATTTCTTCTCCCGGGTTTGATGAAATGTGCTGGTTATACGCGGTTGTAGACCCACATATAGACTTGATGTCCATGCTCTGCTCCCTGGTTAGGTCCCTGGATTTCTAAAATGCACAGGTTATGCACTATTGCTTCACAGGCTAAAACCCGCACAACTACTAGTCTTCAGAATCTTCTCACGATGTGCGGGTAGTGCAGGAGTAAAGACTTGTGCAGTAGCAGCGCACTGACTCTTCCATACTTTACCGATTTTGGTCTGTTTTCTACATAACTTTGTGATTTCCATCCGTTTTTCCATAATGTACCTAAATTCCTACAAACTAACCAAAAGAGCCATAAGACATGTAAAAATGCACAAAAATGAGACAAAGAAACTCGAATTGAAGGCCAAAATATATGGCAATTTTGGCACGACCACTAATGAACTTACTATGCCGACCTCTTATCCAAGACCTCCCGTCTCAAGGAAGATTTCTTGCTTGTCTATCCAGGTCCACCCGATTCTAGATAAGACTTCCTTGCTTAGCTATCCGAATCACTCTGATCATAACACGAACTTTCATGCTCAAATTCAAAGTTACACACTCTCCAAAATGAGTCTTTCTACCTTTTACACAACAAATGATCTAAGTGTAGTACAAAAATGCAAACATGATGTAAACATAAGCAAATAGAGCAAATTGATCAAACAAACTCTATGAAGAATTAGTCTAGTACAAATCAAGTATACAAACAAATGTTACTAATTATTATAAGCATGTGATAGGAAATCTAGATTAGGCATTCAAGATCATTCATAAAAATATCTAGAAACCTAAACATGTCAATCAAAGCTAAAACAATAAGTTTTTCAACAAAAATCACAAATCTAACTTTAAAGTCATGTGAACTAGTTAACTCTTGAAACTATCAACATATTCAATAAATAAGAAACAAGATGAGAACTAGATTTAGAAAGTAGAGATCACAAGCATGATATTATAGTTCATGAACATGTAACAAAAGTCTAGAAATCAACTATCAATATCAAATACACAAAGAGATTCTAGATTCAAGTTCATGTTCTTCAAGATTAGGTAAAATGATATTCAATCAAAGAACACAAAATCAATTCTAGAAAATCAATCAATCGAGTCTAAAATTGGAATCAAAATCATTCTAATCATTTTTCTGAAGTAAAATAAAAAGAATCATCAAGTTGATCACCAAAGAGAAAAGAAGGAAAAATGATTCACTTACAAATGATGGCTCACAAGTAGAAATCAGATCATCACAAAAATCTGAACATAATTAGACTCTGAAAATACTTGGAACTTGTTGCTCTCTTCAAAACCAACAATTTTGGCTTTGAAAATCTAAAATCGGAGTTGATTTGAGAGAGTTATGGTGTTTGGAAGATGAGAAAATTTTCTAGGAAAATTTATGCACTTTTTTACTTCAAAAAACACTCTTAGAAAATGAGAGGGGAAAAAAGGTATTTAAAGGAAAAAGAGAGAGAGAGAGACACAAAACCAACCATTGGGAGGGTGCCACCTCTGCCTTCTCATGGAGGTGCGTGGCCTCCACGGGGCAGAAGGTATCCTTTTCTGTGTGGCCTATATGCTTACATGGGAATGGGTGCGTTGCCCCTTCCTCTCTTCCTTAAAGTCCTCCTTGCTTTCTTCAACAGTTCTCCGGCCTTCGAACTCCGATTTCAAATCCGTTTTTAGATTACAAACCGGGAGTCCCTTATAGACATGGAAGTCAACAAAACTTTAACAAAAGATACTGAATTCAACTTGAAACACAAGAATGAAAACCATTTATGTTAAAGACACAAAGTTTAGTAACTTCCTAATTGGAACTTGAAACTTAATGTATGTGTTACTGAAACAACTGAAACTCAATAAGATATCAAATAAGCACAAATTCAAGTCCAATACAATAAAAATCTAAAAAAAAAGCACAATAACACACAAGTATGCCATTTTCTAGATATAGTCCTATAACATGAAATTTCTCAAACATTGTAAAAATAAATGTAATGCATGTGCATACTTCAATAAGTATGTGTATGTGTTATACCAATTTAGCGCAATAATGCAAGGACACAAATGTATGCAATGTATGTGTGTGCTTTTACACCTTGCAAGAGGAAGAAGAATCTTGATACTTTAGCATCCAGGTAAGCACATTTCTTCTTGAAGATGAACTTAAACGAACTTTGCAAGAGAAGTTCCTTTTTCTCCTTTGAAGGTCATATAAACTACAAACCACCTAAGTAATTAAACATTGCAAAGAAAGAGAGTTTTTTTATGGATTCAAGCCAACACAAACCTAAAACTTAACAATCTCCCCCTTTGGCTATTCTATGACAAAACCTCAACCTTATCATAGATTAATCACACATTGTTGATTGCATTCTCACATCCTCACATTACAAAGAGATACCTAGACTAAAATGTCTTTATGTTTTCATGAGTCATAAATAATCTCTTCTTTGAACATCAAAGCACCTATGAGATAAGCACAACCAACCAAACAAGAGATCTTCCAAAGAAGATTAGTGAGATACATTCACATAAAAAATA
The DNA here is from genome assembly GCA_032871835.1 of Dipteronia dyeriana. Lineage (NCBI taxonomy): Eukaryota > Viridiplantae > Streptophyta > Magnoliopsida > Sapindales > Sapindaceae > Dipteronia > Dipteronia dyeriana. The sequence continues at coordinate 26,220,780 of CM065296.1, forward strand.
AGAAACAAGAAACAAGACTCCCTTATCTCATATAAACAAGAATTATTTTTCTTCCCCTAGGACTCCCCCTTAGGACAAGATTTCTCCCCCTTAAGACAAGGTACATCCTACACATGGGGAGGAATACATTTCTCTCCTTTTTTGTCAAGGAATTGTTAAAGAATGCTTATTAGAAATATGAGATAATATGCAAACAAGTTGAATAGAGAAATAAGTTAAACAAACTAAGCTCTCCCTTAACATATGATCCACATTTTGATCAACAAGTGAACTTGTTCATAAGGGAAATACACAATCACACATGTCAAGCAATAAGAGAATTTATATCATTACTTTTCAAAGTCAAAGAGAGAATCAATGATTTTCATTAATCTCTCATTGCTAATGAATGAAACACATTGAGAAAAACATGTGTGTGTGTGTGGGGGGGGGGGGGGGGGGATGCTGTAAGTATATATAAAAGAAGCAATTCTGATATCAACATTCAAACCATATGAACACCTATCCATCTAAAGCTTCTCCAATCAAGGTCAAACAGATTATCTTCCTAAATTTTTTCTTTAAAAAGAATAGATTTCAACATATTAGCGTGTGTAAGCACGTGGCTCGTCATCCCATTTCTATTTTTCAACCCGAGCAATCACAATTTTCAACTATACTCTTTTCAGCCTTCTTCATTTTTTTCTAGGCTTTGAAACAAAGTTTTTTTTTATTGTTTCTCTTTAACACTTCTTTGATTTTTTTCTAAACATAAACATATACTCTTCATGACGACTTTCACTCATCACAATGGTGTAGCCCTTTCCTACATTAGGCTGCTTCACAATCAAAGTGTGTAGCCCTTTTCAAGAAGGAGCTCGTTGAGTTCTATGTAGTTGCCAAAACAAATTAACCATAGGCCATCTATCATGTACTAAACATTAAATTTCAAGATGCATCCATAATCTACACATTTTCAAACTCAAATACTCAAACTTAAACATATAAGAAAACCATTAGTGCACTTTTGTAAAAAAGGTTATAGCTCAAGTGCATGATCTATAAACAATAAAAGTTATTTTCTCAAGATCATTACTTCTGAAGTGAGTAGCTCTCAAAGAAATTAATATTCAAAATAAGCTTTGCTTATCAAGCCACTCACAAACACACATAGATATCAATCAACATTAATCATGCCAATGGATCTTCTAAGAGATTTAAGTCTCTCTTTGTCTAAAGGCTTAGTGAACAAATTCACAAGTTCATTTTTAGTAGACATATGCTCAAGAGAAACAAGGGAATGTTCAACAAGTTCTCTAATGAAGTGATGTCTAATATCTATATGCTTTGTGCATGAATTTGATCTGGATTTTTTAAGATGTTAATGGCACTAATATTATCGCATTAGATAGTCATTTTACCTTGTTCAATCTCGTAATCCTTGAGAAATTGTTTCATCCAAAGAAGTTGTGTGCATGCACTTCCGACCACAATGTACTCGGCTTCAGATGAAGAGAGAGACACAAAAATTTGTTTCTTACTTTGCCAAGAAACCTAGTTATTATCCAAGTAAAAGCAATCACCCGATGTGCTCTTATGATTATCAATGTTTCCCAACCAATCCACATCACAATAACCAACAAGAATATCATTAGTATGAAAATAATAAAATAAGCCAAGATTATGTGTTCCTTTTATATACCTATTGATTCTTTTAATGGCTTCAAATGTGACTCCTTAAGATTAGCTTGAAACCTAGCACATAAACCAACACTAAAACAAATATCCAGCCTACTAGCCATTAGGTAGAGAAGCCTACCTAACATGCTCCATAGAGACTTTGATCAACACTTTTTCCTTTTTCATATTTGTCAAGTTTTAAAGTAGTACGCATGGGTGTTTCAAAATCCTTACCATTTTAAAGCCTAAATTTCTTAAAAAGATTTCTAGCATATTTGGATTGTGTTAACATAATGCTATTGTTGGGATTATGCCCGATAGCAAGAGTATAATAATGTATTTGACAATCTTTTCATATTAACAAAGTGATTTCTAGTTTAACAAATGTTATAGCATTTCTAGTTTAATTATTATAATTGTCAAAAGTAAATAATCGTAAGGTCAAAAGACTATGAGAAAAAGAAGAACTATTCGTACATCTGGATATGTATGAGGTAGACACAATTTTTTAGTTAGTCTTGAATAATATTCAAATTTTAAGATAGAGGTTGGGCGCCTTTATCTTGTTAAAGTTGTAGATTATTTTTCTAGCATTTGAGTGGGATCAAATGGTTTATGATGGGTCTAAAATCATCAAAGTGTGGTGTCTTTGGGTAAAAGAATCTAGTGCACTAGGTGCATTGAATAGGATCATAGTGAGATACTTTATCTAGAACCGTCAATGGATAAAAGTTTTCACTTGAAGACAATCGGAGAGTCTATCTCGGTCCAGAGATAAATGATGGACTTATGGTTACAAGTGTTATCATTTGAGCTATCAATGAGTAAGATTATATAGCATAGTCTATCCTCGATAGTTTGGTTGTATTCATTTGTTAATCGATAAAGGACTTCATTTATAGATATGGACATCGTGGCTCCATTTATTAAATTAGAGTAGAAAACCATCATATGGACATTTTGAGGTATTGGATATTAAATCTTAATGTTAAGTTTTCAATAGTGTCTATTGAAACATCGTTTCTGGACAAGTCAAAATATCCAAGTTCAAAATGTGGTCATATGAGTAAATATTGTAACTTGCAATGCTAAAGGTGGTCTATAAGGTCTTGACGATTACTGGTATTCTTCACGAGGATACACTATCTCCATTAAGATTGTCTAGGGTATGAATGAGTAAACATCAACTTATTCTATTTTTATTTAAGAGTTCAATTTTATTTTTTTAGTGGAATGAACAAAAATTAATTAGATCGAACCTAAGTGAATCATTTGTTGATTGTGATTGGGTTATGTCTATTGGAGTTTAAATTTAGATAGCCCGCCAAGATCTCCAATCCACATGAACTTGCATGGATCACTTGATATATTCTATCGGACCAATTTAGGGGTCCATCTAGAATTGTATTGAGGCATGTAGACTTGTTTCTTTTTGTAAGAATGGGTCTAGTTCACATGTGGAATTTTTATTAAGATCCAATGGATTTAATAAAATAAGAAAAATAATATATACTGTCCATGTGTGGTCTTGGGCAGGAAAGGCTAAATATTTTATCTTAATTATATCGTTTTTTTACATTATTATTTAATTAAATGGAAATTAATTAATTAATTATTTAATTAAAATTCGAAATATTTTTCATAGTAGGAGAAGGTCTCATAATATTATACTATTGTTGGTAGTATAATTCATATTAAAGACTATATTTGTTAAGTAGATAAATAAAATGAATTATTTATCTATTCAAATTAGGAAGTCTTTAATATAGTCACAAATAAACTAATGAGTTGGATTAGACGTCTGGGTGTAGAAAAGAATTCTTTTTGGAAAAGGATTCTTGGTCACCAAGTAAATCCACCTAAGAATAGGATTCTTGCCCACCAAGTAAATCTTTCTTAGGAAAGGATTAGGTCTCCTAAACTAAATACATTAGGAGTCTTGGTGTGTATAACAAATCCTCTTTTTAAGAGGTCTGAATCCAAATTTTGATAGCAGTCTTGGTGAAGTAGAAATCTTTTTTCTAGGAGGATTTTAGCCCACCTATATATACTCCTATGTATTATTTCGACCAAGCCATAAGTTTTGGTGTGAGAAGTTGTTTTTTATTTATTTTTTTACTGTTATGAAAAAAAACTTCATCCAACTCATTGTGTGAAGAATTCGGCCAAGCATAGAGAAAAGAGGAAACATTTTTGTTTTCGACAGTACACTCGTATCCTTTACATCAAAAGGGTTTTGTATACAATATAGAATCAAGGTTCACGTAAATTTCAATCAAATTGATTGATAATTCACAAGTAACCGGACTTTCTTGCTTTTCCTCTTGGAGGATTATTGTTGTTGGGATTATGCTCGATAACAAGAGTATAATAGTGTATTTGACAATCTTTTCATAATAATAAAGTGATTTATAGTTTAACAAATCTTATAGCAATTATAGTTTAATTATTATAATAGTCAAAAGTAAATAATCATAAGGTCAAAAGACTATGAGAAAAGAAGAATTGTTCATACATCTAGATATGTATAAGGTAGACACAATTCTTTAGTTAGTCTTGAATACTATTAACAACTTAAGATAAAGGTTGGGCCCTTATATCTTGTTAAAGTTGTAGATTCTTTTGCTATTACTTGAGTAGGATCAAATATGTTATGATGAGTCTAAAATCATCAAAGTGTGGTGTCTTTGGGCAAAAGAATCTAGTGCACTGGGTGCAATTAATAGGATCACAGTGAATTACTTTATCTAGAACCGTCAATGGATAAAAGTTTTCACTTGAAGACAATCGGAGAGTCTATCTCAATCCTGAGATAAATGATGGACTTATGTTTGCAAGTGTTATCATTTGAGCTATCAATGAGTACGATTATATAACATAGTCTAACCTCGATAGTTTGGTGGTATTCATTTGTTAATCGATAGAGGACTTCATTTATAGATATGGACATCCTGGCTCAATTTATTAAATAAGAGTAGAATATCATCATATGGATGTTTTGAGATATTGGATATTAAATCGTAACGTTAAGTTTTCAATAGTGTCTATTGAAACATGGCTTCTTGACAAGTCAAAATATCCAAGTTCAAAATGTGGTCATATGAGTAAATATTGTAACTTAGAGAGCTATATGTGATCTATGAGCTCTTGGCGATTACTAATAGTCTTCACGAGGATACACTTTCTCCAATAAGGTTTTCAAGGGTATGAATGAGAAATATTAACTTATTCTATCTTTATTTAAAAGTTCAATTTTAGTTCTTAAGTGGAATGAACTAAAATAAATAGATCGGACCTAAGTGAATCATTTGTTGATTGTGATTGGGTTGTGTCTTTTGGGGCTCAAAATTAAATAGCCTGCCAAGAACCCAAATCCACATGAACTTGCATGGTTCACTTGATATATTCTGCCAGACCAATTTATGAGTCCATCTAGAATTGTATTAAGGCATATGGACTTGTTTCGTTTTGTAAGAATGGGTATAGTTCACACGTGGACTTTTTATTAAGGTCCAATGGATTTAATAAAATAAGAAAAATAATATATTGGCTCATGGGTATATGTTGGGCAACAAGGCTATATAAAACAGCTTAATATATTGTTTTTTATTTTTATTATTTACTTAAATAGAAATTAATTAATTTGGTAATTAATTAATTATTTAATTAAAAGTCAAATTTTTTTTCCTAGCAGGAGATGGTCTCCTAATATTATACTATTGTTGGTAGTATAAGTAATATTAAAGACTATATTTGATGAGTAGATAAATAAAAGGAATTATTTATCTGGTTAAATTAGGAAATCTTTAATATGGTCACAAATACACTAATGAGTTGGATTAGGAGTCTTCATGTAGGAAAGAATTCTTTTTGGAAAAGGATTTGAAAAAATATTATGGTGTGTATAATATTAATCTAAAGGGGGGGGGGGGGGGGGGGGGGGGGGGTTGAATAGATTTTAAACAATTTTACCCAATTTTCGTTAAAGGTCAAGTTGACGAAAAAGTCCCTAGGTAGTTACAAAAATATCACAAGTGTAAAAGTGTGTAAATAGTAAAGACACTTGAGATTTACGTGGAAACCCTCCAAATGAGAAAAACCACGGGCTGATATGTGCTCTACACTCGAACCTCGAATCCACTAATGGCAAAGGAATTACAACCTAATCCCGGTTTAAAATCCACCACCACTACCTAATCCCGGTATAAGTGAACCTAGTTCATCTTGCTTGCGATGTAAGCTACCTACTCCCGGAAGCAACACAAGTCTTACTTCTCAATGAAGAGATAAAATTCCCTATGTGAATATATGATGATATTCAAAGAACAAACAAGGCTAGGACACCTTATATGCTTATCTAGGATAATGAGATGACAATTAATGCAATAATAGATATCAAGAGCTAAATGACAAGTTCAAAAAGCTTAGTTAGACATAGATCAAACAATCCTATGAAGCTATCATAGTACAACACTCAATCATGTCATCACAACAATCTCTAAATTGTATCTAGAATATGTTCTAAGAGCATACAAATAATTAAAAAGATGGCTTAGCAAGCAAAACACTTAACTTGTAAGAAGATAGTGAAGAACTTACCAAACAAGATGTGATGAAGCAAAACTATCCATTGATGCACTCTAAATGAACTTAGATGATGCAAGATGAAGTTTTTATGCACATGGGAATGCTTTGAGTGTTTAAAGATGAGTTATTGGAAGAGTTTTCCTTTTGAAATGTGTTTTAAGGAAAAAATATGATGTTCTGAACTATTTTTCGACCTGAACACAAAGAGTTATATATATATATGTGTGTGTGTGTGTTTCAACCAAAGTGAGGTCGTTTTGGAAAAAACGTTCCAGCTTCCGCTATGTGTGCTGGTCGAGTAGCACACCACAAGCGCACAGCCTAATATTTTTAATAGGCGCTAGATGAGTGGCGCAGCTCAGTGGCGCAACACATGCGACGATCCACTGGAATGTTGCACTGGTGAGGATGCGCTAGTCGAGTAGTGCACCCCCAGCTCACTGCCCACTTTTTCAACTTTGCGCGGGTGCAGTGGCTTAGCTTAGTGGCACATGAAAGCAACTATCCACTGGAATGTTACGCTGGTGAGGCTGCGCTAGTCGAGTAGCGCACCACCAGCGCAATGCCCACTTTTTCAACACTCAAACACATATTTTCAACAAGTCCAAGAGTGATAAAGATGCATCCTATACTAATGCCTAACATGACATAAAACTTTAATTACAAGATGCAAATAAATCAACAAGAGTCATTTAAACCAAAATGCACACAAGTAAACACACAACATATATGAATTAAGAGTTATGCATGAATTTGTGAGTGTGTGCAACTATCTCTTTAAAGCAAGTAAGCACAAGAATTTTACCTTTGGTGCTTCTCCTCTTGAGGTCTTGAGAGCCTAAGCTACCCTTACATAACACCCCAACAAAGTGATTTGTTCACGAAATAATCCAATCAATAGATGAGGACTTTACAATCTCCTCCTTTGGCTATTTCATGACAAAACAACCACTCACGTTGATCCTCACAAAACAAAATAAAGCGCCGGGAAGATATTTTACATTACAATGAGATATACATAAGAAAAACATCAAATCTTCAACCCTACACCCAAAACAACAAGTACTCTTTCCAAACCAAGTGCATGTGAGGTGATCAAGTGGATAGAAAACAAAAGCATTTGAATATAAGAATATGAGTAGTGCACCACAACATGCAATGCTCCTCCTCAAAGGGTTACTCCCCCTAAATGTAATCTCCCAAAAAACAAGTACTACTCCCCTTAAAGCCAACGTATGCTACCACATGCTACTCCCCTAACACCACAATGCTACTCCCCATTTTTGTCATGATATAGGCAAAGGAGAAGTCCCCAACCGGGTCACTCAAGGCAAAGTACAAGATATTTGCATAATTATATAAGCCATATTTATGCAACTCAATTAATAGGAGAGAAACAAGAAGAATTATTTGAAGAAAATGTTTGAATCAAAAATGCTTTGCATGCAAGACATGTTGCATTCAAGTCCAAAAACAATGGTATTCGGCAAAGCAAATGACAAAGGTTTCCAATATAATTCAAACCAATTTCACCATTGTCATGAGAGAAGCAAGGATATAGAGCTTTTATAGATATCAAAATTTAATGCCACTATATCCAACTTTATAAGCGAAACATGGCATGAGCAACTTTGCACCCTATTCGATTTTTCTGGGTAGGAAACCCGTATGATAGTAGCCATGTTCAACTAATAAAGAAAGAGAGACATTTATGACACATTTTAGTCTCTCTAGCTTTTTTCACACTATATTTTGCATTCAAAAATTGCAATAATCAATTCATGCTTTATCATTTTTCATTAGCATGTCGTTAAAGAATCATCATGTCATGGAGATAATTATAGGTCATTCAATACGTACTTCCTATGTAGATCTCCTAGTCTAAAAATGCATGTTTGCACATAAATATGACATGGATTGTAATCAAAGCAAGGTTCACACTTATTGAAGAAAATACAATATACTATAGTATAAGTGCAACCAAGCTACTCAAGCAATCAATAAAGGAGCATAAACATTTTTAAAAAAATTGCATGCAACAAGTATACAATAGCTCTCTTTGCTTGAGTTCCCCTTACGGGGTCAACGACCACATCTCATCACTCCATTAAACAAATCCCAATAGATCTACTAAGAGTTTTGAATCGAGTAACATCTAAGGGTTTAGTAAATAGATCCGCTAGTTGATCATTAATATCTACATGCTCAAGTACTATACATTTTCTCTCAACTAGTTCTCTAATGAAATGATGACGGATGTCAATATGCTTAGTTCCAGAATGCTGAACCGGATTCTTGGAAATATTAATTGCACTCATGTTATCACAAAAGAGAGTAAGAGTACCTTGACTGAATCCATAGTCCACTAGCATTTGCTTCATCCAAAGGAGTTGTGTGCATCCACTCTCAGCAGCTATGTATTCGGCCTTATCCGTGGACAGAGAAATCGAATTTTGCTTCTTCCAAAACCAAGAGACAAGGTTGTTTCTAAGGAAACTGCAACCGCCCGATGTACTTTTCCTATCATCATAATTTCCTACCCAATTTGCATCATTAAAGCCTACAAGACTAGCATTAGTGTCAAAAGAGTACCAACTTTCATAATTAGATGTCCCATTCACATAACGAATGATTCTCTTAACGGAAGAGAGATGGGACTCCTTAGGATCCGATGGGTACCTAGCACACACACCCACACCCACACTAAAAAAGGTATCGGGCCTACTTGCGGTCAAATAGAGCAAGCTACCAATCATGCCACGATACAAAGTTTTGTCCACAATTTTACCACTAGCATCCTTGCTTAGCTTCAAAGTGGTACTCATGGGTGTATCACAATGTTTGGCATTTTCAAGACAAAATTTCTTCACTAGGTTTTTGGCATACTTAGCTTGAGATATGAAAATCCCATCATCCATTTGCTTAATTTGTAAACCTAGAAAGAAACTTAGCTCACCAACAAGACTCATTTCAAACTCATGAGACATGACATCAACAAATTGTTGGACTTTGGTGTTATTAGTGGAGCCAAAAACTATATCATCAACATAGATTTGAGTAATAAAGAGCTCATCTTTGTCTTTCTTGATGAATAGAGTCTTGTCAACACTACCCCTAGTGTAGCCATTGTCTATAAGAAATTGAGAAAGGTGCTCATACCAAGCCCTTGGTGCTTGTTTCAACCCATATAGAGATTTCTTGAGATGATAGACATGATTAGGGTGGTGAGGATCCATAAACCCTTTGAATTGCTCAACAAACACTTCCTCTTGCAAGAAACCATTGAGGAAGGCAATCTTAACAACCATTTGATATAATTTGAACTTCTGCAAACAAGAGATGGATAAAAGAAGCCTAATGGACTCAATCCTAGCAACGGGAGCAAATGTCTCATCAAAGTCAATACCCTCAATTTGAGAGTACCCTTATGCTACAAGCCTAGCCTTGTTTCGCACAATGTTGCCATCCTCATCGGATTTGTTCCTATATACCCACTTGGTGCCAATCACATTGGTGTTCTTGGGCCTAGGAACTAGAGTCCAAACCTCATTCCTTTCAAATTGGTTAAGCTCTTCTTGCATAACAAGAATCCACAATTCATCCTTTAAGGCTTCATCAACCTTCTTGGGTTCTATTTGAGAGGTGTAGCAAGTGTAGCTAATTAGATTAGCCATTTGACGCCTAGTCCTAACACCCTCACTAACCTCCCCAATAATATCATCCTTGTCATGGAGTTTCCTAAACCATAGAGCAGGTTCTTTTGAGTCCAAGTGAGGAATCCTATCAATAGGTTGTGTTATGTCATCATCAAGATTAGTCTTTTTAACATTAAAAATATCAACAACCTTCTCCCAAGGGGAGTCATCAACAAGATCTACCTTCTCCTCATAGTCATTAGATTTGAGCCTAGTATCATCAATGACAACATTAGATGATTCCATTACGTTCATAGTTTTTAGATTGAAAACTCTATAGGCTCTACTATTCAAGGCATAGCCAATGAACATACCCTCATCATTCTTAGCATCAAATTTGCCAAGTTGATCACGGTCATTCAAAATGTAGCATTTTCTTCCAAAGGTGTGGAAATAGCTAACATTTGGCTTTCTACCTTTCCATAACTCATAGGAGGTTTGCCTAGTGTAGGGAATTAGAAAGACTCTATTTCCTATGTAGCATGCCGTATTGACGGCTTCGGCCCAATGATTCCTAGGGACATTGTTGCTAAGCAACATTATACGGGCCATTTCTTGAAGAACCCTATTTTTCCTCTCAACAACTCCATTTTGTTGAGGTGTCCTAGGAGCCGAAAACTCATGAGAGATGCCTAAACTATTGCAATAGTTTTCAAAATAAGCATTCTCAAATTCCTTCCAATGGTCACTCCTAATCCTTTTAATGCTTTTAATCTTGAAGTTCATTTCATTTTGAATTTTGGAACAAAGTATTTTAAACTTCTCAAAGGTTTCAGATTTTTCTCTAAGAAAATAAGTCCAAGTGTACCTAGAGAAGTCATCTACAAACATAAAAATGTATCTCGTTCCACCTAAACTCTCAGTTTGCATGGAACCCATAAGATCCATGTGGAGAAGCTCTAGAGGTTCCTTGGTGGATAAATACTTGCTCTTTTTGTGCATACTTTTGGTTTGCTTCCCTTGTTTGTAAGGTCCACAAACACCATTTACCCTTTTCCCAAGCTTGGGAAAGCCTCGCACAACATTGAACTTATCTAAGATTCATAAATCCTTATAGTTCATGTGACCAAGTCTTTCATGCCACAACTCAATTTGTTCATCCTTGGACACATTGCAAGAGACACCTCTAGCCTCAAGACAATAGCAATTGTCACTAGATCTCATACCTTTTAACAAGGTTTGTCCATTTGGCAATAGGATAGAACAATCATTTTTCTAAAACAAGACAGAAAGTCCTTCATCACTAAGATGTGAAATGCTTATTAAATTAGCTTTTAGACCATCAACATACAAAGCATTGGACAAGGAGGGTAATCCGGGAATAGAAATAGTTCCGTTTCCTTTAACCTTCTTTTTGGATCTATCACCAAAGGTGACATTTCCTCCCTCCTCCATCACAAGAGTCTCAAAGAAACTCTTATTTCCAGTCATGTGCCTAAAGCACCCACTATTCAAATACCAAAAATCACAAGAATGAGCTTTCAAGGCAATTTGTGGAACATGGCAAAAGTGTTCATCCTTTCTAATCCACCTAGGTGCAATATTTTCCTTCCTAGTGGTTAATGGTACATGGGCTCTAAGTGTCCTAGGATCATGCAAAGGAGTTTCATTTTTCCTAGTGACAAGCATCATGGCTTTAGTCTTTTTCTTCTCTATCATGCTTTCAATTCTACATAATTTAATATATCTAAAGCAATTTGGTCTAATGTGACCATCAATACCAGAAAAATTACATGTAGGAATGAAGTTAGGAATCATACCATAACCTTGTGGATGCATTGGACCCTTCCCATGTCTTTGTGGTTGTCTTGATTTTTGTTGATGAGCTTTCTTTTTTTGTTGTTGAGCAAGACTTGATTGCTTCCCTGGTTGAGCTTGCATGATAAGTATCTTCCTTTTATGAGCTTTCAGTTGAGGGAAGTTAACTTAAGGAGCCTTTGTAGGATGGGCTTGAGGTAGGCTTCTTGGTGCCACCTTCACTTGAGCACTTGAACACTCTCCTAGGTCAAGTTCCTTCCTAGGCGATTGATAGGAAGATGACCCATTGAAGTTCATGCTTCTTACAAAAATGGTCTTGCTTAGAGTGGAGGACATCTTGTCATCTTCAAACCCAAGCCCTTTCTTGTCACTTGGCCTCTTTCCAACATCTAGCATGTGGTCAAGTTTTTTCGTGCTAGAGTTCATCTTGGCCAACAACTCTCTAGCATCTTCAAGCTCTTTCTTCAAACCTTCTTCACTCCTCTTAGATCTCACCAATTCTTCATTTAGTTGGTCAATTTGAGTTGAGAGGTCTAGGTTTTCTTCTTTTAATCTCCTAATTTCTTTCTTGTTTTTTAACCTTAAACCCTCAAACTTAGTCATATAGTCCTTGAGATCCATCCTATCCATACTTCCATTTGTGGATTGTGATGAAGATCCATCATCACTTGAGTAGTTTTCCTCTTGACTCTCATTTTCTTCTTCACTAGCATCTTTGCTCCTAAGAGAGGATGTAAAGGCTATGAAGTTGGCCATAAGTTCTTCATCATCCGAAGATTCATCTCCTTCATTGGAGTTATCACTTTCACTCCATATGGTAGCTATCACTTTTCCCTTTTTCTTGACCTTGTGATTTGCACATTCAGGGGTAAAGTGACATATCCCACCACATTCATAGCATTGGACTCCTTTCTTCTCGGTCTTTTCTTGCCTAGGCTCAATCTTTTTGAAGAGAGCCTTTTTCTTCAAGTCTTGACCCTTGGATCTAAAACCTTTCCTCTCGAACTTGTAGAATTTCTTAAACTTTCTCATTAGCAAGGCCATTTCTTCATCCGAGTCATCACTCTCCTTCTTTTCAACTTTGGAGGCTTTCAAAGCAATATCCTTTTGCTTTTTCGATGGTGTGGGGTTAGGACATTTCCTTGATTCATAAGCTAGAAGCCTCCCAATCACTTCACTTGGCTTCATATCCTTGTAACAACTATTCTCTTTTAAAGCCGTCACCTTATACTCAAATCTATCGGGTAGAGATCTCATAATCTTTTGCTTGATCTTCCTATCCGAATAAGGATCACCAAGTTGATGACTTTGGTTCACAATGTCTATCAACCTCACTTCAAAGTCATTGAAGCACTCGTTCTTATCCATCTTGAGCAATTCAAATTGTGTTTGGAGAACTTGAAGCTTCGGTTCCTTAACCACATCGGTTCCCTCATGTTCAACTTCTAGGATATCCCATGCTTCCTTAGCTATCCTAGTATTTTGAACAAACTTGTACTGGTTCTCATCCATTGCACATAGGATGGTATGCATTGCCTTCCTTTCCACTTTGATGCCTCAAACTCTTGTGCGTTCCACTGTGCCTTTGGCTTGAGTACATCATCTCCTCCATTTGTAGGAGTCATCATGGGTGGAGTGTAGCCATCTTCAACCGCCATCCATGCCTTGTCATGAATTTGGCAAATAAACGACTCCATCTTGCCTTTCCAAGAGGCATAATTAAATCCGGTGAGAAGTGGAGGTCTAGTGCTGGAAGCTCCCTCGTTGCCACCGTTTCCACTCATTGTGTTTAATGAATAAATGATATGAGTGCAAGTGTATGAATGATCAATACACACACACACAAAATGCAACACACTCCAAAATGAGCAAGGATCACCTATGTATGTCTAGGAACATGCTCTGATACCAATTGAAACAAATATTATGGTTTGTATAATATTAATCTAGAGGGGGGGGGGGGGGGTGAATAGATTTTAAATAATTTTACCCAATTTTCGTTAAAGGTCAAGTTGACGAAAAAGCCCCTAGCTAGTTACAAAATATCACAAGTGTAAAAGTGCGGAAATAGTAAAGACACTTGAGATTTACGTGGAAACCCTCCAAATGGGAAAAACCATGGGCTGATATGTGTGCCACACTCGAACCATAAATCCACTAATGGAAAAGGAATTACAACCTAATCCCAGTTTAAAATCCACCACCACTACATAATCTCGGTATAAGTGAACCTAGTCCATCTTGCATGCGATTTAAGCTACCTACTCTAGGAAGCAACACAAGTCTTACTTCTTAATGATGAAATAAAATGCTCTATGTGAATATATGATGATATTCAAATAACAAACAAGGCTATGACACCTTTTATGATTATCTAGGATAATGAGATGACAGTTAATGCAATCCTAGATATCAAGAGCTAAATGACAAGTTCAAAAAGCTTAGCTAGACATAGATCAAACAATCATATGAAGCTATCACAATATAACACTCAATAATGTCATCACAACAATCTCTAATTTGTATCTAGAATATGTTCTACAAGCATACAAATAATTAAAGAGATGGCTTAGCAAGCAAAACACTTAACTTGTAAGAAGATAGTGAAGAACTTACCAAATAAGATGTGATGAAGCAAAACTATCTATTGATGCACTCTAAATGAACTTAGATGATGCAAGATGAAGTTTTTATGCACATGGGAATACTTTGAGTGTTTAAAGATGAGTTCTTGGAAGAGTTTTCCTTTTGAAATGTGTTCTAAAGAAAAGATATGATGTTCTGAACTCTTTTTCAACCTGAACACAATGAGTTATATATATGTATGTTTCAACCAAAGTGAGGTCGTTATGGAAAAAACGTTCCAGCTTCCGCTATGTGCACTGGTCGAGTAGCGCACCACCAGTGCATAACCTAATATTTTCAATAGGCGCTGGACGAGTGGCGTAGCTCAGTGGCGCATCACATGAGACGATCCACTGGGATGTTGCGATGGTGAGGCCGCGCTAGTCTAGTTGCGCACCACCAGCGCACTACCCACTTTTTCAACTTTGCGCGGGTGCAGTGGCGCAGATCAGTGGCGCATGACAAGCGGCGATCCACTGGAATGTTGCGCTGGTGAGGCTGCGCTAGTCGAGTAGTGCACCACCAGTGCAATGCCCACTTTTTCAACACTGAAACACACATTTTCAACAAGTCCAAGAGTGATGAAGATGCATCCTATACTAATGCCTAACATGACATAAAACTTTAATTACAAGATGCAAATAAATCAACAAGAGTCATTTAAACCAAAATGCATACAAGTAAACACACAACATATATGAATTAAGATTTATGCATGAATTTGTGAGTGTGTGCAACTATCTCTTCAAAGCAAGTAAGCACAAGAATTTTACCTTTGGTGCTTCTCCTCTTGAGGTCTTGAGAGCCTAAGCTACCCTTACATAACACCCCAAAAAAGTGATTTTTTCATGAAAGAAGCCAATCAATAAATGATGACTTTACAAGATTATTGATCACTAAGAAAATCCACCTAAGAATTGGATTCTTGCCTACTAAGTAAATCCTCTTTAGGAGTGGATTTGTGAACCTATAATTATAGGTTTTAAATTTCAACCAAGCCTTAGATTTTGGTGTAAGAAGTTTTTTTTGTTGTTGTTGTAAAAAAAATATTCGTTCAACTCATTTTGTGAAGAATTCGGCCAAGCATAGAGAAAAGAGGGAATGTTTTTTGTTTTCGATAGTACACTAATATCCTTTGATTCAAAAGGTTTTGTGTACAACATCGAATCAAGGTACACGTGAGTTTCAATCAAATTGATTGAAAATTCACAAGTGACCGGACATTCTTGGTTTTACTCTTGGAGGATTACTGTTACTAACAAAGAAGAAGATTTTTTTTGTTTCCATCCTCAGGTATACAATTTTAAGAAATGGAACCCACACTCCTAGGTGATTCACGTTCGTGATTGGATTGAAAGATCTTACGGATTCAATTCGAAGCTAGTTCAATCTTCACGAAAAAAAAATATCGATACTTTTTATATATATCAATTATTCTAGGGTTAAGGTTCTTGTTATTTAAAGGGATTTTTTTAAAATACACTAAACCTTAATTTTTTTTTAGGCTTCCGTTGTGCGATTTTCCCTACAATTGTGACTAACAAAGAAGAAGATTTTATTTTTTTCCATCCTCGGGTATACAATTTAAAGAAAAGGAGTCCACACTCATTGGTGATTCATGTTCGTGATTGGCTTGGAAGATCTTGTCGATTCAATTCGACACTAGTTCAACTGTCATGAGATTATAGTTAGCAGGTTTCAATCGAAACCTGGTCTTGATCACTAGACAACAGTCAAGCATATTTTCAAATACCTCAGGAGAATAATAAGTTATATGTTTGTATACTTTAGAGAGGATCTAATTCTCGTTGGGTATACAGATTCCGATTTCCAATCGGATTATGACTCCAGAAGATTAACATCAGGATCTGTGTTTACACTTAGAGGAGGGGACTTCATATGGAGGAGTATCAAGCAATCTTGTATTGCTAATTTCACCATGGAAGCCGAGTATGTTGCCGCATGCGAGGCTACTAAAGAGGCTGTCTGGCTCCGATAATTCTTGATTGACTTGGAAATGGTTCCTGATGTGAATAAACAGATCACTATCTATTGCGACAATAGTGGAGCAGTGGCTAATTCGAGAGAACAAGGAAGTCATAAAAGAGGGAAACACATTGAAAAAAGTATCATCTTCTGAGGGAAATTATGCATAAGGGTGACGTGAAGATTACCAAGATCGCTTCAACAGATAATTTAGCTAATCCCTTTACAAAGGATCTTCCACAAAAGTGTTTTGATGGGCATCTGGAGAACATGATGTCGACGTCGATTTCTGGATTGTGTCAGAAAAGCCAACAAGGAATGGATTTCGGCTATTAATTGAAAAATGAAGAGATTCAGATAGAGTAACGAAGACACAAGTTTTACGTGGTAAAACTCTGATGACTGGAGAAACATCCACGGGTGGTTGATGGGTCAACCGAGGAAAATCCACTGTGAAATTATGATGTTTACAAGCTCTCGATCTCTCTTTCTTCTCTCTGTATTTTTCTGTTGCAATATTGCCTATATCTCTTTTTTGGAACCAGATTATGGGTCTATTTATATGTTTATAGAACCCTAATCTGCTTTGTACAAGTAATACAAGATCTTTACATTTAATTATGATTCGGTTACTTGCTTGAGGTTGATTTGTCTTCTTTCCTGTTTCGGAGTCTCTTATGGAAATCGAGTGGGATTCCAGTAGTGCAGTTTTATTTGGACTTGTTTCCTTATAAGAGTGTAGTCTTTGTAGTGAAGTCAAGTTGTTTCCTGATTGAGGATTCTTCTAGCTCAGTATTCTGTTCTCTTTGGGATTCTTCCTGATGGATATCTTCGCGTATTTAATGACTGAACCCGTGTGAATTAAGCACCAAGTTTCTTACTCGGGTCGCATTTATCCCGAGTAAGAATAACACTTGTAGGTCCCGAGTAGCGCCGTTTAAGCCTGAGTAGAAGATGCTTTTTGCTAACCCAGCGTACTTTTAATTGATTTGGAAATAGTTTAGTTGATCCCGAGTAGATCTTGCCATGCTGCTTATTTACTCGGGCTTTCTTCTCTTTAATGATGCCTTGTAGGATTTTTCATGAGTGCTTATTTGGGTGTCCACCTGACAATTTTCTCCATCTTGTCGATGACATGTACGCTTGGGAAAATTCACATACGACAATACCCCCTTAAAATATTTTTGCCGAATCAAATTTTGTTTCGGGCAAGGGTATTTTAATCATCACAACTTTTATTCGTGCCAGAGTAACCGTCTTATCATGATGGAGTGTTTTAATTATGACCTTGTAATTTTGATTCACTTCATTACGCGAGATCTTAATGATGGTGACGTTTTGAAGTTCTGACGGTTGAGGGCTAATTCTTGTTTTGACACGTGTCCCTAGTCTCTTCGTTTTTAGATATCATTTATGAGAAAATGAATTTTACGTGTCCCTAAAGCCGCTTACGTCATCAAGCTTTATCATAAAAAATTTCACCTCGAGGCCCTAGGGTTTCGTGCCGTCTCCTGTTTAAATTCTTCGCTGAGAGACATCGTTGGTTTATTCTCAACAATTTTCAACGAGAAATTTCTTTAAACCCATATTTCTTTACCCAGAAGTTCACGATTCTCCGTTGAAGATCTTGCATCAATCGCAATTCAAGGTTAGTTTTAATGGGGCCATCTTCCCGTCATCGTCTCTTTAAAATCGCTTTTGATACGTTAGAACGTGGGGATTTCTAGTTAGTTTCTTGCATTAGATTATTATTGAGGGATATCCCAATAGATGAACCTCCATTTTTAGAGGTTGATGTTTATGGGCTTCACCCTGACGTCACTTTCAGCCCTGAATCGAGTTCTTCATCTAGTTCTGATTTTGATATTTCTGATCACAGGATATATTTTCCAAGGATGGGTAAACATCAGTGCGTGTGAGGTACATAAGCATGGCTCGAGCAGTGTTCAGATCAGGGAACAGACTGTTAACGAGAATGATGTTGATGAGGTGTCCAGGGCGTCTCGTCTTTCATTTTCTAATACTCGCCCGAGTGGCTTTGATACTGAGCCAAATATGGTCGGGCCAGCTAAAATAGAAAAATACCGCTCCCGATTCGACTTGCATGACTCGGTCACTTTAGTTCCTACGGGGGATAGAGCCGTATGGAATCCTCCTAAGGGAATGGTTTTGATTTACGGATCAATGCTATGCTGTGGTGTCACACTTCCTTTTCAACCATTTATTACCTGGTTTTTGGCTGAAGCAGGAATAACCCCAGCTCAGTTGGCCCCGAATAGTTATAAAGTCTTGATGTGCATGTGGCATATGTTCAGTAGAATGAACCTTTCACCGCCTTCCCCAAATGAAATTAGTGATTTCTTTACGCTGAGGCAGGTTAGCAAGACGGGGACATATTTTCTTGCATCTACTCCATCGGACGGTTGGATCCCCAAAGAAGCAAAGGTGAATCGGAAGGTCGACGCCTCTGATAACCCAAAAAAAAGGGTTTTGTATGAGGATTCCCTACATCCAACAAGTTTTGGAAGAACAGTTGGTTTTCCCTGGAAGGGCTCTCGGGCTCAACGTCACTGTAGGATCTGGGGATTCCCGAATGGTGTTGAGTATTCCCCGTTTCTTCTTTTTAAAGAGGAGTATTTGATAAAGCTCGGCTTCTTCAGACAGATTTCAGGCCATCACAGGCGATGTAAGTAACCCGGTGCCCTTTCTATTGTATTTTTCTGCTTTTCATTTTTTGACATGAATCTTTTTTTTTTAAGTGTTCGATACGGATGTCGTCAGCGATCTTCAGGCTCGCCAGGTAAAGTTGATTTTGCAGGGGAGTAGAAAAAAAGCTTCCCTTTAGGGCGATGAGGGTATTGCTCCACCCGAGCCTGATGAGGAAACCGACACTACTGAGGAACAGATCCCCGAGTACGTTAATCAAGGTGCTCAGCCTTCTACTCAGGATTTTGCTGGTCCAAGTGGCCAAAGTGAGCCAATTGACACCCAACTGCCTGATAATTGGGAGAGGCAATGTGAAGGCCCGGGTGAAGAGCCTGTTGGACGGTTTGAAACTGGCGATGGTGGCACCTTTACAGATCAAGTGCCTCTGGGAGCCGACTTCTTCGAGTCTTTTCGGGACGATCTGTAGGAAGATCTTGCTGCAAACCTTAACTTCCATCATTCTCGGGGTGAGAAACGAAAAGTATTTAGATCGCAGACCCGTCCTCTCAAAGTTCCTCGGGTAGTCTCATTCATCAACTCCAGTGAAGAAGATGTTGCGGATGAGATTGCTCCGAGTGTTGATGTTGGAGCATCAGTTGATACAGCAGCCTCATAACTGAACAAGGCTTCTTCTATCCCTGAGGTTGAGAGTACAGGGGCTAAACCTTCGGGGGCGCCTTTAAATCCTTCTCCCCAGGATATGCTACGGGAGATGTCCTCCGGTCAGGCTTTCATCGGGGAGGACCGCTGGAGCAGGTTTAAAGATGGTTCACTGTCCGAACGTCTTCAAAACATTAACAACGGTGCATCTTATGTAAGTTAAATCTGACTTCTTTATTGTTTTGCTTCTGCCAGATTTCTAAATATATTTCTTTGCATATGGTGGCTGAATTTACTGAGCTAATTCAGACGCAGCAACATCAAGCCGATTGAATAAGGTATCTAGAGGTTCAGCTGAGGGCGAGTGAGGATGGTCGTGCTCGAGCTGAGAAAGCTTATCAGCAGGAGGTTGGTTCTGTACAAATATTCGCTGACCATTGTCTGGCGAAGCAGGTTGAAGCCGAGGAGAAGGCATCTTTGGCAAAGGAGAAGGTTGCATCACTTCAGAATCTTCTATCTTCTGCTAAAGAATCCATGCGTAAGGCCGAGCAGGAGGCGGAGCAGTCGAGGTCGGCGTATGACCAGAAAATCGAAGATCTGGAGTGCTAAGTGCTGACAGTTGAATCCTTATCCCTAGAGGCCAGGTTGGAACTTGAAGTCCAAGGGGCGGATCGTTTCAAAAGATTCCCTGCTTACGATGCCCTACTTCTTCGAGAATTTCAAAGCGGGCCATTTTCGGCCGGCGAGTTCTTCAAAATTAAGAATAGGGCCACTGAGAAGGCCCGATCTAATTGGGAGCTGTCAATCAAACATCACGTGGACCGGTCCTTGGAGTCTCTTCAAACTCAGATGAATGAGTGGAGAGCTTACTGCCGTCGTCAAGGCAAAGAGCCCCATCCCATGCACTTAGAAATTCCGTCCGAACACTCCCTCTCGACCTTTTACACTAGTCAAGAGTCGGTCGAGGGTGTGGTAGCAGATGTTGGGCCGGTCCTTGGCGAGGATTACAGCCAATGGATGGATGATACTGTCTATACAATCTCTTGGCCCTCTAACGATAGCCTGCTCCATGAATACGAGATGGTGCCAGATCCTAGTATCGGTAAAGGCTCGAAACCCTCACGACCTTAATTTTTGTAAACTGTAACCATTCTTCTTTTTTTAAGAGCAATAAAATTCTACTTTACTCTGAATTGAATGGTCTTGATCTGTATTTTATAGATTGTTGCCGATTTTTTTATAAAACTGGTTGTCGTTTGGTTAACTTAACCGAGTATCTTATTAAACCAGATGTTACCCGAATGACTTTATTTGCCAAGTATCTTATTAAACTGGCCCTTAGATGTTCAGGTAAATAAACCGAGTATCTTATTTAATCGGTTGTTATCCGAATGACTTTATTTGCTAAGTATCTTATTAAACTGGCCCTTTGATGTTCGGGTAAATTAACCGAGTATCTTATTTAACCGGTTGTTACCCGAATGACTTCAATTGCTAAGTATCTTATTAAACTGGCTTTTTCGTTGTTCGGGTAATTTTACCGAGTATCTTATTAAACCAGTTGTTACCAGAATGACTTTAATTGCCAAGTATCTTATTAAACTGGCTTCTTTAATATTAACCGAGTCATCCTAAAACAGAAGTTTACACTTGCGTTTCATACTTGGTTGCTACCCGAACATTACATCAAGGCTCACCATGATCATATGTTCGAGTCCTTACGTAATACCAAGGACATCTCCCCAGTTTCTATGCGTAAGGGTTTGCCGAATAGTTGAGCTCTCTTTAAGATTGCTCAACACAACTACGCATTTCACCAGAACTTCTTCCGATAGTGTCCCGAGCATTTTTCTAGAGTCTTGCGCACCGGGTTTGCCTTTTTGCTAAGGTCGATTTGACCTTACTAGGCTGGCATGCTCCTTCGAGCTTCTCCGCCCATTCGGGATTTGATGGTCCCGAGTATCCTATTTACATGTTCTTATTATCATGCTCTTCCATGTGCTCTTATTATCATATGCTTCTTTTCGGAATTCCTGAATGATTTTTATTCATCACTACAAAATCAACACATTTAAATTCAATAGCTAACATTTATCGCAACTAATAACCCTGACTAAGGAAACAAAAAGGAAAAACAAGTTAAGGATAGAAAATCTTTAGATATTGAGCGTTGCATGGTCGGGGTAAAACCCCTCCGTTGGGAGTGCAATCCAATATGCTCCATGGCCAGCTATTCCTTCGACCTTGTACGGGCCCTCCCATTTATCTGTCAGGGAACCTGCAGCTTTATTTTTCGTGTTTAGTGATACCCTCCTGAGCACTAGGGCTCCAAGCTGGAATTTCCTGATCCGAACACGAGAATTGTAGTGGCGAGCCACTCTTTGTTGATATGTTGTATTTCTTATTCGGGACTTCTCCCTTGTTTCTTCTAGCTCATCTAAACTTTGTAGTAGCATATCAATATTTTGTTCTTCATTGTATAGCCTGACCCGAGGGGACGCATACGATGTTTCTACGGGGATGACAGCTTCTGTTTCGAAAGCTAAGGTGAACGGAGTTTCTCCTGTTGAAGTCCTTGCTGTCATCCGGTATACCCATAATACTTCAGAATGCTTTTCAACCCAGCTTCCTTTTTTGGCATCTAACTTTGCTTTCATGGTGTGCTTGATAATTTTATTTACTACTTCTACTTGCCCGTTTGTTTGAGGATGAGCAGGTGTCGCATATTAGTTAGCTAGCTGATACTTCTCGCATAACTGTCTGAACTTTTGGTTATCAAACTGGGTGCCATTGTCGGTGATTATAATGTCCGGAACTCCAAACCTATAAACTATGTTCTTCTTTACAAATTTATGGTGTTGGCTTCTGTGATATGCACCAGCGCTTTAGCTTCTGCCCATTTTGTGAAATAATCGATAGCTACTATGGCGTGTTTTGCTCCACCCTCTGTCCCAGCTGGCATTGGGCCGACCAAGTCTAGGCCTCACATGGCGAATGGCCATGGGGCAGTAAGGTTTCTGAGCTTTTCTGGGGGTTGTCGGATATCGTTAGCAATCCTTTGACAGGTATTGCAACTTTCCGACCACTGCTGTGCATCTGAGAAAAGCGTAGGCCAGTAATAGCCTTGCCTGAGCACCTTATGCGCTAGACTTCTACCTCCAGTGTGGTTTCCGCAAACTCCTCCGTGGATCTCTTGAAGTATTCGATGTGCATCTTCTTCTGGTACACATCTCTGGAGAGCTCGGGAAAACCCCCTTCTGTATAATTCTTCTCCGATCACGGTATACCTAGCCGATCGATACCTGATGCGCTTTGCTAGTACCGAATCTTCTGGGAGCACACCTTTTTCTAGGAACCTTCTCAGCTGGACCATCCAACCGTCTTACGGTGTTCGGACTTCTGAAATTTCCAAATGCTTAGGTTTAGCTGTACTCGATTTAAGAAGGTGTGCAACCAGAATGGTCTTTGGTCTGATTGAGATTGTTGCTGATGCTAATTTAGACAATGCGTCAGCCTTTTCATTTTCTTCCCTGGGGATCTGAGCGATCTTGTATTCTCTAAATTTTTGGAGAAGCTGTTTCGCGATGTCACGGTAGGCTATCATACCTTCATCTTTGGCCTAATACTCGTCCATAACCTGGTTGACAACTACCTGTGAATCGTTGAATATCTCAACTTCATCTGCCCCGAGAGCTATGCAGACTCTGAGTCTAGCTAACAATGCCTCGTACTCGGATTGATTATTGGTTGCTTTGAAATCAAATCTCATGGCATATTCAACATCATCTCCTTCTGGGGTGCGAACTACGATCCCTGCCCCGTTGCCATGAGTGTTTGAAGAACCATCAATATACAGTTTCCACGGGAAACTTTTATCCAACAGTCTTTTTGCTTCCAGGTTTGGTTATGTTAACTAGGCTATGAAGTCTGCCATAGCTCGTCCTTTGAGGGAGGTTCTGGGGACATAATGAATATCGACTTCACTTAGCTCGATTGCCCATTTGGTAAGTCTTCCTGATATTTCCGGCTTTTGTAAAATTTGTCTTAATGGGCAATTTGTGAGAACCTGGATTGTATGGGCTTAAAAGTATAATCTCAGCTTTTTTGCTGTTGAAACCAATGCTAAGGCCATCTTCTCTGCCTGTGAGTACCTGGTCTCAGCCGGTAAGAGTGTCTTGCTAGTTTAATACACTGGTTTTTGCACTCCATCTTCTGTTCTGATTAAGACTGAACTTGCTGCAAGCTCAGTTATTAACAGATACAGCTGAAGTATTTCCCATTTTTACGATTTTGAGAGAACTGGTGCCTGTCCCAAATACTCTTTTATTTTCAAGAATGCCTGCTCGCACTCTTTATTCCACTCAAGTCCTTTCCTTTTTTTGATTATCTTGAAAAAGGATGTGCACCTGTCTGTAGCCCTCGAGATGAATCTTCCCAAGGAAGCTAAACACCCTGTCAAGCGTTGTACTTATTTCAATGTTTTGGGTGAGGTCATTTTTTGCAAGGCCTGGATCTTCTCGGGATTAACTTCGATTCCTCTTTGGTGGACTTGAAAACCCAAGAATTTCCCCAAAGGGACTCCGAATAAACATTTGTTCGGGTTTAATTTCATCTAGTATCTACTTAGGACATCAAATGTCTCTCGGAGGTCCTGGGCATGCTCATCTGCCGAGACACTTTTAGTCAACATGTCATCAATGTACACTTCCATGTTCCTTCTTATTTGCTGAGTGAAGATTTTGTTAACCAACCTTTGATACGTAGCACCTGTATTTTTCAAACCGAAGGGCATTACTGTGTAGCAATATAAACCCTGATCCATTGTGAAAGCTGTTTTTTCTTCATCAGCTTTGCTCATCAGGATCTGATTGTATCCCGAGTAAGCGTCCATGAAGCTGAGCAATTCATGACCTGCTGTGGCATCCACCAGCTGGTCTATTCTTGGAAATGGGAAGCTATCCTTTGGACATGCCTTTTTCAGATCTGTGAAATCTATGGACATCCTCCATTGTCCATTTTTCTTTTGGACGAGGACTACGTTGGCGACCCACTGAGGGTAGCTGACTTCTCTGATTGATCCAGTTGACAGTAGTTTTTCCACCTCTTGTTTGATTGCTTGACTTCTTTCAGGATTGAACGATCTTCTCTTTTGTATTACCGGTTTTGCATTCGGGTTAACTGCAAGGTGGTGGGATATTACTCGGGCATCTATTCCGATCATATCTTCGTGACTCCAAGCGAATACATATTTGTACTCTCTAAGCAGATTGGTTAGGTCTTGCTTGACTTTTCCATCCAAGTTAGCCCCGATCTTGATTTTCTTATCCGGTTCATCTTCTTTAAGTACTACTTCTTCAACCAATTCTGTTTTGGATTCATTCGAGTCCTCCATCGAATCCAGTTCGAATGACAAGGACTCTTTACACTGATTTGGCTGCATTATGGTGCACACTTGTTCAGCATCATGCTTGTCTTTGTATACTGACAGGTTTGCACTTCGGGCCATCTCTTGGGATCCCTTGACTACCCCAACCCCTTGTTCTGTTGAGAACTTGATCATTAATGCATAAGTGGCCTTCACGGCCCTTGTTTTATTCAGGAATGGCCGACCCAATAATGCATTATACGGCCAATTTTCCAAATCAACTACCACGAAGTCAAGCAGGACAGTTCTCTAGCATGGTGCCGTTCCAATCTTTATGGGTAGTTTTACAATCCCGAGTGACCTGACTTCTATCCCTCCAAACCCTCTTAATGGAGTAGGGAAAGGCTGTAAATCTTTTCGATCTAGTCTTAGCTGGTCGTATACGGCCACACTTAGGATGTCTGTTGAACTCCCATTATCTATTAAAATTCTCCGGACTTCTCTATGGCCAATCTAGGCACTTATAACCAAAGCGTCATGAGGCCGAACATCGACGCGATGGGAATCTGTCTCTGTAAAGACTATTGGGTCCCATCATTCCTTTACCCTTTTCGGGTCTGGCTCATCCGAGTTTACGTCGAAGTTATTCCTTGCTTCTATTGCTTCTCTGATTTCCTGAGTTCGTTCTCGGTTGTTCTCCCAGTAGAGGGTCCTCCGAAAATTTTATGTATTACTTGATTGGCTTCGGAACTGGCCTTTTGATTTCGTCCAGAATGATCAACTTTAACTTCCTTCTTAGCTTCTGGTTTCTTATCTTTTTTTTAAGATTATATCCAGCAAATGCCCTTCCCGAATGAGAGTCTCTATGTAATCTCTGAGCTGGTAACACTTTGAAGTCTAATGCCCGGTTTCCTTGTGAAACCTACAATACTAGGTTGTATATTTCCAGGCAAACTGAGACTGTCGCCGCTGTTCTTACACCATATTCTTCTCTTCTAGGGTGGCTAGAATTTCTTTTTGTTTTTTCCGAAGAGAGGTGTAATTGGTGTATCTACCTCGGTATTTATCTGTGGACTGTTCGACATTACGCCCATTACCCCTATCCTTGTTTTTCTCCTTGTCGTTCCCTTTTAGCTTTCCCTTTTGATTCTGCCTCTTGGATTCAGCATCCTTCTGCTCAGGCTTTCCTCCGTGCATATAGCTCCCTCATGTAGCTAACTCTTCTTCTTCGGCTAATGCGTATCCTCCTGCTATATCCATCATGTCAGCATACCTGGTCAGCCACGCTCTTCTCAAATCAAAGGTTAGTCGTCCATTCTGCAAGTTATTGGTGAAAGCAGAAATAATTGCTTCATCTTTTGCACTGCCAATTTTTGATACTGCTTTGCCGAATCGGCCTAAGTATTTCTTTAATGGCTCGTCCTTCCCCTGCTTTATTTGAGAGAGGTAGGCCACTGACTTTTTCCTGTGAACATTGATCAGAAATTGCCTTGAAAAGCTTCTGCTCAGTTCGCTGAATTTTTTGATACTCGCCGGCGGTAGTCTCCCGAACCATCTTGACCTTGTGTCTCCTAGTGTTTACAGAAAGTTGAGACACAATAGGGGGTCACTGCGGGCATATTGAGCCATGGCACTTTTATAGCGTCTAACGTGCTCCTTTGGATCTGTATCTTTTTTGAATTGCTCCACATGCGGTATCCTTAATCTTTATGGGAAAGGGGTCCGCAAAATTTCCCTGGTGAATGGTCTGTCAAAGTCATCGTCAGATAGATCGTTATAGCCATAATGTCTGACCAACGCTTCCATCTGACGCTTGTTATTTTTGACTTCTCGAGTTAGGCTCTGGATTGTAACATCTCTATTTCCCATCGGACTTCCCCGACTGTTAAACCGCTGGGTTATCATCATTCTTTTCTCAGACCCTTCACTCTGACGTCGGACCTCTCGTGTGACTCCATGATGACGTTTACGATGGTGTTGATCACTGTCTTCTGTTGATGACCGACCTCTGTGCCGGTCGTATTTACGACGTCTGGCCAGTACTGTTTGATTATGGTTCAGCCCCTGGTGAGGTTGTTCATCTTCAGGTGTTTCCTGTTTAGCCTGGTTGATTGGGGAAGAGTTCCTTCTGGTTTTCGGCATAATTATTCCTGGCCAACCACCACCGAACGGAGCCTTACGGGTGGAGGATTGGGAGTATATGCTCCTGCTGCCAGTAGATCAACCTCTTCCCTTGCTGCGTCTGTCACCAATTGCTGCAATGCCTCTTGGAAATGCATCTTCAGATCTCTGTTGGTTAGAGGCACTTGCTGGATCCCTGCCAGGTGTGCAGGCTGGTTTTCTGTGTTTGCTGCAGGATCTCGTGACGTGTTGTCAATATGGAAATCGCCTGTTGATTTTTGGCCATTCCCTGAACTACTTCTACTTCCTGCCATTGCTTTTAACAAGATCGGAGGTTCAACCCCTCCTTCTAGGGCCAATTGTTGACGTGGATTTCTGGATTGTGTCAGAAAAGAGAAACAGGGATTGGATTTCGGCTATTAATTCAAAGAGAAAGAGATTCAGAGAGAGTAACGAAGACACAAGTTTTACGTGGTAAAACTCTGATGACCAGAGAAACGTCCACTGGTGGTTGATGGGTCAATCGAGCCAAAATCCACTATGAAATTATGATGTTTACAAGCTCTCGATCTCTCTTTCTTCTCTCTGTATTTTTCTGTTGCTATATTTCCTATATCTCTTTTTTAGAACCAGATTATGGGTCTATTTATATGTTTATAGAACTCTAATCTGCTTTGTACAAGTAATACAAGATCTTTACATTTAATTGTGATTCGGTTACTTGCTTGAGGTTGATTTGTCTTCTTTCCTGTTTTGGAGTCTCTTATGGAAATCGAGTGGGATTCCAGTAGTACAGTTTTATTTGGACTTGTTTCCTTATAAGAGTGTAGTCTTTGTAGTGAAATCAAGTTGTTTCTTGATTGAGGATTCTTCAACCTCAGTATTCTGTTCTCTTTGGGATTCTTCTTGATGGATATCTTCGCGTATTTAATGACTGAACCCGTGTGAATTAAGCACCAAGTTTCTTACTCGGGTCGCATTTATCCCGAGTAAGAATAACACTTGTTGGTCCCCAGTAGCACCGTTTAAGCCCGAGTAGAAGATGTTTTTTGCTAACCCCGAGTACTTTTAATTGATTTGGAAATAGTTTAGTTGATCTCGAGTAGATCTTGCCATGCTGCTTATTTACTCAGGCTTTCTTCTCTTTAATGATGCCCTGTAGGATTTTTCATGAGTGCTTATTTGGAAGTCCACCAGACAATTTTCTCCATCTTGTCGATGACGTGTACGTTTGATAAAATTCACATACGACATATGGGGATGAGAGATATGACACATTTGTTATAAAGCAAGTGGGAGATTGTTGGGATTATGCTCTACAGCAAGAGTA
Source organism: Dipteronia dyeriana (assembly GCA_032871835.1). Classification (NCBI taxonomy): domain Eukaryota; kingdom Viridiplantae; phylum Streptophyta; class Magnoliopsida; order Sapindales; family Sapindaceae; genus Dipteronia; species Dipteronia dyeriana. The sequence continues at coordinate 26,249,212 of CM065296.1, forward strand.
TAATAATATATTTGACAATCGTTTCATATTAATAAAGTGATTTCTTGTTTAAAAAATCTCATAGCATTTATAGTTTAATTATTATAATTGTCAAAAGTAAATAATCATAAGGTCAAAAGACTATGAGAAAAAGAAGAATTGTTATATTTATCTAATCATTACTCTTCATGCTCATTCTTAGAAGCTTAATCCTTAGAAATTTTGATTCCATATCTGAAAGGTAATTTACCTTTCTTAGAATCTAGCATGGAGAACCTATACAAGATTTTATCTATGTATGAAGCTTAGGATAATGCAATCGTTCTATTCCTTCTATCCCTTATTACTTGGATACCAAGAAATTACCTTGCTTCTCTTAAGTCCTTCATATATAATTGTTTTTCTAACCATTCTTTTATTGATGTCAATACACCTACATCATTTTCGATGAGTAGGAAAACCAACTTGTCACCTTTGATCCTTTTGTATACACAGGGTTCGTCAAGGTTTTGAATAAATCTAAAACTTTTCATATCCTGATCGAACCTTATGTTCCAAGATTTGGTTGCTTCCTTCAATCCATATATGAATCTTTGCAACTTGTATACCCTTTCCTCTTAGCCTTTTTCAACGAATCCTTATGGTTGCATCATATAGATGCTTTCGTCAATACTTTCGTTAAGGAATGCTGTCTTGACGTCCATTTGTCAAATCTATAGATATGGAGATGTTGCAATGGATAAGAGTATCCGAATGGATTTAAGCACGGCTAAAAGAGAGAAGGTTCCTCATAATTGATACCTTCCTTCTATGTGTAACCTTTAGCTACCAATCTAGCTTTAAAGGTTTCCACCTTTCCATCCGTTCCTCTCTTCCTTTTGTGTACCCACTTGCACCCAATGGGTTTTATCCCTTTAGGCAAATCTACAAGAGACCAGGCTTTGTTTTTTAACATAGATTCAATTTCAAACTGTATTGCTTTTTGCCAATGACGACAATCAACATCCTCCATAGCTTCCTTGTACGTGAAGGGATCATTGTCATCCGAGAGATTTTCCACTGATTCTTATAGACTTATGTATCTCTCAGGTTGTCTACTAAACGCCAACTACGATGAGGAATGGTAAGTTGTTGGCCTTGTGTTGGTACAAAACTTACAATTGGGCTAGGTTGTGAAACCTCTTGTGGAATTATATCTTCTGAAAGCTCATTCTGAAAAATTCTACTTTTAGGCACAAAATAATTTGTATTGTCCTTTTCCAAAAATTTAGCATCAAAACAAATACTTTAAGATCTAAAGGAATGTATAAATAATATCCTTTGGTTCTTTTTTGATACCCTAAAAATAAGCATGTTTCTGAACAGGACTCCATCATTTCTATCTTTCCTTTTAACAAGTGTGCAGGCTATCCAATTATCCTTAAGTGTTGTAAACTAGCCTTTCCCTTAGTCCACAACTCATGCGGTGTTTTAGGAACCGACTTGGATGGTAAATTGTTTAGAATGTACATAGCAGTTTGTAAAGCATATTCTCAAAAGGAATTAGGAAGCGCTGAATAACTCAACATAGACCTAACCATGTCCAAAAGAGTTTTATTTCTCCTTTCTGCCACCCCATTTTGTTGAGGTGTATCTGGCATAGAAAATTGAGAAATTTTTCCCATTATCAATAAGATATTGCTGAAACTCACCAGATAGATATTCTCCACCACGATCAAGCCTCAATATTTTTATGTGTTTCTCAAGTTGATATTCTACTTTAGCTTTAAATGCTTTGAACATGTCAAAAGCATCTGACTTATATCTCATGAGATACACATAGCCAACTGATGAGCAATCATCCATGAAAGTGATGAAATACTCATATCCACCTCTAGCATGATTTCTCATAGGACCACACACATCTATGTGTATTAATCTTAAACATTCGGTAGCACTTGTGCCTTTGGTCGTGAATGACCTTTTGGCCATCTTACCTTCTAAACATGATTCACAAGTTGGTAGATCATTAACCTTTAAGTAACTTAAGGTCTATTACTAACCAATCTTTTAATCCTATCAAGGTTAATATGACCTAGGCACAAATGCCATAGGTAGGTTTCATCTTTCGATAATTTTACTCTTTTATGATTAGGTTCCGTTGATTCCGTGTCTAACAAGTGAGATATAATTTTATGCAAATAGAATAAACCATTTTCCAATGCGCCTTTGCAAACAAATTTATTATTCCCACTAATAATAAAACCTTTATTAAATGTAATCAAATATTCAAATTTATTTAAACAAGAAACCAAAATTAAATTTCTCTTGAATTGAGGTACATAATAAATGTCTATTAAATCTAAATGCCTATAAGAATCTAAATTAATTCTAATATCTCCCACTGCACTAGCAGACACCAATGCTCCGTTGTCTAAACGCAAATTGAATTCATTATCGTTAAACCTTTTCTTTTCCTTGAACCTCTGTAAGGAATAACAAACATGATTAGTGTCTCCAGAGTCTATGATCCAAGAAGAATTTGCTAGAAAACATGTTTCAAGATAAATAATATTACCTTTTTCATTCTTGTCTTGAGACTTTGGGCAATTTCTTTTCCAATGTCCATTTTCACTACAAAGGAAACACTTCCATTTGATCTTGGTTACTTTCTTGGTCTCCTTCTTGGTAGGCCCAAGAAGCTTTTTCTTTTGTTGTTTCTAGACCTTCATACGGGTCTTAACAGTAGCAACTTTACCTATAGTATGAATCTCTTGACCCTTGCCTTTCATAAGGATTTTCTCAACACACCGAACATCTTGCATCAGACCCTGCAAGGTGTATTCCTTATTGTTCAAGGTGTAGTCCAACTTGAATTGATCAAAGGAATCCGATAGTGAGTTAACTATCATGTCAATTTTCGTCTCACCATCTATCTTAACACCATTGAGTTCAGTAATGTTGAGATATGCTATGACTTTTATCATATGATCTTTCACAGCCTGTCCAGATTTCATATTAAGATACATGAAAGCAGTCATTGTTGGAACCCCACTCACTGGTCACGCAGTGGAAATAGGTTTGAAAATTTTATACAGATAGCAAACAATCTATGACCAGTGGCTTTGGATTAGGAACTTAGGAGGTTGTCGAGAAAAATGAAGAAACCTTGTCTTCTATATATTTCAAAAACAAAAAAGCATGAAACAAAATTTTCCTTACTTTGGTTAACTGTGCACGATGCACACCCAACCCAAAATTATTCCTTTTTTTTTTTTTTGCTTTTTCTTCTCTCTAATATATGTTGATTTGGTTTTCAAAAAATTAATATATCAAATATATATTTTTTCCATTTAAAAAACTAAGGTTATCTTTAAAAATAATAATCAATATTTAATTAAAACCAATTAATCTAATCTTTTACGATATCAAATATCTTTTATGAAATGATTAATATATTGTTTATTTGAGTTGATTTGAATTCAAGCTATTTAAATCCTAAAATAAATATATAATTTAATAAAAGAAAATAATCGTATTATCTTATTTTATTCAAGAAAAAATATCAACAAACATCCTCCATTTAGTGATTAATAACAAAATTAAGTAATCTGATTAATTTATTTATTTCATCACCGTTAATCATTAATCAAATAATCTCATTATTCAATTAATTTCCGAATAAATATTTGTCACTTTCGTAACATAGTTAATTGGACAATCCAATTAATTAACTGTGACCCTGTTTTACATAAATCGACCGGGCTAGTAAGGGGACCTAATGGACTCACATTATTTTGAGCCCCAACAATTCTCGGAATCATTAATTAAACTCTTTAATTAATATTCTTTTATTATTAACTTCGGTGTTATTCCACAAAAAACCTGAAGCTGTAGTCTCTCAACTGCAAACATTTTTACACAAACCAATACAACTCGTTGTCCACTGATATAGTTATTACACATGGTGTGATACTCCACAGTAGTTCATAATTAGATCTAGGGGAACTACCATCTACTTCTCACAAGAAAGAGTGGATTCCACTATTGTGTACAAACCTTCCAAGCCACAAGCCAAACCGCAATCCCAACATACGGAGCATATTGATCAGAAACTGCATCTGACCTTACCCATGGTATATCAAAGACCACGATCTAAACTAAAGGAGTCGATATGACACTAAGGATTAATATCACCTACATATAGCCATCATTAGTTGATATATATGAATCTCATCAGTAAACGGATCTTGGTGAGATATTCATATAGATCATCACTCAGTCTTGTATGATCACATTATACAAGGTGCCTCCATTCCAATATCTTTATATGAATTATTCAGGATAGAATCACCGTACATTATGGAATGGACCGCAGCTATAGATTAACCATAAATAAAATACCCAACTTTATTTGCTATCCTTGCACTTTTTAGATTGCACGTCTCTTACTATATCTATCTGTATATGAAATTCACATACACAGTTCGAGATTACATCCGACAATCTAGTATGTTAAAATCCACAAGTTATAAAATAAACAACACAACAAACATGAATTAAACTTTCATTTTATTTATTTCATAAATCCATTTACAAATTACATCTTTATGGCATAAACCCCAATAATCTCCCAATTTCACTAAAGCATATAAGGCATGTTTCATAACCCTAGACCATCTAGGTGACATGAAAACACTTTAGGCGGTAAGGTCTTTGTAAATGGATCAACACGATTGTCATGTGAGGCTATTTTTGTGACTATCACATCTCCTCTCTACACCATCTCTCTAATGAGATGATACTTTCTCTCTATATGCTTCCCTCTCTTCTGGCTTTTTGGTTCCTTGTAATTAACCATATCACCACTGTTACCATAATAAAGTGTGATGTGCTTACCATATCTAGAATAACTTCCAAGTCACTCAAGATCTTGTGGAGCCAAACAGCCTCTTTAGCAGCTTTACAAGCGACTACATATTCGGCTTCCATGGTGGAATCAGCAATGCAAGATTGCTTGATACTTCCTCACACAATGGCTCCACCATCCAAGGATAAAACTTATTTAGACGTGGATTTTATAGAATCCATGTATAAAATCCACTTCTGACTGAAAACCAGATTCTGTGTATCCTAACAGGATCAAATCTTGTCCAGAATACACTAGCGTAGAGTTTGTTGTTCTTTGAAGATACTTGAGAATTGTCATTACAGCAACCCAATGATCCAATCTTGGGTTGGACTGGTACCCGCTGACTACTTATACTGTAGAGTAAATGTTCGGCCTCGTTCATAAAATATCATACATGAGACTACCTACAGTCGATGCATAGGGTACACGTCTCATATCCCCAACTTCTTGAGTTGTCTTAGGACACTGTTCCTTAGACAAGTGAACTGCATGCCTAGAAGGTAAGTTACCTTTCTTGGAGTCATGCATCGAAAATCGTATAAGAATCTTATTGATAAACGATGTCTGAGGCAGTGCTGAGTTTGTTTTTATGACCCCTTATAAGTTGGATCCCTAGAACATAACACGTATCTCTAAAATCTTTCATTTGAAATTGGCTAGCCAACCAGATTTTTACATCAGATAACACTCCCATATCATTCTCAATGAGTTGGATGCCGTCCATGTATAAGACCAAGAATACTACCTTTTGTGAATGATGCGCTTGTAGACACAAGACTCATCGATGTTCTGCTCAAAGCCATAGGTTTTGATCATATCATCAAACCTGATGTTCCAAGATCTAGATGCTTTGCTTATGTCTATAAATGGACCTTTGCAGCTCTCAAACTTTTCACTCTTGATCTGGGAACACGAATCCCTCTGGTTGCATTATATAGATGTTTTCATCATGATTGCTCTTCAAGAATGCAGTCTTGATATCTATTTGCTAAAGTTCATAATTGAAATAGACAGCAACGGATAAAAGAATCCAAATAGACTTAAACATGGCTACTGACAAGATGGTCTCTCCATAATCAACCCTTTTTTTAGGTATAAGCCTTAGCCACTATTCTCGCTTTAAGGGTCTCTACCTTTCCATCTACTCCTCTCTTTCTCTTGTAGATTCACTTATACCTTATGGGTTTTACCCTATCCGGTAAGTCTACAAGATCCTAAACTGAGTTGGAGTGCATAGACTCCATCTCGAGATTCATGGATTTAAGCCATTCCTCTTTATCAGGATCTTCTACTGCATTCTTAAATGTCAATGGATCATCCACACTATTAGCAAAGACAACACCTTGTCTCTCAACTATACCTAAATAGTTTTCAGGTTATCTCACAACTTCCTACTACGTCTAGTTGATAGTATATCCTAGCCAAGAACTATCTGTCTCTCAGATGTTTATAGATCAATAACTCTTGTTGATGAAGTACTAGTCTCACCAGGCTCCAACTCATTCAATACAATCTTAGAACGAGGTTTATGGTCACTAATATACTTATCCTCAATAAACGTTGCATTTGTCGATACAAATACTTTGTTATCTTCGGGCCTATAGTAGTGGCCACCTCTGGCCTACTTGGAGTATCCTACAAACAAGCAAAAATTAGACTTGGAGTCTAGCTTTTCACTTATGTTCTTCAACATGTGTGTTGGACACCCCAATATGCGAAAATATCATAAACTAGATTTACGACCACTCCACGTATCTAGGGGAGTCTTAGAAATATATTTGGATTGTCACTACATTCAAAATGTATGCTGCTATTTGTAACGTATAGCCTTAGAAGGAATTTGGTGAAACTAATGATAGATCTTACCATTTCCATCAGGGTTCTATTTATCCTCTTCGTTACACCATTTTGTTGAGGTATAACGAGAGCTGTGAGTTAGGAAACTATCCCATGCTTGACCATGAAGTCTTCAAACTCTTGGTTATGGTATTCACTTCCACGATCTGATCGTAGTGACTTGATAGTCTAACCTAATTGATTCTCAACTTCAGCTCAAAATTCTTTGAAATTTTTAAATGTTTTCGACTTTCATTGCATCAGATAGACATATTTGTATCTTGAGTAGTCATCTATAAAGGTGATATAATACTCAATGCCACCCTTATCTCTAAGATTCATCGGTCCAAAGATGCATGTAAGTATGAGTTTCAGTGGCTTTATAACTATAAGTCCTTTTCCAGTAAAAGATCTCTTAGTCATCTTACCTTCTAAATATGATTCATAGAAAGGTAAGGTGTCAACCTTTAACTCATTTAAAGGTCCATTTTTTACTAGTCTGTCTATCCGGTCAAGGTTGATATGACAAAGCCTTAGATGCTAGAGATACGTTTCATTATCTTGAGAAATCTTATATCGTTTAATATTTGGTTTTTCAATCTTAAACATTTCGGTGTTGAGCAGTGTAATGTTTGTTGGGGTCAATACCCTAAATATGTAATTTGTATTGTGAAATAAATAAAAGAAAAGTTCAATTCATTCTTGTTGTGTTATTTATTTTATAACTTGTGCATATTAACTTCCTAGATTGCCAGATGTAATCTCGAACTGTGTATATGTGTTTCATATACAGATGGATACAGTAAGAGACGTGCAATCTAAAGAGTCCATAGATAGCAAATAAAGCTTGGTACTTTATTTGCGTTAATCTATAACTGCGGTTCATTCTGTAATGTATGGTGATTCTATCCTGAATCATTCATATGAGATATGGTAATTGAGGCACCTTGTATGATGTGATCATATAGGATTGACCCATGATCTATACGAATCTCTCATCAAGATCCGTTTACCGATGAGATTCATATATTTCAACCAATGATGGCAATATATGGGTGATCATAATCCTGAGTGTCTTATCGACTCCTTCAGGTTAGATCGTTGTCTTTGATATACCATGGGTGAGGTCGGATGCAGTTTCTGATCAATATACTTCATATGTTTGGATTGCAGTTTGGCTTGAGGCTAGGAAGGTTTGTACAAAATAGTGGAATCCACTCCATCTTGTGAGAAGTATATGGTAGTTCCCTTAGGGGTTGATTTGGGGCTTGGACACTATGAGCACTCTCCTAATTCTGCGAGGAAATAGGATTTATTATCCATTAAAGTATCAATGGTACTTAAAGCATATATGTAATTAGAGGGGTATAACAGACATAATGACACAGCTCTAATTATGAACTACTGTGGAAGATCACACCATATGTAATAGCTATATCGATGGACACCGAGTTGTATCGGTCTATGTAAAAGCGTCTGCAGTTAAGAGGGTGAAACTTCAGGTTTTTAGTGAATAACACTGAAGTTAATAATCCTGTAATATTAATGAAAGAGTTTAATTAATGCTTCCGAGGATTACTGGAGCTCAAAATACTGTGGGTTTATTAGGTCCCCTTACTAGCCCGATTGATTTAGGTAACAATAGTCACGGTTAATTAATTGGATTGTCAAATTAATTGTGTTATGAATGTGACAATGATTTATTCGGGGAATTAATTAAATAATGAAATTATTTAATTAATGAATGATGGTGATTAATAAATTAAATAATAAGATTATTTAATTATATTATTAGCCACTAAATGGAGGGTGTTAGTTGATATTTTATAGAATAAGATAGTATGATTATTTTATTTTATTAAATATTTGAAATTGGGTTTAAAATGTTTAAATTCAAAAATATTATTATTTTTAATTATTTTTAAATAAAAGATATGAGATATTTTTAAAAAACTGATCAAAAAGCAAACATACCCATATATCAACTCATCATTCAGTTCAAAATAAATGATTTTGGCATATGTGCGTGGGATGCATAAAAAATATAATTTTGCAAGTGCTTGTGTGTGGGTATCAACGCATATCAGTGTTTTGCTCGGTCAAGTTTTTCATGTGCAAGTGTTGTATGTAAGTTAAAAAGAAGAGAGACATACGTGTGCATGAGTGCTTTTTTTTTTACAAGTGTTGCACAGTAAACAAAGAAGAAAAAGTTTCTTCTTATTCTCTCTTTTATATCCTCCTAAGTTTCTAAGTACGTGACGCACCCACACACAGTTACCAATCCCAGAAATAGCTAGGTAGATCAGTGATACAGACTAGGAGATTAGCGAAAAGTGAAAGAGCCTCCAAACGTTGGTATGGTTTTACTAATATCTTCTGATTATATTGACTTCAATTTCCCTTTCATATATTTATTTCATTATTTTAATAATTTTCTATGTATTAGTTCTGAAAATAATATGATCCCAAGTCCATTGGTTACAGATCGTTTACGATCAGTACAAAATTTTTAAAACTGATTTTTACATCATTACCGGTAAATGGGATTCCAACAGTGTAGGGGTTTATGCCCTAAAGATGTAATTTATAAATGAATTTATGAATTAGAAAAAAGAAAAGTTCAATTCGTTCTTGTTGTGTTGTGTTGTTTATTATATAACTTGTGCATATTAACATCCAAGATTGCCAGATGTAACCTCGAACTGTGTATATAAGTGTTATATACAGATGGATACAGTAAGAGATATGATATCTAAAGAGACCGTAGGTAGCATATAAAGTTGGGTACTTTATTTGTGGTTAATCTACAGCTGCGGTCCATTTCTCATTATGCGGTGATTCTATCCTTAGTCATTCGTATGAAGATATGGATATGGAAATAGATGCCCCTTGTATGATGTGATCATATAAGACTAAGCCATGATCTATATGAATCTCTCACCAAGATTCGTTTACAGATGAGATTCATATATATCAGCTAATGATGGTTATATATGGGTGATCTTAATCCTGAGTGTCCTATTGACTCCTTCATGTTAGATCATGGTCAATGATATACCATGGGTGAGGTCGAATGTAGTTCTTGATCAATATGCTCCGTATGTTGGGATTGCAGTTTGGCTTGTGGCTTGGAAGGTTTGTACACAATAGTTAAATCCACTCCTTTTTTGTGAGAAGTAGATGGTAGTTCTCTTAAGGGTGCATTTGGGGCTTGGACATTATGAACACTCTCCTAATTCCTTGAGGAAATAAGATTTATTTTCCATTTAAGAATCAATGGTACTTAAATGATATATATACTTAGAGGGGTATAACGGAAATTATAACCCAGCTCTAATTATGAACTATTGAGGAGGATCACACCATGTATAATAGCTATTTCGATGGACACCGAGTTGTATCGGTCTGTGTAAAAACATCTGCAGTTAAGATAGTGTAAATTCGGGTTTTTAGTGGAATAACACTGGAGTTAATAATCAAGGAATATTAATTAAAGAGTTCAATTAATGATTCCTAGGATTATTGGAGCTCAAAATATTATGTGTCTATTAAGTCTCCTTGCTTGCCCGATCAATTTAGGTAGCAAGGGACACGGTTAATTAATTGGATTGTTCAATTAATAGTGTTATGCAAGTGACACGTATTTATTCGGGAATTAATTGAATAATGAGATTATTTAATTAATGTATAAGGGTGATTAAATATATTAAATAATAAGATTATTTAATTATGTTGTTCATCACTAAATGGGGGTTGTTAGTTTATATTTGATTTTAAATAGAATAAGATAAAATGATTATTTTATTTTGTTAAAAAAATAATATGATTATCTAACAAACAATAAATCATAACTTTCTTTATGGAAGAAAAAGAGTGCTCATACTATTGAAGCTCCGAATCAACCCTTAAGGGAACTATGATCTATTTCTCGCAAGAAAGAGTGGATTCCACTATTATGTTCAGACCTTCCCCAGATGCAAGGCATGTGAAGTATATGCAGTATGTGTATAGAATGTATGTGCTTTGGTTTAAGTAGAAAAACACAGAGAGTGCATAACAGTGCTTATATACAAGTGCATCTTTAGGAATAGCAACTATACAGAGTGAAAAACACAAAGTGATGTGGAGAAAATCATGAGAGAATTTTCTTCCATCCAAGATCAAAGTGTGGGTAAATTGCATTGTGATCAGAGAGAACTTTCCGATCGCATGATCGTCCTCCGACTGGTGGTATAATCCTAGGGTGTTTGATCTGCTTCCGCTAATGGAGTTTGGATTCCGATGGTGAATGGTAATCCGAATTTGTTTTGGTTTGTATCAAATTTAATTTCATTTTCAAATCGAAGGCAACAATGGCACTAAGCATATGCTATATATTATATTATATTCATCCAAAAAACTCTCAGCAAAAGCTACAATATCATATCATACGCATATATGCAACTTTAACTGCAGAGTTACTACAAACAAGTCTATATATTCCCTGCTGACCAGATATTCCAATAAACAATATTAAGAAAACAAAACAGCTTTCAAAATCAATTATCCACAAGAAAATCCGAGAGATATAACAACTTGAATATGTATTTCAAACGAAATTATAAGAGTTGAAGTAAAATGTAGAGGGCGGGATACAATTATCAAATAAACATTATATATTTTTTAAGAAAATATAAAATATTTAATTGAAAATAAAAACTATGTATAATTTTCCAACTTTGTCTTCTCAACCCTATCCATATTAATTTTTCGGGTGACTATATTGCAACCCATGAAATCTCTCCACACAACCATTTTTTCTTAAAAAAATTATTACTTAAATAACCTATAACAAAATTACTATTATATCAAAATAATATAAATTAATCTTCTGCAATTGCAATTGGGAAAAAAAATTAAACTTCTACTATCTTTTATCTTTATTTTTTCTTTATTGAAAGAGAAAAACAATAAGATGAGGAAGGTACTTTATTAATAGAAGTAAAGACAACATCACAACGTCAATATATCTTTACAATTCCTTTCTTCTTCATTTATTACTAGTTTCATTACCATGGTCTCTCAAGATTCAATACAACAAACAAGTTAGCAATAAAACAAATAGAATATTAATAGATTAAAGAAAAAATGAAAATAAATAAATAAAAGAAATTAGTCCGTGTATATATATTAAAATGTAATTACATAACAAATAGTAGTTGAAAGGTTATAGATGTAAAATTATTTATTTTTAGATATTTATAACTTAAAAAAAACAAACAACTTATAACTTATATTTAGTTTTCAGTGGAAAAAAACAATATGTTTTTCATTGTTCAATGTTCAGACAAAAAATAAACGCAACCTAAGAGACCTTTTATTTGAAAATGGCTCAGAGCTATAAAGCCACTATAGCTCATACATACAAACGTCTGTCGACCGATGAATGTTAGAGCTAGGGTGGCTATGAGTATTATGTCACCTTTATAGATGATTACTCAAGATACGGATATGTCTACCTGATGCAAAGAAAGTCGGTAACATTTGAAAAATTCAAAGAATTCTGAGCTGAAGTTGAGAATCAATTAGGTAGGATTATCAAGTCACTACGATTGAATCGTGGAGGTGAGTACCTTGTGAAGACTTCATGATCGAGCATGGGATAGTTTCCCAACTCACAGCTCCTAGTACACTTCAGTAAAATGGTGTAGCAGAGAGGAAACATAGAACCCAGATGTAAATAGTGAAATCTATGATTAGTTTTTCATCATTACCAAATTCCATTTGGGGATAGGCGTTACAAGTAGCGGCATACATTTTGAAAGTAGTACTATCCAAATCTGTTCCTAAAACCCCCCTAGAGTTGTGGAATGGTCGTAAAGCTGGTTTGTGACATTTTCTCGTATTGGCGTGTCTAGCACACGTGCTGAAGAACAAAAATGGAAAGTTTGACTCCAAGTCTATGGCCTGCCTATTTGTAGGATACTCTAAGGAGACCAGAGGTGGACACTTCTATAGTCCCGAAGATAACAAAGTGCTCATATCGACAAATGCAACGTTTCTTGAGGACAATTATATTAATGACCATAAACCTCGTTCTAAGATTGTATTGAATGAGTTGGAGCCTAGTGAGACTAGTACTCTATAAACAAAAGTTGTTGATCCACAAACATCTGAGAGTCAGATGGTTCCTGATCAAGATACACTACCAAGTTGAACACTTTTTAAGTATAGGTAAGGGAAAAGGTGTTGTCTTTGCTGATAGTATGGATGATCTATTGATATTTAAGAATGCAATGGAAGATCCTCGTAAAGAGTGAAAAGTCCTCATTTGTTGATTGGCTTATTTCGTGAACAACCACATTGTTAGGGTTCATGTAAGGGTAGCTTAGGCTCTCAAGACCTCAAGAGGAGAAGCATCAAAGGTAAAATTCATGTGCTTACTTACTTTGAAGAGATATTTGCACACACTCACATATTCATGCATAACTCTTGATCTTATTTGTTTAGTGTTTTCTTGTGTGCATTTTAGTTTACATGACTCGTGTTGACCTATTTGCATCTTGCTATGAAAGTTGTATGTCATGCTAGGCATTAAAATAGGATGCAATTTCATCACTCTTGAACTTATAGTTTTTTTGCATTTGAGTGTTGAAATAATAGGTCTTGTGCTGGTGGTGCGCTACTCGACTAGCGCACCTCACCAGCGCAACTTTCACAGTGGACTGTCGCTAGTGTTGCGCCACTGAGCTGCGCTGCTGCAACCGAGCATAGTTGAAAAATATGGGCGTGCGCTGGTGGTGCGCTACTCATCTAGTGCAGCCTTACCAGCGTAAACATCCTAGAGAATCTGCGCTTGTGTTACGCTACTGGGATACGCCACTCGTCCAGCGCCTATTTTAAAAATAGGTTGTGCGATGGTGGTGTGCTACTCGACCAATGCACATCACCAGCGCATACAGAGGAAGCTGAAACGTTTTTTCCAAAACGACATCACTTTGCTGGTCGTGTATGAGTTCAGAATATCAGATTTCTTTCTTAGAACACATTTCAAAGGAAAAACACTTCCAAGAACTCATTTTTAATCACTCAAAGCATTCCCATGTGCATTAAATCTTCATCTTGCATCATCTAAGTTCATCTAGAGTACATCTATGGATAGGGTTTCTTTATCACATCTTGTTTGGTAAGTTCTTCACTATCTTCTTACAAGTTAAGTGTTTTTCTTACTAAACTATCTCTTTACTTAATTGTATTCACTTAGAATATTTCTAGATACAAATTAGAGATTGTTGTGATGACATGATTGAGTGTTGTATTGTGATAGCTTCATAGGATTGATTGATCTATGTTTAGTTAAGCTATTTGAACATGTCATTTAGCATTTGATATCTAGGATTGCATTAATTGTCATCTCATTATCCTAGATAAGCATATAGGGTTTCCTAGCCTTGTTTGTTCATTGAATATCATTACATATTCACTTAGGACACTTTATCTCTTCGTTGAGAAGTAAGACTTATGTTGCTTCCGGGAGTAGGTAGCTTAAAGCACAAGCATGATGAACTAGGATGAGCTTCATATCATTCATTCATAAACACAATGAGTGGAAACAGTGGCAATAAGGGAGCTTCCAGCAATAGACATCCACTCCTCACCGGGTTGAATTATGCCTCTTAGAAAGGCAAGATGGAGTCGTACATATGCCAATTTCATGACAGGGCATGGATGGCAGTTGAAGATGGCTACACTCCACCCATGATGACTCCTACAGATGGAGGAGATGATGTACTCAAACCAAAGGCTCAGTGGAATGTACAAGAGTTTGAGGCTTCAAAGTGGAATAGAAAGGCAATGCATGCCATCCTTTGTGCAATGGATGATAACCAATACAAGTTGGTTCAAAATACTAGGATAGCTAAGGAAGCATGGGACATCCTAGAAGTTGCTCATGAGGGAACCGAGGTGGTTAAGGAATCGAAGCTTCAAGTTCTCCAAACACAATTTGAATTGCTCAAGATGGATGAGAATGAGTGCTTCAACGACTTTAAAGTGAGGTTGATGGACATTGTGAATCAAAGTCATCAACTTGGTGATCCTTATTCGAATAGGAAGATCAAGCAGAAGATTATGAGATCTCTACCCGATAGATTTGAGTCTTAGGTGACGGCTTTGGAAGAGAATAGTGGGTATAAGGATATGAAGCCAAGTGAAATGATTGGGAGGCTTCTAGCTTATGAATCTAGGAAATGTCCTAACCCCACACCATCAAAGAAGCAAAAAGATATTGCTTTGAAAGCCTCCAAAGTTGAGAAAGAGGAAGGTGATGACTCGGATGAAGAGATGGCCTTGCTAATGAGGAAGTTAAAGAAATTCTACAAGTCCGAGAATAAAGGCTTTGGATCCAAGGGTCAAGACTTGAAGAAGAAGGCTCAATTCAAGAAGTTTGAGCCTAGACAAGAGAAGACCGAGAAGAAAGGAGTCCAATGCTATAAATGTGGTGGAATAGGTCACTTTACCCCGGAATGTGCAAATCATAAGAACAAGAAGAAGGGAAAAGTGATGGCTGCCACATGAAGTGAAAGTGATAACTCTAATGAAGGAGATGAGTATTTGGATGATGAAGAACTCATAGCTAACTTCATAGCATTTACATCCTCTCTTAGGAGCAAAGATGCTAGTGAAGAAGAGAATGATAGTCAAGAGGAAGACTACTCAAGTGATGATGGATCTTCATCACAATCCACAAATAGGAGTGTGGATAGGATGGATCTCAAGGACTACATGGCTAAGTTTGAGAGCTCAAGATTAAAAAACAAGAATGAGATCAAGAGATTAAAAGAAGAAAACCTAGACCTCTCAACTCAAGTTGACCAACTAAATGAAGAGTTGGAAAGATTTAAGAGGAGTGAAGAAGGGTTGAAGAAAGAGCTTGAAGATGCTAGAGAGTTGTTGGCCAAGATGAACTCTAGCACCAAGAAACTTGACCACACGCTAGATGTTGGAAAGAGGCCAAGTGACAAGAAAGGGCTTGGGTTCGAAGATGACAAGACGTCATCCACTCCAAGCAAGACCATTTCTGTAAGAAGCATGAACTTCAATGGGTCCTCTCCTCTTCAAACTCCTAGAAAGAAGCTTGATCTAGGAGAGTGTTCAAGTAGTGCTCTAGTGAAGGTGGCACCAAGAAGCCCATCTCAAGCTCATCCTACAAGGGCTACTCCAGTTAACTTCCCTCAACCAAAAGCTCACAAAGGGAAGACACCTATCATACAAGCTCAATCAAGGAAGCAATCAAGTCTTGCTCAACAACAAAGAAGGAAAGCTTATCAACAACATGCAAGACAACCACAAAGACATGGGAAGGCTCCAATGCATCCTCAAAGATATGGTATAATTCCTAACTATTTACCTACATGTCATTTTTATGGTATTGATGGTCACATTAGACCAAATTTCTATAGGTATATCAAATTGCGTAGGAATGAAAGCATGATAGAAAATAAAAAGGCTAGAGCCATGATGCATGATCCTAGGACATCAAGAGCCATGATGCATGATCCTAAGAAACCTAGAGCCATGATGCAAGTCACTAGGAAAAGTGGAACACTTTTGCATGATCCTAGGACATATAGAGCCCATGTACCATTGACCACTAGGAAGGAAAATACTGCACCTAGGTGGATTAGAAAGGATGAACACCTTTGCCATGTTACACAAATTGCTTTGAAAGCTCATTCTTGTGATTTTTGGTATTTGGATAGTGGGTGCTCTAGGCATATGACTGGAAATAAGAGTTTATTTGAGACTCTTGTGATGGAGAAGGGAGGAAATGTCACCTTTAGTGATGGATCCAAAAAGAAGGTCAAAGGAAAGGGAACCATTTCCATTCCCGGATTACCTTCCTTGTCCAATGCTTTGTATGTTGATGGTCTAAAAGCCAATTTGATAATCATTTCACATCTTAGTGATGATGGACTCTCCGTCTTGTTTAGGAAAAATGATTGTTCTATCTTATTGCCTAATGGACAAACCTTGTTAAAAGGTATGAGGTCTAGTGACAATTGCTATTGTCTTGAGGCTAGAAGTGTGTCTTGTAATATGTCCAAGGATGAACAAATAGAGTTGTGGCATGAAAGACTTGGTCACATAAACTTTAGGGATCTAAAAATCTTAGATAAGTTCAATGTTGTGTGAGGTCTTCCCAAGCTTGGGAAAAAGGTTAATGGTGTTTGTGGACCTTGCCAACAAGGGAAGCAAACCAAGAGTATGCATAAAAATGGCAAATATATTACCACCAAGGAACCTCTAGAGCTTCTCCACATGGATCTTATGGGTCCTATGCAAACCGAGAGTTTAGGTGGAAAGAGATATATTTTTATGTGTGTAGATGACTTCTCTAGGTACACATGGACTTATTTCCTTAGAGAAAAATCTGAAACTTTTGATAAGTTTAAAATGCTTTGCTCTAAAATTCAAAATGAAATGAACTCCAAGATTAAAAGCATTAAGAGAATTAGGAGTGACCATGGGAAGGAATTTGAGAATGCCCACTTTGAAAACTTTTGCAATTGTTTAGGCATTTCTCATGAGTTTTTGGCTCCTATGACACCTTAACAAAATGGAGTTGTTGAGAGGAAAAATAGGGTTCTTCAAGAAATGGCATGTGTGATGTTGCTTAGCAACAATGTCCCTAGGAATCTTTGGGTCGAAGCCGTCAATACAGCTTACTACATAGGAAATAGAGTCTTCCTTAGGCCTCACACTAGGCAAACCTCCTATGAGTTATGGAAAGGTAGAAAGCCAAATGTTAGCTACTTCCACACCTTCGGAAGCAAATGCTACATTTTAAATGACCGTGATCAACTTAGCAAATTTGATGCTAAGAGTGATGAGGGTATCTTCATTGGCTATGCCTTGAATAGTAGAGCCTATAGAGTTTTTAATCTAAGAACTAGAACTGTAATGGAATCATCTAATGTTGTCATTGATGATACTAGGCTCAAAACTAATGACCATGAAGAGGAGGTAGATTTAGTTGATGACTCTTCTTTGGAGAAAATAGTTTATATCTCTAATGTTGAAAAGGATAATCTTGATGATGACATAGCACAACTTAGTGATAGGATTCCTCACTTGGACTCAAAAGAATCTGCTTCATGGGTTAGGAAACTTCATGACAAATATGACATTATTGGTGAAGTTAGTGAGGGTGTTAGGACTAGGCGTCAAATGGCTAATCTTATTAGCTACACTTGCTACACCTCTCAAATAGAACCCAAGAAAATTGATGAAGCCTTAAAAAATGAATTTTGGGTTCTTGCTATGCAAGAAGAGCTTAACCAATTTAAAAGGAATGAGGTTTGAACTCTAGTTCCTAGGCCTAAGAACACCAATGTGATAGGCAACAAGTGGATATATAAGAACAAATCCGATGAGGATGGAAACATTGTGAGAAACAAGGCTAGGCTTGTAGCACAAGGATACTCTCAAATTGTGGGTATTGACTTTGAGGAGACATTTTCTCCCGTTGCTAGGATTGAGTCCATTAGGCTTTTTTTGTCCATTTCTTGTTTGCACAAGTTCAAATTATATCAAATGGATGTTAAGAGTGCCTTTCTCAATGGTTTCTTGCAAGAGGAAGTATTTGTTGAGCAACCCAAAGGGTTTGTAGATCCTAACCACCCTAATCATGTCTATCACCTCAAGAAAGCTTTGCATGGGTTGAAACAAGCACCTAGGGCTTGACATGAGCGTCTCACTCAATTTCTCATAGATAGTGGCTACACTAGGGTAGTGTTGACAAGACTCTATCATCAAGAAAGACAAAGATGAGCTCTTTATAGCTCAAATCTATATTGATGATATAGTCTTTGGTTCCACAAATGATACCAAAGTCCAACAATTTGTTGATGTGATGTCTCATGAGTTTTAAATGAGTCTAGTTGGTGAGTTGAGTTACTTTCTAGGTTTACAAATTAAGCAAATGGATGATGGGATTTTCATATCTCAAGCTAAGTATGCCAAAAACCTAGTGAAGAAATTTGGACTTGAAGGTGCCAAACATTGTGATACACCCATGATTACCACTTTGAAGCTAAGCAAGGATGCTAGTGGTAAAAGTGTGGACCAACTTTATATCGTGGCATGATTGGTAGCTTGCTCTATTTGACCGCAAATAGGCCCGATATCTTCTTTAGTGTGAGTGTGTGTGCTAGGTACCAAGCGGATCCTAAGGAGTCCCATCTCTCTTATGTTAAGAGAATCATTTGATATGTGAATGGGGCATCCAACTATGGGATTTGGTACTCTTTTGACACTAATGCTAGTCTTGTAGGCTTTAGTGATGCAGATTGGGCAGGAAATTGTGATGATAGGAAAAGTACATCGGACGGTTTCTTTTTCCTTGGGAACAACCTTGTCTCTTGGTTTTGTAAGAAGCAAATTTCGATTTCTTTGTCCACGGCTGAGGCCGAATACATTGCTGCTGGGAGTGGATGAACACAACTCCTTTGGATGAAGCAAATGCTAGTCGACTATGGATTCGATCAAGGTACTCTTACTCTTTTTTGTGATAACATGAGTGCAATTAATAGTTCAAAGAATCCGGTTCAGCATTCTAGGACTAAGCATTTTGACATCCGTCATCATTTCATTAGAGAACTAGTTGAGAGCAAATGCATTGTACTTGAGCATGTAGGTACCAATGATCAACTAGCGGATCTATTTACTAAACCCTTAGATGCTACTAGATTCAAGACTCTTAGTAGATCTATTGGGATTTGTTTAATGGAGTGATGTGTTGTGGTCTTTGACCCCATATGAGGAACTCAAGCAAAGAGAGCTATTATATACTTGTTGCATGCAATTTTTCTTAAAAATATATTTATGACTCTTTATTGATTGCTTAAGTAGCTTGGATGCACTTATAGTATACTGTATTTTCTTAAATAAGTGTGAACATTGCTTTGATTACAATCCATGTCATATTTATGTTCAAACATGCATTTTTGGACTAGGAGATATACATTGGAAGTACATGTTAAATGACCTATAATTATTTCCATGACATGATGATTCTTAAATGACATGCTAATGAAAAATGATAAAGCATGATTTGTTGATTGCAATTGTTGAATGCAAAATATTGTGTGAAAAGAAACTAGTGAGACTAAAATGTTTAATCAATGTCTCTCTTTCTTTATTAGTTGAACATGGCTATTATCATACGGGTATCCTCTCGAAAAAATCAAATAGGGTGCAAAGTTGCTCATGTCATGTTTAGTTTCTAAAGTTGGATATAGTGCCTTTAAAACTTGATATTTATAAGAACTCTATATCCTTGCTTCTCTCATGACAAATGGTGTAATTGGTTTGAATTATATTGGAAACCTTTGTCATTTGCTTTGCCAAATACCATTGTTTTTGGACTTGAATGCAACATGTCTTGTATGCAAAACTTTTTCTTGGATCAAACATTATCTTTCAAATAAATCTCCTTGTGTCTCTTCTATCACTTGAGGTTGCATAAATGTGGCTTATATAATTATGCAACAATCTTGTATGCTCTTTTCTTTCTTTGCCTTAGGTGACCCAGTTGGGGACTTCTCCTTTGTCTATATCATGACAAAAAGGGGGAGTAGCATTGACCTAGCATTGTGACTTTAGGGGAGTAGCATGTGTTGGCTTTAAGGGGGGAGCATTGCTTGTTTGAGGGGGAGATTACATGTAGGGGGAGTAACCCGTTAATGGGGAGCATTGCATGAGCATTTCAAGATGTCATACTCATATCATTGAATGCAATTGCTTTTGTTTTATATTCACTTAATCATCTCACATGCATTTGGTTTGGAAAGAGTATTTGTGCTTGCCTTGTGTGTAGGGTTGATAGTTCTACAAGAGATTGAAGACTTGAAGTTTTTTTTATATATGTTTATCTCTTTGTAATGTAGAATATTTTCCCAGTGTTTTTCTATTTTGTTTTGTGAGGATCAATATGAGTGGTGGTTTTGTCATGAAATAGCCAAAGGGGGAGATTGAAAAGTCCTCATTTGTTGATTGGCTTATTTCGTGAACAACCACATTGTTGGGGTTCATGTAAGGGTAGCTTAGTCTCTTAAGACCTCAAGAGGAGAAGCATCAAAGGTAAAATTCTTGTGCTTACTTACTTTGAAGAGATATTTGCACACACTCACATATTCATGCATAACTCTTGATCTTATTTGTTGAGTGTTTTCTTGTGTACATTTTAGTTTACAAGACTCTTGTTGACCTATTTGCATCTTGCTATGAAAGTTGTATGTCATGCTAGGCATTAAAATAGGATGCAATTTCATCACTCTTAAACTTATAGTTTTTATGCATTTGAGTGTTGAAATAATAGGTCTTGCGCTGGTGGTGCGCTACTCGACCAGCGCACCTCACCAACGCAACTTTCATAGTGGACTGTCGCTAGTGTTGCGCCACTGAGCTGCGCTGCTGCACCTGCACATAGTTGAAAAATGTGGGCGTGCGCTGGTGGTGCGCTACTCGTCTAGCGCAGCCTCACCAGCATAAACTTCTTAGAGAATCTGCACTTGTGTTGCGCTACTGGGATGCGCCACCCGTCCAGCGCCAGTTTTAAAAATAGGTTATGCACTGGTGGTTCGCTACTCGACCAGCGCACATAACCAGCGCACACAAAGGAAGTTGGAACGTTTTTTCCAAAACGACCTCACTTTGTTTGGATCTTATATATATATAACTCAATGCCTTAAGGTCGTGTATGAGTTCAGAATATCACATTTCTTCCTTAGAACACATTTCAAAGGAAAAACACTTCCAAGAACTCATTTTTAATCACTCAAAGCATTCCCATGTGCATTAAATCTTTATCTTGCATCATCTAAGTTCATCTAGAGTGCATCTATGGATAGGGTTGCTTCATCACATCTTGTTTGGTAAGTTCTTCACTATCTTCTTACAAGTTAAGTGTTTTGCTTACTAAACCATCTCTTTAATTAATTGTATTCACTTAGAATATTTCTAGATACAAATTAGAGATTGTTGTGATGACATGATTGAGTGTTGTATTGTGATAGCTTCATAGGATTGATTGATCTATGTTTAGCTAAGTTATTTGAACATGTCATTTAGCACTTGATATCTAGGATTGCATTAATTGTCATCTCATTATCCTAGATAAGCATATAGGGTTTCCTAGCCTTGTTTGTTCATTAAATATCATTACATATTCACTTAGGACACTTTATCTCTTCATTGAGAAGTAAGACTTGTGTTGCTTCCGGGAATAGGTAGCTTAAAGCACAAGCATGATGAACTAGGTTCACTTATATCGGGATTAGGTAGTGGTGAAGGATTAAACCAGGATTAGGTTGTAATTCCTTTATCATTAGTGGATTCGAGGTTCTAGTGTGGCGCACTCATCAGCCCATGGTTTTTCCCATTTCGAGGGTTTCCACGTATATCTCAAGTGTTTTTACTATTTCCGCATTTATTACACTTGTGGTATCTTTGTAACTAGATAGGGGTATTTTCGTCAACTTGACTCTTAAAGAAAATCGGGTAAAAGTTAATTAAAATCTATTCACCCCCCCCCCCCCCTTTAGATTAATATTACACACCATAATATTTGTTTCAAAGAGGAATGGCTTAAAGCCATGAATCTCAAAATGGATTCCATGTACTTTAAATCTGTCTGGGATCTTATAGACTTACTAGATGGGGTAAAACTCATAGGGTATAAGTGGATTCATAAGAGAAAGAGAGGAGTAGACGGGAAGGTAGAGACCTTCAAGGCAAGGCTAATGGCTAAGGGTTATACCTAGAAATAGAGAGTCGATTATGAAGAGACCTTCTTACCAGTAGCCATGTTTAAGTCTATTAGTATTCTCTTATCCATTACAGCCTATTTCAATTATGAAATTTGGTAGATGAGCATCACGAATGCATTCTTGAATGCCAATCTTGACAAGAGCATCTATATGATACAACTAGAGGGATTTATGTCTCTAGATCAAGATCAAAAAGTTTGCATGATGCAAAGGTCTATCTATGGACTTAAGCAAGCATCTAGATTTTGAAACATTAGGTTTGATGATGTGATCATAACCTATTGCTTCAAGCAGATTGTTGATGAGACTTGTGTCTACAAGCACATCATTGGCAAGAAAGTAGTTTTCTTGGTCCTATACGTGGACAACATCCTACTCATTAGGATTGATGTGGGAGTGTTATCTGAGGTAAATGGCTGGCTGGCTAGCCAATTCCAAATGAAATATTTGGGAGAGGCGAGTTATGTTATAAGGATCCAACTTATAAGGGATCGTAAGAACAAGCTCATAGCACTGTCTCAGGCATCATATATCGATAAGATTCTTATGCGATTTTTTATGCAAAACTCTAAGAAAGGTAATTTACCTTCTAAGTATGGAGTTCACTTGTCTAAGGAACAGTGTCCTAAGATGCCACAAAAAGTTAAGGATATAAGACATGTACCCTATGCATCAGCAGTAGGTAGTCTAATGTCTGCTATGTTATGAATGAGATCGGACATTTACTATATAGTATGAGTAGTTAGCGGGTACCAGTCCAACCCAGGATTTGATCATTGAGTTGCTGTCAAGACTATTCTCAAGTATCTTCGGAGAACTAGAAACTATATGCTAGTGTATTCCGGACAGGATTTGATCCGGTTAGGATGCACGAATTCTAATTTTCAGTCAGATAGGGATTCTAGGAAAACCACGTCAGGATCAGTATTCACCCTAGGTGGTGGAGCCATTGTGTGAAGAAGTATAAAACAATCTTACATTGCTGACCCCACCATAGAAGTCCAATATTTGGCTACTTGTGAAGCTGCTAAAGAAGTTTGTGAAAATAATATGTACAAGGTTATACTAAACAACCTAGAGGCGGGGGATGAATAGGTTGTTTCTCACTTTTAACAAATCTTTCGAGACTAGTGACAAAACCTTGATAAGCATACAAAATAACATTCAACATGATTGTTATGAGAAAACAATATATTCATGTATGCTTAAATCTCCACTCTTAGTCTGCAAAACATACAACAAGAATCAATGTATCTTATGAACAAATATATTCAATGAAGACAAAATTCCATAAGTTGTACTTAGAGTATTATAATGTGGTACTTTACAATATGAATGGAATATCACAAGATACAAAGTTATCTAACATATACAAACATTTATGTGTGAGGAAGTCAACTTACATATAAAGTTCTATCCACATTATTCAAATAACAATTACCAATATAAGAGAGATAGGGATAGAGAAACGTTGACACAAGATATAACGTGGTAAACCTCCGAAGAGGAAACATCCACGGGTTAGCAACCACCGGCAAACAAAATCCACTAGTAGATAAGAAAAGTACAATCTCTCAAGTGACCCCTTCACCTAGAAACTACCCTCATATCCTACTCATGAAGATGCCACCCTCTTTCTCAACAATCCGAGGCCTCACACCTCTTGTCAAGACTTCCTCGCTCACCCTTCCGGATCTTCACGACCCTAGGCAAGACTTCTTGCTCAAGTATCCGAGTCCTCCCGACTCTAGTCAAGACTTCCTCACTCACCCTTCCAGATCCTCACGACCCTAGGCAAAACTTCCTTGCTTGACAATATGAGGTCTCCCACCTCCTGCCAAGACTTCCTTGATCAACAACATAGGTCCCACACCTATTGTCAAGACTTTCTTCTCACAAGGCATCTAAGTGATCATGAATGTAAAACACAAACAAGCATGCAACATAGAATAAGATGATCAACAAATTCTATGGAAACTAGAATTAATCAATGAGCACACAAAGTATATTTTCTAGTTTATAATCCAAAAGTGACACCACACAAGATGATGCATGAGCATATGAAATGTATGGATAGGTACACTCCATGAAGATCTAGACATAGACAATAAAGTTCATAAAACAAGATTGTCTAGATCTTATGCATGAATAAAAACCTAGAGCATGCCAAATTTCCAAACACACACTTTAAACCTAGATTTTATTCATGTTACTAAAGCTTGAAATAAACATGTTCATGAAGTACATATTCAATACTTTAGTACTAACACAAAAATGCTAGAAACACAAGATATGATTAATCAAATCTCTAGCAATCATTTAGAGCATATATTCACAAAATAGTCAATTAAACGCTAATAGACTCTAAATATAAAATCAAATGTGCTAATCCTAAATCTATTCAACAACTGAGTTCTAGCATATGATGAGACTATTAATCATGAAATAAAGTCAATCAAATCACAAATAGTCCTAGATAAGATGCTAGCACAATACAACTCACAATCATGTGAAAACATAGGTTTGATTGAAACCTAACTCACAATCAAGTTTCTAATTAAGCACAACTAGCATTTAATTGAAGATCTATCACTCATCAACATATGTTTAAGTCAAATACACACAAGTAGGAAGAAGACCCAAGGTATTTGAACATTAGAATCAAGGAGATCAAAAGATAAACCAATACCTTGTCAATTTCGAGTACAGTCACGAAAATGGTGTGAACCACCAGAAAAATTGAACAAACGACTTCAAAGTGAGATGATAGAGGACTTCAATACAAAATTCTCGAACTTGAATCACTCAAATCGGATAAGAGATGAGAGAGATATGGTGATTCAAAGTTGAGAGAAAAAACCTGGAAATTTTCTACACTACATTTTATTCTTCCTTGGATTCAAATGAGAGAGAGAGGAGATATATAAAAGAGAGGGAACAAAAGAGCATGAAAGGACCAAAATACCCCCTTTGAGAATGCTTCCCCGAGATGGCACGTGGGCATCTCGGGGCAGCAAAGAGTTGTGGCCAAGATGGCCACACGCCATCTCGGGCTTGCACCATTTGATGGCCTTTGGCCATGGTGCACCTCCCTTGCACTCCTCTCGCGTTCTTCGACCGTTCTTTGGTCTCCAAACTCAGAATTTGAATCCATTTTCGGATTACGAACCATACCTCTCTCACGGATATGGAAATATAAGATACTCAACCCATAAAATAAGAATTCGACTCGATATGCAAAGACGAAGACAATGTATGCAACATGACTGGAGAGTATCATAACTTTTGACTCGGAACTTGAAATCAATAGTATAAGTAACCAAAATGATCGGAACTTAATCAAGAATGTTTTAAGACTAAAATCAAGTTCAATATCCATGTTATACAAAAATATACACATACAAACACAATCCACGCTAGAATGCAAACTACATAGAGATAGTCTCCAATCATGTATTTTCCAAAACATGTTATTTTCATACCAATGCACGACCATTCATATTCAAGTGTGTGAATGTGTTATAAATGGTGCACAACGATGCAGGGACACAAATGTATGAATTGTGTGTGTGTGCCTAAGCCTTGAAAGAGAAAAGAAAGGTCTTAATATACCTTTGTAGAATCATGAAGCACCTTTCCCTTTGAAGACTTGAACTTGCTTGAATAGTTGTCATTTCTTCTTTGAAGCTTGAATCATCATGAATCCTATACAACTAAACAATACAAAGTAAATGTTGTTTTGATATTGAATAATGCCAACAAAACTCACAAACCTAACAGTTTGGCTCCACAAGTTCTTGAGTGATCTGAAAGTTGTTCCAGATCTGGATAAGCCCATCACACTTTATTGTGATAATAGTGGTGTTGTGGCTAATTTCAAAGAACCAATAAGCCACAAGAGGGAAGCATATAGAGATAAAGTATCATCTCATTATAGAGATAGTGCAGAGAGGAAATGTCATCGTCATAAAGATACCCTTACAAGACAATCATGTTGATCCATTTACGAAGACCTTACCGGTTAGAGTGTTTTCGGGTCACTTAGATGGTCTAGGGTTACGAAACATACCTCACATGCATTAGTGCAAGTGGGAGATTGTTGGGGTTTATGCCCTAATGATTTAATTTGTAAATGGAGTTATAAATTAAATAAAAGAAAAATTCAATTCATTCTTGTTGTGTTGTTTATTTTATAACTTTTGCATATTCACATCCTAGATTGCTGGATGTAATCTCGAACTGTGTATATGAGTGTCATTTACAGATGGATACAATAAAGGATGTACAATCTAAAGAGTCCATAGATAGCAAACAAAGTTGGGCACTTTATTTATTGTTAATCTATAGTCGTATTCCATTCTGTAATGTACGGTGATTCTATCTTGAATCATTTATATGAAGATATGGGAATTGAGGCACCTTGTATGATGTGATCATATAGGACTGGATCATGATCTATATGAATCTCTCACCAAGATCCATTTACAAATGAGATTCATATATATATATATCAACTAATGATTGCCATATGTGGGTGATCTTAATCACGAGTATCGTATTGTCTTCTTTAGGTAAGATCGCGATCATTGATATACCATGGGTGTGGTCGGATACTGTTCCTGATCAATATGCTACATATGTTGGGATTGCGGTTTGGCTTGTGGCTGGGAAAGTTTGTGCACAATAGTGGAATCCACTCCTTCTTGTGAGAAGTAGATGGTAGTCCCCTTAAGGGTTGATTTTGGGCTTGGATAATATGAGCGCTCTCTTAATTCCGTGAGGAAATAGGATTTATTGTTCATTACAGAATCAATGGTACTCGAAGGATATATGTAATTTGAAGGGTATACCGGATATTATGACCCAACTCTAACTATAAACTATAGTGGGGGATCACACCATGTGTAATAGCTAGATCGATGGACACCGAGTTGTATAAAAGCATCTGCAGTTGAGAGAGTGCAGCTTCGGGTTTTTAGTGGAATAACACCGGATTTAATAATCAAGGAATATTAATTAAAGAGTTTAATTAATGATTCCTAGGATTACTGGAGCTCAACATACTGTAGGTCCATTAGGTCCTCTTGCTAGCCGGATCTATTTAGGTAACAAGGGTTACAGTTAATTAATTGGATTGTCTAATTAATTGTGTTACGAAAGTGACACGTATTTATTCAAAAATTAATTTAATAATAAGATTATTTAATTAATAAATAATAGTGATTAAATATATTAAATAATAAGATTATTTAATTATGTTATTAATCACTAAATAGAGGGTGTTAGTTGATATTTTATTTTAAATAGAATAAGATAATATGATTATTTTATTTTATTTTATTAAATTAAATATTTGAAATTGAATTTAAAATGTTTAATTCAAAATCTAATATCTAATTATCTTTTAAAGATATTAGATATTTTAAAAAGGTTCGAAAATCAAATAAATATATTATGAGTTTTTTGAAAGGTATTTAAATATATGTTGGATATATATATATGTTGTCTTTGAATTGATATGAGATATCAAAACTGAAAACACATTAACACATTAAAAGTAAAAACGCATTAGTTGATAGAGATGCAATTGATTTGTGTTAAAGACATATATTTTACATGTATGCGTTAAAACAAAATAAAGCCATACGCATCTGTTTTGCTCTTCATAACTTACAGGTGGGTGTATGAGTTAAAAGAAGAAACAAAAACCAGTGTTGGCTGCCTTTTTGGTTTTGTGTATGTGCGTGAAGCACTAGTGATATCAAAGAGAGAAGATTAGTGCAAGTGTGTGCACTGATATCAAAGAAATATTGTTAATATTTTTAATACTAGAATTGTTCTAGTTGGTGTTATATAGAAGAAACAATTTCTTCTTATTCTCTCTTCAACTTCCTCTTTTCAAGTTTCAGAGACCGTGACGCGTCCATAAACAGTTATCTGTCCCAGGATATAGCTAATAAGATCGAGTGGTAAGGTTCTAATATCTTCTTCTGATTATACTGATTTCAATTTTCTGTTTATACATATATTATATTAATGTAATAATTTTATATGTATAAGTTCTGAAAAATTATGATCCCAAATTCACTAGTCCTAGAATGTTTATGATCGTTTTTAAAAAATTTAAAACTTATTTTCGTTGTGTTACCAGTAAATGGGGTTCCAACGTGTAGTATATATTAACGGTCTTAACATATACAAATTGTTTCCATTAATTCGTGAATAAATATTCAGTCCATTCAGTCCAATAATAAAATAATTATTATTAAAAAAAAAAGGAATATGATTATTCTAACAACTTAGAAACGGAAATCCAATTTAGTGTAAATCCAGGAATATAAAATACATTGTCCAACAATATATAATTATTACAAAAACATAATTTGATTACATCCACTGCTCATGCCGACATGATACCCCCCCCGGCCCTACACGTATAGAGAAGGCTCCCTCCTCAAGCTGTTTCCTGAATCTTAATTTTTTCATCTCGTAGTTGCTCTTAAACTGATCAAAACTTTTCGAATGAGTCGTCAGTATGATACTCACTTGACTGGGTTCGTCAATGGGCCTGCCATTGTCTTCTACCATGTTGAAGAAGGACATCATGCTCCGGACATGTTCCCGAACTGATGTACCTTCCTTCATACGAGCAAGCATAGCAGAACGAACAACATCTTGTCGCTTTTTCTAGTAGAGCTTCCCAAACATAGCTGGTATTGACTCCATGATATCGAATGCTGAAGTCATTGATTCGTGCTTTGTGATAAGTACGTCTGTCATAGAAGCCAAAAGATATGTTCGGGTCTTCTCATCAAATGAGACCCATCGCTCATATGCCTCATTAACTCTTTACGAGGTACTGGCAGCAAACGCTGGAAAACATTCCTCTGTAAACACAAACTTGAGGTCTTTGGTGACCGATATTGCATTAATATTAAGTTTCCACTTAGTGTAGTTATCACTATTTAATTTGACATTTGTGAGAATTTGTAGTAATACAGAAGACATAATTGCTGAAATAAATAAAACATTTGTTCAGTAATTTATTTAAAATCAAGTGTGAATTTATTTAAAACAAGTACGAGTGCTTTGACATAAATTTAAACATGATGCATGAACATGTTTAACGAATTAGAACTACCCTAAAACCAGTTACTATACCACTACAATCTAACATACCACAAGGAAGTGCCACCTTAGGGGCAGTCAAATCTTTGCATGTTGGACCGAGGCATTCTCAATCAAATGATATTCTAGAATAACTCTGAATCCATATCATTCATTCATCATTTATTCAGTCTGGTTTTTAATTAACAAAACTTAATCAAAAACCTTCGTGAGTGTAACCCACCATTTCAGATTTCACGAGCTTAACTAGAGAATTATCGTCTTAGGGTCAGTTAATCCCGAAATAGCCTCAGAAATCCTATCCATTAGGAAGTCAACCTTTGTATTGATCTTTGTGGAAACCCTCTTTAGAGAGGACGAAAGCAAAGCCGTCACGAGACCCCACTTGGATCTCACGGTGTTGAACTAATGATGGAAACTATGAGATATATATGTCATATATCTCTCTTACACTCACTAGTTTAAAATTATGTTTTTCTATTATCCGTTAATGCACCTAGACTTTACAGGATCAAACGGCTAGTTTTAATTAAGTTATCTATCGCATTAGAAACAAATTCTAATTAGATAATAAATTATTAATGATTTTTAACAATTAAAAATATAATATATTAATGAATAATCTAAGCTTTAATAAACATTTTACTAAGGTCAGATTATTATCTTAGTGATTACCAAGTTTTAACTATTAAAACTCTAACTTATTCGATTCATTTATTTTAGGATGTTAATCATATTAATCCTAATTACACAAAATGACCCTATTAATCTAACTTATTAAAGTCTTAAATAATTAGATTAATATTTAATGAGAATTACCAGGTTTTCTAACTATTAAAAAATTAATCTCATTTTCATAGCCAATTATGTATTTACCTGTTTTAATCAATTTAAAAAAATAAATAAAATATTAGGCTATAATGCATGTATGACATATTAAATATATTTGTGTACGCATATCTAATCTAAATGACATATGTATGCATGACAATGCTTTTATCATCACATAATATAAAGCATACATGAATTGACCGAGTACTGTGGATTATATAACCTAAAAAATTGGAATCTAAAATTATAAAAATACCCCCAAGGCATGCCATGGTTTTCATGTAACTTCAGAAATCTTCCAGTTCTTCATGTCACTCCGATTCATCTCATGAATCCTTCTTCACACTATTTCCAAGTCTTCAATATAGGTTACATTTTTTTATTTACAACACAATAACAGTAAAAAATAAAATAAAAATATAATATAATATATTATACAACCCATAAGCCATAAATCCACAGTACCATATAATTAATAATCAATCATGTTTTTTAAAATTAACAAATTTAATATACAAAAAAAAAACATACAGTCAATTTAAACAGTGCCTACACAATCATACATACAGGAGTGTTGAAAACAATTTCCTGTTCCGAAAAATTGGCTCTGATACCAATTGTTTGAACCCCACTCACTGTAACGCAGCGGAAATTAGTTTTAAATTTTGTACAGATCGTAAACAATTTGTGACCAGTGGATTTCGGATCGTAATGTTTTAGAACTTATACATACAATATTATTACAGTAATAATATATATATATACATGAAATTGAAATCAATAAGAAGAATAAATAATAGAACCATACCAACGTTTGGAGGCTTCTTCACTTCTTGCAATACTCTTGTTTTGTACCACTGATCTTCCTAGATATTCCTGAAACTGGTTACTACGTGTGGGCGCGTCATGTACTCAAGAACTTAGGAGGATGTAGAGAAAAATGAAGAAACTCTTTCTTCTATCTGTGTCAAAAACACAAAATCATGAAACAAAATTTTCCTCTCCTAGTTCACTATGTATGATTCACACCTAACCCAAAATCATTCCTTTTTTTTTTGTTTTGCTTTTTCTTCTCTCTTATATTTGTTGATTCGGTTTTCAAAGAATCAATATATCGAATATATTTTTTGTTCTTTTAAAAAACTAATGATATCTTTTTTAAAAAAATACTTCAAAATCAATATTTAATTAAAACCAATCAATCTAATCTTTTAAGATATCAAATATCTTTAAAGATATTGATTAATATATTGTTTATTTGATTAGATTCGAATTCAAACTATTTAAATTCAAAAAATAAGTTTTTATTTTAATAAATTAAAAAATCGTATTATCTTATTTTATTCACACAAAAAATGTCAACAAACATCCTCCTTTTAGTGATTAATAACACAATTAAATAATCTTATTATTTAATTTATTTAATCACCATTATTCTTTAATAAAATAATCTAATTATTCAATTAAATCATTATTAAATACGTGTCACTTTCGTAACATAATTAATTGGACAATTAAATTAATTAACCGTTACTCTCATTAGCTAAATCTACTGGGCTAGCAAAAAGACCTAATGGGCCTACATTATTTTGAGCTCTAATAATCTTTGGAATCATTAAATAAACTCTTTAATTAATATTCTTTGATTATTAACTCCGATGTTATTAATCAAAAAACCTGAATCTGTACTCTATCAACTGTAGACGCTTTTACACAGACCGGTACAACTCGATATCCATTTATACAGCTATTACATAGTTCATAATTAGATATGGGTCATACTGTCCGTTATACCCCTCTAATTACATATATCTTTTAAGTATCATTGATTCTCTAATGAAAAATAAATCTTATTTCGTCATTGAATTAAAAGAGCGCTCATATTGTCCGAGCCCCGAATCAACCCTTAAAGGAACTACCATCTACTTCTAATAAGAAGGAGTGGATTCCACTATTGTGTATAAAAATTTCCAGCCACAAGTCAAACCGCAATCCAAACATACGGAGCATATTGATCAGGATCTGCATCTGACCTTACCTATGGTATATCAAAGACCACAATCTAACATAAAGAAGTCGATAAGACACTCAATGTTAAGATCATCCACATATAGCCATCATTAGTTGATATATATGAATCTCATTGGTAAACGGATATTGGTGAGAGATTCATATAGATCATGACCCAGTCCTAAATGATCACATCATACAACGTGCATCTATTCCCATATATTCATATGAATGATTCAGGATAGAATCACCGTACCTTACGAGATGGACCGTAACTATAGATTAACCACAAATAAAGTACCCAGCTTTATTTGCTATCTTTGGACTCTTTAGATTGCACGTCTCTTACTGTATCCATCTATGTGTGACACTCATATACACAGTTCGAGATTACATCCGGCAATATAGGATGTTTATATAGACAAGTTATAAAATAAATAACACAACAAGAATGAATTGAACTTTTCTTTTATTTATTTCATAAATCCATATACAAATTATATCTTCAGGGCATAAACCCCAACAGTCACTGCATCTCTCTTAGTAGTCTTGGACTTCATAGCAAACATCTTCTCTAGAGATATCATTAAATCGGCAGTAGTCTCTATTTCTTCATGTTGTGGTTGCAACAAGTCGAAGATGGTGGCTATAATGTAAAATTTGGCCATCTCATTCGAAGTCTTCCACTGCTAATACTCGTCTCTTTGCTCATTAGTAGGAGTTGGTGGTATAGGAGTACACATAACAAACTTATGCTTTTCAGCTTGCAGCAACAACCCAACTTTCCTTTGCAATGTGACATAATTATTACCAGATAAAGTATTATCTTTTAGGATGTTGATTAGGGATAGAGTCATGGTTTCTAAATAATAACAAAAATTACATAAGTAAACAATCATCATAAAGTACTTTCGAATATTTATCTTGAATTAAATAAATAATTCAATCATAAAATTCAACGGTGATCCAACATCCATAAATGTTACTCCTCCTTTGGGAGTTCGCACCATCTACTAGTTGGACTAGGTCCCACCTAATTGTTAACATAACAACTAGCATTTTAAATTTTATCCTTGCGATTATATTAACAAGAACTCTTGAGAGGATATCAATAAAATCACATTAAGTGTGTTACCAAGTTATCGACCTTCAATATATTCCATTACGAAAATCCCACCTTTGAGAGTAGATATCGTTTGAGTCAATTGTATAGTCTATCCTTATAACGAAGTATCTTGCTAAATTACATTCATGGATACCCTTTAGGGGGTTATCTCATGAAACATAAAGCTCAACTAAACTTGGAGGTCATAGGTGTTCGTAAACACCTTCTCCCACTCAATTATTTAAGTCGTGTGATCGAATTCCTTAGAATGATTTACCAAGTTATCTAGATGCCAATTTAGATACCTAAACCATTCAATGCATGTTCATATCAAAAGAGATATATGAGTGACACTTCTATTCTATACGACATGTTATCAAACAATGACAAACTTTGCAATATTTCTGAAAAAGTAACTAGCCATAACTTTGGCTTGTCCTAGAAAAACAAGTAAATTTCATTTGTTTGAAACACAAAACCCTAATCCTAACTTGGCGAACAAGTCATCAAGCGGTGTCGTCGAAAGGTCTCATGTTCGGGCACTTACACGCTCGAAACCTTGTGTGGCTACCCCGAGTTACTCCATTGCTACTTTTTCTGTTTCAAATTCTTCAATTCTTCGATTCTTCAAAACTTGAATATATTACAACCGATTTTTTTTTTATTAAAGCAATAATAAAAAAAACTTAACAACTACCAAGAAGAAAATTATAGCGATAATAGGCCACCCTTCTTGTTACAATTCCAAAACGAAAATACATTGAAATTCTAGGACCAAAATTGAGCAATAACAAGCCACATTATAAATATATATATATATATATATATATATATATATAAATATATATTCATACATTCCAATGTAAATATATATATGAATTCCTAGAGTATCATCTTTTTCTAAAATATGCATATTTACAATAAAAGAAATAGATTTACGAACATATACATCAATTAATCAAGGGTACTACCAGGCTCTGATACCAATTGTAGGAAAAAATGCATTGCGGAAGCGAAAAATTTCGATTGGTATATTTAAAAGAAAATCCATTAAAATAATGGACCTTAACCCTTGATTAATTAACATATAATAAAAGTATCATACATTTTTCTCGTGACGATTGAAGTTGCGCCAAATTGAATCCATAAGATGTTCCAATCTAATCACGAAAGTGAATCACTTAGGACTGTGGACTCCCTTTCTTTGAATTGTATACCTATCTTAAGAGTTGTACAAATTTTTCTAGAGTAAGAACCGAATTTTCTTCTCATAAAATTCTAGAGTTTGGTCGAATTCTCTCACAAGACTTTTGTCTTGACATAATTTTCTCTCCCAAAAATACTTATGTTGGCAGAATTCTCACTTAGAGAATATATAGGTCATGGCCGAATCCTCTCCTAAGGAGGATTTATGTCTTATGTCCAAATCCTCTTAAGAGAAGGATTTGTTAGTTAGCCAAGAAACCTCACTCAAAAAGGAATTCTTTGCCACACCAAGACTCATATTCCAACTCATTAGTGTATTTATCCAATAACTAATTATTAACTATAACTTAAATTGTGACTTTAACAAAAACTTCCTATTTTGACTAATTGTCAATTAGAGTTTTGATAGATATCAAATACGTCCTAATTTGACTAGATAAATAAAGTCCTTTTATTTATCTACCTATCAAATCAAGTCTTTGATACTTATCATACTACCATCAATAGTTTGATACTAGGATACATTCTCTTACTAGGAATAAGATTTTGACTTTTAATTAAAAAATTAATTAAATAATTTCCATTTAATTAAAAAATAAAATAAAACAATAATTTAGACCAATAAACTTTAGCCCTTGCTGCCCAAGCCATATATATAAGGGACATATATTGTTTTTCAATTTTATTAAATCCATTGGACTTTAATAAAAAGTCCACATGTGAACTAGACCCACTCTTACTAAAAAAGAAATAAGTCCACATGCGTTAAATTAATACATTTTAATTAAACAACCCATTTAATTAAAAATGTACAATTTATATTCTTAATGTATTAATGGAATGCTAATTGCACCCCTTTAAGGCCACCCAAGGATTCCCACATCCTTGGCTACCCATACCAGGTATTTGAAGAGTTATCGCGTGTCTTGATCACACATGACTGCACCTCTTCAAAACTTTTGGATTTCGAAATCCAAAAACAATTCTAAATGGACCTAAAAATTAGTACTGTAGAATATATCAAGTGATCCATGCAAGTTTGTGTGAATTGGAGATTTTGGCGGGCTATCAAAATTTAAGCTCCAATAGACATAACCTAATCACAATCAACAATTGATTCACTTAGGTCCGATCTATCAATTTTAGCTCATTCCACTAAAGAACTAAAATTGAACTCTTAAAAAAAGATAGAGTAAGTTAATGTTCCTCATTTGTCCCATAGTCAATCATAATGGAGACAGTGTATCGTCGTGAAAAATACCAGTAATCGCCAAGAGCTCATAGACCGCCTAAAGCTCTCCTAGTTACCATATTTAATCATATGACTACATTTTGAACTTGGATATTTTGACTTGTTCATAAGCCATATTTCAATACACACTATTGAAAACTTAATATTAATATTTAATATCCAATACCTCAAAATATCCATGTGATGATATTCTACTCACATTTAATAAATTAAGCCACAATGTTCATATCTATAAATAAAGTTTTCTATCGATTAACAAATGAATACCACCAAACCATTGATGACAGACTATTCAACATAATCTTACTCATTGATGGCTCAAATGATAACACTTGTAACACTACAAAATAAAGGCCTATTGGGACGTTTTTTTTTGTCCCAATAGCTCGAAATTCGTCCCTATAGACTTATTGGGACAAAAACAATTGTCTCAATTTCCGTCGCCTCAGGTGGGTCGTAATAGCCTATTTGGGATGAAAATTCAAATTCGTCCCTAAAGATTGCCTATTGAGACAAAACAAAAATACATTAAAAAATTCATCATTTTGGGACAAAATCTAAATTTCATCCCAACAGATACACTATTGGGACGATTCATTTCATCCATATATATTTTTTATTGGGACGAAATAAATCATCCCAATAAATGTATTATTGGGACAAAAGTATTTTGTCCCAACAGATACACTATTGGGAAGAAATTATTTCGTTCCAACAGATTCTTTTCCTAGAAAAAAAAATCAACATCTTGAACACATGACCTAACAGGTGGGCAACACATTATCACACACATTACCACCACACTACACATCACCACACTCTAGCACGCCCATAGCCCATTTATTTGGAGAAAATAAATCGTCCTAATATATTTATTATTGGGACAAAAGTATTTCGTCCCAACAGATACACTATATGGATGAAATTATTTCGTTCCAATAGATTTTTTTCCTAGAAAAAAATATTTAACATATTGAACACATGACCCAACAGGCGTGCAACACATCAGCACACACACTACGACCACACTACACATCACCACACACTAGCATGCCCATAGCCCATCCATCACTGTCTTTGTGGGCATTGAACTCTTGACTCCATCGCGTAGCCTCCACCCCCAAACCAAATGATTCAATTTGTTATTAGTTGCATAATATTTATATATAACCTATAAGGTTATTAAATTTCCATTGATTTTAAACCAAACTCTTACCGGAAAAAGCAATTGTTTGATAAATTTAATTTTTATTTCACTAATCAAAATTTTAATTTCAAAGATGATTGTGCACATCCCTTCCACACAAAGTGGTCAGGGGTTCGAGTTCCACCATATGCATTTTACAAGCAAGTGTGAGGAGTTTGCTCTCGGTTTGTAGGAGCAACCCTTTATTCGGTTGTGCGAGTTCTCCCCGATAGTGGGAGTAGTATCCTAGACCATACTTAGAGAGTCTAATTAAATTTTTCAGGTCTCGACAGTAGTTGTATTTCAAAAAAAAATGGTAGACATATTGTAAAATTTTAATTTCTATTGAGCGATTATTTTTTGTCTTTTTACATTCGATGGTACACAACTTCAACTTTGATAAAAAAATATAAAACTATTTATATATAATGTAAATATGTTATTAAATTTGTTTTTTTATTGAAATTAAAATTGTATTGAACAAATTTTTAAAAATTTATTATCAGATAATTTAAATTAATTCCAGTAATCTTTATAATTATTTTGTATGATATACAAATGGTTATTAAAAAAATATTTATTTGATAATATTTATTAAACTATTAAAGCAACGGCTACAAGAATGAATCAGGAATGAAACTCCCACTTCAGTAGAGACTTCTCCCCACATTTGCGCTTTATTGAGTAAATTCGTCCCTAAAAACTACCTATAGAGACAAAAATTTGGAAAAAAAAAAACTTGGTTAGTTTGGAACGCTATCGTTCCACTACCCAACTCACCCCTAACTCACTCTCATCACAACCCTCCCATCACAATCGAGCCTCATTTAATGTTTAGCGTCAAACCACTCATTTGAAACTGAAGCAAACCTTATCCACTTTGTTACTTCTTCGATTTTATCAATTAAAGCATACTATTTTTATATAACCTCTATATGTTATTAAATTTTTTAATGTAGATTAATTACAATAATTTACTTTCTTTTTAAAAAATGTTATTGTAGCATTTAATTAAACTATTTTTTTCAAATCATATATTGCTAGATGAAAGGGTCTATCATTAATTGTATATAGAATAGAGAGACTTGTTTTACATTTTTCAATTTATTCGACAAATATAATATTTGAATTCCTATCACAAAGGGAAGGATAAATGTACAACAATAAATATTATATTTGTCCTAATAAAATAACCTCTATATTTTTTTTTCTTCCTAAACAAAACGTCACACATTTTAGTGGCGAATAATTTGTTTTGTCCCAATAAATGTTCTATTGGGACGAATTTTTTCGTCCCTATATGTTTCTTTATATCTGAAAATTTTAGAGACAAATATGTTATTCGTCCCAATAAATTTCGTCCCTATAGCCCAACTTTCTTGTGTGTAACCATAAGTCTATCAATTATCTCAGGATTAAGATAGACTCTCCGATTGTCTTCAAGTAAAAACTTTTATCCATTGACGTTTCTGGATAAAGTATCTCACTGTGATCCTATTCAATGCACCTAGTGCACTAGATTCTTTTGCTCAGAGACACAACACTTTGATGATTTTAGACTCATCATAACACATTTGATCCCACTCAAATACTAGCAAAAGAATCTACAACTTTAACAAGATAAAGGCGCTCAACCTTTATCTTAATTTGTGAATAATGTTCACGACTAACTAAAGAATTGTGTCTACCTCATACACATCCTGATGTATGAACAATTCTTATTTTCTCATTGTCTTTTGACCTTATGAATATTTACTTTTGACAATTATAGTAAGTAAACTATATATGCTATAAGATTTGTTAAACTAGAAATCACTTTATAAATATGAAAAGATTGCCAAATACATTATTACACTCTTTCTATTGAGCATAATCCCAACAAGTTGCCTTCTTTTTCTAACCTCTTCATTCAAATCACCTATGATGTCTTCTTGGTAGTGTACATTTCTAAGTTTAGAGTTAGGGTTTTAAACATTTTGTTCATTTTGTTGATTATCAAGAATAGCGTATGTTGATTGAGAATTCGCTCAAGGTGAGGAATTTCAATCAACACCCTTAAGACCACTACCTAGTAGGTTGCAATCAAGCTAGATACCTCGTATCTACTTGACAAATGGTCACGGGAAGATGGATATATAAATGGCTTGTAAACAAGACAAATATGGAGAAATATAATTCAAGAAAACTGTTTTTTTGAAGGACTTATACAATGATCTTAAAATTCACTCGAACTCTCTCGTTTATAAAGATTGGAGGTGGTGAACTCGTGTGTATTGATAAGCAGCTAAATCCTCTGAGGTGAGAAAAAAATTGAAAAAGCTCTGCCATTTTTCTATAAAATTTTCGATACCTTGTCTAGATCCTGACATCCCCTTTTAACCCCTCTTCATCATCAATCAAATCTCTATAAATTAGACAAATTGATTGGTTATGTTACTGGAAATGATTGGCGTTGATAGGGGGAATCAAATTACGTAGGAATTGCTCCCGTTGATTGTATCAGGTTTCCGTTTAAGTTTAAATATGATTGAAGGGCGAATCCATTAACCTATTTGATCACATTTTGGTGCTTTGAAAAGTAAACTCCATAGCTTGGAGGAGAATCGTGATTCTACATGCCGATGGCGAGGTACGTCGAGGTACCAATCTGGTGGCTTGGTGCTTGACATTCATTCTGGAGCTTTATAGCTAACTTTCTTCTTGCTTGATAGGTAAGATATGTACCTAGAAGAGGTTACGAGGGTGTATCGAGGTGCTTGGATATCATTCAATCATCCTAATGTCAAGGTGCTCGGTAGGAAGTATCATGATACTTGCTTAATCAGGTACTTAGCACTTTCTATAGATTCTGATGTTAACCAGGTGGTAGTATCTAGGTACTAAGGTACATGTCAGACGTCCTTATATCAAGATGCTTAGCAGAAAGTACTGTGATACTAGCTTGTCTTAGTACCTAGTAGTTTCTAGATACGTGAATGTTGATCCTCTTCTAGACAGTGGATTCGGGGAACCTAGGTAGTGTAGAACCTGGTATCTCGAGGTTGGTAGTAGCAGGTAGGCCTTAACCAGTATCATGTTGTACATTCTACCGGTGAAAACGGGCAAAAAAATTCTCTTTGGTCCCTTTGTCAAAAATGGCTCTTAACATAAATCCTCTCTGACTTTAACATCGGTGACTGGTTGGGGTTAGAGTCAGATTTCTTGCATCTCTTAAGGAATTTTTCATTTTTAACCGGTTATAGGAATTTGGGAGGAAATCTTCACATTAAATTTGACAGCCTACGTGTTGGTCTAGGAAACCTTACCCGCTTGAAAAAACAAATGGTTCGCATGTATATCGAAATTGCCTTTTCCATTGGTCGTGAATCTCATTTTCCAGATCATGCTTCCATCACTAGTTACTGTTCCATTCCCTCTATTTAAACACACAACCCCTTTCATCTTCTTCACGTCTCAAAATCCCTATTTTGAATTTCAAAATCCCTATCTTGCTTGCCCCTTGCTTTCTTCGTCTTCGTTGAACCTCTTTCCTTCAGTTTTCTATCACTTCTTTTACTGCTACCATGTCTTTATCTGATAGCATAGAAAAGATCTGATGACGATTCTACCAACCTAGCATATGGGAAGAGAGACTGTCAGGATAACAACGAAATGAGCGATGTTACTACTCCGAAGCTTTACCGCTGCAATCGAAATGTCTCCATTGGAATCAATTTTTTGAACAATTCAGACACCTCGGTTGAGGAGGATTCTGACAAAGTGTCCGATGAGGTTAGGGCCGATAGAGACCAAGCTGAAGTTGATACGAGGTTACTAATGGGGTCGCTTACTCTTCCTTATGACTTTCGTGTCATCCCTGATTCTACCACCATATCCAACTTGATCCAGTGTTAAAGAACTCAGTTTGTGGTCCCTGAAAGTATCACTATCATCATGCCACACTAGGAGAATGATGTGTATTCCCCCCTTCCCGGTGAGCTCTCGATTCACATTACCATATTTGATAGTGGAGTCAAGTTACCTCTCGACCAGACCCCAGATTCACTCTCTGTAACTTGCTCCCTATACCTAACACTAGGGTTCTGGAGACACTTGGATGGTTTTCTCATACTATTAATAGAGCAGTGTGAGAAGGATGATCTCAATAAGGAACCAGGACCTGACGAACTATGGTGCGTCTTTCAAGTTGCTGTAAACTCACCTAGTCCTAAGGGGTAGTTTTCTGCCCGGGTGAAGAATAACTTAAAGCTCATAATTTTGGGAGCCACGAAGAAGGATACCTCCTATAATGAGGAATGGGCAGTGGTTGGTGGTTATTGGGGAAATTCAATTCATATCGGGGGGAGGGAGTTTGAAGTCCCTACCAGGTTAAGTGCAAACCAGTCAAGGAGAAAACTACCCTCTCCGTGGAATTGAAGGTGATCCTGAAGGCCATCGTTGATCGGTCTTTCGTCAACCTGCAGTATCCCACGTCGGATCCCTTTGATGCTTGTAGGACAAACTGTTGAGGTTTATGCCTTAAGGATGTGATTTGTAAACGGATTTATGAAATAAATAAAAAAGAAAAGTTCAATTCATTCTTGTTGCGTTATTTAATTTGTAACTTGTGCATATTAACATCCTAGATTGCCAAACGTGAACTATGTTTATGAGTGTCATATAGAGATGGATTCAGTAAAAGACGTGCAATCTAAAGAGTTCATTGATAATAAAAAAAAGCTATGTACTTTATTCACAGTTAATCTATAGTTGTGGTCCATTCAGTAATATACGATGATTCTATCCTAAATCATTCATATGAGATATGGGAATAGAGGCACATTGTATGATGTGATCATAAAGGACTGGACCATTATCTATATGAATCTCTCACCAAGATCCGTTTACTGATGAGATTCATATAAATCAACTAATGATGGCTATATATGGGTGATCTTAAACCCGAGTGTCTTATAAACTCCTTCAGGTTAGATCGTGGTCTTTAATATACCATGGTGAGGTCGGATGTAGTTCCTGATAACTATGCTCCGTATGTTGAGATTGCGGTTTGGATTATGGTTGGGAAGGTTTGTATACATAATGGAATACATTCTTTCTTGTGAGAAGTAGATAGTATTTTCCTTAAGGGTTGATTCGGGGCTTGGACAGTTTTGAGCACTCTCCTAACTTCATGAGAAAATAGGATTTATTGTCCATTAAAGAATCAATGGTGATATATGTAATTAGAGGGGTACAAAGGACATTGTGACACAACTCTAATTATGAACTACTTTGGAGGATAACACCATATGTAATAGTTGTATCGATGGACACCGAGTTGTATCGGTTTGTGTAAAAGTGTCTACAGTTAAGAGAGTGTAGCTTCGGGTTTTTAGTGGAATAACAACGGAGTTAATAATCAAGGTATATTAGTTAAAGAGTTTAATTAATGATTTCGAGGATTATTGGATCTCAAAATATTATGGGTCCATTAAGTCCCCTTGCTAGTCCGATCGATTTAAATAACAAGAGTCACAGTTAATTAATTGGATTGTCCAATTAATTGTGTTAGGAAAGTGATACGTATTTATTCGGGAATTAATTGAATAATGAGATTAGTTAATTAATGATTAATGGTTATTAAACAAATTAAATAATAAGATTATTTAATTATGTTATTAATCACTAAATGAATGGTGTTAGTTGATATTTGATTTTAAATAAATTAAATTAATATAATTATTTTATTTTATTTAACTAAATATTTGAAATTGAATTTCAAATGTTTAAATTTTAATTTCAAAATAAATATATATTTTTTTAAAATAAAAGATATAAGATAATTTTTATTTGAAAGATTTTAAAATCAATTAAAGATATGATTAGTTTTTTAACAGATAAAATAATATATATATTGTTTTATTGGAAAAACGAAAAAGAGACATTTCAAATCTAAAACAACACAAAATGTGTAAAAGAAGATTTTGCATATAATACAAATTTAATGTATGTGATATATAAATGTTTTCTTAAAAAAAAAAAAGCAAGATACACTGATACACGCATCAATCATTTTGAAAAATAGCAAGTTTGTACGTGAGACGCATGTGTGCATGCTTTGTTGTGTGAAGTCAAGTGTGCGTAAAAAACCTTAAAGAGAGAAAAGTGCAAGTGTCGCACAATAAACATATTTTGAGCGTAAGTGTTGTGCATTGATACAAAAGAAAGTGTTTTTTATTTTCTCTAAATCCTTCATTTAGGTTCTTGAAACCGTGACACGTCCACACACAGTTATCAATATCGAGGTATAGTAAAGTAGATTGAGTGGTTCAGACAAGGAGCATTGCAACAAGTGAAGAAGCCTCCAAACGTCGGTAACGTTTTATAAATCTTCTTCTTATTATTGATTTCAATTTTGTGTTTACATATTTATTTATTATTGTATTAATTTATATGTATTGTTTCTAAAAAAATTATGATCTCAAGTTCACTGGTTTCAAATCATTTATGATCTGTTTATAAAAAAAATTAAAACCGATTTCTGTTGCGTTACCAAACGGGGTTCTAACAATTGGTATCAGTGGTGATTTTTCGGAACATGAAATTATTTTCAATGCTCCTGTATGTTTGAATGTGTAGGCACCATCTATATGATTTTATGAATGTTTATAATTAAATTGTTTAACTTAAAAATGGTTGATCGTAATTTTTTATTGTATTATGGATTTAGGGATTATGGGTTGTATAATTTTTTTTTAAAATTTTCTTACTGTTATTGTATTGTAAATATAAATGATTGTAACCTGTAAACATAGACTTGGAAAAACACGTGCGATGGGTATTGTTCATGGACACTGTTCACTGACTGTTCATGTGGTACTGTTCATGACATTGTTCACGCGGTACTGTTTACGGCACTGTTCATATCGTCTTGCACTGTTCTGTTGGCAAGTGTTGCCTACTGCGTTCCATGCGAATTTCCTGGTTCGGATTCATAAGATGTGTTGGAGTGACCTGATGAGACTAGAGGACTCAAAAATTAAAAGAAGACCAAGGAATACATTGTGAGTATTTTTAATTTTAGATTCCAATTTTTTTAGGTAAATAATCCACAAAACTCGGTCAATTCATGTATGCTTTATATTATG
The DNA here is from genome assembly GCA_032871835.1 of Dipteronia dyeriana. NCBI lineage: Eukaryota > Viridiplantae > Streptophyta > Magnoliopsida > Sapindales > Sapindaceae > Dipteronia > Dipteronia dyeriana. The sequence continues at coordinate 26,293,572 of CM065296.1, forward strand.
TGATAATAAAGACATTGCCATGCATACTATGTAATTTAGATTAGATGTGCATATACAAATATATTTGATATGTCATACATGTATCATAGCCTTATATTATATATATATATATATATATATATATATATATATATATATATATATTAATGCGATTAAAATGGAAAATATACATAAATGGCTATGAATAATGAGATGAGTTTTTTAATGGTTAGAAAACTTGACAATTCTCATTAATATTAATCTAGTTAATAAAGAGTTTAATAAGTTAGAATAATAGGGTTATTTATTGTAATTAAAATTAATATGATTAACTACCTAATAATAAATTAACCGAATAAAGTGTTAGAGTTTTAATAGTTAAAACTTGGTAAACACTAACATAATAATATAACCTTAGTAAATAGTTAACAAAGCTTATATTATTCACTAATAAGATTAGATTTTTAATAGTTAAAAATCATAAATAATTTATTAGTTAATTAGAATTTGCTTCTAACAATGAATTAGTTAATGCACTTGATAACTTGATTAAAGTTATCATTTTGATCCTGCAAAGCCTAGGTGCATTAACATATAATAGAAAACCCTAATTTTGAAATAGTGAGTGGGAGAGGGATATATGACAAATATATCTCGCAGTCTTCATCATTAGTTCAACACTATAAGATCCGAGTGGGGCTTCATGGGGCCTCCTGACGGCTTTGCTTTCGTGCTCCCTAAGGAGGATTTCCATAAAGATCAATATCAAGGCTGTCTTCCTAACATATAGGATTTCTGAGGGTATTTCGGGATTGACCGATCTAAGATGACAATTCTTGAGTTAAGCTCGTTAGATCTGAAATGGTGGGTTACACTCACGAAGGTTTTGATGTTGTTTTGTCAATTAAAAACTAGACTGAATAAACGATAATTGAATGATATGGAATAAGAGTTATTCTAGAATATCATTTGATTGAGAATGTCTCGGTCTAACATGCAAAGACTTGACCGACCCTAAGGCGACACTTCTTTGTGGAATGTTAGATTGTCGTGGCATAGAAACTGCTTTTAAGGTAGTTCTAGTTTGTTAAACATGTTCATGCATCACGTTTAAATTTATGTCAAAGCACTCACAGATTTTTAATATAAATGAATGAATGAATGTTTTTATTTAATTCAGCAATTATGTCTTCTACATTACTACGAATTCTTGAAAACGATAAATTAACTGGTGATAACTACAGTAAGTGGAAACTTAATATATATTGGTCACCAAAGACCTCAAGTTTATGCTTATGGAGGAATGTCCTCTAGCGCTTGCTGCTAATACTGCACAAACTGTTCGTTAGGCATACCAGCGATAGGTTTCATCTGATGAGAAGTCACGAAGCAATGACTTCAGCTTTCGATATCATAGAGTCATTACAAGCAATGTTCGAGCCCTCTGAGAAAAAGTGACACGAAGCTATTCATTCTGTCATGCTCACTCGTATGAAGGAAGGTACATCAATTCGGAAACATGTCCTGAGCATGATGTCCTACTTCAACATGGCAAAAATCAATGACAGGGCGATTAACAAACCCAGTCAAGTGAGCATCATATTGACAACTCTTCTGAAGATTTTCGATCAGTTTAAGAGCAACTACAGGATGAACAAGTTAAAGTTCAATCTCACACAGTTGCTCAATTAGCTCGTTACCTTTGAGTCCTTGACTAAGGACAACAAGGGTAAGACCGGTATGACAAATGTTTCCAAGCCATTTTTCTCCTCTAATAATAAGAATAGGAAGAGGTGTACTGGGAAGGTGAAGGGTAAGTCCAAACCCAATAAAGCCCAAAACAAGAAGAAGTCCAAGAAAGGTAAATATGATTTACTTGTTCTTGAGTAATGTTTAGTTAAAGATGATTCTTCACTTGGATAGTTGATTCGGGGGCCACTAACCATGTTTGTTCTTCTTTACAATGGACTGGTTCTTGGACCTAACTAGAGGAAGGAGCCTTCTCAATATATGTGGGATCATGGGATGTCGTGTCGGCATGAGCAATGGGCGTAAATAGATTATGTTTTTTGTAATAATTATATATTATTAGAAAATATATTTTATAATCCTAGATTTACACGGATTTGATTTTCGTTTGTAAGTTGTTGGAATGAATGATCTGAACATTTGTTCAAGAATTAATGAAAAAAATTTGTATGTGTTTAAAACGTTATTACATACTGCTCTATTGAACACCGAAATTTTAAGATTGAAAAAAAAAACTAAACGACATAAGATTTCTCTAGATAATGACACGTATCTCTTGCATTTAAGGTTTGGTTATATCAAACTTGACCGGATAGAAAGACTAGTAAAAAGCTGACCTTTAAGTGAGTTAAAGGTTGACACATTACCTATCTGCGAATCCTATTTAGAAAGTAAGATGACAAAAAGACCTTTTACTGGAAAAGAGCTTAGAGCTATAGAGCCACTAGAGCTCATACATACAAACATTTATAGACCGATGAATGTTAAAGCTATGGGTGGCTATGAGTATTATGTCACCTTTATAGATGACTACTCAAGATACAGATATGTCTACCTGATGCAACGAAAGTTAGAAACATTTGAAAAGTTTAAATAATTATGAGCTAAAGTTGAGAATCAATTAGGTGAGACTATCAAGTCACTACGATCGAATCGTGAAGGTGAGTACCTTGACCAAGAGTTTGAAGATTTCTTGGTCGAGCATGGGATAGTTTTCCAACTCACTGTTCTCGGTACACCTCAGCAAAATGGTGTATGCGTTATAAATTCCTTTTGGGGATATGCGTTATGAACAACGACATACATTTTGAATGTAGTGCCATCCAAATTTGCTCTTAACACTCCCCTTAATTTATGGAATGGTTGTAAAGCTAGTTTGCATCATTTTTACATATGGGGTTGTCCAGCACACGTGCTGAATAACAGAAGTGGAAAGCTAGACTCCAAGTATGTGGTTTACCTGTTTGTTGGATACTTCAGGTAGACAAAAGGTGGACAATTCTATAGTCACGAAGATAATAAAGTATTTGTATCGACAGAACGTTGATGAGCCTTATGTCTACAAGCGGATCATTGACAAGAATGTAGTTTTCATAGTTATATACGTAGATGACATCCTACTCATTAGGAATGATATGGGAGTATTGTTTGATGTAAGGATCCGGTTGGCTAGCTTTCCATTTGAAAGATTTGGGAGAGGCGAGTTATAATCTAGGGATCCAATTTATAAGGGATCCAATTTATAAGGGATCGTAAGAACAAACTTATAGAACTGTCTAAGGCATCATATATCGACAAAATTCTTATGCGATTTTTGATATAGAACTCCAAGAAAGGTAATTTACCTTCTAGACATGAAGTTCACTTGTCTAAGGAATAGTTTCCTAAGACACATCAACAAGTTAAGGATATGAGACGTGTACACTATGCATCAACAGTAGGTAGTCTTATGTATGCTATGTTATGCATGAGATCGGACATCTGCTATGCAGTGGGAGTAGTTAGCAGATACAAGTCCAACCCAGGATTGGATCATTGGGTTGCTGTCAAGACTATTCTCTATTATCTTCGGAGAATGAGAAATTATATGCTACTGTATTCTTGACAGGATTTGATCCCATTAGGATATAAGGATTCTGATTTTTAGTCAGACATGGATTCTTGGAAATCCACGTCTGGATCAGTATTCACTCTAGGTGGTGTAGCCATTGTATAGAGAAGCATAAAGCAATCTTGCATTGCTGAATCCACCATGTAAGTTGAATATGTAGCCGCTTATGAAGCTGTTAAAGAGGTTGTTTGGCTCCACAAGTTCTTTAGTGATCTGGAAGTCGTTCCAAATATGGATAAGCCCATCACACTTTATTATGGTAATAGTGGTACTGTGGCTAATTCAAAGAACCAGGAAGCCATAAAAGAGGGAATCATATAGAGAGAAAGTATCATCTCATTAGAGAGATAGTGTAGAGAGAAGATGTGATCATCACAAAGATAGCCTCACAAGACAATTATGTTGATCCATTTACGAAGACCTTATCGGCTAAAGTGTTTTTGGGTCACCTAGATGGTCTAGGGTTACGATACATGCCTCACATGCTTTAGTGCAAATGGGAGATGATTGGGGTTTATGCCATAATGATGTAATTTGTATATGGATTTATAAAATAAACAAAAGGAAAAGTTTAATTCCTTCTTGTTGCGTTGTTTATTTTATAACTTGTGCATATTAACATCCTAGATTGTCGGATGTAATCTCAAACTGTGTATATGAGTGCCATATATTGATGGATACAATAAGAGATGTGCAATCTAAAGATTCCATAGATAGCAAATAAAGCTGGGTATTTTATTTGCGGTTAATATATAGCTATGGTCCATTCCGTAATGTACGATGATTATATCCTGAATCGTTCATATGATATATGGGAATGGAGGCTCCTTGTATGATATGATCATATAGGATTGGATTATGATCTATATAAATCTTTCACCAAGATCCGTTTACCGAAGATATTCAAATATATCAACTAATGATGGCTATATATGGGTGATCTTAATCTTAAGTGTCTTACCGACTCCTTCAGGTTAGATTGTGGTCTTTGATATACCATGGGTGAGATCGGATGCAGTTTCTGCTCAAGATGCTATGTATGTTGGGATTGCGGTTTGGCTTTTCGCTGGGAAGGTTTGTACATAATAATGTAATCCACTCCTTTTAGTGAGAAATAGATGGCAGTTCCCATAAGTGTTGATTTGAGGCTTAAACAATATGAGTGCTCTCCTAATTCTGTGAGAAAATAGGATTTATTGTCTATTAGAAAGTCAACGGTGCTTAAAGGATATATGTAATTAGAGGGGTACAACATACATTATGATCCAACTATAATTATAAACTCTTGTGGAGGATCACATCATATGTAATATCTATATCGATGGACAACGAGTTGTATCGGTCTGTGTAAAAGCGTCTACAGTTGAGAGAGTGCAGTTTCAAGTTTTTAATGGAATAACACTGGAGTTAATAACCAAGGAATATTAATTAAAGAGTTTGGTTAATGATTTCGAGGATTATTGGAGCTCAAAATACTGTGGGTCCATTAGGTCCCCTTGGTAGCCCGATCAATTTAGGTGGTCGCGGTTAATTAATTGGTTTGTCCAATTAATTATGTTACGAAAGTGACACGTATTTATTCATGAACTAATTGAATAATGAGATTATTTAATTAATGAATAATGATGATTAAATAAATTAAATAATAAGATTATTTAATTATGTTATTAATCACTAAATGGAGGGTGTTAGATGATATTTTATTTTAAATAGAATAAGATAATATGACTATTTTATTGTATTAAATTAAATATTTGAAATTGAATTAAAATGTTTAAATTCAAAATAATTATTTATTTATTTTATTTAAAAGAAATGAGATATTTTTATTTGAAAGATTTTAAAATCAAATATAGATATGATTAGTTTTTTTAAAAGATAAAATAATATATATATATATATAAGATATATATTGTTTTCGTTGAAAAATGAATAAGAGACATTTCAAATCTAAAACAACACAAAACGTGCAAAAGAAGAATTTACATATTATGCAAATTGTATGTATGTGATACATAGATGTTTTCTTAAAAAAAAATAAGATACATTGATACACGAATCATTCATATAGACAAAGAGCAAGTGTGCGCGTTAGACGCATGTGTGCATGCTCTGTTGTGTGAAGTCAAGTGTGTGTAGGAAACCTTAAAGAGAGAAAAGTACAAGTGTTGAACAATAACCATATTTTGGGTGCAAATGTTGTGTATTGATACAAAAGTAAGTGTTTCTTATTTTCTCTATATCCTTCATTCAAGTTCTTGAGACCGTGACGCGTCCACACGCAGTTACCAATCCGGGGATATAGCAAGGAAGATCGAGTGTAGTGGTGTAAAAATGGGTCGACCGGTGATAGGCTGGTCCGGCCGGCCCAGGAAGTTCACGGGCCGTGCTGGGAACGGCCCATGAAGGAAGAGGGCCAGGCCGCGTGCCGGGCCGCTGGAAGGAGGCCCGGCAGGCCGGCCCGCCTGGCACGCCAATCCGGCATGCCAGGCCTGTCAGACCGTCCAGGCGGACCGATCCGCCGGTCCGTTCTGCCCAATTTTGTTTTATTTATTTTTTTCAAAATTCCTCCAACGGCTGGAATTGATTTCTAGCCGTTGGAGGAAAAAAAAATTACCGAAACCCCCCCTAAAATCTTTTAAATTACATTTTGACCCACAAATCAAATTTTTCTATAAATACTTCCATCCATTTCATTTTCCATTAACTCTCTCTATCATTCTTTCAATTTCTCATTCTCTCAAATCTCAATCTCTAATATATTCTCCAATTCTCTAAACGTTTTCATTCAATTTTGTTATTACTCTCTCTACAAAATTCTCTAGATTTTCCACCAACACACCAAATTTTAAAGGTACAATTTTGTTATTACTTTTGGTCTAACATATTCTCATAGTAAATTTATATGTTTATGTTTAGATTTGAGTTACTTAATGAAAACAATATCTATTTAGTTAGTTAGTTTATCAATTTTTGGGCTTTAATGTTAATATTATTTGTTTAGTTTATTAAGATTTTTAAGTTTAGTAGTAATTTTAATATTTGTTATTAATAAATTTAGAAAGTTAATTTGTATTACTGAAATTACTTTTTGTAATAAGTAAATGATGAATGTTAAGTGTAGTAATTACGTTTGATATTGTTTTTTTCATAAATTAAAATTTTTCATTTGTAGATTATGTTAGTAAATTTAAGAGTAGTGGTTCAAATCATCAATTTTATGTTAGTATATTATGTTAGTAAATTTATCAATTTTATTTGTAGTAGTGAACTAGTGAATTAAAAAATTTTTGTTAGTAGATTATGATTTTTTTGTTTATTTAATTTGTTTTTTAAGTAAATTAATTATTGTAAGTGTCGTATTAGTTATAGTAATTCTTGTTAGTAAATTAAGATTACTGTTAGTAAATATTGATTTTTAATTTGACTATTAACTACTATAGTGCTCATATTTTTATTCAGATAATGGATCCTAACCAGCAGCCTTATTTTTCGGACGGTTTGAATATGCTCAACGATGAATTTGATATTTCAGAACCGACCCATACTCAAGCGGGACCTTCTGGTTCCGGCGTTACACCAACATCACATCCCAGAAAATTAACATCAGATGTGTGGCAATGTTTCAACATAGTCCAAATGACACTCCCAAACGGAACGTCTGGCCTCAGAGCTAAATGTAAGTTTTGCCATAAGAATTATGCTACAAGTACGGGGGGAACCGGACATTTGAGACGGCATATGCACAAATGTATGCCTGCACATGGACAGGTAGACACTACAACCCAGACACAACTTCAACGGCACCCAGTCGGGTCCGTTACGACGTGGCAGTTCGACGCCATGCACGCTAGAGAGTGCTTGGCACGATACATTGCACAAACTGATCAACCGATCAGTATTGGTGAGAGTCCATTTTATAAAGAATTAATCACATCTGCATATAACCCCCAATATGAACCTGTTTCTAGAACCACCACTAGAAATGATTTGATACGATTGTTTGAAACCGAAAGGGATGACTTAGTTGCTGAACTACAGCATTTAAGTGTCTCTGTTGCATTAACTTCTGATATTTGGAATGCATGTTCCAAACAGGACTATTTATGTGTCACGGGATACTATTTAGATTCTGATTGGAGGATAACAAAAAGAATTTTTGGTTTTCGTCCTATGAATTTTGCACATACCGCAAAAAACATTTTTAATGTCATAATGGAAGTTTTAGAAACTTATGAAATCACGCATCGTATTCTTTCAATCACATTTGATAATGCATCTGCAAATACTAGCTCTATTGCATTGTTTGTTGCAAGAAATATCCCGCATGATGGAGGTTATTTCTTCCATCAACGGTGTGCATGCCATATTATAAATTTAGTTGTACATACTGGTTTAAAACAGGTAAGCGACCAAATAGATCGCATCAGAGATGCCATTTCTTGGATTTGCAGTTCTAATCCTAGATTCAGTGAATTCAAGAGACATTGTAAATTAAACGGTCTCAAACCCCGACGATTCCAAACTGATATGCCGGTACGGTGGAACTCTACTTATTTAATGTTGCAAAATTGTTTGTAATATGATACAACCATTACATGTTTTTATAACATGAAATTGACTGAAACAGGACAACTTAGTCCAAAATTACTTACCACAGACGATTGGTATGTGGTAAAGATTTTTGTTCAATTTTTAAATATTTTTTACAATGCCACTGTAACTCTTTCCGGGGTATATTACCCCACATCTTCCCAGGCAATCCATCAGATAGTGGAAATGTCTGAACTGTTAAACAGTTTTAGAGAAGATGAACATCTAGGCGCTGCAGTTGTTGTCATGGAGACAAAGTTGAAAAAATATTGGGCTAACATTCCCCTACTTTATGCCTTAAGTGCTATAATAGATCCCAGGGTTAAATTATCTAGTTTAGAAGTTTTACTTGAGTTTATTGGTATTAATTTGTCAATAGATTATTCAGAACAAATTACTGACATTCGAACCAAGTTGTTCAAGATTTTTCGTATTTATGAGACCAGGTTTGGCAACATTGACATCCCCCAATCAACGCGATCGGAGACAGAGCCGAAGCAAACAAGTTAGAGCCTTCTGAAACGACGAAAAAAAGACAAATCAGCAAGTACTTCTTCAAGGCAAAGATCTAGTCCATCTTCTTGTACCGAACTTATTAGGTACCTTGAAGCACAATTCGATGATGTTGAAGATAAGGAAGAGTTTGATTTGTTGTTATGGTGGAAGACCTATACGTACAGGTATCCAGTTCTGTCACACTTAGCACGTGACGTAGTGGTTATTCCAGTGTCAACGGTGTCTTCAGAACAAGCTTTCAGCACCAGTGGACGCATAATTGAACCAAGAAGAAGCTGTTTTTCTCCAGAGATGGTGGAGGTATTAACATGCCTTCGGGATTGGGAGCATGCTAAAAAAAGATTACAAAATCTAACTTTAGATAAAGAACTTAATCTAAATTTCGACAATCTATATATTGATGACCCTTCAGGTAGTGGCCACGGCCAGAACTAGGTTATACTTTTACATATGTATTTATTATTTACTTGTAATTTGTAAAACGGCTGCATTCTTTTTCCCTTACCAAGTTTTTATCCCACTGGGTTTTTCTTGGTAAGGTTTTTAATAAGGCAATCATGTAGATATGTATTACTGAATTCCATAAGTGAAAATTAAATAAATAATTAAAAAATTGTTCATTCTCTTTATTCATTTCAAATCTTAATAATTGTTCGTTCTCTTCATTCATTTTAAATTCTAAACCCTTAACCATAAACTATAAATCCTAAACCCTATACCCTAAATCCAAAAAAAAGAGTAATTTGGAAAAAAAATTGGACCAAAAAACTAACCCGCCGGACCAGTCCCGTTAGGCCTGGCCAGCTGGACCAGGCCCCCCCGGCCCGCCAGAGGGGCCTAACGGGCCGGCCTGGCCTGGCACGGCTTGCCTGAGGCAGGCCGGCGTGCCGTACGGGGCCTGCTTCTCTGGAAACATGCCGGGCCGGGCCAGCTCGCTACATCGTCGAGTGCCAGGCCCAACCAGACCTGTTTCCAGAAATGGACTGGCCAGGCCGTGCCTAATGGGCCGGGCCAGTCCATTTTTACACCACTAATCGAGTGGTTTAGACAAGGAGCATTGCAAGAAGTGAATGAGCCTCCAAACATTGGTAAGGTTTTATAAGTCTTCTTCTTAGTATTGATTTCTATTTCATGTTTTTACATATTTTTTTATTATTGTAATAATTTATATGTACTAGTTTCAAAAAAATTATGATCTATATAAAAAAAATAAATTTAAAACCGATTTTCGTTGCGTTACCAGTGAACGAAGTTTCAACATAGACCGCTATTTGCATATCTCCCTCGTTTCTCCAGGTAGAGGAAGTCTTCTCTTTATACTGAAGTGTGTCTCTTGGTTGATATTGGTTAATTTTAACTCTTTCTCGTTTGTTGCAGTTTTCACGGTTCCCTTACTAGTCCAGGGGGATCCAAAACCTTTTGACAGTCTGTCTTTTTCTCTGCATCCTACATCTTTCGGTTCCCCTACTTCCGGGTTTACTAGGACTCTTCCTCCACCTAGCAGAACTGTAAGAAACATCTCTCCCTCTACCTCAGCAGGGGAGGAAAGACGTGGTTATGTCCTAGTCAGGGTACCAAAGGCAACCTCTCATCCTTCCTCTAGATTCAGATCCCAAATTGATGTGTTTGCATTCAAATAAGTGATGGTGAGGGGTAAAGATTATGCTGCCCCTACTATTTTTACTGGTGCTACTAATGTTGCTTCTATTACTGTTACAACCTCCACCGTTGTTACTGTGGGGTGGGGGGAGGTATTGGTCCGGCAAAGCCCACTGTTGTTGTTGCTCCATGGGATCAACCCAATCCATACTAAGGATTAGTGTCCAAGAATAGGTCTTGGATAGATTCATTGCTTCTTGCCCTAGTGGGGGGCTAGAAGCAGTGACTTCCATGCTAGTGGACGTCCTGATCACTAAGGGTTCTACCCTCCTAGTCGAGGTAAAATATCTTGATCCTTTATGCTTCATATGTGTATGATTGGTACCTAGGTGGTAGTTAACATGTTTGTTGTGACTTGCAGGCCTTTAAGTTTATTGTTGCCATGAATCGCCAGGTCATCTCTCTCAGGGGATTTACTGGGGCTATTGAGCACGAGCTCGAAGCGGCTTGTAGTGAACTTGCTCAATCGTATGAAGACAAACTGGAGTTGAGGTGAATCTTGGAGTAGGTCGAGAAATCCCTTGAGCAGTCTGAATGTGACGTGGAGTGGTACAAACTTGCCTATGACACGGAAGCCCTCAGGTCGAAGTGCCATGCTTTGGAAAGGGATATCCCAAATGGGAAAAGTCAAAGAGCTGGAAGGAGTGAAACAGGCTCTGCATGCCAAGGTAACCAGTATAGAGGCTGAGGTGGATGCTTCATTCGGAGATGGTTGTTTCTATGCTACTTTTCAGGTAGCTCAAGCATTACCTCCACCATTCGACCTATGCACCCAAGAAAATTGGGATAGGATAGAGATAATGGAAAAGGCCAAAAAGATGGCGGCTCCTACTACTGATGAGGCTAGCACCTCTCAAGTTGCTTGAACTAGTGAGGAGGCTGATGAGAATGAAGACCAGTGACCTATCTCCTCTTTCCTACCTGGTACTAGAGCTACCAGAGTATATTCCTCCTTGAAGTCCCCTAATGATGTCGTGGTCCAGGCTAAAGAAGGTGATTTAATCATTTTTGTTACTCCACCTGGACCTTCTATGATGGTGGGGGACCAACCTGTGGTAGAGAGCTAGCCTGCTAGCAAGGAAGTGGTGGAGGTTCAGCCTACAACCAATGAGGTAGTAGAACGAGCTGAACTGGATATTACGGTGGCACTTCAGACCTGTCCAGTTCAAGTTATGGGCTCAGTCGATGCTGCATAAGTGGGGGTAGAGGAGTAGGTATCAGGAAAAGGAGCATGAGGAGAGGGCAACAAGGAGGAAACCAGTGCATGATCCAACATTATGATTTACTTTGTATTTTACCCGACAATGGGGGTAGGCACCCCGCTAGATCAGGAAAAATTTGCTATGTCATTTTCTTAAAACATGTTGTCTAACATTAGGGGATGGGCTCCCATGGTTTGATGAATGAAATTTTCTTCTTCTTTTTCATTACATTTGTATCTAGTTATCCTCCATCTTTGGTTGAATCTGTCTAACTCCACATGTATCACAGGTTGGACCTAGTAATCAGTCTCCTGCATACACCTAACTTAACAAATTTTGGTAATATAAAAAGGCTTAAATTCTATCAAGTGTAAGAAATCAAGCACACCAGGTGCCCAGAACCAGATTACTAAGGTACTTAGTTAGAAATTTTTCCTAAAGCACATTATCAAGATCGACCATCCTTTTTGGGAAGTCATGGTATCACGCGTCCATATTCGGAGGGCTCTGGTACGTAGGTGAAAAACCAATCCAATAAAGCTTGATAACTGGGAACTCCTTGTTCATGGTTCTTTGGTACCTAGATGGTGCCACAGTCGTGGCATCTAGCATCCCCTCATCCAGTCCCCTATGTATTCCTTGAAACCCAAGAAAAATTAAAAACTGATAAGGAGAAAAAAAGTGTGATAAATAACCAATACTAGGCTTTTGAGGTACTAAATCAAGATAATCTCTTTGGGATTTTGTCAAAGTTGATTATCCTTTTAGGAAAATCAGGATACCTAGCATCCCTTTTCCGGGAATTTTAGTAATTGGGCAAAAATCCAGTCGAGTACATCCCTCGTGATACCTATCATTCCCTTATAAGGGAAAACTGGTATCCAAGAGATCTTGATCTAGACGAAAAACTGTGCACCTACGTCCTAGACCTTCTTGGGGTTGGCAGCTCGACCAAGGCATCAGGAGGGCCAATTGTTTATCCTGGTCTTATGACCTGACTACCAACTATGCACTTACACTCAGCCCCTTCCTTGGGGGGGGGGTATCGCCCGACAAAGGGTATCAGGATGATCATTTGGTTATTCTGGTCTCGTGATCTTACAGGCAACTATGCCCTTACAAATAGACCCTTCTTGGCAAGGGGTGGTGCCCGACCAAGAAATCGTGGTAGCTCTATTTCTTTACCCAGTTCATTACGATCATGGCGAACATCAATGGCAAAAAACTTGGCGACAAAATAACACAAATGGATAAAAAAGGAAATGGAGAGTCTTTTATTGATGATCAATTAGAGATACATTACGTTTTCATGGTACCAATACCTATCACGGATGGTACTGGTTAGTCTTGGAGTCTTCATACTTCTATGGGTAAAATCTCTTCAAGTGGTCCGTATTCCAAGTGAGATCAATAGGTCATCCATTCATGTCTTCCAACTTGTTGGCTTCGCTATAGACCACTACATTCATCAGGTAGGGGGCTTCCCAATTCGGTGTTAAAACCCTATCTAACCGATTTCTAGTGTTTTAGGTCACTTTCCGAAGTACTGGGTCTTCTTCCTTGAAACTATGGGCTCTAACTTTCTTGTTGAAGTACCTCACAATCTGCCTCTGGAAATCCAAGAGGTATGAAACAAATATTATGGTGTGTTTAATAGCAATCTAGAGGGGGAATGAATAGATTTTAATCAATTTTACCCAATTTTTGTTAATGGCCAAGTTGACGAAAATACCCCTAGCTCGTTATAATTATATCACAAGTGTAATAAATGCGAACATAGTAAAGACACTTGAGATATACGTGGAAACCCTTCAAATGGGAAAAACCACGAGCTATTAAGTGCGCCAAACTTAAACCTCGAGTCCACTAATGGCAAAGGAAATTACAACCTAATCCCGGTTTAAAATCCACCACCACTACCTAATCCCGGTAAAAGTGAACCTATTCCATCTTGCTTACGATTTAAGCTACCTAATCCCTGAAGCAACACAAATCTTACTTCTCAATGAAGAGATAAAATGGCCTATGTGAATATATGATGATATTCAAATAACAAACAAGGGTAGGAAACCCTATATGCTTATCTAGGAAAATGAGATGTCAATTAATGCAATCCTAGATATCAAGAGAGCTAAATGACATGTTCAAAAAGCTTAGCTAAACATAGATCAAACAATCCTATGAAGCTATCACAATACAACACTCAATCATGTCATCATAACAATATCTAATTTGTATCAAGAATATGTTCTGAGAGTATACAAATGATTAAAGAGATGGTTTAGCAAGCAAAAGACTAAACTTATAAGAAGATAGTGAAGAACTTACAAAACGAGATGTGATGATGCAAAACTATCCATTGATGCACTCTAAATGATCTTAGATGATACAAGATGAAGTTTTTATGCAAATGAGAATGCTTTAAGTATTTAAAGATGAGTTCTTGGAAGACCTTCTCTAAAAACAACTTTTTTTTGCTTTTATAGCCACTCCAATAACTATCTTCTACACAATCTTAACAAACAAATTAAAATATTTGATTTCGACTTCACTGTAGCATAAAACATATGAATTAGGGGTCACAAATATAACATTTATCGACCTAAAATTGCTTTGATTATTAATTGTTGTAGTTACTCATTCGGACATCAGCTATAAATGGCTGAATGCAAGTAGATTGAGGTTTATGTTGAAATATATGAAATAACTTTTCCTTCAAATCTTCAAGAGTCTCTCTTCTAAATTCTGCTGTGTATTTGATACACATCAAAAACCTCTTAAGAGATGGATTATAGTTTGGATTGAGAAGTTTGGTCTCATGATTCGATACGAGAGATTGTCGAATTTCTGCTTTGGATGTGGGGTGATTGGTCATGTGCTAACAGAGTTTACAACAACACATCAAGATTTTGCTGGGAAATCGCAGCCTGGCAGAGCCTACGAAACAGAGACAAGGTAGTAGCAAGGAAAGAGGCAATGGAAGTCGTTCTAAGAGTGATGAGATTGATAACAACAACAATTAGAAGTTGTTACGAGTTTTGATTAGCGTGGCACTTCTTCAGACGACGTTACAGGAATGTAAAGGAGAGATGGGAGAAGGGTTAGTGCCAAGAGTTAAATTCTCTGTGATGTTTTAGCTTTTATTTGACTATGAGAGCTTAGTTGTGGTACTGTTTACTTACATTATATCTGTTTTGGTTGCATTGTTGCAGTTGGTGGTATATATTTTACCTATATTAATGATTAGTCTCCATGAAATGGGTCATCTTACTTGTAATTTGTCTTCTTGATCATGATTTTGTTTCTACACTACTGGTATGTACATGAGCCAATCATTTTAGTTAGGATTTCTAATCTTTATTTGTATGCAGTCATTGTTGATTAAAAGGTTATGGTTAAAGTCAGTACAAATCAGGCTCATTTTTATTTTTTTTTGTTATTTTGTATTATTGAGCATTGGAATGGGATGTGTAATCTATACTGATGTCATGTTTGTTGTGGTTTCTGCATTTCTTTGGTTCTCAATGAGAAGTTGTGCAGTGGTAGTAGATGTTTGGATTTGCCGATTTTTTTGTTAATGTTGCTCAAGTCTCTCTATCATCAAAAGTGAGAGCTTTTGGAAATCTGGTTTCTGGTGGAGTGTTTGTGGGAACTTTTGGATAGTAATGACAAGTTAAAATTTACTTTTTAGAAGTGTTTAATGCATATATTTTCAAATGTTCTGTTGCCATAGTAGATGCTCTCTGAATTCTCTTTTTGTGGGATGGATGTAGTGATGTTTAGATTTTATATTGTTGCTCAAAGCCTTTACACTTGTTGAAGTGTTTCTTTTCTGTTTTGGTTGCAATGATGCAATTGTTGGAATATATTATTATTGACTCTCTCTCTCTCTCTCTCTCTCTCTCTCTCTCTCTCTCTCTCTCCCTCGTTTTCGCTTATAGAAAAACCCCTGATCATTAGGATCGAGCTATTGAATATATGCAACCGCATACAAGTAATATATTTCCGCTATATCAGGGTATGCTTAGGTCTTATTTGAGCCAAACTGAGAACGGTTGATCTTACAACATTTAAAGCCTTACCTCACCAAGTCGTCCACAAACCAGATAGGCCAATATTCGTCATGATGAAATAAAAACTATTAGAGATTTATTAGTTACATATAATTGTTTGCAATTTATATGTGAAATCAACAAGGTCTGCTATTAGCAGTTATAATAGCAGTTATTTTTTAGCGAGCCTTAATAATCCGAGAAGAACGAGCAGAGTCTGGCTGTGTTACAGGTTCCATTTTAGAAGCATCAAAATTCAATTTCATGTCAATACTAGGCAGGCAAGCGTCAAAAAGATATCCTTCAGCTTTTGCTAGTTTTGAGAAGTCTCATACCATTCTGCTTCAGCTGCTGCTGTTGTTGCAAGCAGAAAGTTTAAACTTTTAACAGGACCAATTCGTTTTCCATCACTTATTTTAAGATGAAAATTTTCCCATGAGCTGGAGATATGATATACTGAGGAGGAGGGCGACAACAGCAAAGATGATGGCGTTTTCATAGATCAGCAGTGGGAAGACAAGCACAGGAACCTGTATAATTCTCCGGCTGCTGCCTTGAAAAGAAAGATTGAATCCTACTAACTTGTTTGCTTATTATTAAGATGGAAAATGCCCCATGACCTGGTGATATTGTGATGATGACGACGACGATGATGCATTTGCATGATCAACTGTAGGAAAACAAGCATCATATAGATTCTCATCCTTCTGCTCCTGCTTAGGCCTCAGGAACCTCATATTATTCTCCTTCAATTGCTGTCCTGAAAGGTAAGATTGAACTGGACCAACAGGTTTTCCATCATTAGCATTATAATCAAAACCGGCCAGTGAAATATTCGATGACGTGGGGAGACTCCATGGCAATGACATTGGGAAATCAGGAAGAACCGCGTCATTAGAAGAACCAGACCGAGGAGTTACAACACTGGAATTGGCATGGAGTCCAAAAGAGGCATAAGGATTTTGCAAGGGTGGAAACTTCATTAGGTAAAGGGACGGAGATGCGAACTTCATCTCGTTATTAAAGCTCCCAAGAAAACTAGGCCTCAGATAATCATTGTTCGATTCGGGTTTTCTACCAAAACGGGGTGCAATGTCTTGAATTTGTGGCTCAGACTTCGCGATATGAGTGTTCCTGGACAATGCATACGGTGGTTGAGAATTAGCAGAAACTAGAGGTAAACTTCCATTGCTCAAATTAACGTGATTGTTGTTCCTGGCTGCAGGCACTTCATGATTGTGTTTTCCTTCATAAGTTGTAATTACACATTTCAAATTGTGCGAGGCTCTTTCGACATGCTTCCTCACCGAACAACCAGCACTCGTGCATTTGTAATAGCTCCTGTAACATAATGACACAAAATTCAAATGCAAAGGAGTAACTTGTTCAGAAGTATCCTACACATCACTCTCTCATACCTGGGATTTGGATTTCCTTTGACAACTTTCTGCCCATACTTCCTCCAGCGGTATCCATCATCGAGTATGTCCACCTCGCTCTCTATCTGGACGACTACTCTTGGTTCGCGGACAGCTCTTGATGCCAAATTTGATTCAAGAATGCTGCTCTCTGTCTTCCTGTCAAGTGTCAATACGTAAAACACATCATTGTCATAACTTGTGCAATTACACAGCATAAAACACAGAAATTAAAACTGCATGTATGCCTTCTTTTAGACTGGTATTCCTCATCGTAGGCTTCGTCACCAAGCAATATGCTTCCTTGTGTAACCCCATCATCATTTTCGTCATGACTAGCAAGTGTCGACGAAAGCTCTGGAGTTTCTGAAGATTCAAAAGCACCAACAGAAGATTTCCCTTGTGTTGTGGGTGGTGATAATGGCTCAGAAAGTTCAGTCACACCAGACGTCGATGACGTTCTCTCTGTACCATCCGTTCGCCAATCACAACCAAGTTTGATATCCTTCAAACTGTCTTCGATATTTCTCCAAACGGGTCCACCTTCAACTTTCAAACAGCTTGCACCATTTTCGCTTTTCTCTGAGGCTTCATCGAATGGAAGTGCGCCTGATCCAGCCAATGGACGACTAGGCTGAGGTTTCAGGTGACTGTGGGCACCCTTGTAGATGATCTCTGTAATTTGTCCATCGTAGGAACGCTCTACCTTCTTCTTCACCTGACAATTCGGATGTGTACATTTATAGTAGCTCCGTGGATATTCGCTACCTTTAACTTGTTTCTGTCCATATTTTCTCCAATTGTATCCATCTTCCGATGTCCTTACCATTCCCAGAGGAGGGTTTGTCTCCTTGAGGTCTCCTTTAAAGAGATTACGTGTCCCGGAATCCTCCTCACGAGCAGGTTCCTGGAGTACTAAAGAGGAGTTTTTGTCACTGTACATACCAGAGCAATGCATTTGCATATTGTCACAGCTGTTATCATTCACAATCATGATATTTGAAACTTTGACATCATTAACTGAATCAACTGAACAATTCTTCGCGGTATTCTCTTCCGAAAACTCTGCTGAAAATTCAAAATCTAATGGTAGATCCACTGTGAAAAGAGCTTGATAATCAAAATCAGGTCTATGAACAAGATTGGAAGGAGAAGAGACCTAAACAAATCAAACATTGATTAAATTGAAGGCCTAATTGTACCCAGAAACTGCAAAATGTCACAAACTCATCAAAAGATTATATGCAATATTCACTACCTTATTGTCCAAACTAGAAAAGTCTGGCAGAGAGTCCGGAACCTTATGAGGCTTCAATCCGAAGACAGAACCTCCATTCTCGCCCTTGTCGTTATCCACAGGATTCAATGTAGCCGACATTGAATGTTCACTAAGACGGGCAAGTGAAAAGGTTCCGGTGGTCGGAGATAGCTGTGCCAAGACAGAGTAAATAGTTTTAAGAACAGAAACAAACACATGAAGAATATTGAATACATAAATTCTTCTCAGCTATGTTGTGTTACTGCACATGTAGACTTGAATTTAATTAACTTTTAACCATCTAGAATATAAATAAATAAATAAATAAAAACCTTGCTTTTCAATATAGACACCTTTAATTTATGAGTACTTTTTAGGATGTGTGCATATTAAAATCTGATCAAATAGTTGCCATATAAAACCAACAAAACTCCTGATCTAAACTAGACATTTCTTTGACAAGCATGTATAACAAATGCCAATCAACAGAATCCCAAAAAGCCAAATCGAAATTAAATTGGTGTGATCAATTTCAATTTAGTAGTGCCGAGCAACTAATTATTATACAAATTGTGTCGGTCCCACTGGTTTTTAACTCTTTGGTCTTCACTATGGATCTCTCACTCCTGACAATTTTTTTTTTTTTTTTAATTATTACAATATTTCAGAATTGAAAAAGGATTTATATAACTTCATAATAAAATTAATCGCAAGAGGTATATACAACATTTCAATTTAGAAAAAAAAAAAACCATAGGAAGGAAAGAAATTGATAATGAAAAGCCACAAATAAATCACCTGTGAATTGGGCAAAAAGATAGGCGAATCGAGCAAGGCGGTGGGGCTCATTCCAGGAGGAATCATGACGAACGTTGCCGGACATTTCTCCTCCTCCACTACCGGAGAGCCCACCGGGCTGATCTTTTCCGCTTTGAACCCACACTTGGCAGCCCTCCTCTCCGCAATGCTCGCTCTCGTAGAACCACCTCCTCCTCTGCCGTCTCCGGTGGCGGGTTCGTTGTCAAAGTCAGGTGCTGAGACGGAGACACCCTTTTGGCCATCTTCAACAGGGGTCGGCTCGTGATCGTGCATGGCTTGCATGGTGATAGAGTTATATTTGGGTGACGTGACGGTGACCGGAGGTTTCAGCTCCGGTGAATGTGGAGCTGAAACTGAATGTTTTCAGAGGATAGAATTGGAATTAAATATAAAAAATTGGATTGGAAATTTCAGAGGAATGTTTTCACAGAGTTTTCAAGTTTGATCGGACCCCAGAGAGAGAGAGAGAGTAGTTGAAGGAGAAGGAGAAAACAAAAATAAAAATTAAAACTTTTTCTTTCTTCTTATCGAGATTTTGTGGGACCCATTTACACACCATTTTTTTACTATTATTTTCTTACAAAATAAAAATAAAAATAAAAATAAAAAAAAAAAGTTATTTAAATTTCATAAAAGGCAATTAATTAATTGTTTATGGGTAATTTCACTCAAGTCTCTTCTTTTTTCGAATTGCCATATTTTTAAATATCTTTATCATATTGGTAACTCTAATATTTTTTTTTTTCAAAATACATCACTTTAGTCCATTTGATCAAATTACTAACAGTCAGCTAGAACTAAATGAACAAAAGATCGATTTTACCCATAAAAGTTTTTTATTATCACAGTTTAATTTCTAAAAATATTTCAAATACTTTTTATATGTTAGTATTAAATAAAAATCAAATTAAGAATAAAAAAATATTTTACTTAAAAAATAGTTTTATTTTTAAGTATGAGCAGGATATTAATTTATATATTAAAAATTAAAATTAAAAAAGTATTAAAAAACAGAAAAATGTGTTTTTTTTTTCTATCCAATGGATCTCCAAACGATTGAGATCTGAAAATTGGGAAATTTCCAACAATAAGACTATCTCTATCAAGTACTCTTACATGTTACTTGTTGAACCACCACTTTCACTAACTACAAAATTATTGTTGTTGTTGTTGATTATGTTTGAGTTTGCGTTTGAAGTCTTGGGGCTGAATATGGATTTGAAGTAGTCACTAAAGGAGGAAACACAGAGACATGTTTCTTGATCTGCTGATGTTGATGTTAATGATGATGAGACTTGGAGTCAGGAACTGAATCTGTTGACGTCAATTTCTTGATGGGTAAGAAAGTTAACGTTTGGTTCGATTATGTCCTGTTAAAAAGAGAAAGAGAAAGAGAAAGAGAAAGAGAAAGAGAAAGAGAAAGAGAATGCAATTGATATGTTTATGACACGAGTGTACGTGGTAAAAATCCGGTGACCAGAGAAACATCCATCGATGGTTGTAAGCACAACCCAGCCAAATCCACTAATCAATAAAAAATTACACCACTCGATCTCTCTTTGCCTCTCTCTTTAAGTGGTTACTTTCTGTTCCTCTTGTTCAATATATTTTGCATGTCCTATACAGTAAGATTATGGGTCTATTTATATGTGCAAGAACCCTAATCCTTGTTACATATAAGGAAAGGTGATATTGTTTAATTGGAACTGGTTGCTTGTTAAAGTCATATTTGTCTTCTTTTCTTTTTCTTAGATCTTGTGGATCGAGTCTGAATCTACGTGGGATTCTAGTTGCGCATTCTGTTTAGGACTTATTTCCTAATTGGTGCGCAATCTTCTAGAAGAATAGAGTTATTGTTTAACTTGGACTTGTTTCCTGTTTGATGTTTATCCTTTCGGAAGCTTTTAAGTTTTTTCCTCCTTTGATACAAGGGAATGGAATAAGGATGTTTCCGTATTTGAGTGTGATTCTAGGTCCCTTCTCTGGGCTTATTTACTTTTGTTAATCTCATATTTCTTGACAACTTCTTTACTCGAGCTTCCCGTGTTGTCCCGAGTAAAGCTGAATGTGTCGTATATTTGTATTCGGCTTTACTCGGGTTCTCGTCTTGGTGATACCACCGTTGGTGTTCTTCAGTTGCTAGATTGGATGCTTATCTGGCAATCTTTTTGGGTGGCTGCCTTATCTATCAGTGACGTGTACTTTCTACAAAATATACATATAACAATACCCCCTTAAAATACTTTGGCCGAGTAAAATTCATTTTGGTGAAAGTATTTTAATCGTTGAATCTCTGTCTTGCTTTTTGTTATTTCCTTCATTAATGCTTCATTAAAGTAGGAATAATAATCCTTAAATTAATTCGCAGCATTAATGACGTGTCTTAATAGCAACCATGTATGTGCAATTTGTCTCTTCACGTCAAATCCCTATGATTGTGACGTTCTGAAATTCTGACGGCTTGATCTGTTTTTCTCACAACACGTGTCTTTCTGTCGTTTGGCATCTCTGTTGGCATTTATGAGATACAACCTCCTGTTATTTGATAAGCTGCTTATGTCATCTAACGTCCCCTTTTATTCAATCTTCCTGTCTTTCCAAACCCTTGAGTTTCGTGCTTTAATCATTAAGTGACTTTTAAATTGATGAGGGCTATCTCATCGTTATCTTTACGAAAAGAAAACTCAGGATTGCTTCTATCTATTGGGGTTTATGCCCTAAAGATGTAATTTGTAAATGGATTTAAGAAATAAATAAAAAGAAAAGTTTAATTAATTTGTAAATGGATCTTGGCTTCTTTGCTCAGATTTCTGCTCGTCACAGACGATGTATGTGAGCTTTCCTGTTGCTTTCATTTTGGTGCTTTTTACTATTTGCTCTTCTACCTCCTTTCCCCTTTCCCCTTTCGGATTTAATATATGATATAGACGTCATCTGCGATGCTCAGGCCTCAAGGTAAAAGCGATTATTCAGGCGAGTTGCAAGGATGCTTCTCACCAAAGCGAGAAAGGGATTACTCCGCCTGATGATGAGTCAGATGAGAATTCTAAGGAAACATATGAGCAAGTTCCTAAGTATGTTCCTGAAGAGGTCGTTCAGCCGACTGCGGGGGAATCAAGTGGCCCGAGTGGCCCTATGGGACCTGATAATGACCAACGGTATATAGATGAAGGCAGGCAAGGAGGACATCCCGGTGGTGTAACATCTGATGAACCTAGTTCCCTTTTTGATAAGGCTAGCTGAGTAGTTTGTTGATAGAGGTGGAGTTAACAGGTTGACCATCTTCCTGATTTTTTCGAGCCCTTTCAAGATATTACGGAGGATCAGGAAGACCCTGCAGTTGACCTCGACTTTCACCATACTCGGGCTGGAGGAAGGCAGTTGATTCTCCTGCTAGCCTCTTTCTAAAAATTTCCTGAGTGGTGTCGTTTATTGAATCGAACGACGAAGATGCTGATGCTAGGGACTCCCAGAGTGCTCAAATGCATAAATCTTAGGGAGGGGAGGATCCTCAAGAGAGTTTGAACAGAGAGGATTCTTTGCCCCTGAGGTTGAGGTTGAGGATGCAGGAGTAGGATCCTCGAAAAACCCTATGTGTCCAATCCCTAGGATATGCTGAGAACCATGTCATCTGACCGAGCTTTTATCAGTGATGACCATTGAAGCCGTTTCATGAGTGGTTCCCGAACAGAATGTCTTTATAATATTTTCAATAGTGCAACCTACGTAAATATTTCGAACTACATTTTGCATTATTGTGCCTTAACTTTGGGTATCTTTAACCCATTTCCCTACAGGTGGTCCCTGGGTTCACTGAGGCTGTCCATATGCAACAACACTAAGCCAATCAGATAAGGCGTCTGGAAGCTCAATTAAAGGATAGTGAGGATACCCGTGCTCGGATTGAGGTGGCCTATCAGAGGGAAGCGAGTTCTACCTATGAGTTCACCAATCATTGTTTGGTAAAACAGTTGGAGGCCAATGAGAGGACTTCTGCTGTAGAGGAGAAGGCCAAATCTTTACAAGACTTGCTCTCTATCGCCCAAGAGTCAATGGTTAGGGCTGAACAAGAGGCCGAAAGAACGAAGTCATCATATGAGGATAAGATTGAAGATCTTAAGCGCCAAACTCTGAAGATTGAATCTCTCTCGAAGGAAGCCAAGCTGGAACTTGAATTTCAAGGGGTTGATCGATTCAAAAGGTCTCTAGCTTATGATGCCATACTCCTTAGGGAGTTCCAACGAGGGTTGGTTTCGGCTAGCGAGTTTTTCAAAGTAAATAATCGTGCGACTAATAATGCCCGAGCCAATTGGGAATTGTCAATCAAAAACCACATGGACAGGTCCTTAGAGTCCCTTTGAACTCAGATGAGGGAGTGGAGAGCTTGTTGTCAAAGCCTAAGTAAAGAACCTCATCATATGCATCTGGAGGTCCCAACCGAGCATTCTGTTTCAACTTTTTATTCCAGTTAGAAAGTTGGGGTGGACGGGTCGGAGCCCGTTGTTAGACCGGTCTCCGGAAAGGATTATAGTGAGTGGATGGATGATCTGGTTGACATAATTATCTAGCCTTCAAACGAAAGTCTTCTTCGTGAATATGAGATGGTGCCTGATCCAAGCATCGGTAACAGCTCTAAATCCTCGGGCCTACCTTAGGTGAACTTGTAAAAATTTATTGAGTTTATAAAATTCCATATTTGCATAATAGCTTTTTGCCATGAATTTGCTCTTATGAATGTTGAAACGCTGAATGTTAAAATGTCAAGTATCTTATTAAATGACTTGTTTAAAATGCGAAGTATCTTATTAACTGGCTATGTCAAGTATCTTATTTAACTGGCTAATATTTTTAACCGAGTAATCTTGAAACAAAGACAAGTGATTTGCACTTATATTTCGTACTCGGTTGCTATCCAAACGTTGCATCAAGGCTTCACCACGATCATATGTTTTGATCCTAACGCATGTCACTGAGGATGTCTCCTAGTTTTGTCTGCATAAGAGTTTGCTGAATCCTTAAGATCTAGATTGCTTAACACAGCTGCGCAACTCACAGGGATTTACCCAATGGTACCCCGATCCATTTTCCAGAATCTGGTGCATCGGGTTTGCCTTTTGGCTAAGGCCTTAGTGGACCTTGTTTGGCTGGCATGCTCTTTTGAGCTTCTCCGCCCATTCGGGATTTTAACCAAATCAATGGCCCCAAGCATTTTATCGTATGTCAATTCTTTAACCATATGTTCTTATTACCATATGCTCATATTTATGGGAATCCCGTTTTGGGTTTTTATGTATAATTCTACAAAACTAACAACATATGAAAAAAATCTCAAAAACGATTTCTAAGAATAATTTACTAAAAACATCCTGACTAAAGAAATAAAACCTAAAATTAGGGGATTTCAATGATAAATGATCTTCAGGTATTGGGCGTTGCACGATCGGGGATAAAACCCATCCGTCTGGTCGGGCAATCCAATATGCTCTGTGCCCGACTATTCCTTTGATGTTGTATGGGTCTTTCCATTTGTGAGCCAACGAGCCCGCGGATTTATCTTTTGTGTTCACTGATACTCTTCTGAGCACCAGGTCTCCCATTTGGAACTTCCTGACACGCACGTGAGAATTGTAGTGCCTAGCCATTCTTTGCTGATATGCCGCATTTCGCACTTGGGATTTTTCCCTTTTTTCTTCTTACTCATCCAGGCTCTATAACAACATATCAGTATTATGATTTTCATCATACAACATGACTCTGTGCGACATATATGATGTTTCTACAGGGATGACAGCCTCTATTCCGAATGCCAAAGAAAACGATGTTTCTTCTGTAGAAGTCTTTATCGTTGTTCGATAAGCCCATAATACTTCAAAAAGTTTTTCAACCCAAATGCCATTTTTGGCATCCAGCTTTGCTTTGAGTCTATGCTTGATGACTTTGTTCACTGTTTCGGCTTGTCTATTTGTTTGTGGGTGGGCAGGTGTAGAATAATAATTTGAAATCTGGTACTCGCTACACAATTGGCTAAATTTTTTATTATCAAATTGGGTGCCGTTATCAGTGATAATAGTATTCAGGACTCCAAACCTGTAGAGTATGTTCTTCTTCACAAAGTTTGTGGTGTTTGCTTCCATGATGTGTACTAATTCTTCAGCTTCCACCCACTTAGTGAAATAATCAACAACCATGATTGCATGCTTTGCTTCACCCCCTGTTCCTCCTAGCATCAGACCAATTAAGTCCAAGCCCCACATGGCGAACGACCATGGAGATGTGAGACTTCTGAGGTGTTAGGGGGGTTGCCAAATGTCATTGGTGATCCTATGGCAAGAGTTACAACTTTCTAAACATCGTTGTGCATCAGAGAATAGAGAAGGCCAGTAAAAACCTTGCCTGAGTACCATGTGTGCTAAGCTTTTGCCTCATGTATGGTTTTCGCACACTCTGCTATGGATTTCCTTTAATATCCGATGTGCATCTTCCTCTGATACAAACCTTTGGAGTGCTCAGAAAAATCCTCTTCTATATAATTCTCCTCTAATTATAGTATACCTGGCTGACCTGTATTTGATGCGTTTTGCCTTCAAGGGGTCTTCTGGGATTACATCCTTTTCCAAGTACCTTTTTAGAGGAGTCATCCAACCGTTAGACGGTGTTTAGATTTCTGAAACTTCAAGGTCTTTTAGCTCAGCTATACTTGGCCTAAGAAGATATGCAACTGGGACATTCTTTGGTCTAATTGTGGTTATCGTTGATGCTAGCTTGGACAAAACATCTGCTTTTTCATTTTCTTCCCAAGGGATCTGGACAATCTTATATCCTTTGAATTGTTGGAGGAGTTGTTTTGCTATGCCTAAGTAAACCATCATGCTTTCATCCCTGGCATGTTATTCGTCTAAGATTTGGTTGACAACTATCTGTGAGCCGTTGAATATTTCGACCTCTTCTGCTCCGAGTGCGATGCAGACTCTGAGCCTTATCAACAGTGTCTCCTATTCTGCTTGGTTATTGATTGCTTTAAAGTCGAATCTCATGGTACATTCAACATCATCTCCTTCTGAGGTGCATACCGCGATCCCTTCCCCGTTGCCATGAGTGTTCGAGGAGCCGTCAATATATAATTTCCACTAAAAGCTTCTACCCAACATACTTTTTGCTTCTAGGTCGGGCTCCGTGAACTCTGCTACAAAATTCGCTATTGTTTGGTCCTTGAGTGATTTCCTAAGCTCATATTTAATATCAAATTCACTCAGCTCGATTGCCCATTTGGTTAATCTCCTCGAAATCTCAAGTTTCCACAGAATTTACTTAAGCGAGCAGTCGGTGAATACCCTGATTGCATGTGCCTGAAAATACGGTCTCAACTTCCTTGCTATCGAAACTAATGCTAAAGCCATCTTTTCTGCCTGAGAATATCTTGTTTCAGCTGGAAGAAGAGTCTTGCTGGTATAGTATATGGCTTTTGTATTCCATTCTATGTTCTGACTATGACCGAACTTACGGCTAATTCTGTTAGGGACAAGTATAGATAAAGTACTTCTCCTTCCTTTGGTTTCAAGAGGATAGGTTCCTTTCCCAGGTATTCTTTAATCTTCCAAAATGCCTGTTCACATTCTTCATTCCATTCAAGTCCCTTTCCCTTTTTGATCACTTTAAAAAATGGTGCACATCTATCCGTGGCTTTCGAAATGAATCTACTGAGGGAAGCTAGGTATCCCGTAAGGTGTTGCACCTCCTTTAAGGTCCTTGGAGAAATCATTTCTTCGAGAGCTTTAATTTTCTCAGAATTTACTTCGATCCCTTTTTGGTGAACTTGGAAACTGAGGAATCTTCCTGAAGGAACCCCGAATAGGCATTTACTCGGGTTTAACATCATCTGGTATTTCCTTAGGACATCAAATTTTTCACGTAAGTTCGAAGTATGCTTTGCTGCCGTGATACTTTTGGTTAACATGTCGTCAATGTAGACTTCCAAGTTTCTTCCTATTTGGCAAACAAAAATTCTGTTGACCAATCTTTGGTATGTGGCCCCAGAATTTTTTAGCTCAAAGGGCATCACTGTGTAGCAGTGTAGACCCTAGTCGGTTGTGAATGCTGTTTAATCTTCATCTGCTTTGTTCATCTAGATCTGGTTGTATCCCGAGTAGGCATCCATAAAACTGAGCAGTTCATGACCTGATGTAGCATCAACCAACTGATCTATTCTAGGAAGTGGAAAGCTATCCTTTGGGCAGGCTTTGTTCAAATATGTGAAATCCATGCACATTCTCTATTGTCCATTTTTCTTTTGGACCATCACCACATTCGCTACCCACTACGGATAATTGATTTCTCTGATTGATCCTACAACGAGTAACTTCTCTACCTCCTACTTGATTGCCCGACTCCTTTCGATGATGAAAGATCTTCTTTTTTGTATTATAGGTTTTACGCTCGGATCCACAGCCAAGTGATGTGATATCACTCATGTGTCTATCCTCACCATGTCTTCATGACTCCATGCAAACACGTCTTTGTATTCTTTGAGCAAACTGATAAGATTTGTCCTGACCTTTTCTTCTAGATTAGCTCCGATTTTAACCTTCTTTGCTGGTTTGTCTTCTTTTAAGACTACTTCCACTGTTGGCTCCTCCTTTGATGTTTTGAGCTCCTCCCTTAGGTCTAACTCGAACATTAATGATTCTCCATGCTTTGTCTGATCCGATTGAGTCAAGGTACACACTTGGTGCTCGTTGTTATCTCTGTCATTGTAAACGGAGAGATTAGCTCTTCTGGCCATTTCTTGCGAACCCTTGATCGTTCCTACCCCCCATTCTGTCTGGAATTTGATCATCAGAGTGTAGGTTGCCGTTACTACCTTTATTTTGTTCAGGAAAGGTTGACCCATTAAGGCATTGTAAGGCCAGTTTTCCATGTCTACCACTACAAAGTTGAGTAGCACAGTTTTCTAGCAAGGTGTCACTCCAATCTTCACGGGCAATTTCGTTGTTCCTAAGGACCTGATCTCAACTCCACCAAATCCTCTGAGCGGGGTATGGAAAGGTTGCAAGTTCTTTCGATCCAATCTAAGCTGATCATACACGGTTATACTGAGGATGTCTGTCGAGCTACCGTTGTCCACTAATATCCTTCGAACTTCCCTATGGCCAATCTGGGCACTAATAACTAGAGCATCATTTGGTCGGGCGTCGACCCCATGTGAATCAGCTTCAGTCAACACTATTGGGTTACATCCTTCCTTTATTCTCTTTGGATCAGGCTCGATGGAATTAACATCAAAATTTTGCCTTGTTTCAACCGCTTCTCGGATTTCATGAGTCCGTTCTCCGTTACTTCTCTTAGTCGAAGGTCCTCTAAAGATGGTTTGAATTGCTCCGCTCACCTAGGAACTGGCCTTTCTGTTCTGATCTGAGTCAGGATCTCTAGACTTGGTTTCTTTCCGAGCTTCTGTCTTCTCATCTTTCTTTCAGATAATATCTAGTAGATGCCATTCTCGGATTAGGGTTTCTATATGATCTCTTAGCTGGTAAAATTTAGAGGTCTCATGCCCGCCCTCTTTATGGAATCTGCAATGCTTTGTCGTGTCTCGTCGGGTAAATTGTGATTGCCGGCGTCACTCCTTCACCAGATTCTTTTCTTCCAATATTGTCAGGATCTCGTCCTGTCTTTTCTGAAACTGGGTGTAGTTTGTGTACTTACCTTGAAACTTTTCCCTGGTTTGGTCAGTACCACGTCTGTTTCCCCTTTCTTTGCTTTTTGGCTATTTCCCTTTTGTTTCCCATTATGGTTCTTTGACTCGACATCCTTTTGCTCAAGTCTTCCTCCATGCATGTAACAGCCTCTTGTTGCCAACTCTTCTTCTTCAGCCAATGCATATCCTCATGCCATATCCACCACGTCTGCATATCTAGTTAGGCGAGCTCTTCTTAAATCGAAAGACAGCCGTCTGTTCTGTAGGTTGTTTATAGATACAACGATTATTGCTTCATCATTTCCACTGTCGATTTCTGAGACTGCTTGGCCGAATCTTCCCAGGTACTTTTTTAGTGACTCGTCTTTTCCTTGTTTTAGTTGAGAAAGATATGCCACTTATTTTTTCCTGTGCACATTCCTGAGGAATTGTCTTGAGGAACTTCTACTCAATTCCCCGAAACTCCTAATACTTGTCGGGGGTAATCTTCCAAACCACCTTGAGCCTACATCCTCGAGTGTCTTTGGGAAGTTAAGACACAACAAGGGATCGCTGTTGGCATATTGGGTCATAGCGCTTTATACCATCTGGCATGCTCCTTGGGATCTGTATCCTTTTTGAATTGTTTCACGTGAGACATTCTGAATCTCTCAGAGAATGGTGTTCGCAGAATGTCTGTAGTGAAAGGGCTATCAGAATCGTCGTCAGACAACTCATTGTGTCCATAACGCCTAGTCAGCGCATCCATTTGGCACCTGTTATTCTCGACTTCTCGGGTTAGACTGTGCATCACAATATCTCTATCACCCACTGGCTCTCCCCAACGGTTGAGTTGTCGAGTGACGGTCATACCTGTCTCCAGCTTCTTTTCATCCTGCCTCCGAGTCTCTCGAGCTAACCCTTGTAAGCGTATTGTTCTACGGTGGCGTTTATGATGATGACGGTCACTGTCTTATAATAATGATGATCGATCTCTTCAACGATCATACTTGCAGAACCTATCATGCCCTGCTTGACCGTGGCTTCGTTTTTGGCAAGGCCGTTCTGTGGGCATCTTAAGATCCTTGTCCTGGTTGTGGGATGCACCCCCAATCTGGTTAGTAGGATATGAATTTATAACGGCTACTAGCGTGTCTCGTTCTGGCCCAACTATTACCGATCGAAGCCTGGGAGGTGACTGATTTTGTGGGGATGGTTGGTTTAGAGGATTCGTCTCTCTTGTGGTTAACAGATCTATTCCTTCCTTCACTGCATCTATCAATAACTGTTGCAATGCATCTCTGAAACGGTGCGATATGTCCTCGCTAGTCGGAGGGACTCGTTGGATGCCAGCCAGGGATACCGGTTGGTTCCCAGAGATGGTTGTGGGATCTTGAGTGGTCCCTCATCAGTTAACATTATCTGGCGATTTTCGTATGTCTCCGGAACCTTCTTTACTTCCATCACCAGACATCGTTAAAAAGATTGGAGGTTCCGCCCCCTTCTTCTAGCGCCAATTGTTGACGTCAATTTCTTGATAAGTAAGAAAGTCAACAACGCTTGGTTCGATTGTGACCTATTAAAAAGAGAAAGAGAAAGAGAATACAATTGATATGTTTATGACACGAGAATACGTGGTAAAACTCCGGTGACCGAAGAAACATCCACGGATGGTTGTAAGCACAACCCAGCCAAATCCACTATTCAATAAAGAATTACACCATTCGATCTCTCTTTGTCTCTCTTTTTAAGTGGTTACTTTCTGTTTCTCTTGTTCTATATATTTTGTCTGACCTATACAATGAGATTATAGGTCTATTTATATGTGTATAGAACTCTAATCCTTGTTATATATAAGGAAATGTGATAGTGTTTGATAGGAACTGGTTGCTTGTTGAAGTCGTCTTTGCCTTCTTTCCTGTTTCTGAAATCTTATGGATCGATACGTGGGATTCTAGTTGCACAATCTGTTTAGGACTTATTTCCTAATTGGTGCGCAATCTTCTAGAAGAATAGAATTATTGCTTAAGTTGGACTTGTTTCCTGTTTGATATTTATCCTTCCGGAATCTTTTAAGTTTTTTCCTCTTCTGATACGGGGGAATGGAATAAGGATGTTTTCGTATTAGAGTGTGATTCTAGGTCCCTTCTCTGGGCTTATTTACTTATGTTAATTACATATTTCTTGACAACTTCTTTAGTCGGGCTTCCCGTGTTGTCCTCGAGTAAAGCTGAATTTGTCAAATATTCGTATTCGGCTTTACTCGGGTTCTCGTGTCTTGGTGATACGACCGTTGGTGTTCATAAGTTGTTAGATTGGATGCTTATCTGGCAATCTTTTTGGGTGACTGCCTTATCTGTCAGTGATGTGTACTTTATACAAAATATACATATAACAGAATCAGAGAAAACAAGAAGGCTTGCATAGAATTGCTATGTCTTGTTGACAAAACAAAAGGGCTGCTTCTCTTAGAAAAAAAAACCCAAAGTTAAACTGACAAAACAGCAATCTAGAATCGAGAGTGAAAAACAACAACACAGAATTGAGAGAGTGAAAATCTTGAGTGAAAAAAAATGGGAAAACCTGGTAGGCGTCGCAAATAGAAAAAATTATAGAGGAAGGATGGAGAAGAGAGAAGCGTTGGTGTTTGAAGGCGAGTTTGTTGGCGTGGTGGACGGGGTGCTCGCAAGCGTCACAAAGGGCGGTCTTGTCGGTGGTATAGAAAACAGGGGCCTCGTCTTTGTTGCAGATGTCGCAATGAATAGCCTTTTTACTTGTTTGTGGAAATTTCCAGAACTCAATTGTTTTGGGATCTCAAAAAAATAATTTACTTTTTATTTTTTTTTTGTTTTCTAATATTTTTTAATTATATTTTTTATTATTTAAATTAATATTCTACTTATAATAAAAAAGTATTGTTTTTTAAGAAAAAATTGTTTTGAAAGAAATTTTGGAAAATTAAAATGTAATAACAAAAAACTTTTAAGGGTAAAATTGACCTTTTGTATATTTAGTTATAGTTGACTGTTATAATTTGATCAAATGGATTATAATGATGTATTTTGGAAAAAAAAGAGATTAGAATTGTTAATATGATAAAAATGTTTAATTATGTGACAATTCGAACAAAACTAGGGATTTTAGTGAAATTACCCTATTTTTTAATAACGTAAAGTGTAATATTTTTAGTAACTATTAAGCCTAATGCATTGGAATTTGGATTACACCGTACCAGGTTTTACCTTTTTGATTTTAACAGAATTTTGAATTTATGCTTGTTTGAACAAAAACAGAATACTAATATAGTAATGTGAATTAGAGAAGATCCTCATTTTATTTCAATGAATTTTTACCAGGATAATGAATCACTTTTTGTTATTCACAATAATTTAACTTCCGAAAAACAAAACTCTACAATATTATATTTGTATTTAACATGATTACTCTTTTTTAAAAGGATTTTTAAAACATGATCATTCAAAAGAGAAGCTCACATATATGTATTTAATGCCTGTTCAAAATTCAACATGTGGCAAATTTTGTCACGTTGTAAGATCGGAACGAAAAATATATTATGTATTTTGATGCATTTAAGTTTTTTTCTCAGTTACATTAACATAATTTATCTAATATTTTTTTTTTTAAAAAGAGAAAATTGTAGGGATCGTGTAATGTGAAAATGTAGGTGAGATTCAGTTGCTAAGTTGACGGGGAATTTAGTTGGGTCATGGTTAAGCAACAAATCCTGAGGGAGGAGGTTAGATCCGATCAGATCTCAACCCATCCAATGTTTAAATGACATCTGCCCACACTTACTATTATTAATTTATTCTTACCTTCTTCTTCTCT
This sequence comes from Dipteronia dyeriana, assembly GCA_032871835.1. NCBI lineage: Eukaryota > Viridiplantae > Streptophyta > Magnoliopsida > Sapindales > Sapindaceae > Dipteronia > Dipteronia dyeriana. The sequence continues at coordinate 26,326,227 of CM065296.1, forward strand.
AATAATAATAATAATAATAAGCGACAGTGCGACACATCTTACTCCACTGTTTTTAAAAATAATATTAATAATAAAAGGAATTTGTTGCACTAATCATTAAAGTATGTGTTAATTTGGTAAAGATTCTTTTAACAGAATTCTAAGTTATTATAATTTTTTACTTTTTAAAATACAAATTTTCAAATTATACTCGTTCCTTTTCAAACCGGGGGTGTTAAAAAATGGAAACGGATACAATCGCTTCTATACCGTCGGAATCCAATATACTAAAATTCAGATGTTTAATCCGATTCATTCAACGGATACAATCGCTTCTATACCGTTGGAATCCAATATACTACTAAAATTCAGATATTTAATCCGATTCATTCAGATATAGTCAGATTTTAGTATTAAGGTTTCGACCGGTCTAATCGACACTCTTATTTGTGCATTCATCATGTAAATAAATATAAACTTAGTATACTTTTGTTGGATAGATATACCACTTAAGTACGCTGATATAGTGTTCCAGATTCAAGTCTCCGCAATCTCATGTATTATATATACTTGATGTAGTGTTCCAGATTCAAGTCGCCATAATCTCGTATGCTATATATATATATATAAAGTATGCGGTGTGGTCCTGGTTCTTTTCTTTCACTGGCTTTCTTGCATGAGTCAGGTTTTAGGCATACCAATATACCCGGAAAATGATCATTTGTTCAAAATTGAATTGATGATAGTAAGCAAGTAAGATCAATCATTTATAATTCCACCCATACAAACAATAACATAATGTGATTGCTTGATTACAATCGACACCAATTATACCATATAAACTAAGGATATTATTGATTTAGTCCCTATATTTTTTTTAATTATCTATTTTTTACTCATTTATTCATTTTTCATAAGATTGGTGCTTATGTTTTCTTAAACCATTCAATTTCGCTCATCTATCAGTCAACCGTAAGTCAATTTAACAATTTCAAGGGTATTTTTGTATTTAACCTAGAGCATGCCATTGTCAATGCCAAAAAAAAAATAGAACTTTTTAAATATATTTAAATAAAAAATAAAATAATTTTTAAAAAATTGAGATGTCCATAGTTAAAAACAAAACAAAACAATTTAAATAAAAAACAGAAATTAAAAAAACGAGAGATCAAGAAAATCTCTTCTGCATCTCCAAATCCCTCTTATAATAATTGTTTAGCACCAATCAGATCATCAAATTCACTTACTCTAATTCTTTCATGTACCCCATCACATTCAAATCAGTCAAATTTTGCTAACAATCTCTCTTTTTTATTTTCATAAACTTGGAATCGATTTTTTTCAAGTCAAATACTTTACTCTCTCTTGTAGGTGGTATGCCTTGTTTGTGTCTCTCAACCTTTCTTTTAACTTGAATACCACCCTTGAATTTTTGAGAGACTTGGTGTTTGTTCTTGCTTTTAACAAGAACACCAAAAATAAACACCCAGAAACCATCATCACTCATAACACCTATCAGGATCTCCAAATCCCAACCTGAAATCGCACCACCACCCATCCCGAAATCGCACCAGTCAACCACCACCAAAACCCAAACACGAAATCGGGTTATTGCGACGAAATTGGTTAGGGTTTTTACAGATCTTTCTAGTAACTACATAGATCTTATCAGTAAACCCTCATATCAGACTATGTCAGAGTCCGGCTATCTCTCAATCGATCAATCGATTCTACTCCAAATTGAGAATGAATTTAAAGAAAGGATCAAGAGTCTTTTGATAATCAGTTGATATATATATATATTTTTTGAAATGATAATTAGTTAAGCTTTAGGGTTTGAGCATTTGAAGATCAATGTGAAGGAGATGAATTGGGGATTTGATTTGGGTGACATTCTGGTAAGAAGTTAGAGAGATTTCAGAGGACTTGAATCTAGTTTTAAGAAAAGTGAAGAATCAAATCTGTGAACGAGGGAATCAAGAGAGAAAATATGTTGCGCTTGAATGAAAATGACTATATAAGTAGGTTTTGAAGTGAAGATATTCTAGAAAAAATTGAAGACAAGAAGTAGAAGATATAAGTGAATGAAGAGGAAGGATAGGGATTGAAGATAACGAGCCGGAGATGTTGGTGGAGACCAATCTCCAGATTGGATCTCCACTATCCATTAATCATGATGGACGGTGAGATTGGGTCTTCACCCCTCTTTTTTAAACATTTATTATTATTATTTTTTTATTTTTCAGTTTTTGTTTTTTTTTTAAGAAAATAAAAATTTTCTTTTTATTTTATTTTGGTTTTATAGTGAAGGGTAAAATGGTCATTTAACATTTTCTGTGACGATTGACCGTCAAAATTTTGATCAAAGGGATTAAATTAAGTGGTTTTTAAAAACATAAGAATCAATCCAATGAAAAATAAATAAGTAAAAAATAGATAATTCAAAAATACATAGGAACTCCAATGATAATATCCCTATAAACTACAACATTTCTTGAAGCTTGAGTTTTGGTGTCCATCTCCTTGGTTAATGGAGGTGGCCTCTCCACTTCTTTTTTTTTTCCTAATTTTTATTTTTTAATTCTATTAATTAGATTGGTTTCCTGATATCTTAATGGTATGTGTTAACAATCATTTAAAGTAGAATTAGCTTGTTGAATGTATCTACGTGTCTTCCATGGAATGAGAATACCACATCAAAATATTGTCACAATGTCCACATATGCAGTATTGTAAAAGAACATTAGTATGATTGAGACAACTAACTAATTAAGGCACTTGTGAAATTTTAATTCACACGCAATAAACCTTTTATTGATGGGCGACAAATGACATGGTAAATCTGCCTCATTAAAGAACAAATTTTTAATTGTATATACTAATCTCACAACAAATCAATGTTGTTATTCCATAGATGGGCAACTATCCCATAATAGGTTCTGAATAATAATCAGATTTGTAAGCACTGAAAAATAAGACTTAACAAGCAAACCTCCCTTTCAATGATAGCATTCATTTTCTCTAAATCAAAATTCAGAAAGTGTCATCCCTAATTCATAACCCTTTGTGCAGTTGACCTACCAAAAATATCATTCAATTCATCAAAAATTACGTTTGATAATATTAATTTGAAAAGCAGATGTTCCATGCTGTATCCAAACTGATTGGGAAGCCAATACGATCCCAGACTAAGAGCTTTTCTTATTCCTCAGGCTCTAAAGTTTGGATAGACCCGACAACGTTAATAGTCAATAAACTTGTGAAATGTAATATCCCATATAGGTAGCCTGTATCCCCAAAATATATAGTTGTATCACAAAACCAAGCCTAGCAGATTCTCATGTTTAGCTTATAGCCTTATACTATTGAAAGACACAAGGTTTGAAACTTTACAGCCACTAGTGATGTCTGGCAAACTCACTGAAACTAAGTTTCAATTAGCATATATTCATCACTCATCAGGGAGAAACTAACAGTCTGATTTTGCCCTGTTTGAAATTTGAAAGATTTTGCAGTATCAAAGTTTCCGTCAATCATCAGAAATGAAATGGAAAAGAGAAGAAGAATCACTTTGCAAATTACTTCATTACTCTAGCCTCAAGTAGTCAAGTGTATCCCAATTCTCAACCCACCAACAAATTATTCTTGTCACCCTTCGTTGTTAACCATAAACAGCACCAAAATCTAAAGGAGGATAAACAAGCAGATTGTGGTGCTTCCATTATCACAAATTTGGTACATCACAGAACTTCATCGATAATTTAAAACGTGAATTCAGGAACACATGTTACATATAATGCATAACAATAGAATTTACCTGCAATGGCACACCAATCGCAATTTCCATCTTCGTAGAAAACAACAGACTAGGCTGATAACTCTGTTCGAGAAATCAAGATGCCATCAGTGTCTGTGTAAAGCCATTCCCCATCGCAGATTCTTGTCCCACCGATGGTTATTGGCACATGTTTCTCCCCGATCCCCTTCTTATTGGCTTTCATCGGATGAGAAGCCAGAGCTCTCACTCCAATATCACAACCGTTGATCTCATCAACATCCCTTATACAGCCATTCACTACTATTCCTGCCCATCCATTATTCTGTGCTTGTACAACAGGATTGCCTCCCAGTATCGCACATCGCAAACTGGCACCCCCATCTACAACAAGAACCCTACCATTACCTTTCTCCTCAAGAAACTCACGAACCAAAACATTGTCTTCAAAGACCTTGAGAGTTACTATTGGACCAGAGAATACTTGGCGCCGGCCATATATCTGAAAAATTGGCTGCAGAGCCCGTAGCTCACCGCTCACAAGCAGCTGCGGGTTCGCATCACAAACTTCAGCAGTAGTGACTAATGCCATCAACTCCAAGCACCTTCCAAAAATAAAAAGCATCAAATTGGTAACAAGAATTTGTACAAATAAATTAAACAAACGGAATTTTTTGACATCAATCATATTCCGTAAATGGCATTCATCAACTTTCCAGTACTGAACATAACAATGTAAGGTATATTTAAAATACCGAACCATGAATTCTAAAAGGTACAAAATAGACCATGAGAGATCACATAACATTCATTTGATCAAGTGAAAAATGAGAATGTATCAAAACCGTTTGATCAATAACATCATTAACAAAATCCCAAATCTTTTTGTGGGTATTAGCTAGTCGAACAGGTAAGTTCTTTTTAGATGGTATAGGAGGTATCTTGAAAGCAAATCTCACTCACACCCAAATCGAAACGAAAAACATATCAAACGGTTCAAACCTTAAGAGTTAAGACAGAGAGAGATTGAACAAAGACCAAACAAGAAACAAAAATTTCAAAAACCCAATTCAGCTTCACAATAAGATATGTTGTACATACTTAAAAACATATATATATATATATATATATATATATATATATATATATATATCCCCTCGCACCTGCACAGGTTGCGGGTTGGAGTCCTTAAATTTAGTATAATACTTTAAAAAAAAAAGAAAAAGAAAAAGAAAAAAAAAGACTATGATGTGATAAATAAACTACATAGAAACATAGTAAATGAAAACCAAAAATTTAAATCTGCAACAATCGGATTGAAAATTACAAAAATGCCACAATGAATCTATCTTCGTATTCTCTAAATGGCAAATAATAATAATAATAATAATGATCACATATACAGGTAAGTCGATCGATGAATTTGAATTTGTATTTGGTTTAGATAAAGTAAAATCAAATCATTAATTGAACCTGTAAATAACATAAACAACATGAATCATTTGAAAGCAAATCGATCCAACGAAAACATAGACATCAAAAGTTCGAAAAGGAAAATATGATCAAAGTTGGAGATATAAAATACCTGAGAGAAAAACGAAGAAAACGCTGCGATTCAACGAACGAATATGAAGCGTGGGAGTTAGAGAAGAAAAACGAGAAAGAGGTGGAAAGATTTCTCTCACTAAATCTGAAGACAAATTTTTAAATAAGGATAGAGTGATGTTTTTGGGACAGGGTCAGGGAATCTTTGTTAGTTTTTTTTAGCTGTAAAGCGCGTGAGATTTGTTCCTTCCTTTTTTTCCTTTTTTCCTTTTTATTTTATTATATATATATATATCAATTCTCTTCCACCAACTTCTTTATTTTAATTTCAATAAGTTCCTTAATAAAATTATATCGTTTTTTATAAATTTTGATATAAATTATTTTATATATAATAAATTTATTGAAATCTATTAATAAATCATTTTTTTTTAAAAAAATAAACATCAGAACTATTTTTTTAATTTTTTTTTTTATATTTTATCAATTATATGATTCCGTCATATTTTTTAAAAAAATTGAGATAAATAGTTTTAGTATTTAAAATTTTTTAAATTTTATTCATAACTACATTTTATTGAACTTATCATCCTAAAAAAAAATTAATATCAAAATTAAAAAAAAATTGATAAACGATTACGCATGAATGACTCAAAATATATATTATTTAGTTTACTTTTTAAAAATTTTATTTTCATACCCAACACTCATCGAGTGAAGAGGTTTGTCAAAATCAAACATACCTTGGCATAAATCCCAAACACAAACCAGAAAGAAAGGTGATCCAATTATTGTTTATTAAAAACTCTATATTGGGTGTATAAATTTGAAATTGAAAGGTTATTTAACAAAAAAAAATTGTTCGAACTAGATCGAGCTCTTACAATTTTTTATGTTATTTTGAAATGAATTGTTGGTAAGTTTGTTTCGATGTATAGTATTGTATCAGGGTGTTAAGTTATACAATATTGTGTTTGGATGGTCCTTATGTATTGTATAAAAAAACGTGAATAGTGGTTCGTAATATACCTCCAGCTGTAATAACTAATACATAGCTTATATGGGTTTAGGTTGTATTAGCTCACGATGATTTTATTTATTTTCTCTTCTTTTTTTTTTTTTCAGTTTTACTTTCCACCAATAATTTAAAGCTACATATTATAACCTAAACCCAGAAACCTTCATCTTCACTCCAAACCCAGAAACCGTCATCTTTAACCCATGACTTCAAAGTTCAGAATTCGATTTTTTCAGATAATAATTCTCCAATTTTTCGTAAAACAGCGAGTACACAATGGGTATGAGAATTTTACCGTCAATATTCAATGAAGCCTATTAATCTAATTGTTGATTTCAAGTTATGTATGACAAGAGTCAGCTATTTAGAATACTCCAATTAAATTCTTGATGATGCCTAAATGAATAAAAGAAGAGAAGAAGATTTAGAAAAAAAAAAGTATTGGCGGGAAGCAGAAACAGTTCTGGGGATATCCAAAAATCTCCAGATAATGTCTATATTGGCAGTAGTTCATGAGATCTCGCCACAACCACCTAGAACCAACCAACATCTCTTGCGGGGATCCAACAAATCCCTCCGACCAGCGAAGACCTGACACGACATTTCTGTGAGACACTACAACAGCTGGTAGCGGACGCGGCAAAGGAAGGAGTTGATCTACTAGCTACAGAAGAGACGCAACCTCCTAATCCTTTACTTACAAGGCTTCGCTCGGTTATAGTTGGGCCAGAACCAGATGTATCAGAAACTGGAAGAAACTCTATTCCAATTAATCAGGCTGGACGTGAAACATCCGAAGTGGAGAAACCATGCCAAAGGCAGAGCCATGATCAAATAACCCATAATAGACACCGCAAGCATGACCGACACAGGGATCGGTTGTCATCAGAGAATAGTGATCGGCACCATCGCAAGCGCCATCACGGAACCATACGCCTGCAAGGATCAACCCGTGAGACTCTGTGACAAAGCAAAAAGGAACTTGAAAAAGGCATGACAGTCACTCGAGACATCCTGCGAACGATTCTGATAATAGGCATCAAATTGACGCACTGGTTAGACGTTATGGATACAATGACTTATCCGACGACGATTCTGATAGTCCATTCACTAGGGACATCCTACGAACCCCATTCCCATAAAGATTCAGGATGCCGTACGTGGAACATTTCAAGAAGGATACGGATCCTAAAGAACACGTCAGACGATATAAAAGTGTTATGGCTTAGTATGCCCATAGCGACCCCTTACTATGCCTCAACTTTCCACACACTCCAGGAGACACAGGCTCAAGATGGTTTGGAAGGTTCCCCCCAGCAAGCATCGAAATTTTCGGTGAACAAAACAGAAGTTTCTCAAGACAATTTCTGGGCAACGTTCACAGGAAAAAATCAGTGGCTTACCTTTCTCAGCTGAAACAAGGGAAAAATTAGTCGTTGAAAAAATACCTTGGGAGATTCGGCCAGGCGGTATCGGAAATCGGTAGTGCAAATGACGAAGCAATAATTGTTGCATTCATAAACAACTTACAGAATGGACGACTATATTTTGACTTAAGAAGGGCCCGTCTAACCAGGTATGCAGATATGATAGACATGGCGGGAGGATATGCACTGGCCGAAGAAGAAGAGTTAGCCACGGGAGGATGCTACATGCACGGAGGAAAACCCAAACAAAAGGATACCGAGTCAAAGCTATAGAACCAAAAGGGAAAACAAAAAGGAAAAAGTAAAGAAAGAAGCAATGACAGAGGAAATGGGCGTAATGCTGACCAGACCACAGAGAAATTCTGAGGAAAATACGCAAACTACACCCCTCTCCGAAAAAAGCAGGAAGAAATCCTGGCCATACTGAAAGAAAAGAATCTAGTAAAAGAGCCACGTCGATAGTCTGTTTGCCCGGTGAGATACAACCAAATATTGCAAATTCCATAAGAAAATCGGCCATGAGACTTTCAAGTGTTACTAGCTCAGAGATTACATAGAAACCCTCATTCGGGAAGAAAACTTGCAGGATATAATCTTGAAAAGGGATGAGAGGCCAGAAACAAAGAAAGAGACTAGGGACAATCGCAGCTTCGGTCGAAACCAAAGGGTCAGCCCCGATGCCAATGAAGTAATACAAACTATCTTTGGAGGACCATCAACTGGAAGAAGTAACCGAGAGCGAACACATGAAATCAGAGAAGCGGTAGAGGCAAGACAGAATTTTGATGTGAACTCAGTTGAACCAGACCCGAAAAAGGTAAAGGAAGGATGAGACCCAATAATTTTCACAGAAGCTGACTCACATGGGGTCGATGTTCGACCAAATGATGCCCTGGTCATAAGTGCCCGAATTGGACACAAGGAAGTCAAGAGAATCTTAATAGACAATGGAAGTTCGGCAGATATTCTCAATGTAGCTGTCTACGATCAACTCAGGTTAGACCGAAAGGAATTGCAGCCTTTTCATACCCCACTCAGAGGATTCGGGGGAGTTGAGGTCAGGTCTCTCGGGATGGTAAAGTTACCCATAAAGATTGGAGTGGCACCTCGCAAAGAACAGTTTTACTCTATTTCATAGTGGTAGACTTAGATAATTGGCCATATAACGCATTGTTAGGTCGACCATTCTTGAATAAAACAAAGGCTGTAACAACTACTTACGCCCTAATGATCAAATTCCCGACTGAACAGGGGGTCATAATAGTCAAGGGATCCCAAGAGATGGCCCGGAGAGCTAACCTGTTAGTTTACAAAGACAGAAATGATGGTGAACAAGTATGCACTATAACACAACCGAATTAGAACAATGAGTCACTATCATTCAAATTTGATCTAAAGGAAGAACCAAAGAAGCCTAAAAATGAACGGATCGAAGAACTAATCTTGAAAGAAGATGAACCAGATAAGAAGATCAAGATCGGGGCTAATTTAGAAGTGAAAGTTAAACAAAGCCTCACTGATCTGCTCAAAGAATACAAGGATATGTTCGCCTAGAGTCATGAAGACATGGTCAGGATAGTTGTCTGAATAATATCTCACCATATCGTGGTAGACCCGAATGTAAAACAAGTAATACAAAAGAGAAGGTCATTCAATCTCTGGCAATCAAGCAGGAAGTGGAAAAGTTACTCGCTGTGGGGTCAATTAGAGAGATCAGCTACCCTCAATGGGTAGCAAATGTAGTCCTCGTCCAAAAGAAAAACTGTCAGTGGAGAATGTGCGTAGATTTCACAGATTTGAATAAAGCATGCCCAAAAGACAGTTTTCCATTGCCAAGGATAGACCAACTGGTTGATGCCACCTCCGGCCACGAATTACTTAGTTTCATGGACGCCTACTCATAATATAATCAAATCCGGATGAATAAGGCTGCCGAAGAAAAACGGCGTTCACAACTGATCAGGGCTTATACTATTACACAGTAATGCCCTTCGGGTTGAAAGATGCAGGGGCAACATACCAAAGACTGGTCAACAGAATCTTCGCACGCCAAATAAGAAGAAACATGGAAGTTTACATAAATGACATGTTGACCAAGAGCATCTCGGCAGACAGGCATACCTCAGACCTGCGATAGACATTCGACGTTTTGAAGAGATACCAAACTAAGCTGAATCCGAACAAGTGCCTATTTGGAGTTCCTTCAGAAAGGTTCTTGGGTTTCCAAGTTCACCAAAGAGGAATCGAAGTAAACCCTGAAAAGATTCAAGCCCTATAAAAAATGACCTTACCAATGACGCTAAATGAAGTGCAGCACTTAACAGTATGCTTAGCTTCCTTGGGTAGATTCATCTCAAAGGTCATAGACAAATGTGCTCTCTTTTTTAAAGTAATTAAAAAAGGAAAAGGACTCGAATGGAACAAAGAATGCGAGCATGCGTTCTTAAAATTCAAAGAGTACCTAGGGCAAGCTCCTTTCAAAACCAAAAATGGGAGAGATACTCCAATTGTACTTATCAATTACAGAATTAGCAGTAAGTTCAATTCTAGTCAGAACAGAGGATGGAGTACAGAGGCCGTTGTACTATACCAACAAGGCACTTCTTCCAACTGAAACCAGGTATTCACAGGTAGAAAAAATGGCCCTAGCATTGGTTTCGGCAGCAAGAAAGCTAAGGCCTTATTTTTAGGCTCATGCAATCCAGGTCCTTACCGATTGCCAACTTAAGCAAATTCTATAGAAGCTAAAAATTTCAGGAAGACTAACCAAGTGGGCAATTAAGCTAAGTGAATTCGATATCCAGTACGTCCCCAAGATATCTCTCAAAGGTCAAGCAGTGGCAAATTTTATAGCAGAGTTCACAGAACCAAACTTGGAAGCAAAAAGGATGTTGGGCAAAAGTTTCTCATGAAAATTATATGTCGATGGCTCTTCTAACACTCACGGCAGCGGGGCAGGGGTCGTAGTATGCACCCCGGAAGGAGATGATGTCGAGTGTGCCATGAGATTCGACTTCAAAGCAACGAATAATCAAGCCGAGTATGAGGCGCTACTAGTTGAACTCAGAGTCTGCATAGCCTTTGGAGCAGATAAGGCCGATATATTCAGCGACTCACATGTAGTCGTCAACCAAGTCCTAGATGAATACCAAGCCAGAGATGAAGGCATGATAGCTTATCGTGACATAGCAAAACAACTCCTTTAGAAATTCAAACAATATAAGATTGCCCAGATCCCCAGGGAGGAGAATGAAAAGGCAGATGCTTTATCCAAGATAGCATCAGCAATAACAATAATCAGGCCAAAAACTATTCCGGTTGCACATCTCATCAAACCGAGCACAACTAAGCTAAAAAACTTTGACATTTTAGAAATTCGAACACCGTCAGACGGTTGGATGACTCAGCTAAAAAGGTTCCTGGAAGAAAGCGTGCTCCCGGAAGATCCCTTACAAGCTAAACATATCAGGTATGGTCAGCAAGATACACATTGATCGGAGGAGAACTATATAGAAGGGGGTTCTCCTGAACACTCCAAAGATGTGTATCAGAGGAAGATGCACGTTGGATATTACAGAAAATCCACGGTGGAGTATGTGGAAACCATACTGGGAGTAAAAGTTTAGCACACAAGGTACTCATGTAAGGTTATTATTGGCCCACTTTATTCTCAGATGCACATCGATGTTTAGAGAGCTGCAATACTTGCCAAAGGATTTCTAATGATATCCGACAACCCCCTGAACAGCTTAGAAACCTTACGTCCCCATGGCCATTTGCCACGTGGGGCTTGGACTTAATTGGCCCAATGCCAGCTGGGACAGGGTGGAGCGAAGCATGCAATAGTAGCCGTTGACTATTTCACGAAGTGGGCGAAATCTGAAGCATTAGTGCATATCACAGAAGCAAATACCACAAATTTCGTGAAGAAAAATATAGTCTACAGGTTTGGAGTCCCAAACACTATCATAACTGACAATGGCACCCAGTTCGATAACCTGAAATTCAGACAGTTGTGCAAAGAGTACCGAATTTCCAATTACTTTGCCACACCTGCCCACCCTCAAACAAATGGGCAAGCTGAAGCAGTAAACAAAATCATCAAGCATACACTCAAAGCAAAGCTAGATGCTAAGAAAGGAAGTTGGGTTGAAAAACTTCCCAAAGTATTATGAGCATATCGGACAACATCAATAACTTCAACAGGAGAGACTCCATTCACTTTAGCGTTTGGAACAGAAGCTGTTATCCCCATAGAAACATCATATGTATCACCCAAGGTCAGGCTATATAATGAAGATCAGACTGTTGATATGCTGTTACAAAGTCTAGATGAGCTAGAAGAGAAAAGGGAGAAGTCCCAAATACGAAATATGGCATATCAACAAAGAGTAGCTCGCCACTACAACTCTCATGTTCGAGTCAGGAAATTCCAACTATGAGACCTGGTACTCAGGAAAGTGTCACTGAATACAAAAAACAAAGTTGCAGGTTCCTTGGCTGACAAGTGGGAAGGCCCAAATTGAAGGAGTAGCTGGCCATGGAGCATATTGGATTGCACGACCAGATGGAGGTGTCTTACCCCGACTATGCAACGCCCAATACTTGAAGATTTTCTTTCCTTAAAATTTTGTTTCTTTTTTAGTTAGGACAATTTTAGTCAGGTCAATTATTAGCTTTGAAAATTAAATCGTTGTTGGTTTTGCAATTATAAATAAAAATCAAACTCGGGATTTCTAAAATATAAAGCATATGATAATAAGTCTGGATGATATGGCTCAAAATTTTTCGTGACTTCACATGGCTCGAACTATGCTTCAAGGTACTTATTCAATTTGGTTCCAAATGATGCAACAGATTATTGCGCTGAAGAAGAACTGGATGATATGTCTTTTTTTTGCCATTTCAGAATGCTCCAACTTGTCTGCACTGGCTGTTTCTCCGGTTCTGCTGATGGTTGCGTGTCAACACTGCTAAACTTGTGCTCATAAATACTAAAACCTTTGAACAACTTGTTTCAAATGTCAGTAATTTGTTCTGAAAAATCTATTTCCAAATTAGTACCAATAAACTCAAGCAAATATTCTAAATCAGATAATTTTACCGTAGGATCTACTATAACAGCTAATGCATAAAGTAAAGGAATCGTAGACCAATATTTTTTTAACTTTTTCTCCATGGCAACAACTGTAGTGCCTAAGATATTATCTTTCCTATAAGTGCTTAACACTTCAGATATTTCCACTATCTGATGGATTACCCATGAATACCATAACATCTAATGAATAAAGTAAAGGAATCGTAGACCAATATTTTTTCAACTTTTTCTCCATGGAAACAATTGCAGTGCCTAAGATATTATCTTCCCTATAAGTATTTAACAATTCAGACATTTTCAAATTTTGATGGATTGTTAGGTTTTAGTTTGTGTTGGCATGAATTCCATATCAAAATAATGTTTACTTGTAATGACTTAGTTGTTTAGGTTCATGAAGATTCAAGATTCAAGATTCAAGGAAGAAGAAACAACAAGTCAAAGCAAGTTCTCAGTCTTCAAAGAGAAAGGATGCAATTTGGTTCTACAAAGGTATACTAAGATCTTATCTTTCTCTTACAAGGCTTAGGCACACACACACATATCATACATTTGTGTCCCTGTATCGTTGTGTACCTTTATAGGCACACACACACATATAATACATTTGTGTCCCTGCATCGTTGTGCACCTTTATAGGCACACACATACAATTCATTCATATGTGTCCCTGCATCGTTGTGCACCATGTATAACACATTCACACACTTAAAGATGAATGCTCATGCATTGGCATGAATATAACATGTTTTGGATTATGCATGATTGGAAACTATCTCTATGTAGTTTGCATTCTAGTGTGAATTGTGTTTATGTGTGTATATATTTGTATAACATGGATATTGAACTTGGATTTAGTTTTAAATCATTCTTGATTGAGTTTCGGCCATTTCGGTTACTCATACTATTGATTTCAAGTTCTAAGTCAAAAGATACTACACTTTCAACTCATGTTTCATACATTGTCTTCGTCTTCGTATATCGAGTCGAATTATTATTTTCTGGGTTGAGTATCTTATATGTCCATGTCCATGTGAGAGTTATAGTTCGTAATCCATAAACGGATTTGATTTCTGAGTTTGGAGGCCAGAGAACGGTGGAAGAACGCGAGGGAGTGCGAGGGGAATGCACCATGGCCAAAAGGCCATGGAGTTGTGCATGCCCGAGATGGCGCGTGGCCATCTCGGCCGCACAACCTTGCTGCCCCGAGATGCCCACACGCCATCTCGGGGGAGAACTTCCAAAGGAGGGCAAAATGGTCTTTTCATCTTTCTTCTTTCCCACTTCTTTATAAACTCTCCCCCTCTCACATTTCATTCTAAGAAGAAATTCAAATCAAGTGTGCAGAAATTTTCTCTCTAAATTTTCTCACCTTCCAAACGCCATAACTTCTTCATTTGAACTTCGATTTGAGTGATTCGAAGTTGAAAGTGTTCATCTATTCATCCTCCATCTTTTCTCTAAAGGTTTGAGTTAATTTTTCTGCTTTTGTTTGGTGTCTAATCATACAAAAATGGGACTGCACCTAAATCAACTAAGGTATTGATTTTCTCTATACTTTTCTTTTAAAACTTGATCAATTGCCTTGGGTTTTCTTCTTCTACATATATTTGTATATTGTGAGTGTTTTGATTTGTGTTTTGAACACTTTCAAAGCTAGATTGTTTTTCAATTGAAATCATACATTTTGAGTTAGGTTTTGATTTTGCCTATGTTATCATATGTTTGGGATTGTATTGTGCTAGCTTTGATTCTAGGACTATTTTGTGATTTTTGATTGATTGATTTTGTGAAAAATAGTTCCTCACATGTATTAGGCTCTCTTGGCCGAAATTCTCACATAATACATATGCTTATGTTCTTTTGAGCTATTCATGTGATTTGTTGAATCTATAATTAGGAATATGCTCTAGAACTTATGCTTAGATCTATTTGACTTTGTCATATGATTTTAGCATGTTTTAGGTTTTTGTGATTTAAACTTCATCTTGTGATTTGTTGATCATATCTTGTGATTCAAGTTTAGATATATGCATGAATCTAGTTTGTGATTAATGTTAAACATATCTTACATAATCTAGATTGATTAGACATGCATGATTAACTAGACTATATGTGATTTGTGCATTCATGCTCATGGCTAGTATTTTCCATAGGATGTGTTGATCATAACATTCTATATTGCGTGCTTGTTTGTGTTTTGCATTCATGATCACCTAAATGCCTTGTGAGAAGGAAGTCTTGACAATAGGTGTGAGACCTATGGTGTTGAGCAAGAAGTCTTGGCAAGAGGTGTGAAGCCTCGGATTGTCGAGCAAGGAAGTCTTGGCTAGAGGTGTGATGCCTTGGATAGTCGAGCAAGAAGTATTGCCTAGAGTTGGGAGAACTCGGATAGGTGAGGAAGGAAGTCTTGACTAGAATCGTGAAGACTTGGATAGTTGAGCAAGAAGTCTTGCCTTGGGTTGTGAAGATCCGGATAAGGTGAGCAAGGAAGTCTTGACAAGAGGTGTGAAGCCTCGGATTGTTGAGCATAGAGCGGCAACTTCTAGAGTAGGATAGGAGGGTAGTTTCTAGGTGAAGAGGTCACTTGAGAGATTGTACTTGTCTTATCTACTAGTGGATTTTGTTTACCGGTGGCTGCTAGCCCGTGGATGTTTCCTCTTCGGAGGTTTACCACGTTATATCTTGTGTCAACTTTTCTCTATCCCTATCTCTTTAATATTTGTATTTTGGATAGAACTCTTTATGTATGTTGACTTCCTCTTTATAATATTGATTGTGTATGTGTAACAATTATTTGTTTGTATCACACTTTCATTGTGTTTATTTATTGATTAATTGTCTTTAATTAATATATATATTTTGATACAAGCAATCTAGAGGGACAAACTTTTGTTTGTTTCTAAGGGAGTCGAAAAAGGTGTCTAACCTATTTACCCCCCCCCCCCCCCCCCCCCCTCTCTAGGTTAGCCTTGAACATTTAACCGTAATTGTATTTTCATGGATTGCCTGGGAATATTTGGGGTAATATACCTCGAAAAGAGTTACAGTGGTATTGTAAAAAATCTTTAAATTTCAGCAAAAACCCTTGCAACATACCAATTGTCTTAGCTGAGTGTTTATGCATGTGGACAACCAATTTCAGCCATTTTCATGTTATAAAAACTGTAACAGTTGTATCATAATCTAAACAATTTTACAGTATTAAGTAAGTAGAGTTCCACCTAGAGTCGACAAAATTGACCCGTAACCTGCCAACCCGACACGATCTTGAGGTCAATAAACTGGTTAGGTTGGCTTCTTAACGGGTTCAGATCATAATCGGGCTGACCCATGTAACCCGATTATTAATGGGTCGTGCCGGGTTTGGTTAAACGGGTTTACGGGTGACCCGTTTAACCCGTTTATTCATATAGATATATTTATAATTATTATTATTACAGGGGTTACAAATAAATTTTTACATACTATATAACCGTTCTTTTGGTAACCATTTTTTAGGTTTCACCCGTTTCAGCAGCAATCACTATTTTTTTTTGGACTATGGATGGTTATTTTTGCCTTTCGGGATGACTGTATTTAATTATATATTTGTTGCATTATTTGATGGTATTAGATTGGATTGAGATTGGATTATTAAAAACTTTTACTCTATTAGGTTGGATGTATTTGTGGCAGGTTGGAAAATTATAAATTTAATATGATTTTTCAAAAAAATGTTAGGCAAACGGGTTCGGGTTAAACGGATCACATGGGTCAAACTTGACCCATCATAACCCGATCAGATTATTAAACGTGTTATGGGTCAACCCGTATAACCCGTTTAGTTAAACGGGTCATGTCGGGTTTCAAAACGTTTACCCTTTAATTAAACGGGTCATGTCAGGTTAAGGTTAATATTATTTGGGTTGTGTCGAGTTGAGGTCAACCCGACCCATGAATCCAAATTTCCAGCCCTAGTTCCACCTTATCAATATATCAGTTTGGAATCGTCAGGGTTGTAGACCGTTTAAAGTACAATGTCTGTCTAATTCTTGGAATCTTGGATTAGAGTTGTCAATCAAAGAAATGACTTCTCTGATGCGATCTATACGATCGATTACTTCCCTCAAACCAGTATGTACAACTAATTTTGTGATATGACATGTACACCGTTGATGGAAGAAATAACCTCAATCTTGCAGGATTTTTCTTTCAACAAACAATGCAATTGATCTAGTATTTGCATATGCAATATCTAATATGATAGAAAGGATGCGATGAGTTATTCCATAGGTTTCTAAAATTGAAATAATGACATTAAAAATATTTTCTAAGGTATGTCTAAAATCCAAAGGACGAAAACCAAGATTTTTTTTGTTAATCTCCAATCAGAATCTAAATATTGTCCTATGACACATAAATAGTCTTGTTTGGAACATGCCTTCTAAATATAAGAAGTCAATGCAATAGAGACACTTACATGCTATAATACATCAATCCAGCCATCTCGTTGGGTTGTAAACAATCTTATAAAATAATTTCTAGTGGTGGTTCTAGAAATAGTTTCAAAATGGGGGTTGAATGCAAATGTGACCAATTCTTGAAAAAAAACATTGTCAGCAAAATTAATCGGCTGGTCAATTTATGCATTTTATCATGCCAAGCAATATCTAGCATGGAAGGGGTCTAAACGCCACGCCAAAACGGACCCATCCGGGTGCCGTTGTAATTGTGTATGGGTTGTAGTGTCTACCTATCCATGTGCAAGCATGCATTTGAGCATATACCTTCTCAAATGACCGGTTTCATGCCTACTAGTGGAATAGTCCTTATGACAAAACTTACATTTAGCTCTGGGACTGGTCGTCCCGTCTAGGAGTGTCATTTGTACTATGTCAAAACACTGTCAGACATTTGATGAAAACTTTTTGGGACGTGATGTCGATATAGCGACAGAACCGAAAGGTCCCGCTTGGGTTTCCGGAGGTCCGGAAAGATCTAAATCATCGTTGAGCATGTTAAAACCGTCTAGAAAATAAGCCCGGTTAGGATAATTTACAAACAAAAATATTTAAATTAACAACTACACATACAAATCTTAATTTACTAAAAAAAATATTTAAATTAACTATTACACATAAAAATCTTAATTTACTAACAAAATATATTTAAATTAACTACTATGCATAAAAAATCATAATTTACTAACAAAATATATTTAAATTAACTACTATGCATAAAAAATCATAATTTACTAACAAAATATATTTAAATTAACAACTACACATAAAAATCTTAATTTACTAAAAAAATATATTTAAACTAACTACTACACAGAAAAAGCGTAATTTACTAACAAAATATATTTAAATTAACTACTATGCATAAAAAATCTTAATTTACTAACTAAATATATTTAAATTAACAACTACAAATAAAAATCTTAATTTACTAAAAAAAATATTTAAACTAACTACTACACAGAAAAATCGTAATTTACTTACAAAATATATTTAAATTAACTGCTACACATAAAAATCTTAATTTACTAACCAAATATATTTAAATTGACTACTACACACAAAATTGATTAATTTACTAACTTAAAAATATTTAAATTACCTACTACATATAAAAATTTTAATTTACAAACAACATATATTTAAATGCACTACTAAAAATAAAATTGATTCAATTGCTAACTAAACAATAATATTTAAATTCACTACTAAAAATAAAATTGATTTATTTACTAACTAAACAATAATATATAAAATAAAAACTAAGTATAAACATAAAATGATAAATTTACTAACTAAACAAAAATATTAAAATTAGTAACTAAAGTCTAAACATAAAATTATAAATTTAATAACCAAAATTAAATAATTAAAACATAAAATTAAACAATAACATTTAAAGAAAAATGTACCTTTAAACTTTGGTGTGTTGGTGGAAAATTTAGAGAATAATAGATAGATAATATGAAATCAGTAATATAGTATTAGAAATTGTGTAGAGAGAGAAAGAGAGTAAGAAAGAGAGAGAGAGAGTAAGAATGAAATTAAGAAATAGTGTAGAGAATTGGAGAGATTGAGAGAATGAGATAATAAGAGAAAGTGATTGGAAAATGGAATGGGTGAGAGTATTTACAGGAAAATTGAAATTGTGGATAAAAAAATAAAATAGAAGAATTAAGGGGGCAGATTGTAATTTTTTTTAAATCCAACAGTTGAATTTTCAAATTCAACAGTTGGAATTAAAAAAAAAGAATTTTGTCGGGACCCGGTACGGTGTGTCGACCATTGGTCTGAGCACACTAAATTACCTTGCCATAGCGGGCCAGCACAACAGGCCCGACACGTGGCACATATAGAGGCCGAGCCTGGCACGACACACCCCACATGCAGGTTGGGCCTAGCACGACCTGCTCGGTAGGCCGTGGTCTTTCGGCACAATCCACTTTCACACAACTAAAAATTACCAATTAGAAAATTTTGATTACTTGCCTCTCCCATGCAGTATTTGTTGTCCAAAGCAGTCCATAGCTCTTTTGTAGTGCCAATATTTCTATAAGCATTGTAAACTACATGTCCCAGAGCATTGAGGATGTGTCCCCTACATAAATAATCTTCCTCCTTAGGCTTCTTTCGCTTTTCGTTCAGTTCCTTTGAATCATCCACCTTTTCATCTGGCGTTGCTTCTAAATCATCTTTAAGCATGTCAGCCAAATGAAACATTGTTAAGAAAAATTTCACCTTTTCTTGCCGACGAGTAAATTTTTTTCTATCAAATTGTTCAAGTCGAATAAGATCTTGATTCTTCACTTGAATATATTGTGCAACAGCCGATTCCTCCATAAAAAAACAAATTGTTAATCAAAAATTCACTTAGTGTGAGGAATTTTGGTTAGCAAGCTCGAGACCAATACCACAGAGGAGGCGGCTGGTGTTGATACATTTGGTACCGGGTTTGTATATTTGATAGTGAATATGATAAAGAATGATAGTACAAAATTTTAAGACACGTAAGGAAAAATGACACTTATTTTACTATTGAATCGTATGGTGTACACAGAAGTCATTCAAATACTCTCATTGTCTCTAGGCTACAGTGGGGTGGCAGCTTCGTGCCTGTCAAGAAGTAGATAGCTATGGTGGCCGTGTTCTGATCACCGAATTTAGGCCTAGCCAAAACACTCTGTTATATATCTCTCCCTCTCTTTTGCCCTGTGCATGATCAAGCTTATTTATACACAGTCCAATTAAGTTAAACTCATGGTTTTCCCGCCATTATTCTCAGAATCCAATCTCTCTTATCGGTGGGGATCCTTTATTTTAAACGTTGTTGACTTTGATTAATAATGGATTCAAGAGTATCTTAGGTGGAGATAAGTTTGTTTCCTCTTTGGACTCAATCACTTGCTCTGCAAGTACACATTGATTTAATGTTTGTTGAAGTGTATATACGATCCTGTGTGCCTTCACGGTAAGATGCCTCATGGAGGTTATTGTGTATGACGTTCATTTCCTCAAAGAGCGAGGTATAATTATGCTCTGATCTTGGTTCCCGTAGTTGGGTCTGATCTTTCTAGGCCACCTAGATCTCGAGATGGACTTGTGGCGTTCTTTGGTGGTAACGGAGCTTCAACGAACTTCCTCTTTCCTGTCCAGATAGATTCGAATCTTCCCTCGGTGAAGTGGAGTGATACAATAGTATAAACTTAACGTCCTTATGGGTCCCTCTTTGTGTCTGAAGAGGATGACGGGCTTCTAGGGAGGTTGTGAGGTAATTTTGACCTCAGGGAGCCTGGATCATCATGTATCAGTCTTACCCTGGATTCTTGCTTCGGTGTAAGGAACTCGATCTTATCGTGTCAGGCTTCACTTGGGGCATTCCTAGGGCATGACGACCTTTCCTCGCTTCTGTGGGGTGGCCCAACTGCTTAACCCTAGGAACCGTGTTACCATGGTAGGTGATATCGGACTTGGACTCGGGATAAGAGAGTGGAAAATTTTCCTTTGATCCATAGCCAAATTTGGCTATCAACATAAGTCCCCTCTGACTTGAACACCAGTGATTGAGTTGAGGTTGAAGTCAGACTTCCCATTTTAATTGTGAAAATTTTCCCTCCATTGTCGCTACAATAATCTGGGTGGAAATCCACTAATTAAATGCACGGGTGACATGGCGAGCAAAGACTGACACATTTCTCAAAACAATCCGGCTGTGTTACGCCACAAGATTCGAGGAAATCTCCATCGAAGATTTTACTTCCGTGTCACCGATGTCACTGCTTCATTCACCTATATTTAAGCCCGGCTGCCTCACCGCCTTTCTCACGCTTTCTTTTTTTCATATTTCAAATTTTCAAAGAGAAGAAAATTTCCTCCCGTTACCTTCTCGAGTAACACCTCTATCTTTTCTTTTGTTTGATTAGAAGATTCCCTTTACCATGTCGAAAACCAGCCGTGACACTGTAGACTACTTAGTATATGGTGAGACAGTCTCCAATCTTGCCCATGGAAAATGGGCACGAAAGGATTTCGACAGCGACGACTCTCCTCCAAACTCGCAACGTCACCGATCGAGCAGGAACGTAGCTATTGAAACCGGGTCCTCTAATAGACATGACAACCCCTTGAATTTAGTCAACAAAGATTTTGATAGGGATCCCAAGGATGCTAATGCTGGGAAGGGCCAAGTCCCAGTTACCGGTCCTTTTTTGGAGAGCCTTCCTCCTTATGATTTCAGGGTCATCCCGGATTCTACCACTGATCCGAATTCGATCGATCACCTGAGGTCCAAGTATGGCTTCCCTGGCAATATTTCCATCTCATTTCCTCAAAAATATTATGACGTCTTCAATCCTCCTAAAGGCATGCTTCCAATTCATGTAGCAGCTCTCGAGTTTAGGGTCAGGCTTCCTTTTCATCCCACCCTCCAACGAGCTCTTAGTGCCCTACAACTAGCTCTTCTCCAGTTGACACCTGGCTTCTGGAGACATCTAATTGCCTTACTTGTGTTATGGAGGGAACAGTTTAAGCTGAGCAAAGTTACCAAGGAGCCCTATGTAGAGGAGTTGGCTTACCTCTTTAAGATTGGAAGCCTGTCTGGTGCCCCCCAAGGTCAGTTCTATTCGAAAGCTAAGAACAATCTCAACTTTATCATTTCTGGTGCTTCAAAGAAAGATCCTGCCTGGAAGGAGGAATGAATTCTGGTGGGGGATGTTTGGGCAACTCGATAATCATTGACGGACACGAGTTGGAGGTGCCCACAACTTTCAATGACAAACCATCGTAGGACTAAGATTCTCTGTCTGCTGAATCTGAAGCAATCTTGAAGGCCATCCTCACTAGAAATTATTTGAACCTGAAGTTTCCTACCACTGATCCCTTCGATCCTCGTAAGGTGAATCAATACTTGCGCATCTATGTTGCTACTTCTTATAAGTAAAGTAACACAGAGTTATCCTACTCTGTTTCATTGGCTAGTTTGGTTCTGACACCTTTCAATTTTTTTTAACAGTTTTTGTTTTTGCACCAGCTTCCCGTGTAACCCCGTAAGCTCGCATCCCTCATCCTCTTTCCAGGTTAGCCCTGGGAGTCCCTTTGGCTACCTCGGAGAAAGGGGGCCAACTATTCCAGCTGGGGTTTCGCCCTCTCCTGCTCTGTCCCTTTCCCAGCATAGGTCCAAGATGACATTCCTCGAATCGTGGGCTACCAAGGTGCGGAGCAAGGGAACCTATGCTTCTCTGGTTGCTGATGCAACTACTACTACTCTTTATTTAGTTGCTCCCATTGCTGCTGTAGATACTTTTACCACCGCTGCAGTTAACATGCCAAATATTTCTACCCCTCCATCTGTATCCTCGATTCCTCGAGCTTCAAAGAACCCCAAGGCTGGTGTTGAGGAGGTTCCTCCCGTTCGCCCACAACATCAATCAAGCTCTTCCATGCTTGACGAGGTCTTGGGGCAGTTTATTGTATCTTACCCAGGTGTTAGTCTTTCCCTGATGGCTTCAATGCTCGTAGACATCTTGATCACCAAGAGGTTCACCCTTTTGGCCGAGGTAACCATTGTCTTTCATCTTTTTCTTGTTATGGCTAGCTTGATCATTTTCTAACTTGAACTAGGCTTTCAAATTCAACGTGGCCATAGGTCATCAGGTGACCTTTCTTCATGACCAAGCGGCTAAAGCTAAAATTGAAGCTGAGAGGGCCATGAGGTTATTGGCGCGAGCTAAAGCTTTAGTGTAGGGGATGATATCTAGCTAGAGGGGGTGCAGGCGGAGCTAGCCGAGCTTCAATACAACTATGAGAATTGAAATCATTCCTTTAATCAATAAACCCTTCACTCTGAACGTCAGGCTAAGCAAATGGACACTTGGAATGCTGAGGCTAAGATGTTAGACATCGAGAACCAGATCCTGCATGCTTAGGTAGCCAAGTTGCAAGCCGAGGTGGATTTCTCTTTCAGTGATAGGTATTTTTATGCCTCCTTTTTGGTCGCTGAAGCCCTCCCGCTTCCCTTCTATCTATCTACTATTACTAATTGGGATAGAGAGGAGATCATGGCTATGGTCATAGAGATGTCTCATCCCGATGGTGATGGAACAGGCCTTTTAGCATGGTTGGAGCCGAGAAACAACCAGCCGTGACAGGTCTTCCTTCTCCTCCTCCTATCCTTCTAGTCTCAGGTCTTAGGGAGCCCTTAAGCGAGATACAGCTCACACAGTCTGAGGGTATCCAATCAGAAATCCAGGTGAAGGCCTGAGACCACTTTAAAGAACCCTCTAGAGTAAAGATAGAGGTTGAAAATAATGGAACAGAAGTAGCGGCTATCACTTGGGATGCGACAATTCCCCATAAGGTTATGGCCATAGTTAATGAGGTCTTGGAAGAGGATCAGACGGAGCAACAGGTAGATGATCAGCCTCAAGAAGAAAGAGCAGCGAAAGTGACCAACCAGGATGAGTAACCACAGGAAGAAGGGGCGGAGGGTAAAGACTATCAATGGGAAGGAGCAGCGGGAGAGAACCAGGAGGATGCTGGAGCTTGATACAATCTTCTCATCACTTGTTTTTATTGCCCAAAAAAGGGGCGGGCAACCCGCTTTACCCATGACTAGTTTAATCAATTTTTTTATATATATCCCGGAAGCGAGGGTTGGGCTCCCTGATTGATAACTGTAGCCTTTCAAGGGGATAGTCTCCCTTAGCATTATTGAAAGCTTTGTTAAGATTTCTTTATGATTGATCTTGATTATGAACTTCTACCTGGGTTGAGAATTACTTTGTTCATTTATGATCTTGACCTAGGCATCACCTCCGAAATAATTTTGACTTAATTGAATCTGGTAGAGAAACACTCTAAATATTTAAGCTTAAGCATACAAGCTGGGTAAACATCTAGCTCTAATTTTCAGCACTTGGTAGGAATTCATATCTTTGGGTAGAGTCCCCTTGCACTGTGCCTCACATGTTTGATGACTTCTCATGCAAACTTAGATACCCTTCTTTTTGTCATTCAGAGGGGTATCTTATCATAGAGACTTCGATCCTGTAAGAAAAAATGTTATTTAAGCTTTGATCCTTCTCGGATAGTAGTCCGATCGAGGCATTAGGAAGGTTATCGAGTTACATCCTGGTCACGAGATCTGGATGGCAACCATGCTCTTACACTCAAACCCTTCTTGGGGGTGGTAGCCTGACCAAGGCATCATGAGGGCTATCATGCTATATCCTGGTCTCGAGATCTGGATGACAAATATGCTCTTACACTCAGACCCTTATTGGGGGTGGTAGCCCAACCAAGGCATCAGAAGGGCTACCTAGCTATATCCTGGTCTCGAGATCTGGATGTCAACTATGCTCTTACACACAGACCCTTCTTGGGGGTGGTAGTCTGACCAAGGAATCATAAGGGCTATCTAGCTATATCCTAGTCTTGAGATCTGGATGACAACTATGCTCTTATACTCAGACCCTTCTCGGTGGGGGGTGGTGCTCGGCCAAGGCATCAGGGATAGTGAGGGGACTTCCTCGACTGATCTCTGGTCTCGAGGTCTGGATGGCAACTATGCTCTTACACTCAGACCTTTTTTCACAGGGTGTTGCCCGGCCAAGGCATTAGGGATAGTGAGAGGGCTTCCCCGACTGATCCCTGGTCTCGAGGTTGTTATGGCGAACTGGCTTATGGAGAACTTAATCGTATATGGAGAAATTAAAAGCTTATGGAGAACACAATCGGAGATGGAAAATATAGCAGACTTTATTGATGATCAAAATGGAGTGCATTGTTGTTGGGAATTTTATTGAAACCTAAATTGAGGTAGTCTGCTCAAGAGTCCCCTGCCTAAGGATAAAACTTCCTCAAGTGATCAGCATTCCAAGTATGGTCGATAGATCGACCCTCCATATCTTTGAGCTTGTATGCCTCATTGCAGACTATTATCTTTTATCAAATATGGCCCTTCCCAGTTGGGTCATAAGACTCTATTCGACCTTTTCCAGGAGTTCAGGGTCACTCTCTTGAGAACCAAATCCCCATCCTTGAAATTTTGGGCTCTGACCTTTCTGTTGAAATACCGGGCAATCTCTGGTTGTCACTACTTTCTTAGCTACCCGGTCTAGTTTCTCCTCTAGAATATCTAGATTAGCTCAGAGATTGACCTCGTTGCTATCAGGTTCAAAGTGATGTACCATGAATAAGGTCAATTTGTGCTCGATGGGAAGGACTATTTCAACCCCGAAGGCTAGGGAGTAGAGTGTCTCTCCGGTAGCTATTCTCTTTGTAGTCCGGTATGCCCAGAGAACCTCGGTGAGCTCCACGGCCTATTTGCCTTTCTTTTACTATAATTTCTTCTTCACTAGCTTCTTGATTGCCTTATTGGTGGATTCGATTAGCTCATTATTTTGAGGGTGGGCTACTAAAGTGAACCAGAGGTCGATTCCTAAACCTTCACGAAGGCCTTTGCATCGGGCATTACCAAACTGTTTACCTAGGTCTGCTATAATTATGAGTGGAGTCTCGAACTTGCAAACCACATTGGTTTTAATAATGTTGGAACCCCATTTGCCGGTCATGCAGCTGAACTAGGTTTTAAAATTTTTATATACAGATCATAATCTGTATCTAGGACCAGTGAACTTGGGATCATAATTATTATTCGAAACTAATACATACAATATGTAAACACAGGAAATTGTAATCGATAAAATCAGAAGAAGAACATACCAATGTTTGGAGGCTCCTTCACTTTACGATGTGCTCCTGTGTGAACCACTCTTACCAACGTTTGGAAGCTCCTTCACTTTACGGTGTACTCCTGTCTGAACCACTTGATCTTCCTCGCTATCTCCCGGGATTGGTAACTGCGTATGGGTGCGTCACAGTCTCAGGAACTTGAATGGAGGATGTAGAGAAATATTTGAAGAAACTCTTTCTTCTCAATTTGGTGTATTGATTTCATGTACACATGAATTGCATCTCATGTAAAAATATATTGACAGATGTGGTTCTGTATCTACAAAAACAATATATATAAAAAAATCTATATACTTGACGCCTGCATACAAATATATCTTTCACGTTTCTGCAGCATTTATCACAAATAAAATTTTTCACGCCTCTCTATGCTTTATCACAAATAAAATTTTTCAAGCCTCTGCATGCTTTATCACAAATATATATCTTTTATATATTATAAAAAGTCAACCTCTCTTTTATATATATATATATATATATATATATATATATATATATATTGTTTGTATTCTATACAAACAATTATATATATGTACACATCAATTTGCATCCAATACAATCTCTTGTTTTATAATTGATATATATATTTTAATTATCCTTTTCAAATATATCTAATATATTAAAAGTGATAATAAGTATTTTAAATTTAAACTTAAAATCAAATACTTAGATAAATGATTTAGTAAAATAAAATAATCCTATTATTTTATCTTCACCTAAATCCATATATCAACTAACACCCTCCAATTAATAGTTAATTAATAATTCATAATTATCAATATAATTAAATAATCTATTTATTTAATTAATTTAACTATTAACATTCATTAATTAAATAATCTCATTATTAAATTAATTCCCAAATATATACGTGTCACTTTTGTAACACAATTAATTGGACAATCCAATTAATTAACCGTGACCCTATTACCTAAATCGATCTGGGTAGCAAGGGGACCTAATGGACCCACAATATTTTGATATAGCTATTACACATGGTGTGATCCTCTACAGTAGTTCATAATTAGAGGTAAGTCATAATATCCATTATACCTCTCTAATTACATATATCCTTTAAGTACCGTTGATTCTATAATGAACAATAAATCCTATTTCTTTACGGAATTAAGAGAGCGCTCATAGTGTCCAAGCCCCGAATCAACCCTTAAGGAAACTACCATCTACTTCTCATAAGAAAGAGTGGATTCCACTATTGTGTTCAAACCTTCCCAGCCACAAGCCAAATCGCAATCCCAACATACGGAGCATATTGATCGGGAACTGCATCCGACCTTACCTATGGTATATCAAAGACCAAGATCTAACTTGAAGGAGTCGATAAGACACTCAGGATTAAGATCACCCACATATAGCCATAATTAGTTGATATATATGAATCTCATCGGTAAACGAATCTTGGTGAGAGATTCATATAGATCATGGCCCAGTCCCATATGATCACATCATACAAGGTGCCTCCATTCCCATATCTTGTATGAATGATTCAGGATAGAATCATCGTACATTACGGAATGGACCGCAACTATAGATTAACCACTAATAAAAGTACCTAACTTTATTTGCTATCTATGAACTCTTTAGATTGCACGTCTCTTACTGTATCCATCCGTATATGACACTCATATACACAGTTTGAGATTACATCTGGCAATCTTGGATGTTAAATATATGCACAAGTTATTAAATAAACAACACAACATGAATGAATTGAACTTTTCCTTTTATTTATTTCATAAATCCATTTACAAATTACATCTTTAGGGCATAAACCCCAACAATCTCCCACTTGCATTCAAGCATGTGAGGCATGTCTCGTAACCCTAGACCATCTAGGTGACCCAAAAACACTTTAGCCGATAAGGTCTTCGTAAATGGATTAGCATGATTGTCTTGTGAAGCTATCTTGGTGACGATCACATCTCCTCTCTGCACTATCTCTCTAATGAGATGATACTTTCTCTCTATATGCTTCCCTATTTTGTAGCTTCTTGGTTCTTTTGAATTAGCCATAGCACCACTGTTATCTCAATAAAGTGTAATGGGCCTATCCATATCTGGAACAACTTCCAGATCACTCAAGAACTTACGGTTCCAAACAGCCTCTTTAGCAACTTCACAAGCGGCTACATATTCGGCTTCCATGGTGGAGTCAGCAATGCAAGATTGATTGATACTTCTCCACATAATGGCTCCACCACCTAGGGTGAATACTGATCCAGACATGGATTTCCTAGAATCCGTGTCTAACTAAAATTCAAAATCCTTATATCCTAACGGGATCAAATCCTGCCTGGAATACACTACCATATAGTCTCTCGTTCTCCGAAGATACTTGAGAATTGTCTTGACAGCAACCCAATGATCAAATTCTGGGTTGGACTGGTATCTACTGACTACTCCCACTGTATAGCAGATGTCCAATATCGTGCATAACATAGCATACATGAGACTACCTACTGCCAATGCATAGGGTACACGTCTTATATCTTCAACTTCTTGAGGTGTCTTAGGACACTGTTCCTTAGACAAGTTAACTCCATGCCTAGAAGGTAAATTACCTTTCTTTGAGTTTTGTAATGAAAATCGCACAAGACTCAGGTTGATATATAATGCTTGAGACAGTGTTATGAGTTTGTTATTACGATTCCTTAAAATATGGATCCCAAGAACATAACTCGCCTCTCCCAAATCTTTCATTTGGAATTGGCTAGCCAGCCAGCCCTTTACATCAGACAACACCCCCTCATCATTCCTAATGAGTAGGATATCATCTACGTATAGGACCAAGAAAACTACTTTCTTATCAATGATGGGTATGTAGACACAAGGCTCATCGACATTCTACTCGAAGCCATAGGTTTTGATCATATCATCAAAGCTGATGTTCCAAGATCTAGATGCTTGCTTAAGCCCATAGATGGACCTTTGCAGCTTACAAACCTTTTGCTCTTGATCTGGAGACACGAATCCCTCTGCTTGCATCATATAGACGTTCTCATCAAGATTGTCATTCAAGAATGCAGTATTGACATCCATTTGCCAAATTTCGTAATCGAAATAGGCATCAATGGATAAGAGAATCCTAATAGACTTAAACATGGCTACTGGCGAGAAGGTCTCTTGATAATTGACCCCCTCTTTCTAGGTATAACCCTTGGTCACTAGCCTTGCCTTGAAGGTCTCTACCTTCTCGCATACTCCTCTCTTTCTCTTGTAGATTCACTTACACCCTATGGGTTTTACCCCATCCCGTAAGTCTACAAGATCCCAGACTGAGTTAGAGTATATGGACTCCATCTCGATATTCATGGCTTTAAGCCATTCCTCTTTATCAGGATCTTCCATTGCATTCTTAATTGTTAATGGATCATCAACACTATCGACAGAGATAACACCTTGTCCCTCACCTATGCCTAAATAGCGTTCAGGTTGTCTCACAAACTAGCTTTACCACCATTCCACAACTCTAGGGGAGTCTTAGGAACAAATTTGGATGGCACCACATTCAAAATGTATGCCGCTATTTGTAACACATATCCCCAGAAGGAATTTGGTAATGATGAGAAACTAATCATAGATCTCACCATTTCCATTAGGGTTCTATTTCTCCTCTCCGCTACACCATTTTGCTCAGGTGTACCGAGAGCTGTGAGTTGGGAAACTATCTCATGCTCGACCATAAAGTCTTCAAACTCTTGGTCAAGGTACTCACCAACATGATCCAATCGCGGTGACTTGATAGTCCTACCTAATTGATTCTCAACTTCAGCTCGAAATTCTTTAAACATTTCAAATGTTTCTGACTTCCGTTACATTAGGTAGACATATCCGTATCTTAAGTAGTCATCTATAAAGGTGACATAATACTCATAACCACCCCTGGCTTTAACATTCAGCGGTCCCCAGACGTCTATATGTATAAGCTTTAGCGGTTCTTTAGCTTTAAGCGCTTTTCCAGTAAAAGGTCTCTCAGTCATCTTACCTTCCAGACAAGATTCATAGATAGGTAAGGTGTCAACCTTTAACTCACTTAAAGGTCCATTTTTTACTAGTCTGTCTATCCGATGAAGGTTGATATGACCAAGCCTTAGATGCCAGAGATACGTGTCATTATCTGGAGAAATCTTATGTCATTTAGTTTTTGGGTTTTCAACCTTTAAACATTTCGGTGTTGAGCAGTGTAGTATGTATTAACGGTCTTAACACATACAAATTGTTTTCATTAATTCCTGAACAAATATTCAAATCATTCTTTCCAATAATAACAGACTTATTATTAAAAGAAACATAATATTTTTGTTCTAATAACTTAGAAACATAAATCAAATTTCGTGTAAATCCATGAATATAAAATACATTGTCCAACAATATATAATTATTACAAAAATGTAATCTAATTACGCCCACTAGTCGTGCCGACACGACATCCCAGACCCCACACGCATTGAGAAGGCTTGTTCCTCTTGCTGTGTCCAAGAATCAGTCCATTGTAAAGAAGAACAAACATGGTTAGTGGCCCCTGAATCAACTATCCAGGGTGAAGAATCATCTTCCACTAAACACTACTCAAGAACAAGTAAATCATATTTACTTTTCTTGGACTTCTTCTTGCTTTGGGCTTTCTTGGGTTTGGGCTTACCCTTCACTTTCCTAGTAGACTTCTTTTTCTTCTTATTATTAGAGTAGGAAGATAGTTCAGCAACATTTGCCTCACTGGTCTTACCCTTGTTTTCCTTAGTTAAGGACTCAAAGGTAGTGAGCTCATTAAGCAACTGTGTGAGATTGAACCTTAACTTGTTCATCCCGTAGTTGCTCTTAAACTGATCGAAACTCTTCGGGAGAGTCGTCAGTATGATGCTCACTTGAATGGGTTCGCCAATGGCCCCGCCATTGACTTCTACCGTGTTGAAGTAGGACATCATGCTCAGGACATGTTCCCGAACTGACGTACCTTCCTTCATCCGAGTGAGCATAGCATAACGAATGGCTTCGTGTAGCTTTTGCTCGGAGGGTTGCCCGAACATAGCTTGCAATGACTCCATGATTTCGAATGCTGAAATCATTGCTTCATGCTTTGTGACAAGCACGTCTGTCATTGAAGCCAACATATATGTTCGGATCTTCTCATCAGATGAGACCCATCGCTCATATGTCTCACGAACAGTTCATGTGGCATTGGCAGCAGGCGTTAGAGGACATTCCTCCGTAAGCACAAACTTGAGGTCTTTGGTGACCAATATTGCATTAATGTTAAGTTTCCACTTAGTGCAGTTAATTTCTCGTTTGCGAGAATTTGAAGTAATGCAGAAGATTATTGCTGAAATAAATAAAACATTCATTCAGTCATTTATTTAAAACAAGTGCGAGTGCTTTGGCATAAATTTAAACATGATGCATGCACATGTTTAACGAACTAGAACTACTCTAAAACTAGTTACTATACAACGACAATCCAACATACCACAAAGAAGTGCCGCCTTATAGTCGGTCAGGTCTTTGCATGTTGGACCGAGACATTCTCAATCAAATGATATTCTAGAATAACTCTTATTCCATATCATTCAACCATCGTTCATTCAGTCAGGTTTTAATTAACAAACATAATCAAAACCTTCGTGAGTGTAACCCACCATTTCAGATCTCAAGAGCTTAACTCGAGAATTGCCGCCTTAGGGTCGGTCAATCCCAAAATACCCTCAGAAATCCTATTCGTTAGGAAGTCAACCTTGGTATTGACCTTTGTGGAAACCCTCCTTAGGGAGGACGAAAGCAAAGCCGTCACGAGGCACCACTCGGATCTCACGGTGTTGAACTAATGATGGAGACCGCGGGATATATATGTCATATATCCCTCTCCCACTCACTATTTTAAAATTAGGGTTTTCTATTAACCGTTAATACACCTAGATTCTACAGGATTAAACGACTAACTTTAATTAAGTTATCTAGCGCATTAACTAATTAGAAACAAATTCTAATTAACTAATAAATTATTAATGATTTTTAACAATTAAAAATCTAATCTATTAGTGAAAAATCTAAGCTTTGGTAAACTATTTACTAAGGTCAGATTATTATGTTAGTGTTTACCAAATTTTAACTATTAAAACTCTAACACTTTATTTGGTTCATTTATTATTAGGTAATTAATCATATTAATCATAATTACAATAAATGACCTTATTAATCTAACTTATCAAACTCTTTAATAACTAGATTAATATAAATGAGAATTACCAAGTTTTCTAACCATTAAAAAACCAATCTCATTATTCTTAGCCAATTATGTATATTGCCCATTTTAATCACTTTAAAAAAAATACATAAAATATCAGGTTATGATGCATGTATGACATCAAATATTTTTGTGTAGGCACATCTAATCTAAATGACATACGTATGAATGACAATGCTTTTATCATCACATAATATAAAACATACATGAATTGACCGAGTACTATGGATTATTTAACCTAAAAATTGGAATCTAAAATTACGAAAATTTCCCAAAGCATTCCTTGGTCTTCTAGTAACTTCAGATATCTTCCAGTCTCTTTAGGTCACTCCGATTCATCTCATGAATCCATCTTCGCGATTTTTCCAGGTCTTCAATATATGTTATATTTTTTTTTACAATACAATAACAGTAAAAAAAAATATAAACAAAAAAATAATAATAATACAACCCATAAACCATAAATTCACAATAACATATAATTAACGATCAATCATGTTTTTGTAAATAAAAAAAAATAAAAAAATATAGACCTACAAAAACAACATACAGTCAATTTAAATTGTGCCTACACAATCATACATACAGGAGCATCGAAAATAATTTCTTGTTTCGAAAATAAACCTTGCTTTGATACCAATTGTTGGAACCCCGTTCACCGGTCACACAACAGAACTAGGTTTTAAAATTTTTATATACAGATCATAATCTGTATCTGGGACTAGTGAACTTGAGATCATAATTATTATTCGAAACTAATACATACAATAAGTAAACACAGAAAATTGTAATCGATAAAATCAGAAGAAGAACATACCAACGTTTGGAGGCTCCTTTACTTTACGGTGTACTCCTGTCTGAACCACTTGATCTTCCTCGCTATCTCCCGAGATTGGTAACTACGTGTTGGTTCGTCACAGTCTCAGGAACTTGAATGAAGGATGTAGAGAAATACTTGAAGAAACTCATTCTTCTCAATTTGGTGTATTGATTTCATGCACATTGAAAGATGTGGTTATGTATCTTCAAAAACAATATATATATAAAAATCTATATATATATGACGCCTGCACCAAAATATATCTTTCACGCTTCTCTTTTATCACAAATAAAATTTTTCACGCCTATACATGCTTTATCACAAATAAAATTTTTCATGCCTCTGCATGCTTTATCACAAATATAAATCTTTTATATATTATAAAAAGTCAACTTCTCTTATATATATTTTGTTTGTATACTATACAAACATTTATATATGTGTACATACCAATTTACATCCAATTCAATCTCTTATGTTATAATTGATATATATATTTTAATTATCCTTTTCAAATATATCTAATTTATTAAAAGTGATAATAAGTATTTTAAATTTAAACTTAAATTCAAATACTTAGATAAATGATTTAGTAAAATAAAATAATCCTATTATTTTATCTTCACCTAAATCCATATATCAACTAACACCCTCAAATTAATAATTAATTAATAATTCATAATTATCAATATAATTAAATAATCTAATTATTTAATTAATTTAACTATTAACATTCATTAATTAAATAATCTCATTATTAATTTAATTCCCGAATATATACGTGTCACTTTTGTAACACAAGTAATTGAACAATCCAATTAATTAACCGTGACCCTTGTTACCTAAATCGATCGGGCTAGCAAGGGGACCTAATGGACCCACGGTATTTTGAGCTCCAATAATCCTAAGAATCATTAATTAAACTCTTTAGTTAATATTCTTTGATTATTAACTTCGGTGTTATTCCACTAAAAACCCGAAGCTGCACTCTCTCAACTGCAGACGTTTTTACACAGACCGATACAACTCGGTGTCCATTGATATAGCTATTACACATGGTGTGATCCTCCACAGTAGTTCATAATTAGAACTAGGTCATAATGTCTGTTATACCTCTCTAATTACATATATCCTTTAAGTACCGTTGATTCTATAATGAACAATAAATCCTATTTCCTTACGGAATTAAGAGAGCACTCATATTGTCCAAGCCCCGAATCAACCTTTAAAGGAACTATTATCTACTTCTCACAAGAAGGAGTGGATTCCACTATTGTGTACAAACCTTCCCAGCCACAAGCCAAACCGTAATTCGAATATACGGAGCATATTGATCGGGAACTGCATCCGACCTCACCCATGGTATATCAAAGACCAAGATCTAACCTGAAAGAGTCGATAAGACACTCAGGATTAAGATCACCCACATATAGCCATCATTAGTTGATATTTATGAATCTCATCGGTAAACGGATCTTGGTGAGAGATTCATATAGATCGTGGCCCAGTCCTATATGATCACATCATACAAGGTGTCTCCATTCCCATATCCCATATCTCATATGAATGATTCAGGATAGAATCATCGTACATTACGGAATGGACCGTAGCTATAGATTAACCACTAATAAAGTACCCAACTTTGTTTGCTATCTATGGACTCTTTAGATTGCACGTCTCTTACTGTATCCATCTGTATATGACACTCATATATACAGTTAGAGATTACATCCGGCAGTCTTGGATGTTAAATATATCCACAAGTTATAAAATAAACAACATAACATGAATGAATTGAACTTTTCCTTTTATTTATTTCGTAAATCTGTTTACAAATTACATATTTGAGGCATAAACCCAAACAAATAAACCTCGTCGTATTTTCTTATGATATTTGGGAGAAAATTCCGACCTCGACCCATCTTGTAAAATAGTCGATTGCTACGATAGCATGCTTAGCTTGCCCCAGAGCGGTAGGAAGCGGTCTGATCAGGTCGAGCCCTTACATGGCTAAAGGGTAAGGTGAGTTGAGAGATGACAACTGGTCTGGTGGTAGGCGACTCAAGTTCGAGGTTTTTTGACATGGATCATGGTTTGTACAAATCTCTTTATGTCTTGGTGAAGCGTTGGCTAGTAATACCCCATTCATGGCACTTGATATGCTAGAGCCTCATATTCGATGTGATTTCCACAGTCCCCAGTGTGGATCTCTCTCATTGCCTAACTGACATCGTATGGATAAAGGCATAGAAGTAGAGGAAGGGATTTTCCCCTCCGATAGAGGTGTCCATCTATTTGGCAATACTTAAGTCACTCTTGACATGCACGTAATCGGCCCCAAGCTTGAGGGCGACCTTCATTCCTGCTACGAGAGCTTCGTACTCGGTTTCATTATTGGTTGCTTTAAATTCAAACCTAAAATAGTTGCAACACTCCATTTTTTTAGGATTGACCAGGACTATGCCAACACCTCCCTTTGCCTGCCTATATGCCCCATTAGTGTAAAGGGTCCAGGCTTTACATTTTTTTTAGCCAATTCTTGCCTTCTTGAAATTTCTCAAGAGATGGACCTAGTGTTGCGAGTGTCTCTTCGCTCAAGAGGGTTGATAATTCAGCTACAAAGTCTACTAGGGCCTGAGCTTTAATCATTGTTCGAGGTTTGTATTTCAGGTCAAACTGGGTGAACTCCAAAGCCCACAGGACAAGCCTTCTAGATATATCCGACCTCTGTAAAAATTGGCAGAGAGGTTGGTCAGTTATCACTGCCAATGTATGGGCTTGAAAATAAGGACAGAGCCTCCAGGTCAAGATAACTAAGACAATGAAGAGCTTCTCTTAGAGGGGTAGTTCTTCTAGGGTTTGGATAGCCCGTGGCTGACATAATAGATAGGTCATTGGATCCTATCCCCGTAACCCTTGACAAAATCCCTGCTTATTACCCCGTTTACTACCGTTTCTGACATTGCCAAGTACATCTATAATTCTTCCCCCGGTATTGGTTTAACTAATAGCGGTGGGCTGACGAGGTACTCTTTTTAGTCCCGAAAAGCTCACTAGATGTCTTTATCCCATTTCAGGTTCCTCATC
The DNA here is from genome assembly GCA_032871835.1 of Dipteronia dyeriana. Lineage (NCBI taxonomy): Eukaryota > Viridiplantae > Streptophyta > Magnoliopsida > Sapindales > Sapindaceae > Dipteronia > Dipteronia dyeriana. Next base: position 26,362,479 of record CM065296.1, read on the forward strand.
TATTTGATGGCTTTGAAGAAGGGAAGACACTTATCCGTGGAACGCGAGATGAACCTGTTAAGCACTGATACACGTCCTATCAAAACTTGGACTTTTTAAAGAGTGGTAGGAGAATCTAGGTTCAGGACAGCTTGGATCTTTTCCGGGTTTGCCTCAGTTCCCCTCTCATTCACCATGAAACCTAAAAACTTTTCCAATGTTACCCAGAAAGCACACTTTGTGGGATTCAAACGCATTCGATTCTCCCTCACTATTTGGAAAGTCCCACGGAGATGCTCATGGTGTTCTTCTGATTCTCAGAATTCGGTGATCATATCGTCTATGTAAACCTCCATTGTTTTTCCTATCCCCGGTTTGAACAATCGATTAACCAATCATTGGTAGGTGGCTCCGGCATTTTTGATGCCGAAAGGCATTACCTTATGGTAATAAAGACCCTACCCAGTGATGAAGCTGGTCTTGTCTTGGTCGGCAGAGTGCATCATAATCTGGTTGTACCCTAAAAATGCGTCCATGAAGCTAAGAAACCTGTTTCCAGCCTGTGGAGTCTACCAGCTAGTCGGTTTTTGGTAAAGGAAAACCGTCTTTTGGACACACTAGGTTGAGGTCAGTGTAGTCGACACAAATAAGCCACTTCCTATTCGCTTTCATGACCATGACCATGTTGGCGATCCATTCGGGGTAGCGCGCTTCTCTGATGAAGTTATCCATCCTTTTGAACCACAACGTTTCTTTCGGCGTTAAAGTGATATGTTTTTTGCTTGATGGTTTTGAAGGTTGTATCCACTATTAATCAATGAGCAACTAATGATATCAGAATCCAGGGTATCTCGTCTTGACTTCATCCGAAGATGTCACTGAATTCTCGGAGAAGCTCGATCAAACCTTCCTTCACTCTTGGAACGAGGGTAGCCCCGACCTTGACTACCTTGGAAGGATCGTCACTTCTGACAGGTACTTCCTCTAGTACGTCCACTAGGTTCCCGCTCACATATTCTCTGCTTGGTTCTTCCTCTTCCAGTACCAAGGGGTCATCCTCAGGATGATCAGCGAGCTCTATATCTCTCAGGGTCATCACCTGTGCTTCCATATCTTGGATTGTCGCTACTTGCATGAACTGTTTTGCCAAAGCTATTGGATTGGTAGACACTGCTTAGCATTTCATGGCTGTTTATTGATCCCTACGTACCTCTCCTACCTTGTTCCCCACTGGGAATTTCAAGACATTATGGTAGATAGACAAGACTCCCTTCAATGAGGTTAGGAATGGTTTCCCTTGTATCGCGTTATAGGCCGACGAGGTGTTAACCACAATGAACTCTATCATAATGTTTTATTAGACGAGAGCGGTTCCAGTGATTACTGGGAGAATCTTTGATCCCACTGGTATGATCAAATCCTCCAAAAATCCTTACAGCGGGGTTGTACAGCTATTGTAACACCACTACTTCAAATTCAGTTTCTCCAAAGTGTCTTTAAAAAAGATGTCTACACTGCTGCCTGTATCAACGAGCATGCAATGAACCATGCAGTTAGCAATTTGTACCATGATCACCATCTGATGGTCATGAGGTTGCACAACGTTGTAGACATTTGCCTTAGTGAATATGATATGCGCTGACTATGATGGTCCAGTCATGCTTTGGTCGACCTAGAAAATACCCTGACCTTCATCGACATGGTGAATCTTCTTTGTATGGTTTTTTCTGGAACTATTGGAGGTGCCAACCAGGTTGGGTCCCCCATTGATTGTGTGTATCACCTGAAATTGTTACATCAAATCCTTCTGTTCCCACTTTCTCTTCTCTGCATAGTCACAGATCTTTGCTTGTACCTCCCTTCTAGTCTGTATGTTGTCCCTGACCTGCTGTAAGAATTCTATCAAACATCCTCCTCTTATCAGATCCTCAATCTGGTTACGTAGATTATCGCACTCCGAAGTGTTGTGCCCTACGTCTTTATGAAAGGCTCAATACTTGTACCTATTTCTCCTGTCTATCTGGGCTTTCATGGGTGCATGCTTCTAAAGTAGCCCTTTATCCTGAATGGCGAGGTAGATTGTTTCTCAGGATGCATTCAAAGGGGTGTAGTGATCATACCCTATTTCATCCCGTGTAACAGGGGCTACCGTCTTTGGAGGAGGTGAAGCTCAATGAGGGGTTCGTCTCGTAGGATACCTCTTTTGCCTAGGCTGGGAAGCAGGTAATTGGTACGTCTAACTGTTGGAAGGTTTGTTCTACTTTTTTACAGAGCCGATTCAGGTCTGGGGCTTATTTCTTCAAGTGTTTGGACATTCTCATGTCGTCAAGCTCCATTTTGACATTGAGCTGTTTGTCAATTTTGACCTGCTCAAGAGCCTTATCATAGGCCTCTTGGTTGGTCTTTTGAGGTCATTTGACAAAGGACCAAAAGAGCTTACCCACCCATAGGGTCCGTCGAAAGTTGATAAGGGTCTCTTTTTCTTGGTGAAGACTCTATCTGGATGACTTCCTTGTGAAAATGCTCAACATATGATTGGAGTGTTTCACCTCATTCTTGGATCACGTATTGAAGGTGTATAGGATCCTTTGGATGTGGTTTGACCCCTTGGAACTATGAGCAGAAGCCAGTTGATAGCTTTATGAATGAATCTGTGCTACCAGCGGGCAATTTCCTAAACCAAGTCTTTGCGTAGTCAGTCAAGGTGGTTGGGAACATCCTACACATGGCGACCCTGGTAGCATTCTGGACTTCCATTTGCTGGACGAAGCTCTTCAGGTGGCTCAAGGGGTACTCCGTGCCAGAGAATTTGTCTACTAGCATTCTTAATTTTAGCGGGAGCTCAGCGTCCCGAATCCTCTTGGTGAAGGGATCATTCATTTCACTCAAGGGATCCTTCTTGGCCTCCTTGTTTTTCTCCTTCTTCAACTGCTGAATCTCTTTCTGTAGCTTTGCCAACTGATCTCTTAAGCGCTTGTTCCCATGCTTCTTTGAAATGACCTCAGATTTCTCACTGTTGGATCCCTCCGATGAACTAGAGATTTTGGCCTGGTCTTCTTTACAAACGGGATCTGCTCAGGGGCTTTGCTGGTAACCTTCCTTTCCAGCCTGGGCTTCCCATCATGAGGCTGTCAGGTGGGAAGCTTCTTGCTGCTCCCATGACAAGGCTTCTGCTGCAGATTTGACTCGTCTAGGTTGATAACGCAATGGCCTGCCCAGAACTAGGGGCATATGCCCTAGTTTATACCGGGTCGAGGATTGAGGCCCTGTCCTATTGAGGGCTGGCACTAGCAGGGGAGGTCCAAACCGGTCAAAGGTGGGCTGCCTGGTTCCAGGCCTGCTCGGCTCTCTCTGAGTCTTGGGATTTCCTGTCTGGATTGCAATGCCCACTGTGAGCAGGCAAAAGTGAACGTTTTTCATGAAGGCCGCTACTTATTGGTCGAGCATGGCCTGACTTATCATAGGAGGGTCAATAACCCGTGCAGCGGTTGGCTGGACCGGAGCTTGGCTATGGTGCCTGGATTTCCTACCCTTCCTTAAAAGCCTTTCATGTCGATGTGGCAGAAGATTGTCCCGATGCCTTGGGTTATCCCTGGGAGGATCGGAGCCTCATAATTCCTATAAAACAACGAACACTTAAACTTTTGGTTTTGTTTGTTGGGTGTGGGTGTCCCCACAGACGACACCAGAAAGTGTTAACCAAAAATTCACTCTGGGTGAGGAATTTTGGTTAGGACCCTCAAGTCCACTACCACGAAGGAGGCGGTCGGTGTTGATACCTTTGGTACTAGGTTCGTATATTTGATAGTGAATATGATAAAGAATAACAGTACGAAATATTAAGACACGTGTGGAAAAATGACATTGATTTTATTTTTGAATTGTATGGTGTACACAGAAGTCGTTCAAATACTCTCAATCTCTCTAGGGTACAGTGGGGTGGCAGATTCATTCCTGTCGAGAAGTAGATAGCTATGGTGGCCGTGTTCTGATAACACAATTTAGTCCAAGTCAAAACACTATTCTATATATCTTTGCCTCCTATTTTCCCTGTGCATGATCATGACTATTTATACATAGTCCAATTAAGTTAAACTCATGGTTTTCTCGCCATTATTCTCAGAATCCAATCCCCCCTTATCAGGCGGGATTTTTTATTTAAAACGTCGTTGACATTGATTAATAATAGATTCAAGAGTATCTTGGGTGGAGATAAGTTTGTTTCCTCTTTGGACTCAATCACTTGCCATGCATGTACACGGTGATTTAATGTTTGTTGGAGTGTAGATACGATTCTGTGTGCCTTCTTGGTTAATGCATCATGGAGGTCATTATGTTTGATGTTCGTGTCCTCAGAGAGTGAGGTATACTTACGCTCTGATCTTGGTGTCAGGAGTTGGGTCTGATCTTTCCAGGTCTCCTGGATCTCGAGATGGACCTGTGGCGCTCTTTGGTGGTAACGAAGATTCAACGAACTTTCTCCTACCTATCCAGATAGATTCGAATCTTCCCTCGGTAAAGTGGAGTGATATTGCAATACGAAACTAATGTCCTTATTGGTCCCTCTTTGCGTTTGGAGAGGATGGCGGGCTTCACGGGAGGTTACGAGGTAATTTCGACCACGGAGAGCCTGGATCGTCATGTATCGGGCTTACCCTGGGTTCTTGCTTCGTTGTAAGAAACTCGATCTGATCGTGTCTGACTCCACTTGGGGTGTTCCCAGTGCGTGACGACCTTTCCTCGCTTCTGTAGGGTGGCCCAACAGCTCCACCCCATGAACCGTGGTACCATGGTAGGTGATATCAGACTTGCACCCGAGCTAAGAGAGTGGAAAAATTTTCTTTGATCCCTAGCCAAATTTGGCCATTAACACAAATTATTGTCTAAAAATTGCTAGAAATATAGGGTCTGAAAGAGAGAATCGATGTAGAGAAAATGGTAAGTAAATGAAATAGATTATCAGGACTTCAAGGCTCGGAATTCGATTCTTTCAGACAATTGTTAATAGCCAAATTTGGCTAGGGACCAAAGGAAAATTTTACACTCTCCGAGCCGGGGTCCAAATCCTAGATTTGTCTTCAAGGTATCGAGGTTTCCACGATTGAGCTATTATACGACTTCGTAGAAGCAAGGCGAGGTCGTCACACCCTAGGAACACCCTAGGTAAAGCTTAACATGATCAAATCGAGCTTCTTAAGTTAACATAAGAGACTAGAACAAGGTCGAAGAGACAAGACTTAGGCTTCTCGAGGTAGAAATACCTTGCGACCTCCCCAGAAGCCTGCCATCTTTCCCAATCATATAAAGAGGCCCGTGAGGGTATCAGGTTCATACTGCAATGTCACTCCGATTCATCGAGGGAAGAATCGGGTTCACCTAAACTGGAGAGAAGAAGCTTGTGGAAGCTCCATTGCCACTAAAGAGTGCCGACATAGCCATTTCAAGCTCCATCGGGACCTGGAAAGGTAAGGTCAAGCTCCTAACACCAAGACAAGAGCATAGGTGTACCTCACCTTTCGAGATAGTGAACGCCATATTTGGTGACCTCCATGATGAATCTTACTAGGGGAGTACACATGAACGTTTCCATTCTCCAGCTTGTGCTACATACATACGGGGCAAGTCATCGAATTCAAATAGGAAACAAACTTCTCACCCTCCAAGATATTCTTGAATCCGTTATCAAACCAAAGTTAAGGACATTTAAATAAAGGATCCCGCCCGATAAGGAGGGAGTGGATTGAGAAATTAATGGCGGGAGAACCATAAATCTAACCTAGTTGGACTGCGTATAAATAGGCCCATGCATGAACGAGTAAAGGAGAGAAGAAAAGACAGATAAAAAAGGGCTTCTGCCTTGGCCTAAATTCTATTCACAGAACACGGCTGCCATTGTTATCTAGTTCTCGACAGACGTAAAATCGCCGCACCCATTGTACCCGAGGGAGATTAAGATTATTTGAGTGATTTTTGTACAAGACAAGTGATTCATTTTGTCAGTAGTAAAGAAATACTAGTTTCCTTCATACATCGTGTTACTGTTTATCTTTATATCTACTATCTTACATATATACCAAGTACCGAAGGTACCAACAACTATTTATACATTGTGTTAGTGTATCCAATCGTTGTAAGTGTCCATCCAATCGCTGCGCGGTCTTCTGGCCCCCTTATGATAAGCCAGGGCATGCTCGACAAACAAGCAGCAGCCTTCGTGGAGAACGTTCGCCTTCTCCTGCTCGCTGAGGGTATCGTAATCCAGCCTGTGAAACCTAAAGCTTAGAAAGAGTCGAGCAGGCCCGGAACCAGGAAGCCTGCCTTCTACTAATTGAGTCCTCCCCCACAAGAGCCAACCCACGATAGGGCAGAGCCTCAACCCTCAATCCGGAATAGGCTAGGGCCCATGCCCCCAGTGTCTAGTAGGCCATCGTGTTATCAACCCAGGTAGGTCAAATCCACAACAGATGCCTTACAACGGGAGCAGCGAGAAGTCTCTCACCCGACAACCTTAATGAGGGAAACCTGGGCTAGAGAAGAAGGTAGCCCGCAAAGCCCCTAGGACCCCTTGAGCAAAATGAATGCTCTCTTCACTAGATGGATCCGGGAAGCTGAGCTCTCACCGAAATTCAAAATGTCGGTGAATAAGTTCTTCTAAAAAGAAGACCCTCTCTGCCACCTATAGAGCTTCGTCAAGCAAATGGAAGTCTAGAATAGCACCAGAGCTGCCCTGCGCAGGATGTTCCCTACCACCCTGAATGACTACGCAAAGACTTGCTTTAGGAAGTTGCCCGCCGATAGCGTGGATTCGTTCGTAAAGCTATCAACCAACTTCTTTTTGTAGTTTCAGGGGATAAAATCGTGCCTAAAGGATCCCATACACCTATAATATTTGGTCCAAGAGTGAGGTGAAATACTCCGGTCATATGTGGAACATTTTCACAAGGAAGTTATCTAGATGGGGGTTTTCACTGAGATGGAAATCCACGCCAACTTCCAGTGGAATCTATAGGCAGGTAAGCTTTTTTGATATTTTGCCAAGTGACCTCTAGAGACATACCAAGAGGCACATGATCGGGCTCTTGAGCAGGTCAAGATTTACGAACATCTCAAGGTCAAAATAGTGCATGACGATATGAGAATTGCGAAGCTCCAGAAGAAGGAGGAGCCCAGACCTGCGCCAACTCAAAAAAACTAGAATAAACTCATAAACAGGTCAACATATTGTTTCTACATTCCCAACCTCGATAAGAGCGGTACCTAATAAGGCTAACCCCTTCACGAGCTTCGCCTCCTTCAAAAGCTGTAGCCCCAGTAACATAAGATGAAAGAGGGTACGACCACTATACCCCCTTAAACGCGTCCCACGAAATAATCTACCTCGCCATTTGGGATAAGGCGCTACTCCAAAAGCCTGCACCAATGAAAGCTCTAGCAAACAGGAGGAACCGGTACAAGAACTGTGACTTCTATAAAGATGTAAGACACAACACTTCAGAGTGTTAAAGCCTATGTAACCATATCGAAGCTCTGGTAAGGGGAGGATGTTTGGTGGAATTCTTGCAGCAGGACAGGGACAACATTCCAACTGGGAAAGTGGTACAATCGGAGATCAGAGATCATGTCAAAAAGAGAAAAGGGGATCAGAAGGATTTGATGCATCAAATCAAGGTTATACATACCATCAGTGGAGGACCCACCCTGGCTGGCACCTCTAATAATTCCAGAAGAAATCGTACAAGGAAGATTTCCTGTGTCCATGATGGCAGGGGTATCTTCAAGGTCGACTAGAACCCGGCTGGCCCATCCCAGTTAGTATAATTTATTTTCACTGAGGCAGACGTCTACAATTGTTAATAGCAAAATTTGGCTAGGACCAAAGGGAAATTTTCCACTCTCCTGGCCCGAGTCCAAGCCCGAGATTACCCACCATGGAACCCCGGGTCCTAGGGTCGAGCTGTAGAGCCACCCGCGGCTAGGAAAGGTCATATAGCTCTGGAAGCACCCAAGGTAAAGCCCAACATGATCGGATCGAGCTCCTTACACCAAAACTAGAATTCAGGGAAAGCCCGACTCATGACGATCTCGGTTCCCCAAGGTCAAAGCTACCTCGTAACCTCCCTAGATGCCCGACATCCTATCTAGGCATAAAAAAGAACCTATAAAGACATCGAGTTCATTCTATAACATCGCTCCAATTCACTAAAAGAAGATGCAAATCTAGCTGGGTAGATAGGAGGAAGCTCACAAAAGCCCCACCATCACTAACATGCTAATATTAGTAGGGCCATTTCAAGCTCATAAAGGGACCTGGAAGGGTCAGATCAAGCTTCTAACATCAAGACCAGGGCCTGGACCTGCCTCGTTCTACAAAATAGTGGATACCATACTCGATGACCTCCATGAGGCATCATGCCGTGAATGCACATGGAAAGAGGAATATTGGGTTGTTGTTGCAAGTTGACAAGTATAAGTTCATTTTGTATATTCCTTAACAACCAAACTAATGAATCTACTCAGGAGCAAAGAGATAAGTATCAGTAGTGGAAGTCTTTAGAAGAGATGGCTAAATGTACGTTACATTATGGCCATCATCTCCAACGTTACATTATCGAGAATAGACTATGCTGTATAATCGTACTCATTGATAGCTCAAATGATAACACTTGCAACCATAAGTCCATCATTTATCTCAGGATTGAGATAGACTCTCCGATTGTCTTCAAATGAAAACTTTTATCCATTGACGGTTCTAGATAAAGTATTCCATTTTGATCCTATTCAATGCACCCAGTGCACTAGATTCTTTTGCCCAAAGACACCACACTTTGATGATTTTAGACTCATCATAACACATTTGATCCCACTCAAATGCTAGCAAAAGAATCTACAACTTTGACAAGATAAAGGCGTCCAACCTTCTATCTTAAGTTGTGAACATTATTCAAGACTAACTAAAGAATTGTGTCTACCTCATACATATCTAGATGTACGAACAATTCTTCTTTTCTCATAATCTTTTGACCTTATGATTATTTACTTTTGACAACTATAATAATTAAACTATAAATGCTATAAGATTTGCTAAACTAGAAATCACTTTATTCATATGAAAAGATTGTTAATTACTATATTACACTCTTGCTATCGAGCATAATCCTAACAAGATACACTACTACCTAGATGTAGTGAGAGAGTTGTGAGACAACCTGAACAATATTTAGGTATAGGTTAGGGACAAGGTGTTGTCTTTGCTGATAGTGTTGATGATTCATTGACATTTAAGAATGTAATGGAAGATCCTGATAAAGAGGAATGGCTTAAAGCCATGAATCTCGAGATGAAGTCCATGTACTCTAACTCAGTCTGGGATCTTGTAGACTTACCGGATGGAGTAAAACCTATAGGGTATAAGTGGATCTACAAGAGAAAGAGAGGAGTAGATGGGAAGGTCAAGACCTTTAAGGCATGGCTAGTGGCCAAGGGTTATGCCTAGAAAGAGGGAGTCGATTATGAAGAGACCTTCTCGCCTGTAGCCATGTTTAAGTCTATTAGGATTCTTGTATCCGTTGCTGCCTATTTCGATTACGAAATTTGGCAAATGGATGTCAAGACTGCATTCTTGAATGGCAATCTTGTTGAGATAATCTATATGATGCAACCAGAGGGATTCGTGTCTCCAGATCAAGAGCAGAAGGTTTGCAAGCTGCAAAGGTCCATCTATGGGCTTAAGCAAGCTTCTAGATCTTGGAGCATCAGGTTTGATGATGTGATCAAAACCTTTGGCTTCGAGCAGAATGTCGATGAGCCTTGTGTCTTCAAGCGCATCATTGATAAGAAAGTAGTTTTCTTTATCCTATACGTAGATGATATCCTACTCATTGGGAATGATGTGGGAGTGTTGTCTGATGTAAATGGCTGGCAGGCTAGCCAATTCCAAATGAAAGATTTAAGAGAGGCGAGTTATGTTAATGGGATCCAGCTTATAAGGAATCGTAAGAACAAACTCATAGAACTGTCTAAGGCATCATATATCGATAAGATTCTTGTGCAATTTTCGATGCAAAACTCCAAGAAAGGTCATCGAGCTCCGAAAGCACCCAAAGTGGAGCTCGACATGATCGGATAGAGTTTCTTACACCGAAACAAGAATTCAGGGAAAACCGGATGCACGACGATCCTGGTTCCCCAAGGTCAAAGCAACCTCGTAACCTCCCTAGAAGCCCGCCATCCTCTCTAGACGTTAAAAGGAACCTATAAAGACATCGAGTTCATGCTATATTATCGCTCCACTTCACTAAAGGAAAAAACAAATCTACCTGGATAGATAAGAGGAAGCTTGCATAAGCCCTGCCATCATTAACGTACATTAGCAGGGTCATTTAAAGGTTCGAAAAGGACCTGGAAAGGTCAGGTCGAGCTCCTAACTTCAAGACCAGGGCCTAGACTTGCCTCGTTCTATGAAATAGTTCTATACTCAACGACCTCTATGAGGCATCATGCCATGAAGGCACACGGGATCATATCTACATTCCAATGAACATTTAAACACTGCGTACGTGTGGGGTAGGAGATTGAGTCTAAAGAGGAAACAAACTTATCTCCACATAAGATATTCTCGAATGCGTTATTAATCCAAAGTCAATGACTTTTAAATAAAGGATCCCGTCTGATAAAGATGAAAGGGATTTTGAGAATCAATGTGGGAGAGTCACAAATTTAACCTATTTTGACTGTGTATAAATAGACCAAGCATGAAGGAAGAAAATGGGGACAACCGATAGAACAAAAAATATACATAGAGAGAATCCACTACGGCCTAAATTCTATCTTCAGAACACGACCTTAACTTTTATCTACTTCTCGATAGGCGTGAAGCAACCACCTCATTGTACCAAGAGAGATTGAGAGTACTGAAGAAAATTTTGTACGATATACGTGATTGATAAAAAAGCCAATACATTCTCTTTCATATCGTATTTGTATACGCTTTTAACATCCATCACCGTTTGAACAAATTAGGTACCAAACGTACCAACCCCTGGCCACCTCCTCCGTGGTAGTGGCATCGAGGGTGTTAGCTGGAGTAAATTTTTTGTTAGCAACAATACCGTGCAAACACATGATGACCCCATGGTGGTCACGGTGCAGATTACCGACTGTATGGTTCACTGCGTGCTCGTTGACACAGGCACCAGTGTAGACATTCTCTTTAAAGGCACCTTGGAGAAACTAATTTTAAAGCATTGGAGCTACAATAGCTGCACAACCCCTTTGTTTGGTTACATTAGGGATTCGATCATACCAGTAGTATCAAAGATCCACCCAGTGATCATCGGAATTGCACCTCTCCAACAAAATATTATCACAGACTTTGTTACGGTTGATACCCCGTCGGCCTACAATGCGATACTAGGAAGACCGTTCCTATCATCCTTGAAGGGGTCTTGTCCATCTACCATAATGTCTTAAAGTTCCCGATAGGGAACAAGGTGGATGAGGTACTCGGGGACCATCAAACGGTGAGGAAATACTATGCATTGTCTGCCAATCCAACAGCTTTGGCAAAATAGTTCGTGCAAATCGTAATGATCCAAAATACAGAAGAACCCGGGATGATCTTGGAAGATACAGAGCTAGCTAATCATCTAGAAAACGACCCTATGGTACTGAATGAGGAAGAGCAGAGCAGAGAATTGGCTAGTGGGCACCCTGTGGACAAACTTGAGGAGATACCCATAAGAAGTGGTGACTTCTCTAAGGTTGTTAAGGTCGGAGCTACCCTCAAGCCAAAAGTGAAGGAAGGTTTGATCGAGATTCTCTAAGAATTCAACGACATCTTCACTTGGAGTCATGATGAGATGCCTGGGATCCCGATATCGTTGGTAGCTCACTAACTAGCTATGGATTCAACCTTCGAGCTCATCAAATAGAAGAGGTGTTACATCAACACTGAGAGGAACACTGTGATTCAGAAATAAGTGGACAAGTTATTCAAAGAAAGTTTCATCAGAGATGCCCGGTATCCTGAGTGGATTGCCAACATGGTCATGGTCACAAAGGCAAATGGGAAGTGGCGTATATGTGTTGACTACACCAACCTCAAACGGGCATGTACAAAAGACAGTTTTCCTCTACCGAAAATTGTCCTGGTGGATTCTACAGTTAGATCATGGATGAGTTCTCGGGGTACAACCAGATTATGATGCACCCCGTCGATCAAGACAAGACCAGCTTCATCACATGGCAATGACTGTATTGCTACAAGATGATGCCTTTCAGCCTCAAGAACACAGACGCTACCTACCAACAGTTGGTCAATCGGTTATTTAAACCGGAGATATGAAAGACAATAGAGGTGTACATAGATGATATGATTACCAAATCTCGGGAAGCAGAAGAACATCAAGATCATCTCCACACGACATTCCAGATTGTAAGAGAAAACCAAATGCGACTGGACCTAACCAAATGTTCCTTCGGAGTGATTGCAAGCAAGTTCTTAGAATTTATGGTGAAGGAGAGGGGAATTGAGGCAAACCCGAAAAAAATCCAAGATATCCTGAACCTAGATTCTCCAACTACTCTTAAACAAGTCAAAGTGTTAACAGGGCATATAGCAACGCTCAACAAGTTTTTTTCGGGTTCCATGGATAATTGTCTTTCCTTCTTCAAAGCCATCAAGCAAGGGAAGAATATGAAATTGGACAAAGACAGCGAGCGGGCTTTCCAGGGCTTAAAAGAGTACCTTGCCAGTCTACCATTGCTAGCTAAGCCAATGCTAGGAGAAGAGCTATAGATATACCTAGCCATGTCAAAAACGGCAGTAAGCGGGGCTTTAGTCAAGGAGTGCAGGGATGGGGTTTAACGACCTATCTACTATGTCAACCATGCACTATCCAAGCCCTATAAAAACTACCTCCTCCTTGAGATGCTAGCCTTAGCCCTGGTTACCTCGACCAAGAAACTTCACCCCTATTTTCAAGCCCATGCAGTGACGGTGGTAACCGATAAACCTCTCCTTAATTCTTACAGAGGTCGGACGTATCCGAAAGGATAGTCTTGTGGGCTTTAGAGCTGACCCAATTTGAATTGAAGTACAAAAATTGAACAAATATTAAAACTCAGGCCTTGACAGACTTCCAAGCCGAATTCTCAGCCCTTTCAGGCCAAGGGACCCCGGTAACATTAAGTCTGGCTCCTGGAAAGTTTCCAAAAGGCAGCAATTGGCTGGAAGGCTATGATGCCTGGATTCTTTACACTGATGAGGTGTCTGGACAGACAGGAGAAGGAGCTAGTAGAGTATTGATCGACTCTAAAAGGACAGAATGTTGCCACTATTTTAGGTTCGAATTAAAAGCAACCAATAATAAAGCAGAGTATGAAGCTTTCATAGCAGGCACGAAGTTCACCATCGAGCTCGAGGATGATTATTTACACGTTAAGAGTGACTCATTACACATCGTCAAATAAGTTACGGGACTCTACCAAGCTAAGGGTGACAACATGGCTGCCTACCTGAAGCTAGTTCAGCAATTAAAGGAAAGGTTTAAGGGATTTTGTATCGAGCAGATACCTCAACAGCAAAACCACCAGGCTGACGTCCTAGCAAATTTAGTCGTGAATGAAGGTCAAGCTCTACCTAAGGGGGTATCCCTCTAGATGATCTCCAAGTCAAGCACAACAGCTAGTAAAGAAATCTGCACCGTAGAGTGGCTACCCTGTTGGATGGACCCGATAGCTGTCTACCTCCAAGAAGGAAAGCTTCCCAAAGACCCCGACCAACCCTAAAAAATCAAGAGATTATCAATTCGGTATTGCCTGATAGATGGATACCTCTACAGGAGAGGCAAATCCCTTCCTCTGCTTCAATGTCTTCATCCGGATGATGCTAGTTGGGCAATAAGAGAATTCCATTCTAATGACTGCAGGAATCATATTTGCTAATAGTAAAATTTGGCTAGGGGACCAAAGATAAGTTTTCTACTATTTTAGCTCGAATCAAAGCCCGAACTCGCCATTCATGGGAACCTGGGCAAGCCATAAAGCTACCTTACAGAAGCAGGGAAAGATCATCAGGCTTCAGAATGATCAAGAATAAAGCTATTAAAGCCTACACAGGAACACTGAATCTAGGCTTCTCGAGATCACCTGTCCCCAGAATCCTGGTTCTGAGGGTCAAGTTCTAAAACCTCCCTATAAAAGCGAGGAAAAGATCATTGAGCACATGAAGTACTCGAAGTAAAGCCCAACACAAATAAGAGCGAGCTCCTTCCATACTAGGCTTTCTGAGGTCAGATTCAGCTCATAACGTAAGCCAAAAGCCCGCAGACCTCTCCAGAAGCCCGCTGTCCCCGCCAGACATGAAAAGAGAGCCTTTAAGTGGATCGGATTCATGTTATAACTAATGCTCCAAATCACTAAGGGACACTGGTAACTAACTTAAATGTGAAAGAAGGACCTCGCCTAAACTACACTACCTCCGATCTGCCTTGCTCTACAGCTAATGACCTCCATGAAGAATCTTTTCATGAATACACACAAGATCATATCTACATTATAATGGATATTAAATGTTGCATAAGTGTAAGACAAGAGTTTGATTCTAAAGAGGAAACAAACTTATCTCCTCCAACGATAATCTTGAGTCCGTAACCTACTCGAAGTCAACGACTTTTAAATAGAGGATCCTGCCCGATAAGGAAGGAATGGATACATAAAATCACGGGTAATTCATGAGTTTAAAGCTACTTAGAGCATGTATAAATAGGTCCAAGTATGATGTAGAAGAGTTAAGCAGAGATAGAGTAAAAAAAAAGAAAAAGGATTATGCTGGGCCTAAATTCTATGATCAGAACACGGTTATCTTTGTATCTACTATTCGACAAGAACAAAATTTCCACCCTCCTATGTCCTAGAGAGATTGGGAGTGCATGTGAGAGATTTCTGTATACCACGAGTGATCAATAATAAAGCTCTCATTTGCTATCACATTATCGTTCAAATATTCATTTCTATCTTAACAGGTCAGATATCTGAGGTACTGACCCTGGCCACTACCTTCGTGGTAGTTGTCTCGAGGGTGTTAGTTGGAATTTCTTATCTTGAGCAAATTTCCCATTAACTCTTTCTGGCACCGTTCGTGGAAACACTTCCACACCATCATTTTTATATTCATAAGTTTTTTATTTAACCGTAACCATGTGGCTTCCCTCATCTCAAGGATTACCATGCGTATCGGAACAACCTTCAGTTGCGTCGACATGAAAGGCCCAAAAGAAAGGAAGAAAATCTAGGCTTCGTGGCCAGGTCCCAGACCAGCCATCCACTATGCTGGCTTTGGATCCCACTATAGGAAACCAAGTCGCGTTTGACCAACAAGCGGCAAGCTTTATGGAAAACATTTTCCTTCTACTTCTTGCTGAGGGTATTACCGTCCAGCAAGTAAATCTCTACAACCAAGAAGAACCAAGCAGGTCTGAGACTCGGTAACCCGCCTTTGATCGCTTGGGACCTACCCCTCCGGAGCAAGCTCATAACGGAACTAGACCTAGGCCGTCGATCCGGGATAGGTTAGGACATATGACCCCCGTTCTTGAAGCGCCACCATGTTACTAGCCAAGGCAAGTTAAGTTCGCGGCGGAGGTCCTTCCCCAGGAACGGTGAGAGTTTCTTCACCCAACTACTTCAAGTAGGGAGGCTCAAGCTAGAGAGGAAGAAAGCTAACAAAGCCCAGGCAGATCCCATCCAAAGAAGGAATCGGGTAGAGGTTGCCAGCTCGTCAGAAGGGTTTGACAGTAAGGAGTCCACGATTAATTCAAGGAAACTGGAGAGCAAACGCTTGAGAGACCAGTTGGCAGAGCTTTAGAAAGAGATCTAGCAGATAAAGAAAGTGAAGTACAAGAAAGACAAGAAAGATCCTCTAAGTGAGATGAATGCTCCCTTCACCAGAAGGATTTGGGAGGCTGAGCTCTCGCCAAAATTCAAAATGCCGACTGATATTTTCTCTGAGACTGAGGATCCCTTTAGCCACTTGAAGAGTTTCGTTCAACAGATGGAAGTCCAGAACACGACTAGGGCCGCTATGTTTGGATGTTCCCAACTATGTTGACGGATTACGCTAAGACCTGGTTTAGAAAGCTACCCGCCGGCAGTGTAGATTCCTTCATAAAAATGTCAACTGATTTTTGCTCATAATTCTAGGGAGTTAAGCCCCGATTGAAGGATCCAATCCATTTACAGTACGTGATCCAGGAGAGAGGGTAAACCCTCTGGGCTTATGTCGATCGTTTTCATAAAGAAGTAATCCAGATGAGGATCTTTACCGAGAAAGAAACCCTCACCAATTTCAGGAGGAACTTGTGGTCAAGTAAGCTTTTCCTATCTTTTGCCAAGCGGCCTCCAGAGACCTACACAGAAGCCTATGATCGGGCTCTAAAGCGATAGAAGAAGGAAGCTTCCAAACCAGAGCAAGCCCAGAAAAGCCATAACAAACCCCCCCAACAGGTCGATGTATCACCTCCCCACTTCTCAACCACGATCAGAAAGGTATCCAACAAAATAAACTCATTCGTGGGCTTCACCTTCTACTAGGACAGCGGCTCCAATAGCTCGAGATGAGAGAGGATATGATCATTACACCGCCTTAAATGTATCCCATGAAACTAGTTATCTCGCCATTCGAGACAAGGGGTTACTACAGAAGCCCGTACCCATGAAAGCCTCCGTCGATCAGAGGAACCGTTATAAGTATTATGATTTTCATGAAGACGTGGGACACAAAACTTGCGAAACCAATCGAGGCTTTAATAAGAGGAGGATGTTTGGTAGAATTCTATAACCGGAGCCCGACCAACCCTTTCCAAATTTCACAGATCATTTTAACCGAAACAGATGTCTACAACATCGTGCAACCTCATGACAATCCCATGGTTATCACGGTACAGATTGCCAACTGCATGGTACACCGTGTGCTCATCGATACAGGCAACAGCGTCGACGTTCTATTTAAAGACACCTTGGAAAAGCTGAACATGAAACAATAGTGCTACAATAGTCACACTACTCTGTTGTATGGGATCACTGGGGACTCAATCATACCCGTGGGATCAAAAATCCTACCAGTAATCATTGGAGCCACAACTCTCCAGCAGAATGTCATGACAGACTTCGTGGTGGTGGATACCCCATTGGCCTTCAATGCAATATTAGGAAGGCCATTTTTATCATCCTTGAAAGGGGTCCTATCCATCAACCACAACGTCCAGAAGTTCCCGATAGGAGACAAGGTGCAAGAAGTACGGGGTGACCAGCAAGCAGCCATGAGATGCTATGTAGTGTCTGCCAACCCAACGGCCATAACAAAATAACTTGCCCAGGTAACAACGATCCATGATAGGGCCATACGTGTATTGACCCTAAAAGATATAGGACCTATAAGTCACCCAGAGGATGACCCCATGAAGTCAGACAAGGAGGAGCAGAGAAGGGAATAGGCCAGCGGCTATCTCTTGGATAAGCTAGAAGAGATTCCAATCCGAATGGGTGATCCCTCGAAGGTCGTTAAAGTCGGAGCCACCCTTAAGCCGGAAGTGAAGTAGGGTTTTATCGGGCTCTTCAAAGAGTTCAATGACATTTTCGCTTGGAGTCACGATG
This sequence comes from Dipteronia dyeriana, assembly GCA_032871835.1. NCBI lineage: Eukaryota > Viridiplantae > Streptophyta > Magnoliopsida > Sapindales > Sapindaceae > Dipteronia > Dipteronia dyeriana. Next base: position 26,380,110 of record CM065296.1, read on the forward strand.
AGATTCTCGGAATCTTGATGTCTTTGGCTACTCACCGATTGGCAGTGGATCCGACCTTCTAGCCTGTCAAACAGAAAAGGCATCACTTTAACACTAAAAGAAATGCTGCGGTTTAGAAAGAAGTGAACAAATTGACCCAAACGGGCTTCATTAGAGAAGCACGTTACCCCGAATGGAGCGCCAACATGGTCATGGTCACAAAGGCAAATGAGCATGCCTGAAAGACAGTTTCCTTTCACTAAAAGTTGATTAGTTGGTTGACTCCACCTCTGAAAATAAGCTCCTGAGCTTCATGGACACGTTTTCAGGATACAACCAAATTATGATGCACCCCGTCGACCAGGAAAAGACCAGTTTCATCACCAGGTTGGGTATGTATTGCTACAAGGTGATGCCATTTGGGCTTAAAAACATGGGGGCTACGTATCAACAGTTGGTCAATAAGCTGTTCAAACCCGAAATAGGAAGATCAATGGAAGTATACATTGACGATATGATAACAAAGTCCTTAACAATTGAAAGACATCTGGATGACCTTTGTAGAACTTTCATGATATTAAGGGAGAACAAGAAGAGATTAAACCCCTCCAAATGCTCCTTAAGGGTAACTGCGGGGAAGTTTCTAGGCTTCATCATTCAAGAGAGAGATATAGAGGCTAACCCAGAAAAGATTAAAGCAATCTTGGATCTAGAGTCCCCTATGTCACTTATACAGGTTCAGGTTGTAAGTTCCTAAGTTTTTGATTGGATCATTTCGTTGACGACCACATTTAGGGATTATTGTGTAAGGCTAGTTTATGTCATCATTGCTTAAGACCCAGCTTAAGCTTCAAAAGGTAAATCACTTTCTTAACACTGTTTGAAGAGTTCTTAGTGCACACACACACTCTCATGCATGTTTTTGATCATCTTGCATGAATGCTTAATTGTCATAATTGTGTGCCTTTTTGCCATAACTCTTGCTTGGGTGTTTAATACATTTTGTTTGCCCTTAGAAGAGGATTTTCCTCTTAACCGCGGCTAGGACCGCTCCCTGTACATTGCCTCTATCGCGGTATGTACAGCGGTGTTCTCCAAGCGTTGCAAGCTACCTCTACGGCGGCATGTGCATGTCACATGCATAACGGTCTTCTAAGCGGAGGTTCCCAGGTGTTGCACCATTGCTTTACCACGGTCTGGACATTGCCTGTACTGCGGTCCAGACAGCGGAGATTCCTAGGCGATGCACCACTCGCTATACCGCAATCTGGACACTTGCCTTGACCGCGGCACGTATAGCGGTCATGACAGAATCATATGACCTTTGTCCAAAATGATGTAGTTTCATGTAGGGTTCAATATATATATGTTCGCTTCTCTTCTCTTTGGCTGGGGAAGTCTAAGAAACCATTTTTATTGTTTAAGCCTTTCTTTGAGAGAGAAATTGACTCTAAATGAGAGAGAAGCTCCCAAGAACACTTCTTGACTCAACCAAACTTCAATCCATGAACATCTAGCATCATTATTCATCATTCAAGCATGGATTCTCTTGTTTGTGTTTGACTAGGTAATTCCTACATGCCCTAGAATCTCTTGTTCCATTCTTATGACATGTATGCCTAGGTTTAGCAATTATTGTTGATTAAATGCTTGTCATTGAGTTTAATTGCATATATAACATGCTGGGTTGTTGATTGTTTGTTGAGATTTATAATTTGTGATAGCTAGGATTCGTGACCATTTTGCCCTTCTAGCTAAATCTTTATGCCTTGCGTTTAGATATTGTGTAGGACTCATTGACTGCATTTGATGATTGCATTATAGTCCTTGCCATGCTTAATGATAACTTATGTTGATTGGCCATTTGTTTGGTAACTAGGATATAATGTTGCATAACTGTATCTAGTTAAGTCTTTATGAACATTCATTTAGACATTGATATCTATGAATTGTACTTAGTGACATTCTTAATTTCCTAGATAAGCATTTAGTGTTTCCTAGCATTACTTGCATGTTTGAATATTTTATCATATTCACTTAGGTTGTTTTGACTCTTCATTGAGGTTAAGTTTTGTGACGAAGTGGTTAGTGCACAAGCAAATAGATCAAGAATCACTATTAAGGCCCGTTGGGTAGAGTGAAAGGGTTAGTAACTGGAGGGTGTGACAGAAGGTCAACCTAGGTTGTAAAATTTCATTCAATAGTTGATTTGAGGATCGAGTGTGGCACACATATCAGCCCGTGGTTTTTCCCATTTGTAGGGTTTCCATGTAAATTTCGTGTGTTGTTATTGTTTTAAGCATAATTGGTTTTATTGAATGCTTGTTTATTCGAGGTAAAATGTGTTAATATTGATTAATCGAAAAAATCGGTAATTGATTCGATTAAAACCTATTCACCTCCCCCCCCTCTAGGTTTAGACACACACATTTTAAATGGAACTTTCAATTTGTATCAGAACAGGTACCTAGATATACTTAGGTGATCCGTGCTCTGTGTGTGTCTTACTTGTGAATTTTTGTTGTTTGCATCTTGTGTGGTGCATTACATTTGCATCTCATTCATTTATAACCTAAATACTATGAGTGAGCTTGGGATGAGCAAATAGAGAGCATCAAGTATAAGACCACCCTTGCTTAAAGGTGATAATTATGCCTCATGGAAAGGCAAGATGGAGTCTTATATTTGCCAAATAGATGATTGTGCATGGATAGCTGTTGAAGATGGGTACACTCTTCCGAAGATGACCAATGATGACAGAGATGAAGTTCTCAAGGCTAAGTCTTAATGGAGCACACAAGAATTTGAAGCTTCCAAGTGGAACAACAAGGCTATGCATGCAATCTTGTGTACCATGGATGACAATCAATACAAGTTGGTTCAAAATACTAGGTATGCAAAGGAGGCTTGGAAGATTCTACAAACGAATTTTGAAGGAACCGAAGTGGTCAATGACTCCAAGCTTCAAGTCTTTCAAATGCAATTTGAGACAATTCGGATGTAAGAGGATGAGTGCTTTAATGACTTCCAAGTGAAGTTGATGGACATTGTAAATCAAAGCCATCAACTAGGTGACCTATAATCAGATAGAAGGATCAAGCAAAAGATCAAGAGGTCACTCCCCAAGAGATTTGAGTCCAAGGTGACAGCATTGGAAGAAAATAGCAACTATAAGACTATGAAGCCAAGTGAAGTGATTGGAAGGCTTCTAACCTATGAGTCTAGGTGGACTTCTACACCTATATCTCCTAAGAAGCAAAAGAACATATCCTTGAAGACATCCAAAGTAAAGATGGAGGAGGATGAATCAGATGAGGAGATGGCTCTTATGGTGAAAAGATTCAAAACGTTTATGAAGAATGACTCAAAGAAGAAGATTAAGTCAAGGCAAGAGAAGCCAACATGAAAAGGCATTCAATGCTATGAGTGTAGTGGGTTCGATCGTATAGCCACTGAGTGTGCTAATTCAAAGAAGAATAAGAAAGAAAAGGTGGTGGCTGCCTAATCAAGTGAGAGAGGAAGTGAAGAAGATTCCTCAAGTGAAGAAGAGGTTATTCTTAACTACACGACTTTTGGAGCCTCCCTTGTACAAGATATTGGAAAAGGCAACATGGCCTTAATTTGTGACTCTATGAGAGAAATTGAAGATATAGTAGCTAAAAGTGTGATTGATGAAGCTACTTATGGAAGTGTTGTAAATGTGACAACAAGAGACACTAGTGATAACTCTAGTGATGAGAGTTCCTCATCTCACTCTACAAATGGAAATGTGGAGAGTATGAACCTTGAAGGGTTCATTGAGCATTTTCAAAGCTCAAGGTTGAATATGAAGAAAGAGGTTCAAAGTTAAAGGAAGAGACCTCAAGTTATCAACCGAAGTGACTCACTTAGGTGAGAAAGTGAAGAATGGAAGAAAGGTGGAAGAAAGCTTGATGAAGGAGCTTAGAGAAGCTAAAGAGTTGATTGCTAAGGTGACTTTGAGTACGGAGAAGCTTGACAATATGTTGGGAGTTGGCAAGAAGCCAAGTGACAAGAGAGGTCTAGGGTTTGAAGATGACAAGGAGACCTCAACCCCTAGCAAGACGGTATTTGTCAAGAGCATGGACTTTAAAGAGCCACTTCCTCCACTTCATCCTAGGAAGAAAATAGAATTAGGAGAGTACTCTAAGAATGTCCAAGTCAAGATGGAACCAATGAGCTCAACCAATGAGAGAAGACCAAGCAACCGTTCCTCAACCTAAATGCCATCAAGCCAAGAAACACTTTCTGCATGTTCAACTAAGGAAGAAATCTTCTCCAACTCAAAAACAAAGGAGAAGAGAACCAACACCACATAAAAAGAAAGCTCAAATACATGAGAAAGCACTTTTATCCTCACAAAGGAATGGTATGACCCCTCATTTTATTCCTTCATGTCATTTTTGTGGTTTTGATGGTCATATTAGACCAAATTGCTTCAAATATATTTACATGTGTAGAACTAAGAACATGATTGAAAGAAAAAGGACTAGAGCCAATATGCATGTGCCTAGGAAAGCTAGTGTTAATGATCCTTGGAGAAATATGATGATCTTGACCACTAGGATTGTCAATGTGTCACCTAAGTGGATTAAAAAAGATGAACTCACATGCCATTGTGCTAAGGGTTCACCCATAGGCTCAACTAGATCCAATGGACTTGGTAAGTCTATAGGGACTCATATCCTCTCTTGACTTGTTTTGATTTACCCCATATGGGGAGCTCAAGCAAAGAGAGCAAATTGGCATTACATTGTGCTCAGGATAATATTTATGCTCCTTTATTAGTTACTTGAAATGATTGGTTGTACATATTTTTTTAATAAGTGTGCAACTTTGCTTTACATGCAATCCATGTCTTACTTATGTCCAAACATGCATTTTTGGACTAGGAGAATTGATTGGGAAGTACTTTTTGAATGACTCAGAATTGATCTCCATGTTGATTATTTCTATGACATGCTTTAAATTGATATGCATCATGAGATTTTTTTTGAATGCTCTAATGTAAATGTAAAAATTTGTGTGTGAAATCAGAGACTTCAATCAATAAGGATCTTGTATCCATTTCAAGGATTTTACAATCCAAAAAGTCTCTCTCTCTCTTTACTTGTTGAACAAGGCTACTATCATACGGGCATTCCACCCGGAAAAATAAAAAAAGGTGCAATAGTTGCTCATGTCTTGTTTTGCTTGTAAATTTTGATATAGTTGTTCTTAAAATGAATTTATTTTACAATCTATATCTTAATTATTCCATGACAAAGGGTGAAATTGGTTTGAATTCTCTTGGAAACCCTTGTTATTTTGCTTCGACAAATACCATGTTTTGATCTTGAATACAACTTGTCTTGTATGCAAAGCATTTGTTCACACATTTTTTTATGAAATAAAACTCCTTGATTCTCTCATCTTAATTGAGTTGAATAAATTTGTTTATATGATTATGCATATGTCTTGTGCCATAAGCTCTCATTGCTAATGCCCTCTTAAGGGGTTACTCCTTTGTCTATCTCATGACAAAAATGGGGAGTAGTGTGGATTTAGGGGGAGTTGAGAGTTGCATATTAGGGGGAGTTTGACTTGTGAAGGGGGAGTTAACCAATTGAGGGGGAGTTAACCAATTTAGGGGGAGTATTTGCATTTGCATTGTTAGTGCTGCTTGTTTCTATTGTATGCAAATTGCTCTTGTTTTTATGTCTTTGATCACCTCATATACACTTGTCTCGAAAAGTGTAGTTATTTTATTTTGTAAGGATGTTGATTCTACAAGAGATGGATGACTTGAAAATCTAGTTTATTAGGCATCTCTTTGTAATGTAGAAAAACTTTGTTGACCCCTATTTTTTTTGTTTTGTTTATTTGTGAGGATGAATTGTGAGTAGTGGTTTTGTCACGATGTAGCCAAAGGAGGAGATTGTAAGTTCCTTAGTTTTTGGTTGGCTCATTTCGTTGACAACCACATTTGGGGATTGTTGTGTAAGGGTAGTTTAGGCCATCATTGCTCAAGACCCAGCTCAAGCTTCAAAAGGTAAATCACTTGCTTAACCTTCTTTGAAGAGTTTTTTGTGCACACACACACACTCTCATGCATGTTTTTGATAATCTTGCATGAATGCTTAATTGTCATAATTGTGTGCCTTTTTGCCATAACTCCTGCTTGGATGTTTGATGCATTTTGTTTGCCCTTAGAAGAGGATTTTCCTCTTAACCACAGTTGGGACCACTCCCTGTGCATTGCCTCCGCTGCGGTATGCATAACGGAATTCTCCAGGCATTGCTCGCTGCCTCTACCTCGGCCTGTGCACGTTGCATGCACAACAGTCTCCCAAGCGGAGGTTCCCAGGTGATGCACTGCTTGCTCTACCATGGTCTGGACACTGCCTGTTCCGTGATCCAGACAATAGAGATTCCCAGGCGATGGACAGCTCGCTATACCGCTGTCTGGACACTTGCCTTGACCGCGGCACGCACATCGGTCATGACAAGAATCAGTTGCCCTTCGTCCAAAACGATGTAGTTCATGTAGGGTTCAATAAATATATGTTCTATTCTCTTCTATTTGGCTTGGGGAGTCTAAGAAGCCATTTTTATTGCTTATGCCTTTCTTTGAGAGAGAAATTGATTCCAAGAGAGAGAGAAGCTCCCAAGAACACTTCTTGACTTAACCAACCTTCAATCCATGAATATCTAGCATCATTCTTCATCATTCAAGCATGGATTCTCTTGTTTGTGTTTGACTAGGTAATCTCTGCCTGCCCTAGAATCTCTTGTTCCATTCTTATGACTTGTATGCCTAGGTTTAGCAATTATTGTTGATTAAACGCTTGTCATTGAGTTTAATTGCATATATAACAGGTTTGGGTTGTTGATTGTTGGTTGAGATTTATATTTTGTGATAGCTAGGATTTGTGACCATTTTGCCATTCTAGCTAAATCTTTATGCCTTGCATTTAGATATTGTTTAGGACTCATTGATTGCATTTGATGATTGCATTATAGTGAAAATACAATAATGGTTAAATGCTCAAGGCTAACCTAGAGGGGGGGTGAATAGGTTAGACACCTTTTTCGACTCCCTTAGAAACAAACAAAAGTTTGTCCCTCTAGATTGCTTGTATCACAATATATATATTAATTAAAGACAATTAATCAATATATAAACACAAGTAAAGTGTGATACAAACAAGTAATTTTAACATATACACAATCAATATTATAGAAAGGAAGTCAACATACTTAAAGAGTTCAATCCAAATACAAATATTATAGAGACAGGGATAGAGAAAAGTTGACACAAGATATAACGTGGTAAACCTCCGAAGAGGAAACATCCACGGGCTAGCAGCCACCGGCAAACAAAACCCACTAGTAGATAAGACAAGTACAATCTCTCAAGTGATCTCTTCACCTAGAAACTACCCTCCTATCCTACTCTAGAAGTTGTCGCCTTATGCTCAACAATCCGAAGCCTCACACCTCTTGTCAAGACTTCCTCGCTCACCTTATCCGGATCCTTACGACCCAAGGCAAGACTTCTTGCTCAACTACGTCCTCATGACTCTAGTCAAGACTTCCTCTCTCACCTATCTGAGTTCTCCCAACTCTAGGCAAGACTTCTTGCTCGACTATCCGGATCCTCACGACCCTAGCCAAGACTTCCTTGCTCGACAATCCAAGGCCTCTCGCCTCTTGCCAAGACTTCTTGCTCAATACCATAGGTCTCACACCTATTGTCAAGAGTTCCTTCTCACAAGGCATCTAGGTGATCATGAATGAAAAACGCAAACAAGCATGCAACATAGAATGCTATGATCAACACATCGTATGGAAAATACTAGACATGAGCATAAATGCACAAAAAAAATGTTGTCTAGTCAATCATGCATGTGTAATCAATCTAGATCATGTAAGATATGTTCAATAACAATCACAACCTAGATACATGCATAGATCTAATTTGAATCACAAGATATGTTCAATAGATCACAAAATCAAGTTTAAATCACACAAACCAAAAATGCTAAAATCATATGACAAATTCAATAAGATTTAAGCTAAAGTTCTAGAGCATATTCCTAATCATAGATTCAATCAAAACACATGAATATCTCAAAAGAACATAAGCACATGTATTATGTGAGAATTTCAGCCAAGAGACCCTAATACATGTGAGGAACTATTTTTCTCAAAATCAATTAGTCAAAGATCATCAAATAGTCCTAGAATCAAAGCTAGCACAATACAATCCCAAACATGTGATAACATAGGCAAAATCAAAACCTAACTCAACATGAATGATTTCAATTGAAACTCAACCTAGCTTTGAAAGTTTTCAAAACACAAATCAAAACACTCATAATATACAAATATATGTAGAAGAAGAAAACCCAAGGCAATTGACCAAGTTTTAAAAGAAAACTTTGAGAGAAAATCAATACCTTAGTTGATTTAGGTGCAGCCCCGTTTTTGTATTGTTAGACACCAAAGACAGCAGCAAAAATTTACTCAAACCTTTAGAGAAAAGATGAAGGATGAATAGATGAACACTCTCAAATTTGAATCACTCAAATCGGAGTTAAAATGAAGAAGTTATGGTGTTTGGAAGGTGAGAAAATTTAGACAGAAAATTTCTGCACACTAGTTTGAATTTCTTCTTAGAATGAAATGTGAGAGGGAAAGAGTTTATAAAGGAATGGGAAAATTGGACATGTGAAATGACCAAGAGGGACAAGAAGAAGCCAATCAAGCTTGCTTCCCGAGATGGCACGTGGGCATCTCGGGGCAGCAAGCCTTCTGCCCCGAGATGGCCACGCGTCATCTCGGGAAAGAAGTCTTTGCTTGCTTCTTTCTCCTTCGACTTTCCTTCGCGTTCTTCCACTGTTCTCCGGCGTCCAAACTCAGAATTCAAATCTGTTTGCAGATTACAAACCAAAACACTCACATGGACATGGACATATAAGATACTCAACCCAGAAAATAATAATTCGACTTGATTTACGAATACGAAGACAATGTATGCAACATTAGTTGAAAGTGTAGTATCTTTTGACTTAGAACTTGAAATCAATAGTATGAGTAACCGAAATGACCGGAACTCAATCAAGAATGATTTAATACTAAATTCCAGTTCAATATCCATGTTATACAAACATATACACACACAAACACAAATCATACTAGAATGCAAACTACATAGAGATAGTTTCCAATCATGCATATTCCAAAACATGTTGTTTCCAAATCAATGCATGAGCATTCATCTTCAATTGTGTGAATGTGTTATACATGGTGCACAACGATGCAGGGACATATATGAATGAATTGTATGTGTGTGCCTAAGCCTTGTAAGAGAAAGATAAGGTCTTAGTATACCTTTGTAGAATCAAATTGCATCCTTTCTCTTTGAAGATTTGATAACTAGGATATAATGTTGCATAACTATATCTAGTTAAGTCTTTATGAACATTCATTTTGACATTGATATCTAGGATTAGTACTTAGTGACATTCTTATTTTCCTAGATAAGCATTTAGTGTTTCCTAGCACTACTTGCAAGTTTGAATATTTTATCGTATTCACTTAGGTTGTTTTGACTCTTCATTGAGGTTAAGCCTTGTGACTAAGTGGTTAGTGCACAAGCAAATAGATCAAGAATCACTATTAAGGCCCGTTCGGTAGAGTGAAAGGGTTAGTAATTGGAGGGTGTGATGGGAGGTCAACCAAGGTTGTAAACTTTCATTCAATAATGGATTTGAGGATCGAGTGTGGCGCACATATCAGCCTGTAGTTTTTCCCATTTGGAGGGTTTCCACATAAATATTGTGTGTTGTTATTTTTTTAAGCATAATTGGTTTTATTGAATGCTTGTTTATTCGGGGTAATTTGTGTTAATATTGATTAATCGAAAAATTGGTAATTGATTTGATTAAAACCTATTTACCCCTCTCTAGGTTTAGACACACACATTTTAAAGGGAACTTTCACAGGTCTTGACCGGCTAGGTAGCAACACTCGATAGGTTCATTTCTCGGTCTACCGACAAATGTTTCCCATTCTTCAAAGCCATCATGCAGGGAAGATACGTGAAGTGGGACTAGGAGAGTGAACTAGCTTTTCAAGCCTTGAAGAAATATCTATCAAGCCCTTCGCTACTGGTAAAGCCAAGTCCTGGGGAAGAATTGCAAATCTACTTGGCCATTTCAGAGACTGCAGCAAGTGGGGCTCTAGTAAAAAAATATGGAGATAGGGTTCAGCGGCCTATCTACTACGTGAGTCATGCTCTAACCAAACAAGAAAAGAATTATACCCTTCTGGAGAATCTCACGTATGCCTTGGTGACCTCGGTAAGGAAGCTCTATCCCTACTTTCAAGCTTACTCAATAGCAATAGTGACAGACCAACCCCTCCGTCAATTCTTGCAAAGGCCAGATGTATCCAGAAGGTTGGTTTTATGGGTCCTGGAGCTCACCCAGTTCGATTTAAGGTACAAGACTAGGGTCGCAATCGAAGCCCAGGCTTTGGCGGACTTTGTAGCATAACTCTCAGTACCCCTAGGCCAAGCGGCCTCCGCAACAACAAACATAAACCATGAGATGATTCCGAAATTCGACAGCTGGCTAGAAGGTTGCAAGTCATGGATCCTTTAAACAGATGGAGCATTTGGGCAAACAGGTGGATGAGCGGGCATAGTTCTAATTGACCCTAAGGGGACTGAGTGTTGCCACTTTTTTAGATTTGAATTCAAAGCCACTAATAATGAAGCAGAATATAAATCCCTCTTAGCCGAGATATGGCGGCCATAGAGCTCTGGGTCGATTATTTACAGGTCAAGAGCAATTCGTTGCTAATAGTCAACCAAGTCTCTGGGATTATCAAGCGAAAGGGGATAACATGGTTGCTTACCTAAAACTAGTTCAACAACTTAAAAGTAAATTTATAGGATTTAAGATTGAGCAGATACCCCACAGCAGAATCGTAGAGCTGACGTCCCAGCCAAGATAGCTGCGAATGGTGGCCAGACCTTACCACAGGGAGTCCCTCTCCAAGTGATTCCCCTACCCAGCATAGTAGCAGGTAAGGAGACTTACACCCTGGATTGGCAGCCATGCTGGATGGACCGAATAGTGGATTACCTCCAGGAAGGAAGGCTCTCTGGGAAGCCCGACCAAGCTAAGAGAATTAAGAGGCTCTCAATCCGATATTGCTTGGTAGATGGATACTTATACAGGAGGGGCAAATCCCTTCCTCTGCTTCGATGTTTACATTTCGGCGATGCAAAATGGGCATTGAGAGAGGTTCACTCTAGGGAATGCGAGAACCACATTGGTGATGAAGCTCCGACTTATCAAGTACTCCGCATAGGGTACTATTGGCCAACCATCAATCAAGACGCAAAGAACTTAGTACGGTCCTATGAAGCATGCCAGAAGACCGTAAACTTAAATCACCTCCCGCTGGAGCGGTTGTCATCCCTTAGCTCACCATACCCATTCCTATGTTGGGAGTCGACTTGATCAGACCGCTTCCAACTGCTCATGGCCAAGCCAAGCATGCTATCGTGGCGATTGACTATTTCACAAGATGGGTTGAAGCCAGACCACTCTCCCAGATTTAGGAAGAAAATACAACAAGGTTCATAAAAAATAATGTAATTTGCAGGTTCAGGACCCCTCTTGTCATTGTAGCTGACCTCGGCATCAGTTTGATAACGGCCGGTTCAAGGACTTTTGTGAGGACTTGGGAATCAACCTTAGATTCGTTTCAATAGCCCACCCCTAGACTAACGGGCTGGTGGAATCAACCAATAAGACTATTAAGAAGCTGTTGAAAAAGAAGTTGCAGCAGAAAAAGGGTAGATAGGTTGATGAGCTTCCCGAGGTCCTCTAGGCTTACCGCACGACGAAGAGAACTGCCACCGGGGAAAAGCCTTATTCTCTGGCCTTCAGGGTTGAAGTGGTACTTCCCATTGAGCACCAACTGACCTCCTTCAGAGTTAAACAGTTTGAATAGGGAAGCAACGAGGACAAGCTCCGAGGTAGCTTAGACCTCTTGGAAGAAAAACAAGATCGGGTAGCAGAGAAGGTAGCAATTTACCAGAGCAAGATTGCTAGATACTTTAATAGGAGGGTTAAAGCTTGAAACTTTAAGGAAGGGACCTAGTTCTCAGGGAAGTGACATTGAATACCAGGAAGAGGTCAGACGGGGTCCTGGAGCCCATATGGGAGGGACTTTACTTAATAAAGGTGGTTGTCCGCAACGGGTCATACAAGCTCGAGGACATGAATGGACGACTTATCGATCATACTTTTAATGCCGGTCACCTGAGAAAATTCTACCCTAAACAGGGGACTCTTGAGCGGCTACCTCCACCTAGTTTTTAATCACCAACAATAATGTACTCCAGTCTTTTTTCATCAACAAAGCTTGTTTACTTCATCTTGAACTATGTTCTACATTGATTTGGTTCTACATGGGGAAATTCAATATTATCACCCCAAGACCAGGGATTAGCCGGGGAAGCCCCCTCGCTATCCCTGATGCCTCGACCAGGCACTACCCCCCACCAAGAAGGATCTGAGTGTAAGAGCATAGTTTCCATCCAGATCTCGAAAATAGAAAACAGGTAGATAACCCTTCTGATACCTTGGTCGGGCTACAACCTCTAAGAAGGATCTGAGTGTAAGAGCATAGTTGCCATCAAGATCTCAAGACCAGAAAATATCTACATAGCCCTCCCGATGCCTTGGTCGGGCTACAACCCCCAAGAAAGATCTGAGTGTAAGAGCATAGTTGCCATCCAAATCCCAAGACCAGGAAATAGCTAGGTAGCCCTCCTAATGCCTTGGTCGGGTTACAACCCCCAAGAATGACTCAAATTTAAGAGTGCGATGGCCATTCGAATCTCAAAACTATGAGAGGGCTAGATAGTTCTTCTTGATACCTCATTCAGGCTATGAACCCTTAGAGGGGCTCGAGAATTGAGAGCTCTTTTACTTAAACTCCATTGTCCTAGTTATTACTGGTCGCTAATTCTCCGTGTATATGTGGTTGCTTACTGTGACAGGTGCGAACTAGCCTACGATCGCACTAGGGGACTATCTACTAAAGTCACAGAGCTATATGTTTCTATTGAGAGTTGAAAGCTCAAGCTAGCTATATACTTTCACACTTAAACAAATTTATTATCTTGTTGCTTTCCCAAGTTAAGTCAAGTTGTTTTAGAGGTTGCACCTAGATCGAGATCAGAAATGAAGCAAGTACATGGCAATCAAGTCAAAATTTAAACAAGATCTAAAGTCAATTTTCATTAATTAAATGGGGAGCCTATCCCCCGATAAGGCTACAACAATTAAACAGGGAGCCTAACTGGTTCCGGGCTACAAAGTACTAGTAAAAAAATGATGTTGATTAAGAATGAGTAAAGATGGGATGCACCCCCTTTCCAGGCATCCAGAACAAGTTACAAGAAGATGGATTCAAACTTTTGCATCCTTATAATTTCCTCCAACTTCTCATCCCTCTAGATGAACCTCGGCCTCTACTCATATTTCTGGTGGTCGCTCATCCTGGTTAGCCGCCTTTGCCACTTGTTCCTAAGGATGCCCCTCGATTGCCTGTCGTTCAGCTGGGTCTTCCTCCAATACCTCATTAACCACCTCCATGACCTCGGGTGGGATGGCTGCAACGAGAAGGTCGGCCATTGACTCCTACAGGATCTCTCCCACCGCTGGCTCTTCCCTTGAAGCTACTCCAGAGGGGTCTCCGGCTCCTAGAAGGCCTCCTTCAGTTTCCACGGGTTGAACACCCTTTGAGGATTCTTTTAGACTTGACGATGAGAGACCGAGAGGATGGGGAGGAATGTCTGACATAGTTGGCTGCTTCCCCTTCAGCCATATTGGAGGGACCCTATTCATCTCCTAAAGAATGAGACATTTCTGTTACCTTGGCAAATATCTCCTCCCTATCCCAGTTTGCAATAACCGATAGGTCAAAGAGGAAGGGGGGGGCTTCAGCGACCTGGTAGGAAGCATAGAAGTACCCTACGTTGAAGGATGTATCCACCTCGACCTGGAGCTTGGCAGTCCGGGCATGCATATCTTGATTCTCGGTATCCAGCTTATTGGCTTCAGCTTTCCAGTAGTCTCTGTGCCTAGCTCGCCGCTCTGACTTGAGGGTTTCCTGGTTAAAGGATCGCTTCATCCTCTCATGATCACAACGAAGCTCGCTCAGCTCAGCCTACATCTCTTTTTGGTTGGAAGTCATCTTTTCTACAAGAGACAGAGCTTGTGCTAGAAGCCCCATGACCTTTTTAGTTTCAGCTTCAGCTTGGGCAACCCGATCACTGAGAGAGGATACCTGGTGACCTATCGCTATATTAAACTTGAAAGCCTGTAAAATATGAGACAAAGGTTAGAGAGAAGTCAAAGCTCGCAGTCATAGAAAACTATAAGGGAGAATAACTACCTCAACCAGGAGCGTAGACCCTTTGGTAATCAATACCTAAACGGGCATTGAAGCCATCATGGAAAAACCACATCTAATGCAAGATGCAATGAACAGCTCCAAAACTTCATCATCCCCCCAACCTCGAGCTCGTCTGGCGTTGGGAGCAGGTAGGAAGAGCTTCAGAAACACCACCGTCTGAGCCCATCGAAGCTCGAGGAGTTGGAAGCTTAGACAAAGAGGGTGAGGCCTCTAGTAAAGAAGTTGAAGGGGCAACATCAATAGTAGAGGTAACTGGTGAAGAGGTATAGGTGGTTGGATTAGCAGTTTGTGAAGCAGGACCTCCTTTGGTTAGTGTCTTGGAAGCCCGTGATGCAAGAATAGCCATCCTGGACCTAGATTGGGTAGGAGCTGGAGCTGGAGCTGGTGATGGTGAAACAGCAACCGGAATGGTTGGCCTCCCTTTTTTCTTGGTAACCAAGAAGACCCCCCGGGATGATCTAGCAGAAGGGGGAAGGATTCAAGCTTGCAAGGCTTCACGGGAAGCAGGAACAACAACAAAAACTATTAAAAAAAAGAAAAGAGAAGAAAAAGAAAAAGAAGGTTGTCAGAAGTGAGCCAATTAACGAAACAAAGCATAATAACTTTGTGTTACTTACGAGGGGTAGCGTCGGTGATCCGCAGATATTGGTTCACCCTGTGGGGATCGAAGGGATCAGCAGTTGGGTATTTCAGATTCAAAAAGTTCCTGGCGAGGATAGTCCTCAACACCATTTCAGATTCAACGGGCAAGAAGTCCTGATCCCACGAAGGTTTGTCCTTGAAATCCGTGGGGACTGTAAACTCGTGCCCACCTTTGAAGATCGGGCTCCCCCAATCAATGCCATCCAATATCCACTCATCTTTCTAAGATGGGTAGTTCCTTGAAGCTCCAAGGATGATGAACTTAAGTTTGTTCTTGGCCTTGGAGTAAAACTAACCTTGAGGGGCTTCGACCAGGCTCCCAACTTGAAAGAGGAAAGCTAGCTCCTCTGCTCTGGACTCCCTGGTTACCTTGCTTAGCTAGTACTGCTCCCTCCACAGCATAAGGAAACCAATTAGATGCCTCCAAAAGCCAGGCATCAACTGGAGAGGGGCTAGTTGAAGGGCATTGAGGGCCCACCGCAGGGTAGGATGGAGGGGAAGCCTGACCCCACTCTTGAGGGCCGCCACATGAATTGGGAGGATGCCCTTTGGAGGGTTAAAAACGTCATAGTCTCTATAAGGGATTGTGAAGGAGACGGTGTCACGAATGCCATACTTGGATCTTATACGATTGAGGGAGTCCGGATCAACAGTGGAATTAGGGATGACCCTAAAGTAATAACGTAAAAGCTTCGTCGATAGAGGACCAACAATCGTGACTTGACTCCTCCTAACGACATCGTTCCTCTCTCCTACGTCAGAATCTTTGTCAATCAAGTTCAGAGGGTTGTCGGGTTTATTGAAGAAGCTGGAACCGATCGAGACATTCATACTAGAGCGGCAGTATTGGCAGACTGAGGATGATTCCTCATCGCTCGATATTCCTCGCACCCGTTTTCGAGGAACCAAATTGGGGCAGCCAGTGCCCTCGACCATGGAGTCAATGCTTTCACAAGAGTTCGACATTGTTGAATGAATAGGGCTTGAACATGGAAAAAAGAGCCTGAAGGTGGATGAAAAACAATGATGTAGCCGGAGAAGACATCGAGAGAGAAGAAGTCCGAAAATTCGAAATTATAAGGATACGAGAGGAAGCGGTAGTGGGTTTGAATTTAAATAGAGCTTAGGATGGTAGTGACGTCGGTGAAATCCTCGGGGAGATTACCTCAAACCGCGGTGAGGGTTCGTAACTCAACCGAATTTCTTCAAAGAACACACCAATCCATGCTAGACATGTCACCTTAGCAATTAATGAGAAGATTTTATTCGATATCATCAGTAATTATTTCGTAATGGAAAATTTCCCAATTAAAAAATAAGGAATCTCATTCCAACCCCAACTCTACCACCGGTGTTCAAGTCAGAGGGGACTTCTGTTAATAGTAAAATTTAGCTAGGGGAGCAAAGAGAAATTTTCCACTCTCCTAGCTCGAATCAAAACCCGAACTCGCCATTCATAGGAACCCAGACAAGCCATAAAGCTACCTTGCAGAAGCAAGGAAAGATCATCAGGCCCACACGCAAACACTGGTATCTGGGCTTCTCGAGTTCACCTATCCCGGGACCTCGGTTCATAAGGTCGGACTCTAAAACCTCCCTGTGAAAGCGAGGAAAAGATAGCCGAGCTCAGATAGCACTCAAAGTAAAGCCCAACAAACAAGAGCGAGCTTCTTCCAAACAAGGCTACCTGAGGTCAGATCCAGTCGTAACCTAAGCTAGAAGCCCGTCGACCTCTCTAGAAGCCCGCTGTCCGTGCCAGACATGAAAAGAGAGCCTTTAAGTGGATCAGGTTCATGATGTAACTAATGCTTCAAATCACTAAAGGACACCGGTAACCAACCTAAACGTGAAAGAAGGACCTCCCGTAAGTGCCCGTAAGGCCGTCCCAAGCTTCTAAGACCAGAACTAAAGCACATATCTGACTTGCTCTACAGCTAATGACCCCCATGAAGAATCATGTCATGAATACACACAAGATCATATCTACATTATAACGGATATTAAATGATGCATACGTGTAAGACAAGAGTTTGATTCTATAGTGGAAACAAACTTATCTCATTCAACGATAATCTTCAGTCTGTAACCTACTCGAAGTCAACGACATTTAAATAGAGGATTCCGCCCAATAAGGAAGGAAAGGATACATAAAATCGTGGCTGGCGATTCAAGAGTTTAAAGCTACTTAGAGCATGTATAATTAGGTCCAAGTATGATGTAGAAGAGATAAGCAGAGATAGAGTAAAAAAAAGAAAGAGGATTACGCCCTGCCTAAATTTTGTGATCAGAACACGGTCATCATTGTACCTACTATTCGACAAGCACGAAGTTGCCACCGTCCTATGTCCTAGAGAGATTGTGAGTGCATGTGAGAGATTTCTTTATACCACGAGTGATCAATAACAAAGCTCTCATTTGGTATCATATTATCATTCAAATATTCGTTTCTATCTTAACAGGTCAGATATTTGAGGTACTGACCCCGGCCACCACCTCCGTGGTAGTGGTCTCAAGGGTGTTAGTTAGAATTTCTCATCTTGAGAAAATTTCCCATTAACAATATTGGAGGGGAGTCTTTAGCATATCAAGTGCTCTGTATGCGATATAACTGGCCAACTAATCACCAAGACACGAAGATGTTTGTGCAATCCTGTGAACCATGCTAGAGGACCTCAAACTTGAGTCACCTACCACTAGAGTGGCTTCCATCTTTCAATTTACCCTACCCATTTGTCATGTGGGGGTAGACCTGATTGGTCCTCTCCCTATCGCCCCGGGCAGGCTAAACACGCTATCGTTGCAATTAATTATTTCACGAGGTGGGTCGAAGCAGGACCTCTCTCCTAGATTTTAGAAGAGAATACTACGAATTTCATCAAAACCAATGTGGTTTGTAGGTTCGGGACTCCACTCGTCATAATAGTTGACATTGGTTTGACGATGCCAGATTCAAAAACATCTGTGAAGGCTTAGGAATCGACCTCAGGTTCACTTTAGTAGCCCACCCGTAGACCAATGGACTGGTTGAATCCACCAATAAGACTATAAAGAAGTTGTTGAAGAAGAAATTGCAGCAGAAGAAAGGCAAGTGGGCTGAGGAGTTCCCTGAGGTTCTTTAGCCATATCGGACTACGAAAAGAACAACTACAGGAGAAATACTCTATTCTTTAGCCATCGGGGTCTAAACGGTCCTTCACATCGAGCATAAATTGACCTCGTTTAGGGTGCAACACATTGAATCAGAGAGCAATGAGATCAAGCTCTGAGCCAGTCTAGCCCTCCTAGAAGAGAAACAAGATCTGGTATTTGAGAAACTAGGTGTTTATCAGAGCTAGATCGCTAGATATTTCAACAAAAAGGTCAGCGCCAGGAACTTCTAGGAAGGGGACTTTGTTCTTAGGAAAGTGACTCTGAATGCCAGAAAAAAGTCAGATGGAGTCCTAGAACCCAATTGGGAACTTGGTGAAGGTAGTGGTCCGCAATGAGGCATATAAGCTTGAAGACATGAATGGTCGACCCATCGACCACAATGTACCCCATCTTGAACATCAATAAAGTTTGTTATTTTTCTTCATCTTCAGTTATACTCTCCACGAATAAATTCACCATGATCGCCATGAACCGAGGAAAGCTATATAGCTACCTTGCTGCCTTGGTCGGGCACCCCCCACACCAATAAGGGTCTTAGTATAAGAGCATAGTTCCATCCAGATCTCGAGACCAGGATTGGTTGATGGCATTCCTGATGCCTTGGTCAGGCTACCACCCCCAAGAAGAGTCTAAGTATAAGAGCATAGTTGCCATCAAGATATTGAGGCAAGGATAGCTCGATGGTATTCCTGATGCCTTTGTCGGGCTACCACCCAAAAGAAGGGTCATATAACTGCCATCCATATCTCAAGACTAGGATAGCTTGATAGCATTCATGATGCCTTGGTCGGGTTACGAACCTCGAGAAGGATCCAAGCATAATACAAGTTCGTCTGTTAAATCGAGGTCACCATGATAAGATATCTCCCCGAACACCGGAGAAAGAGTATCTAGGTTGTTACAACATAGCTTTCGCCCAAGTATTAAATACTGAATTACTACTAACCATTGGTTATTCATATACATGTGATTTCCTATATCTCCAGGCTAAGGTTTGCAAATGGAATCATTAAAGGTGCAAGACACAACTCAAGGGGACTCCTCTCCAAGATATGAATTCTTGAAAAATGTTGAGAATTGGAGCTAGACATCTACCCAGATAATAGGCTTATACTTAACAGATTCATAATTTTTTCTTTACCAGATTAAATTAAGTCAGGATTACAATAGAGGTCGACTCTAGGTCGAGGTCATGAGTGAAACAAGGAGTTTTCAACCAGGTTTGATGTTCATGATCAGGGAAATTATAACAAATTTTCATTAATGATAAGGGAGCCAATCCCCTTGCAAGGCTACATTCATCAATTAGGGAGCCCAACCCATAATTTTGGGCAAAATCTATAAAGAAAATTGAGAAAGGATTGATAAATATTTGTCACGGACAGAGTAGGGTGCCTACCCCTCCTTCCGAGCAATCAAGACAGTAGATTACATCAAGCTCCAGAGTCCTCATTGCCGATCTCTGCCTGTTTCCTCTCCCTCTAGTGGTTGCTCATCTTGGTTAGCCGCTCATGCCACCCCTCATTCCAGAGGCTCCTCAACTGCTTGCTGCCCAGCTTGATCCTCCTGCAAGACATCATTAACCACTACCATAACCTTAGGAGGAATGGCTGCATCCCGAGTGGCAATCACCACCTCTGTTGCCATCTGTTAAAACCTAGACTATGCCCTAATGAGCTATTTAGAATGATTCTCAGCTTCCTCTTTGGAGTTAGGATAACTCCCTGCGGGTTGTACAGGCTGGACCCCCCTTGAATATTCCCTAGGACCAAAGGTTGGAAGGACTAGATGAGGACGAGGTAGAGGAAGAGGAAGATCTGCCACGACCGGTTGTTTTCCAGCTCCAACAACTCTTGAAGGATCTGGTCCATCGCCGATAGGATGGGACATCTTTACGACCTTAGCCATGATATCCTCTCTATCTCAATTGGAAATGATGGATAGATCGAAGGGAAGAGGGAGGGCTTCTGCGACCTGGTAGGAGGAGTAATAGTACCTATCACTGAATGAGGCATCTACCTCAGCTTACAGCTTAGCCATATGAGCATATAGATTTTGGTTTTCAATGTCCAGCACTTTGGCCTCCGCCTTCCAAGAATCCCTCTGCTTGGTCTGACATTCAGATTGGAGGGTCTCTTGGTTGAATGATCGCTTTAGCCTCTCGTGGTCACATTGAAGCTTGGCTAGCTTGGTCTTCATCTCTCTCTGGCTGGAGGTCATCTCTTGCACCAGAGTTTGAGCCTGCCCAAGCAATTCTATAGCCTTCTCAGCTTCAGCCTCAGCCTTCATCGTGCGGCCACAAAGAGAAACCACCCAGTGGCCCATAGCCACGTTGAATTAGAAGGCCTACAGGGTGCGAAGCCAAGGTTAGAAACCGATCAAGCTGGTAACCACAAGTAAAGGTGTAAGATGGTAGTTACCTCAGCCAAGAGAGTGGATCCCTTGGTAAGCAGAATGTCGACAAGCAGCGAAGCCATCCTCGGGAGGCCATCCCCCGAGTAAGATGCGATAAATTGTTCTAGAAATTCATCTTGCTTGGTCGAGCCTACCCGATGTTGAGAGGGAACATGAGGAACCTACATAACATCTGCCTCAAGGTTTCCCAAAGCTCGAGGAATCAGGAATGAGGATGGAGTAGCAAAAGCATCGAGGAGGCTAATCGCAGGAGAAGTAGAAGTAGCAATAATAACAGAGAGGACAACCGAAGAAGGAATATGGCGAGATGCAATAGCGGTAGGAGGAACAAAGGTCTCCTTACGTCACGCCTTAGAAGCCCGCGATGCGAGGAGAACCATCTTGGACCTAAGTTGGGAAGGGGACGGAGCAAGAGCAGGAGAAATCACAGCTGGAACGGTTAGGGTTGGTCTTTATTTCTCCGAAGTAGCTGAGGAGATTTTCAGGACGGTCTGGTAGAAGGAGGAGAATTATGAGCTTGCTAGACTTTATAGGAAGCTGGAGCAACAAAAACTATTGAATAAAAAGAAAGAGAAAGATTTCGAAACCCAACCAGCTAATGGTAGGAAGCAAGATGGTTCATTTTACTTTTACTTACGGGGAGTGGCATCCGAGATTTGTAAGTATTGATTCACCCCACGGGGGTCAAAAGAACCAATGGTAGGAAACCTCAGATTCAAATAATTACGGAAGATGATGATCTTCAAGATAACTACAGACTCGGCGGGTAGTGAATCCTTATCCCATGAAGGCTTATCATTGAAAGCAGTGGTAAAATTTCTCTTTATCTTTGTAGTGTAAATATACCTAGAGGGGGGAGGGGGGGGGGGGGGGGGGTGAATAGGTATATGCTCCGATTTTTGTCTTCTTTTAAAACAATGCAATTTTAATAATGCCTAATGAAAATTGCAAACAATGACACACATTATTTACGTGGTAAACTTCTGAAGAGGAACATCTACGGGTTGATACCACAACCACTGGCAAAAGAAAATCAACTAATTCAAATAAGAGTTACACACTCAAGCAATCAACACATGCTCTCCAAGCTATCACTCTTACTCTACCATTGAACCTAGTGATCTACTAAGCCGACTTCATATCCAAGACCTCCTGTCTCTAGAAAGATTCCTTGCTCGCCTATCCGAATCCTCCCGATCCTAGCAAGACTTCTTGCTCAACTATCTGAGTCCTCCCGACTCTAGTTGAGACTTCCTTCCTCAACAATCCGAGGTCTCACACATCTTGTCGAGACTTCCACTTGCTTAGCTATCCAAGTCCTCCCGACTATAGCTAAGACTTCCAATTGCTCAAATCAAACAATCACTTTAAGATATGAGACCTCCTA
Organism: Dipteronia dyeriana; assembly: GCA_032871835.1. Lineage (NCBI taxonomy): Eukaryota > Viridiplantae > Streptophyta > Magnoliopsida > Sapindales > Sapindaceae > Dipteronia > Dipteronia dyeriana. Next base: position 26,402,188 of record CM065296.1, read on the forward strand.
CCTCTTCACAAGGCATCTAATTGATCATGAATGCAAAACGCAAACAAGCACTCAACATAGAAAATGATGATCAACAAATTCTATGTACATGCAACTAGATAGCTAAAATTTTACTTTCAAAGAGCAATCACAAATGTATCTAGACCATCTAAGCATGTTATCAACTAAGAACATAGATATGAAGATATAGACACCAATTGAAACACAACCTAGTTCTTAGAAAATGAAATTAGATATAGAAATAGTCAATCAAGCATAAGTGCAAAAGATTTCTAGAAGTAATTTCATGTTTATCAAGTTTAGCACAAATCACTCAATTTATAACAAATCTAGCTAAACTTGAAAATCAAATCAACAAACCACAAAATGATATCAAAATCATCCTATTCATTCTTCTTAATCAAATAGCATTAATCAATAAGAAGATCTAAGAAGAAAACTAAGAAGAAGATGATTTTACCAACAATGATGAAATCACGAACTGAAGATCTAATCAAAACGAACTATCTAGACATCATTTGGTTTTTGAAATGCTTGTGGTTTGTAGAAATCTTCAATACACTCAAAATCAGTTTTTGAATCAAGTGATTCGGAGTATAAATGAAGAAGTTATCACAAAAACAAAAATCAAAATGTTGAGAGAAAAATTCTGCACTTGTTCTTCAAATTCGTTTTTCTCAACATATGATGAATGAGAGGGAATGAGAGGTTTTAAAGAGAGAATAACCAAAAGACCAAAAAGCCCTCAAGCCTTAGTGCCTCCCTGAGATGGAGCGTGTGAATTTTGGGGCAGCAAGGCTTTGGGGCAAAGATGGCCACGCGCCATCTCGGGAAGGTGCGAAGTGATGGCTTATGCCATCGCACCTCTTCCCTTGCGCTCCTCTCACGTTCTTCAACCGTTCTTTTACCTCCGAACTCTGAATTTGAATCTGTTTGAAGATTAAAACTCAGGACTCCCTAACGGACATGTACATATAAGATACTCAACCCATAAATTAATAATTCAACTCAATATCTGAAGACGAAGACAATGTATACAACATGAGTTGAAAGTGTAGTATCTTTTGACTTAAAACTCAAAATCAATAGTATGAGTAACCGAAATGACCGGAATTCAATCATGAATAATCTAAGACTAAAATCAAGTTCAAGATACATGTTATACAAACATATAAACAAACAAACACATTTCACACAAGAATGCAAAATACATAGAGATACGATGCAATCATGCATTTTCCAAAATATGTTACTTTCATACCAATGCATGAGCATTCAACTTCAAGTGTGTGATTGTGTTATACAAAATTATGCGCTACGATGCAAGGAAAAAAATATATGAATTGTGTGTGTATGCTCATTTAATGATGTACAAATAAGTAGGGACCCATGAATGAATTGTGTGTGTGTGCCTTACGCCTTGCAAGAGGAAAAAGAATCTCGATACCTTAGCATCCAAGAATACTACCAATCCGCTTGAAGACGAACTTTGCATCATGAGAAGTTGATTTTCTTCCTTGAAGCTCTTATCATCACGAACCACTTAAGCAACTAAGCATTACAAAGAATGAATTTTTGTTATGGAATCAAGCCAACACAAATCTAAAACTTAACAATCTCCCCCTTTGGCTATTCCATGACAAAACCTCTACCTCACCATACAATGATCACTCATAATCAATGTTGATTTCATTCTCACATCCTCACATTACAAAGAGATATTCCTAGAATAACATGTCTTCAAGAATCTTCAAGAATATCTTCACACATTCAAAGCACCTGTGAGACAAAAACAACCAAAAGAAATCTTCTACAAAGAAGATATGTGACATAAACAAACAATATACGAAACAAAACAAAAATTCCCTTATCTCTTCTTTTCTCATGCAAACAAGAATTCTTTCTCCCCCTTAATGAAATGTCTCCTCTTTTATATCAAAAGTAAGAAACATGGTGAAGAAAACACTTTCTCTCCCTTTTTGGCAAGGAATAGACAAAAACATATTACACAACCTAGAGAGAGAGATAAATGCCAATTGAAAATACCTACAAGGTTATAAGGGATGCATAATAAAATCATGATATAATGAGAGAACAAGTTGTATAGAGAACTAAGTTAAACAAACTAAGCTTCTCCTTAACATATGCTCCATATGTTAATAAGCAAGTAAATTTGTTCACAAGGGAATCACACAATCACACATTGCAAGCAATAAAAAAAATAAGCCATTATTTTTCGAGAATTAATAAGAGAATCATAGATTTTCATTACTCTCTCAAAAATAATCTCTCATTGCTAATGAATCAAGCACATTAAGCAAAAATGTGTGTTTGTGAAAATGCTTCTAGCATATATACAAGGTGTGATTGTGATATCAACATGCAAACCATTTCAACGCCTATCCATCTAAAGCTTTTCCAATCAAGGTAAAACCGATTATCATCCGGATTTTTGCTTTAAAGAGAATAGATTTCAACATATGAGTGTGTGTGTACATGTTCTTCATTCCATTTTTGCTTTTCAACCCAAGTAATCACAATTTTCAACTAAACTCCATTTTAAGCCTTCTTCCATTTCTTTTTAGGCTTTGTATCAAAGATTTTTTTTTGAATGATTCTTTTTCAACACTTCTTTTATTTTTCTAACATAAACATATACTCTTCATTACGGCTTTCACTCATCACAATGGTGTAGCCCTTTCCTACATTGGGCGGCTTCACAGCCAAGGTGTGTAGCCTTTTCCATGAAGGTGCTCGTTGAGTTCTATGTAGATGCCAAAGCAAAATGGATAGTAACCATAGGTCATCTATCATGTACTAGACAATGAACTTCAAGATGCATCCATAATCTACATGCTTTCAAGCTCAATTACTCAAACTTAGACATATAAGAGAAGCAATTGTGCACTTTTAAAAACAAGATTTACAAAGACTTAAATGCATGATCTAGAAGCAATAAAAGCTATTTTATCAAGATCATTACTTCTCATTTGAGTAGCCCTCAAAGAAATAGATATACAATATAGTTTTGCTTATCAAGCCATTCATAACAGCACACAAGCATTAATCAACACAAATCATGCCAATGGATCTTCTGAGAGATACAAATCTCTCTTTGTCCAAGGGATTTGTGAACAAGTCCACAAGTTGATTTTTAGTAGGCATATGTTCAAGAGTTACTATTGATTGTTCAACAAGTTCTCTTATGAAATGATGCCTAATGTCTATATGCTTTGTGCGTGAGTGTTGAACCGGATTTCTAGAGATGTTAATGGCACTCTTATTATCACAATAGAGAGTCATTTTACCTTGATCAATCTCATAATCCTTGAGAATTTGTTTCATCCATAAAAGTTGTGTGCAAGCACTTCCGACCGCAATATACTCGGCTTCGGATGAATAAAGAGAGACAGAATTTTGCTTCTTGCTTTGCCAAGCAACCAAATTATTCCCCAAGTAAAAGCAACCGCTCGATGTGCTTTTACGATCATCAATGTTTCCTGCCCAATCCGCATCACAATAGCCAACAAGAATATCATTAGTATCAAAGGAATAGAATAAACCAAGATTATGTGTTCCTTTTATATATCTAATGATTATTTTAATGGCTTTCAAGTGAGATTCTTTTGGATTAGCTTGAAACCTAGCACACAAATCAACACTAAAACAAATATCCAGTACTAGCCGTTAGGTAGAGAAAGCTACCTATCATGCTCCTATAGAGACTTTGATCAACATTTTTTCCTTTTTCATCTTTGTCAAGTTTTAAAGTGGTACTCATAGGTGTTTCAAATTCTTTTCCACTTTCAAGACCAAATTTCTTAACAAGATTTCTAGCATATTTTGATTGAGACAACATGATACCATTACTTGATTGTTTCACTTGCATGCCAAAAAAGTAATTGAGTTCACCTACCATACTCATTTCAAATTCTCTTGACATAACATTCACAAAATCATCAACCTTGGTTTTACATGTAGACCCAAAAACAATGTCATCAACATATATTTGTGCAACAAAAATGTCATTGTCATAATGCTTGTCAAACAAAGTTCTATCAATTCCACCTTTCCTTTATTGGTTGTCAATAAGATATTGAGTCAACCTATCATTCCAAACTCTAGGGGATTGCTTAAGGCCATAAAGAGCCTTTTTCAACTTAAACACATGATTAGGAGAGTGTGGGTCTACGAAACCCTTAGGATGTTCATGTAGGGAAAAAAACTGTTCAAAACGCAATAGAAGCGTGAGAAAAATGAAATTCAGGGTTTGCGTATAAATAAAAATTTTCCCTTTTAAGCAACGAGAACCTTAACCCTAGATTAATTGATGTATATAAAAGTATCGTACCTTTTTCTCGTGACGATTGAACAAGTGCCGAATTGATTCTACAAGATCTTTCAATCAAATCACGAATGTGAATCACCTAGGAGTGTGGGCTCCCTTTCTTTAAATTGTATACCTGAGGATGGAGACAAAACAAAATCTTTTCTTTGTTAGTTACAAATATCCTCCAAGAGAAAAATCAAGAACGTCCGGCCACTTGTGAATTATCAATCAATTTAATTGAAACTTGCGTGAACCTTGATTCGATGTTGTACACAACCCTTTATATGTAAAGGATACTAATGTACTATCGAAAACAAAAACGTTCTCTTTTCCTCTTTTCTCCTTGGTCGAATTCCACACCCATTATCTATGAGTTGATCATATTTTGTCTAGAGCAAAAAACTAAATTTTTCTCCCTCAAAATTCTCTCTTGCTATGCCAAATTCTCTCTTGAAAATTACCTAGAATGGTCGAAATTTTCATCATAGAATTCTTATGGGCTAGCCGAATTTCAAACATATATATATATATATATATATATATATATATATATATATATAGGATGATTAATCATCTCCTAAGAAGGATTTACTTGGTTGGCAAGAATCCTTTCCTTAGGTGGATTTATTTGGTAGTTAAGAATCCTTATCTAAAAGGAATTCTATCATCATCTTACATATACATAGCTGGCCGAAATTCATAGGATAATTATTAGGAAACTTAGTTCTTTTCATAAGAAGGATTTACATGGTTGTTAAGAATCATTTCCTTAGGTAGAATTACTTGGTGGTTAAGAATCCTTTTCAAAAAGGATTCTATCCTACACCAAGACTCCTAATCTTACTCAATAGTGTATTTGTAACCATATTAAAGACTTCCTAATTTGATTAGATAAATAATTCCTTTTATTTATCTACTTATCAAATATAGTCTTTAACATTAACTATACTACCAACAATAGTATAGTTTTAGAAGACCATCTCCTACTAGGAAAAAGATTTTGACTTTTAATTAAATAATTAATCAACAAATTAATTAATTTCTATTTAATTAAATAATAAAATAAAATTAATATATTTAAGCTATTCTTAATAGCATTGCCGCCCATACCATATATATGGGTCATATATTATTTTTCTTATTTTATTAAATCCATTGGACCTTAATAAAAAGTCCACATGTGAACTAGACCTATTCTTACAAAAAGAAACAAGTTCTCATGCCTTAATACAATTCTAGATGGACCCCTAAATTGGTCCGGTAGAATGTATCAAGTGATCCATGCAAGTTCATGTGGATTGGGGATCTTGGCGGGCTATTTAAATTTAAGCTCCAATAGACATAACCCAATCACAATCAACAAATGATTCACTTAGGTTCGATCTATTTAATTTTAGTTCATTCCACTAAAGAACTAAAATTGAACTCTTAAATAAAGATAGAATAAGTTGATGTTACTCACTCATACCCTAGACAACCTTATTGGAGAAAGTGTATCCTCGTGAAGAATACCAGTAATCGCCAAGAGCTCATAGACCGCCTATAGCTCTCCAAGTTACCATATTTACTCATATGACCACATTTTGAACTTGGATATTTTGACTTGTCTAGAAGCAATGTTTCAATAGACACTATTGAAAACTTAACGTTAAGATTTAATTTCCAATACCTCAAAACATCCATATGATGGTATTCTACTCTCAAATAAACTGAGCCACGATGTCCATATCTATAAATGAAAACCTCTATCGATTAATAAATGAATACCACCAAACTATCGAGGATAGACTATGCTATATAATCGTACTCATTGATAGCTCAAATGATAACACTTGTAGCCATAAGTCCATCATTTATCTCAGAACTTAGATAGACTCTCCGATTTTCTTCAAATGAAAACTTTTATCCATTGACGGTTCTAGATAAAGTATTTCATTTTGATCCTATTCAATGCACCCAGTGCACTAGATTTTTTTGCCCAAAGACACCACACTTTGATAATTTTAGACTCATCATAACACATTTGATCCCACTCAAATGCTAGCAAAAGAATCTACAACTTTGACAATATAAAGGTGCCCAACCTTCTATCTTAAGTTGTGAATATTATTCAAGACTAACTAAAGAATTGTGTCTACCTCATACATATCTAGATATATGAACAATTCTTCTTTTCTCATAGTCTTTTGACCTTATGATTATTTACTTTTGACAATTATAATAATTAAACTATAAATGCTATAAGATTTGTTAAACTAGAAATCACTTTATTCATATGAAAAGATTGTTAATTACAATATTACACTCTTGCTATCGAGCATAATCCTAACAGTTCAACATACACTTCTTCTTGAAGATATCCATTGAGAAAAGTACTTTTGACATCACTTTGAAACAATTTGAATATTTGAAGACATGCAATGGACAACAAAAGCCTAATGGACTCAAGACGTGCAATCAGTGCAAAAGTCTCATCAAAGTCTACACCCTCAACTTGAGTGTATCCTTGAGCCACTAGTCTTGCTTTATTTCTCACTATCTTGCCACATTCATCGGTCTTATTCCTAAACACCCATTTTGTATCAATCACATTGATATCTTTTGGTCAAGGAACTAAGGACCATACTTCAGTTCTCTCAAATTGATTTAGTTCTTCTTGCATGGCATTAACCCAATATTCATCAATAATTGCTTCATTAATATTTTTGGGCATAATTTGAGAAGTGTTGCAAGTATATGAAATTTGGTTAGCTAGTTGCCTTCTAGTTCTAACCCCTTAATTCAAATCACCTATGATGTCTTGTTGGTAATGCATGTTCCTAAGTCTATAATTAGAATTTTCAACATCTTGTTGGTTATCATTCAAACCATTTTCTAACTCTTGACTTTCTTCTCTAGCAACACTATCATTATCATCATTATGACTAGACTCACTTTCATCATGACTAGTCACATCAATAGGTGCTTTAGTGTCATTCAACAAATGTTCTTTAGGTTCATTGACACCATTATTATCACACAAATCAAGCATGCTAAGATCATCTATTTTCACATTAATAAACTTCATAATAGTCTTGGTTTTCAAATTGAACACTCTATATGCACGACTATTATTAGCATACCCATGAAAGAGACCAATATCACTTTTAGCATCAAACTTTCCTAAGTGATCTCTATCATTCAAAATAAAACACTTACTCCCAAAAGTGTGGAAGTAACTCACATTGGGCTTCTTGCCCTTCCAAAGTTCATAGGAGGTTTGTTTTGTGCTGGACCTTTTAAAAACTCTATTAGTGACATAGAATGCGGTATTGACCTCTTTGGCCCAAAGATCTTTTTGGGACTTTCTTGCTATTGATCATGACCCTAGCCATCTCTTTCAAGACACGATTCGTCCTCTCAACAACACCATTTTGTTGAGGAGTTCTAGGAGCCGAGAACTCATGTGAAATCCCATAATCATCACAAAAGTTACTAAATCTAGCATTTTCAAATTCACTCCTATGACCACTTCTAATGCGACATATTTTCTTGATCCCAAGACCTTTTTCATTTTGAACTTGATTACAAAACTTGTTAAAGTAACCAAAAGTTTCGGTCTTGTCTCTAAGAAAATATACCCAAGCAAACCGAGAAAAATCATCAACACATACAAAAATCTATTTCTTACCATTTATGCTTTCGGTTTGGATTGGTCCCACTAGGTCCATAAGGACAAGTTCTAAGGGCTTCTTGGTAGCAAAATTACTGTTCTTTTTATGAGATACTTTGGTTTGTTTACCTAATTGACATGGTTCACAAACACCATCAAGCTTTTTACCAAGACTAGGAAGACCTCTAACAATGTTATATTTCTCAAGCTTCTTTAAATCTTTATAATTCATGTGGCCCAATCTTTCATGCCATAATTCAAGCTTGTTGCACTCATGTGCCATATTACATGTTAGTGGATCAATCTCTAGACAATAGCAATTGTCCGAAGTCCATTTTGACATTCAAAACAATTTTGCCCTTTTTATCAATTATTGTGCACACATCCTTGTTAAAGCTAACTTCTTTAAAAATTTCACACAAGTGAGTGATGCTTATTAGATTAGCTTATAGACCATCTACATACAAGGTGTCATGAAGTTTAGACAATCCGGGGATACAAATTGTTCCCTTGCCTAGAACTTGTTTTTTAGTGCCATCACCAAATGTAACACATCCACCATCATTCATAACAAGATTCTTAAAGAATTCCTTGTTACAGGTCATATTCCTAGAGCAACCGCTATCTAGGTACCAACAATATGATGAATTAGCTCTTAAAGCATATTAGGCAACCAAACATTGTGTTGTGTTTTTCTTAACCCAAACTTTCTTGACAAGTTTCTCATTTCTACTTTTATTAACATGCTTTGACTTGTTTTTAGGCACATTAACTTCATTAGTCACATTTTCAAACAAATCAAACAAAAAATTATCAACTTTCTTATGCATAGTAGAACGAGGCACAACACAAGATTTAACAAACAAATCATCAACACATTTATTCTCAACATGCTTTTCCAAGGTCTTCTTAGGTCTAATTCTAGATCCATACATGGATGATTGCCTAGGACCATTCAAAGACATATCATGCAAATCATTGGCAATTCTACATTTACGAATGTATTCAAAACATCTAAGTCTTATGTGTCCTACCATGTTGCAATAATGACAAATAGGTATGAATTTGAGATTTTACCCTTTGCTTGAGCATTCAACTCATTTTGCCTTCTCATATTTTTACCTATTTGGCATGCAACTCTAGATGTCTTGCCTTTTGCATTTGATGCTGATGTAGCTTGTCTTTGGCATTGTTGAGTCTTTTCCTTGGCCTTTATTGTTGATGTTGAGGCACCTCTGATAGCATCTATGGCATTACCGTTAGAGAGTGTACCTACAATTAAATTGCTACAAGCTTTGACAAAAGTAGATTTGTTAGATAAAAGAGTTGATTTTTCATTAACATATCCTAAACTTCTTTTGTCGCTTTAAGACTTTCCAACCTTAATGAGAGCTTTCACTTTATTAGAGCTAGATAACATCTTGTTAATCATCTCTTTAGCCTCATTAAGTTTGTCATTAAGCACCTTCTCTTGATTCACATGCTCATTAAGTTTTGTTTTAAGGACATTTTCAATTCTTCTAGCACGATTAAGAGATTCATCTTTTTGATCAATTTCATGCTTCAAAATACTTAATCTATCATTGCTATCAATCAAGTTTTTCTCAAGATTAAGAATTTTGTCATTAAGATCAATAACACATTTTGAGCTACAATCATGATTTGCTAACTTCTTAGTGAGAGACTTTTTGATCTTAGAGATCCTTTCATTTTCTTGATTAAGATCTTTATCTTTTGATCATCTAAGTCAATAGACTCACCTTCAACAAGAGAAGCCACAAAAGAATACATTTCTTTAATCATGATGAAACAAAAGAAGATAACAAACACTACAAAGAAGATCTATCTAAGTGCGTCTAGACACCAGCTCTGATACCAATTGAAATTTCCCTTAAACTTTATAGTGTAAATATACCTAGAGGGGGGGGGGGGTGAATAGGTATATGCTCCATTTTTGTCTTCCTTTAAAACAATGCAATTTTAATAATGCTTAATGAAAATTGCAAACAATGACACACAATATTTACGTGGTAAACCTTCGAAGAGGAAACATCCACGGGTTGATACCACAACCACCGGCGAAAGAGAATCCACTATTTCAAATAAGAGTTACACACTCAAGCAATCCACACATGCTCTCCAAGCTATCACTCTTACTCTACCCTTGAACCTAGTGATCTACTAAGCTGACTTCCTATCCAAGACCTCCTGTCTCTAGGAAGATTCCTTGCTCACCTATCCGGATCCTCCCGATCCTAGGCAAGACTTCTTGCTCAACTATCCGAGTCCTCCCGACTCTAGTTAAGACTTCCTTTCTCAACAATCCGAGGTCTCAGACATCTTGTCGAGACTTCCACTTGCTTAGCTATCCAAGTCCTCCCGACTCTAGCTAAGACTTCCAATTGCTCAAATCAAATAATCACTTTAAGATATGAGACCTCCTACCTCTTCACAAGGCATCTAAGTGATCATGAATGCAAAGCGCAAACAAGCACTCAACATAGAAAATGATGATCAACAAATTCTATGTACATGCAACTAGATAGCTAAAATTTTACTTTCAAAGAGCAATCACAAATGTATTTAGACAACCTAAGCATGTTATAAACTAAGAAAATAGATATAAAGATATAGACACCAATTGAAACACAACCTAGTTCTTAGAAAAATGAAATTAGATCAAGAAATAGTCAATCAAGCATAAGAGCAAAAGATTTCTAGAAGTAACTTCATGTTTATCAAGTTTAGCACAAATCATTCAATTTATCACAAATCTAGCTAAACTTGAAAATCAAATCAACAAACCACAAAATGATATCAAAATCATCCTATTCATGCTTCTTAATCAAATAGCTTTAATCAATACGAAGATCTAAGAAGAAAACTAAGAAGAAGATGATTTTACGAACAAGGATAAAAATCACGACCTGAAGATCTGGTCACAATGAACGATCTAGACATCCTTTGGTTTTGGAAATGCTTGGGGTTTTTAGAATCTTCAAGACACTCTAAATTGGTTTTTGAATCAAGTGATTCAGAGTAGAAATGAAGAAGTTATCACAAAAACAAAAATCAAAATGATGAGAGAAAAATTCTGCACTTGTTCTTCAAAATCGTTTTTCTCAACATATGATGAATGAGAGGGAATGAGAGGTTTTAAAGAGAGAATAACCAAAAGACCAAAAAACCCTCAAGCCTTAATGCCTCCCCGAGATGGTGCGTTGGCATCTCGGGGCAGCAAGGCTTTGGGTCCGAGATGGCCACGCGCCATCTCGGGAATGTACCAAGTGAAGGCTTATGCCATCGCACCTCTTCCCTTGCGCTCCTCTCACGTTCTTCGACCGTTCTTTAGCGTCCAAACTCTGAATTCGAATCCATTTGAAGATTACGAACCGATACTCCTTCATGGATATGGACATATAAGATACTTAACCCATAAAAAATAATTCGACTCAATATATGAAGACGAAGACAATGTATACAACATGAGTTGAAAGTGTAATATCTTGTGACTTAGAACTCGAAATCAATAGTATGAGTAAACGAAATGAACAAAACTACTTCATGAATAATCTAAGACTAAAATCAAGTTCAAGATCTATGTTATACAGACATATAAACAAACAAACACATTTCACACAAGAATGCAAACTACATAGAGATAGTCTTCAATCATCCATTTTCCAAAACATGCTACTTTCATACTAATGCATGAGCATTCAACTTCAAGTGTGTGAATGTGTTATACCAAATGATGAGCTATGATATAGGGACACAAATGTATGAATTGTGTGTGTGTACACATTTAATGGTGTACAACTAAGTAGGGACACATATGAATGAATTGTGTGTGTGCCTTACGCCGTGCAAGAGGAGGAAGAATCTCAATACCTTAGCATCCAAGAATAGTATCAATCCTCTTGAAGATGAACTTTACATCATGAGAAGTTGTTTTTCTTCCTTGAAGCTCTTATCATCACGAACCACTTAAGCAACTAAGCATTACAAAGAAATGAAGTTTTGTTATGGAATCAAGGCAACACAAATCTAAAACCTAACAAGTGGGGACCTCGAACTTGTGCCTGCCGATGTAGATCAAGCTTTCCCAATCACCTCCTGCCATAATCCATTCCTTCTTCCAGGCGGGGTCTTTCTTGGTAGCACCGGGGACGATGAGGTTGAGTTTGTTCTTGGCTTTCACGTAGAACTGGCCTATTGGGCAGTCAGATAGGCTGCCAATTTGAAAGAGGTAGGCCATTTCCTTCGCTCTGGGCTCCCTAGTGACCTTGCTCAATTCGTACTATTCCCTCCATAGTATGAGAAAGCCAATTAGATGTCTCCAGAAGCCAGGCGTCAGCTGAAGAGGAGCTATTTGTAAGGCAATAAAAGCCCGTCGGGAGAGGGATGAAAAGGAAGTCGGACCCCATTCTCGAGAGTCGTGACAAGGATCAGAAGCACACCTTTGGGAGGAAAGATGACATTATAGTTCTTGGGAGGAACGGGGATGAAAACACTGTTGGGCATGCCATACTTGTCCTTCAAATGATCAATCGAATTCAGGTCAGTGGTAGAATCCGGGATGACCTTGAAGTCATATGGGAGAAGTTCCATCAGAAGGGGACTAGAAACCACGACTTGACCCCTTCCAGCCATAGCTTTCCCAGGTTTCTTATTCGAATCTCCATCGACCAAGTTCATAGGGTCATAAGGTTTGTTTGAGAATCCAATCCCTATAGACACGCTCATGTTCGATCGGCGACGTAGTGGGTTAGGAGGAGAGTCATCGCTATCAAAGTCCTTTTGCGCTCGTTTCCTGTGGGCGAGATTGGAGACTTCTTCGCCCTCTACCATGAGGTTTGCAATATCGTGGCTGGATTTCTACATGGTGAAAAAAATATTTCGAGTTAGATGAAAGAGAGATGGAGGCGTTGCTCGAGAAGGCAAAGAAAGAAAAGATTTTTTCTTTTTGAAAAATTGAAATTTGGAGAGGAAGAAAGCATGGAGAAGAAAACAAAGCAACCATGTTTAAATATGGATGCATAGAGCAGTAACCCATGACGTTGGTGACATGGAAGCAAGATCTTCGATGAAGATTGCCTCAAATCTCGGGGACTGGTGTAACGCAGCAGGATTATTTTGAAAAACGCACTGCTCCTTGCTCGCCATGTCTCACTTGCATTTAATGAGAGTATTTCCACCAATATTCTTGTAACAAAAGAGGAGGGAAAATTTCCCAATTAAAACGAGTAGTCTGACTCTAACCTCAACTCAATCATCGGTGTTCAAGTCAGAAGGGACTTCTATTAATAGCCAAATTTGGCTAGGGACCAAAGGAAAATTTTCCACTCTCCTATCCAGGGTCCAAATACGGGATTTCTCATCAAAGTAATGAGGTTTCCAAGGTCGAGCTACTATACGACCCCGTAGAAGCAAGGTGAGGTCGTCACACCCAAGGAACACCCTAGGTAAAGCTCAACATGATCAGATCAAGCTTCTTAAGTTAACATAAGAGACTGAAGCAAGGTCGAAGAGGTAAGACTTAGGCTTTCGGGGGTCGAAATACCTCGCGACCTCTCCAGAATCCTGCCACCTTTCCCAATTACATAAAGAGTCCCATGAGGGCATCAGGTTCATACTGTAATGTCACTCCGATTCACCCAGGGAAGAATCAGGTCCACCTAAATCGGAAGGAAGAAGCTCACAGAAGCTCCGTTACCACTAAAAATCACCGATATAGTCATTTCAAGCTCCAAAAGAACCTGGAAAGGTCAGGTCAAGCTCCTAACACCAAGAAATGAACATAGGTGTACCTCACCCTTCGAGGTAGTGAACGCCATATTCGGTGACCTCCATGATCAATCTTACCAGGGGAGTACACATGGTCGTTTCCATTCTCCAACTTTGCTACATACGTGTGGGGCAAGTCATCAAATTCACATAGGAAACAAACTTATCTCCCTCCATGATATTCTCGAATCCATTATCAAAACAAAGTCAATGACATTTAAATAAAGGATCCCACCCCGATAGGGAGGGAGTGGATCGAGATATTAATGGTGGGAATGTTGGGATTATGCTCGATAGCAAGAGTATAATAATGTATTTGACAATTTTTTCATATTAATTAAGTGATTTCTAGTTTAACAAAGCTTATAAAATTTATAGTTTAATTATTATAATTGTCAAAAGTAAATAATCATAAGGTCAAAAGACTATGAGAAAAGAAGAATTGTTTATACTTCTAGATATGTATGAGATAGACACAATTCTTTAGTTACTCTTGAATAATATTCACAAATTAAGATAAAAGGTTGGGCTTCTTTATCTTGTCAAAGTTGTAGATCCTTTTGCTAGCATTTGAGTGGGATCAAATGTGTTATGATGAGTCTAAAATCATCAAAGTGTGGTGTCTTTGGATAAAAGAATCTAGTATACTGGGTGCATTGAATTGGATCACAATGAAATACTTTATCTAGAACCATTAATGGATAAAAGTTTTCATTTGAAGACAATCGGAGAGTCTATCTCAATCCTGAGATAAATAATGGACTTATGGTTGCAAGTGTTATCATTTCAGCTATCAATGAGTACGATTATATAACATAGTTTATCCTCGATAGTTTGATGGTATTCATTTGTTAATCGATAGAGAACTTCATTTATAGATATAGACATCGTGGCTCCATTTATTAAATGATAGTAGAATACCATCATATGGATGTTTTGAGGTTTTGAATATTAAATCTTAACGTTTAGTTTTTAATAGTGTCTATTGAAACATGGCTTCTGGACAAGTCAAAATATCCAAGTTCAAAATGTGGTCATATGAGTAAATATGGTAACTTGGAGAGCTATAGGTGGTCTATGAGCTCTTGGCGATTACTGATATTCTTCACGAGGATACACTCTCCAATAAGGTTGCCAAGGGTATAATGAGTAACATCAACTTATTCTATCTTTATTTAAGAGTTCAAATTTAGTTCTTTAGTGGAATGAACTAAAATTAAATAGATCGAACCTAAGTGAATCATTTGTTGATTGTGATTGGGTTGTGTCTATTGGAGCTTAAATTTAGATAGCCCGCCAAGATCCCCAATCCACACGAACTTGCATGGATCATTTGATATATTTTGCTGAACCAATTTAGGGGTCCATTTAGAATTGTATTAAGGCATGTGAACTTGTTTCTTTTTGTAAGAATAGGTCTAGTTCAAATGTGGACTTTTTATTATGGTCCATTGGATTTAATAAAATAAGGAAAATAATATATGGCCCATATATATGTGTTGGGCGGCAAAGCTATTTAGAATAGCTTAATTATATTATTTTTATTATTATTATTTAATTAAATGGAAATTAATTAATTTATTGATTAAATAATTAATTAATTAAAAGTTTAAATCTTTTTCCTAGTAGGAGATGGTCTCCTAAAATTATACTATTGTTGATAGTATGATTAATATTAAAGACTATATTTGACAAGTAGAGAAATAATAGATAAATAAAAGGAATTATTTATCTAATCAAATTAGGAAGTCTTTAATATGGTTACAAATACACTATTGAGTTGGATTAGGAGTCTTGGTATAGGAAAAAATTCCTTTTGGAAAAGGATTCTTAACCACCAAGTAAATCCACCTAAGGATAGGATTCTGAACCACCAAGTAAATCCTTCTTAGGAGAGGATTTAGTCTCCTATATATAATAGCTATTAAATTCGACCAAGAATGAATTTTTTGTGTGAGAAGTTGTTTTTTATTTGTTTTTTATTGTTATATGTATAAAAAAAAACTTCATCCAACTCATTGTGTGAAGAATTCGGCCAAACATAGAGAAAAGAGGGAACGTTTTTGTTTTTGTTTTTGTTAGTACATTAGTATCCTTTCCATCAAAAGGGTTTTGTGTACAACATCAAATCAAGGTTCACACGAGTTTCAATCAAATTGATTGGTAATTCAAAAGTGGCCGGACGTTCTTGGTTTTTCTCTTGGAGGATTATTGTGACTAACAAAGAAGAAGATTTTGTTTGTTTCCATACTCAGGTATACAATTTAAATAAAGGGAGCCCACACTCCTAGGTGATTCACGTTCGTGATTGGATTGGAAGATCTTACGAATTTAATTCGACTCTAGTTCAGTCGTCATGAAAAAAAAAGGTGCGATACTTTTTATATACATCAATTAATCTAGGGTTAAGGTTCTTGTTATTAAAAGGGAAAATTTTTATTTATACTCAAACCCTAATTTTCTAATTTTCTCACGCTTTCGTTGCGTTTTGAACTGATTTTCTCTACAGGGAGAACCACAAATCTAACCTAGTTAGACTTCGTATAAATAGGCCCATGCATGAACGAGTAAAAGAGAGAAGAAGAGACAAATAGAAAAGGGCTTCTGTCTTAGCCTAAATTCTGTTCACAGATCATGACTGCCATTGTTATCTACTTCTTGACAGATGCAAAATCGCCACACCCATTGTACCCATGGGAGATTAAGAGTATTTGAGTAATTTTGTACAAGATATGTGATTCATTTTGTCAGTAGTAAAGCAATACTATTTTCCTTCATACATCGTGTTAGTGTTTATCTTCATATCCACTATATTAAGCATAAACCAAGTACCGAAGGTACCAACCCTGACCTCGACCTCCGAGGTAGTGGGCTCTAGGGTGTTAACTGAAATTCCTCAATTTTCGGTTACCAACAATAATTCTCTCATTTCCAGTAAAACGGCGAGTACACAATGAGTACGACAATTTTACCGTCAGGATTCAATGAAGCCTATTAATCTAATTGTTGATTTCAAGTTATGTGCGATGATGTGTAAAATCGTGTTCATAAATTAATACTCACAAGTGCACGAATCGTGAAGATAAACACAATGGCAAGTAAGGATCGTTCACACGAGGAAAAGAGATTTAATGGTTGAAAACTAGTTCTAATTAAATCTAAATTAAAGTAACTGGAAATTGATGATGTTTAATTTAAACTAAAAGCTAAATTAAATTAAACTAAAGAAAGCAATTGTAAAAACTGGGTTGTGGTCAAGGGTGAGAAAGCACTAGTGTAAATTCCCATAACCAATTATAGTGTAAAATATACCTAGAGGGAGGTGAATAGGTATATGCTCAAAATTTAATCTTCTTTAAAAACACAAGCAATCTTATAACACACTTAGTATAATATCCAAAATGATATATGACAAAGCAAATGTTCAAGCAACACAAATCAACTAAGTGAAGAAATTAAAGATGTTAAAAATCAACACAAGATATTTACGTGGTAAAACCTCCTAAGAGAAAACATCCACCGGTTGATACCACAACCACCGGTAAAAGCAAATCCACTATTTCAAATAAGAGTTACACACTCAAGCAATCAACACATCCTCTCAAAGATATCACTCTTACTCTACCCTTGAACCTAGAGATCTACTAAGCCGACTTCATATCCAAGACCTCCTGTCTCTAGAAAGATTCCTTGTTCACCTTTCCGGATCCTTCCGACCCTAGGAAAGATTTCTTGCTCAACTAACCGAGTCCTCCCGACTCTAGTTGAGACTTCCTTCCTCAACAATCCGAGGTCTCAGACATCTTGTCGAGACTTCCACTTGCTTAGCTATCCAAGTCCTCCCGACTCTAGCTAAGACTTCCAATTGCTCAAATCAAATAATCACTTTAAGATATGAGACTTTCTACCTCTTCACAAGGCATCAAAGTGATCATGAATGCAAAATGCAAACAAGCACTCAACATAGAAAATGATGATCAACAAATTCTATGGACATGCAACTAGATAGCTAGATTATGCTTTCAAGGAACAATCACAAATGTATCTAGGCAACCTAAGCATGTTATCAACTAAGAACCAAATCAATGAAATGAATATACAAATTGATGTAGACCTAGTTCTTAGAAAATGAAATTAAATCTAGGAATAGTCAATCAAGCATAAGAACAAAAGATTTCTAGAAACAATTTCATGTTTATCAAGTTTAGCACAAATCAATGATTTGGTTCATGTTTAGCATAAACAATTTCATGTTTATCATGTTTATCAAGTTTAGCACAAATCAATCAACTTATTGTTAGGTTTTAGTTTGTGTTGGCATTAATTCCATATCAAAATGATGTTTACTTG
This sequence comes from Dipteronia dyeriana, assembly GCA_032871835.1. NCBI lineage: Eukaryota > Viridiplantae > Streptophyta > Magnoliopsida > Sapindales > Sapindaceae > Dipteronia > Dipteronia dyeriana. The sequence continues at coordinate 26,420,307 of CM065296.1, forward strand.
TAATGATATTAGTTTTTTAGATTCATGATGATTCAAGCATCAAAGAAGAAGGAACAACTAGTCAAAGCAAGTTCAAAGTCTTCAAAGAGAAATGATGCAATATGGTTCTACAAAGGTACACTAAGATCTTATCTTTCTCTTACAAAACCTAGACACACATATACAATTCATTCATATGTGTCCTTGCATTAGTGTGCACCATGTATAACACATTCACACACTTGAAGATGAATGCTCATGCATTGGTATGGAAATAACATGTTTTGGAAAATGAATGATTGAAGACTACCTCTATGTAGTTTGCATTCTAGTGTGAATTGTTTTTGTTTGTGTACATGTTTGTATAACATGGATATTGAACTTGAATTTAGTCTTAAATCATTCTTGATTGATTTCCAGTCATTTCAGTTACTCATACTATTGATTTCAAATTCTAAGTCAAAAGATACTACACTTTCAACTCATGTTGCGTACATTGTCTTCGTCTTCGTATATCGAGTCAAACTATTATTTTATGGGTTGAGTATCTTATATTTTCATATCCGTGAGAGAGTTACGGTTTGTAATTGCAAACGGATTCAAATTCCAATTTCGGAGACCGGAGAACGGTCGAAGATCGCAAAGGAAGGTCAAGGGAGAAAGAAGACAGCAAAGCTCTTCTTTCTCGAGATGATGCGTGGCCATCTCAGGGTAGAAGGCTTGCTGCCCCGAGATTTCCACATGCCATCTCGGGTAGCAAGCATTCTTGGCTGCTTCTTTCCCCTTTTGGTCATTTCATATGCCCAATTTTCCCTCTCTATATTCCTCTTCCCTCTCACATTTCATTCTAAGAAGAAATTTAAACTTGTGTACAGAAATTTTTCTCTCTACATTTTCTCACCTTCCAAACACCATAACTTCTTCATTTGAACCCTGATTTGAGTGATTCAAAGTTAAAAGTGTTTATATATTCATCCTTCATCTTTTTTCTGAAGTTTTGAGTGAGTTTTATTGCTGTATTTGGAGTCTAAACTCACAAAAACGGGTTTGCACCTAAATCAACTAAGGTATTGATTTTCTCTCAAAGTTTTCTTTTAAAACTCGGTCAATTGAATTAGGTTTTCTTCTTCAACATATATATGTGTATTGTGAGTGTTTTGATTTGAGTTTTGAACTCTTTTAAAGCTAGGTTGAGTTTTAATTGAAATCTTACATGTTTTGGTAGGTTTTGATTTTGCCTATGTTTTCACATGTTTGGGATTGTATTGTGCTAGCTTTGATTCTAGGACTAAAAGGAGTATAGTTGAAAAGGAGTATTGTTGAAAATCAAATGAGCTTGGGTTGAAAAACAGAAATGGGATGATGAGCCACATGCACACACACGCTCATATGTTGAAATCTATTCTCGTAAAAGCAAAAATTCCGGATGATAATCGGTTTGAATTCTTATGGAAAAAGCTTAAGATGAATAGTTGTTGGAAATTGTTTGCATGTTGATTATCAAACTATCTCTTGATATATATTTGATGCATATCTCTCTCACACACACTTTGTTTATGAGTATGATGATATTTTAGCAATTGTTGAAGAATTATGAGAGAACTTGAAATTTTTTTGTGTATCTCTCTTAGCATATGAAGCTTATTTTGTTGATATTTCTTCAAATTGCTTGAATGTATGCTATCATTGATTTTAGTTATAGCATTTATTATGGGGGGGCATTGTATGCTATACATTTTTATCTTTTATGATATGTTCACATGCTTCATTTTGTTACATGTTGGCATATTTTGACTTAATGATACTTGTAAGATATTACTCACTATCTTTGTCTTGCATGATGAATCATTCTTAAGTCATATGTCTTTGTTTTTATATATTTGTAACTAATATGCTTGTTTTGTCTTTAACACACTTTTGTTGTATGTATATAGCCTCTTATAACACAAGAACAAATGGGAAGAACTAAGGTTACCGGAAGTGGAAATCAATCGAATCCCATTGTGAAAGCCAAGTCTACCTCAAAAGGATTTAAAGCTTCAAGGTCAAAAGATTTAGGGATCTTTGGAACTAAGAAGATATTTCAAGAGAGAGGCATTGACTTAGGTAAGTGTAAAGATTCTTACGTTCTTAAGTGCATTAAGGATAGAAATTGGGAATCTTGGGTGAGCATGTTTGGAATAGTGAATGATACTCTTGTTAGAGAGTTTTATCTTGAATATAGAGAAAGTGCCACCTTATTGGATGCTTTAATGGAGATTAGGGGTGTTGTGTTTAGTGTTAAGCCGGAAAACATTAACAAGTTTCTTAGGCTATCTAATAATATAGATTCTAGTTTTATAGATGTTGATGTCATTGAGAATCTTTATATCATGAGTAGAACTCTTTTTGACAATGCTTCTTTTGAGTGGAAAGGTAGAGCATATATTAGTCAACATGAGTTAACTAAGGCTAATGCATTTTGGCATCTATTCATTTGCACTAACATTATTGGATCTTTGAATTCAACCGAGTTGAATAAAGACAAGATCAAAATAGTGTATGCCTTGGTGACTAATCAACCTATAAACCTTAGGGATCTACTTACGCTTTATATTGATAGTGCGGCTTTCTCTACTAGAGGAGATAAAAATCTTGCATTACCAGGGTTTATAACTTCTTTGTGTTTAGCTCGTGGTGTTAAGAGTAGAGAAGATGATGTGTTGGTACAACCCTTGGAAAAGTATAGTGATAAACGTGTCATACATGGCATATAAGGATAAGGGTAAGACATGTGATACTTTTGGACTATTTAGTTGTTCACAAGTTGATTGTCAAGAAATTAGCACAAACATTCTTCCGGATTGGGCTTTACAATTGAAGAAGAAGGTTGATGAACTTAGTGATATAGTTGTTAAACAAGATGCTAGAATAAAAGAGTTGGAGGAGTGTATTGCTTCAAGTTCAAGACCACCTCTTAAACATTATATTAGATCAACTACACGCACATCTTTCTTTGGTGGACCAAGTAGCTAGTATCTGAGTCTTGTGGTATATTTCTTACCTTTTGGCATCATTTCATCTCAAAAAGGGGGAGAAAGAGATGCTAGTTACTTAGTTTCTTTTTATGTTGTTTTTGTGAACTTTTGAACTTTCAATGGCATGTAAAAATTAGTCTTAAGATTTGGTTACGAGTTCTTGTATTTTAGCATGTATTGAGGGGGAGATACATGTATTTGTGGACTTATTTGTATATTCTTATCCATTTTATATGTTGCCATTTGTTGTTTTTTCTCTTGTATATGCATTGTGCTTTGAGATGATTTATAGGTTGCTTCAAGAGAATATCAAGATGAAGTTCAAGAGATGGTGAAGGTTAGTTATAGGAATCTTACTCATTGTAATGTGAGGGAGTGATTTTGTGACCTATCTTCATTTTTATATTTGTAGTAAATGTATAGGCATTTTGATATGGAATTTGCCAAAGGGGGAGATTGTTGAGTTTTAGTTTGTGTTGGCACTAATTCCATATCAAAATGATGTTTACTTGTAATGATATTAGTTGTTTAGATTCATGATGATTCAAGCATCAAAGAAGAAGGAACAACTAGTCAAAGCAAGTTCAAAGTCTTCAAAGAGAAATGATGCAATATGGTTCTACAAAGGTACACTAAGATCTTATCTTTCTCTTACAAAACCTAGACACACATATACAATTCATTCATATGTGTCCTTGCATTAGTGTGCACCATGTATAACACATTCACACACTTGAAGATGAATGCTCATGCATTGGTATGGAAATAACATGTTTTTTAAAATGTATGATTGGAGACTATCTCTATGTAGTTTGAATTCTAGTGTGAATTGTGTTTGTTTGTGTATATGTTTGTATAACATGAATATTGAACTTTAATTTAGACTTAAATCATTCTTGATTGAGTTTCGGTCATTTCAGTTACTCATACTATTGATTTCAAGTTCTAAGTCAAAAGATACTACACTTTCAACTCATGTTGCGTACATTGTCTTCGTCTTCATATATCGAGTCGAATTATTATTTTTTGGGTTGAGTATCTTATATTTCCATGTTCGTGAGATAGTTATGGTTCGTAATCCACAAACGGATTCGAATTCCGAGTTCGGATACCGGAGAACGGTCTAAGAACGTGAAGGAAGGTCGAGGGAGAAAGAAGACAGCAAAGCTCTTCTTTCCCGAGATAGCGCGTGGCCATCTCGGGGCAGAAGGCTTGCTGTCCCGAGATGCCCACGTGCCATCTCGGGCAGCAAGCATGATTGGCTGCTTCATTCCCCTTTTGGTCATTTTATATGCCCAATTTTCTCTCTCCTTTATATTCCTCTTCCCTCTCACATTTCATTCTAAGAAGAAATTTAAACTTGTGTGCATAAATTTTTCTCTTTACATTTTCTCACCTTACAAACACCATAACTTCTTCATTTGAACTCTGATTTGAGTGATTGAAAGTTGAGAGTGTTTTTATATTCATCCTCCATCTTTTCTCTGAAGGTTTGAGTGAGTTTTATTTCTGTGTTTGGAGTCTAAACTCACAAAAACGGGTTTGCACCTAAATCAACTAAGGTATTGATTTTCTCTCAAAGTTTTCTTTTAAAACTCGGTCAATTGCCTTAGGTTTTCTTCTTCAACATATATATGTGTATTGTGAGTGTTTTGATTTGAGTCTTTAACTCATTTAAAGCTAGGTTGATTTTTGATTGAAATCTTACATGTTGAGTTAGGTTTTGATTTTGCCTATGTTTTCACATGTTTGGGATTGTATTGTGCTACCTTTGATTCTAGGACTATTTGATGATCTTTGATTGATTGATTTTGTGAAAAATAGTTCCTCACATGTATTAGGCCCTCTTGGCCTAATTCTCACATTAATACATGTGCTTCTTTTGAGCTATTCATGTGTTTTGTTGAATCTATGTATAGGAATATGCTCTAGAACTTTAGATTTAATCTAAATGACTTTGTCGTATGATTTTAGCATGTTTGTGGTTTATGTGATTCAAACTTAATTATGTGTTAATTGAACATATCTTGTGATTCAAGTTTTAGATCTATGCATGTATCTAGGTTGTAATTAATGTTGAACATATCTTACATGATCTAGATGATTTAAACATGCATGATTGACTAGACTACATTTTTTTTGTACATTCATGCTCATGTCTAGTATTTTCAATAGGATGTGTTGATCATAGCATTCTATGTTGCATGCTTGTTTGAGTTTTGCATTCATGATCACCTAGATGGCTTGTGAGAAGGAATTCTTGACAATAGGTGTGAGACCTATGTTGTTGAAAAATAAAGTCTTGGCAAGAGGTGTGAGACCTTGGATTGTCAAGCAAGGAAGTCTTTCATAGAGTCGAGAGGACTCGGATAGTCGAGCAAGAAGTCTTGCCTAGGGTCATGGGGATCAAGAAAGGGTGAACGAGGAATTCTTGCCTTGGGTCATGAGGATCCGGTAGGGTGAGCGAGGAAGTCTTGACAAGAGGTGTGAGGCCTCGGATTGTTGAGCATGAGGGCGACATCTTTATGAGTAGGATATGAGGGTAGTTTCTAGGTGAAGGGATCACTTGAGAGATTGTACTTGTCTTATCTACTAGTGGATTTTGTTTGCCAGTGGTTGCTAACTAGTGGATTTTTCCTCTTTGGAAGTTTACTACGTTATATCTTGTGTCAACATTTCTCTATCCCTATCTCTCTTATGTTTGTATTTGTTATTTGAATACTATGGATAGAACTCTTTATGTAAGTTGACTTCCTTTCTATAATATAGATTGTGTATGTGTTACAATTATTTGTTTGTATAATACTTTGCTTGTTTTATATATTGATTAAGTGTCTTTAATTGATATATATATTGTGATACATGCAATCTAGAGGGACAAACTTTTGTTTTTTTCTAAGGGAGTCAAAAAAGGTGTCTAACCTATTCACCCTCCCCCCCCCCCCCCCCCCCCCCCCCCCCCCCTCTCTAGGTTAGTCTTGAGCATTTAACCGTGTTTGTATTTTCACATATCACAAATCTAGCTAAACTTGAAAATAAAATCAACAAACCACAAAATGATATCAAAATCATCTTAGTCATGCTTCTTAATCAAAAGACATCAATCAATAAGAAGATCTAAGAAGAAAACTAAGAAGAAGATGATTTTAACAACAAGGATGAAAATCACGAACGGAAGATCTGATCACAAAGAAACATCTAGACATTCTTTGGTTCTGTAAATGCTTGGGTTTTGTAGATCTCTTCAAGACACTCCAAATCGGTTTTCTAATCAAGTGATTTGGAGTTGAAATGAAGAAGTTATCACAAAAACAAAAATCAAAATGTTGAGAGAAAAATTCTACACTTGTTCTTCAAATTCGTTTTTCTCAACTTGTTAGTGAATGAGAGGGAATGAGAGGTTTTAAAGAGAAAACACCAAATAACCAAATTGCCCCCATTCTTTACTGCCTCCCTAAGATGGCGCGTGGGCATCTCAGGGCAGAGCACCTTTGGGGCCGAGATGGCCACGTGCCATCTCGAGATGGTGCAAGGTGATGGCTTGAGCCATCGCACCTCACCCTTGCGCTCCTCTCGCGTTCTTCGACCGTTCTTTATCCTCCAAACTTCGAATTCTAATCCGTTTGAAGATTACAAACCGGGACTCCCTCACAGACATGAAAATATAAGATACTCAACCCAAAAAATAAGAATTCAATATGATATACTAAGACGAAGACAATATATGCAACATGAGTTAAAAGTGTAATATCTTTTGACTTAGAACTCGAAATCAATAGTATGAGTAACCGAAATGACTGGAACTCAATCATGAATAATCTAAGACAAAAATAAAGTTTAAGGTCCATGTTATACAAACATATAAACAAACAAACACATTTCACACAAGAATGCAAACTATATAGAGATAGTCTCCAATCATGCATTTTCCAAAACATGTTACTTTCATACCAATTCAACTTCAAGTATGTGAATTATACCAAATGATGCGCTATGATATAGGGACACAAATGTATGAATTGTGTGCGTGTGCGCATATAATGATGCACAAGTAAGCAGGGACATATATGAATGAATTGTGTATGTGTGCGCCTACGCCTTGCTAGAGGAGGAAGAATCTTGATACCTTAGCATCCAAGTAAGCATATATCCTCTTGAAGATGAACTTTGCATGCAAAGTCACTTTCCATCATTAAAGACCGATCTAATCACGAACCACCTAAGCAACTAAGCAATACAATCAAAGAGCGTTTTGTTATGGAATCAAGCCAACACAAATCTAAAACCTAACAATCTCGACCTTTGGCTATTCCGTGACAAAACCTCAACCTCACCATACAATGATCACTCATAGTTGATTGCATTCTCACATCCTCACATTACAATGAGAACCCTAAACTAACACATCTTCAAGTCTTCCTGAGTCTTCAAGATTCTCCTCTTTAATCATCAAGGCACCTGTGAGACAAGCACAACCAAACAAACAAGAGATCTTCTACAAAGAAGATTGGTGAGATATATCCACAAAAATCAAACAAGAAATCATTTATCTTAAATAAAAGTTCACTTTAAAGCACGCCATTTAGTTCCTTAAGCTCAAAATACAAGAATTCATTACTCCCCCTTAAGAAAGGAACTCTCCCCTTAATACAAGAATGCCAATAATCCACAAAGAGGTATATTTATTCAACACATGGTGAGGTATACATTTCTCCCCCTTTTTGACAATGAATAGTCAAAGAGACAAACAAGGGTTTAATAAGGGAGCAAAGCAAATATATGAGATAAGTAACATGCATTTTCATTGTTCAAGTATGTCATGTTTTTATCTAAATAAAATCATGTGAACTTATCATAAAAGAGAATAAAGTCTAGCATACTATGCTCCCCCTTGATAACTGCTCTATCTAAGATTAAGATAGGATATTGTTCATAATGATATCCACACAATCACACAATCATGCAATTTTAAAGAAATTCAACAAAATAAGCTCCACAAACTATGAGAGATACACCAAGATTTTCAATCTCTCTCACAATTCTTCTGAAATTGCTAGCAAATCAAATTCACTTGTAAGCAAAATAAGTGTGTGTGTGTAGATTTGCTTCAAACATATATAAAGGAGTAATTGGATCATCAACATGCAAACCATATCAACATATATTCATCTTAAGCTTTTCCATAAAAGGTCAAACCGATTATCATCCTGAAATTTTTGCTTTTAAGAGAATAGATTTCAACATATGAGCTGTGTGTTCATGTGGCTCGTAATTCCATTTCTTTTTTTCAACCCGAGCAATCACAATTTTTAACTATACTCCTTTAAGCCTTCCTCCATTTCTTTTTAAGCTTTGAATCAAAGATTTTTTTTTATTGATTGTTTACAACACTTATTTGATTTTTTTAAAACATAAAAATATATATTTCATGATGGCTTTCACTCATCACAATGGTGTAGCCCTTTGCTACATTGGGTGGCTTCACAACCAAAGTGTGTAGCCCTTTTCATGAAGGTGCTCGTTGAGTTCTATGTAATTGCCGAAGCAAAATGGATACTAACCATAGGTCATCTTAAATGTACTAGTCAAAAGACTTCAAGGTGCATCCATAACTCACATATCTTCAAACTCAACTTACTCAAACTAAACATTTGAGAGAAGCAAATTGTGCATTTTTGAAAACCAATTTTTTTTTAAGGCTTAAAAGCACATGATTTAAAAGCAATACAAAGAGACTTACTTAAGATCTTTACTTCTCAATAGAGTAGCTTTCATTAAATATGAAGCTCATATTTTTCAAAAGTATGCCACTCAACAATCAAACAAGCATTTCACACATCATATATAAGATCATTGTTAACAAATCACTAAATGATCTTTAGAGAGCAAATGACATCAAGAACCATACGAAAGCTATACTAGTTCTCTAATATGACATGCTACATGATGTAATGCACACATAGAGTTAAAAAAATTAATCAAGAAAGCAAGCTTTAGAGTAGAGATATACCTTAGCAAGCTTTTTCATCAACGTAAAGTCTTCGCCCTTTTTATTAGCTCTCTTGGATTGTTTGTCCTCATGACAACAAGTTGTTGGTGTGTCTTCCCAAGAGAATAAAGACTAAACATCTCAACTCAAACAAACATATAAAATAACTTTCTCTAAAATTCTTAACAATTTACACCAAATAGATTTCAAAATTAGACTTCTCTAAAGTCAACCAACAAATTTTGACCATCATAGTAAAAGTATAAGAATATTAAGTCCATGTATTGACTAGAGATACAAAGTTTGAATAGTAAATCGAGCATATTAAAAATGACTTAGTCAAGCATCAAACTTAGAACTCTTATCAAACATGAACAAAAAAAATATTCTCATATGTGCTACTCAATCAAGTATGAGAGCACTCACCTTTGACCATATTAGTCTTAGGTGAACCAACACAAATAACATCATGATCATTACTCATGGCAATATGAAATCTTGAAGATAAATCATCAACTATCTTCTTCATGAAAATATCACTCATTTTAAACTCGTTGTTATTGCCATGCACAAATATTTCATCAATACACGATATATGACCATCATGCTTTTTCACATTCTCATCCATACAAATCTTCTTGACATTCTTCTTCATATGTTTATCATTATTATGCACAACATTCAAAGATTTATCACTATCAACATATTTAGAAGAATGATTGGGAACCTTTTTCACATCATGCTTTTTCATCCAAACTTTCCTAGTAAGTTTCTTCACATGATCATGATCAATATGCACATTTTTCAAAGTATCAAAAATATTATCTTGTTTAGAATCTTTCGAAGAAGATTTGTTCAACTCACTAGCATGCATATTATTTCCTAGTTTGCATTGCCTAATATATTCATAACATCTAGGTCTAATGTGACCAATTTCATTGCAATAAAGACAAATCGGAATAAATTTAGAAAAATTACCTTTTGAGTGTGCATGCTTTGGTTGAGAAGTTGGTTGAGAAATTCCATAGCTTTTCTTGTCTTTGTCTTTGGTTTTGAAAGAAATAGTAATTGAGCCTTTTCTAATCCAAATTTTCTTTGCTTCTCATTTCTAATAACAACATGTTTTGACTTATTCTTTGGCTTACTATCATGCAAATCGACTTTATTAGTCACATTTTCAAACAAGTCAAACAAAGCATTATCAACCTTTTTATGCATAGTAGTATGAGGCACAACATGTGTTTTCACAAGCAAGTCATCAACAATATTTTTCTCAACATGCTTTTCCAAGGTCTTCCTAGGTCTAGATCTAGATCTATACATGGATGAATGCCTAGGACCATTCATCAAAGACATATCATACAAATCATTCTCATATTTGCATTTACGAATGTATTCATAGCATCTAGGTCTTATATGTCCTACCATGTTACAAAAATGGCAAATAGGTAAAAATTTGAGAGGTTTACCTTTAGCTTGAGCATTTGAAGTAGTATACCTTCTCACATTGTTACTTCTTTGATGTCCATTCCTTGATGCTTTGTCTTTTGCATGAGAAAATTATGATTTTTGTCTTTGACCTTGTTGAGAATTTCCTTTGTTGCTCCTTGTTAATGTTGAGGCAAGTCCGGTTACATCCATGGCTTCACCGTTTGAGAAGTACCTACATTCACTTTACCACTTGCTTTGACAAAAGTAGAATTGTTAGATGAAGGTGTAACCTTTTTATTAACATAACCTATTCCTCTTTTGTCACTAGGATGCTTACCAATCTTGATGAGAGCTTCTACTTTACTAGCACTAGATAACATCTTACCTATCATCTTGTTAGCCTCATCAAGCTTATCACTAAGCATCTTCTCTTGACACTCATGCTTACTAATTATGACTCTAAGCACATTTTCAAGTCTTTGAGCATGATCAAGAGAATCATCTCTTTGCTCAACTTCTTGTTTCAAAATTCCTAGTCTTTCATTACTATCTTTCAAGTTATTCTCTAGACTAAGGATTTTGTCTTGAAGCTCTTTATTCTCTTTTTGCTTATTCTCTCCTTCCATGATAAACAACTTCATAGTAAAGTCTTCTTTCAAATCATCTAGCTCTTGAGCACTTTCTTTTATCTTTGAAAAATATTTTTCAATGGTTTCTTTATGCTCCTTAATGACTTCACTTTGCTTGATTATCTTCTCCAAAGACATATTCTTCTCATTTTCAAGAGCTTTGATTATCACCACTAAATTGGCATTGATCAACTTCAACTTATTGTTCTCATAATTCTTCTTGACATTTTCACTTGTTAGTTGACGGATCTTGTCATTTAAGCTTGTTTCATCATGATGTGAGGAGAATTCACTATCTTTATTACTTGAAGAGTATTCACTTTCCTCACTACTTAAGGATTCTTCACTACTATCCTCAAATCCTCCTTCATATATGGCCACATAAGCAAGGCAGTTTCTAGAATATTCATGAATATCTGAGGACTCTTTTTCCTCTTCCACATCACTTATGGATCTAATGTATGCTTTCATCATACTTTTCCAAAATGAGTAGTTACCACTATTTAAGAGTGGAAACCTAGCACTAGAAGAACCTTCCGGTAATAAATCACCTATAGCATAAAAACAACAAACACTATAATATGGACCTCTCTAATTACTTCTAGACACCAGCTCTGATACCAAATGTAAATTCCCTTAACCAATTATAGTGTAAAATATACCTAGTGGGGGGTGAATAGGTATATGCTCAAATTTTAATATTCTTTAAAAACACAAGCAATCTTATACAACACTTAGTATAATATCCAAAATGATATATGACAAAGAAAATGTTCAAGCAACACAAATCAACTAAGTGAAGAAATTAAAGATGCTAAAAATCAAAACAAGATATTTACCTGGTAAAACCTCCTAAGAGGAAACATCCATGGGTTGATACCACAACCACTGGCAAAACCAAATCCACTATTTCAAATAAGAGTTACACACGCAAGCAATCAACACATGCTCTCCAAGCTATCACTCTTACTCTACCCTTGAACCTAGTGATCTACTAAGCCGACTTCCTATCCAAGACCTCCTATCTAAAGAAAGATTCCTTTGTTCACCTTTCTAGATCCTCCTGACCCTAGGCAAGACTTCTTGCTCAACTATCCAAGTCTTCCCGACTCTAGTCAAGACTTCCTTGCTCAACAATCTAAGGTCTCACACCTCTTGTTGAGACTTCCACTTGCTTAGCTATCCAAGTCCTCCCAACTCTAGCTATGACTTCCAATTGCTCAAATCAAAGAATCACTCTAAGATATAAGACTTTCTACCTCTTCACAAGGCATCAAAGTGATCATGAATGCAAAACATAAACAAGCACTCAACATAGAAAATGATGATCAACAAATTCTATGGACATGCAACTAGATAGCTAGATTATGCTTTCAAGGAACAATCACAAATGTATCTAGGCAACCTAAGCATGTTATCAACTAAGAACAAAATCAATGAAATGAATATAACAATTGATGTAGACCTATTTTTATAAAATGAAATTAAATCTAGGAAAAGTCAATCAAGCATAAGAACAAAAGATTTCTAGAAACAATTTCATGTTTATGAAGTTTAGCACAAATCAATCAACTAATCACAAATCTAGCTAAAATTGAAAATCAAATCAACAAAACACAAAATGATATCAAAAGCATCTTATTCATGCTTCTTAATCAAAAGACATCAATTAATAAGAAGATCTAAGAAGAAAACTAAGAAGAAGATGATTTTACCAACAAGGATGAAAATCACGAACCGAAGATATGATCACAACGAAAATTCTAGACATCTTTTGGTTCTGGAAATGCTTGTGGTTTGTAGATATCTTCAATTCACTCAAAATCGGTTATTGAATCAAGTGATTCGGAGTTGAAATGAAGAAGTTATCACAAAAACAAAAATCAAAATGTTGAGATAAAAATTCTACACTTGTTCTTCAAATTCGTGTTTCTCAACCTATTAGTGAATGAGAGGGAAGGAGAGGTTTTGAAGAGAAAAACACAAAATGAACAAATTGCCCCCATTCTTTAGTGCCTCCCCGAGATGGTGCATGGGCATCTCGGGGCAGAGCACCTTTGGGGCCGAGATGGCCACACACCATCTCGGGATGGTGCAAGGTGATGGCTTGAGCCATCGCACCTCATCCCTTGCGCTCCTCTAGCGTTCTTCGACCGTTCTTTGGCCTCCGAAATCTGAATTCAAATCCGTTTGAAGATTACGAAACAGGAATCCCTCACGGACATTGAAATATAAGATACTCAACCTATAAAAAAAGAACCCGACTCAATGTATGAAGATGAAGACAATGTATGCAACATTAGTTGAAAGTGTAGTATCTTTTGACTTAGAACTCGAAATATATAGTATGAGTAACCAAAATGACCGGAACTCAATCATGAATAATCTAAGACAAAAATAAAGTTCAAGATCCATGTTATACAAACATATAAACAACCAAACACATTTTACACAAGAATGCAAACTACATAGAGATAGTCTCCAATCATGCATTTTCCAAAACATGTTACTTTCATACCAATGCATGAGCATTCAACTTCAAATGTGTGAAAGTGTTATACAAAATAATGCGCTATAGTGCAGGGACACAAATGTATGAATTGTCTGTGTGTGCACATATAATGATGCAAAACTAAGCTGGGACACATATGAATGAATTGTGTGTGTGTGCGCCTACGCCTTGCAAGAGAAGGAAGAATCTTGATACCTTAGCATCCAAGTAAGCATATATCCTCTTGAAGACAAACTTTGCATGCGAAGTCGCTTTCCATCATTAAAGACCGATCTAATCATGAACCACCTAAGCAACTAAGCAATACAAACAAAGAGCGTTTTGTTATGGAATCAAGCCAACACAAATCTATAACCTAACAACTAGGTCATCAATGATCCTCAATTATGAACACTCAATGTTTGGAATTAATTTGTAAACAAGATTCAATCAATTCTAGGGTTCATTCTTTGTCTTTAATTTGACTATTACCGTTTGGTCATGGGTTGAGTCATGGGTTGAGTCACGGGTTGAGTCACGTGTTTCCAACCGCTATTCACCCTTTGGTCCAGGTGTTAATAATGACCAAAAACCCATTAAGTGCAAGAAATAAGAACCAAATTCTATTACTTTGCCTTGGTCCAGCTAAAGATAAAATTCACTCAATCACAAGATCATTAATTAAGATTAAGTTTGGTCCACTCTAACCCTAATTATCAGATAGTCTTAATCCTAAAATCATGCCAAATATTCATTCAACCTTTGGTCCAGGTGTGAACAAAAATTAAAATTAATGAGGATTAAGCGGTTAAGAACAATGAATAAATCAAGAATTGAATTGATGAAATAATATTAATCCAAGCATGAGCATTCAAAAAAAATTCACATTGATTCCCTAGTTATGGATTTAGTTACACATCATAAAAATAGAAAGAGTAAAGAGAAAATATATAACCCATCCTGGCCTTCAATGAGTTCTTCAAGTCTTCAATGATGAATTCTTCTTCGTCTTCAATCTTCGATGTGTAAAGATGAATGAAAGTTGTATGGTGATGTATGGTGATGGAGTGATGGGGGACAACCCCCTTGGTGGCTTGGGACCTCCTTTGGTTTGTATATCTCGAAATTAGGGTTCACATGGGGTTTAAATAGATGTAGATGCTAAGTCATGTCCTTAAACAACAAGGAAATCAATTCCCATATAGAACTCTACCTTTTTGGGATTTTATTTCTTTCCTAATCCAATAAAAAGACTACTTATAGAAGGAAGATTAGGATTAGGTGTCAACTTGTTTGTACAAGACTGCCAAACAATTCCAAGAAGGAAATATTTCCCGTTCTAACAACTTGTAAAATAAATCTCGTCATGATTCATGAAATTATGACTGATATGACTATTGAGTACTAAAATGGGCATAACTTCTTCTAGAAATATCGGAATTACGATCCGAAAAGTGTACCAAAAACTAGACTTTCTGGGATTTCCATCCATACATAGTAGGACATACAATTCGATCAAAGCTGAGAGATATGGTTCTCGTAATATGATTGTTCTGCACTGGTCTGAAAATTGTCTTTTTGCTCATTTTCTCCAAAATAACTTCCAACACCTCTTGAATGGAATGTGACCTACACATGCTCAACAAACACATAAAAGACCTAATTGTACCCAATAATAAAGCACAAATAATAGGAAATGGGGACCTAAATCATGTATAGAAATAGACCGATCAAATACCCACAAACCTATCTTTTGCGAGTCCTCGAGCAAAACTAGAATATAAACAGAAACTAAAAACAAACAAAAAACATAAAATAAGACAAAAGTAAACTAAGCCTTTTGTAGGGAACACAATAGCATTGAGCATATGCTACAAGCCGTTAAACCTCTAGGTGTCTTAGTAGGAGGAGTTTTGTCTCCTGAGGGTTTACAGCTATGCTACCCATAAACATATTTCTACGAAAAACCAAATAATCAAGACGCAAACTCAAATGTAAAATTCAAAACCACAAATGTAAAATTCAAAACCAATACATGCTAGAGCCACTAAATAAAGACTAAAATTATGTCACAAATTTGAATGAATTACTTAGTTTTAATGAAAAGCCCATACTCAAGACACTCTAGCTTCAAAAATGCATTGTCAAACGCCATAGATATAATTTGCCTCGACTCTAATTCTCACAGGAAGTCACTCATAATTTTAAATAGAACCTAGGTAATTACACTCATCAAGTATATGCAAATGGAGTTTATGCACAAGAAATTTCAAGATATAATCACATTTGAATATATAATAGAAAGAATATTTGATTTTATGTAAAGGATCTCATGAACGGAATCAGACACTAAGAACAAGATAAAGCACATGTTTACCTTTACTCTTGAGCTAGCATTCCCAAAAGATCAATTAGGTGTTTTCTTTGGTTGTAACTGGGCCATTGAGTGAAGGTTAAGAAAGAACAGGAAAAGGAGAGCAAACAAACCTAGGATCATATTGAGAAATTCTACGACATTCTTCATACTTGGTCGAATTTCTTCAAATTCATCATTCCACTTGCATCCAAGCTTCTTGAACAATTTTTGTTCATCCTCCTTCTTGATTTGATTTTTATTTCTCACCATTTCATTGTAAAGCTACATCTCTTTCACTTACTGTCATTTCATCATCTCATCTATTTATCTTTTTCTTTTCTCTTATTTTTTTGGAACCATTTTTTTATTCACTTTCCCTTCTTTTTTTTAGTTCTTTTTTTTTGTTCAAACACCATAATAATTTTTCTTGTTTGCTTTGCTTTGGAACATGCACATCACGAGTCACCCATTTCGAACTCTCTTCAATCATTTTCATCACCTCAATATGATCCTAAGTTATAAGGTATGGCTAAATCATGGCCCATTGGGGTTAAGTTAATGTGGATGATGAAAGAAAAAGGCTTATAGTGTTTGGCTCCAAAATTGGTTATGGGGCATACACATAAAGGTAGGAAATATTTAAAGCCTATTATGTGAGTTAATGCACACATTGCCTATATCACTTCTAATGGTTTTACCAAAACAAGAGCAAAGTCCACATGTGATATATTTTTATGATGAATGTTCTTTAATATCCAATGCCTAACCTATTAAGATCAATTTCTAATGGTAAGAACCTAATGAGTGTTTAAGAGTAGAAATAAAATAACCCTTGAAATTTATGTACGTTTTTGGCTTAGTGAACTCACAAGGGTAGTCTCCACTATTAATCATGGCTATCCAACTAAGCATCTTATCCACCATCATATCGAGGGCATGTCAAAATTTTGAAAAATGCAATGTATTACTCTAAGTGGAAAGACATTAGTCTAAACTTAGTGAATAAAGCATATATTACGGCTCTTAAAAGCACACAAAAAAAGCATCTCAAAATGGAGGACAAAAATTTCAAAAACTGGTGACTTTTAAAATCAACATATGTCTGTTCGTTAATGCATATCTCTCAAATTGTTCAATAAAATATAATCAAATTTTAAAATAAAAAATAGACATGAAAATTAACACTTTTAATTCCGAAAACATTTCAAATTTTGAATCCAAAACATGAGAAAACAGACGTCGAAAATAGCCCAGGTGCAGATTTGTAACAACAGGGCATCGCCTAAGACCTTTGGTCGAAGAAATATTCATAACTTTTAAATCACTGTCGAGAGTTTTACGTTCTTTATACCATTAGATTCATATAAAAAAAATGAAGGACCAAAAATGGAGAGAAAAATTGGTTTCCTCACCAATGAATACAGTTTTAACAAAATGTTTGCCTCAAAAAAATTCAAAACAGGGCACTTTTTTACAGATTTCAACAAATCACTCGAAAAGTAAAATAAACACAAATTCACACCCCAAACCTAATTTAAACATTGTCTTCAATGTTTATATGACATTAAAAGCATGGACAACAAATAAAGAAAAAGTAAGGAAGGCAAGAAATCGAAACACAAAAACAAAAGAAAACTAAAACAAAAAATTACCTAGGTGGGTCCTCCCACCAAGTGCTTTATTTAACGTCTTGGCAAGACGGGTGTTTGAAAAACTCGACCAAATTCCAATGTCTCAAATTTACGCTTAAGTACGATCGTATCTCAAAAAAAATAAAATCACGCGCCGGTATGTTCCTTCACACAATAATCAAAAGCAAGTAAATGTTCAATATAAAGTATGGTGAAATAAGTTCAGTCAACCACTTATTCCATTTGCTTTTGTATAGGCTGCTTGGAAAAGCAATGGGAGGGACATAAGGCTTGAGTTCCTTATATAAGAGTGGTGCCTCAAAAGGTACACCATCTGATTCCTTCACGTTTTCTTCATCCATATCAGAAGCTATAATCATTGGGAGTGTCTCATTCTCCCCTAATTCTTTGATCTTGGACTCTTCTTCTATATCCTCTTCTTGTTGACTTTCCTCGTCATCTTTAAACACTTCCTTTACCCAATCCAGTAACTTGTTAAGGCTTTCATCTAATAGCTCCTCCTTTTCAACTTCTTCACCTGCAACACTAGAAAAATCATCAAAAAATTCATGGGTTACTTTGGTATCGACAATCTCACCAACTAAAGGGGTGTTGGTAGCTTCTTTTTGCTGCGATTGACTTAGAAAATTTTCGGATTCACTTTTTTGAGCAACATCAGCCGATTGTCAACTTTGCACGTCAATCTTCTTCATTGAAGCATCCAAATTTTGAATCCTTTTGTCTTGCTCTTGATCAAAGTCCTTAAGAGCCTATTGAGTAGTTTGCATAAAGTACTCCTTCATTGTTAGTTGATTTGGTTGCTTGAAGTACTCCTTCAATTTTTGCTCAAGTGATGGTGAGATTGGCTGCTCTTGTAACTTCTTGAGAAGTCTTGATGATTCCTCCAGTCTAAGTTGTAAGTATTGTCATATGGTTCATAACTCGATCACTGACTGTGGGAATTTCCATACGGTTCATTAATAGGCCACTAATTGTAGGAATTTTCAAATGATTCATGCATAGGCCTCATGTTGTAGGAATTCAACGCTCGAGTCTGTTTTTCAACATATTCTAGATATTCTCCTCTCAAATGACAGCCCCATAGATCATGACCAACCATTCCACATATCTTGCAATCCAAAGCTCTTGCTTGTTTTCTCCCTGGAGTCATCGAAATCAGTCTCTCCATTTGTCGATTTAAATCAACTAGTTGCATAGCAAATCCATGAAGTGTTTCTCTTTCCTCATCATAAGCTCATTGCATGTAGAAGTCCATTGTTCCTGAAAGAAACAAGAAAAAGGAAATAAAAAGAAAACAAACCAAAAAAAAAACTATTAACTAATGACTCACTTACTAAAAAAAATAAACTAAAACTAAAACTAGAAATAACCAATAAATTCAATTAATCCCTGGCAGCGGCGCCAAGAGGTTGATGTGTAAAATCATGTACATAAAACTATACTTGCCAATGCACGAATCGTGAAGATAAGCACAATGACAAGTTAGGATAGTTCCCATGAAGAAAAGAGATTTAATGGTTGAAAACTAGTTCTAATTAAATCTAAATTAAAGTAACTAGAAACTGATGATGATTAATTTAAACTAAAAACTAAATTAAATTAAACTAAAGAAAGCAATTTTAAAGATTGGGTTGTGGTTAAGGGTGAGAAAGCACTAGGTCATCAATGATCATCAATTATGAACACTCAATGTTTGAAATTAATTTGTAAACAAGATTCAATCAATTCTAGGGTTCATTCTTTGTCTTTAATGTGACTGTTGGTTGAGTCACGTGTTTCCAAGCGCTATTCACCCTTTGGTCCCGGTGTGAATAACGATCAAAACCCTATTAAGTGCAAGAAATAAGAACCAAATTCTATTACTTTGCCTTGGTCCAGCTAAAGACAAAATTCATTCATTCTAACCCTAATTATCAGACAGCCTCAATCCTAAAATCATGCCAAATATTCATTCAACCTTTGGTCCAGGTGTGAACAAAAATTATAATTAATGAGGATTAAGCGGTTAAGAACAATGAATAAATCAAGAATTGAATAGATGAAATAATATTAATCCAAACATGAGCATTCACAAAAAGTTCACATTGATTCCCTAGTTATAGATTTATTTACACATCATAAAAATAGAAAGAGAACAGAAAGAAAATATAAAATCCATCTTGGCATTCAATGAGTTCTTTAAGTCTTCAAAGATGAATTCTTCTTCGTCTTCAATCTTCGATGTGTAAAGATGAATGAAAGTTGTATGGTGATGTATGGTGATGGAGTTGTGGGGAACAGCCACCTTGGTGGCTTGGGACCTCCCTTGGTTTGTATATCTCGAAATTAGGGTTCATATGGGGTTTGAATAGGTGTAGATGCTAAGTCATGTCCTTAAACAACAAGGATATCAATTCCCATATAGAACTCTACCTTTTTGGGATTTTATTTTTTTCCTAATCTAATAAAAAGACTACTTATAGAAGGAAGATTAGGATTAGGTGTCAACTTGTTTGCACAAGACTCGTAAACGATTTCAAGAAGGAAATATTTCCCATTTCGACAACTTGCAATATAAATCTTGTCGTTATCCAAGGAATTATGACTGATCTGACTATCCGGTACTAAAATGAGCATAACTTCTTCAAGAAATATCAGAATTCCAATCTGAAAAGTGTGCCGAAAACTAGACTTCTGGGGATTTTCATCCATAGGTAGTAGGATATACAATTCGATCTAAGCTGAGAGATATGGTCCCTGCAATATGATTGTTCTGCACTGGTCCAAAAATTTTCTTTTTGCTTATTTTCTCTAAAATAACATCCAATACCTCTTGAATGGAATGTGACCTACACATGCTCAACAAACACATAAAATACCTAATTTTACCCAAGAACAAAGCACAAATAATAGGAAATGGGGACCTAAAACATGTATAGAATTAGACCGATCATACGACAAGAATCAACTACTTAGAACACTCTAATTAAATTCTTGATGAGGCCTAAAAGAATAAAAGGAGAGAATATGTTTTAGAAAAAAAAAACTGCATAGAGTTGTATTTTTGTTCTGATCCAAAAAAACAAACTATATTAGCAAATATATAGTGCTTTTGTAAATAGTTGTACCCTTTGATAAAAAAATTGTGTCTCTACACAGTAAAGGTTGTGTTGCTTTACAATTAATAATTGTTATGTTGGTTAACAATTAAGAATTGCATCTCTTATAAAGAGTCACGTTTCTTCACAAATAGTTACAACATTTTGTTTTAAAGTAATTAAAAATTCCAACAAATATCCATACCAAACCACCACCAAATCAACACAAAACCATCAAAACCAATACATACAACATTTTATTCTCCTCGCAACAGCCAAATTCACCCAAACCACCACCAAATTCACACCCAAACCGCCACAGTTTCTTAAAAATTCTGACAAAACAATTTTTTAAAAAAACTTCTTCAGATCTAACAGAATCGATTTTATTGATAGGTCCTAAAGGAGACTGTTACTTCCTAGATTTGTGTTGGCTTGATTCCATAACATAACTTCATTTCTTTATATTGCTTAGTTGCATAAGTGGTTTGTGATGATAAGAGCTTCAAGGAAGAAAAGGAACTTCTCATGATGCAAAGTTCGTCTTCAAGAGGATTGGTACTATTCTTGGATGCTAAGGTATCGAGATCCTTCTTCCTCTTGCAAGGTGCAGGTGCACACACACACAATTCATTCATATGTGTCCCTGCTTAGTTGTGCATCTTTCAATGCGCACACACACACAATTCATATATATTTGTGTCCCTGCATCGTAGCGCATCATTTGGTATAACACATTCACACACTTGAAGTTGAATGCTCATGCATTGGTATGAAAGTAGCATGTTTTGGAAAATGCATGATTGGAGACTATCTCTATGTAGTTTGCATTCTTGTGTGAAATGTGTGTGTTTGTTTATATGTTTGTATAACATGGATCTTGAAATTGATTTTAGTCTTAGATTTTTCATGATTGAGTTCCGGTCATTTCGGTTACTCATACTATTGATTTCGAGTTCTAAGTCAAAAGATACTACACTTTCAACTCATATTGCATACATTGTCTTCGTCTTGGTATATCCAGTCGAATTATTATTTTCTAGGTTGAATATATTATATGTCCATGTCCGTGAGGGAGTCCTAGTTTGTAATCTTTAAACGGATTCGAATTCGAAGTTTGGAGGCCAAAGAACGGTCAAAGAATGCGAGGAGAGCGCAAAGGGTGAGGTGCGATGGCTTAAGCCATCACCATGCACCAACCCGAGATGGCGCGTGGCCATCTCGGGGAGACACTAATGAAGGAGGGGCAAATTGGTCTTTTGGATTTTCTCTCTTTAAAACCTCTCATTCCCTCTCATTTTAAGATTGAAGAACAAGTTGAGAAATTGAAGAACAATTGCAGAATTTTTCTCTCAACATTTTGATTTTCGTTTTTGTGATAACTTCTTCATTTCTACTCCGAATCACTTGATTCAAAAACCGATTTCGAGTGTCTTGAAGAATTCTACAAACCTCAAGCATTTCCAGAACCAAATGATGTCTATATCTTTCGTTGTGATCTGATCTTCAGTTCGTGATTTCATCATTGTTGGTAAAATCATCATCTTCTTAGTTTTCTTCTTTGATCTTTTTATTGATTGATGTTATTTGATTAAGAAGCATGACAAGGATGATTTTGATATCATTTTTTGGTTTGTTGATTTGATTTTCAAGTTTAGCTAGATTTGTGATATATTGAATGATTTGTGCTAAACTTGATAAACATAAAAATTGTTTCTAGAAATCTTTTGTTCTTATGCTTGATTGACTATTTCTAGATTTAATTTTATTTTCTAAGAACTAGATCTACATCAATTGGTATATTCATTTCATTGATTTGGTCTTAGTTGATAACATGCTTAAGTTGTTTAGATGCATTTGTGATTGATTTTTGAAAGCATAATCTAGTCATCAAGTTGCATGTCCATAGAATTTGTTGATCATCATTTTCTATGTTGAGTGCTTGTTTGCGATTTGCATTCATGGTCACTTAGATGCCTTGTGAAGAGGTAGAAAGTCTCATATCTTAGAGTGATTCTTTGATTTGAGCATTTGTAAGTCTTAGCTAGGAATGAGAAACTTGTCAAGAAAGTTTGGGTCAAGAAAAACCCAACACAATGCTTGGTTGCACAATATGCTTTAAGAGCTAATTCATCCTATTGTTGGTACCTAGATAGCAGTTGCTCTAGAAATATGACCGGTAACAAGGAATTCTTTAAGAATCTTGTTATGAATGATGGTGGATGGGTAACATTTGGTGATGGCACCAAAAAGCAATTTCTAGGCAAGGGAACAATTTGTATTCCCAGATTGCCTAAACTTCGTGACACCTTGTATGTAGATGGTCTTCAAGCTAATTTAATAAGCATCACTCACTTGTGTGAAATTTTTAAAGAAGTTAGCTTTAACAAGGATGTGTGCACGATAATTGATAAAAAGGGAAAAATTGTTTTGAAAGTCAAAAGGTCTTCGGACAATTGTTATTGTTTAGAGGTTGATCCACTAACATGTAATATGGCACATGAGTGCAACAAGCTTGAATTATGGCATGAAAGATTGGGCCACATTAATTATAAAGATTTAAAGAAGCTTGAGAAATATGACATTGTTAGAGGTCTTTCTAGTCTTGGTAAAAAGCTTGATGGTGTTTGTTAACCTTGTCAATTAGGTAAACAAACAAAAGTGTCTCATAAAAAGAACACTAATTTCACTACCAAGAAGCCCTTAGAACTTGTGCATATGGACCTAATGGGGCCAATTCAAACCGAAAGCATAAACGGCAAGAAATACATTTTTGTATGTGTTGATGATTTTTCTCGGTTTGCTTGGGTATATTTTCTTAGGGACAAGACTGAAACATTTGGTTACTTTAAGAAATTTTGTAATCAAGTTCAAAATGAAAAAGGTCTTGGAATTAAGAAAATATGTCTCATTAGGAGTGATCATGGGAGTGAATTTGAAAATGCTAGATTTAGTGAGTTTTGTGATGATTATGGGATTTTACATGAGTTCTCGGCTCCTAGAACTCCTCAACAAAATGGTATTGTTGAGAGGAAGAATCGTGTCTTGCAAGAGATGGCTAGGGTCATGCTCAATAGCAAGAAAGTCCTTAGAAATCTTTGGGCCGAAGCGGTCAATACCGCATGCTATGTCACTAATAGAGTTTTTAGAAGGCCCGGCACAAAACAAACCTCCTATGAACTTTGGAAGGGAAAGAAGCCCAATGTGAGTTACTTCCACACTTTTGGGAGTAAGTGTTTTTTTTTAATGATAGAGATCACTTAGGAAAGTTTGATGTTAAAAGTGATATTGGTCTCTTTCTTGGGTATGCTAATGATAATCGTGCATATAGAGTGCTCAACTTGAAAACTAAGACTATTATGGAATCTATTAATGTGAAAAAAGATGATCTTAGCATACTTGATTTGTGTGATAATCATGGTTTCAATAAACCTAAAGAACATTTGTTGAATGACACTAAAGCACCTATTGATGTGACTAGTTGTGATGAAAGTGAATCTAGTTATAATGATGATAATGGTAGTGTTTCTAGAGAAGAAAGTCAAGAGTTAGAAAATGGTTTGAACGATGACCAACAAGATGTTGAAAATTCTAATTCTAAACTTAGTAACATGCATTACCAATAAGACATCATAGCTGATTTGAAAGAAGGGGTTAGAACTAGAAGGCAACTAGCTAACCAAATTTCATATTCTTGCTACACTTCTCAAATTGAGCCCAAGAATATTAATGAAGCAATTATTGATGAATATTGGGTTAATGCAATGCAAGAAGAACTAAATCAATTTGAGAGGAATTAAGTGTGGTCATTAGTTCGTTGACCAAAAGATATCAATGTGATTGGTACAAAATGGGAATAAGACCGATGAATGTGGCAAGATTGTGAGAAATAAAGCAAGACTAGTGGCTCAAGGATACACTTAAGTTGAGGGTGTAGACTTTGATGAGACTTTTGCACCCGTTGCACGTCTTGAGTCCATTAGGCTTTTGTTGTCCATTGCATGTCTTAAGAAATTCAAATTGTTTCAAATGGATGTCAAAAGTGCTTTTCTTAATGGATACCTTCAAGAAGAAGTGTATGTTCAACAACCTTAGGGTTTTGTAGACCCACACTCTCCTAATCATGTGATTAAGTTGAAAAAGGCTCTTTATGGCCTTAAGCAAGCTCCTAGAGCTTGGTATGATAGGTTGACTCAATATCTTATTGACAACCAATATAGGAGAGGTGGTATTGATAGAACATTATTTGTCAAGCATTATAACAATGATATTTTTGTTGCACAAATATATGTTGATGATATAGTGTTTGGGTCTACATTTAAAACCAAGGTTGATGATTTTGTGAATGTGATGTCAAGAGAATTTGAAATGAGTATGGTAGGTGAACTCAATTACTTTTTAGGCATGCAAGTGAAACAATCTAGCAATGGTATCACGTTGTCACAATCTAAGTATGCTAGAAGTCTTGTTAAAAATTTTGGCCTTGAAAGTGGAAAAGAATTTGAAACACCTATGAGTACAACATTAAAACTTGACAAAGATGAAAATGGAAAAAATGTTGATCAAAGTCTCTATAGGAGCATGATAGGTAGCCTTCTCTACCTAATGGCAATAGGCCGGATATTTGTTTTAGTGTAGGTTTATGTGCTAGGTTTCAAGCTAATTCAAAAGAATCTCACTTGGAAGCCGTTAAAAGAATCATTAGGTATATAAAAGGAACACATAATCTTGGTTTATTCTATCCCTTTGATACTAATGATATTCTTGTTGGCTATTGTGATGCGGATTGGGTGGGAAACATTGATGATCGTAAAAGCACATCGGCCGGTTGCTTTCACTTGGGGAATAATTTGATTGCTTGGCTAAGCAAGAAATAAAATTTCGTCTTTCTTTCATCATCCGAATCCGAGTACATTGCGGCCGGAAGTGCTTCCACACAACTTCTATGGATGAAACAAATTCTTAAGGATTATGAGATAAATCAAGGTAAAATGACTCTCTATTGTGATAATATGAGTGCCATTAACATCTCTAAAAATCCGGTTCAACACTCATGCATAAAGCATATAGACATTAGGCATCATTTCATTAGAGAACTTGTTGAACATTCAATAGTAACTCTTGAACATATGCCTACTAAGAATCAACTTGCGGACTTGTTCACAAAGCCCTTGGACAAAGAGAGATTTGTATCTCTTAGAAGATCCACAGGCATGATTTGTGTTGATTAATGCTTGTGTGTGGTTATGAGTGGCTTGATAAGCAAAACTATATTGTATATCTATTTCTTTGAGAGCTACTCATGTGAGAAGTAATGATCTTGATAAAATAGCTTTTATTGCTTCTAGATCATGCACTTAAGTTTTTGTAAATCTGGTTATTAAAAAAAAGTGCACAAATGCTTCTCTTATATGTTTAAGTTTGAGTAATTGAGTTTGAAAGTATGTAGACTATGGATGCATTTTGAAGTTCATTGTCTAGTACATGATTGATGACCTATGGTTAGTATCCATTTTGCTTCGGCATCTACATAGAACTCAACGAGCACCTTTATGAAAAGGGCTGCATACCTTGGTTATGAAGCCGCCCAATGAAGGAAAGGGCTACACCATTGTGATGAGTGAAAGCCGTCATGAAGAGTATATGTTTATGTTAAAAAAAAATCAAAGAAGTGTTGAAAAAGAATCAATTTTAAAAAAAATTCTTTGATACTAAGCCTAAAAAGAAATTGAGGAAGGCTTAAAATAAAGTATAGTTGAAAATTGTGATTGCTCGGATTGAAAAACAGAAATGGAATGACGAGCCACATGCACACACACGCTCATATGTTGAAATCTATTCTCTTTAAAACAAAAAATCCGGATGATAATCAGTTTGACCTTGATTGGAAAAGCTTTAGATGGATAGGTGTTGAAATAGTTTGCATGTTGATATCACAATAACTCCTTTTATATATGCTTGAAGCATTTTTCACACACACACATTTTTGCTTAATGTGCTGATTCATTAGGAATGAGGGATTATTTTTTAGAGAATAATGAAAATCTATGATTCTCTTGTTTAATGTTGAAAAATAATGATTTACTATCTTTTATTGCTTGAAATGTGTGATTGAGTGAGTCCCTTGTGAACAAGTTACCTTGCTTATTGATATGTGGAGCATATGTTAAGGTGGAGCTTAGTTTGTGAAGTATAGTTCTCTATATAACTTGTTTGCTCACTATCTCATCATTTCATTATGCATTCCTTATACCCTTGTAGACATTTTCAATTGGAATTTATCTATCTAGGTTGTGTATTATGTTTTTGTCTATTCCTTGTCAAAAAGGGGGAGAAAGTGTTTCCTCACCATGTTACTTGCTTTTGATATAAAGGGGACACAATCCATTAAGGGGGAGAAAGTAAGGGGGAGAAATTTTTTGTGTTTGCATGAGATAAGAAGTGTTAAGGGATCTTTTGTTTGGTATTTGTATATTGTTTGTTTATCTCACCTATATTCTTTGTAGAAGATTTCATTTTTGTTGAATGTGTGGAGATATTCTTGAAGACGCATGTAGACATTTTAGTCTAGGAATATCTCTTTGTAATGTGAGGATGTGAGAATGCAATCAACATTGATTACGAGAGATCATTGTATGGTGAGGTAAAGTTTTTGTCATGGAATAGCCAAAGGGGGAGATTTTTAGGTCCTATAGGAGATTGTTAGGTCCTATATTTGTGTTGGCTTGATTCCATAACAAAACTTCATTTCTTTGTATTGCTTAGTTGCTTAAGTGGTTCGTGATGATAAGAGCTTCAAGGAAGAAAAGCAACTTCTCATGATGCAAAGTTCTTCTTCAAGAGGATTGGTTCTATTCTTGGATGCTAAGGTATCGAGATCCTTCTTCCTCATGCAAGGCGTAGGAACACACACACACAATTCATTCAAATGTGTCCCTACTTAGTTGTGCATCTTTAAATGCACACATAAACACAATTCATATATTTGTGTCCCTGCATCGTAGCGCATCATTTGGTATAACACATTCACACACTTGAAGTTGAATGCTCATGCATTGGTATGAAAGTAGCATGTTTTGGAAAATGCATGATTAGAGACTATCTCTATGTAGTTTGCATTCTTATGTGAAATGTGTTTGTTTGTTTATATGTTTGTATAACATGGATCTTGAACTTGATTTTAGTCTTAGATTGTTCATGATTGATTTCCGGTCATTTCGGTTACATATACTATTGATTTCGAGTTCTAAGTCAAAAGATACTACACTTTCAACTCATGTTGCATATATTGTCTTCATCTTGGTATATCCAGTCGAATTATTATTTTCAGGGTTGAGTATCTTAAATTTCCATGTCTGTGAGGGATTCCCAGTTTGTAATCTTTGAACGGATTTAAATTCAGAGTTCGGAGGCCAAAGAAAGGTCGAAGAACGCGAGGAGGGCGCAAGGGGTGAGGTGCGATGGCTTAAGCCATCACCATGCACCAACCCGAGATGGCGCGTGGCCATCTCGGCCCCAAGAGTGTTCTGCCCAGAGAAGCCCATGCGTCATCTCGGGGAGACACTAATGAAGGAGGGGCAAATTGGTCTTTTGGCTTTTCTCTCTTTAAAACCTCTCATTCCCTCTCATTTTAAGATTGAAGAACAAGTTGAGAAATTGAAGAACAAATGCAGAATTTTTCTCTCAACATTTTGATTTTTGTTTTTGTGATAACTTCTTCATTTCTACTCTGAATCACTTGATTCAAATACCGATTTCGATTTTCTTGAAGAGTTCTAGAAACCCCAAGCATTTACAGAACCAAAGGATGTCTACTTTTTTCGTTGTGATCTGATCTTCAGTTCGTGATTGCATCCTTGTTGGTAAAATCATCTTCTTCTTAGATCTTCTTATTGATTGATGTTATTTGATTAAGAAGCATAACTAGGATGATTTTGATATCATTTTGTGGTTTGTTGATTTGATTTTCAAGTTTAGCTAGATTTGTGATATATTGATTGATTTGTGCTAAACTTGATAAACATGAAATTGTTTCTAGAAATCTTTTGTTCTTATGCTTGATTGACTATTTCTAGATTTAATTTAATTTTCGAAGAACTAGATCTACATCTATTGGTATATTATTTTCATTGATTTGGTTCTTAGTTGATAACATGCTTAAGTTGTCTAGATGCATTTTGATTGATTTTTGAAAGCATAATCTAGTCATCTAGTTGCATGTCCATAAAATTTGTTGATCATCATTTTGTATGTTGAGTGCTTGTTTGCGATTTGCATTCGTGATCACTTAGATGCCTTGTGAAGAGGTAGAAAGTCTCATATCTTAGAGTGATTCTTTGATTTGAGCATTTGTAAGTCTTAGCTAGAGTCGGGAGGACTTGGATAGCTAAGCAAGTGGAAGTCTCGACAAGAGGTGTGAAACCTCGGATTGTTAAGCAAGAAAGTCTTGGCAATAGGTGTGAAGCCTCAGATTGTCAAGCAAGAAAGTATTGGCTAGAGGTGTGAAGTCTTAGATAGTCAAGCAAGAAATCCTGCCTAGGGTCGGGAGGATTCGGATAGGTGAGCAAGAAATCTTCCTAGAGACAGTGGGTCTTAGATAGGAAGTCGGCTTAGTAGATCACTAGGTTCAAGATAGAGTGAGAGTGAAAGCTTGTAGAGCATGTGTGATTGCTTGAGTGTGTAACTCTATTTGAAATAGTGGATTTGCTTTTGCTGGTGATTGTTGAATCAACCCGTGGATGTTTCCTTTTTGGAGGTTTTACCACGTAAATATCGTGTGTCTTTGTTTGCAATTTTCATTAAGCATTTAGAATTGCATTGTTTTAAAAAGAAGATAAAAATTGGAGCATATACCTATTCACCCCCCTCTAGGTATATTTCACTACAAAGATAAAGGGAATTTCACTTATCTCTTCCAATCAATCTCATCACTCACCGACGTCAGATGGAACCATGAATATGAGATAGAGCTGAGGGGTGGTTGGGTTTGGGTCTAAGATCTATGAATCTGTTAATCTGTGAATCTATGAATCTGAGATCTCGATCTCATTTGGTTTCTAAAAAACTGATGAAGATGGGGGATTTGGGTTTCGAATTTAGACGGTGGTGGTGGTAGTTGTGGATTTCCATTAGAAGAGCCAATATGACGGTGGTGGTGGTAGTTTCTCGGTTTTTTTTAAAGAGTTTTAGTTTCTCAGTTTATAAGGTGTAAATATCACTGATATATATATATATATATATATATATATATATATTAGAATATGTTTTTTATTTTAAAAATTTATTAATACAGTCTAATACAAAATCACATCCAAACATTGTATAACTTAATACATTATAATACGAAATATTACCAAACACAAATAATACAGTCCAATTCAAATCCAGTCTAATCCAATACAATCTAGTACAATACAATACAGTGTACCAAATGAGCCCCGTTTGTTTTAATAATCAATGTATAATTATATAACAAATTTTTTACTATAATAATAATAATAATAATAATAATAATAATAATAATAATAATAATAAGCTTATCCTCTCTTAACCCAATTTCTCTTCCATGTTTATGATGAGATCTTGAATCTCACCATGCAGCGTGATTCAATTCCATGCCAAAACTAAATGTGATGCCAACTTCTTAAATTTGGAATGAAATGGGTGTCCATAACGAGATATCCATTTAAAATAAATGTGGATACAAATATAAAATTTATTACTGTTAATTGATAATTCTCTCGAGGCGAGGAATATCAATTAACACCCTCAAGACCACTACCTTGGAGGCCGCGGTCGGGGTAGGTACCCTTGGTACCAAGGTTAGGTGTAATAATGGAGGTGTGGTGATAATAAGAATGGTGATGCGGGATATGAGAGGGAAATTGAGCTATTTTATTGAATGATATCGAAATGTTACAACTATTTACATATCTCACGATCTCTCTTTCTCTCTCTCTCAAGGAAAGTACGGGAGATGGCGAATCCGTTCCGATTGATAAGTGGATAAAATTCCCTAACAGTGGTTGTGTTCTCCCCAACAGAATTTAGGTGACCAAGGAGACTTGTTCGCTGGTGGCCAAAATTTGGTCCCCCTTTATTTGCTATGCTCAGTCTATCTATCATGGTCCAACTAGGTTTAACTCGTTATTCCCTTGCCATGAATATCTAAATCAAATCCCCCCTTATCGAGTGGGATGTTACTTTTAAATGTCATCGACTTTGACTTAACATATTCAGAGATATCTTGGTAAGAGATAAGTTTGTTTCCTCTTTGGATTCAATCACCTGACTTGCACGTATGTAGTGGTTTAATGTACGTTGGAGACTAAATGTGATCCTTTATGTTTCCTTGGTGAGATGCCTCATAGATGTCATCAACTATGGCGCTTACTGTCTTTGAATGGCGAGGTACATCTCTATACTAGTCTTGATACTATGAGCTTGATCTGACCTTTCCGGGCATATTTTGGCGCTTGACACATCTGCGTTGGCACTCTTTGGTAGTAACGGAGCCTTTCGAGCTTCCTTCTTCCTGCTTTGGATAGATCAGGTTTACCCCTTGGCAAAATTGAGCGATACTATAGGATGAACTCAATGCCCTTAAGGTCTCTTTGTACAAGTGGAGATGGTAGCATTCTTCTGGGCAAGTCGCGAGATATCTCAACCTCGAGGAGCTTCGGTATTCCTATGTTGACCTTATTTTGGCCTCCTATTTCGATGTGAGCTTGATTTGTTCACATCTAGCTTTTACCTTATGAATCTGAATGCTTACAAGGTGTTCCAAGGGTGTGAGTGACCTCGTCTTGCTTTCTACAGGGTCACATCGTAGCTTAACCTCGGGAACCTTGGTATCTTGCTATGTAATACGGGATTTGGACCCCTACTAGGAATGTGGAAAATTTGCCCTTTGGACCCTAGCTAAATTTAGCTATTAACAGAAGCCCCACTGACTTGAACGCATGTGATTAAGTCAGGGTTGGAGTCAGATTTCCTATTTTATTTGGAAACTTTTCCCTATTCTTTAGTTGCCAGAATCTAGGAGGCAATCCCTTCTTTAAATGCATGTTCCATGTGGAGAACAAAGAACTGGTACGTTTCTCAAAAAATGGCTATGTTACGTCAGTCCATGAGATCGAGACAATCTTCACTGAGGATCTCACTTTCCAGCATGCTTCCATCACTAAGTCACCATTTACTATTCCATTCATCTCTATTTAAACCCATTTGTTAGGTTTTAGATTGTGTTGGCATTAATTCCATATCAAAATGATGTTTACTTGTAATGATTTAGTTGTTTAGATTCATGATTATTTAAGCTTCAAAGATGAAGGAACAACTAGTCAAAGAAAGTTCAAAGTCTTCAAAGAGAAAGGATGCCATATGGTTCTACAAAGGTATACTAAGACCTTATCTTTCTCTTACAAGGCTTAGGCACACACACACATTTCATACATTTTTGTCCCTGCATCGTTGTACACCATTATAGGCACACACATACAATTCATTCATATGTGTCCCTGCATTGTTGTACACCATGTATAACATAATCACACACTTGAAAAAGAATGCTCATGCATTGGTATGAAAAATAACATGTTTTGGAAAATGCATGATTGGAGACTATCTCTATGTAGTTTGCATTCTAGTGTAAATTGTGTTTGTATGTGAATATATTTTTATAACATGGTTATTGAACTTGATTTAAGTCTTAAATCATTCTTGATTGAGTTTCAGTCATTTCGGTTACTCATACTATTGATTTCAAGTTCTAAGTCAAAAGATACAACACTTTCAACTCATGTTGCATACATTATCTTCGTCTTGGTATATCGAGTCGAATTATTATTTTCTGAGTTGAGTATCTTATATATCCATGTCCAAGAGAGAGTTATGGTTTTTAATCCGTAAACGGATTAGAATTTTGAGTTTAGAGACCGGAGAACAGTCGAAGGACGATAGGGGAACACGCGAGGAAAAGATGTGCAATCAAGCAATCTTTCCAGAGATGGTGCGTGGCCATCTCGGGACGTAATGCTTGCTGCCCCGAGATGCCCACGTGCCATCTCGGGCAGCAAGCATGCTTGGTGCACTTAAGGTAATTTTGGTCCTTTTACTTCTATTCTTTCCCTCTCCTTTATATATCCCCTCCCTCTCACATTTCATTCCAAGAAGATATTCAAAATTTGAGTGCAAAATTTTCTTCCAAATTTTCTCACCTTCCAAACACCATAACTTCTTCATTTGAACTTCGATTTGAGTGATTCAAAGTTGAAATTGTTTGTCTATACATCCTCCATCTTTTCTCTGAAGGTTTAAGTTAGGCTTAGTTTGGCATTGCTTCCCCAGCTGCTTTTGGGATCAAAAGTGATTCCGAACCAATAGCAGGGTGTTTGGTAAAATTATGGGGAAGTGCTTTTGGATAATTTTAGCTTCCCCAAACCGAGTTTTGGAGAAGCCATAATTTGTAGCTTTGGGAAATCAGCTTCCTAGGGAAGCTGATTTCCCAAAACACGCTACAGTGATCAGTTAAATGATTTTTTTTTAATTCCCATTTTATCCCTTCTTTCCATCAAATTACTCTGATAAACCAAATCCACCTTTGAAGCCATTCGAACGTTGAAGAAAATCTGATCCAGACCTCACGAATCACCAGACCTCTTCGAAGCAACACCACCCACCTCTTTACCAGAATCGACACCGTCTTCCTCTTCGACATTTTCTCAGGTGATCTCCTCTTCTCATCTCTTTCTCTCTCGCTTCCTATTATCTCTCTATTGTTGAAACTCTGACATTTGTTTTTTTTTTTCTTAGGTCTTTTTTGATTTCGTTTTTTTTTTTTGGTTTTCTGTCTAGATTTCCATGGTTGTTTGATAAAGCTATTTTGTTTTGTTTGCCAGTTTGGTTTTATGAAATGAGTTTATAGTTTTTGGTTGTTTTTTTCTCAGATGGGAAGATTGTGAAGAGAAAACTTTGGGTTGTCTTACAATTTGTGTTATTTAGGGTTGTTTATTTTCTAAATTAGAACCTATCTTTTAGTCATGACAGCCTACAACAGGGACAACTGTAGAATTTTGGTATTGCTTCTGTACATGAATTTTTTTTTAAGATTTACGAGTTAACAAAAATTCGTACTTGAACTTTAATATGATGTTTCATATTGTGTACATCTTGACAAGCAATTTGAGGAGTTGATACCAGTAAGTTTAAATGGTATTTTTTTTTAACTATAAATTTGTTAGTACTTAGTTGGGAAAGAGGATATTACTTGATAAAGAGATTTATTGATGCGAAGGTTAGGCGTTTACCACCTAGCCACATTAACATGATCTTATTAGTGGATTAAAATGTGAGAATATAACTGAGTTTTGCAATAAAAAATGTTGATCTTTTCTTGAATGAGTGTCAAAAGTTTTATTCATAGCTCTTAATTGGATATCTTAAAAATATTTGCATTCTAAAAATACCTAGTTTCACATGTTGTACCGGAATCCGGATGCACTAGATTTGGATTGAACTGGACCACACTGGTTGAGTATTTTTTATTGTTTGTTGTGGCACTACGCTGCTTCTTATTGGTCTTTATTGAGCTTTTACTAGTTAGAACAAATAATTCTATGACCAGAGATTGATGCTTTTGGTGTTCTGATAAATGGAAACTGTCACAGTGAAGCAATTGATATGAGTAGTGAAGTGTTTGTTAAAAGTTCTAAGTGAAAGAAACAAGTAAAATACCAGTGAATTATGCACAAAACTCTTACATTCAGGTAGAAACTGGATTTGTATTTTGGTGTCTTCACTGAATGTGTGTGTGGTTAAAAGGGTTAGGATCTGACATAGAGAAGATGGTGAGCTACCTGTGACTGCGATCTCTTTTTTTTTTCTTTCTCTTATGTCATCTTCTGTGGGTTTTTTTTTTCGTTTTGCTGCACATTTTCTGTTTGGTTGTGGAGAGAATTTTCAGAAACTGGGTATTTTTTTTATTAATATTCTTTCTGGGCATCTGATCGGTTTGTTATGGGGTTTGTTTTTCTGAGTTTGCCTTTAACTCTTGAATAGAAGTTTCATTTTTTTTTTTCACTTCATTTGAGTGTTGTTCAGGTTTCTGTATTTTTGCTTTTTGTCTTTTGTTGTGTAGAGAACTCTGCATTTTTAACTTGTTTTCTTCATCTTTTTATGTTGTAATTTTTGTTTAGTTTCTGACTCTACACTTTATTGTTTTTGCACTTAATAAATAATTTGTGTGGTTTGTTTTGTTTTGG
The DNA here is from genome assembly GCA_032871835.1 of Dipteronia dyeriana. Taxonomy (NCBI): domain Eukaryota; kingdom Viridiplantae; phylum Streptophyta; class Magnoliopsida; order Sapindales; family Sapindaceae; genus Dipteronia; species Dipteronia dyeriana. The sequence continues at coordinate 26,455,189 of CM065296.1, forward strand.
TAGAATCAATGTGAAAAGCTTTGATCTTTGTTTAGAGGAGAAACAATGGATCGTTGATTAGTTGATCTTTCCCATTCGTTTTGGATTTGATGTGATTCGACATCCAATCTTGGTGATAGAAACACACTTTCCAATTTCCAGCACATGTTCATGAACCTCTCTGATTTCACTCTCAATCTTGCAGATTTAGAGAATCAAAATCGATAAACACTTTCCACTAATCAAAAGTCTAATCCGAACTCACAAACACAAATATGGACGTTTTGTTGAACAAAACCAAGAATCTGTTCTTTGCTCCCCATTATTTCAAAGGAGTGGAGTAGCCATTTCTAGAAATTTTTAAGTACCCTACTTTTTGTTATTATGCTCCACTAATCTGTACGGTTTTTCTCAACAATCATGATGTCATTGTTGGACATACGATGAGAGGTTCCTTTTAGAATCTAAACATTGTTTATGATTTAAAGGTAAATTTTTTAGTCTGAGATGTTTAGACCTGAGTTTTCATTTCTAGGGCAGAAACTAAACTAATGGTGTATGAATTGAATTGTTTGATGTATGCTTGTTTTGTTTGTCATGATTTATTTTGTTTAATTTCTTTGCTTCGGTGTTAATTTTGCTTCTTATTTAAAGTTCAATAATAGTGTAATTCTTTGAAAAGAAATGATTAACGGGTTTCTTTTTAATTTTTCTTAGCTTGAGTATATAAGAGTTTTTAAAGATCCATGGTTACTCTTATATATGATTTAATGAGGTTGTTAGTGAGTGAATTTAGCTTATACTTGTTCATATGTATTCTTGTAGTTGATAAACATTAGGTACAATGTTCTTGTGTTCTTGTAGTTAATAAACATTAGGGTTCCTATATATAATAACTAAAGATCAATTGAAGATTATGCTTAGCTGTACACTTTACGGTTCCTATATTTATAATTTTTTCTTGTAAATATTTTCTACTTTTGTAGGGTCATACATGCTCCCATATATTTACACTATTTACCTACCATTATTAGAAAAACAAAATGATCAAAAGTCAAAACCATGTTTTGGTTTTTGGTTATTATTGCTTGTTAATCTAATTTTCAATTATTACACGGATGCTCACTACTTGCTTAAATGTTAGTCTGCATCACCAATGGCTTATTAGTTTGCCTTATGCTAATCCTCTTATATCTCTTGTTAGGATTGGTTGATAAATAGGAACCAAGTAATTTATTGTAGTGATTGAGAGGTTATTAGTGAGTGAATTTAGCTGATACTTGCTCAGATGTGTTCTTGTAGTTTATAAACTTAGGTACAATGTTCATGTGTTCTTGTAGTTAACAAACATTAGGTTTGATATATATTTACGATGAGAATTTTATGGCAAACAGATGGGAAAGAAGAATACAAATAGCATTACTGAAAATGAGGGAGGTGGAAAATCAAAAGCTATATGGAATGATGATCTTGTAGCTATATATATTGTGAAATATGTGTTAAGGAAGTGGCAAAAGGAAAAAGGCCTGGCACTCATTTTGATAAGATAGGATGGGTAAATGTTGTCAAGGTTTTTAAGGAAATAACCGGAAGGGATTATGATAAAAAGCAATTGAAAAACAAGTGGGATTCACTTAAAACTGATTGGAAATTGTGGAGTTCACTACTGCGTAAAGAAACCGGTATCGGATGGGACCCCACTAAGAAAACGGTGGATGCACCCCCAGAATGGTGGCAAAGTAAAATTGAGGTGTGAACATTCTCCTTTATTTATTTATTTATTTATTTATTTATTTATTTATTTATTCATTTATATCATGTAGATGCATATTTTCTAACCATCTGCTTCTTTTTTAGATGAATGTTGAGTATCGAAAATTTTGTGACGTGGGAATTAGTCCCGACATGATGGATATGTATGACAAGATATTCAAGGGCAGTACAACAGTTGGTAATTGTGTCATGATTCCATCATCTAAGATACTTTCTAAAGAAATGGTGGAAGATTCAGAGCATGACAAACAGACTGTCGATAGGGAGAATGAGGAGGCTTCGCATGGTAATCAAGATAAGGGGAAAAAAAGAACAAATGATGAAAGTGAAACAAATAAAGGAGTTACAAGAGGGTCGAATGGAAAGAAAGGAAAGTTGGGAGGTGCAACAAAGTTATCTAAACAAATTGATCGTCTTGTTGAGGTAGTTGAGAGTAGAAGTACAGCGACATCAGTGCATAGAAGTTCACAAGGAACTTGTATTGCTGAAGTGATGGAAGTTGTGGCCACTTTACCTGGGGCAGAAAAAGGTAGTCAGTTGTGGTGGTTTGCGACAGAGTTGTTTTGTTCTCAAGACAAGAGGGAGATGTTTTCTGTTATGACAGAGTCTGATATGAAGCCTTAATTTTTGATTCTTAATAAAAAAAAGACTGATTATTAGATGATATTAATGTTTTGTTATCTCTATCGTAGTTGGATTATGTATTGGAAATTTGTGCTTGTTGTATCTTAGTTGATGGACATTAATGTTTTATTATTATTATTGTCATTGTTGGACCCTAGTTAATGACATTATGTTTTATTTTCTTTGTGCTTATTAGATAATGTTTTACTTACTTTGAACCAATTTATATGTGATGTTTGATGAGGTCATTAATATTTCAGGTTATTAAAATAAAGTATGGACAATCCAGGAGACGAAGAAGAGATAGATCAACTTATATGTGTATGTGGTCGTCTTATTCAAGTTTATCTTGAAAAATATATTCTTAAAACTCCATGCATGACAAGCTCTCAAACAGGTTTTATTTGGTTGATGGAAGTGTTGCAGGGCAATGAAAGTCGTTGTTATAACATGTTTAGAATGGACAAACATGTATTCGTAATGTTGTTGAATGATTTGGAAAATAATTATAAGTTGAAGGGTTCAAGAAACATAAGTAGTGCTGAAATTTTGGGAATATTTCTTTATATTTTATGACAAGGTATAGGAAATAGGAATGCATAAAAACGTTTTCAACGTTTCGATGAGACGGTAAGTAGGTATTTTGATGTGATGCTAGACATTTTATATGAAATGGCTAAGGTGATAATAAACCCTTTGGATCCTGAATTTAGGAGCACTCCATAGGAAATATTGAGCGACTCTAGATATATGCCTCACTTTAAGGTATGTATAATTGTCAATGCTGTTAAATTTGGTATATCCATATAAATACCTTATTTTATACCTATTTTGAATTAATTTGTAGGATTGCATTGGAGCTATAGATGGTGTTCATGTTCAAGCTTCGATTTCTCAATGTGATCAAGTACCATATATTGGTAGAAAAGGAATACCCACCCAAAATGTAATGGCTTTATGTAACTTTGACATGCAATTTACATTTGCATGTGCAGGGTGGGAAGGCCCTGCTAATGATAGTAGAGTATTCTTATCAGCTCTACGTGATCCTCAATCAAATTTTCCAAAACCTCCAAATGGTAATTTTTGAAATTTATATGGCACAAATAATAATTGTATATTATATCATAATCATTTATATTTTATATTTTAAGGAAAATATTACTTGGTGGATGTCGGATACCCACAAATGAAAGGTTTTTTAGGACCATATAAAGGTGAAAGATACCATATTCTACATTTTCGTAGGGGTGAAGAACCAATAGGTCACAAAGAAATATTTAATCATGCACATTCTTCACTTAGGAGCATTATTGAGCGCACTTTTGGGGTGTGGAAAAAAAATGGAGAATTTTACGTGATATGCCAAGTTATTCTTATGAAAAGCAAGTGAAAATTGTTATTGCTATGATGGCTATTCATAACTACATTAGAAGATATGCACAATGAGATAGAGATTTTGATGAAAGTGCAAATTACTCAAGTGAAGAGATTAATGAAGAAATGGAGGTTAATACACATGAAGAAGATGGTCCGGGAAGACGAGAAATGGAATTTTTAAGAAATTTAATTGCGCAAAGTTTAATGAGTACGGGCACTAGGCAATTATTTACAATTTACTCTCGACTCCGTAATATGTTTTGCTTTTTGAAATCTTTTGTTGTCAATTTCAATTGTGTAATCTCATAACTTTTTGGAATATATTTTGTTATTTAGAAAAATGTTATGAAAGGAATTAAAAAAAAAGTTGTCTTGCTATATTCGTAATATATGTGGCAATAGATTCAAAAATTAATGTGTTATGGTCACACTAAAACAAACCAAAATTATTTATTTATAAAACAAAAATATTCTTTGATATTTATTTTATAACATGATTATGGTCACATAAAAATAATAATTAATATTTATTTACTAACATATTTATGGTCACACCAAAATATTAGTTTATATTTTATAACATGTTTATGGTAAAACAAAAATAAAACAATTGTTTTATTTTCAAAACATCTTCAAAATTCATTTGTGTCCTTTCTAGTAATTTTGCAATCTCACGTCACTTTTTACTTTCAGTTTACCAAACACATTAAAAGTGCTTTTGGTTCCCACAACACTTTTAAAAGTCAGTTTGCCAAACGCTCAGCTATTTCTTCCCACAGCAGATCCAAAAGCAATTCCTCCCACAGCAGATCCAAAAGCAATTCCCCTCACACCACAGCAATGCAAAACTAAGCCTTAGTTTAATTGCTGTTTTTGGAGTCTAATCTCACAAAAACGGGACTGCACCAAATCAACTAAGGTATTGATTTTCTCTCAAAGTTTTCTTTTAAAACTTGGTCAATTGCCTTGGGTTTTCTTCTTTAACATATAAATGTGTCTTGTGATTGTTTTGATTTGAGTTTTGAACTCATTTAAAGTTGATTGAGTTTCAATTGAAATCTCACATGTTGATTTAGGTTTTGATTATGCCTATGTTTTCACATGTTTAGGATTGTATTGTGCTAGCTTTGATTCTAGGACTATTTGATGATCTTTGAATGATTGATTTTGTGAAAAATAGTTCCTCACATGTATTAGGCTCTCTTTGGCTGAAGTCTCACTATAATACATGTGCTTGTGTTCTTTTGAGCTATTCATGTGCTTTGTTGAATCTATGAATAGGAAATATGCTCTAGAACTCTTGCTTTAATCTAAATGACTTTGTCACATGATTTTAGCATGTTTTTGATATATGAGATTTAAACTTGATTATGTGTTAATTTAACATATCTTGTGACTCAAGTTTAGATCTATACATGTATCTAGGTTGTAATTAATGTTGAACATAACTTACATGATCTAGATGGATTAAACATGCATGATTGACTAGACTACATTTGTTTTGTGCATTCATGCTCATGTATAGTTTTTTCCATAGAGTGTGTTGATCATAACATTCTATGTTGCGTGCTTGTTTGCGTTTTGCATTCATTATCACCTTGATGCCTTGTGAGAAGGAAGTCTTGACAATAGGTGTGAGACCTATGTTGTTGAGCAAGGAAGTCTTGCAAGAGGTGGGATACCTCAGATTGTCAAGCAAGGAAGCGTGAGAATCTGGAAGGGTGAGCGAGGAAGTCTTGACTAGAGTCGGGAAGACTCGGATAGTTGTGCAAGAATTCTTGCCTAGGGTCGTGAGGATCGGAAAGGGTGAGCGAGGAAGTCTTGACAAAAGTTGTGAGGCCTCGGATTGTTGAGCAAGAGGGTGACATCTTCATGAGTAGGATAGTAGGGTAGTTTCTAGGTGAAGGGGTCACTTGAGAGATTGTACTTGTCTTATCTACTAGTGGATTTTGTTTTCCGGTGGTTGCTAACCCATGGATGTTTCCTCTTTGGAGGTTTACCACGTTATATCTTGTGTCAACTTTTCTCTATCCCTATCTCTCTTATATTTGTATTTGTTATTTTAATACTATGGATAGAACTTTATATGTAAGTTGACTTCCTTTCTATAATATAAATTGTGCATGTGTTATGATTACTTGTTTGTATCACACTTTTCTTGTTTTATATATTGATTAAGTGTCTTTAATTGATATATCTGTTGTGATACAAGCAATCTAGAGGGACAAACTTTTGTTTGTTTCTAAGGGAGTCGAAAAAGGTGCCAAATCTATTCACCCCTCCCCCCCTTCTAGGTTAGCCTTGAGCATTTAACCGTGTTTTTATTTTCAATTGGTATCAAAGCAGGACACTAGATTGTACTTAGTGAGAGTCCAGGTGATACATTCACGGTTTGTGCAAATCTTTTGAAGTCATGGGTTTACAAGATGAAGTAATGGCGGAAGGAGCCTAAAATACTAGGCCACCATTACTTCGAGACACTAACTATGGGTATTGAAAGTTGAGGATGAAAGCCTACATCCGCTCTATTGATGAAAGGGCTTGGATGGTAGCGGAAGAAGGTTATAGTCCTCCTACCAAGGTTTAAGAGGATGGAAGTGCTATGAATGCCATCTTTGGAGGAGTTGATGGGTATCAATTCTTCTACATTCAAAATCTTGAATCCGTAAAGGAGGCTTGGGATGCTCTCCAAGTTACTAATGAAGGAACCCTAGCGGTGAAGAAATCAAGGCTTCAAATGTTGGCATCACAATTTGAAGGTTTATGTATGGGTGAAGAAGAAAAGTTTGAAGACTTCCAATTCCGGCTTTTTAACATTTCTAACCAATGTCAAGCACTTGAAGTACCTATCTCAAAAGAGCGTTTAAATTAGAAAATCCTTAGGTCTCTTCCTAAGAGATTTAAATCAAAGGTGACAGCTATTGAGGAAAGCAAGGATGTGGATAGCATGAATATTGATGAGTTGCTTGGGTCTCTCCAAACTTATGAGATGTGCTTGAAGCCAAAGATTAAGAGTAAGCGAATCCCTCTCAATGCTAATGAGGAGGAGAGCGATGATGAAAATGAAGAGATGGCTCTTTTGGTTAGAAAGTTTAAGAAGTTTCTAAAGAAGAATGCCAAGCCTAGAGGCAAGTCTTCTAAGGAAAAGGGAGATAAGAAAACATCATCTCCAAGGAATGAGAAGAATAGTCAAGCCATGAACAAGAAAGGTGTTCAATGCTACAATTGTCATGGTTTCGGTCACTTTGCTAGTGATTGCACCAAGAAGCCATCTAAGAAAGACAAGAAAGGCAAAGTGTTGGCGGCTACTTGGAGTGATAATAACTCTAGTGATAATGAGAGCTCTAGTAGTGAGTCTTCAAGTAATGAAGAATTGGTGAGCAACTTTGTAGCTCTAACGGCTTCTCATTCTCCACTAGATGTTGATGGTACAATATCTTTGAACAAGAAATTTGATACAAATCATCATAGAAGCTCTAGTTCCATTCCTACTAATCTTGAGTTGTTGGCCAAGATAGAGAAGCTTGAAGAAGATAGAGATAATGCTCTAAGAGAGGTAGTTGAGAATGATGATTTGATCAAAAAACAACTATATGGGTTTGTGATTGTCACTTGTAGACTTCTTTGTGAGAAAGGTGATATCATGAAGAAGTTTAGAGAATTTGAAAAGATAAACCTTAAGAAGGATAATGTGATATCTTCTTTGAAGAAGAGAGAACAAGAATTAATGGAAGAGATAGACACGGTTAAGGAGACCATCAAGGACTTAGTGAATGATTCGGTAAGTGTGTCTAGTGTTAGGAATCTTGTTAACTCTAATAGTGGTTAAGATGACTTAGTATTTGAAGAGGAGCTCTTGGAAGTACAACTTCCTACTCACTTGGATGAAGTCATGATTGATAAGAAACCACAAAAGAAGAGAATCTCAAAAGCCAAGAAGAAGTTGGCAAACAAGGTATCTTTGCAAACTCCTAGTGAAGCTAGTTCAACTCCAAAATGTACAATCTCATCTTTTATTCCAATTTGTCATTCTTGCAACACAATAGGTCACATTAAGCCTAGGTGTTATAAATTTATTGAAAAATGCAAATTTGGAAACGAATCTAGAGATAAGGAGATTAAACTTCAACTTGAACATGCTAAGGTTTTGAAAGTTGAGAAACATGATATTATTGCTAAGCATGGGAAGAAGTTGTGGGTAGAAAGAAAACTAATCTTGTTCAACTTGACAAAGCTTGGGTTGAAAATGTTAAGGAAGAGTGTATTAATGATATTCATGTTAATCAAGTCATTGAAGGACTTTACTTTAGATTTAACATTGTTGTTAAGGGTGCTATTGGAAATGTTTGTGTAGGTACACCCAAGAACAAGTAGTTTAAGGGTGAATGCTCTTATCACTAATATAAGAAGCACATGTGAGGTAGCTTTGAGGCAATTTATCAATTGTGCTGAGAATTCTTGCTTGCTAGCTTTGAATACTCCATGTATTGATATGAACTTGGTTATCTCACATCATGTTTGTTATGATGGTCGAAATTTGTTGGTTAACTTTAGAGAAGTTCTTTTGATATATGTGTTGATTGAGTTGAGATATTATGCTTTTTATACTCTTCTTGTGAAACATTGTCAACTTGGTGTCATGAGGACATTCAAGGCAAGAGTGCTCATAAAAAGGGAGGAGGTATGATATTTGGTGAATATAATGTGCAAAAGGTATCTCTATACTCTAATGCATGTTCTCTTAGATATTCATCTTTTTACTCAATTTTTGATATACATCTCATAGCATGTCATATTAGAGAAATTTGTATAGCATACATATGGTTCTCATTGACATTTGCTATTTTAGGATCAAATAGTGATATTGTTCACATTGATCTTAACGTTAATGATTGTTTGTGTATAGTATATTGAGTGGCATTACTTTTTAAAATATGACGTTCATATTCTTTGAAAGCTACTCATTAGAGAAGTAATGATCTTGAATAAGTCTCTACTTATTGCTTTTAGATCATATGCTTATGAGCCATAAAATCTTGGTTTTCTAAAATTGCACCTTGCTTCTCTTATATGTTTTGCTAGTAGGTTGAGTTTACTAATATGTAAACTTTAGATACACCTTGAAGTTTTTGTGCTTAAGTACATTAAAAATGACCTATGGTTAGTATCCATTTTGCTTCGGCAAATACATAGAACTCAACGAGCACCTTCATGGAAAGGGCTACACACATTGGTTGTGAAAGCTACCTAATGTTTGAAAGAGCTACACCATTGTGATGAGTGAAAGCCGCCATGAAGTGAATTTTGTATATGTTTAAAATGAAAAAAAAAATCAAAGAAGTGTTGAAATGGAATCATGAAAAGAAAAATTCTTTGATTCAAAGCCTAAAAAGAAAAGGAGGAAGACTTAAAAATGAGTATAGTTGAAAATCAAATGAGCTTGGGTTGAAAAACATAAATGGGATGATGAGCCACATGCACAAACATGCTCATATGTTGAAATCTATTCTCTTAAAAAGCAAAAATTCCGGATGATAATTGGTTTGACTTTTGTATGGAAAAAGCTTAAGATGAATAGTTATTGGAAATTGTTTGCATGTTGATTATCAAACTACTTCTTGATATATATTTGAAGCATATCTCTCTCACACACACTTTGTTTATGAGTACGATGATATTTTAGCAATTGTTGAAGAATTATGAGAGAACTTGAAAAATCTTTTTGTATCTCTCTTAGCATATGAAGCTTATTTTGTTGATATTTCTTTAAATTGCTTGAATGTGTGATTGTGTGAACATCTTTGTGAACTTTATGCTATCATTGATTTTAGTTATAGCATTTATCAAGAGGGAGCATTGTATGCTAGACATTGTTCTCTTTTATGATATGTTCACATGCTTCATTTTGTTACATGTTGGCATATTTTGACTTAATGATACTTGTAAGATATTACTCACTATCTTTGTCTTGCAAAATGATTCATTCTTAAGTCATATGTCTTTGTTCTATATCTTTGTGACTAATATGCTTGTTTTGTCTTTCACTCACTTTTGTTGTATGTATATAGCATCTTATAACACAAGAAAAAATGGGAAGAACTAAGATTATCGGAAGTGGAAATCAATTGAATCCCGTTGTGAAAGCCGAGTCTACCTCAAAAGGATCCAAAGCTTCATGGACAAAAGATTTAGGGATCTTTGGAACAAATAAGATATTTCAAGAGAGAGGCATTGACTTTGGTAAGTGTAAAGATTCTTTTGTTCTTAAGTGCTTAAAGGATAGAAAATGGGAATCTTGGGTGAGCATGTTAGGAGTTGTAAATGATTCTTTTGTTAGAGAATTTTATCTTGAATATAGAGAAAGTGCCACCTTGTTAGATGCTTTGATGGAAATTAGGGGTGTTGTGTTTAGAGTTAACCTGGAAAAAATTAACAAGTTTCTTGGGCTATCATGATATAGATTCTAATTTTCTAGATGTGGATATCATTGAGAATCTAAATATCATGGGTAGAACTCTTTATGACAATGCTTCTTTTGAGTAGAAAAGTAGAGCATATATTAGTCAACATGAGTTAACTAAGGCTAGTGCATTTTGGCATCTATTCATTTGCACTAACATTATTGGATCTTCGAATTCAACCGAGTTGAATAATTACAAGATCAAAATAGTTTATGCCTTGGTAACTAATCAACCTATAAACCTTGGAGATCTTCTCATGTATTACATTGATAGTACGGCTTTCTCTGCTAGAGGTGATAAAAAGCTTGCATTACAGGGGTTTATTACTTCATTGTGTTTAGCTAGTGGTATTAAGAGTAGAGAAAATGATGTGTTAGTTTAACCCTTGGAAAAGTATTGTGATAAACGTGTGTCATACATGTCCTATAAGAATAAGGGTAAGACTTGTGATACTTTTGGACTATTTAGTAGTTCTCAAGTTGCTAGTCATGTGATTAGCACAAATATTCTTCCGGATTGGGCTATTCAATTGAAGGAGAAGGTTGATGAACTTAGTGCTATAGTTGTTCAACAAGATGCTAGGATAAAAGAGTTGGAGGAGTGCATTGCTTTAATTTCAAGACCACCTCTCAAGCATTATGTTAGATCAACTACTCGCACGACTTTCTTTGGTGGAACCAGTAGCTAGTATTTGAGTCTTGAGGTATATTTTTTAATTTTTGGCATCATTTCATGTCAAAAAGGGGGAGAAAGAGATGCTAGTTGCTTAGTTTCTTTTTATGTTGTTTTTTGTGAATTTTTGAACTTTCAATGGCATGTAATAATTAGTCTTAAGATTTGGTTAAGAATTCTTGTGTTTTGGCATGTATTGAAAGGGAGATACATGTATTTGAGGATTTAATTGTATATTCTTATCCATATTATATGTTGCCATATGTTGTTTTTCTCTTGTATATGCATTGTGCTTTGAGATGATTTGCAGGTTGCTTCAAGAGAAGATCAAGACGAAGTTTAAGAGTTGATGAAGATTAGATATAGGAATCTTACTCATTGTAATGTGAGGGAGTGATTTTGCGACCTATCTTCATTTTTATATTTGTAGTAAATGTATAGGTGTTTTGATATGGAATTTGCCAAAGGGGGAGATTGTTAGGTTTTAGATTGTGTTGCCATTAATTCCATATCAAAATGATATTTACTTGTAATGATTTAGTTGTTTAGATTTATGATGACTCAAGCTTCAAAGAAGAAGGAACAACTAGTCAAAGCAAGTTCAAAGTCTTCAAAGAGAAAGGATGCCATATGGATCTACAAAGTTATACTAAGACCTTATCTTTCTCTTACAAGGCTTAGGCACACACACACAATTCATACATTTGTGTCCCTGCATCGTTGTGCACCATTATAGCACACACACATAATTCATACATTTGTGTCAGTGCATCGTTGTGCACCATTATAGGCACACACATACAATTCATTCATATGTTTCCATGCATCATTGTGCACCATGTATAACACATTCACACACTTGAAAAAGAATGCTCATGCATTGGTATGAAAAATAACATGTTTTGAAAAATGCATGATTGGAGACTATCTCTATGTAGTTTGCATTCTAGTGTGAATTGTGTTTGTATGTGTATATGTTTGTATAACAAGGATATTGAACTTGATTTTAGTCTTAAATCATTCTTGATTGAGTTTCGGTCATTTCGGTTACTCATACTATTGATTTCAAGTTCTAAGTCAAAAGACACTACACTTTCAACTCATGTTGCATACATTGTCTTTGTCTTCGTATATCGAGTCAAATTATTTTTTCTGGGTTGAGTATCTTATATGTCCATGTCCGTGATAGAGTTATGGTTTGTAATCAGTAAACATATTCGAATTCCAAGTTCGAAGGCCTGAAAACGGTCGAAGAACGTGAGGAGAACGCGCTAGGAAAAGATGTGCAATCAAGCACTCTTTCCCGAGATGGCGTGTGGCCATCTCGGGACAGAATGCTTGCTGCCCCGAGATGCCTATGCGCCATCTCAGGCAGCAAGCATGCTTGGTGCACTTAAGGTCATTTTGGTCATTTTGCTTCTATTCTTTCCCTACCCTTTGTATATCCCTTCCCTCTTACATTTCATTCTAAGAAGAGATTCAAAATTTGAGTGCATAATTATCTCCAAAATTTTCTCACCTTCCAAACACCATAACTTCTTCATTTAAACTCCGATTTGAGTGATTCAAAGTTGAGAGTGTTTGTCTATACATTCTTCATCTTTTTTATGAAGGTTTAAGTTAGTTTTATTGCATTTTTTTGAGTCTAATCTCATAAAAACGGGACTGCACCAAATCAACTAAGGTATTGATTTTCTCTCAAAGTTTTCTTTTAAAATTTGGTCAATTGCCTTGGGTTTTCTTCTTTAACATATAAATGTGTCTTGTTTGATTTGAGTTTTTAACTCATTTAAAGCTGATTGAGTTTCAATTGAAATCTCACATGTTGATTTAGGTTTTGATTATGCCTATGTTTTCACATGTTTGGGATTGTATTGTGCTAGCTTTGATTCTAGGACTATTTGATGATCTTTGATTGATTGATTTTATGAAAAATAGTTCCTCACATGTATTAGGCTCTCTTTGACTAAAATCTCACTATAATACATGTGCTTGTGTTCTTTTGAGCTATTCATGTGCTTTGTTGAATCTATGAATAGGAAATATGCTCTAGAACTCTTGCTTTAATGTAAATGACTTTGTCACATGATTTTAGCATGTTATTGATATTTGAGATTTAAACTTGATTATGTGTTAATTTAACACATCTTGTGACTCAAGTTTTAGATCTATGCATGTATCTAGGTTGTAATTAATGTTGAACATATCTTACATGATCTAGATGGATTAAACATGCATGATTGACTAGACTACATTTGTTTTGTGCATTCGTTTTGTGCATTCATGCTCATGTATAGTTTTTTCCATTGGGTGTGTTGATCATAACATTCTATGTTGCGTGCTTGTTTGCGTTTTGCATTCATTATCACCTAGATGCCTTGTGAGAAGGAAGTCTTGACAATAGGTGTGAGACCTATGTTGTTGAGCAAGGAAGTCTTGCAAGAGGTGGAAGACCTCGGATTGTCAGGCAAGGAAGTCTTGCCTAGGGTCGTGAGAATCTGGAAGGGTGAGCGAGGAAGTCTTGACTAGAGTCGGGAAGACTCAGATAGTTATGCAAGAAGTCTTGCCTAGGGTTGTGAGGATCAGAAAGGGTTAGCGAGGAAGTCTTGACAAAAGTTGTGAGGCCTCGGATTGTTGAGCAAGAGGGTGACATCTTCATGAGTAGGATAGTAGGGTAGTTTCTAGGTGAAGGGGTCACTTGAGAGATTGTTCTTGTCTTATCTACTAGTGGATTTTGTTTTCCGGTGATTGCTAACCCATGGATGTTTCCTCTTTGGAGGTTTACCATGTTATATCTTGTGTCAACTTTTCTCTATCCCTATCTCTCTTATATTTGTATTTGTTATTTTAATACTATGGATAGAACTTTATATGTAAGTTGACTTCCTTTCTATAATATAAATTGTGTATGTGTTATGATTACTTGTTTGTATCACACTTTGCTTGTTTTATATATTGATTAAGTGTCTTTAATTGATATATATATTGTGATACAAGCAATCTAGAGGGACAAACTTTTGTTTGTTTCTAAGGGAGTCGAAAAAGGTGTCTAATCTATTCACCCCCCTCTAGGTTAGCCTTAAGCATTTAACCGTGTTTGTATTTTCCCCTCTCACATCGTTTTCATTCTCACACTTATCATTCTTTCAAATTTCAAACTTTCAAAAATCCTTCTCCCTTTTTCGCCTTTGCGAACAATTTCTTTATCTTTCTTTCTCTCATCAAATTCAAACTTTCTTGTCACCATGTCGAACTCTAGTCATGATACAGTCAAATTCATGATGGAAGGCAACGAGGCCTCCAGTCTCGTACATAGGAAACGAGGCCATAAAGATAGTGGAGAAGATCTTTCTCCTCCTCTACGCCATCGCTCGGACTGAAATGCTTCCATATGGACTGGTTATTCGAATAGACCTGAGAATCTGCTGGAACTAGCCGATGAAGATTCGAGTGGTGATTCTAGCGACAAAGCGGTAGGAAAGAGTTCGGTCCAGCCTTCTAATGCTCCTGTAGGAGAGCTCGCCTTTCCCTACGACTTTCGGGTTATCCCCGACTCCATCGTCAAATAAGGGTCGATTATCTGGCCAAGGAACAAGTTTGGCATCCTGAAAAGCATCTTGATCAACATCCCTCCCAAGAACTATGATGTATTTACTCCTCTCAATGGCATGCTTCCATTCCACGCTGCAGCTCTTGAGAACGGAGTAAGGCTACATTTCCATCCTACTTTCTGACGGGTTCTCCATGCTCTGTAGCTAGCCTCTCTCCAGATAACCCCAGGTTTTTGGAGACACCTGGTGGGCTTCTTCATGATGTATAGGGAGCAATGTGAGAGGAGCAATCTCATGAGGGAGCCTGGGGCTAAGGAGTTAGCGTACGTTTTCCAAGTTAGAAGCCTACGTCCCGGCCCTAGGGAGCAGTTTTACACGAAATCCAAGAACATGCTTAACTTTATTATGCCAGGCGTTTCTAAGAAGGATCCTTGTAGGAAGGATGAGTGAGTTTTGATTGGTGGTGAGTGGGGGAACTCAGTCTACATTGGTGGATATGAATTTGATGTTCCCACCGCCTTCAATGATAAACCCTCCTAGGACAGAAACTCTCTGTCGGCCGAGTCCGAGGCAATCCTGAAAGTCATCATCGCCTGGAACTATATGAACACTAAGTATCCCACCTCCGACTTCTTCGATGCCCATAGGGTAAAACCGTACCTATGTATCTCAGCCGCCTTTCCTGTTGAGAATGGACTTATGAATTGGCTTACTCTACTATAGCTTACGCTGACTCTAACCCTTTTTTTTTACAGTTTTTGTTATTGCTCCGATTGTTCAAGATCCTTATCTTATTACACCTCACGATAGTCCAGACCGGGGATGCCTTCCCCTTAACCTTGATCCAGAAGGGTGGGCATCCACCCCCTCCCGCTGTAATCCAGCCTACTTCTACCTATTCTACTGATCGACCAAGGTTCATGTTGGAAGTATTCACATCTCTGGCATCTAGGTTAAGTGACAAGGAGGCTTCCAATCCCACTGTTGTGCCCACCACTACAACTTCATCTACTACCCCTTCTACCTCTATGGCCGCTATTGTTGCTGCCTTTCCGGTTGATGTTCCTGTCGCTTCAATTTCTTCTCCTGCATCCATTTTTGTTAGGGTTTATGCCCTAAAGATGTAATTTGTAAATGGATTTATGAAATAAATAAAAGGAAAAGTTCAATTCTTTTTTGTTGTGTTATTTATTATATAACTTGTGCAAATATTTGACATCCAAGATTGTAAGATGTAATCTCAATCTGTATATATGAGTGTCATATACAGATGGATACAGTAAGAGACGTGCAATCTAAAGAGTCCATAGATAGCAATTAAAGCTGGGTACATTATTTGTGGTTAATCTATAGTTGCGGTCCATTCCGTAATGTACTGTGATTCTATCCTGAATCATTCATATGGAGATATGAGAATGGAGGCACCTTGTATGATGTGATCATATAGGACTGGCCATGATCTATATGAATCTCTCACCAAGATCCGTTTACCGATGAGATTCATATATATGAACTAATTATGGCTATATGTGGGTGATCTTAATCCTGTGTGTCTTATCGACTACTTCAAGTTAAATCGTGGTCTTTGATATACCATGAGTGAGGTCAGATGCATTTCCTGATCAATATACTCTGTATGTTGGGATTGCGGTTTGGCTTGTGGTTGGGAAGGTTTGTACATAATAGTGGAATCCACTCCTTCTTGTGAGAAGTAGATGGTAGTTCCCTTAAGAGTTGATTCGAGGCTTGGACAATATGAGCGTTCTCCTAATTCTGTGAGGAAATAGGATTTATTTTTCATTATAGAATCAACGGTACTTAAAGGATATATGTAATTAGAGGGGTACAACGGACATTATGACCCAGCTCTAATTATGAACTATTGTGGAGGATCACATCATATGTAATAGTTATATCGATGGACATCGAGTTGTATCGGTCTGTGTAAAATCGTTTACAGTTGAGAGGGTGTAGCTTCGGGTTTTTAGTGGAATAACACCGGAGTTAATAATCAAGGAATATTAATTAAAGAGTTTAATTAATGATTCAGAGGATTATTGGAGCTCAAAATACTATGGGTCCATTAGATCCCCTTGCTAGCCCGATCGATTTAGGTAACAAGGGTCACAGTTAACTAATTGGATTGTCCAATTAGTTGTGTTACGAAAGTGACACGTGTTTATTCGGGAATTAATTGAATAATGAGATTATTTAATTAATGAAGGTTAATAGTTAAAATAATTAAATAATTAGATTATTTAATTATATTAATAGTTATTAATTATTAATTAACTATTAATTGGAGGGTGTTAGTTGGGTGAAGATAAAATAATAGGATTATTTTATTTTTACTAAATCATTTATCTAAGTATTTGAATTTAAGTTTAAATTTAAAATACTTATTATCACTTTTAATATATTAGATATATTTGAAAATGATAATTAAAAGATATATATCAATTAATAACATAAGAGATTGCATTGGATGCAAATTGGTGTGTGCACATGAAACAATAGTCAAAATAAGAATTTGCATATGATGCAAATACCTTATACACACATGATATAAATATATATATTAAAACACAAGTGTTGGCATAAGAGAAAATAAAAAAAAAGGTTTTATAATTTTTGTGAAAAATTTATATCAGGTGCGTGAAATAAGAAAAAAAAAGGGCATATGTTATAAGAAAAAAAGATATATTTATTATTTCATGCTTTGTGTGTTTTTGGAACACATAGAAGAAAGAGTTTCTTCAATTCTCTCTACATCCTCCATTTAAATTTCTGAGATAGTGATGCTCCCACACACAGTTACCAATCCCGGGAGATAGCGAGGAAAATCGAGTGGTTCATACAAGAGCACATCGTAAACTGAAGGAGTCTCCAAACGTTGGTAAGAGTGGTTCAGACAGAAGCACGTCATAAAGTGAAGGAGCCTCCAAACGCTGGTAAGATTTTCTTCTACTGATTATATTGATTACAATTTCCTGTGATTACATATTGTATGTATTAGTTTTGAAAAATAATTATGATCCCAAGTGCACTGGTCCCAGATACAGATTATGGTATGTATAAAAATTTTAAAACCTAATTACGTTGCGTGACCGGTGAACGGGGTTCCAACAATTGGTATCAGAGCCTGGTTATTTTTTCGAAACAGGAAATTGTTTTCGATGCTCCTGTATGTATAAATATGTAGGCACCTTCTTTATGATTGTATGAATGTTTATAATTAAATTGTTTAATTTAAACATGGTTGATCGTAAATTTTTATGGTACTGTGGATTTAGGGTTCATGTGTTGTATTATTATTATTATTATTATTATTATTATTATTATTATTATTATTATTATTATTATTATCAGTATTTTTTATTATTAAATTGTATTAAAATATATATATGTAAAACGTTGACCTGGTGAAAACATATGAAGTCAACGTCACAAATTGAATGTGCAATTGTTGCACAGTACGTGTGATAAGAATATGTGCAATTGTTGCACAGTGTTCGTGTGATGATTAGTTGTGCAATTTAAAATTGCATGTACATACGTGGTGGGACCACAAACATGCGCGGTGGCAGTTCAAGCAACACACACCTGAATTGTACAACAGCGCGTGTACGTTTCCAAAGACAATTGTTGTTTAGTCCGTTTCGTGCAGATTTTCCGTTTCGGATTCATGAGATGAATCTGAATGATCTGAAAATATCTAAAGTTACTAGAAGACCAAGGAATGCCTTGGGAATTTTTTTTGTAATTTTAGATTCCAAATTTTTTAGGTTAAATAATCCACAGTACTCGGTCAATTCATGTATGCTTTATATTATGTGATGATAAAAGCATTGTCATGCATACGTATGTCATTTAGATCAGGTGTGCCCACAAATATATATTTGATATGTCATACATGTATCATAGCCTGATATTTTATGTATTTTTATTAATATGATTAAAATGAGCAATATACATGTTGACGTCGATTTCTGGATTGTCAGAAAAGCCAACAAGGATTGGATTTCGGCTATTGATTCAAAAAGAAAAAGATTCAGAGAGAGTAACAAAGACAAGTTTTACGTGGTAAAACTCCGATGACAGGAGAAACATCCACGGGTGGTTGAAGGATCAACCAAGCCAAAATCTTCTATGAAAATATGATGTTTACAAGCTCTCGATCTCTCTTTTTTCTCTCTGTATTTGCTATGATTGATGTATGCTAGATTGTTATATGCTATATTTCCTATCTCTTTTGGAACCAGATTATGGGTCTATTTATATGCTTATAGAACCCTAATCTGTTTTGTACAAGTAATACGAGATCTTTGTATTTAATTGTGATTCGGTTACTTGTTTGAGGTTGATTTGTCTTCTTTCCTGTATCGGAGTCTCTTATGGAAATTGAGTGGGATTCTAGTA
Organism: Dipteronia dyeriana; assembly: GCA_032871835.1. Lineage (NCBI taxonomy): Eukaryota > Viridiplantae > Streptophyta > Magnoliopsida > Sapindales > Sapindaceae > Dipteronia > Dipteronia dyeriana. The sequence continues at coordinate 26,474,048 of CM065296.1, forward strand.
GTGCTGTTCAATTTGGACTTGTTTCCTTATAAGAATGTAGTTTTCGTAAAGTAATCAAGTTATTTCCTGATTGGGGACTCTTCTAACTTAATGTTCCGTTTCATTTGGGATTCCTTTCTGATGGATATCTTCGCGTATTTAATTACTTAATCCGTGTGAAATAAGCACCAAGTTCTTACTCGAGTCATATTTATTCCCGAGTAAGAGCAATACCTGATGGTCCCGAGTAGCGCCGTTTGAGCCCGAGTGGAAGCATTGTTTAACCAGTCCTGAGTGCTGTTAACTGATCCCGAGTAGGTTTCATTCAATATATGCTCACTCGGGCTTTCTTCTCTTTAATGATGCCTTGTAGGATATTTCCTGAGTGCCCATTTGGATGTCCACCTGGCTATTTTCTCCTTCCTGTCAATAACGTGTATGCTTGGTAAAATTCACATACGACAATACCCCCTTAAAATATTTTTACCGAGTAAATTTCATTTCAGGCAAGAGTATTTTAATCGTCTTAATTTTTACTTGTCAGAATAGCCGTCTTGTCATAAAGGCGTGTCTTAATGGTGACTGTAATTTTGATTCGCTTTATCACGCGAGATCTTAAATGATGGCGACGTTTTGAAGTTCTGACAGTCGAAGGCTATTTCTTGTTTTGACACGCGTCCCTTGTCTCTTCGTTTTTCAATATCATTTATGAGAAATGATTTTTGCGTTTCCCCAAACGCCGCCTTCGTCATCGAGTTTCGTCATAATTTTTATCCCTCTGAAATCCTAGGGTTTCGTGCCGTCTAGTCTTTAAATTCTTTGCTGAGAGACATTGTTATTTTATTCTCAACAATTTTCAGCAGAAATTTCTTTAAACTCAGATTTCTTTATCCAGAAGTTTGCGATTCTCCGTTTGAAGAACTTGTATCAATCTCAATTCAAGGTTAGTTTTAATGGGGCCATCTTCCCACCATCGTCTCTTTAAAATCGCTTTTGATGCATTAGAACGTGGGGATTTCCAGTTAGTTTCTTGCATTAAACGATTACTGGGGGATATCCCAATAGATGAACCTCAATTCTTAGAGGTTGATGTTTATGGGCTTCACCCTAACGTCACTTTCTGCCCTGTATCGAGTTCTCCATCTAGTTCTGATTCTGATATTTCTGATCACAGGGTATCTTTTCGAAGGATGGGTAAACATCAGAGCAGAAGTTAGGTATACAAGCACGGCTTGAGCAGCGTTCAGACTGTTAACAAGGGTGACGTTGATGAAGTGTACAGGGCGTCTCGCCTTTCGTTTTCTGATACTCGCCCGAGTGGCTTTGATACTGAGCCGAATGTGGTCGGGCCAGCTGAGGTAGAAAAATACCACTCCCGATTCGACTTTCCCGACTCAGTCACTTTGGTTCCTGCGGGGGATAGAGCCGTATGGAATCCTCCTGAGGGTATGGTCGCGATTTATGGATCCATGCTTTGCTACAGCATCACACTTCCCTTTCAACCGTTTATTGCATAGTTTTTTGTTGAAGCAGGGATAGCCCCAGCTCAGTTGGCCCCGAATAGTTACAAAGTCTTGATATGCATGTGGCACATGTTCAGTCGATTGAACCTTTCGCCGCCTTCCCCGAATGAAATCAGGCATTTCTTTACGCTGAGGCAGGTTAGCAAAACGGGGACCTATTTTCTTGCGTCTACTCCATATGACGGTTGGGTCCTTAAAGAAGCAAAGGTGAATCAGGAGGTCGATGCTTCTGATGACCCAAAAAAGAAGGATTTTGTATGGGGATTCCCTACATCCAACAAGTTCTGGAAGAACAGTTGGTTTTTTGCTAGAGTGGCTCTCGGGCTCAACGTCACTGTTGGATCGAGGGATTCCCGAACACTGTTGAGTGTTCCCCGTTTCTTCTGTTCACCCAAAGTGTGGAACAAAAAAATAATTAATTATAGTGATTCTGAGTTGAAGAGGCTGACTCGGGCAGCTATTCGTACACTGGAGAAAAGGAGCAAGAGCTACATTTTTAAAGAGGAGGATTTGATAAAGCTCGGCTTCTCCAGACAGATTTTGGGCCATCGCAGGCGATATAAGTAACCCGACACCCTTTCTATTGTATTTTTCTGCTTTTCATTTTCTTTTCTAACATGAATATATATATATATATATATTTTTAGTGTTCGATACGGACGTTGTCAGCGATCTTCAGGCTTGCCAGGTGAAGGTGATTCTGCAAGCGAGTAGAAAGGAAGCTTTCCGTCAGGGCGATGAGGGTATTGCTCCACCCGAGCCTGATGAGAAAACCAACACTACTGAGGAACGAATTCCCGAGTGCGTTGTTCAGGGTGATCAGCCTCCTACTCTGGATTTTGCTGGTCCAAATGGCCAGAGTAAAGGCCAGTGTGAAGAGCCTGTTGGACGGTTTGAAGCCGGCGATGGTGGTACCGTATTGACGGATCAAGTGCCTACAGTTGTCGAATTCTTTGAGTCTTTTCGGGACTATCCATAGGAAGATCCTACTGCTGATCTTAACTTCCACCGTTCTCGGGGTGAGAAGCGAAAGGCAGTTAGTTCGCCATCTCGTCCTCTTAAAGTTCCTCGGGTTATCTCATTTATTGACTCCAATGACGAAGATGTTGCGGATGAGATTGTCCCGAGTGTTGGAACTGGAGCATCAGTAGATGCAGCCTCTTCAGAACCGAGTAGGGCTTCTTCTACCCCCGAAGTTGGAGATATAGGGGCTAAACCTTCAGGGGTTCCTTCTCCGTCCTTAAAACTGAATAGGGTTTCTCCTGCCCCCGAGTTTGGAAATCTAAGAGCTGAACCCTCGGAGGATCCTTTATTCCTTTATTCCTTTATTCCTTTCTCCCCAGAATATGCTACGGGAGATGTCCTTTGGTCGGGCTTTTATCGGGGAAGACCGTTGGAGAAGCTTTCGGGATGGTTCCCTAACCGAACGTCTCTAAAATGTTTTTAACGGTGCATCTTATGTAAGTTGAATCCGACTCCTTTATTGTTTTGCTTCTGGCAGATTTCTAAGTATATTCCTTTGCAGATGGTGGCCGAATTTGCTGAGCTTATTCAGTCGTAGTAACATCAAGCCGATCGAATAAGGCGTCTAGAGGCTCAGTTAAAGGCGAGTGAGGAGGGCCGTGCTTGAGCCGAGAAAGCTTACCAGCAGGAGGTCGGTTCTGTATAAATATTTACCAACCATTGTCTTGCGAAGCAGGTTGAAGCCGAGGACAAAGCATCTCTAGCAGAGGAGAAGATTGCATCACTTCAAAATCTTCTATCTTCTGTTGAAGAATCCATGCTCAAGGCCGAGCAGGAGGCGGAGCAGGCTAAGTCAGCGGATGACCAAAAAAATGAAGATATGGAGCGCCAAGTGCTGACAGTTGAATCCTTTTTCCCGAGAGGCCAGGTTGGAACTGGAAGTCTAAGGGGTGGATCATTTTAAAAGATCCCCTGCTTACGATGCCCTACTTCTTCAAGAATTTTAACGTGGGCTAGTTTCGGCCGGCGAGTTCTTCAAAGTTAAGAATAGGGCGACTGAGAAAGCCCGAGCTAATTGGGAGCTGTCAATCAAACATCATGTGGACCGGTCATTGGAATCTCTTCGGATTCAGATGAAGGAATGGAGAGCCTACTGTCGTAGTCAAGGCAAAGAGCCCCATCCCATGCATTTAGGGATTCCGTCCAAGCATTCTCTCTCGACCTTTTATGCAAGTCAAGAGTCGGTTGAGGGTGTAGTCTCAGATGTCAGGCCAGTCCCGGGTGAAGATTACAGCCAGTGGATAGATGATACTGTAGACGATATCACTTGGCCGTCTAATGAGAGCCTGCTTTGTGAGTACGAGATGGTGCCAGATCCGAGTATTGGCAAAGGCTCGAAATCCTCGCAACCTTAATTTTGTAGAATTGTAGAAAATTCTGATTTTTTTTCTTACTTGTACAGAACCATTCTTTGAACTGTAACCATTTTTTTTGGAGCAATAAAATTCTACTTTATTTTGAATTGAATGGTCTTGATATGTTTATTGCTGATTGTTGCCGAGCGCTGTATTAAACTGGCTAATGTTTAGAAAACTTAACCGAGTATCTTATTAAACCGGCTGTTACCCGAATGACTTCAATTGCCAAGTATCTTATTAAACTGGCTTTTTTAATGTTTGGGTAACTTAACCGAGTATCTTATTAAACCGGCTGTGACCCGAATGACTTCTATTGCCAAGTATCTTATTAAACTGGCTTCTTCAATGTTCGGGTAACTTAACCGAGTATCTTTTTAAACCGGCTGTTACCCGAATGACTTTAATTGCCAAGTATCTTATTAAACTGGCTTCTTCAATGTTCGGGTAACTTAACCGAGTATCTTATTAAACCGGTTGTTACCCGAATGACTTCAATTGCCAAGTATCTTATTAAAATGGCTTCTTCAATGTTCGGGTAACTTAACCGAGTATCTTATTAAACCGGTTGTTACCCGAATGACTTCAATTGCCAAGTATCTTATTAAAATGGCTTCTTCAATGTTCGGGTAACTTAACCGAGTATCTTATTTAACCGGCTGTTACCCGAATGACTTCAATTGCCAAGTATCTTTTTAAACTGGCTTCTTCAATGTTCGGGTAACTTAACCGAGTATCTTATTAAACCGGTTGTTATCCAAATGACTTCAATTGCCAAGTATCTTATTAAACTGGCTTCTTCAATGTTTGGGTAACTTAACCGAGTATCTTATTAAACCGGTTGTTACCCGAATAACTTCAATTGCCAAGTATCTTATTAAACTGGCTCTTTATTATTAACCGAGTCATCTTGAAACAGACAAGTTTACACTTGTGTTTCATACCCGGTTGCTACCCGAACGTTACATCAAGGCTCACCATGATCATACGTTCGAGTCCTTACGCAATACCAAGGAGGTCTCCCCAGTTTTTATGCGCAAGGGTTTGCCGAATCATTGAGCTCTTTTTAAAAAAAATTGCTTTAACACAGCTACGCATTTCACAGGAATTTCTCCCGATAGCGTCCCGAGCATTGTTCTAGAGTCTGGTGCATCGGGTTTGCCTTTTTGCGAAGGTCATTTTGAGCTTACTCGGCTGGCATGCTCCTACGAGCTTCTTCGACCATTCGGGATTTCATGGTCCCGAGAATTTTATTTACATGTTCTTATTATCATTCTCTGCTTCCATATGTTCTTATTATCATATGCCTTCTTTTGGAAATCCCGAACTAGATGCTATCCTTTGGAAATTCCGAGTACTTTTATTTATTACTGCAAAAAATCGACAGATTTAAATTACAGTTTAATATTTATCCTACCAATATTGTCCTGATTAGAAAAAAGAATAAAATATTTAATATAAATATATATATATATTTTAAGGATAGAAAATCTTCAGATATTGGGCATTGCATGGTCGGGGTAACACCCCTCCATTGGGTCGAGCAATCCAATAAGCTCCATGGCCAGCTATCCCCTCGATCTTGTATGGACCTTCCCATTTGTCAGCTAGGGATCCTGCGGCTCTATTTTTTGTGTTCAATGACACCTTTCTGAGCACTTGGTCTCCTAGCTGGAATTTTCTGATCCGAACACAAGAGTTGTAGTGGCGAGCCACTTTTTGTTGATATGCTGTATTTCTTATTCGGGACTTTTCCCTTTTTTCTTCTAGCTCATCCAAACTTAGTAGTAGCATATCAACATTCTGTTCTTCATCATATAGCCTAACCCGGGGGGACGCATACGATGTTTCTACGGGGTTGACAACTTCTGTTCCGAACGCTAAGGTGAACGGGGTTTCTCCTGTTGAAGTCCTTGCTGTCGTCCGATATGCCCATAATACTTCAAGAAGCTTTTCAACCCAGTTTTCTTTTTTGTCATCTAACTTTGCTTTAATGGTGTGCTTGATAATTTTGTTTACTGCTTCTACTTGCCCGTTTGTTTAAGGATGAGCTGGTGTCGCATAGTAGTTAGCAATCTGATACTTCTCGCACAACTATCTGAACTTTTGGTTATCAAACTGAGTGCCATTGTCGGTGATTATAGTGTCCAAAACTCCAAACCTATAAAATATGTTTTTCTTTACAAAATTTGTGGTGTTGGCTTCCGTGATATGCACCAGCGCTTCAGCTTCTTCCCATTTTGTGAAATAATCGACAGCTACTATGGCGTGCTTTGGTCCACCCTTGTCCCAGCTGGCATTGGCCTGATCAGGTCTAAGCCCCACATGGCGAATGGTCATGGGGCAGTGAGGTTTCTGAGCTTTTCTGGGGTTGTCGGATATCGTTGGCAATCCTTTGACAGGTATTGCAACTTTCCGAACACTGCTGTGCATCTGAGAAAACGTAGGCCAGTAATAGCCTTGCCTGAGCATCTTATGCGCTAAACTTCTACCCCAGTGTGGTTTCCGCAAACACCTCCACGATGTGCATCTTCTTCTGGTACACATCTCTGGAGAGCTCGGGAAAACCCCCTTATGTATAATTCTCCTCCGATCATGGTATACCTTGCCGATCGATACCTGAGGCGCTTTGCTATTACTGGATCTTCCGGGAGCACGTCTTCTTCTAGAAACCTTCTCAACTGGACAATCCAACCGTCTTGCGGTGTTTGGATTTCTAAAATTTCCAAATGCTTAGGTTCAGTTGTACTCGGTTTATGAAGGTGTGCAACTGGAATAGTCTTTGGTATGATTGAGGTTGTTGCTGACACTAATTTAGACAATGCGTCAGCCTTTTCATTTTCTTCCCTGGGGATCTGAGAGATCTTGTATTCTTTAAATTTTTGGAGGAGCTATTTCGCGATGTCACGGTAGGCTATCATACCTTTATTTTTGGCCTTTTATTCGTCCATGACCTGGTTGACAACTTTCTGTGAATCGCTGAATATCTCAACTTCATCTGCCCCGAGAGCTATACAGACTCTTAGTCCAGCTAACAATGCCTCGTACTCGGCTTGATTATTGGTTACTTTGAAATAAAATCTCATGGCACATTCAACATCATCTCCTTCTAAGGTGCGAACCAAGATTCCTGCCCCCCTGCCATGAGTATTTGAGAACAATCAACATACAGTTTCCATAGGAAACTCTTATCCAAGAGTCTTTTTGCTTCCAAGTTTGGTTCTGTGAACTCGGCTATGAAGTCGGCCACAGCTTGTCCTTTGAGGGAGGTTCTGGGGACATAATGAATATCGAATTCGCTTAGCTCGATTGCCCATTTGGTAAGTCTTCCTGATATTTCTGGCTTTTGTAGAATTTGTCTTAATGGGCAATTGGTAAGAACCTGGATTGTATGGGCCTGAAAGTACGGTCTTAGATTTTTTGCTGCTGATACCAATGCTAAGGAAATCTTCTCTGCCTATGAGTACCTGGTTTCAACCGGCAATAGTGCCTTGCTGGTATAATACACTGGTTTCTGCACTCCTTCTTCTGTTGTCAGATACAGCTGAAGTATTTCCCCTTTTTGCTGTTTTGAGAGAACTGGAGCCTATCCCAAATACTCTTTTATTTTTAAGAATGCATGCTCGCAGTCTTTATTCCACTCGAGTCCTTTCCCTTTTTTGATTATCTTGAAAAAAGGTGCGCACCAATCTGTAGCCCTCGAGATGAATCTTCCTAAGGAAGCTAAACACCCTGTTAAGCGTTGTACTTCTTTCAATGTTTTAGGTGATGTCATTTCTTGCAAAGCCTGGATCTTCTCGGGATTAACTTCAATTCCTCTTTGGTGAACTTGAAAACCCAAGAATCTCCCCGAATGGACTCCGAATAAACATTTATTCGGGTTTAATTTCATCTGGTATCTTCTCAGAACATCAAATGTTTCTCGGAGGTCTCGGGCATGCTCATCTGTCGAGACGCTTTTGGTCAACATGTCATCAATGTACACTTCCATGTTCCTTCCTATTTGCCGAGTGAAGATTTTGTTTACCAACCTTTGATACGTAGCACCCACATTCTTTAAACCGAAGGGCATTACTGTGTAACAATATAAACCCTGATCCGTTGTGAAAGCTGTTTTTTCTTCATCATCTTTGCTCATCCGGATCTGATTGTATCCCAAGTAAGCGTCAAAAAAGCTGAGCAATTCGTGACCCGCTGTGGCATCCACCAGCTGGTCTATCCTTGGAAGTGGGAAGCTGTCCTTTGGGCATGCCTTATTTAGATCCGTGAAATCTACGCACATCCTCTATTGTCCATTTTTTATTTGGACGAGGACTATGTTAGCGACCCACTGGGTGTAGCTGACTTCTCTGATTGATCCAGTTGCCAGTAATTTTTCCACCTCTTGTTTGATTGCTTGACTTCTTTCAGGATTGAACAGTCTTCTCTTTTGTATTACTGGTTTTGCATTCGGGTCAACTGCGAGGTAGTGGGATATTACTCGGGCATCTATTCCCACCATATCTTCGTGACTCCAAGCGAACACATCTTTGTACTCCTTAAGCAGATTGGTTAGGTTTGCTTGACTTTTCCATCCAAGTTAGCCCCGATCTTGATTTTCTTATCCGGTTCGTCTTCATTAAGTACTACTTCAACCAATTCTGTTTTGGGCTCATTCGTGTTCTCCCTCGGATCCAGTTCGAATGACAAGAACTCTTTACACTGATTTGGCTGTATTATGGTGCACACTTGTTCAGCATCATGCTTGTCTTTGTATACTGATGGGTTTGCTCTTTGGGCAATCTCTTGGGATCCCTTGACTATCCCAATCCCTTGTTCTGTTGGGAACTTGATCATCAATGCATAAGTGGCAGTTACAGCCCTTGTTTTATTCAGGAATGGCCGACCCAATAATGCATTATACGGCTAATTGTCTAAGTCAACTACCACGATGTCGAGCAGGACAGTCCTCTGGTAAGGTGCTGTTCCAATCTTCAGGGGCAGTTTCACCGTCCCGAGTGACCTGACTTCTATCCCTCCAAACCCCCTTAATGGAGTATGAAAATGCTGTAAATCTTTTCGTTCTAGCCGTAGCTAGTCATAGACGGCCACATTGAGGATGTCTGTTGAACTCCCATTATCTATTAAAATTCTCCGGACTTCCCGATGGCCAATCCGGGCACTTATAACCAAGGCGTCATTAGGCCGAACATCGACTCCATGGGAATCTACCTCTGTAAAGAATATCGGGTCCCATCCTTCCTTCACTCTTTTCGGGTCTGGCTCAACCGAGTTTACGTCCAAGTTATTCCTTGCTTCTATTACTTCTCTGATTTTCTGAGTTCGTTCTCGGTTGCGTTTCCCGGTAGAGGGTCCTCCGTAAATCGTATGTATTACCTGATTGGTCTCGGAACCGGGCCATTGATTTCGTCCAGAGTGATCTGCCTTAACTTCTTTCTTAGTTTATGATTTCTCATCTTTTTTTAAGATTACATCCCGTAAGTGCCCTTACCGAATAAGAGTCTCTATGTAATCTCTGAGCTGGAAACACTTTGAAGTCCCGTGCCCGGTTTCCTTGTGAAATCTACAATAGTTAGTTGTATCTTTCCGGGCGAACTGAGATTGTCGCCGCGGTTCTCGCACCATATTCTTCTCTTCCAAGATGGCTAAAATTTCTTCTTGTTTTTTTCGAAGAGGGGTGTACTTGGTATATCTGCCTCGGTATTTCTCTGTGGACCGTTCGGTGTTGAGCCAATTACCCTCATCCTTATTTTTCTCCTTGCCGTTCCCTTTCTGTTTTTCCCTTTGATTTTGCCCCTTGGATTCAGTATTCTTCTGTTCGGGCTTTCCTCCATGCTTATAGCTTCCTCCTGTAGCTAACTCTTCCTCCTCGGCCAGAGCGTATCCTTCTGCCATATCCATCATGTCGGCATACCTAGTCAGTCGTGCTCTTCTTAAATCAAAGGACAGTCGTCCATTCTGCAAGTTATTGGTGAAGGCAGCAATAATTGCTTCATCATTAGCACTGCCAATTTCTGATACTGCTTGGCTGAACTAGCCCAAGTACTTTTTTAATGACTCGTCCTTCCCCTGCTTTATTTAAGAGAGGTAGGCCACCGACTTCTTCCTATGAACATTGCTCAGGAATTGCCTTGAGAAGCTCCTGCTCAGTTCGCTGAAATTTCCGATGCTAGCCGGGGTTAGTCTTTCGAACCATCTTGACCCTATGTCCCCCAGTGTTTACGGAAAGTTGAGACACAAGAGAGGGTCACTGCGGGCATATTGAGCCATGGCACTTTTATAGCGTCTAACGTGCTCATTTGGATCTGTATCTTTTTTGAATTGCTCCACATGCGGCATCCTGAATCTTTATGGGAAAGGGGTCCGCAAAATCTCCCTGGTGAATGGACTGTCAGAGTCATCGTCGGATAGATCGTTACAGCCATAACGTCTGACCAGTGCCTCCATCTGTCGCCTGTTATTCTCAACTTCTCGAGTTAGGCTCTGGATCTTGATATCTCTGTCCCCCATCGGACTTCCCTGACGGTTAAACCGTTGGGTTATCGCCATTCTTTCCTTAGACTCTTCACTCTGATGCTGGTCCTCTCGTGTGACTCCATGATGACGTTTGCGATGGTGTTGATCACTGTTTTCTGATGATGACCGACCTCTACGCCGGTCGTATTTACTATGTCTGGCACGTACTGTTTGATTGTGGTTGAGCCTCTGGTGATGTTCCTCTTTATGTGTTTTCTGTCCAGCCAGGTTGATTGGGGAAGAGGTCCTTCTGGTTTCTGGCATAGTTATTCCTGACCCAACCACCACCAAACGGAGCCTTGCGGGTGGAGGATTGGGAGTATGTGCTTCTGCAGACAGTAGATCAATCCCTTCCCTTGCTGCATCTGTCACCAATTGCTGAAAGGCCTCTTAGAAACGCAGCGTACGATCTCTGTTGGTTGGAGGAACTTGCTGGATCCCCGCTAGGTGCGCATGATGGTTTTCTGTGTTTCCTGCAGGATCTTGTGACGTGTTGCCAACATGGAAATCGCCTGGTGATTTTTGGCCATTCCCTTGACTACTTCTGCTTCCTGCCATCGCTTTTAACAAGTTCGGAGGTTCGGCCCCTCCTTCTAGCGCCAATTGTTGACGTCGATTTCTGGATTGTCAGAAAAGCCAACAAGGATTGGATTTCGGCTATTGATTTAAAGAGAAAGAGATTCAGAGAGAGTAATAAAGACAAGTTTTACGTGGTAAAACACCGATGACCAGAGAAACATCCACTGGTGGTTGAAGGATCAACTAAACCAAAATCCACTATGAAAATATGATGTTTCCAAGCTCTCGATCTCTCTTTTTCTCTCTGTATTTGCTATGATTGTTGTATGCTATATTGCCTATCTCTTTTGGAACCAGATTATGGGTCTATTTATATGCTTATAGAACCCTAATCTGCTTTGTACAAGTAATACAAGATCTTTGTATTTAATTGTGATTCGGTTACTTGTTTGAGGTTGATTTGTCTTCTTTCCTGTTTCGGAGTCTCTTATGGAAATCGAGTGGGATTCTAGTAGTGCTGTTCAATTTGGACTTGTTTTCTTATAAGAATGTAGTCTTCGTAAAGTAATCAAGTTATTTCCTGATTGGGGACTCTTCTAACTTAATGTTCCGTTTTATTTGGGATTCCTTCCTGATGGATATCTTCGCGTATTTAATGACTTAATCCGTGTGAAATAAGCACCAAGTTCTTACTCGAGTCGTATTTATTCCCGAGTAAGAGCAATACCTGATGGTCCCGAGTAGCGCCGTTTGAGCCCGAGTGGAAGCGTTGTTTAACCAGTCCTGAGTGCTGTTAACTGATCCCGAGTAGGTTTCATTCAATATATGCTCACTCGGGCTTTCTTCTCTTTAATGATGCCTCATAGGATATTTCATGAGTGCCCATTTGGACGTCCACCTGACTATTTTCTCTTTCCTATCAATAACGTGTATGCTTGGTAAAATTCACATACGACAATACATAAATGGTTATGAATAATGAGATTAATTTTTAATGGTTAGAAAATTTAGTAATTCTCATTAATATTAATCTAGTTATTAAAGAGTTTAATAATTTAGATTATTAGGGCCATTTATTGTAATTAGGATTAATATGATTAATTACCTAATATTAAATGATCCAAATAAAGTGTTCGGGTTTTAATAGTTAAAACTTGGTAAGCACTAACATAATAATCTGACCCTAGTAAATAGCTTACAAAGGCTTAGATTATTCACTAATAGATTAGATTTTTAATTGTTAAGAATCATTAATAATTTAGTAGTTAATTAGAATTTGTTTCTAATTAGTTAATGCGCTAGATAACTTGATTAAAGTTAGTCGTTTAGTCCTGTAGAGACTAGGTGCATTAACGATTAATAGAAAACCCTAATTTTAAAATAGTGAGTGGGAGAGAGATATATGACATATATATCCCGCGGTCTCCATCATTAGTTCAACACCGTGAGATCCGAGTAGGGCCTCGTGACGGCTTTGCTTTCATCCTCTCTAAGGAGGGTTTCCACAAAGGTCAATACTAAGGTTGGCTTCCTAACAGATTGGATTTCTGAGGGTATTTCGGGATTGACCGATCCTAAGGCAGCAATTCTCGAGTTAAGCTCATGAGATCTAAAATGGTGGGTTACACTCACGAAGGTTTTGATTAAGTTTGTTAATTAAAAACCTGACTGAATGAACGATGGTTGAATGATATGGAATAAGAGTTATTCTAGAATATCATTTGATTGAGAATGTCTCGGTCCAACATGTAAAAACTTGACCGACCCTAAGGAGGCACTTCTTTGTGGTATGTTGGATTGTCGTGGTATAGTAACTAGTTTTAGGGTATTTCTAGTTCATTAAACATGTGCATGCATCATGTTTAAATTTATGCCAAAGCACTTACACTTTTTTTAAATAAATGACTAAATGAATGTTTTATTTTATTTCAGCAATTATGTCTTCTGCATTACTTCAAATTCTCGCAAATGACAATTTAATTGGAGATAACTACATTAAGTGGAAACTTAACATTAATGCAATATTGGTCACCAAAGACCTCAAATTTATGCTTACAGAGGAATATCCTCCAGCACCTACTGCCAATGCCACATGAACTATTCGTGAGGCATACAAGTGATGGGTCTCATTAGATGAGAAGGACCGAACATATCTGTTGGCCTCTATGACAGACGTGCTTGTCACAAATCATGAAGCAATGACTTCAGCATTCGAAATCATGGAGTCATTGCACGCTATATTCCGGCAGCCCTCCTAGCAAAAGCGACACGAAGCCATTCATTCGGCTATGCTTGCTTGGCTGAAGAACGGTACATTAGTTTGGGAACATGTCCTGAGCATGATGTCCTACTTCAACACGACAGAAGTCAATGGCAGAGCCATTGACGAACCCAGACAAGTGAGCATCATACTGACGACTCTTCTAAAGAGTTTTGATCAGTTTAAGAGCAACTACAGGATGGACAAGTTAAAGTTTAGTCTTACACAGTTGCTCAATGAGCTTGCTACCTTTGAGTCTTTAATTAAAGACAATAAGGTAAGACCGGTGAGGCAAATGTTGCCGAACCATCTTCCTCCTCAAATAATAAAAAGAGGAAGAGGTTTGCTGGGAAGGCGAAGGGTAAGCCCAAACCCAAGAAAGTCCAAAGCAAAAAGAAGGGCGCCTCCACCGACCAAGGCAAAGGAAAATGTTTCCATTGCGACAAAGTCGGGCACTGGAAGAGGAACTGTCCTCACTGAAGAGGTAGCCAAGAAGAAAAAGATGAAAAGTAAATATGATTTACTTGTTCTTGAATCTTGTTTAGTAGAAGATGATTCTTCATCCTGGATAATTGATTCGGGGGCCACTAACCATGAAGGTTCTTCTCTAAAGTGGACTGATTCTTGGACACAGCTAGAGGAGGGAGCCTTCTCATTGCTTGTGGGCTCGGGGGATGTCATATCGACAAAAGCAGTAAGAGTGATAAGATTGCAATTTTATAATAATAGTAGTTTTTTATTATTAAACAATATTTTTTATATTCCTAGATTTACACGGAATTTGATTTCCATTTCTAAATTGTTAGAACAAAAGTATTCTGTTTCTTTTAATAATAAGTATGTTATTATTGGAAAGAATGGTCTGAATATTTGTTCAGGAATTAATGAAAATAATTTGTGTGTGTTAAGATCGTTAATACATACTACATTGCTCAACACCGAAATGTTTAAGGTTGAAAAACCAAAAACTAAACGACATAAGATTTCTCTAGATAATGACACGTATCTCTGGCATCTAAGGCTTGGTCATATCAACCTTGACCGGATAGACAGACTAGTAAAAAACAGACCATTAAGTGAGTTAAAGGTTGGCATCGTACCTGTCTGTGAATCTTGTCTGAAAGGTAAGTTGACTAAGAGACATTTTACTGGAAAATAGCTTAGATCTAAAGAACCGCTAGAACTTATACATACAGATGTATGTGGACCGATGAATGTTAAAGTTAGGGGTAGTTATGAGTATTATGTCACCTTTATAGATGACTACTCAAGATACCGATACGTCTACCTAATGCAACGGAAGTCGAAAACATTTGAAATGTTCAATGAATTTTGAGCTGAAGTTGAGAATCAATTAAGTAGGACTATCAAGTCATTACGATCGGATCGTGGATGTGAGTACCTTGATCAAGAGTTTGAAGACTTCATGGTCGAGCATGGGATAATTTCCCAACTCACAGCTCTTGTTACACCTCAGCAAAATGGTGTAGCGGATAAGAGAAATAGAACCCTAATGGAAATGGTGAGATCTATGATTTTCTTCTCATCATTACCAAATTCCTTCTGGGATATGCTTTACAAACAGTGGCATACATTTTGAATGTATTGCCATCCAAATCTGTTCCTAAGACTCCCCTAGAGTTGTGGAATGGTCTTAAAGCTAGTTTGTAACATTTTCACATATGGGGTTGTCTAGCACATGTGCTAAAGAACAGAAGATGAAAGCTAGACTCCAAGTTTGTGGTCTGCCTGTTTGTAGGATACTTCAAGGAGACCAGAGGTGGACACTTCTATAGTCCTGAAGATAACAAAGTATTTGTATCGACAAATGCACCGTTTCTTGAGGACAATTATATTAGTAACCATAAATCTCGCTCTAAGATTATATTGAATGAGTTGGAGCCTGATGAGACTAGTCCTTCATCAACAAGAGTTGTTGATCCATAAACATCTGAGAGTCAGATGGTTCCTGATCAGGATACACTACCACCTAGACTTAGTGAGAGGGCTTTGAGATAATCTGAATGCTATTTAGGTATAAGTGAGGGACAAGGTGTTGTCTCTGCTGATAGTGTGGATGATCCGTTGATATTTAAGAATGCAATGGAAGATCCTGATAAAAAGGAATGGCTTAAAGCCATGAATCTCGAGATGGAGTCGATGTACTCTAACTCAGTCTAAGATCTTGTCGACGTACCGGATGGGGTAAAACCCATTGGGTTTAAGTAGATTTACAAGAGAAAGAGAGGAGTAGACAAGAAGGTAGAGACTTTAAAATCAAGGCTAGTGGCCAGTGGTTATACCCAAAAAGAGGGGGTCGAATATGAAAAGACCTTCTCGCCAGTACCCATGCTCTTCGCACACATGTTCGTTGTTACGGCTCTCTCGGTCCCAAACTTGTTCCGGTTGCTCCTAATTCTTCAAACCTTTGAGTTTTCGAAACTTGAATGTATTACAGAAGAATTTAAATAATAAAATACTGTAGTTTTTTTTTAATTACAATAGTGCAGTTTTTTTTTATTATTACAACAACAAAATAAAAAAATCTTAGCAACTACCAAGAGGGAAATTGTGGCGATGATAGACCACCCTTCTTGTTATAATCCCAAAACAAAATACATTGAAATTCTAGGACCAAAATTGAGCAATAACAGACCACATATAAAACATATATATATATATATATATATATATATATATATATATATACATACATTCCAATGTAAACATATATGCGAATACCTAGAGTGCCATCTCTTTCTAAAACATGCATATATACAATAAAAAGAAAAAAATTCACAAACACATACATCAATTAATCAAGGGTACAACAAGGCTCTGATACCAATTGTAGGAAAATAATCGGTTCAAAAAACGCAACATAAGCGTGAGAAAAACGAAAATTAGGGTTTGCGTATATAAAAAAAAATTCCCTTTTAATAACAAGAACCTTAACCCTAGATTAATTGATGTATATAAAAAGTATCGTACCTTTTTTTTCGTGACGATTGAACTAGCGTCGAATTGAATCCGCAAGATCTTCCAATCCAATCACGAACGTGAATCACCTAGGAGTGTGGGCTCACTTTCTTTAAATTGTATACCTGAGGATGAAAACAAACAAAATATTCTTCTTTGTTAGTCACAATAATCCTCCAAGAGAAAAACCAAGAACGTCTGGTCACTTTTGAATTATCAATCAATTTGATTGAAACTCGCGTTAACCTTGATTCGATGTTGTACACAAAACCCTTTTTATGCAAATGATACTAGTGTACTATCGAAAACAAAAATGTTCCCTCTTTTCTCTATGTTTGGCCGAATTCTTCACATAATGAGTTGGACGAAGTTTTTTTTTTAACAATAAAAAAAAACAAATAAAAAAACAACTTCTCACACCAAAAAACTCATACTTGGTCGAAATTTAAAAGTATATATATAGGAGACCAAATCCTCTCCCAATAAGGATTTACTTGGTGGGTAAGAATCCTTTCCTTAGGTGGATTTACTTGGTGGTTAAGAATTCTTTTCTAAATTGAATTCTATCCTGCAGCAAGACTCCTAATCCAACTTAATAGTGTATTAGTAACCATATTAAAGACTTCCTAATTTGATTAGATAAATAATTTCTTTTATTTATCAACTTATCAAATATAGTCTTTAATATTAATTATACTACCAACAATAGTATAATATTAGATGACCATCTCCTAATAGAAAACGATTTTGACTTTTAATTAAATAATTAATGAATCACCAAATTAATTAATTTCCATTTAATTAAATAATAAAATAAAAAATAATATATTTAAGCTATTCTTAATAGCTTTTGCCACCCATACCATATATAAGAACCATATATTATTTTTCTTATTTTATTAAATCCATTGGACCTTAATAAAAAATCCACATGTGAACTAGACCTATTCTTACAAAAAGAAACAAGTTCTCATGCCTTATTACAATTCTAGATGGACCCCTAAATTGGTCCAGTAGAATATATCAAGTGATCCATACAAGTTCGTGTGGATTGGGGATCTTGGCGGGCTATCTAAATTTAAGCTCCAATAGACACAACCCAATCACAATCAACAAATGATTCACTTAGGTTCGATCTATTTAATTTTAGTTCATTCCACTAAAGAACTAAAATTGAACTCTTAAATAAAGATAGAATAAGTTGATGTTACTCATTCGTACCCTAGACAACCTTATTGGAGAAAGTGTATCCTCGTGAAAAATACCAGTAATCACCAAGAGCTCATAGACCGTCTATAGCTCTCCAAGTTACCATATTTACTCATATGACCACATTTTGAACTTGGATATTTTGACTTGTCCAGAAGCCATGTTTCAATAGAAACTATTGAAAACTTAACGTTAAGATTTAATATCCAATACCTCAAAACATCCATATGATGATATTCTACTCTCATTTAATAAATGGAGCCACGATGTCCATATCTATAAACGAATTCCTCTATCGATTAACAAATGAATACCACCAAACTATCGAGGATAGACTATGCTATATAATCATACTCATTGATAGCTCAAATGATAACACTTGCAACCATAAGTCCATCATTTATCTCAGGATTGAGATAAACTCTCTGATTGTCTTGAAATGAAAAACTTTTATCTATTGACGGTTCTAGATAAAGTATTTCATTGTGATCTTATTCAATGCACCCAGTGCACTAGATTCTTTTGGTCAAAGACACCACACTTTGATGATTTTAGACTCATTATAACACATTTGATCCCACTCAAATGATAGAAAAAGAATCTACAACTTTGACAAGATAAAGGCCCCCAACCTTTTATCCTAAGTTGTGAATATTATTCAAGACTAACTAAAGAATTGTGTCTATCTCATACATATCTAGATGTATGAACAATTCTTCTTTTCTCATAGTCTTTTGACCTGATGATTATTTACTTTTGACAATTATAATAATTAAACTATAAATGCTAGAAGATTTGTGAAACTAGATTTTATTTTATTAATATGAAAAAATTATCAAAATACAATATTATACTCTTGCAATCGAGCATAATCCTAACAATGTGCTCGTCACAAAGATAGCCTTACAAGACAATCACGTTGATCCATTTATGAAGACCTTACCGACTAAAGTGTTTTCGGGTCAACTAGATTGTCTAGGGTTGCGAGAAATGCCTCACATGCTTTAGTGCAGAGGGGAGATTGTTGGAGTTTATGCCCTAAAAACGTAATTTGTAAATGGATTTATGAAATCAACAAAAGGAAAAGTTCAATTCATTCTTGTTGTGTTGTTTATTTTATAACTTGTGCATATATTTAACATTCAAGATTGCCGGATGTAATCTCGGACTGTGTATATCAGTGTCATATACAGATGGATACAGTAAGAGACGTGCAATCTAAAGAGTCCATAGATAGCAAAGAAAGTTGGGTAGTTTATTTACGATCCATTCCGTAATGTACGGTGATTCTATCCTGAATCATTCATATGGAGATATGAGAATGAAGGCACCTTGTATGATGTGATCATATAGGACTGAGTCATGATCTATATGAATCTCTCACCAAGATCTATTTACCGATGAGATTCATATATATCAACTAATGGTGGCTATATGTGGGTGATCTTAATCCTGAGTGCCTTATCTACTCTTTTAGGTTAAATCATGGTCTTTGATAAACCATGGGTGAGGTCAGATGCATTTCCTGATCAATATACTCCGTATGTTAGGATTTCGGTTTGGCTTGTGGCTTGGAAGGTTTGTACACAATAGTGGAATCCACTCCTTATTGTGAGAAATTGATGGTAGTTCCCTTAAGAGTTGATTCGGGGCTTGGACAATATAAGTGCTCTCCTAATTCCGTGAGGAAATAGGATTTATTGTTCATTATAGAATCAACGGTACTTAAAAGATATATGTAATTAGAGGGGTACAACGGACATTATGACCCATATCTAATTATGAACTATTGTGGTGGATCACATCATATGTAATAGTTATATCGATGGACACCGAGTTGTATCAGTCTGTGTAAAAGCGTCTACAATTGAGAGAGTAGAGCTTCGGGTTTTTAGTGGAATAATACCGGAGTTAATAATCACAGAATATCAATTAAAGAGTTTAATTAATGATTTCGAGAATTATTGGTGCTCAAAATAATGTGGGTTCATTAGGTCCCCTTGCTAGCCTGATCGATCTAGTCACGGTAAACTAATTGAATTGTCCAATTAGTTGTGTTACGAAAGTGACACCTGTTCATTCAAGAATTAATTGAATAATGAGATTATTTAATTAATGAAATTTAATAGTTAAATTAATTAAATAATTAGATTATTTAATTATATTGATAATTATGATTTATTAATTAACTATTAATTGGAGGGTGTTAGTTGTATATGGATTTAGGTGAAGATAAAATAATAGGATTATTTTAGTTCTACTAAATCATTTATCTAAGTATTTGAATTTAAGTTTAAATTTAAAATACTTATTATCACTTTTAATATGTTAGATATATTTGAACGGGATAAATAAAAAACATATATCAATTAATAACACATAAGATTGCATTGGATGCAAATTGGTATGTGCACATGAAACAATAGTCAAAATAATAATTTGCATATGATGCAAATACCTTATACACACATGATATATATTTATTTTAAAACACAAGTGTTGGCGTAAAAGACAAAAGGAAAAAAAGGTTTTATAATTTTTGTGAAAAAATTATATCAAGTGCGTGAAAGAAGAAAAAAAAGGCATCAGTTATAAGAAAAAAGGAGATATATATTATTTCATGCTTTGTGTGTTTTTGGAACACATAGAAGAAAGAGATTCTTCAATTCTCTCTACATCCTCCATTCAAGTTCCTGAGACCGTGACGCGCCCACACGCAGTTACCAATCTTGGGAGACAGCGAGGGAGATCGAGTGGTTCAGACAGGAGTACATCGTAAAGTGAAGGAGTCTCCAAACTTTGGTAAGAGTGGTTCAGATAGGAGCATATCATAAAGTGAAGGAGCCTCCAATCGTTGGTAAGATTTTCTTCTACTGATCATATTGATTACAATTTCCTGTGATTACTTATTGTATGTATTAGATTAAAAAAATAATTACGACCCCAAGTTCACTAGTCCCAGATACAAATTATGATCTTTATAAAAAAAATTAAACCTATTTTTGTTGCGTGACTGGTGAACAGGGTTCCAACAATTGCAACCAGCAAGAATCTTGGGATTGTTGTTATGGAAGGAACCGAAGGTTGTACGTCCATCTAGTCCCGTTAACCTGGAAGAGGTCTTGAACCATTTCATCACTACTTGTCCAAGAAGTGGCCTCTTCTTGATAGCCTTAATGCCCATCGACCTTCTGATCTATATGGGAACCGTTCTCCTGGCCAAGGTGATTTACTGATTTAATTTTTCTTCTTTTGCAATTTAGGTAGTTAACTGGTTATATTCTGATTTGCATTTTGTCAACCGTAGGCCTTTAAATACAACGTTGCTATATGCCATCAGGTGAGCTCTCTTTGTGATCGTGCTGCCAAAGCTGAGGGTGAAGTTGAAACTGTCTCGATGCTACTTGCTCAGGCTCGGGACCTAGTACAAGAGATGATCGCCAACCAAGATAAGAAAGAGAATGAGCTAGCTGAGCTACGATGTGATTACCTGAGGTTAAAGCGGTCTTTCGATCAAGACACCTTGAAGTCAGCGAGGTATAAGAGAGAGAGGGACGATTGGAAGGTGGAGGCCAGAAGGCAAGAAGCGGAGAATTAGGACTTGCACGTACAAATTGATAAACTAATGGCAAAAATGGAAGCCTTAATCGAAAATGGATACTTTTGTGCCTCCTACCAGGCTATTGAAGCGCTGCGTCCACCCTTCGACCTCTCTATCATCGATGGCTGGGATAGGGACGAAATTATGGCCAAGGTCGAGGAGATGTTCTTTCCCATTGGTGATGAAGTTGGCACCTTGAGCGCTGCTAGAGCCGGCAAACAAGTGCTTGACACAAGCCTCCCAATCCCTTTTTTCATTCCTCCGTTCTCAGGACATAGGGAGGTTTCCAGTGGGGTCCAATTGATACAGACTGAGGGTCTACCTATTGTTCAAGGGGAGGCCAGAGATTGATTGGGAGAGCTGACAAGGGTAGAACTAGAGGATGTGCAAAGAGAGTCGGGGGTGACTACTACCTCTCAAGATGAATATATTCCTCCGGAAGTCATGGTCGTGGTTGACAAGGTCCTAGCGAGGGGCTATACTGAACAGCAAGCAGGTGGGTAGCCCCAGGAAGAAAGAGTGGCAAAAGAGGAGAACCAGGCTGAGCAACTACAAGAAAAAGGGAAGGCAGATAGAGATCAACAAGGAGAATGAGTAGTGGGAGGAAACTAGGAGGACTCCGAAATTTGATATAGTCTATCTATGACCTGTCTTGATTGCCCGAAAGGGGGGTGGGCAACCTGCTTTACTCATCACCAATTTTTTTTCAATTCTTTTATGTTTTTCCTTATAGATGTTGCCAGGAATGCATGTAGCCTTGCGAGGGGATAGGCTCCCTTATTATTAATGAAAAATATGTTCTGATTTCCTCCACGCTTATTCTGAATGATTCCCACTTACGAATTTTTAACTTTGATTGAATACTTCTTGTTGTACCTCTAGCCTCTATCTAGGTGTAACCTTCCATGCTATCCTGACTTAACTAAATCTGGTAGCTAATGATCATAAATCTGTTAAGTCTAGGTTTTCAAGTGGGGTGAATAACAAACTTTAGCTCTCAGCACTTGGTAGGAATTTATGTGTTGTCATTCATGGTATGTAGTCCTCCTAACTTCGTTCCTATAAATTTAGCTCTCAGCACTTGGTAGGAATTTTTGTCGACCTTGCCCGTATCTTTAACTTGTTGTGCTTCAACGAAGCTTCTATAGTGGGTTCTCATAACTTCGTTCCTATAAATTTGAAAATAAAACATAGAGAACAAGTAGTAAACAATATACTATTGTGGTATATAATGGATCCTAGAAAGATATTTTCTTGTCAGATGACAGGGGTGACATTGTTTTAGGTACTAGAACTCTGATGCTCAGGTGAAATTCATATTGTATTATTTTAGGTACCTCGCTACCTCGTATTGGGGATGGGAAGTACCCTGCCATAAAGAACTTGGCTTGGAGGACTTTTATGTATTTAGGCTTTGATCCCCGTATGGTGGGTGGTATCCCCGCTAAGTCATCGGGAAAGCCCTTTAGCCAACCTGGTCTAGAGGTCTTATGTTAAACATGTTCTTAAACTTAGACTCTTTTTGGGAGTGGTAGCTCGACCAAGGCATCCGAAATGCTTTCTAGCTGTCCTGGTCTCGAGATTTAAATGACATCTATGCTCTTACACTTAGACCCTTCTTAGGAGTGGTAGCCCGACCAAGGCATTAGGAATGCTATCTAGCTATTCTGGTCTCGAGAACTAGATGGCAATTATACTCTAACACTTAGACCCATTTTGGGGGTGGTAGCCCGACCAAGGCATCAGGAATGATAACTGGCTATCATGGTCTCGTGGTCTGGATGGCAATTATGCTCTTATACTCAGACTCTTCTTGATAGGGAGAGGGCGATGCTCGATCAAGGCATCAAGAAAGCTATTTAGCTTTCGTTGGTTCGCGGCGATCATGGTGAATTTACTTGTGGAGAACATATAATGCAACCAGAGACGGAGAAATTAATAGCAGATTTTATTGATGGTCAAAATGGAGTACATTACTGATTAGAAACTTATTGATACCTAAATGGAGATAGTTTGATAAGGAGTCTCCAGTCTAGAGGTAGAATTTCTTCAAGTGATCAATGTTCTAGGTGTGATCAATAGGTTGACCATCCATATCCTCCAGCTTGTAAGCTCCGCTGCGGATCACTACCTTCAATAAGTATGGTAATTCCCAGTTTGGTCCTAAGACTCCATCCAATCCTACCCGGGCGTTCTAGGTCACCTTTCTGAGTACCAAGTCTCCTTCTTTGAAGCTCCTGACCTTCAAATTTACTCGAGATGAAAAATTCCCACTAACGCCCTCGAGACCACTACCACGGAGGTGGTGGCTGGGGTCGGTACATTTGATACCTAACCTGCTTAGATAAAAACGAATGTTTGTATAACAATAGTAAGTGGGGACTTTAGTATCGATTACTTATGGTATACATGATTCTCTCTTATATGCTCACTATCTTTCTAGAACATAGGAAGGTGGTATGTTCGTACTTGTCGAATAGTGGACGTCACGATGGCCGTGTTCCGAGCACAGAATTTAGGCTTGACGTACTTGTCTCTATCTTTTACTCTATCGTCTATATGTTCCCCTTCTATCTTTTTATTTTTAGGTATATTTATATATGACCGAATCAATTTGAACTGCTGTATCTCCCGCCTTGATTCTCTGAACCTACTCCTCCCTTATCGGGCAGGATCCTCTATTTGAAAGTTGTTGACTTCGAGTAAATAACGGAAGCGATGATATTGTTGACAAAGATAAGTTTGTTTCCTTTTTTGAATCAAACTCTTGACTTGCATGTAAATATTGGATATTACATAGATATGTTCTTGTGCGTACTTACGACATGATTCTTCATGGAGGTCGCTGAGCTAGCCGTTTGTAGTCTTTGTAGAGCGAGGTAGATCTATGCTTTGGTTCCATTCTGTAAAGCTTGGAATGGACATCCTAGTAGGCGTTCCTATGAGGTAACATGTATTTGATTCACTTAGAGGCTTTCTTTCTCCTCATATCGTGGATGGGACACTGGGCTCCTAGAGAGGTTGGTAGGCTTCTTGTTCAGGCTATATATTTAGTTTGGCCTCTAAAAGCCTTAACCCGGAGGGGGCTTGCTTTGCTTGTCGGGCTTCTTTCGAATGTTTCTTGCGCTTGGCGACCCTCTCTTACAGTCACGGGGTGGTTAAGGAGCCCGACCCCAGGAACCGAGGTTCCCAGGTAGGTGGCCTCGAGAAGCTCGGATTCCAGTGTTAGCGTAGGGGCTCTACCTGGTCTTGCCTAACTTCTTCCCTGATAGTTCTGAAGCCTGGTGATCCATCTGTGCTTCTGCGGGGTATTTTTATGGAACACCCGAGGTTTCATGAATGTCGATTTTGGGCTTCGATTCAGGCTTTGAGAGTGAAAAATTTCTCTATGACCCCGAGCCAGATTTTACTATTAACAAAAGTCCCCATTGACTTAAACACCTAAGATAGAGTTGGAGTTAGGGTCAGATTCCCTATTTAGTTAGGGAATTTTCCGTTATGAGATAATTACTGAGAATCTCGAATGAAATCTTCTCATTAATTGCTCAAATGACTTGTCGAACTTGAATTGGTGTATTCTTTGAGGAAAACCGGTTGCGTTACGGCTCTCTCTATGGCTCGAGGGGATCTTCCCGAGGATATCGCCGATGTCATAACACCCATAACCTCTATTTAAATTCAAACTTACTGCCCGTTTCCTCAAACATTCTCTCAATTTCAAATTTACAAACTTCTTCTCTCTTGCTACCTTCTGTCAATTTCCCTTTTTTATCAATCCCCAAAACCTGTTCTACCATGTCAAAGGCCAGTTGTGACTTCATTGACTCCCTTGTTGAAGGCACAGAGGTTTCAAGTCTCACCCACGAAAAATGGGCTCGACGAGACCTAGACAGGGACGACTCTTCTCTGTCCCTGCAAAGTCATCCATCGAGCTGGAATGTAGCCATCGGGACTGGGTTTTCTAACCAACCAGACTCAGGTGAAGAGAATAGGGTTGGTGTCTCTGGAAATTACCAGGTCAAAGTCATTGATCCTTTCCTAGAGAGGCGTCCTCCATATGACTTCAAGGTCATTCTAGATTCTATCGTTGACCCAAAGTCGATCAGCCACTTGAGGACCAAATACGATATCCTTGACACCGTCTCTCTCACAGTCCCATATAGAAATAACGACGTCTTTAACCCACCCAAAGATGTACTCCCCATCCATGTTGCAGTCTACGAGAGTGGGGTAAGGCTCCCTCTTCATCCTACCCTTCGGCGGGCTCTCAACGCCCTTCAGCTGGCTCCCCTATAACTAACACCCGATTTCTGGAGGCACCTGGTTGGCTTCCTCGTGCTGTGAAGGGAGTAGTGCGAGCTAAGCAAGATAACCAGAAAGCCCAGGGTAGAGGAGCTTGCTATTCTTTTTCAGATTAGGAGCCTGGCTGGGGTCCCCCGAGGTCAGTTTTACGCCAAGGCCAAGAATAAGTTTAATTTCATCATCCCTGGAGCTTCAAAGAAGGACCCGACCTAGAAAGAAGAATGGGTATTGGTTGGCAATAATTGGGGGAGCTTGATATTTATAGGTGGGCATGAGTTTGTGGTTCAGACCACCTTTAATGATAAGCCATCGTGGGACCGAGATTCCTTACCCGTCTAATCTGAGACGGTGCTGAAAGCCATCCTTGCCAGGAACTACTTGAACTTTAAGTTCCCGACTGCCGACCCTTTTGATCCTCGTCGGGTAAACTGCTATCTTCGGATATCTGACGCTACTCCTTGTAAGTATCTTGAACCATCAAGCTATTGGGTTGTTGGATGGTTCAGTACTGATGGTTTTACCCTTTTTTTTAAAAAGTGTTTGTTGTTGCTCCAGCTTCTCGCAAAGCCCGACAAGCTCAGACCCCCTCCTTCCAGGTCATCCTCGAGAACCTTCTTAGCTACATAGGAGAAAGGAGGGCCAATCCTTATGGCAGTTGCTTCGCCCGCTCCTGCTCTTGCTCCTGCTCCTACTCCTGCTCCAACTCCTGTTCCATCGCCTTCCCAAAAGAGATCTAAGATGGCTATTCTCGCATCTCGTGTAGCTGAAGCTCTAAATCGAGAAGGGCCCGCTCACCAGGCCACTGATATGTCCACCTCTGCTACTTCACTAGTGGCTCCTGCTAAAGTTGCTACTTCTCCAGTTATGTTACCCACTCATTCTACTGATCCAGCTATGTCCTGGGCAGTTTAGACTCTAGGGGATCCCGAGGCTGGTATTCCTGAGATTTCCCCTTTCTCGCCTCCACCATTAGTCGGACTGGGTTGGTCTGGATGAGGTTTTGATATAGTTCGTAGCTTTTAACCCGGGTGGCGGGCTCTCTAGGATGACTTCCATGCCCGTGGATATTCTGGTTACTAAGAGGTCTGCCTTTCTGGCAGAGGTAGTCATCTTCTTTATTTTATGTGATTGTGAGCTTTGATTGCTTTCTAACCTTTGTTTCATACTTTGCAGGCTTTCAAGTTCAATGTAGCAATGGGCAACCAGGTATTCTTTCTCCGATATCTGGTAGCTAGAGCTGAAGCTGAGGCTGAGCGGGCCATGGGACTGCTGGCGCAGGCCCAATCCTTGGTCCAGGAGATGACTTCCAGCCATAGAGGAATGGAAACAACACTGGCTGAGCTTCAGTAC
Source organism: Dipteronia dyeriana (assembly GCA_032871835.1). Lineage (NCBI taxonomy): Eukaryota > Viridiplantae > Streptophyta > Magnoliopsida > Sapindales > Sapindaceae > Dipteronia > Dipteronia dyeriana. The sequence goes on from CM065296.1 coordinate 26,500,664, forward strand.
GACCATGAGCGGCTGAAGCGGTCTTTAGACAGAGAAACTCTTCGGTCTAAGCGATGAGCTAGCCAGCGAAATGATTGGAAGGAAGAAGGAAATGCGTTAGATGTTGAGAATCATGTTCCGCAAGCCCAAGTTGCCAAGCTTCAAGCTGAGGTGGATTCCTTATTCAGTGAGGGATACTTCTACACCTCCTACCAAGTCGCTGAGGCGCTCCCATCCCCCTTTGACCTATCAATTATTGCTAACTGGGATAGGGAAGAGATATTGGCCAAGGTCGTAGAGATGTCTCGCCCCTTAGGTGATGGCCTGGATTCCTCTAATGTAGCCGAAGCCGAAAAGCAACCAGTCGGGTTAGACCTTCCTCCTCCTCCTTCCGTCTTCCCAACGTCAGGCCCTGGAGAATCCTCGAGGGGGTTCTACCCTTGGAGCCAGAAGAAAATCTTATAGAAGCCCGAGGTCCCTCTAAGGTGCCTTTAATGGAGGAGCCAGCAGCAGGGGAAATTATGCTAGAGTCAATGGCCAACCTTCTTGATGCAGCCATACCTCCTAAGGTCATGGCGGTGGTTAATGAGGTATTGGAGTAAGATCCTGCTGAGCACCAGTCAATAGAGGGGCATCATCAGGAAGAGGTGTCGGAAGTGGCTATCCAGTATGAGTGACCACCAGAAAGAAGAGCAGGGGTGAGGTTCATTCGGAAGGAGGGGAAGCTGGAGAAGATCAGGAAGATGCAGAAGCTTGAATCCATCATCTTGTAGCTTGTTATGAATGCCCGGAAAGAGGGGTAGGTATCCCATCTTTACTCATGCTTGATCATCATCGTCACTCTTTTTTTTTAGTACTTTATAGCCTGGAACCAGGGGTTGGACTCCCTATCTGATTTTTATAGCCTTACCGGGGGATAGGCTCCAAACTCATTAGTGGAATTTAACTTTAGATCTGGTTCAAATTTTGATTTGCATGTACTTGCTTCATTTTTTATTTGCATCTAGATTCAGCCCCTATAGCAACCTAATTTTGCTTGGGAAAAGTAACAAGAAAGGAAAACTGCTTAAGTGTGAACGCAGATAGCTATCTCGAGCTTTCGACTCTCAATAGAAACTTCTAGCGCGGTGACTTTAGTCGATAGTCCCCTTGTTTGATCATAGACCTGTCACAGTAAGCAACTACGTGTACCCGGAGGATTAACAACCAGTAATAATTGGGACATTAGAGTTTAAGTAAAAGAGCCCTCAATCCTTGAGCATCTTTAGGGGGTTATAGCTCGAATGAGGTATCAAGAAAAACTATCTAGCCCTCTCTTAGGCTGGGATGGCTACCACTTTCTTAAACTTGAGTCCTTCTTGGGGGGTTGTAACCCGACCAAGGCATCATGAGAGCTATCTAGCTATTTTCTGGCCTTGAGATCTGGATGGCAGCTATGCTCTTACACTCAGACCCTTCTTGCATTGAAAGGGCTATCTAGCTATTTCCTGGTCTTGAGATCTGGATGACAGCTATGCTCTTACACTCAGACCATTCTTGGGGGTTGTAGCCCGACCAAGGCATCAAGAGGGTTATCTAGTAATTTCATGGCCTTGAGGTCTGGATGGTAACTATGCTCTTACACTCAGACCCTTCTTGAGGGTGGTAGTCTGACCAAGGCATCAGGAAGACTATCTAGCTATTCCTGATCTCAAGATCTGGATGGAAACTATGCTCTTACACTCAGACTCTTCTTGGCGAGGGGTAGTGCCCGGCCAAGGCATCAGGGATAGCGAGGGGGCTTCCCTGACTAATCCTTGGTCTTGAGACGGAAATGTCGAATTTCCCATGTTAACCCAAATCTTTGTAAATTATAACTGAAGATGGAGAAAAAACAGGCTTTATTGATAAAAAGAAAGGAGTACATTATTGCTGGAGATTAAAATATAGGTTGAGGTAGCCTACTCATAAGTCCCCTGTTATGGGGTAGAATTTTCTCAAGTTATCTACATTCCAGGTATGATCGATGAGTCGGCCATTAATGTCTTTGAGTTTGTATGCCCCATTGCGGGCCACCACTTTTACCAAGTATGGCCCTTCCCAGTTTGGCCCCAGAACCCCGTCTAACCTCTTCATGGTTTTCAACAACACTTTCTTGAGAACTAGATACCACTCCTTAAAGTTTCGGGCTTTAACCTTCCGGTTAAAGTATCTAGCAATCCTGCTTTCGTAAACTGCTACCTTCCCAGTTACTCAATCTTTTTTTTCTTCCAAGAGATCCAAGCTAGCTCGGAGTTTGTCCTCATTGCTCCCCGATTCAAAATGTTGGACTCTAAAGGAGGTCAGTTTGTGCTCAATGGGAAGCACTGCTTCAACCCCGAAGGCTAGTGAGTAGGGTGTTTCCCAGGTAGTTGTTTTCCTTGTAGTGCGGTAAGCCTAGAGGACCTCGGGAAGCTCATCATCCCATCTAACCTTTTTCTGTTGTAGTTTCTTTTTCAACAACTTCTTTGTAGTCTTATTGGTGGATTTCACCATCCCATTAGTCTAGGGGTGGGCTACTGAAGCGAACCTAAGATCGATTCCCAAGCTCTCATAAAAGTCTTTGAATCGTCCATTATCAAACTGCTTACCGAGGTCAGATATAACGGCAAGAGGGGTTCCGAACCTGCAAAAAACATTATTTTTGCTGAATCTTGTTGTAACTTCTTCCGATATCTGGGAGAGTTGTCCAGTTTTAACCCATCTTGTGAAATAGTCGATTGCCACGATAGCATGCTTGGCTTGACCAGGAGCAGTTGGAAGTGGTCCGATCAAGTCGACTCCCCACAGAGCAAAGGGGTATGGTGAGCTAAGGGATGATAATCGCTCTGGCGGTATGTGACTCAAGTTTGCTGTCTTCTGGCAAGCTTTGCATGATTGTACCAAGGTTTTTGCATCTTGATGGATGGTTGGCCAGTAGTACCTCATACGGAGTACCTGATATGCCAAAGCCTCCCCACCAATATGGTTCCCGCATTCCCCTGAGTGAACCTCTCTCAATACCCATTTGGCATCTTCATTGTGTAAACATCGAAGCAAAGGAAGGGATGTGCCCCTCCTGTATAAGTACCCATCCACCAAGTAATACCTGACCGAGAGCCTCTTCAATTTTTTGTCTTGGTCTGGCTCCCCAGTAAGTCTCCCTTCTTATAGATAATCCACTATCGGGTCCATCCAATATGGTTTTCGATTCTGGGTATAAGTCTCCTTACCTGTCACTATTCTAGTTAGAGGGATCACTTGAAGAGGGACCCCCTAGGGTAAGGTCTGACAACCAATTATTGCTATATTGGCTAGGACGTCAGCTCGACGATTCTGTTGTTGAGGTATCTGCTCAATCCTGAAACCTTTAAATTTGCTTCTAAGCTGTTGAACTAGCTTCAGGCAGGCAATCATGTTATCCTCTTTTGCCTGACAATCTCAGAGAATTGGTTGACCATGAGCAACGAGTCACTCCTATTCTGTAGGTAATCGACCCTGAGCTCTACGGTTGCCTTTATTCCGGCTAAAAGGGCTTCATACTCTACCTCATTATTAGTGGCTTTAAATTCAAATCTGAAGCAGCGGTAGCACCCAGTTCCTTCTGGGTCGATTAGAACTATGCCTGCTCTTCCCACAGCTTGCCTAGAAGCTCCATCAGTTTAGAGGATCCACGACTTTCAACCCTCCGGCCAGATGTCAGATTCTAGAATCTTCTCAGGGGCTACGTCTGTTGCTGCAGAGGTCGTTTGGCCTAGGGGCATTGAGAGCACTGCTACAAAGTCTGCTAGAGCCTGGGCTTTAATTGCGGTCCTAGGCTTATACCTTAAATCAAACTGGGTGAGCTTCAGGGCCCACAAAACCACCCTTTCGGAACATCCAACCATTGTAAGAATTTAAGGAGGGGTTGGTCCGTCACTACTGCTATCGAATGAGCTTCGAAGTAGGGACAGAGCTTCCTTGCCGAGGTCACCAAGGCATAAGCGAGATTCTCCAAAAGGGTATAGTTCTTCTCGGGCTTAATTAGAGCATGACTCACATAGTAGATAAGACGTTGGACCCTATCTCCACATTCCTTGACCAAGGCCCTGCTTACCGCAGTTCCTGAAATGACCAAGTACTTTTGTAGCTATTCTCAGGGCTTGGTCTAACCAGTAGTGGAGGGCTTGACCGGTATTTTTTCATGGCTTGAAAAGCTTGTTCACTCTCCTTGTCCCGTTTGATGTTTCTTCCCTGCTTAATGGCTTTGAAGAATGGGAGACACTTGTTGGTAGACCGAGAAATGAATATATTGAGCGCTGTTACCTGCCCGGTCATGACTTAAACCTGTTTAAGTGACGTGGGGGACTCTAGATCTAGGATAGCCTTGATCTTTTCCAGGTTAGCCTCTATACCTCTCTCATGAACCATGAAGCCTAGAAACTTCCCCACGGTCACCTCAAAGGCGCATTTGGAGGGGTTCAACCACATTTAGTTCTCCCTTAAGATCATGAAGGTTCTGCGAAAGTCGCCCAAATGTTCTTTGGAGGTTGATGACTTGGTGATCATGTCATCGATGTACAACTCCATTGACCTTCAAATTTCGGGCTTGAACAGCCGGTTGACTAACCGTTGGTATGTATCTACTGCATTTTTAAGCCTAAAAGGCATCTTTTTGTAGCAATACAGACCCTATCTGGTGATGAAACTGGTCTTTTCTTGGTCGGTGGGTTACATCCTAATTTGATTTTACCCTAAAAATACGTCCATGAAGCTAAGGAGCTTATTTCCGGAGGTGGAGTCAACTAACTGATCAATTTTTGGTAGAGAGAAATTGTCTTTCGGGCATTCCCGGTTGAGGTCCCTGTAATCGATATACATGTGCCACTTCCCATTTGTCTTTGTGACCATGACCACGTTGGCAATCAATTCAGGGTATTGTGCCTCTCTGATGAAGCCCGCTTGGGTCAATTTGTCCACTTCTTCCTGGACCCCAACATTTCTTTCAGCATTGAAGTGCTGTCTTTTTTGTTTGATGGGTTTGAAGGTCGGATCCACTACTAGTTGATGAGCAGCCAAAGTCATCGGGATCCCAGGCATCTCGTCGTGACTCCAAGTAAAAATGTCATTGAACTTTGTGAGGAGCTCGATCAAACCGTCTTTCACTCCCGGCTCAAGGGTGGCTCCGATTTTGACGACCTTTGAGGGATCGTCCATCCAGATAGGAGTTTCTTCTAGATTATCCACTGGATGGCCGCTGGCCCATTCCCTTCTATGCTCCTCCTCGTTGGGCACCATGGAGTCATCCTCGAGGTGATTTGTGGGTCCTACATCTTCCAGGGTCAATACCCCTATCTTGGATCGTTGTCACCTGGGCAAGTTATTTCGCTAGAGCTATTAGGTTTGCAGACATTGCGTATCATCTCTTGGATGCTTGTTGATCACCCCGAACTTCCCTCACCTTGTCTCCTACTGGGAACTTCAGGACGTTTTGGTAAATGGATATGAACCATTTTAAGGATGATAAAAACGGCCTTCCTAATATTGCATTGTAGGCCAATGGGGTATCCAACACCACGAAGTCTGTCATCATATTCTGTTGGAGAGGTGTGGCTCCAATGATCACTTGCAGGATTTTTGATCCCATGAGTATGATTGAGTCCCAAGTGAACCCATACAGCGGGGTAGTGCAACTATTGTAACACCACTGTTTGAAGTTCAGTTTTTCCAAGGTGTCTTTAAATAGAACGTCGACGCTGCTACCTGTGTCGACGAGCACATGGTACACCATGCAGTTGGCAATCTGTACCGTGATCACTATAGGATCATCATGAGGCTGCACGGTGTTGTAGACATCTTCTTCGGTGAAAATGACCTATGACAATTGAGAGGGGTTGGTCAGGCTCTGGTCGACCTTGAAGATACCCCGCCCATCGTCCATACAAGGGACTTTTCTTATGTAGTTTTTCCTGGAATTGTTGGAGGTCCTGGCCAGATTAGGCCATCCACTGATGGTATGTATTATCTGGATTTGTTGCATCAGATCCACTTACTTCTCTTTTCTATTTTCAGTGTGCTCGCGGATCTCGGCTTGTACTTCCCATCCAGTCAGAATGTTATCCTTGATTTGCTGTCAGAATTCTACCAAACATCCTCCCCATATCAAATCCTTGATTAGATTTCACAGGTTATAGCACTTTGAAGTGTTGTGTCCCACGTCTTCGTGAAAGTCACAATACTTATAATGATTCCTCTTATCGATAGGGGCTTTCATATGTGCGGGCTACTGTAGCAACCCCTTGTCCCGAATGGCGAGATAGATTGTTTTACGGGGATACATTTAAGGGGGTGTAACAATCATACCCTCTCTTATCTCAAGCTATTGGTGTTAGGTTTTAGATTTGTGTTTGCTTGATTCCATTACAAAAAGCTCTTTGTTTGTATTTCTTAGTTGCTTAAGTGGTTCATGATTAGATCGGTCTTCAATGATGAAAAGCGACTTTGCATGCAAAGTTCGTCTTCAAGAGGATATATGCTTACTTGGATGCTAAGGTATCAAGATTCTTTCTCCTCTTGCAAGGCATAGGCGCACACACACACACTTCATATATTTGCGTCCTTGCATCGTATCGCATCGTTTGGTATAACACATTCACACACTTGAAGTTGAATGCTCATGCATTGGTTTTAAAGTAACATGTCTTGGAAAAATGCATGATTGAAGACTATCTCTACGTAGTTTGCATTTTTGTATGAAATGTGTTTGTTTGTTTATATGTTTGCATAACAAGGATCTTGAACTTGATTTTAGCCTTATATTATTTATGATTGAGTTCTGGTCATTTCGGTTACTCATACTATTGATTTCGAGTTCTAAATCAAAAGATACTACACTTTCAACTTATGTTGCATACATTGTCTTCGTCTTCATATATCAAGTAGAATTCATATTTTTTGGGTTAATTATCTTATATTTCTATGTCTTTGAGGGAGTCTCAGTTCGTAATCTTCAAACGGATTCAAATTCAGAGTTTGGAGGCCAAAGAACGGTCGAAGAACGCGAGAGGAGCGCAAGGGGTGAGGTGCGTTGGCTCAATGCCATCATCATGCACCAACCCGAGATGGCTCCTGGCAATCTCGACCCCAAGAGTGTTCTGCCCCAATATGCCCACGCGCCATCTCTGGGAGACACTAATGAAGAAGGGAAAATGGTCTTTTTGTCTTTTCACTCTATTAATAGCAAAATTTAGCTAGGAACCAAAGAAGAATTTTCCACTTCCCAGCCTTCCTGTAAGGGTCCAAATTCGGGCTTATATGACGGGGTATCAAGGTCCCCGAGGTCGAGCTACCACGCGATCCTACAGGAGCAAGGCGAGGCCGTCCAAACCATCTAAGCATCGCTTACATGTCCAGGCTTACCAAATAAAGCCTGACGAGATCGCGTCAAGCTCCTTATACCAAGATAAAGCCCGAAGCTAGGTCGATGTGAAAGGACCTGGGTCCCCCGATATCAAGGTATCTCATGACACTTTCCTAGAGCTTGCTACTATCTCTACTCTCACTAGGAGGCCCTCATGGTGCCGAAATTGTCTTGTAAAGGCCCTCCTTCCTCGTCGAGGTATAATCTCGACCTGTCCGAGCATAAAAGGAAGAAGCCCGTAAAGCCCCATCGTTACCAAAAGCGCCAAGATCCACTGTAGATCCTGGCATGGTAAAATCAAGTAGCAAGAGCAGTACTCGTGTGTACCTCTACACCCTTCAAGAAGCAAGCCAAGATCGCATGTTTACGGCGAACACCTTACCAAGGCTTGCCAGTCAAGCCCGCTACCCCACTAGGAAGCCTGCATAATTAGGTCAAGCTCCATGATAAAGCTCGACGTAGCTAAACCAAGCTCCCAACTGCAAGGTTGGAACCCTATGGGATATTTTGCCCTTAAAATTGTTAGCACAAGCTCCATGGGAAGACCAGCATGATCGATCTAGGTCCGTGACAATCGAGAGGTCCCCGACGGACCCCGGTCAACCGTACTGGATCCTAGGGTACCTCGCCCTCAAGGAATATCAAATGTCACCTCAGGTAACCTCCATGAAGTACCTCTCCAAAGTGACATGCAGAACTAGAGCTCTCCTCTCGGTAACGTAGGAAGAGAGGGTTGAATTTCATGACATTTAAAGTACAATTAATTAGGTCAACCGTATTAATGGATGTGGTCAACCCTATTAATAAGGTCAACCATATTAGTAGAGGTAGCCAACCCTATTAAAGATATGATCAGCGCCATAAATAAGAGATTATTCAACTCTTTAATGGCCACCATTAGTCAAAGAATCCAAAGAGGAAAAAAATGCCTTTACCTCCACGATATCCTCCATATCCAATTCTTTAGGGTCAACTACAACAGAAAATCCCACCTATCAAGGAAGGAAGAGTCCGAATAGGAAACAACCACATCCCCTCCGAGATATTAGCCAAGATCCGATCAACTATATTAAAGGAATAATCGTACTCAATAAGAAGAGAAAGATTGAAGAATGCTTTACTTGCACGCCAAGGTAGTCACCATTTATAAATACGCCTGTAAAAGGCACAGAGGAGGGATCCAATAAATGACAGAAGTCAGACATGCTTCGTTAAAAAGATCTCTCAAAATCATCAATGTATGTGTTACCTTTACCTAGAATATACCGGTATCGGTCTGCATTCGACCACCATTGTAAGCTCTCCGGAGCGATTACGTTGTATTACATCACCATTCTTGTAAGCTCCCCGGAGCATTCTTTGATATATACATAAGGAAGGGTATTCCCCCTTCCTCCGGATACTACCTTGTTGTGTTTTTCAGCATGTGATCATTCGTGATGCTTTTTCCCCCTTGGTCAGTCCACCTCCCTCTACAAAAGATTTGTGTTTCTCTTACTTACGTCCTATGTAATGCATGTGTATATGAGTGCGGACTAGATTCCTACCTCGCTGGACCTAGCGATCTTATATTCCCATCTACATGCCAAAGTCATACATCAAGATGAGGAGAAACCTTTTAGATCAGCTTGAAGGAAGTCGATGGGCTCTCATGCATCAACTCTATGGTGAAAATTGAGCTCTCTGACACTGGAGCTAGATAAGCCCCCTCCTTACTTGCTATCTAGGTCTAGGAATTACAAGAAAGAATCGAGCTCCAGAACCAGGTTCCAGGTACCATGATAGGCTCCGACCTTGACCGAGGACTGGGGCCATTCACCGCCCTAGCAAGCCACCGAAGCCCGATCTGATCGAGATGCTCTCAGAAGTTTCCCACATTTGGTAAGGCCACCTACGTGCCTATGCAAGCTTCTAGAGCAGTAGCATCGCTACAAGACCGGTGGCTTAGCTCTATATGTATCAGGTCATTCATCGCACTAGCAAGCCACCGATGCTCGATCTGATCGAGGAGAGCCTAGAGGTTTCCCACTCATGGTAAGGCCTCCTACATGCCTAAGCTAACCTTTGGAGCAGCAGCCTCACTGTAAGTCCAAGTGGCTCCTCACTTCTTATACAGGGCTTGTCAACGCCCAAGTGAGCCACTGAACTCTCGATTCATTCCAACAGAGTCCAGAGCCCTCTCTCATTTGCTGGGGACTTCTAGGATCCCGAGCATGCATCTGGACCAGTACCTCCGGTGGCTTCACTCCATGTTTACCAGGCCATTCACCACCCTAGCAAGCCACTGATGCCCGATCTGATCGAAGAGAGCCAAGAGATTTCCCACTCTTGGTAAGGCCTCCTACATGCCTAAGTAAACCTCTTGACTAGCAGCCTCACTGAAAGGCCAAGTGGCTCCTCACTTCTTATACAGGTCTTGTCAACACCCAAGTGAGCCACTGAGCTCCTGATTCATTCTAGCTGGGTCCAGAGCCCTTTCTCAGTTGCCAGAGACTTCCAGGATCCCAAGCGTGCATCTAGATCAGTACCTCCGGTGGCTTCGCTCCATGTTTATCGGGCCATTCATCGCCCTAGCAAGTCACCGGAGCCCGATCTGATCGAGGAGAGCCCAAATGTTTCCCACTCTTAGAGGGTTCAGAGCTTTCCCTTAGTTGTTGGGGGATCCTTGAAATCCCAAGTATGCCTCTGAACCGGTACCAGACAGGTAGCCCATCTCCATTCATATAGGGTCATCCAATGCTCAAGTAAGTCGCCACTCAATTTGGATGGGTTTAAAGTGTTCTCTCCGTCACGGGAAACTTCTAGAATCCCAAGCATGTCTCCAGCATGTTACTTGGCCGCTGTATTCTTTCCACTTGATTGGGGCCATTCATCGCCCTAGCGAGCTACCTTGGTCCCGATCTACCTCTCATACCTTGGTAACACCAATCTGGACCTCTACTTTGACAGATTCAGATAGAGATATAGGCAGACTTGAAGCCCCCCACACATTTACAACAGCGAAGGACTTCAAGGTAGTTCTTACCCCAACACGACTAGACATGAAAGTAGAAATGGGAACCAAGTCCTCCTTATCATCTGTGAATCCATCATCTCAATAAGGTCCAGCTTCAGTCGGAGCGGACCCAAGAAACTTTCAACTTTCTCCGTGATCTACTCAAGGTATCCATCCTCCAATGATGATCAGGTCAGAGGGAAGAAGATCTTGAGCTACCTAGCAAACAACACAGAAGCGTCCTTCAGCAAATGAAGCACCCACATTGACTACCAAGGTAGCCACGCTGCCATGCAGAGTTTAAACCACTCCCTCAAGAGTTTACCTCTTCCTTTGGAGCAATCCTCGCATGACACGACTCATGGACCTGAGTCTCTCCACATCATATGCATGTTGGATCCACTCCTAGGTTCCCTGTTTATTAGCCATGGTTGACTCAATTCTGGTCATTCAGAACAACTAAGCCCTTCACTACCGTGGTCAGCTCCTCCAACTTTTGGTTTTACGTCACCTAAGAGAGTAGTTTTCTCCATCTGAAACATCTACTTCTGGATCAACCGGGGCTCACCTGCCATACAAACAACCACCTCAGCTGTGGTCTTTATTTAAGGGAGAAACTCCTTCATCGAATTGATCATCTACTGAATCATGGATTTCAAGCCCGGGTCTGCTTCAGCAACCCAAGTCTTGCCAGTTATGATGGGAACATACACAACCATCTAAGTTGATTTTTTCTTAATCCCCTCCCTTTTCCGTCCATCAATGACTCTTAAGTCAAATGGGAGAAGTAGAGCCAGCTCTATCTGGAAGGTTATGAAGAAGTAACCATCCTCCTTGGCTGGCACAAGCTCTACCTTAGCAAACACCAGCTTGCTCTCGAAGATTATCATATCGATGGCTCATCTCCATTTATACTGGGCCTTCCAATGCCTTAGTGAGCCATCAAGGTCTCGATCCGTTCGGGGAGCATCCAAAGGTCCCTATTAGTTCAAAATGGAGTCCCGAGCTCCATTACAATGGTTGAAGGCTCTTATCTACCCCAAGCGGGATTCCAAAACAATTACATCACTTGGGGACTTGAAGATCGTTTTGCTCTCCAGTAACCATGTGGAAGAGGCAGTGACCCCAACGTGGGTCGATCTCTCCCAGTGATTAGTTTACAATAAAAAGTGTCTTTTACGGAAAGTCAGTCTACAATCTGCACCCATAACGCAGATCATCTCAAGAGATTCTACTCGTGAAAAGGCTCTTAGAGCGAGGCTGGTTATCAACCGATACCACCTTTCATTGAGTCAACTCTATATCTGCTCACCATGAGTTTGAATCTCCTTCGATTTTGGTCTCCAACAAAGTTCTCCTATGATCACCATTCGCTCACGATCGAGATTCCATGGACCAGATAAAATCCCTCCAGGAGGATCGCCATCACCAGGAGAGCTACATAGCCCTCATGATGCCCTGGACTGGATAAATCCCTCTAGGAGGAACGCCATGGTATTTCAAAAATGATCACCTCGAGACCAGGAAATAGCTAGATAGCGCTCCTGATGCCTCGATTGGGCACCACCCTCCGTCTAGAAGGGTTTGAGTGTAAGAGCATAGTTACCATCCAGATCTAGAGACCAGGGATTGATCGGGGAAGCCCCCTCATCACCCTTGATGCCTTGGTCGGGTGACCTCCCTCCAAAAGGATCTTAGTGTAAGAGCATAGTTGCCATCCGGATCAAAAGACCAGGAAATAGATAGATAGCGCTCCTGATGCCTCGGCCGGACATCACCCCCCGTTTATAAGGGTCTGAGTGTAAGAGCATAGTTGCCATCCAGATCTCGAGACCAAGGATTGATCGGGGAAGCCCCCTCATCACACCTGATGCCTTGGTCGGGTGACCTCCCCCAAGAAGGATCTGAGTGTAAGAGCATAGTTGCCATCTTGATCAAAAGACCAGGAAATAGCTAGATAACGCTCTTGATGCCTTGGTCGGGTGACCTCCCCTAAGAAGGGTCTGAGTGTTAGAGCATATATGCCATATAGATTAGGCTACGACCTCTAAGAAGGGTCTGAGTGTAAGAGCATAGTTGCCATCCAGATCAAAATACCAGGATATAGCTAGATAGGCCTCCTGATGCCTTGGACCGGATTAATCCCTCTAAGAGGAACGCCATGGTATTTTGACAATGGTAACCTCAAGACCAAGATAGCTTGCTAGCATTCCTGATGCCTTAGTCGGGCTACCACGCTCAAGAGGGATCTTAGTATAAGTGCATAGTTGCCGTCCGGATCCAAAGACCAGGGTAGCTAGCATTCAAGATGTCTTGGTCAGGTGACCTCCTCTAAAAAGGATCTAAGCGTAAGAGCATAGTTGCCTGCTAGATCACGAAATAAGAAAAACCATAATGGTCATCCTGCTACCTTGGTCGGGCCAACCCTGCTAGGAAGGATCTAGATGACACAGATGCCTACCGGGATCATTTCGCCAGCTCGTCTAAGTACCGCGATTCCTGGAAAAAAAATTCTAGGTACCTATGTTAACCACAGAAGCTTCATCCGATATGATCGAGCAATACACTCATTTATTTTACAGGAATGAAAAAAAACCCCGATTCTCTAAGCCTGAGGGGAATTCTGGTTACAAGTAAGAAGCGACAAGCAAAATTTTTCATGTAGTGCAAGATTCACACTCCAACCCTAAATACTTACCGGTGTTCAAGTAAGAGGGTACTACTGTTAATAGCAAAATTTGGCTAGGGACCAAAGCAGAATTTCCCACTTCCCAGCCTTCCCACAAGGGTCCAAATTAAGGCTTGTATGACGGAGGTATCAAGGTCCCTAAGGTCGAGCTACCACACGATCCTACAGGAGCAAGGCAAGGATGCCCATACCATCCGGGCAACTCACACGTGTCCAGGCTAACCAAATAAAGCCCGACGAGACCGCATTAAGCTCTTTATACCAGGATAAAGCCCGAAGCTAGGTCGATTTGAAAAGACCTAGGTCCCTATACATCAAGAGGCACTTCTACCTTATCGAGGTATAATCTCGACCTGTCCGAGCATAAAAGGAAGATGCCTGTAAAACCTTGTCCTCATCAAAAGCGCCAAGATCCACTGTATATCTTGGCATGGTTAAATCAAGTAACAAGAGCAGTACTCGAGAAGTACTCGAGCATTACTCGAGCAGTACTCGAGCGTACCTCTCCACCCTTCCAGAAGCAAGCCAAGGTAGCCTGTTTATGGCAAACACCTTACCAAGGCCTGCTAGCCAAGCCCGCTACCCCGCTAGGAAGCCTACACAATTAGGTCAAGCTCTAAGACAAAGCTCGACGTAGCTAAACGAAGCTCCCAGCTACAAGGTTGGAACCCTAAGGGATATTTTGCCCCTAAAATGGTTAGCACAATCTCTAAAGGAAGACCGGTATCTAGCTACGTGACAATGGAGAGGTCCCTAGGGAATCCCGCCAGTGTATTGGATCCTAGGGTACCTCTCCCTGAAGGAATATCAAATGTCACCCCAGGTAATCTCCTTAAAGTACATCTCCAAAGTGACATGCAAAACTAGAGCTCTCCTCTCGGCAACGTAGGAAGAAAGGATTGGCTTCCATGACATTTAAAGTACCATTAATGAGGTCAACCGAATTAATGGAGGCAGTCAGCCCCAGTTAATGACATGATCAACACCATTAATAAGAGAATATTCAACTCTTTAATGGCCATCATTAGTGAAAGAGTCTAAAGAGGAAACAAATACATTTTCCTCCAAGATATCCCCCACAACCTATTCTTTAGGGTCAACTATAACAGAAAATCCTGCCTATCAAGGAAGGAAGAGTCCGAAAAGGAAACAATCACATCTCCTCCGAGATATTAGCCACGATCTGATCAACTACATTAAAGGAAGAATCGTACTCAATAAGGAGAGAAAGATTAAAGAATCCTAGACTTGCACGCCATGGTAGTCACCATTTATAAATATGCCTGTAGAAGGCACAGAAGAGGGATCCAATAAATGATAGAAGACAGACATGCTTCGTTAAAAAGATCTCTCAACATCATCAATGTATGTGTTACCTTTACCTAGAATATACCGGTATCGGTCTGCATTTGACCACCATTGTAAGCTCTCCGGAGCGACTACGTTGTATTACATCACCATTCTTGTAAGCTCCCTGAAGCATTCTTTGATATATACATAAGAAAGGGTATTCCCCCTTCCTCTGGATACTGCCTTGGGGTTTTTCAGCATGTGATCATTCGTGATGCTTTTCCCCCTTGGGCATTCCACCTCCCTTTACAAAAGATTTGTGTTTCTCTTACTTGTATCCTGTGTAATGCATGTTTATATGAGTACAGGCTAGATTCCTACCTTGCTGGACCTAACGCTCTTATCTTCCCATCTATACGCCAAATTCGCACATCAAGATGAGGAGAAACCACCCAGATCAGCTTGAAGGAAGTCGATGGGCTCTCATGCATCATCTCTAAGGCAGAAATCGAGCTCTTCGACATTGGAGCTAGATAAGCCCCCTCCTTACTAGCTATCTAGGTCTGGGAATTATAGGAAGGAATCGAGCTCCAAAATCAGGCTCCAGGTACCATGATGGGCTCTGACCCCGACCGAGGAACAAGACCAGGACCAGGACCAGGACCAAGATCAACCCCTTCACACCAACAAGAGAACATCAAGCTCCCAATATCTACTTCATAAGCACAAAGCCCGACAGGTGGGATGGCTTGTCTCCCTGAGCTCCCTAGATCTACTATATAAGCATGAAGCCCGACGGAAGGGATGACTTGTCTCCTGCCTACGTTTTCAGCCTCCTTCATATTCATACAAGATCAGGTCAGGTATCAGCGGTACCAACCCCGGCCATCACTTTCGCGGTAGTGGTCTCGAGGGAGTTAATGGGGATTTCTCATCCTAAACAAATTTTCGGTTAACACTAGGTCTACATCAATTGGAATATTCATTTCATTGATTTAGTTATTAGTTGATAACATGATTAGGTTGCCTAGATACATTTGTGATTGTTATTTGAAAGCATAATCTAGTTATCTAGTTGCATGTCCATAGAATTTGTTGATCATCATATTCTATGTTGAGTGCTTGTTTGCGTTTTGCATTCACAATCACGTAGAAGCCTTGTGAAAAGGTAGAAAGTCTAATATATTAGAGTGATTTTTTGATTTGAGCAATTGGAAGTCTTAGTTAGAGTCGGGAGGACTTGGATAGCTAAGCAAGTGGAAGTCTCGACAAGAGGTGTGAGACCTCGGATTGTTGAGCAAGGAAGTCTTGACTAGAGTCGGGAGGACTCAGATAGTTCAACAAGAAGTCTTACCTAGGGTCGAGAGGATACGGAGAGGTGAGCAAGGAATCTTTCTAGAGACAGGAGGTCTTGGATAGGAAGTCGGCTTAGTAGATCACTAGGTTCAAGGATAGAGTAAGAGTGATAGCTTGGAGAGCATGTGTTGATTGCTTGTTGAAATAATGGATTTGCTTTTGCCGGTGGTTGTGGTATCAACCCGTAGATGTTTCCTCTTAGGAGGTTTTACCACGTAAATATCTTGTGTTGATTTTTAGCATCTTCAATTTCTTCACTTAGTTGATTTGTGTTGCTTGAACATTTGCTTTGTCATATATCATTTTGGATATTATACTAAGGGTTGTATAAGATTACTTGTGTTTTTAAAGAAGTTTAAAATTTGAGCATATACCTATTCACCCCACCTCTAGGTATTTTACAATATAATTGGTTAAGGGAATTAACAATTGGGGCCATTGTCCTGGGAGGAGGTGAAGCTCGCTGAGGATTTCGTTTTGCAGGATATTTTTCCAGTCTGGGTTGAGAAATGAGGAAGCGATACATCGACTTATTGGAGGGTTTGTTCTGGCTTTTCTTAACTTGCTCAGGTTTGAGAGCTTTCTTCTTCTGTCGCTTTACGGCTCTCATATCGTCGTGTTCCATTTTGACCTTGAGTTGTTTGTCGACTTCAATTTGCTCCAGAGCCCGATCATAGGCTTCTTGGAAGGTCTCTAGAGGTCTCTTGGCAAAAGATCGGAAAAGCTTGCCCACCCACAAGTTCCTTCTGAAGTTTGTGAGGGTTCCTTTCTCTGTAAAGACCCCCATATGGATGACTTCCTTATGGAAACGCTCGATATAAGCCCAGAGGGTTTCCCCTCTCTCTTGGATCACTTCCTCTAGATGGATTGGGTCATTCAATCGAGAATAACTCCCTAGAATTGTGAGCAGAAATCGGTCTGCAGCTTTGTGAAGGAATCCACATTACCAGTAAGTAGCTTTCAAAGTTAGGTCTTAGCGTAATCCGTGAGTGTAGTTGGGAACATTCGACACATAACGGCCTTAGTAGTATTCTGGACCTCCATCTGTTGAATGAAGCTCTCCAAGTGGCTTAAAGGATCCTCAATTCTAGAGAATCTGTCAGTCGGCATTTTGAATTTTTGTATGAGCTCCGCCTCCCGGATCCTTCTGGTGAAGGTAGCATTCATCTCACTTAGATGATCCTTCTTGTCCTCCTTGTATTTCTCTTTCTTCATCAGTCGAACCTTTTTCTGAAGCTCTGCCATCTGGTTTCTCAAGCGTTTGCTCTCGGGTTTCATTGAATTGATCTCGGTCTCTTCACTAACAGACCCTTCTGACGAATTGGGGATCTCTACCCGGTCCCTTCTTCGGAGAGGGTCTGCCTGGGGGCTTTGCTAACTTTCTTTTTCCCTAACTTGACTTGCCTGGGTTGGTAGCGTGGCAACACTTCGGGAACAAGGGGAATGTGCCCTAACCTATCCCGGATAGAGGGTGGGAGTCCTGTTATGTTACTAGTTGGCTCCGGAGTTGTAGGTCCATGGCGATCGAATGTGGGTTGCCTAGCCCCGGGCCTGCTTGACTCCGCTCTATTGCAGTGGTTTGCTTGCTGGATAGTAATACCCTCAGCTAACAGTTGAAGGCAAAATTTTTCAACGAAGGCCACCGCTTGTTGGTCAAGCTTGACCTGGTTTCCCAAGAAGGGATCCAATGCCCGCACAGTGGCTAGCTGGTCTGGGACCTGGCTGTGAAGCCTGGATTTTCTTCCTTTCTTCAGGATCTTTATTGTCAACGCAGCGGAAGGTAATCTTGATAAGTCTGGCTGTCCTTGGGAGGAGCAAAGCCTCATCACTCCTGTAAAACAATAAACTTGTGAATATAAAGATGGTGGTGTGGGAGTTTCCCAAAGACGGCGCAAGAAAGTGTTAACGGGAAATTTACTCAAGATGACAAATTCCTATTAATACCCTCGAGACTACTAGTACGAAGGTGGTGGCCGGGGTCGGTACCTTTGATACCTAACCTTCTTAGATAAAAATGAATGTTTGTATAATAATAGTAAGTGGGGACTTTAGTATCGATTACTCGTGGTATACGTATTCTCTCTCATATGATCATTATCTCCCTAGAACTTAGGAAGGTGATAGCTTCGTACTTGTGAATAGTGGACGTCACGACGGCCGTGTTCTGATGATAGAATTTAGGCCTGACGTATTTCCCTCTCCCTTTTACTCTGTCGCCTATATGTCGCCCTTCTTTCTTTTTCTTTTTCTTTTTCTTTTTCTTTTTCATTTTAGGTATATTTATATATGACCGAATCAATTTGAAAGGGTGTATCTTCCGCCTTGATTCTCTAAACCTACTCACCTCTTATCGGGCGGGATCCTCTATATGAAAGTCGTTGACTCCGAGTAAATAATGAAAGCGATGATATTATTGACAAAGATAAGTTTGTTTCCTTTTTGGAATCAAACTCTTGACTTGCATGTAAATGTTGGTTATTACATAGATATGTTTCTGTGCGTACTTATGGCATGATTCTTCATGGAGGTCACTGAGCTAGCCGTTCGTAGTCTTCGTAGAGCGACGTAGATCTATGCTTTGGTTCAGTTCTCGGAAGCATGGAATGGACATCCTAGTAGGCATTCCTATGAGGTAACATGGATCTGATTCACTTAGAGGCCTTCTTCCTCCTCATATCATGGAGGGGAAAATGGGCTCTTGAAGAGGTTGGTGGGCTTCTCGTTCAGGATATGAATTAAGTTTGACCTCTAAAAGCCTTAACCCGTAGGGGGCTTGCTTTGCTTGTCGGGCTTCTTTCGAATGTTTCTTGAGCTTGGAGACCCTCCCTTACCGTCACGGGGTGGTTGAAGAGTTTGATCCCAGGAACTGATGTTCCTAAGTAAGTGGCCACAAGAAGCCTGGATTCCTATGTTCGCATTGGGGCTTGACCTGGTCGTGCCTAGCTTCTTCCCTGATAATTCTGAAGCCCAGAGATCCTTCCGTGCTTCTTCGGGTAGTTTTATGGTACACCCGCGGTTTCATGAATGTCGATTTTAGGGTTCGATTCAGGCTTGGAGAGTGGAAAATTTCTCTTTAACCCCTAGCCAGATTATACTACTAACAAATAAGTTTACCATCTATATCCTCTAGCTTGTAAGCTCCGCTGCGGATCACTACCTTTACTAAGTACGGTCATTCCCAATTTGGTCCTAAGACTCCATCAGATCCTACCCGGGTGTTCTAGGTCACCTTCTTGAGTACCAAGTCTCTTTCTTTAAAACTCATGACCTTCACCCTTTTGTTGAAATACTTCGCGATCTTGCTCTGATAAATTGATACCTTCTCGGCTACTCAATCTTGTTTTCCCTTCAGGAGGTCTAGCTTGGCTCGGAGCTTAACCTCATTGCTCTCCGGTTTGAAATGATATACCCTAAACGTGGTCAGTTTGTGCTCAATGGGAAAGACTGCCTCAACTCTGAAAGCCAGCGAGTAGGGTGGTTCCCTATTGGCTCTTCTTTTCGTGGTCCGGTACGCCCAAAGAACCTCATGGAGCTTTTCGACCCACTTGCCTTTCTTCTGCTATAATTTCCTTTTCAACAACTTCTCGATGGTTTTGTTGGCAGACTTAACCAGCCCATTAGTCTGAGGGTGAGATACTAAAGCAAGCCTGAGGTCGATTCCCAGGCCTTGGCAGAAGTCTCTGAATCAGGTATTGTCAAACTGTTTGTCTAGGTTAGTGATTATAATGAGTGGGGTGCCGAACCTGCAAACCAAGTTAGTTTTGAAGAACTTGGTTGTATTCTCTTCTCAAATCCGGAAGAGGGGTCCTGCTTCAACCCAACTGGTAAAATAATCAATTGCGATGACAGCGTGCTTAGTCTATCCAGGAGCGGTGGGAAGCGAACTGATCAGGTCGACCCCAACAAGGTGAAAGGATAGGGTGAATTGAATGATGATAGCAGTTTCGGAGGAATATGGCTCAAGTTCGAGGTCTTCTGGCATGGTTCACATGACTGTATAAACATCTTCGCATCTTGGTGAATAGTTGGCTAGTAGTACCCCATGCGAAGTACTTGATAAGCTAAAGCCTCCTCACCAATGTGATTCCAACAGTCCCCAAAGTGGACTTCTCTTAATGCCCAGCTGGGATCGTCAAGATGTAGACATCAAAGCAAAAGAAGGATTAACTCTCCTGTAGAGGTACCCATCTACCATACAATACCAGACGGATACCCTCTAGATTTTTTAGGCTTGGTCAGGGTCCTCTAGAAGCCTTCCTTCTCGAAGGTAGGCAACAATCGAGTTCATCCAACGTGGCAGTCGGTCAACTTGGCAGATTTCTTTGCCCACTTTTATGCTTAATTGGGAGATCACCTGGAGGGGCACTCCCTTTGGTAGGGCTTGACCTCTAATTGCAGCCACCTTTGCTAAGACGTCCGCCCTGATGATTTTGTTGTCGAGGTATCTGCTCAATCCTGAACCCCTTGAACCTTTCCCTGAGTTGTTGGACCAGTTTCAGGTAGGCAACCATGTTGTCACCCTTGCCATTGTAATGCCCTGTAACCTAGTTAACAATGAGTAACGAGTCACTCTTAACGTGCAAGAAATCAGCCCCAAGCTCGACGATGACATTCATTCCTGCAAGGAGCCTTGTATTCTCCCTCATTATTAGTTGCTTTGAACTCGAATATGTTAATGGGAAATTCAATCAGGATGAGAATATCCTATTAACACCCTCAAGACCACTACCACAGAAGTGGTAGCCAGTGTCGATACCTTTGATACCTAACCTGTTTAGAGGTAAACAAGAGTCTGGATTATAATAAAAAATGAGATCTTTTATTATTGATTGCTCGCTTTGATATATAAATTCTCTCTCATATGCTTACAATCTCTCTAGGACTTAGGAAGGTGATAACATTATGCTTGTCGAATAGTGGAAACAATGGCGGTTGTGTTCTGAATACAGAATTTAGGCTCTCCTCTCCTTCTTTCTTCTTATCTGTCTGTCGTTATTTTTCTCCTTCTTCTCCACTCTTTTTTCTATATATCGTTTTGTCGTTGCATGGCCCTATTTATATTTTTTCGAAATAGGTTTTAAGTTCAGTAATATCTTGCCGTGATCCCATCAATCTGTTCCCTTCTCATTGGGCGGGATTCGTCATTTGAATTTGAATTGTTTCTGGATTCGATGATATCGTTGATGGAGATAAGTTTGTTTCCTTTTTTGAACCAAACTCTTGGCTTACACATACGTGGAATTTAAGGTTTTACTTGGATATGATCCCGTGTGTACTCATGGTACTTTCTTCATGGAGGTCGTTGAATTAACTAGTCTTTGTCTTATAGTGCGTGGTAGATCCATAATTTGGCTCTATTTAAAGGAGCTTGGGATAGACTCATGGGCACTTACTAGAGGTAGTATAGACTAGGCGAGATTCTTCTCTTCATGCCCGATGGGAACGACGGGCTTCTGGAGAGGTTTTTTGAGCTTCTATCTTAGACTACAAATCAATCCTGGCTTCGGAAAGTTCCCATAAACGGAAGGAGCTTACTTTTGCTCTCGTCGGGCTTCGCTTCGAGTGCTTTATGAGTTTAGCGATCTTTTCTTGCTTTTAGGGGCTGTTACGAAGCCCGATCTCAGGAGCCGAGGTTCCTAGGTAGGTAGCCTCGAGAAGCCCGGGCTCCTATGTTGGGGCTTAGGCTCGACCTGGTCGTGCCCAGCTTCATCCCTGATAGCTCTGAAGCCCGGCCGACCTTCCCTGCTCTTGTGGGGTAGCTTTATAGTCTACCTGTGGTCTCTTGAATGTCGACTATGGGCTTCGACTCGGGCCGGAAGAGTGAAAAATTTCTCATTGACCCTGGCCAAATTTTACTATTAGTAGAAGTCCCGTCTGACTTGAACAATGGAGGTAGAGTTGGGGTTGGAGTCAGATTCTTTGTTTAGTTGGGAATTTTTTCCGTTATGAGATAATTACTGAGAATCTCGAATGAAATCTTCTCATTAATTTCCCAAGCGATGTGTCGAACTTGAATTGGTGTGTTCTTCGAGGAAAACTGGTTGCGTTACGGCCATCTCCACTGCTCAAGGTGATTTTCCCGAGGATGTCACCGACGTCATTATAACCCTAACCTCTATTTAAACTTAAACTCACTGCCTCTTCTTCATGCATCCCTTTACTTTCAAATTTTCATACTTGCTCTTTCTCGCTATCTTTTCAAACCTCACCACTGTCTTTCATCTACTTTCAAGCTCTCCTAATTCAGCAATATCTAACTCTTGTGACACCAATGAAGCTCTGGTCGAGGGCACCGACGGCTCTAACTTAGTTCATCGAAAACAGGTGCGAGGAATCTCGAATGACGAGGATTCTTCCCTGACCCGTCAGTGTCATTGTTCTAGTATGAACGTCTCAATCGGTTCAGGCTTCTCGAACCAACCCGACAACCCTCTAAACCTGGTTGAGGAAGACTCTGACGTAGGAGAGAGGGACGTCGTCGCTAGGATGGGTCAAGTCACGGTAGTCAGTCCTCTTCCGGTGGGGCTTCCGCCATATGACTTTTAGGTTATTCCAATTCCACTATTGACCGGGACTCCCTCGGTCGTATAAGATCTAAGTACGGTATTCCTGACAGCATCTCCCATGCCATCCCTTACAGAGATTACGATGTTTTTAACCCTCCCAAGGGAATCCTTCCAATTTACGTGGCGACCCTTGAGAGTGGGGTCAGGCTTCCCCTCTATCCTACCTTACGGCGGGCCCTCAACGCCCTTCATTTAGCTCCGCTCTAGTTGATGCCTGGCTTCTGAAGGCACCTAGTCTACTTCCTTGTGCTGTGGAGGGAGCAAAGCGAGCTCAGCAAAATAACCCGGGAACCCGGAGCAAAGGAGTTAGCTCTACTCTTCCAATTGGAGTCTGGCTGGGGTCTTTCGAGGTTAGTTCTATGCCAAGGCCAAGAACAAGCTTAACTTCATCATCCCTAGAGCTTCAAGGAAGGATCTAGCCTGGAAGGAGGAATGGATACTGGCCGGCGATGATTGGGGGTGCTCGATCTTCATAGGTTGTCACGAGTTAAAGGCCCCCACGGCTTTCAATGACAAACCAGCTTGGGATCAGAATTCCTTGCCCGTTGAATCTGAAACGGTGTTAAGGGTAATCCTTTCCAGAAATTATCTGAATTTGAAGTATCCCACCGTTGATCCCTTCAATTCCCACCGGGTGAATCAATATCTGCGGATCTCCACTGCTACCCCTCGTAAGTGATCTCAAGTTATTATGCTTTGATCTTGTTAACAGTGAAATTTGGCCAGAGGTCAAAGAGAAATTTTCCACCAAAAATAGACAATCATGAAGGCCGAAAAGTCCGTAAAGCCACCCTGTAGAAGAAGGGAAGGCCGGTTCGGCTTCAAAGCTACCAGAAGACAAGCCAGGCGCGGCTGGGACGAGCCCCCACACCAGTACTAGAAGCCGGGCTTCTCCATGCCATCTATCTGAGAACCTCAGCTCTGAGGTCAAGCTCCACAACTGCCTCGAAAATGCCAGGGGAAGTCTCCAAGCTCAAAAGAACTTTGAAAGAAGCCCGCCAACCTCTCCAGAAACCCGCTGTCATAGCTGGACATAAATGAAGAATCATGCCTAAATCTACACTACCCTAGCTACCTCTCGGGAGGGTCTACAAGATCACCTCAAGCCCCCAAGGGTCAGGGAAAATCCATCGTAAGCTTCTAAGAACAGACCCAGAGCAGGGATTTACCTCACTCTACGGGGCAACAGGCAGCTGGCAGGTTGACCTCCATGAAGATTCATGGCACGAGTGCACACAGGATAGTCTCCACGTAATATTTACACGCACGTCAAGAGTTTGATTCAAATAAGGGATTAAACTTATCTCCATTAACGATATCATCAAATCCCGTAACAATTCAAATTCAAATAACGAATCCCGCCCGATAAGGAGGGAACGGATTCATAGGATCACGGTAACGTATTTGCGGATTAAAAACCTACTTAGACGATATAAATAGGTGAAGCCAAGAGGGACAAAAGATAGATACAAAAATACAACAACATATATGATAGAAAGAATAGGGGAAGGCCTAAATTTTGGATTCAGAACACGGTCAACTTCATCTCCACTATTCGACAGGCACTGAGTTGCCACCACCCTACACCTCTGAAATACTATGAGCAAACAAGAGAGCTATTTGTATCTTAAAGCAATAAATCAATAATAAAGCTCTCATTTACTGTTATCATGTTTCAACCTCTCGTCTATCTCTTAACTACCTCGGGAACCAATGGTACCGACCCCGACCATTACTTTCATGGTAGTGGTCTCGACTGTGTTAACAAGAATTTCTCATCTCGAGCAAATTTCCCGTCAAAATTTTCTGGCGCCGTCTATGGGAAACTTCTCGCACCACCATTTTTTTACATTCAAAAAGTTCGTTATTTCAAATTCATCTTGAGGCTCCGCTCCTCACAAGGGCAACAGGGCACCTAGGGCAACCTTCTGCTACATTGACACGAAAGGTCCCTAGGAAAGGGAAAAAATCCGGGCTCCATAGCAAGATTCCCAACCAGCCAACTACTGTGCGAGCTCTGGATCCCCCTCTGGGAAGCCATGTCGAGCTTGACCAACAAGCGGCGGCCTTTGTAGAGAACATCCGCCTTCGACTACTCGCTAAGGGTATCGCTATCCAACAAACGGGTCTCTACAATCAGGGGAGTCAAGCAGGCCTAGGGCTAGGCAACCAGCTTTTGATCACCTGGGACCTGCCCCTCGGGAATCAACTCATAACAGAACGGGGCTTTCAACCTCGATCCGGGATAGGCTGGGGCTCATGCCCCATGTTCTCGAAGCGCTGCCACGCTACCAACCAAGAAAAAATAGATCCGAGACAGATGTCTTTCCCCGGGGACGCTTCTTCACCCAACGACTACAAGGAGGCAAGTCCGAGGTGGAGAAGAAGAAAGTCAGCAAAGCCCCCAAACGAGCCCCTTCCAAAGAAGGAACCGGGTAGAGGTCGCCAGTTCATCAGAAGGATCTAATGGTGAGGGATACGAGATCGACTCAAGGAAATCCGAACACAAGCGACAAAGGGACCAGTTTGCAAACCTACAGAAAGAGGTCTAATTAATGAAGAAGGGGAAGTACAAAGAGGATAAGAGAGATCCTCTAAGTGAAATGAACGCCCCCTTCACCAGAAGGATCCGGGAGGAAGAGCTCTTAGCTAAGTTCAAAATGCCAGCTGACAAATTCTTCGGGATTGAAGATCCTCTGAGCCACTTAGAGAGCTTCGTTCAACAGATGGAGGTCCAGAACACAACCAGGGCCGCTATGTGTCGAATTTTTCCCACTACACTCACGGATTATGCTAAGATTTGGTTTAGGAAACTACCCGCTGGGACCGTGGATTCTTTCACCAAATTATCAACCGATTTCTGCTCACAATTCCAGGGAGTTAATCCCCGATTGAAGGACCCGATTCATCTATAATACGTGATCCAGGAGATAGGGGAAACTCTCTGAGTTTATATCGGGCGGTTCCACAAGGAAGTCATCTAGATTGGGGTCTTCACCAAGAGGAAAACCCATGCCACCTTCGGAAGAAACTTGTGGGCGGGAAAACTATTCTGGTCTTTTGCCAAGAGACCTTCGGAAACCTATCAGGAAGCCTATGATCAGGCTCTAGAACAGATTGAGGTCGACGAACTACTCAAGGTCAAGATGGAGCACGACGACATGAGAGCCGAAAAGGGACAAAAGAAGGAAGCTCCCAGACCTAAGCAAGCTCAAAAAGCTGGAACAAATCCCCTAATAAATCAACATACGGTTTCCCTCTTCTTCAGCCCAGATCGTAAAGGTATCTGGATAAACTGGCTCCTCCTCAAGCCTTACCACCTCCCAGGACAGTGGGCCCTATAGTCCTCGATGAGAGGGGGTACAACCATTACACTCCCTTAAATGTATCCCGAGAAACAGTCTACCTCGCCATTCAGGACAAAGGTTTGTTACAGAAGCCCGCTCCTATGAAAGCCCCGCTGGATAAAAGAAATCGTAATAAATATTATGACTTCCACAAGGACGTATGACACAACACTTCAGAATGCTACAATCTGTGGAACCAGATTGAGGCTTTAATAAGTAGAGGATGCTTGAAAGAGTTCTTATAACAAGTCAAAGAGAGCATTCAGACTGAAAGGGAGGTGCAAGCAGAGATCCGAGAGCATGCTGAGAAGATGAAGGGAGAGCAGGCGGACCAGATGCAATAGATTCAGGTAATACATATTATCAGCGGAGGTCCCACTCAAGCCGGCACCTCCAACAATTCCATGAAGAACCATGCGAGGAAGGTCCCTCGTACGGACGAGTGGCAGGATATCTTCAAGGTTGACCAGAGACCGACCAACCCCTCCCAACTGTCTCAGATCATCTTCACCGAATCAGATGTCGTTAACACCGTGCAGCCACATGATGACCCCATGGTCATCACAGTACAAATTGCCAACTTCATGGTGCACCGCGTGCTCGTCGACACAGGTAGCAGCGTCGACGTTCTGTTTAAAGACACTTTGGAAAAACTAAACTTGAAGCAATGGTGCTATAACTGTTGTACCACTCCATTATATGGGTTCACTAGAGACTCCATCACACCCGTAGGATCAAAAATCCTACCGATGATCATCGGAGCCGTACCTCTCCAACAAAACATCATGACCGACTTTAAAGTGGTGGACACTTCATCGGCCTACAATGCAATATTAGGGAGGCCATTTCTGTCATCCTTGAAAGGAGTCCTATTTATTTACCATAATGTCCTGAAGTTCCCGGTAGGGGACAAGATAGGGGAAATTTAGGGTGATCAGCAAGCAGCTAGGAAATGCTACGCAGTGTCAGCCAACCCAGCAGCTCTAGCTAAGCAACTCGTCCAAGTGACGACTATCCAAGGTGGGATAACTGCAGTACTAAACTTGAGAGACGCGTGCTTTGCCGATTGTCCTGAAAAAAACCTTGTGATGCCTGACATGGAAGAACAGATAAGGGAATGGGCCAGCGGCCATCCTGTCGATAAGTTAGAGGAGATTACTGTTTGACTAAGCGATCGCTTGAAGGTCATCAAGATCGGAGCTACCCTTGAGCCAGGAATGAAAGAGGGCTTGATTAGGCTCCTCACAGAATTCAACGATATTTTCACATTTAGTCATGTGGAGATGCCGGGGATCCCGATGTTATTAGCTGCACATTGACTGGCGGTGGATCCGACCTTCATGCCCCACTTTAACACTGAAAGAAATGTGGCGGTTCAAGAAGAGATGGAAAAACTCACCCAGGCAGGCTTCATTAGAGAAGCTTGCTACCCCAAATGGCTCGCCAATGTGGTCATGGTCACGAAGGCGAACGGGAAGTGGCGTATGTGCGTTGACTACACCGACCTCAACCAGGCATGCCCAAATGACAGTTTTCTTCTGCCAAAAATTGATCAGTTGGTCGATTCCACCTCCGGGAACAAGCTCTTGAGCTTCATGGATGTATTTTCTGGCTACAATCAGATTATGATGCATCCCTCAAACCAAGAAAAAAGCAGTTTCATCACCGCACAAGGCATGTACTGCTACAAGGTGATGCCCTTCATGCTCAAAAACGCTAGAGCTACTTACCAGCGATTAGTTAACAGTTTGTTCTAGCCCAAAATTGGAAGGTCGATGGAGGTTTACATCAATGACATGATCACTAAATCTTCAACCTCGGAAGGCCACCTGGACAACCTTCGTAGGACCTTTATGATCCTAAGGGAAAACTAGATGAGGTTGAACCCTTCCAAATCCGCCTTTGGGGTAACTGCGGGGAAGTTTCTAGGCTTCATGGTCCACGAGAGAGGCATAGAGGCTAATCCATAAAAAATCATGGCTATTCTGGATCTAGAATCCCCCACATCTCTTAAACAAGATCAAGCCTTCAGGTAGCAGCGCTCAACAGGTTCATATCCCAGTCTACCGATAAGTGTCTACCATTCTTCAAAGCTATCAAGCAGGGAAGAAACATGAAGTGGGATCAGGAGAGCGAACAGGCTTTCCAAGCTTTAAAAAGATACCTAACAAGCCCTCCACTGCTGGTCAAGCCAAATCCTGGAGAATAGCTCCAAATATTCTCGGCCATTTCAGAAACCGCTGTGAGTGAGGCCTTGGTCAAGGATTGCCGGGACAGGATCCAACAACCTATCTACTATGTGAGTCGCACTCTAACCAAGCCCCGAAAAGAACTATACTCTGTTGGAGAAGCTCGCTTATGCCTTGGTGACCTCGGCAAGGAAACTCTGTCTTTACTTCCATGCTCATTTAATAGCAGTGGTGATAGACCAATCTCTCCATCAGTTCTTGCAAAGGCCAGATGTTTCGGGAAGGCTGGTTCTATGGGCCCCAGAGCTTACCCAGTTTGATCTAAAGTATAAGCCTAAGACCCCGATAAAAGCTCAAGCACTAGCAAACTTTATAGTCGAGTTTTCAGTACCTTCAGCTCAGACAACCCCCGCGGTAACAGATGTCACCTTTGAAAGGATTCCTGAATCTGACAACTTGTCGGAGGGCTACGAGTCATGGACTCTCTACACTGACGAAGCTCCTAGGCAGTCCGGGGGAGGAGCGGGTATAGTCCTTATCGACCCCGAAGAAACTGAGTGTTGCCATTGTTTCAGGTTCGAATTTAAAGCCACAAATAGTGAAGCGAAATACGAAGCCATGCTAGCTGGGATAAAATCTACCATAGAGCTCTGGGTTGATTACCTGAATATCAAGAGCGACTCTTCACTCGTGGTCAACAAAGTTTCAGGGGATTAACAAGCCAAAGGGGATAACATGATCGCTTACCTGAAACTGGTGCAACAACTCAGGACAAGATTTAGGGGATTCAGAATCGAGCAGATACCTCGACATCTAAATCATCGAGCTGACGTCCTAGCCAAGATAGCTGCCTATGGTGGCCAGACCTTACCTCACGGAGTCCCTATTCAAGTAATCCCCCTACCTAGCGTTATAACTAGTAAGGAAGCTTATACTCGGGACAGACGGCCATGATGGATCGATCCAATAGCAGAATATCTACAGGAATGGAAACTCCCAGGGGAGCCAGACCAAGCTAGGAGGGTTAAAAGGCTCTCGGTCCTGTATTGTATGGTGGATGGCCATTTATACCGAAAGGGGAAATCCCTTCCCTTACTCTGATGTCTACACCCTGAAGATGCCAAGTGGGCTTTGAGAGAGGCTCATTCTAGGGAATACGGGAACCACATTGGTGTAGAGGCCTTGGCATATCAGGTTCTCCACATAGGGTATTACTTGCCGACCATCTATCAAGATGCTAAGAACTTGGTGCAAACCTGCGAGGCGTGCCAGAAGGCCGCTAACTTGAGTCACCTCCCTCCTGAGCGCTTGTCGTTCCTTAGCTTGCCATACCCCTTTGATATGTAGGGAGTCGATTTGATTAGACCTCTTCCCACAGCTCCAGAACAGGCCAAGCATGCTATCGTAGCAATTGACTACTTCACAAGATTGGTTGAAGCCGGACCACTCTCCCAGATATCGGACGAGAACACAACAAGGTTCATCAAAACCAATGTAGTTTGCAAGTTTGAAACCCCTTTTGCCATCATAACCGACCTCAGAAAACAATTCAATAATGGTCGATTAAGAGATTTCTGTGAAGATTAGGGAATCGACCTTTAGTTTGCTTCGGTAGCCCACCCTCAGACCAATGGTTTGGTGGAATCCAAGAACAAAACCATCAAGAAATTGTTAAAGAAAAAACTACAACAAAAGAAAGGTTGATGGGTAGAGGAGCTTCCCGAGGTCCTCTGACTTACCGCACTACAAGGAGAACAGCTACCGGGGAAATGCTCTACTCGCTGGTCTTCGGGGTTAAAGCGATCCTACCTAAAGAGCACAAGCTGACCTCCTTTAGAGTCCAACGATTGGAACTAGGGAGTAATGAAAGCATGCTCCGAGCTAGCTTGGACATCCTGGATCGAATAGCTGAAAAGGTAGCGATCTACCAAGGCAGGATTGCTAGGTACTTCAACAAGAGGGTTAAATCCCAAAGCTTCAAAGAAGAGGATCTAGTACTCAAGAAAGTGATGTTGAACACCAGGAAGAGATCAGACTGGGTCGTAGGGCCCAACTGGGATGGACCCTACCTTATAAAGATGGTGACCCATAATGGGGCATACAAGCTCGAGGATATGGATGGCCGACTTATCGACCAGACTTGGAATGCGGATCACCTAAGGAAATTCTACCCTTGAACAGGGCAGGCAATCTCCGACTAGTTTCTTTTATTTTTTCTTTTGACAGTACTGTACTCCATCTTCCATATCAATAAATCTTGCTTTTCTTGCTTAATCCTTCTTCAACTATGTCCTACAATGATTTGGGTCTACATGGAAAGTTTCGACATTATCGCCTGAAGACCAGGGGTAAGCCAGGGAAACCCTCTCGCTACTCCTGATGCCTCGGTCGGGTACTACCCCCCGCCAAAAAGGATCTGAGTATAAGAGCATAGTTGCAATCCAAATCTCAAGACCAGGAAATAGCTAGATAGCCCTCCTGATGCCTTGGTCGGGCTACCACCCCCAAGAATGATCTGAGTGTAAGAGCATAGTTGCCATCCAGATCTCAAAACCAGGAAATAGCTAGATAGCCCTTCTGATGCTTTGGCCTAGCTACCACCTTAAAGATGGATCAGAGTGTAAAAGTATAGTTGCCATTCAGATCTCAAGAGTAGGAACTAGCTAGATAGCCCTCTTGATGCCTTGGTCGGGCTACCACCCCCAAGAATGATCTGAGTGTTAGAGCATAGTTGCCATCCAGATCTCAAGACCAGGAAATAGCTAGATAGCCCTCCTGATGCCTTGGTTGGGCTACCATTCACCCCAAGAAGGAATCAAGCTTGAAAGCGTAGAAGCCCTCCTGATCCCATGCCTAAGAAGGAGGCTAAACAGGTCTTTACTTAATGTTCTACTCGGACTACAGCCTCCAAAGGAGCTCGGGGATGGAGGGCTCGATTTACTTAAACTCTAAATGCTCCTGTTATTTCACTATTTTTTCCTTGATACGTGGTCATTTACTACAGCAGACCTACAACGAAATAAGGGAACTGTCACCTGAAAAAGTTGAGCCAGGAGTTTCATTAGTGTGGGGGCTCAATGCCAGTAGTTTTTTCTTATATTGTTTTTACCCAAAGATAGCTCTTTTCGATGTAAAAGCTGGACCTAGAGGAAGACCAAACAAGTACATGCAAGCCAGAGTTAGATCTGAGATTAAAATTTTATTTTCAATTAAGGGAACCTATCTCCCCACTAGGCTACAACAAGCAAAGGGGGCCCAATCCCTGGTTCCAGGCTACAAAAGAAATGATAAAATGGAAAACACGGTTGAAGATGGGATGCCCACAACCTTTTTTGGGCATTCAAAATAGATCACATGGTAGAGAACTCAAGCTTCTTGATCTTCCTGAGAACCTCCAGCCTCATTCTCCTCAGAATGAACCTCGCCCTCTGCTCCCCTCTCTAGTCACGGCTTATCCTGGTCAGCTGCATCTACTGTCTCCACCACCTCCTCCAGGGAATCAACCCTGGCTGCCTCGGGGTTAACAAGATCCTTCTCCACGATTTCATTGATCACCGCCATAACTTCAGGCGGTATAGCTGCATCAAGAAGGCTGGTCACCGACTCAGGCACGTTCCCGCCTTCTTTTGACTCTATTCCTGAGATAACTAAGTGGGGATCTAAGGCTTCAGCAAGGCCTCCATCTAGCTCCTCGTTGTGAACCCCCTTTGAGGATTTGCTAGGACCAGATGCTGGAAAGGCTGGAATAGGAGGAGGTAGATCTGACACCTCTAACTGCTTCCCAGCTCCCTCCCCTGAAGAACCAGCTCTATCAGTTTCGGGGCGAGACATCTTTGTAGTCCGCGACATGACCTCTTCTCTATCCCAGTCGGTGATTCTGGAGAGATCGAAATGGGTATGAAATGCCTTCGTAATCTGATATGAGGCATAGAAGTACCTCTCGCTAAAAGAGGCTTCCACTTCGGCCCAAAGTTGGGTAATTTAAGCATGAAATGTTTGGTTCTTAACCCCTAAGGCCTTCGCCTCTCCCTTCCAGTCTTCCCGGTGACTAGCCGACCGCTTTGACCAGAGAGTCTCCTGATCAAAAGTCCGCTTCATCCTCTCATGGTTGCATTGAAGAACATCTAGCTGCATCTCCATTCCTTGTTGGCTGGAGGTCATCTCTTGGACTAGAATGTGAGCCCGCGCAAGTAACCCCTTAGCTCCCTCAACTTTAGCTTCAGCTTTGGCTGCCCGATCATGGAAGAAGGCTACCTGATGTCCTATGGCCACCTGAAACTTGAAAGCCTGCAAAGGAAAATCATTTTAGAAAATGACAAGTCAAGTAGCTGCATGAAGAAGTAAAAACGACAATTACCTCAGCCAGAAGGGCTGACCCTTTGGTGATCATGATGTCCACGGGCATCGCGGTCATCCTAGAAAGCCCGCCGCCTGGGCAGGATGTGACAAATTGACATTGTCCTGACCTGCCGATCTCGATTGCTGTTCAGGGCGAGAAGGGGTGACCTTAGGAATATCGATATCGGGCTCCTTGGGAACCTCAATTGCCCGGGATACAACCGGATCTGCAGAGATGGGTACTGTGAATCGGGGAGCATCGGTTGGAGCAGTGACTACTGGTGAGGGGACAGGAATAGACTTATCGACGAATTTATAGGTAGACCCTCCTCGGTTCAAATCCTTCGCAGCCCAAGATGCAAGAAGAGCCATCTTGGACTTTACCTGGGAAGGAGAGGGGGAAGGAACAACGGGTTAGCAACCTTAGTGGTTACCCCCCCTCTTTATCGAAACATCTGAGAGAGCCCCCGAAGACCATCAAGAAGGATGAGGAGGGATCCCAGCTCGTCGGGCTTCACGAGAAGCTAGAGCAACAACAAACACTGTTAGAGAAAGAAATCAAGATCATCAGAACTGAACCATAAAAAAAAAAATTAACAAGATAGACCGAGATACTTATGAGGGGTACCACCGGATATCCGCAGGTATCTATTTACCCTGTGGGGATCAAAGGGGTAAGATGGTCTTTAGCACATCTTCAGACTCAACGTTAAGAAATCATGACCCTAGGTGGGTTTGTCACTAAAGGCGGTGGGAACCTCGAGCTTATGCCCGCCGACGAAGACAGAGCTCCCCTAGTCTTCCCCTGCCACACCCCATTCTTCTTTCCAAGCGGGGTTCTTCTTTGAAGCCCCGGGGATGATAAAGTAGAGTATATTCTTGGCCTTGGCATAGAATTGGCCTCTTGGAACCCTAGCTAGGCTACCGATCTAGAAAAGAAAGGCGAGCTCTTCAGCCCCAGGCTCTCTGGTTACTTTGCTCAACTCGTATTGCTCCCTCTATAATACCAGGAAGCCGACTAGATGCCTCCAAAAGCTGGACATCAGTTGAAGCGAAGCCAACTGAAAGGCATTGAGAGCCCGCTGAAGGGTAGGGTGAAGAGGAAGTCTCACCCCGCCCTCAAAAGCTACGACGTTGATAGGGAGCACGTCTTTGGGCGGGCTAAAAACATGGTAGTTTCGGTGGAGGACAGTTAGAGAAACACTGTCAGGAATACCATACTTGTCCCGTAGATGGCCGATCGACTGAGGGTCGATAGTAGAGTCTAGGATGACCCTGGGTTCGAAAGGAAGGGTTATCACTTAAAGAAGCTCCGACACTGCGACTTGAGTCCTTCCCATCGCATCGACTTTCTCCCCGACATTAGGGTCTTCGTCGACTAGGTTTTGAGGATTGTCAGGCTAGTTCGAATAGCCAGAGCCGGTCGAGATGTTTCTGTTAGAATGACGGAGCTGGTGGAGCAGGGAAGATTCCTCATCGCTTGAAATCCCTCGCACCCGCTTGCGAGGAGCTAGAGGGCATCCGGAGCCCTCAACCAAGGCATCAACACTATCTGTGGAAGTCAACATTGATGGGTAAATAAGACTTGGAAGTAAGCGGAGGCAAGCAGGGATTTCAGCAGAGAAAATGGGGAAGTAGAAATTTGAAAGTTTGAAGATTTTAGGAAGTATGAAAAAAGTGACGGTCAGGCCAGGCTTAAATAGAGGTTTATTGGCTATATCCTCGGGAAGATCACTTGGAATCGTATTGCAGCCGTTTTTCTTCGAATAACTCAGTTTGAAATTCAAAATATGAGGTAATTAATGAGAAAATTTCGCTCTCATTAATTATCTTTATGGTTAAAAACTTTCTCAATTAAATAAGGAATCTGACTTCAACCTCAACTCTACCACTGGTGTTCAAGTCTGAGGGGACTTCTGTGAATAGTGAAATTTGGCCAGGGGTCAAAGAGAAATTTTCCACCCATTATCAATAATCATGAAGCCTAGAAAGACGGTAAAGCCACCCCGCAAGAGCAGGGAAGGTTGGTTCGGCTTCAAAGCTAACAGAAGACAAGCCAAACGAGGCCGGGATGAGCCCCCACAAGAGTACTGGAAGCTTGGCTTCTCTAGGCCATCTATCGGAGAACCTCAGCTTTGAGTTCGAGGTCAACAACTGCCCCGTAAATGCCAAAGAAAGTCTCCAAGCTCAAGAGAACTTCGAAAGAAGCCCGCGAACCTCTCTAGAAACCCGCTAACCTTGCTGGACATAAATGAAGAATCACGCCTAAATCTACACTACCCCAGCTACCTCTAGGAGGGTCTACAAGAGCACCTCAAGCCTCCAAGGGTTAGGGAAAATCCATCTTAAGCTTCTAAGAACAGAGCCAGAGCAGGGATCTACCTCGTTCTGCGGGGCAACAGGTAACTGGCAGGGTGACCTCCATGAAGATTCATGAAACGAGTGCACATAGGATCGTCTGCACGTAATATTTACATGCACGTCAATAGTTTGATTCAAATAAGGGAATAAACTTATCTCCGTCAACGATATCATCAAATCCCGTAACAATTCAAATTCAAATAACGAATCCCACCCGATAAGGAGTGTACAGATTCATGGGATCACGATAACGTATTTACGGATTAAAAACCTACTTGGACGATATAAATAGGTGAAGCCAAGAGGGACAGAAGATAGATACAAAAATACAACAACATATAAGATAGAAAGAAGAGTGAAAGGCCTAAATTCTGGATTCAGAACAAGGTCACCTTCATCTCCACTGTTTGACAGGCGCCGAGTTGCCACCAACCTACACCTCCGAGAGACTATGAGCAAATAAGAAAGCTATTTGTATCTTAATGTAATATATCAATAATAAAGCTCCTATTTATTGTTATCACGTTTTAGTCTCTCGTCTATCTCTTAACTACCTCGGGAACCAACAGTTCCGACCCTAGCCACCACCTTCGTAGTAGTGGTTATGAGGGTGTTAATAGGAATTTCTCATCTCGAGTAAATTTCCGATCAACAAATCTGTTAGCTGGCTTGCTTCTTACATCTTTTTTATTTTTTTTAAAAGATTTTGTTGTTGCTCTTGCTTCTCGTGATGCTCAGCAAGCTCAGACCCCTCATTCTCCTGCTAGATTGTCTCGAGGGGTCTTCTCGATTACCTCGGAGAAAGGTGGGTCTGTCACCCCAGCTGCTGTTTCACCTGTTTCAGCTCCATCTCCTACCCAAGCTAGGTCTAGGATGGTAATTCTTGCGTCGCGGGCTTCTAAGACGCTAATCAAAAGATGTCCTGCTTCCCAAGTTGCTAATACGACCACATTTACCCCTTCATCAGCGGTCCCCACTACAATTATTGTTATTTCTGTTACATTACCCACTGCTCCAACCGACCTACCTGCGCCCCATTTAGTTCAAACTGCGGGTGATCCCGAGGCTGGTGTTTTTGAGGCTCCCTCTTCTCGTCCCCACCATCAGTCGGGCTCGATTGGCCAGGATGAGGTTCTAAAGCAGTTTGTGATGTCTTGCCCGGATGGCGGGCTTTCCAGGATGGCTTCAATGCCTGTGGACATCATGCTTACTAAGGGGTCTGCCCTCCTTGACGAGGTAGTCATTGCCTTTGTTTTCTCTGATTGCGAGCTTTGATTGCTTTTTAACTTTTGTTTCATATTTTGTAGGCTTTCAAGTTTAATGTCGCAATGGGTCGATAGGTTTACCTTCTTCGTGACCTGGCTACCCTGGCTAATGCTGAAAATGAAAGGGTCATGGGGCTTCTCGTGCAAGCTCGATCTCTTGTAGAGGAGATAACCTCTAATCAGAAGGAAATGGAAACTGAACTAAGCGAGCTTTGCTGTGACCATGAGAGGATGAAAAGATCATTTGACCAAGAAACCCATAAGTCATAGCGGCGGGATAGGCAGAGAGGCTCCAGGAAGGCTGAAGCCAAGAAGCTGGATATTGAGAATCAAGATATGCATGCCCGGATTTCCAAGCTCCAGGTTGAGGTGGATGCGTCCTTCAACGAAGGTTACTTCTACTCTTCCTACCAGGTCATCGAAGCCCTCCGCTCTCCCTTATACCTGTCAATTTTTGCTAACTGGAATAGGGAGGAGATATTAGCCAAGGCCACAAAGATGTCTCACCCCTTAGGTGATGACTTGGATCCGTCTAACCTGGTCGAAGCAGGCAAGCAAACAATTGGGTTAGACCTTCCTTCTTATCCTCTCGTCTTCCCAACGTCGGGTCTCGGAGAGTCCTTAAGGAAGGAGAACATGCCAGAGTCAATGGCCAATCTTCTTGATGCAGCCATACAACCTGATGTTATGGTGGTGATCAATAAAGGCGTGGAGAAGGACCTTGCTGATCATGAGGCAGTTGAGGTGGATGAGGTGCTAATCATAGGGCAGTCGAGGAGCATCCTCAGGAGGAGGAGGTGGTGGATGCTGTTGTCCAGGATGAGCGTTCACCTGAAGGAGGAGCAGAAGACGAGGTTCATCCGGAAGGGAGAGAAGCTAGAGGAGACCAAGAGGATGCAGAAGCTTGAGTACACCGTCTTGTAGCTTGCTCTGAATGCCCAGAAAGAGGGGTGGGCATCCCTTCTTTACTCGTGCTTGATTATTATTTATTTTTTACAGCCCAGAATCAGGGGTTGGGCTCCCTGTTTGCTGTAGCCTTAATGGGGAATAGGCTTCCCCATTCATCAATGGAATTTATCTTTTACACTTGGTTCAAATTCTTATTTGTATGTACTTGCTTCTTTTCTGATCTCCCTCTAGGTTCAGCCTCTATGGCAACCTGACTTAGCTTGGGAAAAGTAACAAGATAAGGTCATTGTTTAAATGTGAAAGCAGATAGCTAGCTCAGGGCTTTCCGACTACAAAGACTTGTAGCTCAATAACTGTAGTCGATAGTCCTCTTGTTTGATCGTAGACCTGTCATAGTCAGCAATCACATGTACATGGAGAATTAGTAACAAGTAATAACTGGGATATCTAGAGTTAAAGTAAATCGAGCCCTCTATCCTCGAGCCTCTTTAGAAGGTTGTAACCCGAGTGAGGCATCAAGTAAAGAACTATCTAGCCCTCTCTCTTAGGCTAGGGATCGGGAGCGCTTTCGCGATCTTAAACTCGAATCCTTCTTAGGGTTGGTAGCCCGACAGAAGCATCAGGAGGGCTATCTAGCTATTTCTTGGTATCGAGACCTGGATGGTAACTATGCTCTTACATTCAGATCCTTCTTGGGGGTGGTAGACATACCAAGGCATCAAGAGGGCTATCTAGATATGTCACTAGGTATGGTTCTTCCCAGTTGAGCCCTAGGACTCTTTCCAACCTATTCCTGGTATTCAATGTTACTTTCCTGAGTACTAGGTCTCCTTACTTGAAGTTTCAGGCCTTTTCCTCTCTTTTAAAGTACCTGGCAATTCTGCTCTGGTAGAGTGCTACCTTCTCGGCTATTCGATCTTGCTTTTCTTCTAGAAGATCCAAGCTAGCTTGGAGCTTACTTTCATTGCTCCCTGGTTCGAAATGTTGGACTCTAAATGAGGTCAATTTGTGCTCTATAGGTAGGACTGCTTCAACCTCAAAGGCTAGAGAGTGGGGCGTTTTCCCGATAGCTGCTCTTCTTGTAGTGCTGTAAGCCTAGAGGACCTCGGGAAGCTTCTCGCCACATCTACCTTTCTTCTGCTATAGTTTTTTCTTCAACAGCTACTTAGTGGTTTTATTTGTGGATTCCAATACACTGTTGGTCTGAGGGTGGGCTATCGAACCAAACCGAAGGTAGATTCCCAAGCCTTCATAAAAATCTTTGAATCGGCCATTGTCGAATTGTTTTCCGAGGTTAGCTATAATGGCAAGAGGGTTTCCGAACCTACAAACTACATTAGTCTTGATGGACCTTGTTGTGTTTTCTTCAGATATCTGGGAGAGCAGTCCGGCTTCGACCTATCTTGTAAAATAATCAATTGCCACGATAGCATGCTTGGCTTGACCCGAAGCAGTAGGAAGCGGTCTGATCAAGTCGACTCCTCACATAGCAAAGGGGTATGGCAAGCTAAGGGACGATAACCGCTTCGGAGGGTGGTGACTCAAGTTTGCAGCCTTCTGGCATGCCTCGTAGGTTTGCACTAAGCTATTTGCATCTTGATAGATGGTTGGCCAATAATACCCTATGCGGAGAACTTGATATGCCAGAGCCTCCCCACCAATATTGTTCCCGCATTCACAGGAATGAACCTCTCTTAAAGCCCACTTGGCATCTTTAGGGTGTAAACATCGGAGCAGGGGAAGGGATCTTCCCCTCCAGTATAGGTGTCCATCAACCAAACAATACCGGTCCGAGAGCCTCTTGACTCACCTAGCTTGGTCGGGCTCCCTAGGAAGTTTCCCATCCTGTAGATAATCCACTATTGGATCCATCCAGCACAGTTGTTGATCCAAGGTATAAGTTTCCTTACCTGTCATTGTGCTAGGTAGGGGGATTACTTGAAGAGGGACTATGTGGGGTAAGGTCTAGCCACCATTTGTAGCTATCTTGGCAAGTACGTCAACTCGATGATTCAGTTGTCGAGGTATCTGCTCGATCTTAAATCCTTTAAATTTGCTCTTGAGTTGTTGAACCAGTTTCAGGTAAGCGATCATATTATCCTCTTTTGCCTGATAATCCCCAGAGACTTGATTGACTACGAGCGATGAGTCATTTTTAACATTCAGGTAATCAACCCTGAGCTCTCTGGCTGCCTTTATTCCGGCTAGAAAGGCTTCGTACTCTGCCTCATTGTTCGTGACTTTAAATTCAAATCAGAAGTAGTGGCCACACTCAGTTTCTTCTAGGGCAATTAGGACTATGCTCGCTCCTCCCCCAGCTTGCCCGGAAGCTCCATTAGAGTAGAGAATCCATGATTTGCAACCCTTCGGCCAGCTGTCAGATTCTGGAATCCTCTCAGGGGCTACGTCTGTTACAGCGGGTTTGCTTGTCCTGAAGGTATTGAGAGCTCTGCTACAAAGTCTGCTAAAGCCTAAGCTTTTATTATGGTCCTAGGCTTGTACCTTAAATCAAACTGGGTAAGCTCCAAGACCCATAAAACCAGCATTCCGAAAACATCCAGCCTTTGTAAGAATTGATGGAGGGGTTGGTCCGTCACACTGCTATTAAATGATCTTGAAAGTAGGGACGAAGCTTCCTTGTCGAGGTCATAAAGGCATAAGCGAGCTTCTCCAAAAGGGTATAGTTCTTCTCGGGCTTGGTTAGAGCGTGACTTACGTAGTAAATTGGCCGTTGGACCCTTTCCCCGCATTTCTTGACCAAGGCCCCGCTTACAGCGGTTTTGGAAATGGCAAAGTAGATTTGAAGCTCTTCTTCTGAGCTTGGCTTAACCAGTAGTGGAAGGCTTGACAGGAATTTTTTCAAGGCTTGAAAAGCTTGTTCACTCTCCTGGTCCCATTTCATGTTTCCTCCCTACTTGTTGGCCTTGAAGAATGGGAGATACTTGAAGATAGACCGAGAGATGAACCTATTGAGCACTGCTATCTACCCGGTCAAGGCTTGAACCTATTTAAGAGACGTGGGGGACTCTAGATCCAGGATAGCCATGATTTTTTTCTGGTTATCCTTTATACCTCTCTCATGGACCACGAAGCCCAGAAACTTCCCTGTAATTACCCAAAAGGCTCATTTGGAATGGTTCAATCTCATCTGATTCTCCCTTAGGATCATGAAGGTTCTGCGAAGGTCACCCAGATAGCCTTCCGAGGTTGAAGACTTGGTGATCATGTCATCGATATACACCTCCATTGACCTCCCGATTTTGGGCTTGAACAACCGATTGACTAACAGCTGATATGTAGCTCCAGCTTTCTTGAGACCAAAAGGCATCACCTTGTAGCACTACTGTTAATGGGAAATTTGCTTAGGATGAGAAATCCCTATTAACACCCTCAAGACCAATACCAGAAAAGTGGTGGTCGGGGTCGGGGTCGGTATCGTTGATACTTGACCTGTTAAAAGGTAAACGAGAGGCTGGATCGCTATAACAGTAAACGGGAGCTTTTATTTTTTATTATTTGCTTTGAAATACAAATAACTCTCTCGTATGCTCACAGTCTCTCTAGGATCTAGGAAGGTGGCAACTTCGTGCTTGTCGAATAGTGGAAACAAAAGAAGCCGTGTTTTGAGTGCAAAATTTAGGCCTTCCCCTATTATTTTGTTTTCTTCTATGATCCCTTTTTTTCTATTTTTCTTTTGTGTCATGCTCGGCCCTATTTATATATGGTCCAAGTAGGTTTGAATGTGCTGATATCCTGTCACGATCCTATGAATCTGTTTCCTTCTTATCGGGAGGGATCCTTTATTTAAAAGTTATAGACTTCGAGTAAATAGCGGAAACGATGATATTGTTAACAAAAATGAGTTTGTCTCCTTTTTGGAATCAAACTCTTGACTATCACGTAAACGGAATTAAAGATATGTTCTTGTATGTTATCGCGGTATGGTTTTTCATAGAGGTCACCGAGCTAGCTGCCTGTCGTCTTATAGAGTACGATAGATCCATGCTTCGACTTTGTTCTTAGAGACTCGGGATGGATTTTCCTAGATCCTTAGGAGCTTGAGGTGTCCTTGTAGACATTTCTAGGAGGTAGCCGGGGTAGTGTAGATTTAGGCGTGATTCCTCTTTCATGCCCAGCAGGGATAACGGGCTTCTGGTGAGGTTGGCAGGCTTGTGTCTAAGACTACTGTTAAGTTTGTCCTCCAAAAGTCTTAACCCGGAGGAAGCCCACTTTGCTTGTCGGGCTTCTCTCGAATGTCTCTTGAGCTTGGAGGGCCCCCTTGGCTTTCATGGGGTGGTTTATGAGCTCGTCCTAAGGAGTCGAGGTTCCCCGATAGGTGGCCTGAAAAAGCCTGGGTTCCAGTGTTCATGTAGAGGCTCATCCTCGTCGCTCCTAGCTTGTTTTTCGATCGTTTTGAAGCCAGCCAGCCTTTCCAGCTCCTGCGGGGTGGCTTTATGGTCTATCCGGGCTTCATGAATGTCGATTATGGGCTTTTACTTATGGCGGGTAAGTTGAAAATTTCTCTTTGACCCCTGACCAAATTTTACTATTAACAGAAGTCCCCTCTAGCTTGAACACCGGAGGTAGAGTTGGGGTTGGAGTCAGATTCCTTGTTTGATTGGGAAATTTTTCCATTTTAAAAATAATTAATGAGAGCGAAATCTTCTCATTAATAACACAATATTGAATATGAACTAGTGTTCTCTTCGAGGAAAAAAACAGCCGTAAAACGTCTCTCTCCGTGACCCTAGGCGATCTTCCCTAGGATATCGCCGACATCATTACCTTTAACTTCTATTTAAACCCGGCCTTACCATCACTTCCTTCACAATTTCTTAATTTTTAAAATTTCAAACTTCTTCTTTCTTACTGCCCTCTACCGATTTCCCTATAACTTCCACTTACTTCTAAATTCTTCGCATCTGTCAATGTTGAATTCCACAAATAGTATCGAAGCCTTGGTTGAGAGCACCAGAGGCTCTAACCTAGTTCCTCATAAACGGGTACGAGGAATTTCTAGTGATGAGGAATCTTCTCCTGTCCGCCAGCGCCATCGTTTAAGCAGGAACGTCTCTATTGGCTCCGGCTTCTCAAACCAGCATGACAATCCTCTAAACCTTGTTGACGAGGATTCTGATGCTAGAGAGAGAGTCGACGTTGTTGGGAAGGTTTAGATTACAGTGGCAGAGCTTCCTTCAGCGACAACCCTTCCTTCAACGATGACCCTTCCTTTTGAACCCAAGGTCATCCCCGACTCCACCATTGACCCTCAGTCTATTAGCTGCCTTAGGGATAAATACGGCATCCCTGACACCATTTCTCTCATTGTGCCCTACATAAATTACGATGTCTTCAGCCCGCCCAAAAGCCTACTTCCCAATCATGTCGTAGCCTTCAAGAGTGGGTGAGGCTCCCTCTTCATCCTACCCTTTTGCGGGCTCTCAACGCCTTTCAACTGGCTCTGCTCCAACTAACGCCCGGCTTCTGGAGGCACTTAGTCAGCTTCCTCGTGCTATAGAGGGAGTAGTACGAGATGAGCAGAATAACTACGAAGCCCGGGGCAGAGGAGATTGCTTTCCTTTTCCAGATTAAGAGCATGACTAAGGTCCCTTGGTGTCAATTTTATGCCAAAGCCAATAACAAATTCAATTTAATCATCCCTGGGGCATCAAGAAAAGACCCCGCTTGGAAAGAAGAATGGGTACTAGCGGGAGGAGATTGGGGGAGCTCAGTTTTCATCGGCGGGCATGAGTTCGTGGGATCTGGATTCCTTGCACACTGAGTCTGAGGCTGTGTTGAAGACCATCCTGGCCAGGAATTATCTGAATTTAAGGTTTTCAACTGCTGACCCCTTCGACCCCAGTAGGGTGAACAAGTATCTGCGGGTCTCTGACGTTACTCCTCGTAAGTATCTTGCTCTATCATCCTTTTTCGGTTGTCGAATGGTTCGGTTTTAATGTTCTTAACCACTTTCTTAACAGTGTTTGTTATTGCACCAGCTTCTCGCGAAGCCTGGAAAGCTAGGACCCTTCCTCCTTTTTCCAAATCATCACCGGGAGCTTATTCGAAGCAGTTTTTTAAGAATAGGGGTCAACCGTTAGGGCTGCTACCTCTCTCATTTCTGCTCCATCGCCTTCCCAGGTGAAGTCCAAGATGGCTATTCTTGTGTCTCGGGCAGCAAATGCCCTAAATCGAGGAGGGCCCGTTTCCCAAGCCGCTGATAAGTCCACTTCTGCCTCCTCACCAGTGGTTCCTGCTTCAACTGATGCTTCCTTGAAAATATCATCTTCTTCTACTGATCCAGCTGCCTCTTGAGTAGTTCAGGTTCCCAGGGTCCCGAGGTCTATACTCCTGAGATCGCCCCCACAAACAGTAGAGCTCGGCGGGTCAAGACGAGGTCTTGAAGCGATTCGTGGCGTCCTGTCCAGGTGGGAGGCTTTCTAGGATGACCTCGATACCAGTGGACATCATGGTTACCAAAGGGTATGCTCTTCTAGCCGATGTAATCGTTTCTTTACTTATTCAGTAGCTTTATTTATCATTCCCTAACATGAGTTCCCTTTATAGGCCTTCAAGTTTCAAGTAGCCATGTGAAATCATGTGGCTTCTCTCCACGATCGGGCAGCTAAGGCTGAGGCTGAAGCTGAGCTAGCCATGGGGTTGCTGGCACAGGCTCAAATCCTTTTCCAGGATATGACCTCTAGTTAGACGGGAATGGAAACACAACTGAATGAGCTCCAGTACGACCACGAGAGGTTGAAACATGCCTTTGATTAGAAAACTCTTCGGTCGAAACGACGAGCCAGCTAGTGTAATGACTGGAAGGG
Organism: Dipteronia dyeriana; assembly: GCA_032871835.1. NCBI lineage: Eukaryota > Viridiplantae > Streptophyta > Magnoliopsida > Sapindales > Sapindaceae > Dipteronia > Dipteronia dyeriana. The sequence continues at coordinate 26,544,171 of CM065296.1, forward strand.
AGAGGCTCAAGCATTGGATATCGAGATTCAAGCTCTGCAGGCCAAGTTACGGAAGCCCTCCCTTCCATTTGATCTCTCCAGCGTCACCAGCTAGGACAAGGAAGAGGTTATGTCACGAGCTGTAGATATGTCTTGTCTCGAAAATGATGGACTCGGTCCTTCTACTATGGAGGGAGCTAGGAAGCGGTATTAAGTGCCAAATCTACCTCCTCCTGTTTTGACCTTTCCAGCATTTGGTCCTAGAAAATCCTTGAGGGGAAGTGGGGGTCCAAACCGAGGAGCTAGAGGGAGACCTTGCTGAAGCCCGAGATCCTTCCATGGTGCTCTCAGGAGTGGAGTCAACAGAAGGCGGGATTATGCCCGAGTCAGTTGTCATCCTTTTTTATACAGTCATATCGCCTGAGGTTATGGCGGTGATCAATAAAGTCATGGAGGAGGACCTTGTTGACCCTGAAACAGCCAAGGTGAATCCCAGGAGCAGGAAACAGAAGCGATAGATACAGCTTACCAGGATGAGCTAACAGTAGAGAGGGGAGCAGGGGGGAGGTTCATTTTATGGAAGAAAAGGTTGAAGGTCATCAGGAAGATGAAGAAGTTTGAATTCTCTCTCTCGTAATTCATTTTGAGTGCCCAGAAAGGGGGGTGGGCACCCCATCTTTAACCGTGTTTGATCCTTTATCATTTCATTTTTTTTATAGTCCAGAATCAGGGGTCGGGCTCCTTGCCTAATGTAGCCTTGTTAGGGAATAGGCTCCCCCGTACGCCAATAAATTTTAACTTTAGATCTAGTTCACACTCTGACTTGCATGTACTTTCTCGATCTCCCTTTAGGTTCAACATCTATAGCAAATTGACTTATCTTGGGGGGAAATAATAAGATAAGAACACTATTTAAACGTGAAAGCGGATAGCTAGCTCGGGCTTTCTGGCTACAAAGACTCGTAGCTCAACCTCTTTAGTCGATAGTCCCCTAGTTTGATCGTAGGTCTGTTATAGTAAGCAACCATATATTAATGGAAAATTAGTAACCAGTTAATAACTGGGGTATTTATAGTTTAAGTAAATCGAGCCCTCCATCCTTGAGCCTCTTTAAGCGGTTGTTAACCGAGTGAGGCATCAAGTAAAGGACTATTTAGCCCCCTCTTAGGCTAAGGATCGGAAGAGCTTCCGCGCTCTAAAACGTGAATCCTTCTTGGTGGTGGTAACCCGTCTAAGGTGTTAGGAGGGCTATCTAGCTACCTTCTGGTCTTGAGATATGGATTGTAACTTTGCTCTTACACTTAGACCTTTCTTGGGGGTGGTAGCCCAACCAAGGCATCAAGAGAGCTATCTAGCTATTTCATGGTCTTGAGATCTGGATGGCAATTATGCTCTTACACTCAGACCCTTCTTGGGGCGGTAGCCCGACCAAGGCATCAGAAGGGATATTTAGCTATTTCCTGGTATTGAGATCTGAATGGTAACAATGCTCTTACACTCAGATCGTTCTTGGGGGCGGTAGCCCGACTAAGGCATCAAGAGGGCTATCTAGCTATTTTCTAGTCTTGAGATCTGGATGGCAACTATACTCTTACACCCTTCTTAGGGGTGGTAGCCTGACCAAGGCATTAAGAGAGCTATTTAGCTATTTCCTGGTCTTGAGATCTGGATGGCAACAATGCTCTTACACTCAGACCCTTCTTAGGGGTGGTAGCCCGATCAAGGCATCAGGAGGGATATCTAGCTATTTCCTGGTCTTGAGATCTGGATGGCAACAATGCTCTTACACTCAGACCCTTAATGGGTGGTAACCCGACCGAGGCAACAGGAGGGCTATCTAGCTATTTTCTGGTCTTGAGATATGGATGGAAACTATGATTTTACACTCAGACCCTTCTTGGCGGGGGGTAGTGTCTGGCCCAGGCATCAGGAATGGCGAGGGGGCTTCCCCAGCCTACCTCTAGTCTTGGGGTGGTAATGTAGAATTTCCCATGTAGACCCAAATCATTGTATAACATAATTGACGATGGAGAAAATAAGAAAAATCAGGCTTTATTGATATGAAGGTTTGAGTACATTATTGTCGGAGATAAAAAGAAACTAGGAGGATGCTGCCTGCTCATGAGTCCCCTGTTTAAGGGTAGAATTTTCTTAAGTGATCTGCATTCCAAGTATGATCGATGAGTCGGCCATTTATATCCTCGAGCTTGTATGCCCTATTACGGATCACCATCTTTATTAGGTATGGTCCTTCCCAGTTGGGCCCTAGGACCCCGTCTGACCTCTTCCTGGCATTCAACGTTACTTTCCTGAGAACTAGGTCCTTTTCTTTAAAGTTTCGGGCTTTAACCATCCTATTGAAGTACCTGGCAATCCTGCTTTAGTAGATTGCTACCTTCTCGGCTATTTGATCTTATTTTTCTTCCTGAAGGTCCAAGCTAGCTCAAAGCTTACTTTCATTGCTCCCTGGTTCGAAATGTTAGACTCTAAAGGAGGTCATCTTGTGCTCGATAGGTAGGACTGCTTCAACCCTGAAGGCTAACGAGTAGGGCGTTTCCCCGGTAGCTGTTTTCCTTGTAGTGCAGTAAGCCAAGAGGACCTCGGGAATCTCTTCTGCCCATCTGCCTTTCTTCTGCTATAGTTTTTTCTTCAACATCTTTTTAATGGTTTTTTTCGTGGATTCCACCAGACCATTGGTCTTGGGGTGGTCTACCAAAGCAAACCGAAGGTCGATTCCCAAGCCTTCGCAAAAATCTTTGAATCGGCCATTATCGAACTGTTTTCCTAGATCAGTTATAATGACAAGAGGGGTTTCGAATCTGCAAACTACATTAGTCTTGATGAACCTTGTTATGGTTTCTTCTGATATCTAGAAGAGCGGTCTGGCTTCGACCCATCTTGTAAAATAATCAATTGCCACAATAGCATGCTTGGCCTGACCCGGAGAGGTAGAAAGCGGTCCAATCAAGTCGACTCACCACATAACAAAGAGGTATGGCGAGCTAAGAGACGATAATGGCTCCGGAGGGAGGTGACTCAAATTTGCCGCCTTCTGGCATGCCTCACAGGCTTGCACAAAGCTCTTCGCGTATTGATGGATGGTTGGCCAAAAAAATCCCATACGGAGAACCTGATATGCCAAAACCTCTCCACCAATGTGGTTCCCGTATTCCTAGAAATCGATCTCTCTCAAAGCCTACTTGGCGTCTTCTGGATGTAGACATCGGAGCAGGGGAAGGGATTTTCCCCTTCGGTATAGATGCCCATCCACCAAACAATACCGGACCGAGAGCCCTTTGACTCTCTTAGCTTAATCAGGCTCCCCGAAAAGTTTCCTATCCTGTAGATAATCCACTATCGGATCCATCCAGTATGGTTGTCGATCCAAGGTATAAGCTTCCTTACCTGTTATTATGCTAGGTAATGGGGTCACTTGAAGAGGGACTCTATGGGGTAAGGTCTGGCCACCATATGCAGCTATCTTGGCAAGTACGTCAGCTCGATGATTCAGTTGTCGAGGTATCTGCTCGATTTTAAATCCCTTAAATCTGCTCTTGAGTTGTTGAATCAATTTCAGGTAAGCGATCATATTTTCCTCTTTTGCCTAGTAATCCCCAGAGACTTGGTTGACAACGAGCGAAGAGTCGCTCTTAACATTCAAGTAATCAACCCCAAGCTCAATGGCTGCCCTTATTCCGGCTAGAAGGGCTTCGTACTCTGCCTCAATGTTCGTGACTTTAAATTCAAATCTGAAACAGTGGCAGCACTCAGTTCTTTTTGGGTTGATTAGGACTATGCCCGCTCCTCCCCCAGCTTACTCGGAAGCTCCATCAGTGTAGAGGGTCCATGACTCATTACCTTCCGGCCAATTGTCAGATTCTGGAAACCTCTCGAGGGCTACATCTGCTACCATAGGGCTTGCTTATCCTGAAGGTACGGAGAGCTCTGCTACAAAGTCTACTAGTGCCTGAGCTTTTATTGTGGTCCAAGGCTTATACGTTAAATCAAACTGGGTAAGCTCTAGGGCCCATAGAACCAGCCTTCCAGAAACATCCGGACTTTATAAGAATTGACAAAGGGGTTGGTTTGTCACCACTGCTATTGAATGAGCATGGAAGTAGGGACGAAGCTTCCTTGCCGAGGTCACCAATGCGTAAGCAAGCTTTTCCAACATAGTATAATTTTTTTCGGGCTTGGTTAGAGCATGACTCATATTGTAAATAGGTCGCTGGATCTTATCCCCACATTCCTTGACCAAGGCCCCGCTTACGGCGGTTTCTGAAATGACCAAGTATATTTGGAGCTCTTCTCCAGGACTTGGCTTAACCAGCAGTGGAGGGCTTGATAGATACTTTTTCAAAGCTTGAAAAGCTTGTTCGCTGTCCTGATCCCATTTCATGTTTCTTCCCTGTTTGATGGCATTGAAGAATGCTAGACATTTGTCGGTAGACTGAGAGATGAACCTATTGAGCGCTGCTACATGTCCGGTCAAGGCTTGAACCCGTTTAAGAGATGTGGGGGATTCTAGATCCAGGATAGCCATGATCTTTTTCGGGTTAGCCTCTATGCCTCTCTCATTAACCATAAAACCCAGAAACTTCCCTGTTGTTACCCCAAAGGTCCATTTGGAATGGTTCAACCTCATCTGGTTCTCCCTTAGGATCATGAAAGTTCTATGAAGGTCATCCAGGTGGCCTTCCGAGGTTGAAGACTTGGTGATCAATCGATTGACCTTCCAATTTCGGGCTTGAACAACCAATTGACTAACAGCTGATAAGTAGCTCCAGCATTCTTGAGCCCGAAAAGCATCACCTTATAGCAGTACAACCCTTGCGCTGTGATGAAACTAGTCTTTTCTTGATCCGTGGGGTGCATCATATTCTAATTGTACCCTGCAAATGCGTCCATGAAGCCCAAGAGTTTGTTTCCAGAGGTAGAATCGATCAGCTGATCAATGTATAAGGAAGCTGTCCTTCGAGCATGCCCGATTAAGGTCGGTGTAATCTACATACATGCACCACTTACAATTTACCTTTGTGACCATGACCACGTTGGCAATCCACTTAGGATAACGTGTTTCTCGAATGAAGCCCGCCCTGGTAAGTTTGTCCACCTCTTCCTGAACCGTAACATTTCTTTCGGTGTTAAAGTGGTGACTTTTTTGTTTAATGGGTTTGAAGGTCGGATCCCTTGCTAATCGATGAGCAGCTAATGTCATCGAGATCCCAAGCATCTCAGCATGTCTCCAAGCAAAAATGTCATTGAACTCTATGAGGAGCCTAATCAAGCCCTATTTCATTCCCGGTTCAAGGGTGGCTTTGATTTTGACGACCTTCGAGGGATCGCTTATTCAGACAGGAATCTCTTCTAACTTATCCACTAGATAGCCACTGGCCAATTCTCTTCTTTGTTCCTCCATGTCGGGCATTATGAGGTCGTCTTTAGGGTGATCGGTGGACCCTACATCTCCGAGGCTTAGTGTAGAGGTTGCCCAATCTTAGATCATTGTCACCTGGGTGAGTTGTTTTGCTAGAGCTGATGGGTTGACCGATATTACGTAGCATCTCCTGGCTGCTTGCTGATCACCCTGAACTTTCCCCACCTTGTCTCCTACTGGAAATTTCAGGAAAATGTGGTAAATAGAATGGGACCTTTTCAAGGATGATAGAAATGGCCTCCATAATATTACATTGTAGGACGATGGGGTATCCACCACCACGAAGTCGGTCATGATATTCTGCTAGAGAGGTGGGACTCCAATGATCACTGGTAGGATTTTTAATCCCACATGTGTTATTGAGTCCCTAGTGAACCCATATAATGGAGTAGTGCAGCTATTGTAACACCACTATTTCAAGTTTAGTTTTTTCAAGGTATCTTTAAACAGGACATCAACGCTGTTACCTGTGTCGACGAGCACACGGTGTACCATGCTGTTTACAATCTGAACCGTGATCACCATGGGGTCATCATGAGGTAACACAGTGTCGTAGACGTCCGCTTCGGTGAAAATGATTTGTGACAGCTAGGAGGGGTTGGTTTGTCTCTGGTCCACCTTAAAGATATCTCACCTCAGTACGAGGGACTTTCATTGCATGGTTTTTCCTGAAACTGTTAGACATGCCGGCTAAAGTAGTCTCCTTGATGATAATATGTATTATTTGAATCTGTTGCATCAGGTTCCCCCTTCCTTTTCTCGGCATGTTCTCGGATCTCGGTTTGTACCTCTCTTCCATTCTGAATGTTCTCCCTGACTTACTATAAGAATTCCACCAGTTATCCTCCCATTATCAAAGCCTTGATCTGGTTCCGCAGGTTGTGGCATTCTAAAGTGTTGTGCCCCACGTTTTCGTGAAAGTCACAATATTTATAGAGATTTCTCTTATCGACCGGGGCTTTCATAGGAGTGGGCTTCTGTAAAAAACCCTTGTCCCGAATGGCGAGATAGACTGTTTACCGGGATGCATTTAAGGGAGTGTAATGATCATACCCCCTCTCATCACGGGTTATAGAGGCCAATGTCCTGGGAGGTAGTGAAGCTTGAGGAGGAGTTTGTTTATCTGGCTATCTTTCCGATCTAGGTTGAGAAAGGGGGAATCAGTTTGTTGGTTTGTTGATTTGTTAAGGGGTTTGTTCTGTCTTTTCTGAGCTTGCTCGGGTCTGGGAGCTTCCTTCTTTTATCGATTTACTACTCTCATGTCGTCTTGTTCCACCTCGACCTTGATCTGTTTGTCCACCTCAATCTGCTCTAGAGTTCGATCATAGGCTTCTTGGTAGGTTTACGGAGGTCTCTTAGCAAAAGATCAGAAAAGTTTTCCTGCCCACAGGTTTCTTCTGAAGTTGGCAAGGGTTTCTTTCTCGGTGAAGACCCCCATCTGGATGAATTCCTTGTGGAAACGCTCGACATAAGCCTGGAGGGTATCTCTTCTGTCCTGGATCACGTATTGTAGGTGGATCGGATCCTTCTACCGGGGCTTAACCCATTAGAATTGTGAGCATAAATCGATTGATAGCTTGGTGAAGGAATCCACACTACCAGCAGGTAGTTTCCTAAACCAAGTTTTCCCATAATCCGTGAGCGTAGTGGGGAACATTCGACACATAGCAGCCCTGGTTGTGTTCTGGACCTCCATATGTTGAACGAAGCTCTCTAAGTGGCTCAGGGGATCCTCGGTCCCAGAGAATCTGTCAGTTGGCATTTTGAATTTGGGCGGGAGCTCCGCCTCCCAGATACTTCTGCTGAAGGGAGCATTCATTTCACTTAAAGGATCTTTCTTATCCTCTTTGTACTTTTCCTTCTTCATCGATTGGACCTCCTTCTGAAGCCCTACCAACTGATCCTTTAGACATTTGCCTTCGGATATCCTTGAGTTGATCTAGATTACCTTACCATCGGATCCTTCTTACAAACTGGTGACCTCTACCCGGTTCCTTCTTCAGAGGGGGTCTGCTTGGGGGCTTTGCTGACTTTCTTTTTCCCTATCCTGAGCTTCCCTCCTTGAAGTCATTGGGTGGAGAAACTTTTCCAGCTCTCGAGGAAGGATGTCCGCCGCGGATTTGTTTGCCTTGGTTGGTAATGTTGTTGCACTTCAAGAGCGGGGGGTATGGGACCTAACCTATCCCGGATTAAGGTTGGGAGTCCCATTCTATTATGTGTTAGTTCCCGAGGAGTAGATCCTAAGGGATCAAATGCGGGCTGCCTAGCCTCGGGCCTGCTTGACTCCCCTTAATTGCAAAGGTTTGCTTGCTAGATGGTAATGCCCTCGGCAAGCAGTCGAAGGCAGACATTTTCTACGAAGGCCGCAGCTTGTTGGTCAAGCTCGACCTGATTTCCCAAAAGGGGGATCCAGAGCTCGCACAGTAGCTGGCTGGGCTAGAACCTGGCTATGGAGCCCGGATTTCCTCCTTTTCTTTAGGATCTTTCATGTTGACATAGCAGAAGGTTGTCCCGATGTGCCTGGTTGTCCTTGTGATGATCAGAGCCTCATGATTCCTGTAAAATAACACACTTTTGAATACAAAGATGATGGTATGAGAGTTTCCCACAGATGGTGCCAAAAAGTGTTAACAGGAAATTTGCTAAGGATGAGAAATCCTTATTAACAACCTTAAGACCACTAAAACGAAAGTGGTAGCCAGGGTCAGTATCGCTGCCTGTTAAAAGGTAAACGAGAGGCTGGATCGCTATAACAGTAAACGAGAGCTTTTACTATTGATTATTTACCTCGAAATACAAATCACTCTCTCGTATGCTCATAGTCTCTCTAGGATCTAGGAAGGTGGCAACTCCGTGCTTGTCGAATAGTGGAAACAAAGGTTGCCGTGTTCTGAGTACAGAATTTAGACATTTCCCTCTTCTTTTCTTTTCTTCTATGATTCCTTTTTTCTATTTTTCTTTTGTGTCATGGTTGGCCCTATTTATATATGGTCCAAGTAGGTTTGAATGTGCTGATATCCCGCCACGATCCTATGAATCCGTTACCTCCTTATCGGACGGGATCCTTTATTTAAAAGTTGTTGACTTCGAGTAAATAGTGAAAATGATGATATTGTTAACGAAAATGAGTTTGTTTCCTTTTAAGAGTCAAAATCTTGACTCACACGTAAATGGAATTAAAGATATGATCTTGTATGTTATCGCATTATGGTTTTTCATGAAGGTCACCGAGCTAGCTGCCTGTCGTCTCATAGAGCGAGGTAGATCCATGCTTCAACTCTATTCTTAGAAACTCTGGATGAATTTTCCATGATCCTTGAGAGCTTGAGGTGTCATTGTAGACATTCCTATGAGGTAGCCGGGGTAGTGTAGATTTAGGCGTGATTCCTCTTTCATGCCTAGCAAGAACAGCTGGGTTCTGGTAAGGTTGGCGAGCTTCTGTCTAAGACTACTGTTAAGTTTTTTCTCCGAAAGTCTTAATCCAGAGGAAGCCCACTTTACTTGTCGGGCTTCTCTCGAATGTTTCTTGAGCTTGGAGGCCCTCCTGGCTTTCATGGGGTGGTTGAAGAGCTCATCCTCAGGAACTGAGGTTCTCCGATAGGTGGCCTAGAGAAGCCCGGGTTATAGTGTTCGTGTATAGGCTTGTCCTGGTCGTGCCTTGCTTGTTTTCTAATAGTTTTGAAGTCGGGCCTACCTTTCCTACTCATGTGGGGTAGTTTTATGGTCTATCCGGGCTTCATGAATGTCGATTATAGGCTTTGTCTTTTGGTGGGTAAGTGGAGAATTTCTCTTTGACCTTTAATCAAATTTTACTATTAACAAGTACAAATCTCACGCTATGATTAAACTGGTCTTTTCCTGGTCTGCGGGGTGCATCATAATTTGATTGTACCCTGAAAATGCGTCCATGAAGCTTAGGAGTTTGTTTCCGAAGGTGGAGTCGACTAGCTGATCAATTTTTGGTAAAGGGAAGCAGTCCTTCGGGCTTGCCCAGTTGAGGCCGGTATAATCAACACATATGCACCACTTTCCATTTCCTTTTTGACCATGAAAACATTAGCGATTTACTCGGGATAATGTGCTTCTCGGATGAAGCCTGCTCAGGTCAAATTGTCCACCTCTTCCTGAACCGCAGCATTTCTTTTGGTGTTGAAGTGGCACCTTTTTTGTTTAATGGGTTTCAAGGTCGGATCCACTGCCAATCGATGAGCACCCAATGTCATCGAGATCCCTAGCATCTCAGCATGACTCCAAGCAAAAATGTCGTTGAACTCTGTGAGGAGCCTAATCAAACCCTCTTTCACTCCTGACTTAAGGGTGGCTCCGACTTTGACAACCTTCGAGAAATCGCTCACTCGGACAGGAATCTCTTCTAACTTATCCACTTGATGGCCGCTGGCCCATTCCTTTCTCTGTTCCTCCATGTCTGGCATTATGGGGTCGTCGTCAAGGTGGTTGGTGGGCTCTAAATCTCCTAGGTTTAATACATGGGTTGCCCTCTCTTGGATCCTTGTCACCTGGGCGAGTTGTTTTGCTAGAGCCGTTGGGTTAGCCGACACTGCGTAGCATCTCCTGGCTGCTTGTTGATCACCCCGAACTTCCAAGCAAAAATGTCTCGTACTGGGAACTTAAGGACGTTGTGGTAAATGGATAGGATCTCTTTCCAGGATGATAAAAATGGCCTCCCTAATATTGCATTGTAGGCCGATGGGGTATCCACCTCCACGAAGTCTGTCATGATATTTTGCTGGAGAGGTATGGCTCTAATGATCACTGGTAGGATTTTTGATCCCACTGGTATGATTGAGTCCCCTGTGAACCCATATAGTGCGGCAGTACAACTATTGTAACACAACTGTTTCAAGTTTATCTTTTCCAAGGTATCTTTAAATAGGACGTCAATGCTGCTATCTGTGTCGACGAACACACGGTGTACCATGCAGTTGGCAATCTGTACCGTGATCACCATGGGTTCATCATGAGGCTGCACAGTGTTGTAGACATTTGCATCGGTGAAAATGATCTGTGACAGCTGGGAGGGGTTGGTCGGTCACTGGTTGACCGTGAAGATATCCCACCCTCTGTCCGTACGAGGGACTTTCCTCGCATGGTTTTTCTTGGAATTGTTGGGGGTGCCAGCCAAAGTAGGCCCTCCGCTGATGGTATGTATTATCTAAATATGTTGCATCAGGTCCGCCTGCTCCTCCTTTCTTTTCTCGGCATGCTCTCGGATCTAGGCTTGCACTTCTCTTCCAGTCTGAATGTTCTCACTGACTTGCTGTAAATATTCCACCAGACATCCGCCTCTTATCAAAGCCTTGATCTGATTCCGAAGGTTGTAGCACTCTGAAGTGTTGTACCCTACATCCTCGTGAAAGTCACAATATTTATAGCGATTTCTCTTATCGACCGGGGCTTTCATGGGAGCGGGCTTCTGTAGCAAACCCTTGTCCCGAATGGTGAGATAGACTGTTTCATGGGATACATTTAAGGCAGTGTAATGACCGTACCCCCTCTCATCTCGAGCTATTGGGGCCAATGTCCTGGGAGGAGGTGAAGCTTGTGAAGGAGTTCGTTTTTTCTGGATATCTTTATCTAGGTTGAGAAAGAAGGAAGCGGTATGTCGATCTATTGGAGGGTTTGTTCTGGATTTTCTGAGCTTGCTCGGGTCTGGGAACTTCTTTCTGTTGTCTCTTTACGGCTCTCATGTCGCCGTGTTCCATCTTGACCTTGAGTTGTTCGTCGACCTCAATCTGTTCCAGAGCCTGATCATAGGCTTCTTGGTAGGTTTCTGGAGGACTCTTGACAAAAGAAGGGAAAAACTTGCTCGCCCACATGTTCCTTCTGAAGTTAGCGAGGGTTTCTTTCACAGTGAAGACCCCCATCTAGATGACTTCCTTATAAAAACGCTCAACATAAGCCCGTAGGGTTTCCTATCTCTCTTGGATCACGTACTGTAGATGGATTAGGTCCTTCAATCGGGGCTTAACTCCCTAGAATTGTGAGTAGAAATTGGTCGATAGCTTGGTGAACGAATCCACACTATTGGCAGGCAGTTTCCTAAACCAAGTCTTAGCGTAATTCATGAGTTTAGTGGGGAACATTCGTTACATAGCATCCCTGGTCGTGTTCTGGACCTCCATCTGTTTAACGAAGCTCTCTAAGTGGCTTAGAGGATCCTCAGTCCCAAAGAATCTGTCAGTTAGCATTATTAATTTAGGAGGTCTACCTCCTAGATCGTTTTGGTGAGAGGAGCATTCATTTTACTTAGAGGATCTTTCTTGTCCTCCTTGTACTTCCCCTTCTTCATCAATTGGACCTCCTTCTGAAGCTCTGCCAACTGGTCCCTCAGGTTTTTGCTTTCGGATTTCCTTAAGTTAATCTCAGTTTCCTTACTATCAGATCATTCTGACGAGCTGGCGACCTATACTCGGTTCCTTCTTTGGAGGAGGTCTGCCCGGGGGCTTTGTTGACTTTCTTCTTCCCTAGTTCAGGCTTTCCTCATTGAAGTCATTGGGTGGAGAAACTCTCACCGCTCTCAGTCTGCCGCGGATTTGACCTTCCTGGGTTGGTAGCGTGGCAGCGCTTCGCGAGTATGGGGCATGGTGCCAAACCTATCCCTGATCGAGGTTGCGAGTCCAGTTCTATTACAAGTTGGCTCCGGAGGGGTAGGTCCCAGGCCACTACAGGTGCCAGAAAGTGTTAACGGGAAATTCGCTTTAAAGGAGAAATTCATATTAACACCCTCGAGACCACTACCATGGAAGTGGTGGCCGGGGCGATACCTTTGATACCTAACCTGTTTAGAGGTAAACGAGAGTCTGGATTATAATAACGAATGGGAGCTTTTATTATTGATTACTCGCTTCGATATATAGAATTCTCTCTCATATGCTCACAATCTCTCTAGGACCTAGGAATGTGGTAACTTTATACTTGTCGAATAGTGGAAACAACGGCGACCGTGTTCTAAATACAGAATTTCGGCCCTCCTCTCCTTCTTTCTTCTCGTCTGTCTGTCGTTATTTTTCTCCTTGTTCTCCCCTCTTTTTTCTATATATCGTTCTGTCGTTGCTTGGCCTTATTTATATTTGTACCAAGTAGGTTTTAAGTTCACGAATATCTTATCGTGATCCCATGAATCCGTTCCCTTCTTATCAGGCAGGATTCGTCATTTGAATTTGAATTGTTACTGGATTCGATGATAGCTTTGACGAAGATAAGTTTGTTTCCTTTTTGGAACCAAACTCTTAGCTTACACTTACGTGGAATTTTATGTTTTACGTGGATATGATCCTGTGTGTACTCATGGTACTTTCTTCATGGAGGTCGCAGAATTAACTAGTCTTTGTCTTATAGAGCGAGGTAGATCCATGCTTTGGCTCTATTAAGAGGAGTTTGGGATAGACTCATGGGCACTTACTAAAGGTAGTATAGACTAGGCGAGATTCTTCTATTCGTGCCCGACGGGAACGGCGGTTTTAGAGAGGTTGGTGGGCTTCTATCTTAGACTACGAATCAAACTTGGCTTCGGGAAGTGCCCACGAGCGGAAAGAGCTTACTTTTGCTCTCGTCGGGCTTCGCTTTGAGTGCTTCCTGAGTTCAGCGATATTTTCTTGCTTTCACGAGGTGGTTTCATAGCCCGATCTCAGGAGCCGAGGTTCTTGGGTAGGTAGCCTCGAGAAGCCCGAGCTTCTATGTTCACACTTAGGCTCGACCTTATCGTGCCCAACTTCATCCTTGATAGCTCTGAAGCCCTGCCGACCTTCCCTGCTATTGTGGGGTAGCTTTATGGTCTGCTTAGGGTCTCATGAATGTCGACTACAGGATTCGACTCAGGCCGGGAGAGTGAAAAATTTCTCATTGACTTTTGGCAAAATTTTACTATTAACAGCTTAGATCCTCTACACTGATGAATCATCTGGAAAAGCAGAGGGAGGAGCTGGCATAGTCCTGACTAACCCAGAAAAGACGAAATGCTACCACTGTTTTATATTCTGTTAATTGTAAAATTTGGCTGGGGATGTCAAAGTGAAATTTTCCACTCTCCTAGCCCAAGTCAAAGCCCATATTCGACATTCATGAGACCCCGGGCAGACCATAAAATTACCCCACAGAAGTAAAGAAGGATCGTTAGGCTTCAGGACTACCAGGGATGAAGCTAGGCACGACCAGGTCAGGCCTCCACATGAACACTTGAGTCTGGGCTTCTCTAGGCCACCTACCAAGGAATATCGATTTTTAGGGCCGGTTTCTAAAACCACCCTAAGGAAGCAAGGGAGGATCACCGAGCTCAAGAAGCACTCAAAGTGAAGCCCGAAAGTAAAGCTGGCTCCCTCCAAGTCGAGGCTTCCAGAGGTCAAACTTAACTCGTAGCCTAAACTTGAAGCCCACCAACCTCTCCAGGAACCCGCTGCCCCCTCCATAATACAAGGAGAAAGAGGGCCTCTAAGTGGATTAGATCCATGTGACCTCCCAGAAATGTCTACAGGAACGTCTCAAGCTCCAAAGGGTCGACGAAAGTCCATCCCAAGCTTCTGAGAACAGAACCAAAGCATGGATCTACCTCGCTCTAGAAGACAACGAGCAGCTAACTCGGTGACCTCCATGAAGAATCATGCTGTGAGTACACACATGATCATATCTACGTAATAACCAACATTAATTCTACATACATGTAAGACAAGAGTTTGTTTCCAAAGAGAAAACAAACTTATCTCCACCAACGACAAATCCATTATTTACTCAAAGTCAAAGACTTTCAAATAAAGAATCCCGTCCGATAAGGAGGTAGTAGGTTCAGAGAATCAAGAAGGGAGATACATCCGTTCAAAGTGATTCGATTATATAAAAATATGCTTAACCATTTCTATAAGGGGAGAAGAGACAAAAAAAGGAAAAGAAGAAAAAAAACAAGAAAGAAACACTTACGCATGCTTAAATTCGGTGATCAGAACACAACCGTCGTGGTATCCACTATACGACAAGCATGGAGTTACCACCATCCTATGTACTTGAGAGATTATGATTGTATATGAGAGATTCATGTGTATCACAAGTGTTCTGTAATAAAGTTCTCATTTGCTGGGGTTAATTAAAAATTCGTTTCAATCTAAGCAAGTCAGGTATCAAAGTGTTAACGGGAAATTTACTCGAGATGAGAAATTTCTATTAACACCCTCGAGACCACTACTACGAAAGCAGTGGCCGGGGTCTGTACCGTTGGTTCCCTACCTTTTTGAGAGAAAGACGAGTGATAATAACAGTAAATGGGAGCTCTATTATTAATATATCGCTTTAAGATACAAATAACTCTCTTATTTGCTCACAATCTCTCGGAGGTGTAGGGTGGTGGCAACTCGATGCCTGTTGAATAGTGTAGATGAAGGTGACCATGTTCTGAAATCAGAATTTAGGCCCTCCTTCTATGTGTATATCTATCGTTCGTTCTCCTTTTTTTCCCTCACTTTGCTTGGCTTCACATATATATATCGTCCAAGTAAGTTTTTAGTTTATGAATACTCTACCGTAATCTCATGAATCTGTTCCCTCCTTATCGGGCGGGATTTGTTATTTAAATTTGAATTGTTTCCGAATTCGATGATATCATTGACGAAGATAAGTTTGTTCCCTTATTTGAATTTAAACTCTTAACGTACATGTAGATATCATGTGGAGATTATCCTGTGTGCACTCGTGCCATCGATCTTCATGGAGGTCACCATGCCAGCTGCCTGTTGCCCCATAGATCGAGGTGGATCCATGCTTTGGCTCTGTTCTTAGAAGCTTAAGATGGATTTTCCCTGACCTATGGGGACTTGAGGTTCTCTTGTAGACCTCTCCGGGAGGTAGCTGGGGTAGTGTAGATCCATGCATGATTTTTCCCTTATGCCTAGAAAGGACAGCGGGCTTCTAGAGAGGTTGGTGGGCTTCTTTAGAATGTCCCTTAAGCTTGGAGACTTGCCCTGGAATTTACGGGCTGTTGTGGAGCTCGACCTTTCAGCTAAGGTTCCCCGATAGATGGCTTGGAGAAGCCTGGGCTCCACTACTTCTGTGGGGGCTCGTCCCGATCACGTCTGGCTTGTCTTCTGGTAACTTTAAAGCTGAACTGGCCTTTCCTGCTCTTGTGGGGTGGCTTTACGGTCTTACCGGGCTTCATTATTATCGATTGAAGGTGGAAAATTTCTCTTTGACCCCTGCCTAAATTTCCTTATTAACATAAGTCCCCTCTGACTTGAATACCGGTGGTAGAGTTGGGGTTGGAGTCAGATTTCTTGTTTAATTGAGCCAAATTTTCTCATTAATTACCCAACATTTTGAATTTGAAACTGAGTGTTATTCGAAGAAAAATGACTGTAATACGGTGTTGATCTTCTCGAGGATATCGCCCGTAAACCACTTTTTAAGCCCGGTCTGACCGTCACCTTCTTCATACTTCCTTAAATCTCAAACTTTCAAATTTCTTCTTCCCTATTTTCTTATCCGAAATATTTCACTTGCTCTCTCAGCTCTCTTTCCCATTAATGTCGACTTCCACAGATAGTGTTGATGCCTTGGTGGAGGGCTCCAGGGACCCTAACCTAGCTCCTCTTAAGCGGGTGAGAGGGATTTCAAGCGACGGGGAATCTTCCCACCTCCGCCAGCGCCGTCGTTTAAACAGGAAAGCTTCTATCGACTCTGGCTTTTCGAACTGGCCTGACAACCCTATGAACTTAGTCGACGAAGACTCTGACTTCAGGGAGAGATTAGACATTGTCTGGAGGGCTCAAGTCACGGTGGTGAAGCTTCCTCCAGTGATAATCCTTCCTTTCGAACCTAGGGTAATCCCCGACTCTACTATAGACCCTTAGTCAATCGGCCGTCTACGGAAAAAAAATGGTATTCCTGATACCGTTTCTCTAACCCTCTCCCATCGGAACTACGATGCTTTGAGCCCTCCCAAATGCGTGTTTCCTATCCATGTTGCGGCTTTTGAGAGCGGGGTGATCCTCCCTCTCCATCCCATCCTACGGCGGGCTCTCAATGCCCTTCAGCTGGCTCCGTTTCAACTGACGCCCGGCTTTTGGAGGCATCTAATCAGCTTCTTGGTATTGTGGAGGAGCAATGCGAGCTAAGAGGTGTCACCAGGGAGCCCGGGCCTGAGGAGCTCGCTTTCCTTTTCCAGATCGGTAGCCTGGCAGGAGTCTCACGAGGCCAATTATATGCCAAGGCTAAGAATAGGCTCAATTTTATCATCCCCGGGGCTTCAAAGAAGGACCCCGCTTGGAAAGAAGAATGGGTATTGGCGGGGGGGGGGGAACTGGGGGAGCTTCGTCTTCGTCTTCGTCTGCGGGCATGAGCTCGAGGTTCCTACCGCCTTTAGTGACAAACCCGTATGGGTTCAGGATTTTGTGCCCGATGAGTCTGAAGCCGTGCTGAAGACCATCCTAGCTCCGAACTATTTGAATCTGAAGTTTTTGACCGCAGACCCCTTCGATCCCCGTAGGGTAAACATGTACCTGTGGATATCTGGTGCTACCCCTTGTGAGTATCTCGATCTATCTTTTTTTCTATCTTTTTTTTATTGGAGGGTTCAGTTCTGTTGATCTTGATTCTGTTCTCTAACATTGTTTGTTGTTGCTCCATTTTCTCGCGAAGCCCGACAAGCCGGGATACCTCTTCCTCCTTCCAGATCATCCCTGGGGGCTCTCTCGACTGTTCCGAAGAAGGAAGGGTCAACCACTAAGGTAGTTGCCTCGTTTGTTCCTTCCCCCTCTTCTTCCCAAGTGAAGCCCTAGATGGCTCTTCTGGCATCTCGGGCTGCGAAGGCTGTAAACCGAGGAGGGTCTGCTTCTCAAGTCGTCAATAAGTCCATTCCTGCCCCTCTTCCAGAAGTTACTGCTCCAAACGTAGCCCTTGAGTTCTGCTACCCCTCTCTGTAGATCCGGTTGTATCCCGGGTAGTCGAGGTTCCTAAGGAGCCCGATACCGATTTTTCTGAGGTTGCCCCTTCTCGCCCCTACCAGCAATCGAGCTCAGCGGGTCAGGACGAGGTCCTGAAGCAATTTGTCACATCTTGTCCTGGCGGCGGACTTTCTAGGATGACCGCGATGCCAGTGGACATCTTAATCACTAAAAGGTCTGCCCTTTTATTGTCGCTTTACTTCTTCATTGAGTTGCTTGACTTGTCATTTTCTAACATGATTTTCCTTTGCAGGCTTTCAAGTTTCAGGTGGCCATGGGGCATCAGGTAGCTTTCCTTTTTGATCAGGCAGTCAAGGCTGAGGATGAAGCTGAGCGAGCCATAGGGTTGCTTGCGCGAGCTCAGACCCTGGTCTAGGAGATGACCTCTAGCCAATAGGGAATGGAGACGCAGCTAGCTGAGCTTCAACGCTATCATGAAAGGCTGAAGTGGGCTTTTGATCAGGATACTCTCCAGTCCAAGCGGCTGGCTAGCCAGCGAGATGACTGGAGGGGAGAGACGGATGCCCTAAATGTTGAAAACCAAAACTGGCAGGGTTGAATTACCCAGCTCCAAGCCGAAGTGGAAGTCTCTTTCAACGATGGGTACTTCATTGCCTCCTATTTGGTTACAGAGGCTCTTCCCTATCCATGGGATCTCTCTAGTATCACCGACTGGGATAGAGCGAAGGTCATGTTACTGGCTGCGGAGATGTCTCACCCCGAAACTGATGGAGCTGGTCATTCCGGGGAGGGAGTTGGGAAGCAGTTGGAGGTGCCAAATCCGCCCCCTTCTGTTCCAGCCTTTCCAGTATCTTGTCCCGGTGAATCCTCGAAGGAGGTTCATAACGGAGAGCTAGAAGGAGGCCTCACAGAAGCCCGTGATCCTTCCATAGTGCTCTCAGGTATGGGGTCAACAGAAGATGGGAACGTGCCTGAGTCGGTGACCAGCCTTCTTGATGCAGCTACCTCCTGAATTTATGGCGGTGATTAATGAAATCGTGGATAAGGATCTTGTTGTCCCCGAGGCAGCCAGGGTTGATCCTCAAGAGGTAGCGGAGGCGGTAGATGCGGTTATTTAGGACGAGCTGCGACCCGAGAGAGAAGTAGAGAGCGAGGTTCACTCTGTGAATGAGGGGGCTGGAGGTCCTCAGGTAGACGAAAGAGCTTGAATTCTTTCTTATGTAACCTATTGAGAATGCCCGGAAGAAGGGGTGGGCATCCCATCTTCAACTGTGTTTGTCCTTTTATTATCTTTCTTTTGTAGCCAGGAACCAGGGATTGGGCCACTCTTATTTGTAGTTGCCTTGTTAAGGGATAGGCTCCCTTACTTGATAATAAAATTTCAATCCCATATCTAACTCTAGCTTCCATGTACTTGCTTAATCATTCAGCTTTCATATCGAAACAAGCTATCTTTGGGAAAAATAATATAAGAAAAAAAAAGCTATTTGCATTGAGCCCCTATGCCAATGAAACTCCTAGCTCCACTTCTTCAGCTGACAGTCCCCTTGTTTGATTGTGGGTTTTCTGTAATAAGTTACCCTGTATCAAGGAGAGCTAGTAAAATAACATGAGCATTTAGAGTTTAAGTAAATCAAGCATTCCATCCCCGAGCCCCTTTGAGAGGTTGTAGCCCGAGTACAACATTAAAAAGAGAAAAACTGTTTATTCCTTTCTTAGGTTCGGGATCAAGAGGGCTTCCCGGCTTTCAAGCACAATTTCTTCTTAGGGGTGGTAGCCCGAACAAGGCATCAGGGGCGCTATCCAGCTATTTCCTTGTCTGGATGGCAACTATGCTCTTACACTCAGATCCTTCTTGGGGTGGTAGCTCAAACAAGGCATCAGGAGCACTATCTAGCTATTTCCTGGTCTGGATGGAAACTATGCTCTTACACTCAGATCCTTCTTGAGGGTGGTAGCCCGATCAAGGTACCAGGAGCGCTATCTAGCTATTTCCTGGTCTCGAGATCTGGATGGCAATTATGCTCTTACACTTAGATACTTCTTGGGGGTGGTAGCCTGACCAAGGCATCAGGAGGGCTATATGGCTATTTCGTAGTCTCGAGATCTGGATGGCAACTATACTCTTACTCTTAGATCATTATTGGGGGTGGTAGCCAGACCAAGGCACCAGGAGCGCTATCTAGCTATTTCATGGTCTCGAGATCTGGATGGCAACTATACTCTTACACTCAGATCCTTCTTGGGGGTTGTAGCTCGACCAAGGCATCATGAGGGTTATCTAGATATTTCCTGGTCTTGAGATCTGGATGGCAACTATGCTCTTACACTCAGATCCTTCTTGGGGGTAGTAGCCGACCAAGGCACTAGGAGCGCTATCTAGCTATTTCCTAGTCTCGAGATCTGGATGGCAACTATGCTCTTACACTCAGATCCTTCTTGGGGGTGGTAGCCCGACCAAGGCATCAGGAGTGCTATCTAGCTATTTCCTGGTCTTAAGATCTGGATTTCAACTATGCTCTTACACTTAGATCCTTCTTGGGGGTGGTAGCCAGACCAAGGCATCATGAGTGCTATCTAGCTATTTCCTGGTCTTGAGATCTTGATGACAACTATGCTCTTACACTTAGACCCTTTTTGGTGGGGGGTGGTGCCCGACCGAGGCATAAAGAGTAGCGATGGGGCTTCCCTGGCTTGCCCCTGGTCTTAAGGGCGATAATGTCAAAACTTTCCATGTAGACCCAAATCATTGCAGGACATGGTTGAAGAATGATTAAACAAGAAAAGGAAAGCTTTATTGATATGGAAGATGAAGTACAATATTGTCAGAATAAAAAATAAAAGAAGCTAGTCGGAGGTTGCCTGCTCTTGAGTCTCTTGTTCAAGGGTAGAATTTCCTTAAGTGATCCGTATTCCAAGTATCGTCAATGAGTCGGCAATCCATATCCTCGAGCTTATACGCCCCATTACTGATCACCGTCTTTATTAGGTAGGGTCCTTCCAAGTTGGGCGCTATGACCCCGACTGACCTCTTCATGGTGTTCAACGTCACTTTCCTGAGGACCAGATCCACTCTTGTTGAAGTATCTGGCAATCCTACCTTGGTAGATTGCTACCTTTTAGCTATTCGATCTTGCCTTTCCTCCAGGAGGTCCAAACTAGCTTGGAGCTTGCTTTCATTGCTTCTGGTTCAAATCGTTGGACTTTAAAGGAGGTCAAATTATGCTCTATAGGTTGGACTGCTTCAACCCTGAAGGCCAGCGAGTAGGGCGTTTCCCAGCAGCTATTCTCCTTGTAGTGCGGTAAGCCCAGAGGACCTCGGGAAGCTCCTCTACCCATCTACCTTTCTTTTGTTGTTGCTTTTTCTTCAACAACTTCTTGATGGTTTTGTTTGTGGATTCCACCAAACCATTGGTCTGAGGGTGGGCTACCGAAGCAAACCGAAGGTCGATTCCCAAACCTTGATAGAAATCTCTAAATAGGGCATTGTCGAACTATTTTTCGAGGTCGGTTATAATGACTAGAGGGGTTCTGAACCTGCAAACTACATTGGTCTTGATGAACCTTGTTACGTTTTCTTTCTATATCTGGGAGAGTGGTCCGGCTTAAACCCATCTTGTGAAGTAGTCAATCGCTACGATAGCATGCTTGGCCTTTCCTGGAGCTGTAGGAAGCAGTCCAATCAAATCGACCCCCCACATAGCAAATGGGTATGGCTAGCTAAGGGATGGCAAACGCTCTGGAAGGAGGTGACTCAAGTTTGCGGCCTTCTGGCATGCCTCGAGGGTTTGCACCAAGTTCTTAGAATCTTGATGGATGGTCGACCAGTAATACCCCATGCGGAGAACCTGATATGCCAAGGTCTCTCCACCAATATGGTTCCCGTATTCCCGGGAATGAACCTCTCCTAAAGCCCACTTGGCATCATCCGGGTGTAGACATCGGAGCAGGGGAAGGGATTTTCCCCTTCGGTATAAATGTCCATCCACCATGCAATATCGGACCGAGAGCCTTTTAAAACTCCTATCTTGGTCGGGATCCCCGGGGAGTTTTCCGCCCTGTAGATATTCTACAATTGGATCCATCCAGCAAGGCTGTCGGTCCAGGGTATAAGCTTCCTTACCATTCATAATGCTAGGTAGGGGGATTACTTGAAGAGGGACTCCATGTGGTAGGGTCTGGCCACCATAGGCAGCTATCTTGGCTAGGCAGCTATCTTGGCTAAGACGTCAGCCCGATGATTTAGCTGTCGAGATATCTGCTCTATTTTGAATCCCCTAAATCTGGATCTAAGTTGTTGCACCAGTTTCAGGTAAGCAATCATGTTATCCCCATTTGGCCTGATAATTCTGGGAAACTTGGTTAACCACGAGTGAAGAGTCGCTGTTGACATTCCGATAATCAACCCCGAGCTCTATGGCAGCTTTTATCTCAGCTAGCAGGGTTTCGTATTCCGCTTCATTGTTTGTGGCTTTAAATTCGAACCTGAAACAATGGTTGCACTCAGTTCCTTTTGGATCGATGAGGACTATGCCCGCTCTTCCCCCGGACTGGCCGAAAGCTCCGTTAGTGTAAAGAGTCCATGACTCACAGCCCTCTGACCAGTTGTCAGCTTCTGGAATCCTCTCAATGGTGACATCTATTACCGCGGGGTTGCCTAATCTGAAGTTACTGAATGTTCGGCTACAAAGTCCGCTAGTGCTTGAGCTTTTATCGTGGTCATGGGCTTATACTTTAAATCGAACTTGGTAAGCTCTAAGGCTCATAGAACTAGCCTTCCAGAAACATCCGGCCTTTACAATAACTGACGGAGGGGTTAATCCATCACCACTGCTATTGAATTAGCATGAAAGTAAGGACGGAGTTTCCTTGCCGAGGTCACCTAGGCATAAGCGAGCTTTTCCAGCATAGTATTGTTCTTTAAGGGCCTCATTAGAGCGCGACTCACATAGTAGATAGGTCGTTGGATCCTATCCTCGCATTCCTCGACTAAAGCCCCACTTACAGCAGTTTCTAAAACGGCCATGTATATTTGGAGCTCTTCTCGGGGATTTGGCTTGACCAGTAGTGGAGGGCCTGTTAGGTATCTTTTCAAAGCTTGGAAAGCCTGTTTGCTCTTATAATCCCATTTCATGTTTCTTCCCTGCTCGATAGCTTTGAAGAATGGTAGGCACTTATCGGTAGACCGGAAGATGAACCTGTTGAGCACTGCTACCTGACCGGTCAAGGCTTGAACCTGTTTAAGAGATGCGGGGGATTATAGATCTAGGATAGCCATGATTTTTTCTAGGTTAGCTTCTATGCCTCTCTCGTGGACCATGAAGCCCAAAAACTTCCCCGCAATTACACTAAATTCGTATTTGGAAGGGTTTAACCTCATCTGGTCTTCCCTTAGGATCATGAAGGTCCTTCCGAGGTCAAAGACTTAGTGATCATATTATCGATATATTCCTCCACCGACCTTCCAATTTCAGGCTTGAATAAACGGTTGACTAACCTGTAGTAAGTAGCTCCAGCATTTTTGAGCCTGAAAGGCATCACCTTATAGCAGTATAGGCCTAGCGCGGTGATGAAGCTGGTCTTTTCTTGGTCCGCAGGATGCATCATAATCTGATTGTATCCGAAAAATGCATCCATGAAGCTCAGGAGCTTATTCCCGGAGGTGGAATCGACCAAATGATCAATTTTTGGTAGAGGAAAACTGTCCTTCGGGCATGCCCTATTAAGGTCGGTGTAGTCCACGCACATACGCCACTTCCCATTTGCCTTCGTGACCATGACCACATTGGCGAGCCATTCGGGATAGCGGGCTTCTCTTATGAAGCCTACATGGGTGAGTTTATCCACATCTTCTTAAACCACCATATTTCTTTCATTGTTGAAGTGGCCTCTTTTCTGTTTGACGGGCTTGAAGGTAGGATCCACCGCCAGCTGATGTGCAGCTAATGTCATTGGGACTCCCGGAATCTC
The DNA here is from genome assembly GCA_032871835.1 of Dipteronia dyeriana. Taxonomy (NCBI): domain Eukaryota; kingdom Viridiplantae; phylum Streptophyta; class Magnoliopsida; order Sapindales; family Sapindaceae; genus Dipteronia; species Dipteronia dyeriana. The sequence goes on from CM065296.1 coordinate 26,567,460, forward strand.
TGCATGACTCCAGGAAAAAATATCTTTGAACTCCATGAGGAGCCTAATCAATCCCTCCTTCATTCCTGGCTCAAGGGTAGCTTCGATCTTGACGACCTTCGAGGGATCGGTTAGGCGAACAGGAATCTCGTCTAACTTGTCAACCAGATGGCCGCTGGCCCATTTCCTTCTCTGTTCTTCCATGTCGGGCATCATAAGGCCTTCTTCGGGACAATCGATAGAGCCCGCGTCTTCCAAGTTTAGTGTCGGGGTTACCCCACCTTGGATAGTCGTTACTTGGGTGAGCTGTTTAGCTAGAGCTGCTGGGTTAGCTGATACTGCGTAGCATTTCCTAGCTGCTTGCTGATCACCCCAAACCTCTCCCACCTTGTCTCCTACAATGAACTTTAGGACATTGTGGTAAATAGACAAGACCCCCTTCAGTGATGATAGGAATGACCTCCCTAATATTGCATTGTAGGCCGACGGGGTATCCACCACCATGAAGTTGGTCATGATGTTTTGTTAAAGAGGTGTGGTTTCGATGATCACTGGTAGGATTTTTGATCCTACAGGTGTGATGAAGTCCCTAGTGAAACCGTATAATGGAGTAGTACAATTGTTGTAGCAAAATTGCTTTAAGTTAAGTTTCTCCAAAGTATCTTTGAACAGAACGTCGACGCAGTTACCTGTGTCGACGAGCACACGGTGCACCATGAAGTTGGCAATTTGTACTGTGATGACCATGGGGTCATCATGTGGCTGCACGGTGTTATAAACATCTAATTCGGTGAAGATGAGCTGTGAAATCTGGGAGGGGTTGGTCGGTCTCTGGTCGACCTTGAAGATATCTCACCACTCGTCTGTATGAGGGACCTTCCTCGCATGATTTTTCCTAGAAATGTTAGAGGTGCTAGCCAGAATGGGACATCCGCTGATAGTGTTTATTACCTGAATTTGTTGCATCAGGTCCGCCTGCTCTCCCTTCCTCTTCTCAGCATGTTCCCAAATCTCTGCTTGCACCTCTCTTCCAGTTTGAATGTTCTCCCTGACTTGTTGTAAGAACTCTATCAAGCATCCTCCCCTGATTAAAGCGTCAATCTGGTTCCGTAGGTTGTAGCGTTCTGAAGTATTGTGCCCTATATCCTCGTGAAAGTCGTAATATTTATAACGATTTCTTTTATCGACCCGGGCTTTTATAGGAGCAGGCTTCTGTAACAAACCTTTATCCTGGATGGCGAGGTAGACTGTTTCTCGAGAAGCATTCAAGGGAGTGTAATGGTCGTACCCCTTCTCATCGCGGGCTATAGGGGCCACTGTCTTGGGAGGTTGTAAAGCTTGAGGAGGAGCCTGTTTATCTAGATACCTTTCTGATCGGGGCTGAGGAAGAGGGAAACCGTATGTTGACTTATTCAGAGGTTTGTTTCGGCTTTTTTGATCTTGCTTCTTTTGTCGATTTTCGACTCTCATGTCGTCATGCTTCATCTTTACCTTGAGCTGCTCGTCGACCTCGATCTGTTCCAGAGCTCGATCATAGGCTTCCTGGTAGGTTTCCGGAGGTCTCTTTGCAAAAGACCAGAATAGTTTTCATGCCCATAAGTTTCTTCTAAAGTTGGCGAGGGTTTCTCTATCGGTGTAGACTCCCATCTGGATGACTTCCGTATGGAACCGTCCGACATAAGCTCGGAGAGTTTCTGTTCTCTCCTAGATCACGTATTGTAGATGAATCGGGTCCTTCAGTCGGGGCTTAACCCCCCTGGAACTGTGAGCAGAAGTCAGTTGATAATTTGGTAAAAGAATCTACTCACCCGGTGGGTAGTTTCCTAAACCAGGTCTTAGCATAATCTGTGAGTGTAGTGGGGAACATCCGACACATAGCGGCCCTCGTTGAGTTCTGGACCTCCATCTGTTGAACAAAGCTCTCTAAATGGCTCAGCAGATCTTCAGTTCCGGAGAACCTGTCAGCTGGCATTTTGAACATAGGCGGGACCCTGCATCCCGAATCCTTTTGGTGAAGGGGGCGTTCATTTCACTTAGAGGATCTTACTTGTCCTCCTTGTACTTCCCCTTCTTCATCAATTGGACCTCTTTCTGTAGCTCAGCCAACTTGTCCCTTAGTCGCTTGCTTTCGGACTTCCTTGAGTTGATCTCGGATTTCTCACCATCAGATCCCTCTGATGAACTGGTAAGCTCTACCTGGTTCCTTCTTTGGAGGGTACTTGCTCGGGGACATGGTTGACTTACTTTTTCTCTACCCGGGCTTCCCTTCTTGTAGTCTTTTGGGTAGAGGAGCTCTTCCCGTCCCAAGGAAAAGACGTCTGCCATTTAAAACTTGTCGTGGTTGGTAGCATGGCAACGCTTCGAGAATATGGGGCATGGGCCCTTGCCTATCCCGGATCGAGGTCAGAAGCCCCGCTCTGTTATGAGTTGATTCCCGACGGGGCAGGCCCCAAGAGATCAAAGGCGGGTTGCCTAGCCCCTGGTCTGCTTGATTCCCCCTGATTGCAGAGACCCGTTTGTTGGATAGTGATACCCTCAGCGAGTAGTCGAAGGCGGACTTTCTCTACAAAGGCCGCCTCTTGTTGGTCAAGCTCGACCTGGCTTCCCAGAGGGGGATCCAGAGCCTACACAATAGCTGGCTTGATAGGAATCTGGCTAGAGAGCAAGGATTTTTTCCTTTTTCTCGAAACCTTTCGTATGGATATAGCAGAAGGTTGTCCCGAGGTGCCCTACTGCCCTTGTGAGGAGCGGAGCTTCATGATGACTTTGAAATAAAGAACCTTTTGAATGTAAAAAGATGGTGATGTGAGAGGTTTCCAACAGACGGCGCAAGAAAGTGTTAACGGGAAATTTACTAGAGATGAGAAATTTCTATTAACACCCTCGAGACCACTACCACGAAAGCGGGGGCCAGGGTCGGTACAGTTGGTTCCCGACCTGTTTAAGAGAAAGACGAGTGGTAATAATAGTAAATGGGAGCTCTGTTACTAATATATCACTTTAAGATTTAAATAACTCAATTGTTTGCTCACAATGTCTCGAAAATGTAGGGTGGTGGCAACTAGATGCCTCTCGAATAGTGGAGATAACGGTGACCGTGTTCAAAAATCAGAATTTAGGCCCTCATTCTATATGTATATCTGTTGTTTATGATTTTGTCTCTGTCGTTCGTTCTCTTTTTTTTTCCCACACCTTGCTTGGCTTCACATATATATATCGTCCAAGTAGGTTTTTAGTTTACGAATACTCTACCGTAATCTCATGAATCCGTTCCTTCCTTATCGGGCGGGATTTGTTATTTAAATTTGAATTGTTTCCGGATTCGATGATATCGTTGACAAAGATAAGTTTGTTCCCTTATTTGAATTTAAACTCTTGACATGCATGTAGATATCATGTGGAGATGATCCTGTGTGCACTAGTGCCATCGATCTTCATGGAGGTCACCTTGCCAACTACCCGTTGCCCCGTAGAGCGAGGTGGATCCATGCTTTGGCTCTGTTCTTAAAAGCTTAAGATGGATTTTCCCTGACCTGTGGAGGCTTGTGGTGCTCTTGTAGATCTCTCCGGGAGGTAGCTGGGGTAGTGTAAATCAAGGCGTGATTCTTCCCTTATGCCTAGAAAAGACAGTGGCCTTATGGTGAGGTTGACGGGCTTCTTTCGAATGTCCCTTGAGCTTGGAGACTTCCCCTAGAATTTACGAGCAGTTGTGGAGCTCGACCTTTGAGTCGAGGTTCCCCGATAGATGGCCTGAGGTAGCCCAGGTTCCAGTACTACTGTGGGGGCTTGTCCCGGTCGCTTCTGGCTTGTCTTCTGGTAACTTTGAAGTCGAACCGGCCTTCCCTGCTCTTACGGGGTGGCTTTACTATCTTACTAGCTTCATGATTATCGATTGAAGGTGGAAAATGTCTTTTTTACCCCTGGCCAAATTTCCCTATTAACACAAAGGTACCAACCCTGACCACCACCTCCGTGGTAGTGGTCTCAATGGTTTTAGTTGGAATTTCTCATATTGAATAAATTTCTCGTTAACACTTTGTAGCGCCGTCTGTGGGAAAATCCGATACCACCATCTTTATTTTTCCAAGTTTGATGTTTTATAGGAGTCATGAGGCTTCGCTCCTCCCCGGGATAGCCAGGCACATCGGGACAACCTTCCGCTGCATCGATATGAAATGACCCGAAGAAAGGAAGAAAATTCGGGCTTTATAGCCAGGTCCCAAACCAGCCAGTCACTGTGTGGGCCTTGGATCCCCCTATGGGATGCCAGGTCGAGTTTTACCAACAAGCGGCGACCTCGTGGAAAACGTCAGCCTTCGACTGCTTGATGAGGGTATTACTATCTAGCAAGCAAACCTATGTAATCTAGGGGAATCAATAGGCCCGGGACTAGGCAACCAACCTTTGATTGCCTGGGCCCTACCCCTCTTGAGCTAGCTCGTAATAGAACGGGACTCTCAACATCGACCCAGGATAGGTTAGGGCCCATGCCCCTTATTCCGAAAGCGTTACCACCTTACCAACCTAGGCAAGTTAAGACCGCGGTGGACGTTCTTCCCTGAGAGCGATGGGAGTTTCTTCCCCCAACGACTTCAATTTGATAAACCCGAGCCAAGAGGAGGAGAGTCAGTAAAGCCCCAAGTCAGACCTCCTAAAGAAGGAATCAGTTAGAGGTCGCCAGCTGGTCAGAGGGGCCTGACAGTGAGCAGACCGATATTAACTCAAGAAAACCCGAGAGCAAGTACCAGGGAGACCAGTTGGTAGAGCTTCGATAAGAGGTCCAGCAGATAAAGAAGGGGAAGTACAAGAAGAACAAGAAGGACCCTCTAAGTGAAATGAATGCTCGATTCACAAGAAGGATCAGGGAAGCAGAGCTCTTGCTAAAGTTAAAAATGCCGACTGATAGGTTCTCAGGGATTGAGGACCCCTTGAGCTAGTTGAAGAACTTCATTCAATAGATTGAGGTCCAGAAAACGACCAGGGTTGTTATGTGTCGAATGTTTCCAACTACACTGATAGATTACGCTAAGACCTAGTTTAGAAAGCTACCTGATAGCAGTGTGGATTCCTTCACGAAGTTGTCAACTGATTTTTGCTTGTAATTCTAGGGAGTTAAGCCCCGTGTGAAAGACCCAGTCCATCTACAGTATGTTATCAAATAGAGAGGGGAAACCCTCTGTGCTTATGTCGAGCATTTCCACAAGGAAGTCATCCAGATGAGGATCTTCACTGAGAAAGAAACCCTCACCAACTTCTGAAGGAACTCGTGGGCAGGTAAGCTTTTCCGGTCTTTTACCAAGAGACCTCCAGAGACTTACCAAGAAGCTTATGATCGAGCTCTGGAGTAAATTGAAGTCGATGAACAACTCAAGGTCAAGATGGTACATGGCGATATGAGAGCCATATAGCGACAGAAGAAGGAAGCTCCCAAACCAGTGCAAGTTCAGAAAAGCCAGAACAAACCCCCCAATAAGTCCACGTCTCGTTTCCCCATTTCTCAACCAGATCGGAAAGATATCCAGCAAAACGAACTCCTCCGTAAACTTCACCTCCTCCAAGGACAATGACCCCAATAGCTCGAGATGAGAGAGGATATGATCGTTACACCCCTTAAATGCATCCCTTGAAACAATCTATCTCGCCATTCGGGACAAGGGGTTGCTACAGAATCCCGCACCCATGAAAGTCCTCATCGATAAGAGGAATCGTTATAAGTATTGTGACTTTCATGAAGACGTTGGACATAACACTTCAGAGCGCTATAACTTACGAAATTAGATCGAGGCTTTGATAAGAGGAGGATGTTTGGTAGAATTTTTACAACAAGTCAGAGATAACAGTCAGACTGAGAGGGAAATATAAGTCGAGATCCGTGAGCACGTTGAGAAGAGAAAGGGGGAGCAGACGGATCTGATGCAACAAATCCAGATAATACATACCGTCAGCGGAGGGCCTACTTAGGTCGGAACCTCCAACAATTCCAGGAAAAAACCTCGAAAGAAAAGTCCCTCATATAGACGAAGGGCGGGGTATCTTCAAGGTCAACCAGAGCCTGACCTACCCCTCCTAGTTGTCACAGATCATTTTCACCGAAGCGAATGTCAACAACACTGTGTAGCCTTATAATGATCCATGGTGATCACGGTACAGATTGCCAAATGCATGGAACACTGTGTGCTTGTCGACACAGGCAACAGTGTCGACATCATATTTAAAGTCACCTTAGAAAAACCGAACTTGTAACAGTGGTGTTACAATAGTTGCCCTACCCCGCTGTATGGGTTCACTGGGGACTCTATGATACCCGTGGGATCAAAAATCCTGCCAGTGATCATTGGAGCCACACCTGTCCAGCAGAATATCATGACATACTTCGTTGTGGTGGATACCCCATCGGCCTACAATGCAATATTAGAAAGGCCATTTTTTTCATCCTTGAAAGGGTTCCTATCCATTTACCACAACGTCTTAAAGTTCCTAGTAGGAGACATGGTGGGGAAGTTCAGGGTGATCAACAAGTAGCTAGGAGATACTATGCAGTGTCTGCCAACCCAACAGCTCTATCAAAACAACTTGCCCAGGTGACAACGATCCATGATGGGGGCAACCCCTGTATTAACCCTAGAAAATGTAGGACCCATAAATCACCCCGAGGATGACTCTGTGGTGCCAGACAAGGAGGAGTAGATAAAAGAATGGGTCAGCGGCCATCCAGTGGAAAAGCTAGAAGATATTTTTATCCTGATGGGCGATCTCTCGAAGGTCGTCAAAGTCAGAGCCATCCTTGAATCAGGAGTGAAAGAGGGTTTGATCGGGCTCTTCAAAAAGCTCAACGACATCTTCGTTTGGAGTCACGATGAGATGCCTGGGATCCACATGACTTTGGCTGCTCACCGATTGGCAGTGGATCCAACCTTCAAACCCATCAAACAAAAAATGCATCATTTCAACATTGAAAGAAATGTTGCGGTCCAGGAAGAAGTTGACAAATTAACCCAACCGGGCTTCATCAGAGAGGCACGTTACCCCGACTGGATTGCAAATGTTGTCATGGTCACTAAGGAAAATGGAAAGTGGTGCATGTGTGTCGACTATACTAACCTCAACATGGCATGCCCGAAAGACAATTTTCCTCTACCAAAAATGATCAGCTAGTTGACTCCACCTCCAGAAACAAGCTCCTGAGCTTCATGGACGTGTTTTCAGTGTACAATCAGATTATGATGCACCCTGCCGATCAAGAAAAGACCAGTTTCATCACAGATGAGGTCTGTTTTGCTATAAGGTGATGCCTTCCGGGCTTAAGAACGTAGGAGCCACAAACCAACGGATAGTTAATCGGTTGTTCAAACCTGAAATTGGACGGTCAATGGACGTGTACATCGATGACATGATCACCAAGTCATCAACCTCTGAAGGCCATCTATGCGACCTTCATCGGACCTTCATGATCTTAAGGGAGAACCAAATGAGATTGAATCCTTCCAAATGAGCTTTTGGGAAGTTTCTTGGCTTCATGGTCTATGAGAGAGGCATATAGGCTAACCCAGAAAATATTAAGGCTATCCTGGATCTAGATTCCCCATTTAGCTTAAATAGATTCAACTCTTGGCAAGGCAGGTAGTAGTGCTCAACAGGTTCATTTCTCGGTCTACCGATAAGTGTTTCTCATTCTTCAATGCCATTAAGCAGTGAATAAACATGAAATGGGACCAAGAGAGTGAATAAGCTTTTCAAGCCTTGAAAGAATACCTGTCAAGCCCTCCGCTATTGGTTAAGCCAAGCCCCGGAGAGGAACTACAAATCTACTTGGCCATCTCAAAAACTACGGTAAGTAGAGCCTTGGTCAAGGAATGTAGAGATTGGATCCAACGGCCTATCTACTACGTAAGTGATGCTCTTACCAAGCCTGAGAAGAACTATACCCTCTTGGAGAAGCTCGCTTATGCCTTGGTAACCTTGGCAAGGAAGCTCTGTCCCTACTTCCAAGCTCATTCAATAGCAGTAGTGACGGACCAACACCTTCGTCAATTCTTACAAAGGCCGAATAATTCCGGAAGGTTTATTTTATGTGCCTTGGAGCTCACCCAGTTTGATTTAAGATATGAGTCCAGAACCGTAATTAAAGTCCAAGCTTTGGCGGACTTTATAGCTGAGCTCTCAATGCCCCTAGGCCAAGTGACCTCTACAACAACGAACGTAGCCCATGAGGGGATTCCAAAGTCTGATAGCTAATCGAAAAGTTGCAAGTTATAGATACTCTACACAGATGGAGCATCTAGGCAAGCTGGGAGAGGAGCGGATATAGTCCTAATCGACCCAGAAGGGGCAAAGTGCTGCCACTGTTTCAAATTTGAATTTAAAGCCACTAACAATGAGGCGGAGTATAAAGCTCTTTTACCCGGAATATGGGCAACCGCAGAGCTCGAGGTTGATTACCTGCTGGTTAGGAGTGACTCGTCACTCATAGTCAACCAATTCTCTGGGATTTTGAAGACAAAATGGGATAACATGATTGCCTACCTAAAGCTAGTTCAACAGCTTCAAAGCAAGTTTAAAAGATTTAAGATCGAGCAGGTACCTCGACAACAAAATTGTTGAGCTAAAAATGGTGGCCAGACCTTACCCCATGGGGTTCCCCTTCAAGTGATCCCCCTACCTAGCACAGTGGCAGGTAAGGAGACTTATACCCTGGATCGGCAACCATGCTGGATGGACCCAATAGTGGATTATCTACAAGAAGGGAGACTTCCCGGGGAGCCTAACCAAGCTAGGAAAGTCAAGAGGCTCTCGGTCCGGTATTGCTTGGTGGATGGGTACTTATGCAGGAGGGGCAAATCCCTTCCTTTGCTTTGATGTTTACACCCTGAAGATGCCAAGTGGGCATTGAGAGAGGTTCACTCCGGGGAATGTGGGAACAATATTGTTGGGGAGGCTCTGCCATTTCAGGTACTCCGCATGGGGTATTATTGGCCAACCATCCATCAAGATGCAAAGAACTTAGTACGATCCTATGAGACATGCTAGAATACTGTAAACATGAGTCACCTCCCATCGGAGCGGTTGTCATCCCTTAGCTGGTTGTACCCTTTTGCTATGTGGGGAGTTGACTTGATCGGACCGTTTCCTACTGCTTCTGGTCTAGCCAAGCATGCTATCGTGGCAATTGATTATTTCATAAGATGGGTTGATACCGAACCACTCTCCCAGCTATCGGAGTAAAATACAACAATAATCATAAAAAATAATGTAGTTTGCAGGTTCGGAACCCATCTTGCCATTATAGCTGACCTCGATAGGCAGTTTGATAATGGACGATTCAAAGACTTTTTCGAGGGCTTGGGAATCAACCTTAGGTTCACTTCAGTAGCCCACCCCTAGACTAACGGGCTGGTGGAATTCACCAATAAGATTATTAAGAAGCTGTTGAAAAAGAAACTACAATGAGAACAGCCACCGGGGAAACGCTTTACTCCCTAGCCTTCGGGGTTCAAGCGGTGCTTCCCATTGAGCATAAACTGACCTTCTTTAGAGTCCAACATTTTGAACCAGGGAGCAATGAGGGAAAGCTCCGAGCTAGCTTGGATCTCTTAGAAGAAAAACAAGATCGAGTAACCGAGAAGGTGGCAGTTTACCAGAGCATGATTGCTGGATACTTTAACTTTAGGGTTAAAGCCCAAAGCTTTGAGGAAGGGGACCTAGTTCTGAGGAAAGTGATGATAAATACCAGGAAGAGGTCAGACGGGGTTTTGGGGCCCAATTGGGAAAGGCCATACTTGGTAAAGGTGGTGTTAATAGGAAAGTTGCTCTGGATGAGAAATTCCTGCTAACACCTTCGAGACCACTACCACAGAAGTGGTGGCCGGGGTCGGTACCTTTGATATCTAACCTACTTAGATGGGAATGAAGATTTGTATTACAATGAAAAATGGGAGCTTTTATTATCGATCAGATATATAGAATTCTCTCTCATACATTATCTGGGATGTAGAAAGGTTGTCGCTTTGTACTTGTCGAATAGTGGAAACAACGGCGACCGTGTTCTGATTACAAAATTTAGGCCATCCTCTCATCTTCTTCTTATCATCTATCTCTCATCTTTCTCTTGTCTTTTTTTTTGTATATATCATCTTTCTACCATGCTTGGCCTTATTTATATATGGTCAAAGTAGGTTTTAATTTCACAAATATCCTGCCACGATCCCATGAATCTGTTCCCTTCTTATTTGGTGGGATTCGACATTTGAATTTGACTTGTTACTGGATTCGATGATATCGTTGACGGTGATAAGTTTGTTTCCTTTTTGGAATCAAACTCTTGACTTACGTGTACGTGGATTTAATGTTGTTTGTTACGTAGATTTGATCCTGTGTGTGCTCACGACACTTTCTTTATGGAGATCGTAGAATTAACTAGTCATTGTCTTATAGAGCGAGGTAGATCCATGCTTTGGCTCTATTCATAAAAGCTTGGGATAGACTCATGGCACTTACTAGAGGTAGTATAGACTAGGCGAGATTTTTCTTTTCATGCTCGACGGGAACGGCGGGCTTCTGGAGAGGTTGATGGGCTTTTTTCTAAGACTACGAATCAAACCTGACTTCGGGAAGTGCCCACGAGTGGAAGGAGCTTAATTTTGTTCACGTCAGGCTTCACTTCGAGTTCTTCCTGAGTTCAATGATCTTTTCTTGCTTTCGCGGGGTGGTTTTTGGAGCTCGATCTCAGGAGCCGAGGTTCCTGGATAGGTGGCCTCCAGAAGCCCGGACTCCCATGTTCACACTTATGCTCGACCTGGTCATGCCCAACTTTATCTCTGTTTACTCTGAAGCCCGGCGGACCTTCCTTACTCCTGTGGGATAGCTTTATGGTCTGTCCGGGGTCTCATGAATGTCGACTTTGGGCTTCGACTTGGGCCGAGAGTGTGGAAAATTTCTTTTAGACCCCTGGCCAAATTTTACCATTAACAGAAGTCCCATCTGACTTGAACACGGGAGGTAAAGTTGTGGTTGGAGTCAGATTCTCTATTTAATTGGGAAAATTTTCCATTATGAGATAATTACTGAGATTCTCGAACGAAATCTTCTCATTAATTTCCCAAGTGATGTGTCGAACTTGAATTGGTGTATTATCTGAGGAAAACAAGTTGCATTACGGCTCTCTTCGTGGCTCGAGGTGACCTTTTCGAGGATATCACCAACGTCATTACACCTCTAACCTCTATTGGAATTCAAACTCATTTCCCGTTTCTTCACACTCTCTTTCAATCTTGAACTTACAGATTTCTTTTCTTTCACTTGTTTTCTCTGACCACCTATTTATCTTTCGCCTACCTTCAAGCTCTTTTCATCCAATAATGTCAAACTCCTCTGATAGCATTGACGCCTTGGTCGAGGGCACTGGAGGCTCTAACCTGGTTCCTCAGAAATGGGTGCGAGAAATCTCGAGTGATAAGGACTCCTCTCCGGTCCACCAGCGCCCTCGCTCTGGTAGGAACTTCTCAATCGGTTTCGGCTTCTCGAATCAACCTGACAACCCTCTAAACTTTGTTGATAAGGATTTCGATGCTAGAGAGAGGGTCAACGCTGCTGGGGAGGTTCAAGTTACGGTGGCAGGGCTTCCTTCAGCAATTCCTCTTCCTTTAGAATCTAGGGTTATTCTCGATTCAATCGTTGACCCACAATCGATTAACCGCCTTCGGGATAAATACAGCATTCCTAAGGGTGTTACCCTCACAGTTCCCCATAGGAACTATGATGTTTATAATCCTCCCACGGGCATGCTTCCCTTTCATTTAGGGGACTTTGAGAACGGGGTCAGACTCCCCCTTTACCCCACTATTCAACTAGCTCCCCTTCAACTGACGCTCGGCTTTTGGAGGCATCTGAATGGCATCCTCGTGTTGTGGAGGGAACAGTGCGAGCTGGGCAATGTCACCTGGGAACCAGGGACAGAAGAGCTGGCCTACCTTTTCCAGATTGGGAGCATGTCCGAAGGTCCCCAAGGACAGTTCTAAGTGAAGGCCAAAAACAAACTCAACTTTATCATCCCCAACGCTTCGAGATAAGGCCCCGCTTGGAATGAAGAGAGGATACTAGCGGGGGGGGGGGGGGGGGGGGGGGGGGGGGGGGGGGGGCGAATGGGGAGCTCCGTATTCATCGTCAGGGATGAGCTCGCGGTTCCCACTGCTTTCAGTGACAAACCCTCATGGGATCGGGACTCCCTGCCCACTGAGTCTAAGGCTGTGCTGAAGAATATCCTCGCCAGAAATTATCTGAACTTAAAGTTTCCAACGGCTGACCCTTTTAATCCCCGCAGGGTGAAGACTTATCTGCGCATCTTCGATGCTTCCCCTCGTGATTAATTTTAAGCTATCATGCTTTTTTTTTCATTAACTGATTTGCTTCTGACATCCTATATTTCTTCCTTTTTTTTTAACTATTTTTGTGGTTGCTCCAGCTTCTCGAGAAGCCCAGAAAGCTTGGACCTCTCCTACTCCTTCCAGGTCATCCCCAGGAGCCTTCTCGGCTACCATGAAAAAGGGGGGGCCAACCATTTGTTAGGATTATGCTCGGTAGCAAGAGTTTAATATTGTAATTAACGATCTTTTCATATTCTAGTTTAACAAATCTTATAGCATTTATAGTTTAATTATTATAATAGTCAAAAGTAAATAAGCATAAGGTCAAAAGACTATGAGAAAAGAAGAATTGTTCATACATCTAGATATGTATGAGGTATACACAATTCTTTAGTTAGTCTTGAATAATATTCACAACTTAAGATAGAAGGTTGGGCGCCTTTATCTTGTCAAAGTTGTAGATTCTTTTGCTAGCATCTGAGTGGGATCAAATGTGTTATGATGATTCTAAAATCATCAAAGTGTGTTGTCTTTGGGCAAAATAATCTAGTGCACTGGGTGCATTGAATAGGATCAAAATGAAATACTTTATTTAGAATCGTCAATGGATAAAAGTTTTCATTTCAAGACAATCGGAGAGTCTATCTTAATCTTGAGATAAATGATGGACTTATGGTTGCAAATGTTATCATTTGAGCTATCAATGAGTACGATTATATAGCATAGTCTATCCTCGATAGTTTGGTGGTATTCATTTGTTAATCGATAGAGGACTTCATTTATAGATATGGACATCGTGGCTCAATTTATTGAATGAGAGTAGAATACCATCATATGGATGTTTTGAGGTATTGGATATTAAATCTTAACGTTAAGTTTTCAATAATGTCTATTGAAACATGGCTTCTGGACAAGTCAAAATATCCAAGTTCAAAATGTGGTGATATGAGTAAATATGGTAACTTGGAGAGCTATATGCGGTCTATGAGCTCTTGGCGATTACTGGTATTCTTCACGAGGATACACTTTCTCCAATAAGGTTGTCTAGGGTATGAATGAGTAACATCAACTTGTTCCACAAGATCAACAAGCCCAATTGTAAATGAGTATGAATGAGTATTTGTTTCCACTAGAGGTTTCACAACCAAGCCTAATTGTAAATTCCGTACCGACACAAGATCAACAATCCACCATACCTTATCATAGTGGGAGGGTTGTTAGACAACCTGAAAGATACATCGGTCTAGGAGAATCTGTAGAGAATCTTACGGATGACGATGATCCCTATACGTATAAGGAAGCAATGGAAGATGTTGATTGTCGCCATTGGCAAAAGGCAATGCAATCCGAAATTGAATCTATGTTCAAAAAAAAAGTCTGGTCTCTTGTAGACTTGCCTAAAGGGATAAAACCTATCGGGTGCAAGTGGGTATACAAGAGGAAAAGAGGAATGGATGGAAAGGTGGAAACCTATAAAGCTAGAATGGTACCTAAAGGTTATACACAGAAGGAAGGTATCGATTATGAATAAACCTTCTCTCTTGTGGCCATTCTTAAATTCATTAGGATACTCTTATCCATTGCGACAACTCTAGACTTAGAGATTTGGAAAATGGACGTCAAGACAGCTTTCCTTAATGGAAGTCTTGACGAAAGCATCTATATGATGCAACCAGAAGGATTCATTGAAAAGGGCCAAGAGGAAAGGGTATGCAAGTTGTAAAGATCCATATATGGATTGAAGCAAGCATCTAGATCCTGGAACATAAGGTTCGATCAAGCCGTTAAAGGTTTTGGATTTTTTCAAACCTTAATGAACCTTGTGTATACAAAAGGATTAAAGGCGACAAGTTGGTTTTCCTAGTTCTTTACGTTGATGATATACTACTCATCGGAAACGATGTAGGTGTATTGACATTAATAAAAGAATGGTTAGGAAAATAATTTGATATGAAGGACTTGGGAGAAGCAAGTTATATTCTTGGTATCCAAGTCATAAGGGATAGAAAGAATAAAACGATTGCATTATCCCAAGCTTCATACATAGATAAAATCTTGTCTAGGTTTTCCATGCAAGATTCCAAGAAAGGTATGTTACCTTTCAGGCATGGAATCAGACTTTCTAAGGAACAAGTTCCTAAGAATGAGCATGAAGAGCAATTCATAAGTAGGGTTCCATACGCCTCAGCAGTTGGAAGTCTAATGTATGCAATGCACTGCACTAGACCAGATATTTGTTTCGTTGTAGGCATAGTTAGCTGGTTTCAATCGAAACCCGGTACTGATCACTGGACGACAGTCAAGCATATTTTCAAGTATCTTAGGAGAATAAGAGATTATATGCTTGTATACTCTAGAGGGGATTTAATTCCCGTTGGGTATACAGATTCTGATTTTCAGTTAGATTCTGACTCTAGGAGATCAACATCAGGATCTGTGTTTACTATTAGAGGAGGGGCAGTCATATGGAGGAGTATCAAGCAATCTTGTATTGCTGATTCCACCATGGAAGCCGAGTATGTTGCCGCATGCGAGGCTACTAAAGAGGCTGTCTGGCTCCGCCAAATTCTTGATTGACTTGGAAGTGGTTCCTGATGCGAATAAGCTGATCACTATCTATTGTGACAATAGTGGTGCAGTGTCTAATTCGAGAGAACCAAGAAGTCATAAGAGAGAGAAACACATTGAAAGAAAGTATCACCTTCTAAGGGAAATTGTGCATATGGGTGACGTGATGATTACCAAGATCCCGTCAGCAGAAAATCTAGCGGATCCCTTTACAAAGGCTCTTCCTCAAAAGAGTTTTGATGGGCATCTAGAGAATATGGGGATGAGAGATATGACACATTTGCTATAGAGCAAGTGGGATATTGTTAGGATTATGCTCGATAGTAAGAGTGTAATATTGTAATTAACAATCTTTTCATATTCTAGTTTAACAAATCTTATATCATTTTTTAGTTTAATTATTATAATTGTCAAAAGTAAATAATCATAAGGTCAAAAGACTATGAGAAAAGAAGAATTGTTCATACATCTAGATATGTATGAGGTAGACACAATTCTTTAGTTAGTCTTGAATAATATTCACAATTTAAGATAGAAGGTTGGACGCCTTTATCTTGTCAAAGTTGTAGATTCTTTTGCTAGCATTTGAGTGGGATCAAATGTGTTATGATGAGTCTAAAATCAACAAAGTGTGGTGTCTTTGGGAAAAAGAATCTAGTGCACTGGGTGCATTAAATAGGATCAAAATGAAATACTTTATCTAGAACCGTCAATGGATAAAAGTTTTCATTTGAAGACAATTGGAGAATATGTCTTAATCCTGAGATAATGATGGACTTATGGTTGCAAATGTTACCATTTGAGCTATCAATGAGTACGATTATATAGCATAGTCTATCCTCGATAGTTTGGTGGTATTCATTTGTTAATCGATAGAGGACTTCATTTATAGAGATGGGCATCATGGCTCCATTTATTGAATGAGAGTAGAATACCATCATATGGATGTTTTGAGGTATTGGATATTAAATCTTAACGTTAAGTTTTCAATAGTGTCTATTGAAACATGGCTTCTGGACAAGTCAAAATGTCCAAGTTCAAAATGTGGTCATATGAGTAAATATGGTAACTTGGAGAGCTATAGGCGGTCTATGAGCTCTTGGCGATTACTGGTATTCTTCACGAGGACACACTTTCTCCAATAAGGTTGTCTACGGTATGAATGAGTAACATCAACTTATTCTATCTTTATTTAAGAGTTCAATTTTAGTTCTTTAGTGGAATGAACTAAAATTAAATAGATTGGACTTGAGTGAATCATTTGTTGATTGTGATTGGGTTGTGTCTATTGGAGCTTAAATTTAGATAGCCAGCCAAGATCCCCAATCCACACGAACTTGCATGGATCACTTGATATATTCTACCAGACCAATTTAGGGGTCCATCTAGAATTGTAATAAGGCATGTGAACTTGTTTCTTTTTGTAAGAATAGGTCTAGTTCTTATGTGGACTTCTTATTAAGGTTCGATGGATTTAATAAAATGAGAAAAATAATATATGGCCTTAATACTAGGTATGGGCGGCAATGGCTATGGATAATAGCTTTAATATATTATTTTTATTTTATTATTATTTAATTAAATGGAAATTAATTAATTTGTTGATTAATTAATTATTTAATTAAAAGTCAAAATCTTTTCCTATCAGGACATGGTCTCCTAAAACTATACTATTGTTGGTAGTATAGTTAATGTTAAAGACTATATTTGATAAGTAGATAAATAATAGGAGTTATTTATCTAATTAAATTAGGAAGTCTTTAATATGGTTACAAACACACTATTGAGTAGGATTAGGAGTATTGGTGTAGGAAAGAATTCTTTTTGGAAAATGATTCTTGGTCACCAAGTAAAACTACTTAGTGGTAGAATTCTTATTTGAAAAGGATTCATAACCACCAAGTTAATCTACCTAAAGATAGGATTCTTGTCCATCAAGTAATCTTTCTTAGGTAAGATTAAACTCTCCTAAACTACATCAAAGAAGGGAATTTCGTTAATCACATGTATTATATAGGATAGGATAGATTTATTTTTAGATAAGGATTCTAACTACCAAATAAATCCTCCTAAGGAAAGGATTCTTGTCAACCAAGTGAATCCTTCTTATGAAAGGATTTATGAACCTATATATATGTGGATGATGAATTTGGCCAACCCTAAGGCAATTAGAGGTAATTTCGGTCAAGCTTTATTTGAGAAAGAAAAAGTTTCGGCCATCATAGGAATTTTGAGGGGGAAAAATCTGATTTTACTCTAGACAAAATTCGATCATCTCTAATCAATAGTGTGTGAATTCGGCCAAGTAGAGAAAAAAAGGGGAACGTTTTTGTATTTGATAGTATACTAATATCCTTTACATCAAAAGGGTTTTGTGTACAACATCGAATCAAGGTTCACACGAGTTACAATCAAATTGATTGATAATTCACAAGTGACCGGACGTTCTTGGATTTTTTCTCTAGGAGGATATTTGTAACTAACAAAGAAAAGATATTTGCTTTGTCTCCATCCTCGGGAATACAATTTAAAGAAAGGGAGCCCACACTCCTAGGTGATTCACGTTCGTTATTGGATTGGAAGATCTTGCGGAATTAATTCAGCGCTTGTTCAATCGTCACGTGAAAAAGGTACGATACTTCTATATACATCAATTAATCTAGGGTTAAGGTTCTCGTTCCATAAAAGGGAAAAAATTTATTTATACGCAGACCCTAATTTTATTTTTTTTGTCATGTTTCTGTTGCATTTTGAAACCATTTTTCCCTACATCATTATGGTCGCTGCCTCGATTGTTCCTACTTCATCGCCTTCCCAAATGAGGTCTAAGATGGTTGTTCTCGCATCTCGTGTAGCGAAGGCTCTAAATCTAAGAGGGCCCGCTTCCCAAGCCACTGATAAGTCCACCTCTACCCCCATACCAGAGGCTTCCGATTCAGCTGCTGCATCCCTAGTTATATTATTCCCTCCTTCCACTGATCCAGCTTTGTCCTGGGTCATTCAGGCTCTAGGGGATCCCGAGGCTGGTACTCCTGAAATTCCCTCTTCTTGCCCCCACCATCGGTCATGCTCGGTTGTCCAGGATTGAGTTTTGAAGTAGTTCGTTGCTTCATGCCCGGGTAGCGGGCTCTCTAGGATGGCTTCCATTCTCGTGGATTTTCTAGTTACCAAGGGGTCTGCCCTTCTGGCTGAGGTAGTCATTGCCTTTATTTCCTGTGATTGTGAGATTTGATTGCTTTTTAACCTTTGTTTCGTGCTTTGCAGGCTTTCAAGTTTAATGTAGCCATGGCCCACCAAGTTTCATTTCTTCGAGATTGGGCAGCTAGGGCTGAAGCTGAGGCTGAACAGGCCATGGGATTGCTGGCATAGGCTTAATCCTTGGTTCGGGAGATGACTGCCAGCTAAAGGGAAACGGAAACGGAAACAGAACTGGATGAGCTTCGGTGCGACTATAAAAGTCTGAAGTGATCTTTTGACCAAGAAACTCTCTGATCAAAGCAACGAGCCAGCCAGAGGGATGATTGGAAGGAAGAAGCGAATGCGCTAGATGCTGAGAATCATGCTCATCAAGCCCAAATTTCGAAGCTTCAGGTTAAGGTTGACTCCTATTTTAAAAAGGGATACTTCTACGCCTCCTAACATGTCGCTGCGGCCCTCTCCTCCCCCTTTGATCTGTCGATTATTGCTAACAGGGATAGGGAGGGGATAATGGCCAAGGTCACAGAGATGTCTCACCCCTAAGGTGACGACCTGGATCCCTCTAACGTGGCTGAAGTATGGAAGCATCCAGCTGGGTCAGACCTCCCTCCCCCCCTCCTATCTTTCTAACATTAGGTCAAAGAGAATCTTCGAGGGGGGTTCTACCCATGGGGCCAGAAAGAGATCTTACAGAAGCCCTAGGTCTCTCTAAGGCCACTTCAAGAGAGGAGCCAGTATGAAGGGAAATCATACCAGAGTCACTAGCTACCCTTCTTGATGCAGCCATGCCTCCTGAGGTCATGGCGGTGGTCAATGAGTTCATGGAGGAGGACCCAACTGAGCAACAAATCATTGAAGAGCATCCTCAAGGCGAGGTGGCAGAGGTGGCAAACCAGGATGAGCTACCACCGAAAAAGGAAGGGGGGAGCGAGGTTCATCCTGAGGAGGGAGAAGCTGGAAGAAATTTCAATGACGCAGAAGTTTAAATCCTTCTTCCCACAACTTGTTTTGAAGGCCGGGAAAAGGAGGCGGGCTCCCTATCTTTACTTATGATTGATTGTTATTCTTTCCATTTTTATAGCCCGGAACTAGGGGATGGGCTTCCTGTTTACTGTAGCCTTACCAGGGATTAGGCTCCCCCATTCATTAATGAAATTTAACTTTTAGACTTGGTTCAAATTCTGATTTGCATGTAAGTTTAGCCCCTGTAGCATCCTGATTTAGCTCGGGAAAAGTAACAAGATAAGTGTTGACGGGAAATTTGCTCGAGATGAGAAATTCCTGTTAACACCCTCGAGACCACTACCACGAAAGTGGTGGCCAGGGACGGTACCGTTGGTTCCCGACCTGTTTAAGAGGTAGACAAGAGACTGATAAGTAAATGGGAGCTTTATTATTCATATATTGCTTTAAAGTACAAATCGTTCTCTTGTATGCTCACAATCTCTCGAAGGTGTAGGATGGTGGCAACTCGGTGCATGTTGAATAGTGGAAATGAAGGTAGCCGTGTTTTGAATACAGAATTTAGGCTTTTCCCTCTGCCTCTATATTTCTTTGTATGTATATCTATTCTTGTCGGTTGTTCTTTGTTTTTTTCCCTTCTTTTACCATGCTTGGCTTCACCTACTTATATCGTCCATGTAGGTTTTTAATTCGTAATTACTTTACCGTGATCCCATGAATCTGTTCCTTCCTTATCGGGCAGGATTCTTCATTTGAATTTGAATTGTTACTGGATTTAATGATATCGTTGACAGAGATAAGTTTTTTCCCTTATTTGAATCAAACTCTCGACGTGCATGTAAATATTACGTGGAAACTATTCTGTAAGCACCTGTGCCATGAATCTTCCTAGAGGTCACCCTGCTAGCTGCCTGTTGCCCTTTAGAGCGAGGTAGACCCCTGCTCTGGCTCTGTTCTTAGAACCTTAAGATGGATTTTCCCTGACACTTGAGGGCTTGAGGTGCTCTTATAGACCTTCCTGTAAGGTAGCTAGGGTAGTGTAGATTTAGGTGTGATTCTTCTTTTATGTCCAGCAAGGACAGCAGGCTTTTGGAGAGGTAGGCGGGCTTCTTTCAAATGTCTCTTGAGCTTAGGGACTTCCCCTAGCATTCACAGGGTGGTTGTGGAGCTTGACCTCAGAGCCGAGGTTGCCCAATAGATGGCCTGAAGAAACCCGGGTACCAGTACTCTCGTGGGGGCTCGTCCTAATTACGCCTGGCATGTTTTCTTGTAGTCTTGAAGCTGAGCCGGCCTTTCCTGCTCTGGCTGGGTGGCTTTACGACTTTTTTGGGCTTCACGATTGTCGATGAAGGGTGGAAAATTTCTCTTTGACCCCTGGCCAAATTTCACTATTAACAGAAGTCCCCTCTGACTTGAACACCGGTTGTTGAGTTGGGGTTGGAGTCATATTCTTTGTTTAATTGAGAAAGTTTTCCGTCATAAAGATAATTAAGGAGGGCGAAATTTTATCATAAATTACCCAATATTTGAATTTGAAACTGAGTGTTATTTGAAGAAAAAACGACTGCAATACGGCTCCAGGTGATCTTCACGAGGATATCACCGACAATCCTCTATTTAAGCCCGGCCTGACCATCACTTTCTTCATACTTCCTCAAATCTCAAATTTTCAAATTTCGACTTCCTTGTTTTCTCTGCCGAATTCCCTGCTCACCTCCGCTTACTTCCAAGCCTTCCTTACCTATCAATGTCGACTTCCACAGATAGTGTTGATGCCTTGGTTGAGGGCTCTGGAGTCCCTAACCTAGCTCCTAGCAAATGGGTGCGAGGGATTTCAAGCGATGAGGAATCTTCCCCGCTCTGCCAGCGTCGTCGTTCTAACAGGAACGTCTCTATCTGTTATGACTTTTCGAACCATCTAGTCGGTTTCCTTGTATTGTGGAGGGAGCAATATGAGCTGAACAGCGTAACCAGGGAGCCTGAGGGTGAGGAGCTCACTTTCCTTTTCCAGATAGGTAGCCTTGCTGGGGTTCCACGAGGCCAATTCTATGCCGAGGCCAAGAATAGGCTAAACTTTATCATCCCTGGGGATTCAAAGAAGGACCCTGCTTGGAAAGAGGAATGGTTTCTGACAGGGAGGGACTGAAAGCTTCGCTTCGTCTGTGAGCAAGAGCTCGAGGTTCCCACCGCCTTTAGTGACAAACTCACATGGGGTCAGGATTCCTTGCCCGCTGAATCTGAAGCCGTGCCGAAGACCATCCTTGCTCGGAACTATCTTGTTTTTTTTAATGGATAGTTCAATTCTGATGATCTTGATTCCTCTTTCTAACAGTGTTTGTTGTTGCTCTAGCTTCTAGTAAAGCCCGGTGAGCTGAGATCCCTCATCCTCTTTCCAGATCATCCCCAGGAGCTCTCTCGGATGTTCTGAAGAAAAGGGGTTCAACCACTAAGGCAGCTGCCTGCTCATTCCTTCCCCCTCACCTT
Source organism: Dipteronia dyeriana (assembly GCA_032871835.1). Lineage (NCBI taxonomy): Eukaryota > Viridiplantae > Streptophyta > Magnoliopsida > Sapindales > Sapindaceae > Dipteronia > Dipteronia dyeriana. The sequence goes on from CM065296.1 coordinate 26,589,011, forward strand.
CCCAAGTGAAGTCCAAAATGGCACTTCTTGCATCTCGGGCTGCAAAGGCACTTAGCCGAGGAGGGTATGCCTCCTAAGTCACCAACAAGTCGGCTCATGCTCTCTATCTTATATTCTCTGCTTCAATCGATGCTCCCTGAGTCATATTATCCCTCTCTGATGATCCGGTTGTAACCAGGGCAGTTGAGGTTTCCAGGGAGCCCGATGTCGATATCCCTAAGGTCTCCCCTTCTCGCCCTCACAAGCAATCGAGCTCGGCGGGTCAGGATGAGGTCCTGAAGGAATTTATTTCCTCCTATCCAAACGGCAGACTTTCTAGGATGACCACGATGACCGTGGACACCATGATAACCAAAGGGTCTGCCCTTCTAGCTGAGGTAACCGTCGCTTTCACTTCTTCATTCAGCAATTTGATTTACCATTTCTAACATGATTTTCCTTTGCAGGCTTTCAAGTTCCAGGTGGCCATGGGGCATCAGGGAGCCTTCCTCTATGATCGGGCAGCCAATGCTGAGGCTCAGGTTGAAGCTGAGAGAGCCATGGGGTTGCTTGCTCTGGTTCAAACCCTCGTCAAGGAGATGACCTCCTGCCAACAAGGAATGGAGACGCAGCTAGCTGAGCTTCAATGCCACCATGAGAGGTTGAAGAAGGCTTTTGATCAGGAGATTCTCCGGCCGAAGCGGCGGGCTAGCCAGCAGGATGTCTGGAAGGGAGAGGCGAAGGCCCTGGATGTTGAGAACTAAACCTTGCAGGCTCAAATTACCCAGCTCTAGGCCGAGGTGGAAGCCTCTTTTAACCATAGGTACCTTTATGCCTCTTATCAAATTGCAGAGGCTCTTCCTCCTCCATTCGATCTCTCCAGCGTCGCAGGTTGGGATAGAGAAAAGGTAATATCGCTGGCTGCGGAGATGTCTCGCCCCGAAAAGGATGGAGCTAGTCCTTCTAAGGAGGGAACTGGGAAGCAGTTAGAGGTGCCAAATTTGCCTCCTCATGTTCCAGCCTTTCCAGCATCTGGTCCCGGTGAATCCTTGAAGGGGGTTAACAATGAGGAGATAGAAGGTGGCCTAGTTGAAGCCCGAGACCCCCCCGCAATGCTTTTAGAAGTAGAGTCAACAGAAGGCAGAAACGTGCTTGAGTTAGTGGCCAGCCTTTTTGACGCAGCTACACCACTTAAAGTTATGGCGGTGATCAATAAAATCATGGAGGGGGATCCTTTTGACCCAGAGGCAGCCCGGGCTGATTTCTAGGAGAAGGTGGCTGAGTCGGTAGATGCAGCTGACCAGCACGAGCTGCGACTAGAGAGGGGAGCAGGGGGCGAGGTTTATTTTGTGGAGGAGGAGGCAAGAGGTTCTCAGGAAGATGAAGAAGCTTGAGTTCTCTCTCATGTAATCTATTTTGAATGCCCGGAAAAAGGGGGTGGGCATCCCATCTTCAACTGTGTTTGCCTTTTTATTATTGCTTTTGTAGCCCGGAACCAGGGATTGGGCCCTCCTTGCTTGTTGTAGCGTTGTAGGGGGATAGGCTCCTTTGCTTGATAATAAAATTTTAATCTCAAATCTAACTCTAGCTTGCATGTACTTGCTTGATCTCCCTCTTGGTCCAGTATTTGAAACAAACTATGTTGGGGGAACAACAGGATAAGGTAATTGTTTAATCATGAAAATAGGCAGTTAGTGTCGGGCTTCTTGACCACCGAGTTTCGTAGCTCAATTTCCTTAGTCGATAGTCTTCTTGTTGGATTGTAGGCCTGTTATAGTGAGTGACCACGTATCAAGGAAAAAATAGTGATCAGCAATAATCGGAATATTTAGAGATTAAGTAAATCGAGCCCTTCATCCCTAAGCCCATTTGGGGAGCTGTATCCCGAGTAGAACATTAAGTAAAGAACTATTAAGCCCTTTCTTAGGCTCAGGATCAGGAGGGCTTCAGCGCTTTCCAGCTCGATTACTTCTTAAGGGAAGTGGTAGCCCGATCAAAGCATCAGGAGGGTTATCTAGCTATCTCCTGGTTTCGAAGTCTAGATGGAAACTATGCTCTTACAGTCAGATCCTTCTTGGGGGTGGTAGCCCGACCATGGCATCAGGAGGGCTATCTAGCTATTTCCTGATCTCGAGATCTTAATGGCAACTATGCTCTTACACTTAGATCCTTCTTGGGGGTGGAAGCCCGACCAAGGCATCAGGAGGGCTATCTAGCTATTTCCTGGTCTTGAGATCTGGATGGCAACTATGTTCTTACACTCAGATTCTTCTTAAGGGTAGTAGCCCGATCAAGGTATTAGGAGGGCTATCTAGCTATTTCCTAGTCTCGAGATGTAGATGGCAACTATTCTCTTACACTCAGACCTTTTTTGGCGGGGGGTAGTGCCCGACCGAAGCATCAGGAGTGGCTGAGGGGCTTCCCTGGCTTACCCTTGGTCTTGAGGCGATAATGTCAATTTTTCCATATAGACCCAAATCATTGTTGGACATAGTAGAAAACAAGAAAAAGCAAGCTTTATTGATATGGAAGATGGAGTACACTACTGTCAGAAGAAAAAGAAAACTAGTCAGAGGCCGCCTGCTCTTGAGTCCCCTGTTCAGGGGTAGAATTTCCTTAGATGATCCTCATTCCAAGTATGGTCAATGAGTCAGCCATCCATATCCTCGAGCTTGTACGCCCCATTACGGATCATCATCTTTATTAGATACGGTCCTTCCCAGTTGGGTCCTAGGACCTCGTCTGACCTCTTTCTGGTGTTCAACATTACTTTCATGAGGACTAAGTCCCTTTTTTAAAGCTTCAGGCTTGAACCCACCCTCCTGTTGAAGTACCCGGCAATTCTGCTTTGGTAGATCGCTACCTTCTCAGCTATTCGATCTTGCTTCTCTTTTAGGAGGTCCAAGCTAGCTCGGAGCTTGCTTTCTTTGCTCCCCGGTTTGAATCGTTGAACTCTAAAGGAAGTCAACTTGTGCTCTATAGGTAGGACCAATTCAACCCCGAAGGCTAGCGAGTAGGGCGTTTCCTGGTAGCTGTTCTCCTTGAGGTGCAGTAAGCCCGGAGAACCTCGGGAAGCTCCTCTACCCATCTGCCTTTCTTCTGCTGTAGCTTTTTCTTCAACAACATTTTAATCATTTTGTTCGTAGATTCCACCAAAACATTGGTCTGTTGCTGGGCTACCGAAGCAAAATGAAGGTCAATTCCCAAACCTTCGTAGTAATCTCTGAATCGACCATTATCAAACTGTTTTCCGAGGTCGGTTATGATGGCAAGAGGGGTTCCGAATCTGCAAATTACATTGGTCTTGATGAACCTTGTTGTGTTCTCTTTCGATATCTGGGAGAGTGGTTCGGCTTCAACCCATCTTGAGAACTAGTCAATTGCTACGATAGCGTGCTTCACCTGTCCCGGAGCTGTAGGAATCGACTCTCCACAAAGCAAAGGGGTATGGCGAGCTAAAGGACGACAAGTGCTCCGGAGGAAGGTGACTAAAGTTGGCGGTCTTCTGGCATGCCTCTCAGGTTTGCACCAAGTTCTTAGCATCTTGATGGATGGTCAGCCAGTAATACCCCATGCGGAGAACCTGGTATGCCAAGGCCTCTCTACCAATATGGTTCCCGCATTCCCCGAAATGAACCTGTCTCAAAGCCCACTTGGCGTCTTCTGGATGTAAATATCGAAGCAGGGGAAGGGATTTTCACCTTAGGTATAAATGCCCATCTACCATACAATACCAGACCGAGAGCCTTTTAACCCTCTTAGCTTGGTCAGGCTCCCCGAGGAGGTTTCCATCCAGTAGATACTCCACTATTGGATCCATCCAGCATGGCTGTCAGTCCAGGGTATAAGCTTCTTTACGTGTCATAATGCTAGGTAGGGGGATTACTTGATGAGGGACTCCGTGAGGTAGGGTCTGGCTACCATAGGCAGCTATCTTGGCTAGGACGTCAGCCCGATGATTTAGTTGTCGAGGTATCTGCTTGATTCTGAATCCCTTAAATCTGGTATTGAGTTATTGCACCAAATTCAGGTAAGCGATCATGTTATCCTTTTTAGCTTGATAATCCCCGGAAACTTGGTTGACCATGAGTGAAAAGTAGCTCTTGATATTCAGGTAATCAACCCCGAGCTCTATGGTAGATTTTATCCCAGCTAGCAGGGCTTCGTATTCCGCTTCATTTTTTATGGCTTTAAATTCGAACCTGAAACAACGGCAGCACTCAGTCAATGTATAGAGTCCACGACTCGTAGCCCTCCGGCCATTTTTCAAATTTTGGAGTCCTCTCAAGGGTAACATCTGTTACCGCGGGGGTTGCCTAATCTGAAGGTACTAAAAGCTCGGCTACAAAGTCCGCTAGTGCCTAAGCTTTTATTGTGGTCCTAGGCTTATACTTTAAATCAAACTGGGTAAGCTCTACGGCCTATAGAATCAGCCTTCCAGAAACATCTGGCCTTTGTAAGAACTGACGGAGAGGTTTGTCCGTCACCACTGCTATTGAATGAGCATGGAAGTAAGGACAGAGTTTCCTTACCGAGGTCACCAAGGCATAAGCGAGCTTCTCCAACAGAGTATAGTTCTTTTCGGGCTTGGTTAGAGCATGACTTATATAGTAGATAGGTCACTGAATCCTATCCCCGCATTTCTTTACCAAGGCCCCACTCGCAGCAGTTTCTGAAATAGCCAAGTGTATTTGGAGCTCTTCTCCAGGATTTGGCTTGACTAGCAGTGGAGTGCTTATTAGGTATCCTTTCAAAGCTCGGAAAGCTTGTTCGCTCTCCTGATCCAACTTCATGTTTCTTCCCTGCTTGATAGCTTTGAAGAATGGGAGGCACTTATCGGTAGACCGGGAGATGAACCTGTTGAGTGCTGCTACTTGACCGGTCAAGACATGAACCTGTTTAATAGATATGAGGGATTCTGGATCCAAGATAGCCGTGATTTTTTCTGGGTTAGCCTCTATACCTCTCTCAGGGACCATGAAGCCCAGAAACTTCCCCGCAGTTACCCTAAAGGCGTATTTGGAAGGGTTCAACCTCATCTGGTTTTCCCCTAGGATCATGAAGATGGCCTTCCGAGGTTGAAGATTTAGTGATCATGTAATCGATGTACACCTCCATCGACCTTCTGATTTTGGGCTTGAACAAACGGTTAACTAACCACTGGTAAGTAGCTCTATCATTTTTTAGCCCGAAGGGCATCACCTAGTAGTAGTACCGCCGCGAGATGCATCATTATCTGATTGTAGCCAGAAAACGCATCCATGAAGCTCAAGAGCTTGTTCCCGAAGGTGGAATAGATCAGCTGATCAATTTTTAGCAGAGGGAAACTATCCTTCGGTCATGCCCGGTTAAGGTCGGTGTAGTCTACGCACATGCGCCACTTCCAATTTGCCTTTGTGACCATGACCAAATTGGCGATCCATTCAGGGTAGCAGGCTTCTCGAATGAAGTCTTCTTGGGTTAGTTTATCGACCTCTTCCTTAACCGCCATATTTTTTTGTATGTTGAAGTGGCACCTTTTCTGTTTGACGGGCTTGAAGGTCGGATCCACCACTAGTGAACCAATGTCATCGGGATCCCCGGCATCTCCGCATGACTCCCGGGGAAAATGTCGTTGAACTCTGTGAGGAGCCTAATCAAGCCCTCTTTCGTTTCTTGCTCAAGGGTAGCTCCGATCTTGATGACCTTCGAGGGATTGCTTATTCGGACAGGAATTTCTTCAAACTTATTAACTGGATGGCTGATTGCCCATTCCTTTCTCTGTTATTCCATGTCGGGCACCATAAGGCCTTCTGGAGGATAATCGGTGGAGCCTACGTCTTCCAGGTTTAGTGCTGGGGTTATCCCACCTTGGATAGTCGTCACCTGGTGAGTTGTTTAGCTAGAGCTGCTAGGTTGGCTGACACTGCATAGCATTTCTAGCTGCTTGCTGATCACCCCGAACTTCTCCCACCCTTTCTCCTACCAGGAACTTCAAGACATTATGGTAAATAAAGAGGACACCTTTCAAGGATGACAAGAATGGCCTCCCTAATATTGCATTGTAGGCCGACGGGGTATCCACCACCACGAAGTCGGTCATGACGTTTTGCTGGAGAGGTGCGGCTCCAATGATCATTGGTAGGATTTTTGATCCTACGGGTGTGATGGAGTCCCCAATGAACCCATATAATGGAGCAGTACAACTATTGTAGCACCATTGCTTCAAGTTTAGTTTTTCCAAAGTGTTTTTGAACAAAACGTTGACGCTGCTACCTGTATCGACGAGCACCCGGTGCACCATGAAGTTGGCAATTTATACTATGATGACCATGGGGTCATCATGTGGTTGTACGATGTTATAGACATCTGCTTCAGTGAAGATGATCTGTGACAACTGGGATAGGTTGGTCGGTCTCTAATCGACCTTAAAGATACCCCCGCCCCTCGTCCGTACAAGGACTTCGTATGGTTTTTCCTAGAATTGTTGGAGGTACCGGCCAGAGTAGGACCTCCGCTAATAGCATGTATTATCTGAATCTGTTGCATAAGGTCCGCCTGCTCTCTCTTTCTCTTCTCAGCATGTTCTCAGATCTCGGCTTGCACCTCCCTTCCAGTCTGAATGTTCTTCTTGACTTGTTGTAAGAACTCTATCAAGCATCCTCCCCTTATCAAAGCCTCAATCTGGTTCCGCAGGTTGTAGCATTCTAAAGTGTTGTGCCCTATGTCCTCGTGAAAATCGTAATATTTATAACAATTTCTCTTGTAGATCGGGGGCTTTCATTGGAGCGGGCTTCAATAACAAACTCTTGTCCCGAATGACGAGGTGGACTGTTTCTCGGGATGTATTTAAAAGAGTGTAATGGTCGTACCCCCTCTCATCTCGGGCTATAGGGGCCACTGCCCTGGAAGGTGGTAAAGCTTGAGGAGGAGCTCGTTTATCCGGATACCTTTCTGATCTTGGCTGAGGAAGAGCGAAATTGTATGTTGATTTATTATAGGGTTTGTTCTGGCTTTTCTGAGCTTGCTTGGGTCTGGGAGCTTCCTTTTTTTTGTCTCTTTACGGCTCTCATATCGTCATGGTCCATCTTGACCTTGAGCTGTTCGTCAACCTCAATCTGTTCCAGAGCCCGATCATAGGCTTCCTGGTAGGTTTTCGGAGGTCTCTTTGCAAATGACTGAAACAGTTTTCATGCCCACAAGTTTCTTCTGAAGTTGGCGAGGGTTTCTCTCTCGGTGAAGACCCCAATCTGGATGACTACCTTGTGGAAACGCTCGACATAAGCCAGGATGGTTTCCCATCTCTAATAAATTTCGTATTGTACATGGATCTGGTCTTTCAGTCGGGGCTTAACTCCCTGGAATTATGAGCAGAAATCGATTGATAACTTGGTAAAGGAATCCACACTTCCAGCAGGTAACTTCCTAAACCAGGTTTTAGCATAATCCGTGAGTGTAGTGGGGAACATTAGACACATAGCGGCCCTTGTTTTTTTCTGGACCTCCATCTATTGAACGAAGCTCTTTAAGTGGCTAAAAGGATCTTCAGTCCCGGAGAACCTGTCAGCTGGCATTTTGAACTTAGGTGGAAGCTCTGCCTCCCAGACCCTTCTGGTGAAAGGGGTGTTTATTTCACTTAGAGGATTTTTCTTGTCCTCCTTGTACTTCCCCTTCTTCATCAATTGGACCTCTTTCTGAAGCTCTACCAACTGGTCCCTTAGTCACTTGCTTTCGGATTTCCTTAAGTCGATCTCAAATTCTTCACCATCGAATCTTTCTAATGAACTGGCGACCTCTACCAGGTTCCTTCTTCCGAGGGGTTCGCTCGAGGGCTTTACTGACTTTCTTCTTCTCTACCCCGGGCTTCCCTCCTTGTAGTCGTTGGGTGGATGAGCTCTTCCTATCCCCAGGGAAAGACATCTACCGCGGATATAACTTGTCTTGGTTACTAGCGTGGCAGCGCTTCAGGGATCATGGGGCATGGCCCTTAGCCTATCCCGGATCAAGGTCGGGAGCCCCATTTTGTTACGAGTTGATTCCCGAGGGGCAGGTCCCAGGCGATCGAATGTGGGTTGCCTAGCCCCCGACCTGCTTGACTCCCTCTGATTACAGAGACCCGCTTGTTGAATAGTGATACCCTCAGCGAGTACTCGAAGACAGACATTTTCTACAAAGGCCGCCACTTGTTGGTCAAGCTAGACCTGACTTCCTAGAAGGGAAATCCAAAGCCCACACAGTGGCTGGCTAGGTAGAAACCTGGCTATGGAGCCCAGATTTTCTCCCTTTCCTCGTGACCTTTCCAGTTGATGTAGGAGAAGGTTTTCCCGACGTGCCTTGTTGCCTTTGTGAGGAGCGGAGCCTCATGATGACTATGAAATGACAAACTTTTTGAATGTAAAAAGATGGTGGTGTGATAGGTTTCCCACAGACTGCGCCAGAAAGTGTTGGCGGGAGAATTCACTCGAGCTGAGAAATTCCTATTAACACCCTCGAGACCACTACCACGAAAGTGGTGGTCGGGGTCGGTTCCGTTGGTTCCTGACCTGTTTAAGAGGTATACGAGAGGCTGATCAGTAAATGGGAGCTTTATTATTGATATATTGCTTTAAAGTACAAATTGCTCTCTTGTATGCTCACAGTCTCTCGAAGGTGTAGGGTGGTGGCAACTCGGTGCCTGTTGAATAGTGGAAATGAAGGTAGCCGTGTTCTGAATACAGAATTTAGGCTTTCCCCTGCCTTTATATTTCTTTGTACGTATATCTATTCTTGTCAGTTGTTCTCTATTTTTTCCCTTCTTTTACCATGCTTGGCTTCACCTATTTATATCGTCTAAGTAGGTTTTTAATTTGCAAATACTTTACCGTGATCCCATGAATCCGTTCCGTCCTTATCGGGCGGGATTCGTCATTTAAATTTGAATTGTTATGGGATTCGATGATATCGTTAACGGAGATAAGTTTTTTCCCTTATTTGAATCAAACTCTAGACGTGCATGTAAAAATTACGTGGAAACGATCCTGTATGCACTCGTGCCATGAATCTTCATGGAGGTCACCCTACCAGCTGCCTGTTGCCCCGTAGTGCGAGGTAGACCCCTGCTCTGGCTCTGTTCTTAGAAGCTTAAGATGGATTTTCCCTGACCCTTAGGGGCTTGAAGTGCTCTTATAGACCTTCCTAGGAGGTAGCTGGGGTAGTGTAGATTTAGGTGTGATTCTTCCTTTATGTCCAGCAAGGACAGCGGGCTTCTAGAGAGGTTGGCGGGCTTTTTTCGAATGTCTTTTGAGCCTGGAGACTTCCACTGGCATTCACGGGGCGGTTATGGAGCTCGACCTTAGAGCCGAGGTTCCCTGATAGATGGTCTGTAGAAACCCGGGTTCTAGTACTCTCGTGAGGGGCTTGTCCTGGTTGCGCCTAGCCTATTTTCTGGTAGTCTTGAAGCTGAGCCGGCCTTCCCTGCTCTGGCGGGGTGGCTTTACAACTTTTCTGGGCTTCATGATTGTCGATTATGGGTGGAAAATTTCTCTTTGACCCCTGGTCAAATTTCACTATTAAAAATAAGAAAACTGCTTAATCGTGAACATAGATAGCTAGTTTGAGCGTTTGACTTTGGTTGACAGCTCCTTTTTCTGATCTTAAACCTTGAATTTCTTTAAGGGGTTATGGCTCGAATGAGGTATCAATGATAACTATCTAGCCCTCTCTTAGGCTAGGAGGGCTACCGCGCTCTTTAGCTTGAGTCCTTATTGGGAGGTGATAATCCGACCAAGGCATCATGATGGTTGTTTAGCTATTTCCTGGTCTCGAGATCTGGATAGCAACTATGCTCTTACACTTAGATCCTTTTTTGGGGTGGTAGCCAGATCAAGGCATCAGGAAGGCTATCTAGCTATTTCCTAGTCTCGAGATCTGGATGGAAACTATGCTCTTACACTCAGACCTTTCTTGGGGGTGGTCGCCCGACCAAGGCATCAGGAGGGCTGTTTAACTATTTCCTGGTCTCGAGATCTGGATGGCAACCAAGCTCTCAAACTCAGACCCTTATTGGCGGGGGGTAGTGCCCGGCTTAGGTGTCAGAAGTGGCGAGGGGGCTTCCCGGGGTAACCCCTGGTCTTGGAATGATAATGTTGAACTTTCCACGTAGACTCAAATCAATGTAGAACATCTTTGAAGATGGAGAAAACAAGAAAATAGGCTTTATTGATAAAAGGGATGGAGTACATTATTGCCAAAGATAAAAAACTAGGTGAAGGCAGCCTGCTCAAGAGTCCTTTGTTCAAGGGTAGAATTTTCTTAAGTGAACTGCATTCCAAGTATGATCGATGAGTTGAGCATTCATGTCCTCGAGCTTGTATGCCTCATTACGGATCACCACTTTTACTAGGTATGGCCCTTCCCAGTTGGGCCCTAGGACCCAGTCTGACCTCTTTCTGATATTCAACGTTACTTTCCTGAGAACTAGCTCCCCTCCTTAAAGTTTCAGGCTTTTACACTCCTGTTAAGGTACATGGCAATTCTGCTATGGTAAACAGCTATTATCTCAGCTGATCGATCATGTTTTTCTTCCAAGAGATCCAAGCTAGCTCAGAGCTTATCCTCGTTGCTTTCTGGTTCAAAATGTTGGACCCTAAAGGATGTCAGTTTGTGCTCGATGAGAATAACTTCTTTGACCCCAAAGGCCAGAGAATAAGGTGTTTCCCCAGTGGCTATTCTTCTCGTGGTACGGTAAGCCTAGAGGACCTCGGGAAGCACCTCTGCCCATCTGGCTTTCTTCTGCTGCAGCTTCTTCTTTAACAGCCTCTTAATGGTTTTATTCGTGGATTCCACAAAACCATTGGTCTGGAGGTGGGCTACTGAAGCAAATCTAAGGTTGACTCCCAAGCCCTAACAGAAGACCTTGAACCGGGCGTTGTCGAACTGCTTGCTGAGGTAGGCTACAATGACTAGAAGGAATCTGCAAACCATATTATTCTTAATGAATTTGGTTGTGTTTTCTTCCGATATCTAGGATAGTGTTCCGGCTTCGATCCATATTGTGAAATTGTCAATTGCCACGATATCATGCTTGTCTTGACCAGGAGCAGCAGGAAGAGGTCCGATCAAGTGGACTCCCCACATAACAAAGGGGTATGGTGAGCTAAGGGATGATAACCGCTCTGGTGGGAGGTGACTCAAGTTCACGGTCTTCTGGCATGCTTCGCAAGATCGTACTAAGTTCTTTCTGTCTTGATGGATGGTTGTCTAATAGTACTCCATACGGAGCACTTGGTATGCAAAAACCTTTCTCCAGTTTGGTTCCCACATTCCCCGAAATGGACCTCTCTCAATGCCTATTTGGCATCTTCCGGATGTAAACATCAAAGCAGAGGAAGGGACTTGCCCCTCCTATACAAGTAACCATCTACCTAGCAATACAGGACTGAGAGCCTCTTGATTTTTCTAGCATGGTCGGGGCTCTTCGGGAAGTCTCCCTTCTTGAAGACGATCTGCTATAGAGTCCATCCAGCATGGCTGACGATCTAGGGCATAAGTCTCCTTTCCTGCCACTATGCTAGGTAGAGGAATCATTTGAAGAGGGACCCCTTGAGGCAAGATCTGGCCACCATATGCAGCTATCTTTTCTCGGACGTTAGCTCGCCGATTCTATTGTCGAGGTACCTGTTCGATCTTAAATCCTTTAAACTTGCTCTTAAGCTGTTGGACTTGCTTCAGGTAGGCAATCATGTTATCACCTTTTGCTTGATAATCCCTAAAAACTTGGTTGACTATGAGCAATGAGTCACTTCCGACTTGCAGGTAATCCACCACAAGCTCTACGGCCGCCTTTATCCCGGCTAAGAGGGCTTCATATTCTGTATCATTATTAGTGACTTTGAATTCAAATCTGAAACAGTGGCTGCACTAGGCCCCTTTCGGGTCGATTAAAACTATGCCCGCTCCTCCTCCAGCTTGCCCGAAGGCTCCATCTGTGTAAAGGATCCATGATCTATAACTTTTCGACCAACTACCAGATTCTGGAGTCTTCTCAGAGGCTATGTTCATTGCTACAGATGTCTCTTGGCCCGAGGGCATTGAGAGCTCTGCTACAAAGTCCAGTAGAGCCTTGGCTTTAAATGTGGTCCAGGCCATATACCTTAAATCAAACTGGGTGAGTTCCAGGGCCAACAAGACCTATCTTTCAGATATGTCCGGCCTCCGTAAAAACTAGCGGAGAGGTTGTTTTGTCACTACCGCCACTGAGTGAGCCTGAAAGTAGGGGCGGAGCTTCCTTACCGAGGTCACCAAGGCATAAACGAGCTTCTCCAAAAGGGTATAGGTTTTCTTGATTTTGGTTAGAGCATGGCTTACGTAGTAGACAGGCCGATAGACCCTATCTCTGCATTCCTTGACCAAGACCCCATTTACGGCGGTTTCTGAAATAGCCAAGTAGATTTAAAGCTCTTCTCCAGGGTATGGCTTAACCAGTAGTAGAGGGCTTGACAAGTATTTTTTCAAGGCTTGAAAAACTTGTTCACTCTCCTGGTCCCATTTCATGTTTTTTCCCTGCTTAATGGCTTTGAAGAACAGGAGACACTTATCGGTAGATTGAGTAATGAACCTGTTGAGCACTGCTACCTGTCCGGTCAAGATTTGAACCTGTTTTAGCGATGTGGGTGACTCTAGATCCAGGATTGCCTTAATCTTTTCCGGGTTAGCCTCTATGCCTCTATCGTGGACCATTAAGCCCAGAAACTTCCCAACGGTCACCCCAAGGGTTCAATCTCATCTGGTTCTCCCTCAAGATTATGAAGGTTCTGCGGAGGTCGTCCAGATGGATTTCCGAGGTTGATGAGTTGATGGTAATTTCATCGATATACACTTCCATTGACCTTCCAATTTTGGGTTTGAACAGCCTTTTGACTAACCGTTGATACGTAGTTTCTACATTTTTAAGCCCGAAAGGCATTACCATGTAGCAATGTAGATCCTGTTCGGTGATGAAACTGGTCTTTTTCTGGTCAGTGGGGTGTATCATAATTTGATTGTACCCTGAAAATGCATCCATGAAGCTTAAGAGCTTGTTCCCGGAGGTGGAATTGACTAGGTGATCAATATTTGGTAAAGAAAAACTGTCTTTCGGGCATGCCCGTTTGAGGTGAGTATAATCGATGCACATGCGCCACTTTCAATTGGCATTTGTGACAATAACCACGTTGGCAATCTATTCGGGGTAGCATGCTTCTTTGATGAAGCCCGTTTGGGTCAATTTATCTACTTTCTCTTGAACGGCATCATTCCTTTCGGCGTTGAAGTGACACTTTTTTTGTTTGAAGGGTTTGAATGTCAGATCCACTGCCAATCGATGAACGGCCAAAGTCATCAGGATCCTAGGCATATCGTCATGACTCCAGGCGATGATGTCATTGAAATCTTTGGGGAGCCCGATCAGGCCCTCCTTCATCCCCGGCTCAAGGGTGGCTCCAACTTTGACCACTTTCAAGGGGTCTCCCATTCGGATGGGAACCTCTTCCAGCTTATCCACTGGATGGCCGCTGGCTCACTCCATTTTTTGTTCCTCCTCATCTAGCACCACAGGGTAATCCTCGGGGCAATTTATGGGTCTTACATCTTCCAAAGTCAACACTGGTGCTTACCCATCCTGGATTGTTGTCACCTGGGCAAATTGTTTTGCTAGAGCTGTTGGGTTGGCAGACACTGTATAGCATCTCCTGGCTGCCTGCTGGTAGCCTTGAACTTTCCCTACCTTGTCTCCTACTGGGAACTTTAGGACATTGTGATAAATGGATAGGACCCCTTTCAAGGATGATAAAAACGGCATTCCTAATATTGCATTGTAGACCGAGGGGATAACTACCACCATGAAGTCTTTTCCAAGGTGTCTTTAAATAGGACATCGACGCTGCTGCCATTGTCGATGAGCACTCGGTGTACTATGCAGTTGGTAATTTGTACCGTTATCACCATCGGATCATCATGAGGCTATACGGTGTTGTAGACATCTGCCTCGCTGAAAATGATCTATGACAACTGGGAGGAGTTGACCGGGCTCTAGTCGACCTTGAGAATACCCGCCCTTCGTCCATACGAGGAACCTTTCTTGCATGGTTTTTCCTTGAATTATTAGAGGTGCCAGTCCGAGTAGGTCCCCCGCTGATTGTATGTATTATCTGGATTTGTTGCATCAGATCTGCCTGCTCCCCCTTTCTCTTCTCATCATGCTAGCGGATCTCGTCTTGCACTTCTCTTCTAGTTTGAATGTTATCCCCGACTTTATGTAAGAACTCCACCAGACATCCTCCTCCTATCAAAGCCTCGATCTGATTTCACAAGTTGTAGCACTCTAATGTGTTGTGCCCCACGTCTTCGTAGAAGTCACAATACTTATAACGATTTCTCTTATCGACAGGGCTTTCATGGGTGCGGGATTCTGTAGCAACCACTTGTCCCAAATGGTGAGATAGACTGTTTCACGGGATACATTTAAAGGGGTGTAATAATCGTACCCCCTCTCAACTCGAGCTATTGGGGCCACTGTCCCGGGAGGAGATGAAGCATATGGAGGAGTTCATTTTACTGGATATCTTTCCGACCTGGGTTGAGAAACAGGGAAGCGATACGTCGATTTATTAGGAGGTTTGTTCTGGCTTTTCTGAGCTTGCTCGGGTTTGAGAGCATTCTTCTTCAGTCGCTTTAAGGCTCTCATGTCGACGTGTTCCATTTTGACCTTAAGTTGTTCATCGACCTCAATTTGCACTAGAACCCGATCATAGGCTTCTTGGTAGGTCTCCAGAGGTCTCTTAGCAAAAGAACGGTAAAGCTTGCCTGCCCACATGTTCCTTCTGAAGTTGGCAAGGGTTTCTTTCTCGATGATGACCCACATCTAGATGACTTTCTGGTGGAAACGCTCGACATAAGCCCGGAGGGTTTCCCCTCTTTCCTGGATCACGTACTGTAGATGGATAAGGTCATTCAATCGGTGCTTAACTCCCTAGAATTGTGAGCAGATATCAGTTGACAGCTTCGTGAAGAAATCCACACTGCCAGCAGGTAGCTTTCTAAACCAGGTCTTAATGTAATCCGTGAGTGTAGTTGGGAACATGCGGCCCTTGTCGTGTTCTGGACCTCCTTCTGTTGAACAAAGCTCTCCAAGTTGCTCAAGGGATCCTCGGTCCCAAAGAATCTGTCAGTCAGCAATTTGAATTTTGGTGAAAGCTCTACCTCCCGGATCCTTCTGGTGAAGAGAGAATTCATCTCACTTAGAGGATCTTTCTTGCCCTCCTTGTACCTCTCGTTCTTCATCAGTTAGACCTCTTTCTGAAGCTCTGCTAACTGGTCTCTCAAGCGTTTGCTATCGGGTTTACTTGAGTTGATCTCAGACTCCTCACTACCCTTTTGACCAACCACCTTTACCCGGTCCCTTCTTTGGAGGGGGTCTGCCTAGGAGCTTCGCTGAATTTCTTCTTCCCTAACTCGGGCTTCCTTCATTAAAGTCGTTGGGTGGAGAAATTCTTTCCACTTTCAGGGAATTATATCTGTCACGGATTTGAATTTCCTAGGCTAGTAGAGCGGTAGGGCTTCAAGATTGGGGGGCATGGGCCCTTACCTATCCCGGATTGAGGGTGGGAATCCCGTTCTGTTACGAGTTGACTCCGGAAGGGTAGGTCTAAGGCTGTGAAAGGTGGGTTGTTTGGCACTGGGCCTACTTGACTCTGTTCGATTGGAGAATTTTGTTTGCTGGATAGTGATACCATCAGTGAGCAGCCGAAGGCGGACGTTTTCAACGAAGGCCGCCGCTCGCTGGTCTGGCACCTGGCTATGGAGACTGGATTTTCTTCTTTTCTTCAGGACCTTTCGTGTTGACGTAGTAGAAGGTTGTCCCGATGCGCCTGGCTGTCCCTGGGAGGAGCGAAGAAGCATGACTCCTATAAAAACAATATGCTTATGAATATAAGATGGTGGTGTGGGAGTTCCCCACAGACGGTTCCAGAAAGTGTTAACAGGAAAGTTGCTCAAGATGAGAAATTCCTGCTAACACCCTCGAGACCACTACAACGGAGGTGGTGACCGGAGTCGGTACCTTTGATACCTAATCTGCTTAGATGGGAATGAAGATTTGTATTATAATGAAAAACGGGAGCTTTTACTATCGATCAGATATATAGAATTCTCTCTCAAACATTATCTAGGACATAGGAAGGTGGTCGTTTTGTACTTGTCAAATAGTGGAAACAGCGGTGACCGTGTTCTGATTATAGAATTTAGGCCCTCCTCTCCTCTTTTTCATATCATCTATCTCTCGTCTTTCTCTTGTCTTATTTTTTTTTGTATATGTCCTCTTTCTACCATGCTTGGCCTTATTTATACATGGTCCATGTAGGTTTTAATTTCACAAATATCCTACCACGATCCCATGAATCCCTTCCCTCCTTATCGGGCAGGATTCGTCATCTGAATTTTACTTGTTACTAAATTTGATGATATCGTTGATGGTGATAAGTTTGTTTCCTTTTTGGAATCAAACTCTAGACTTCCACGTATGTGGATTTAATGTTGTTCGTTACGTAGATTTGATCTTGTGCGTACTCACGACAGTTTCTTCATGGAGGTCGTAGAAGTAACTACTCGTTGTCGTATAGAGCGAGGTAGATCCATGCTTTGGCTCTATTCAGAGGAGCTTGGGATAGATACATGGGCACTTACTAGAGGTAGTATAGACTAGGCGAGATTCCTCTTTTCATGCCCAACGAGAACGGTGGCTTCTGGAGAGGTTGGTGGGATTCTATCTTAGACTACGAATCAAACCTGACTTCAAGAAGTGCCCATGAGTGGAAGGAGCTTACTTTTATTCGCGTTGGGCTTCGCTTCGAGTGCTTTCTGAGTTCAGCGATCTTTTCTTGCTTTCACGGGGTTATTTTTAGAGCTCGATCTCGAGAGCCGAGGTTTCTGGATATGTGGCTTCGAGAAGCCCAGACTCTTATATTCGCGCTTAGGCTCGACCTGGTGGTGCCCAGCTTCATCCTTGATAGCTCTAAAGCCCGGTGAACCTTTCTTGCTCTTGTTGGGTAACTTTATGGTTTGCCCGGGGTCTCATGAATGTCGACTTTGGGCTTTGACTTGGGGAGGGAGAGTGGAAAATTTCTCTTTGATCTCTGGCCAAATTTTACTATTAACAGATCGTGATCCGTAATGGGGTCTACAAGCTCAAAGACATGAATGTCTGACTCATCGATCATACCTGGAATGCGGATCACTTGAGAAAATTCTACCACTAAATAGGGGACTCATGAGCAGGATACCTCTACCTAGTTTTTAATCTCCAGCAATAATGTACTCCTTTCTTTTTAATAATAAAGCCTGTTTTTTCTCCATCTTCAATTATGTTCTACAATGATTTGGGTATACATGGGAAAATTCGACATTATCATTTCAAAACCAGGGATTAGGCGGGGAAGCCCTCTCGCTATCCCTGATGCCTCGGCTGGGCACTACACCCCGCCAAGAAGGGTCTGGGTGTAACAACATAATTGCCATCCAGATCTCGAGACCAGAAAATAGCTAGATAGCCCTCCTGATGCCTTGGTCGGGCTACCACCCCCAAGAAGGGTCTGAGTGTAAGAGCATAGTTGCAACCAGATCTCGAGACCAGGAAATAGTTGGATAGCCCTCCTAATGCCTAGGTTGGGCTACAACCCCTAAGAAGGGTCTGAGTGTACAAGCATTATTGCCATTCAGATCTCGAGATCAGGAAATAGCTGGATAGCCCTCCTGACGCCTTGGTCGGGCTACCACCCCCAAGAAGGGTTTTAGTGTAAAAGCATTGTTGCATCCAGATCTCGATGCTAGGAAACAACTAGATGGCCCTCCTGATGCCTTGGTCGGGCTATCACCCCTAGGAAGGACTCGAGTTTAAAACCGCGGTAGCCCTCCTGATCCTAAGCCTAAGAGAGGACTCGACAGTTCTCTACTTGATTCCTCATTCGGGGCTATAACCTCCTAGAGTGGCTCGAGGATTGAGGGCTCTTTTGCTTTAACTATAATGTCCCAGTTATTACTGGTGTATAATTCTCCGTGTACATGTTGTTGCTTACTGTTACAGGTGTGGACTGGTCTACGACCAAACAAGGGGACTATTCACTAAAGTCATTGAGCTACAAGTCTCTGTCGAGTCGGAAAGCCCGAGCTAGCTATCTGCTTTCACACTTAAGCAATGTTCCTATCTTGTTACTTTTCCAAAGCTAAGTCAGGTTGCTATAGAGGCTGTACCTAGATGTAGATCAAAGTTAAAGCAAGTACATGCTTATTAAAATTCAAACCAGACCTAAAGTAAAATTCCATCAATGAAATAGGGAGCCTATCCCCCGATAAAGCTATAGCAATCGATCAGAGAGCCTAACTCCTAGTTCTAGGCTACAAAATAAAATGATGAATGATAATACTGGTATCGGTAAAAACTCATTGTTGTAATCTCCCCGGAGCATATACGTTGTACTACTTTGACATCTTTGTGACCTCTTCGGAGCATCGCATGATATATATATATATATATATATATATATATATAAAAGGAAGGGTATTCCTCCTTCCTTTGGATACTGCCTAGGGGTTTTTCAGCATTTGATCACTCCTGATGCTTTTTCCCCCTTGGTCAGTCCACCTCCATCTACATAAGACTTGTGTTTTTCTGTTATCTACTGTATTACGCATGTGTGTATGCAGGCTAGGTACCGACCCTATTAGTCCTAGCTCTCTAATCTTTCTTACATGAGATCGGGAAACAACAACGAAGACCTAAGGAGCCGAATCTAGATTCCTATCCCGATGGACCTAACGCTCTTATTCTCTCATCTACACGCCAAAGTCACACATCAAAATGAAGAGATATCGCCCAGACCAGTTCGAAGGGAGTCGAGGAGCTCTCCCGTATCCTCTCTATGGAAGAAATCGAGCTCTCCATCACTGGAGCTAGATAAGCCCCCATTCTTACTTGTTATCGAGGTCTGGGTATTACGGGAAGCAATCGGGCTCCAGAACCAGGCTTAGGGTACAAGGACAGGCTTCGAACCCGACCGAGGAACAAGGTCCAGGATCACCCCCTTTGCACCAACAAGGGAACCTCGAGCTCCCCAGATCAACTTCATAAGCACGAAGCCCGACATGAGGGATGGCTTGTCTCCTACCTACTGTTTTATCCTACTTCATATTCATACAAGATCAGGTCAGGTATCAACGATACTAACCGCGGCGTCCACCTCTGTGGTAGTGGTCTCGAGGGTGTTAATAGGGATTTTTCATCCTAAACAAATTTCCAGTTAACACTTTCTGGCGCCGTCTATGGGAAGTTTCCACACCCCTTTTGAAAGCTTCTATGTCTCTACATGAGTATCATTATACTATCGAGGTAACAGATTCATTATTTATGGAATATCATTTACTATATACGATGTCTTTTCTCCATACTTGTCTGTATCGCCTATGTATCGCATGTGGTGCTCATTTTATCATTTAACAAGTTTCGTTCATTGTGGAGCAAATATGGTACGTGGGATTCCTGGTGGAACCAGTTCATTATACTACTCCTATGAAGTAAACCTGCTCAGATAATCCAGGAGGTCCAATACGGTAGCTCCCCACTTGAAGATCTCTTATATAGCTGAACCATTATGTTACATCGAGAGCTTCTGTACAGTAGATTTGCTCTGCTACCGGTAGACCTCTTATCCAGTAGATCTGTGGGACTTGGACCTGGTGATACGGGACCCTTCATGTCACCGTATCCACACTTCAAAAGCTCTTAGGTAGAGGTAGCAGGTCGACTCATGAATCTAAGAAGCCAACTCAGTTGTGTAGCTTCTAAAGCAGTAGCACCGCTACAAGGCCGGTGGCTTAGCTCTATATGTACCGGGTCATTCATCGCCATTGCAAGACACAGAAGCCTGATCTGATCGAGGAGAGCCCAGAGGTTTCCCACTCTTGGTAAGGCCTCCTACATACCTAAGCTAACCTCTAGAGCAGCAGCCTCACTGTAAGGCCAAGTGGCTCCTCAATTCTTATATAGGGCCGATGAACACCCAATTGAGCCATTGAGCTCCTGTTTCTTTCCAAAATGGTCCTGAGCCTCATTTCAATTGCAGAGACTCCAAAGATCCCAAACATGCTTCTGGACCAGTACCAGACCGGTGGCTTCATATTTACTGGGCCATTGGCCGCCCTAGCAAGCCGTCGAAGCTAGATCCGATCGAGGAGGTCTTAGAAGCTTCCCATATTTGGTAAGGCCACCTACGTGCCTAAGTAAGCTTCTAGAGCAGTAGCACCGCTACAAGACAAGTGGCTTCGCTCTATATGTACCAGGTCATTCATCGCCCTAGCAAGTCATCGAAGACCGATCTGATCGAGAAGAGCCTAGAGGTTTCCCACTCTTGGTAAGGCCTCCTACATGCCTAAGCTAACCTCTGGAGCAGCAGCCTCACTGTAAGGCCAAGTGGCTCCTCACTTCTTATGCAGGGCCGGTCAATGCCCAATTGAGCCACTGAGCTATTATTTCATTCAAGCATGGTCCAGAGCCTCATTTCAATTACAGGGGACTCCAAAGAGCTCAAGCATGCTTCTAGACCAGTAACAGACCGGTGGCTTCATGTTTACCGTGCCATTAACCGCCATAGAAAGCCACCGAAGCCGATCCGAACGAGGAGATCTCAGAAGCTTCCCACATTTGGAAAGGCCACCTACATGCCTAAGCAAGCTT
Organism: Dipteronia dyeriana; assembly: GCA_032871835.1. Classification (NCBI taxonomy): domain Eukaryota; kingdom Viridiplantae; phylum Streptophyta; class Magnoliopsida; order Sapindales; family Sapindaceae; genus Dipteronia; species Dipteronia dyeriana. Next base: position 26,609,709 of record CM065296.1, read on the forward strand.
CTAGAGCACTAGCACCGCTACAAGACCGGCTGCTTCGCTCTATATGTACCTGGTCATTCATCACCCTAGCAAGCCACCTAAGCCTGATCTGATCGAGGAGAGGCCAAAAGTTTCCCACTCTTGGTAAGGCCTCCTACATGCCTAAGCTAACCTCTAGAGCAGCAGCCTCGCTGTAGGGCCAAGCTGCTCCTCACTTCTTATACAGGGCCGGTCAACGACCAATTGAGCCACTCAGCTCCTGTTTTATTCTAGCATGATCCAGAGCCTCATTTCAATTACAGGGGACTACAAAGATCCCAAGCATGCTTTTAGACCAGTACCAGACCGGTGGCTTCATTTTTACCGGGCCATTCATAGGCCTAGAAAGCCACCTAAGCCAAATCCAACCGAGGAGATCTCAGAAGCATCCCACATTTGGTTAGGCCACCTACATGCCTAAGCAAGCTTCCAGGACAGTAGCACCGCTACAAGACCGGTGGCTTCACTCTATATGTACCGGGTCATTCATTGCCCTAGCAAGCCACCGAAGCCTGATCTAATCGAGGAAGGCCTAGAGGTTTCCTACTCTTGGTAAGGCCTCCTACATGCCTAAGCTAACCTCTAGAGCAGCAGCCTCACTGTAAGGCCAAGTAACCTCTCACTTCTTATACAGGGCCGATCAATGTCCAATTGAGCCACTGAGCTCATGTTTCATTCCAGTATGGTCCAGAACCTCATTTCAATTGCAATGGACTCCAGAGATCCCAAGCATGCTTATGGACCTGTACCAGACCGGTGGCTTCATATTTACTAGGCCATTCGCCGCCCTAGCAAGCCACTGAAGCCAGATCAGATCGAGGAGGTCTTAGAAGCTTCCCTATTTTGGTAAGGCCACGTACGTGCCTAAGCAAGCTTCTAGAGCACTAGCACCGCTACAAGATAGGTGGCTTCGCTATATATGTATCAGGTCATTCATCGCCCTAGCAAGCCACTGAAGCCTGATCTGATCGAGGAAAGCCTAGAGGTTTCCCACTGTTGTAATGCCTCTTAAATGCCTAAGCTAACCTCTGGAGTAGTAGCCTCACTGTAAGGCCAAGTTGCTCCTCACTTCTTATACAAGGCCGATAAATGCCCAATTGAACCACTGAGCTCCTGTTTCATTCTAGTATAGTCCAGAGCCTCATTTCAAATGCAGGGGACTCTAAAGATCTAAAGAATGCTTCTGGACCAGTACCAGAACGATGGCTTCATGTTTACCGGGCCATTCACCGCCCTAGCAAGCCACCGAAGCCCAATCTGATCGAGGAGGTCTCGAAAGCTTCCCAGATTTGGTAAGGCCACTTACGTGCCTAAGCAAGCTTCTAGAGCAGTAGCACCGCTACAAAACCGGTGAATTCGCTCTATATGTGCCAGGTCATTCATCGCCCTAGCAAGCCACCGAAGCCAGATCTGATTAAGGAGAGCCTAGAGGTTTCTCACTTTTGGTAAGGCCTCCTACATGCCTAAGCTAACCTCTGGAGTAGCAGCCTCACTGTAAGGCCAAGTGGCTCCTCACTTCTTATACAGAGCCGGTCAATTCCCAATTGAGCCACTGAGCTCCTGTTTCATTCCAGCATAGTCTAGAGCCTCATTTTAATTACAGGGTACTCCAAAGATCCTAAGCATGCTTCTGGACCAGTACAAGACCGGTGGCTTCATGTTTACCAGGCCATTCGCCACCCTAGCAAGCCACCGAAGTCTGATCTGATCTAGGAGGTCTCTAAAGCTTTCCATATTGGGTAAGACCACCTACGTGCCTAAGCAAGCTTCTAGAGCAGTAGCACCGCTACAAGTCCGGTGGCTTCGCTCTATATGTACAGGGTCATTCATCACCCTAGCAAGCCACCAAAGCCCAATCTGATCAAAGAGAGCCCAGAAGTTTCCCACTCTTGGTAAGGCCTCCTACACGCCTAAGCTAACCTCTGGAGTAGCAACCTCACTATAAAGCCAAGTGGATCCTCACTTCGATCGGCCCAAGTGAGCCACTAAATTCTTGATTCATTCAAGAAGGGTCCAGAGCTTTCTCTCAGTTGTTGGGGGCTCCTTGAAATCCCAAGTATGCCTCTGGACCGGTACCAGACAGGTAGCCCATCTCCATTCATATAGGGTAATCCAATGCTCAAGTGAGTCACCACTCATCCCGTGGGGTCCAAAGTCTTCTCTCTGTCACAGGAAACTTCTAGAATCCTGAGCATGTCTCCAGACAACTACTAGGCTGGTTTCTCCTCTCCACTTGTATGGGGCCATTCATCACCCTAGTGAGCTACCTTAGGCCCGATCTACCTCTCTGGTTAGTCTCCTCAACAGTAGCAACTCCTTCCTCCTTAGTCTCATTGCTTGGTTGAAGGACGAGTCATCATCCCTTAACACTGTAACTTCAGAGCTAGCTTCCACCACCTTGGTTGGATCAACTCCAATCAGCCTTGACCTCCATCTCCTCAGTTGGATCAATCGAGACCTCTCCTACCTCTCTTACCTCTCATACCTTGGAACACCAATCTGGACCTCTACTTCGACAGATTCAGATTGATAGGTAGGCAGACTTGAAACCCCCATGCATCTACAACAGCAGAGGACTTTAAGGTAGTTCCTACCTCAACATGGCTAGACATGAAAGCAAAAATGGGAACCAAGTCCTCGTCATCATCTGTGCATCCATCATCTCAATAATTTCCGGCTTCAGTCAGAGCGGACCCAGTGAACTCTCAACTTTCTCTGTGATCTATTCAAGGTATCCATCTTCCAATGATGATCAGGTCATAGGGACGAAGAGCTTGAGCTGCATAGAAAGCAACACAGAAGTGTCCTTCAGCAAATGAAGCACCCACCTTGGCTCCCAAGGTAGCCATGATGCCATGCAGGGTTTAAATCACTCCTTTAAGAGTTTACCTCCTCCTTCGGAGCAATCCTCGCATGCCATGACACATGGACCCGAGTCTCTCCACATCATATGCATGTTGGATCCATTCCCGGGTTAACTGCATATTAGCCATAGTTTCCTCAATTCTGGTCATGTCTTCATTCAGAACAACTGTGCCCCTCACTACCATGGTCAGCTTCTCCTCCTTTTGGTTTGACGTCCCCTGAGAGAGAATTTTTCTCCATCCAAAACTTCTACTTCTGGATCAACCGAGGGCTCACCTGCCATATAAAAAACCACCTCAGTTGTGGCCTTTTATTTGAATGAGAAGCTCCCTCTTCGGATTGATCATCTACTACACCATGGGATTTCGAGCCAGGTCTGCTTCAGCAACCCAAGACTTGCCAGCTATGATGGGAGCATACATAACCATCTTAGCAGCTTTCTTCTTAATTCCCTCCCTTTTTCGTTCATCAATGACTCTTAAGTCAAATGGGGGAAGTAGAGCCAGCTCTACTTGGAAGGTTGTGAAGAAGTAACCATCCTCCTTAGATGGCACGAGCTTGACCTTAGCAAACACCAGCTTACTCTCGAAGATTATCATATCGATGGCTTTTCTCTATTGTACAGGGCCTTCCAATGCCTAGTAAGCCATCGAGGTCTCGATCCGTTCGGGGAACACCTAAAGGTCCTGATTCGTTCACAGCGGGGTCTCGAGCTCTATTACGATTGTTAAAGACTCTCATCTACCCCTAGCAGACTTCCAAATCGGTTACATCACTTGAGGACTATAAGCTCAATATTTTATCAGTACTCCAGTGTGAGGGGCGATGACCCTAGCGTGAGACAATTTCCTCTAGTTCGTAATAAAACTTCTAGACTATCTACACTCATAATGCAGATCATCTCAAGAGTTTCTACTCGTTAAAAAACTTCTAGAGCGAGACTGGTTATCAACCGATACCACCATGCATTAATACAACTTCGTATTAGCTCACCATGAGTTTGTTTCTCTTTCGATTTTGGTATCCATACTAGATCTCATGTGATCACCATCACTAGGAGAGCTACACCGCACTCCCGATGACCTAGACCGAACCAAATCCTTCAAGGAGGATCACCATTACCTGGAGAGCTAAGCTGCACTCCTGATGCCCTGGATAGAATCGAATCCCTCCAGGAGGATCACCTTGACTAGGAGAGCTAGGTAGACCTCATAATGCCCTGGACTGGAGAAATCCCTCTAGGAGGATCACCATAGTATTTCGACAGTGATCTCCTTATGACCAGAGACTTGTCGGGGAAGCCCCCTCACTACCTCTGATGCCTCGGCCGGGCACCACCCCCATTCCAAGAAGGTTCTGAGTGTAAGAGCATAATTGCCATCCAGATCTCGAGACCAAGGACTGATCGAGGAAGCCCCCTTATCACCTCTGATGCCTTGGTCGGGTGATCTCCCCTAAGAAGGATATGGGAATAAGAGCATAGTTTCCATCCGGATCAAAATACCAAGACATAGCTAGATAGCGCTCCTAATTCCTTGGTCGGGCTACGACCCCCAAGAAGGGTCTAAGTGTAAGAGCATAGTTACCATTCGGATCAAAATACCAGGATATAGCTAGATAGTGCTCCTGATGCCTTGGTCGGGCTACGACCCACAAGAAGGGTCTTAGTAAAAGAGCATAGTTGCCATCAAGATCAAAATACTAGGATATAGCTAGATAGCGCTTCTGATGCCCTGGTCGGGCTACGACCCTGAAGAAGAGTCTGAGTGTAAGAGCATAGTTGCCATCCAGATCAAAATACCAAGATATAGCTAGATAGCGCTCATGATGCTCTGGTCGGGCTACGACCCTGAAGAAGGGTTTGAGTGTAAGAGCATAGTTGCCATCCGGATCAAAATACCAGGATATAGCTAGATAGCGCTTCTGTTGCCTTTGTCGGACTACGACCCCCAAGAAGGGTCTAAGTGTAAGAGCATAGTTGTCATCCGAATCAAAATTCCAGGATATAGCTAGATAGCGCTCCTGATGCCTTGGTCGGGCTACGACCTCCAAGAAGGGTCTGAGTGTAAAAGCATAGTTTCCATCCGGATCAAAATACCAGGATATAGCTAAATAGCGCTCATGATGCCTTGGTCAGGCAACGACCCCCAAGAAGTGTCTGAGTGTAAGAGCATAGTCGCCATCCGGATCAAAATACCAGGATATAGCTAGATAGCGCTCCTTATGCCTTGGTGGGGCTACGACCCCTAAGAAGGGTCTGGGTGTAAGAGCATAGTTGCCATCCAGATCAAAATACCAGGATATAGCTAGATAGCGCTCCCGATGCCTTGGTCGGGCTACGACCCCCAAAAAGGGTCTGAGTGTAAGAGCATAGTTGTCATCCGGATTAAAATACCTAGATATAGCTAGATAGCGCTTATGATGCCTTGGTCGGGCTATAACCGCCAAGAAGGGTCTGAGTGTAAGAGCATAATTGCCATCCGGTTTAAAATACCAGGATACATCTAAATAGCGCTCCTGATACCTTGGTCAGGCTACGACCCCTAAGAAGGGACTGAGTGTAAGAGAATAGTTGCCTAACAATTCCTGGAACAGAAATTTCTTGCTCTCAGCCACTAAAGCTTCATCTGACATGATCGAGCAATACAGTTTGTGACCTTTCTCACTTACCAAATTTTACACAAACTAGAGCGTAGGAAATTCCACATAGGGAATATCCCTTCAGTTGTCCGCCATCGCTCACTTATTTTACAGGTACGCCAAATGCATCTATGTTACCTACCAGGATCTTCTTCGCCAAATGTACCAAGACTCCTAAAACAGGAATGGCTAGTACCGTAGTTCACTGAGCCAATCATTATGAGCGATTCTGGTTACAAGTAAGAAGCAACAAGCAAAATTCTTCATGTAATACAAGATTCAGACACCAACCCAAAATACTTACAGATGTTCAAGTCAGAGGGGACTTCTGTTAATAGAAAATTTTTGGCTAGGGACCAAAGAAGAATTTTCCACTTTCTAGCCATCTTCCAAGGGTCTAAATCCGTGCTTATATGACCGGGTATCAAGGTCCCTGAGGTCGAGCTACCACACGATTCTACGGGAGAAAGGCGAGGCCACCCATACCATCTGAGGATCTCGCACGTGTTCAGGCTTACCAAATAAAGCCTGACTAGACCACGTCAAGCTCCTTATACTAAGATAAAGCCCAAAGCTAGGTCGATGTGAAAGGACCTGGGTCCCCCGACATCAAGGTATCTTCTGACACTCTTCTGAAGCTTGCTACTATCTCTACTTTCACTAAGAGACCTTCAAGATGTCAAATTTGTCTTGTAAAGGCCCTCCTACCTCGTCGAGGTATAATCTCGACCTGTCCAAGCATAAAAGGAAGAATCCCGTGAAGCCCCATCGTTACCAAAAGTGCCAAGATCCACTGTATATCCTGGCATGGTTAAATCAAGTAGCAAGAGCAGTACTCGAGCGTACCTCTCCACCCTTCTAGAAGCAAGCCAAGGTCACCTATTTATGGCGAACACCTTACCAGGGCTTGCCAGCCAAGCCCACTACCCCACTAGGAAGCCTGCATAGCTAAACCAAGCTCCCAACTACAAGGTTGGAACCTTATGAGATATTTGGCCCCTAAAATGGTTAGCACAAAATCCATAAGAAGACCAGAATGATCGATCTAGCTACGTGAAAATCGAGAGGTTCCTGGAGAACCCTGTCAGTGTACTGGATCCTAGGGTATCTCGTCCTCAAAGAATATCAAATGTCACTTCATATAACCTCCATGAAGTACCTCTCCAAAGTGACATGCAGAACTAGAGCTCTACTCTCGGCAGTAGAAAGAGAGGGTTGACTTTCATGACATTTAAAGTACCATTAATGAGGTCAACCATATTAGTAGAGATAGTCAACCCTAATAATGATATGATCAGCGCCATAAATAAGAGAATATTTAACTCTTTAATGGCCATAATTAGTGGAAGAATCCAAAGAGGAAACAAATACCTTTACCTCTATGATATCCTTCATATCCGATTCTTTAGGGTCAACTATAACAGAAAGTCCCGCCTATCAAGGAATGAAGAGTCCGAATAGAAACAATCATATCTTCTCCAAGTTAAAAGCTACAAGCCGATCAACTACATGAAAGGAAGAATCATATTCGATAAGGAAACAAAGACTAATTAAAGAGTCTTGGACTTGCACGCCAAGGTAGTCACCATGTATAAATATACATGTAAAAGGCATAGTGAGCGGCCTCCGATCAAGGACAGAAGACACATGCTTCGTTAAAAGTTCTCTCTACATCATCATTGTATGTATACCCCGACTAGGAAAATATTGGTATCGGTAAACACTCATTGTTGTAAGCTCCCCGGAGCATATACATTGTACTACTTTGACATCTTTGTAACCTCCTCGAAGCATCGCATAATATATATATACAAGGAAGGGTATTCCTCTTTCCTTTGGATACTGCCTAAGGGTTTTTTAGCATGTGATCACTCATGATGCTTTTTCCCTCCTTGGTCAGTCCACCTCCATCTACATAAGACTTGTGTTTTTTCTATTATCTACTGTATTGCGCATGTGTATATGCGGGCTAGGTACCAACCCCATTGGTCCTGCTCTCTAATCTTTCTTACATGAGATCGGGAAACAACAACGAAGACCTAAGGAACCGAATCTAGATTCCTATCCCGCTGGACCTAACGTTCTTATCCTCTCATCTACACGCCAAAGTAGCACATCAAGATGAAGAGAAACCGCCCAGACCAGTTCGAAAGAATTCGATGAGCTCTCTCGTATCCTCTGTATTGAAGAAATCGAGCTCTCCGACACTGGAGCTAGATAAGTCCCCATTCTTACTTATTATCGAGGTCGAGGTATTACAGGAAGCAATCGGGCTCCAGAACCAGGCTTTGGGTACCAGGACGGGCTCCGACCTCGACCGAGGAACAAGGTCCAGGATCACCCTCTTCGCACCAGTAAGGGAACCTCGAACTCCCAAGATCTACTTCACAAGCATGAAACCCGACAGGCGGGATGACTTGTCTCCTACCTACTGTTTCATCCTCCTTCATATTCATACAAGATCAGGTCAGGTATAAACGATACCAACCCCGGCAACCACCTCCGTGGTAGTGGTCTCGAGGGTGTTAATAGGGATTTCTCATCCTAAACAAATTTCCCGTTAACAGAAAGAATTACGTAGGGCCTAAATTCAGTGATCATAAAACGGTTGTCGTGGTATCCACTATTCGATAAGCACGGAGTTACAACCTTCCTATGTACTAGATAGATTATGAGTCAATATGAGAGATTCTTGTGTATCACAAGTGTTTTATAATAAAGTTCTCATTTGTTAAGGTCATTTAAATATTCCTTTCAATCTAAGCAGGTCAGGTGTTAAAGGTACCGACCCCGGCCACCACCTCTGTGGTAGTGGTCTCAATGGTGTTAAGTTAGAATTTCTCATCTTGCATAAATTTAATGTTAACACAAGCATTACAGCTTTCCGACCAATTATCGTTCTCCAAAAGCTTCTAGGAGACAGATTCAGTGTCATCGGGGTCTCTTCACTTGAGAGGGCCGAGAATTAAGTCACAAAGTTTGCCAGGGCCTGACCCTTAGCTGTTGTTTGATACTTGTATTTCAAGTCAAATTGGGTGAGTTCCAAAGCCCACAAGACTAGCCTTCCGGATATGTCTGGCCTTGTAAGAATTGACAAAGAGGTTGATCTGTCACGACCGCCACTGTTTGGGCTTGAAAAATAGGGACGAAGCTTCTTTACCGAGGTAACCAAGGCGAATGCGAGCTTCTGAAGGAGGAGGTAGTTCCTCTCGAGCTTAAATAGTGCATGACGGACGTAGTTAATAGTTTATTGAATCCCATCCCTACACTATTTGACCAAGGCCCCACTTACTACTGTTTCTGACACAACTAAGTAGCTTTGTAACTCCTCTCACAGAATGGGCTTAACTAGCAGTGGCAGGCTGGAGAGGTAATTCTTTAAGTCTTGGAAGGTTTGCTCGCTATTTTGGTCCCATTTCATGTTCATCCCCTGCTTGTTGGGCTTGAAGAAGGGGAGGCATTTATCAATGGAGCGTGAAATGAATCGATTAAGTGTTGCTATATGCCCTCCTAACACTTGAACTTGCTTAAGAGTGGTTAAGGAATCCAGATCCAGGATAGATCGGATATTTTCCGGGTTTGCCTCTATTCCCCTTTCTTTTACTATGAAACCCAAGAGCTTTCCCACAATCACCACGAAGGTGCATTTGACGGAGTTCAATTGCATTTGGTTTTGTTTCACTATCTAGAAGATTCTATGGAGGTGGTCCTAGTGTTCCTTTGCTTCCTGGGATTTGGTGATCATATCGTCTATATACACTTCCATTGTTTTTCCTATTTTCTATTTGAATAGCCGATTGACTAATCATTGGTAGGTGGCACCTACGTTCTTGAGGCTATAAGGCATTACCTTGTAGCAATACAGACCCGGGCTGATGGCAAAGCTAATCTTGTCTTGATCTACGGGATGCATCATAATCAGATTGTACCCTGAGAACGCGTCCATAAAGCTTAGGAGCTTGTTTCAGGTCGTGGAATCCATTAACCAGATGATCTTTGGTATAGGAAAGCTATCTTTCAGGCATGTCCGGTTGAGTCGGTGTAGTCGATGGACATGCACCACTTCCCATTTACCTTTGTGACCATGACCACGTTCGCAATCCACTCAAGGTACCGAGCTTCTCTGATGAAACCAACTTTGATTAGCTTGTCAACTTCTAATTAAAGCACAACATTCCTTTCATCGTAAAAGTTACACCTCTTCTATTTGATGGGTTTGAAGGTAGGATCTACTGCTAGACGATGAGTAACCAAGATATCAGGATCCTCGGCATCTGATCGTCGTTCCAAGCAAAGATGTAATTAAATTCTCGAAGAAGCTTGATCAAGTCTTTCTTTACTCTTGGTTCTATGGTAGCTCCAATCTTGACTACCTTGGAAAGGTCATCTTCTCTGATTCGTATTTCCTCTAACTCATCAACTAGATGTCTGCTGGCTCATTTCCTACTTTGCACTACCTCATCCATTATCAGGAAATGATTCTCTAAATGATCAGCGGGCTCTGCATCTTCCAGGTTCATTCTGGATATTTCCTGATCTTGGATTGTTACGACTTGCGTGAATTGTTTTTTCAGTGGTGTTGGGTTGGTAGACACTGCATAACATTTTCTAGCAGCTTACTGGTCTCTGCGCACCTCACCCACCTTGTTCCCAATCGGAAACTTCAGGACATTGTGGTAGATGGACAAGACACCCTTAAGGGCTGACAAGAATTGCCTTCCTAGTATGGCGTTATAGGCTGGTGAAGTATTCACCACAACGAAATCCGACATGACGTTCTATTGAAGGGGTACGGTTCATATGATCACTGATAGGTTCATTGACACTACTGGTTTGATCAAGTCCTACGTGAAGCCGTACAGCAAAGTTGTGCAACTGTTATAGCACCACTGCTTCAAATTGAGTTTCCCCAAGGTGTCTTTAAAGATAATATCTACGCTACTTACTATGTCGACAAGCACGCGGTAAACCATGCAGTTTGCAATCTAAACTATAATCACCATGGGATTGTCATGAGGTTGTACATTGTTGCAGACGTCTACCTCCATAAAGATGATCTGGGCCAATTGAGTCGGGCCAGTCGAGCTCTGGTCTACCTTGGAGACACCCCGACCATCATCAACATGAGGAATTCACCTTCATGGTTCTTTTTGGAGTTGTTGGAGGAGCTAGCCATGGTGGTTCCTCTACTAATAGTATGTATGACCTATATATGTTGCATCGGGTGTTTTTGTTATCCCTTTCTCTTCTCGGCATGGTCCTGGATCTTCATTTATACCTCTTTCCCGGTCTGGATATTATCCCTGACCTGCTGTAAGAATTTTTCCAAACCGCCTTCCCTTACCAAAACCTCAATTTGGTTACATAGGTTATAACACTCTGATATGTTGTGCCATACATCTTCATGGAAGTCGCAGTACTTGTATCTGTTTATGGTGTCCGCCAGAGGGTGAGGTGAATTGTCTCGCGGGAAGCTTTCAGGGGGGTATAGTGCTCCTACCCCTTTTTGTCCTGGGCTATGAGGGCTACTACCTGTGGAGGAGGCGAAGCTCGAACAAGGGTGTGCCTCGTAGGGTACCACTCCTGTCGATGTTGGGATGGAGGGGGCGATATGTCAATCTATTAGGAGACCTGTTTTATGCTTTCTGAACAAATGAGGGGTCTAGGAGCCTCTTTCTTCCGGTGCTTTGTCGATCTCATATCGTCATGCTCAATTTTAACCCTAAGCTACTCGCCGATCTCGACTTGCTTAAGAGCCCGATCATAGGCCTCCTAATAGGTTTCTTGAGGACGCTTGGCAAAGGATCGGAATAGCCTTCCCGCCCACAGGTTCCTATGAAAATTGGCAAGGGTCTCTTATTAATAGCCAAATTTGGCTATGGACCAAAAGTAAATTTTCTACTCTCCTAGCAAGGTTCCAAATTCGAGATTACACAGTAGGCTATCAAGGTTCCCGGGGTCGAGCTGCGATACAACCTTGCAGAAGCAACGCCAGATCACCCAAACCTATAAAACACCTCTTAAGCATCCAAGGTCACCGAGTAAGGCTTGGTGTGAACAAATCAAACTCCTTACAACGAAATAGGATCCCAAAGCAAGGCCGACATGAAAAGACTTGAGTTCTCTAAGGTAGAGATGTCACGCAACCTCCGCAAACACATGCTACCTTCTCCAGTTGTATAGAGAGACCTTCAGGATGTCGAGTTCGCCCTACAGTATCTCTCCATTTCATCAGGGAATGAACCTAATCTATCTGGATAAGAAAAAGGAAACTCGTAAAGCTCAGTTACAACTGGAAAGCATCAACGCGGTCATGTCAGACTCAAAAAGAGACCAGGATAGGTCATATCAAGCTTCTAAAGCCAAGATGGATATAGAGAAGTACTTCGCCATTCAAGATAGCAAGCGTCTTAGTTGATGACCTCTATGATGCATCTCAACAGGGTAGCATACAATATTGCTTTCACTCTTCAATGTACACTGAAAAATTATGTACGTGCATGACAAGTGATTGAGTCTAAAGAGGAAACAAACTTATCTCCCTCCAAGATATCATCGAATCAGTTAAACTGAAGTCAATAACATTCAAATAGAAGATCCCGCCCGATAATGGGGATTTGATTCAGATATGCATGGCGAGGAAACTACAAGTAAAACCAAGTTGGACCGTGTATAAATACACTAAGGATAGTACACAGAAAATGGAGAGAAAAAAGGAGCGAGGATTCCTTAACAAAGAACAAGACACCATCATCGCCTAATTTCTCTAAGGAAAACACGACCTCCATTTAATCTACTTATCGACAGGCACTAAGCTGCCACCCCCGTTATACCCAAGGGATATCGTGAATTTTGAGTGACTTTTGTATATTACATTTGATTCGTTTACAATAATAAAACAATGTCATTTTTTGTACATATCCTTCACACGTCGTGTTATCTCATATTTTCATCTCCTCTATTGCACGTGTAAACCAGGTATCGCCCCCAATCGTAACCTCCGAGATAGTGGTCTTGAGGGTGTTAGCTGAAATTCCTCACCCTAGAGTGAATTTTTGGTGACCATTTTTCGGCACCGTCTGTGGGAAATATCCACACCTAATCCATACAAGGTGTTAATAGTAAAATTTGGCTAGGGTATCAATAAGAAATTGTCTGATCTCATAGCTCGAATCAAAGCCCGAATTTACCATTCATGGGACCCTGGGCGAACCATAAAGCTACCCCGCAGAATCAGGGAAGGATCATCGGGCATCAGAATTGTTAGGGATGAAGCTAGGCACAACCAGGTCGAGCCCTCACGTGAACACTGGAATCCTAGCTTTTCGAGAACACCTATCCCGAAGCCTCGAATCCAAGGATCAGGCTCCAAAACCACCCCGTGAAAGCGAGGAAGGATCGCCGAGCTCAAGAAGCACTCAAAGTGAAGCCTGAAATAAACAAGAGTGAACTTCTTCCAGACCAAGGCTTCTCAAGGTCAGATTTAACTCACAGCCTAAGCTAGAAGCCCACCTACCTCCCCAGAAGCCCGCTGTCACTATCAGATACGAAGAGAGAGCCTCTAAATGGATCAGATTCGCTAATGTTCCGATTTGCAAATGGATGCATGTAACCTACCTAGACATGAAAGAAGAATCTCTTCTAAACTACACTACCTCTCGTAAGCGCCCACAAGGCCAACCCAAGCTTCTAAGACCAGAACTAAAGCATGGATATGCCTTGCTCTACAAAACAGCTAATGACCTCCATGAAGAATCATGCCATGAATTCACACAAGATCATATCTACGTTATAACGAACGTTAAATGATGTATACGTGTAAGACAAGAGTTTGATTCTAAAAAGGAAACAAACGTATCTCCTCTAACGATAATCTTGAGTCTGTAATTTAATCGAAGTCAATGACTTTCAAATAGAGGATTCCACCTGATAAGGAAGGAACAAATTCATAAAATCGTGGTGAGCGATTCACGAAATTAAACCTACTTGGAGCATGTATAAATAGGTCCAAGCATGATGTAGAAAGGATAAGCAGAAATAGAGTAAAAAAGAAAGAGAAAAAATGAGGACAAAAAAGTGAAGGAAGACGGCTTAAATTATATAATCAAAACACGGCCGCCATTATTTCTACTATTCGACTAGCTTGAGGTTGCCACCCTTCTATGCCCTAGAGAGATTGTGAGTGAATGTGAAAGATTTTTGTATACCACCAGTGATCAATAATAAAGCTCTCATTTTCTTTCACATTATCATTCAAATATTCGTTTCTATCTTACTAGGTCAGATATCTAAGGTACTGACCCTGGCCACGACCTTCATGGTACTGGTTTTGAGGGTGTTAGTTGGAATTTCTCATCTTGAGCAAATTTACCATTGACACTTACCGGTGCCGTCTGTGGGGAGTTTCCACACCATCATTTTTATATTCATAAGTTTGTTGTTTAACAGTAATCATGAGGCTTCGCCCTTCCCAAGGACAGCTAGGCGTATCGAAACAACCTTCAGCTACGTCGACACGAAAGGTCCTAGAGAAAGGAAGAAAATCTAGGCTCTGTGGCCAGGTCCAAGACTAGCCAACCACTGTACGGGCTTTGAATCCCTCTATGGGAAGCCAGGTCGCGCATGACAAACAAGCGGCTGCCTTCATGGAAAACGTTTGCCTTCAACTTCTCGTTAAGGGTATTACTGTCCAACAAGAAAACCTCTGCAATCAAAGAGAACCAAGCAGACCTGGGACTCGGTAACCCATCTTTGATCGCCTAGGACCTACCCCTCCGGTGCTAGCTCATAATAGAATTGGACCCTAGCCCTCGATCCGGGATAGGATAGGGCCCATGCCCCCTTTTCCCAAAACGCCGCAGCGTTACCAACCCAGGCATGTTAAGTCTGCGGCGGATGTCCTTCCCCGGGAGCGGTGAGAGTCTCCTCACTCAACTATCTCAAGGAGGGAAGCCCAAGCTAGAGCTGAAGAAAGCCAGCAAAGCCCCCAAGCAAATCTCATCCGTAGAATGAGTCGAGTAGAGGTCATCAGCTCATCAGAAAGGTCTGACAGTGAGGAATCCGAGATTAATTCAAGGAAACCTGAGAACAAGCGCCTGAGAGACCAATTGGCAGAGCTTCAGAAAGAGATCCAGTAGATGAAGAAGGGGAAGCACAAGGAAGATAAGAAAGATCCTCTAAGTGAGATGAATGCTCCCTTCACCAGAAGGATTCAGGGGGCAGAGCTCCAGCCAAAATTCAAAATGCCGACTGATAGATTCTCAGGGACAGAGGATCCCTTGAGCCACTTGGAGAGCTTCATCCAACATATGAAGATCCAGAACGCGATCAGAGGTGCCATGTGCCAGATGTTCCCAACTACGCTGAAAGATTAAGCTAAGACCTGGTTTAGAAAGCCCTTGTTGTGGCATGGGCTGCGCACGGCATTCCTTGTTGAAGCCATGGGTTGCGCATGGCAGCCCTTTATAGGCTTGTGACATGCGCACGCCTATGGGTAAGGGCAAGGGCAAGGGTGGCACGCCCATGGGGGGTAGCCGAGGGAGTCCGAATGACGAAGGTCGATGAAGACTTGTTTGCCAAGAAAGGAGTTCTTGTATTCCAAGATATATGTAATTTACTTGTTTTTCTAGGATAGACCAAAATTGTAGCTATTTATATTTTTAAAAATATTGCAATGTTTGTCAATGTTTGATAACATATCTATAGAATAGGAGTGTCACTCATATATCTCTTTTAGTATGAGCATGCATTGAATGGTTTAAGTATCTAAATTGGCATCTAGATAACTTGGTAAATTATTCTTTGGAATTCGATCACACGCCTTAAATAATTGAGTGGGAGAAGGTGTTTTTGAACACCAACGGCCTCCAAGTTTAGTTGAGCTTTATGTTTCGTGAATAACCTCCCAAGAGGTATTCATGAATGGAATTTAGCAAGATACTTCCTTACAAGGATAGACTAGACAATTAGCCCAAACGATATCTACTCTCAACGGAGGGATATTCGTGAGGGATTATATTGAAGGTCGATAACTTGGTAACACACACAATGTGAGTTTATTAATATCCTCCCAAGAGCTCTTGTTAATAAAATCACAAGGTTAAAAATAAAACGTTGGTTGTTATGTTAACAATTAGGTGGGACCTAGTCCAACTAGCAAATATTGCGAACTCCCAAAAGAGGTGTGACATTTATGGGTGTTAGATCACCATTGAATTCTTACAATTGAATTATTGTATTTTATTTAAGATAAATATTCAAAAGTGCTTAATCATGATTATTTACTCATATATAATTTTTGTTATTGTTCAGAAATCATGACCCCATCCCTAATCAACATCCTTAAAGACAATACTTTAACTGGTGATAATTATGTCACATGGAAAAGGAAAATTGGGCTATTATTGCAATCCGAAAAGCATAAGTTCGTTCTGTGCACTCCTAAACCACCTACTCCTACTAATGAATCTACTCAGGAGCAAAGAGATGAGTATCAGCAGTGGGAGTCTTCTGATGAGATAGCTAAATGTTACATTATGGCCACCATCTCCGATGTGTTGCAACAACAACATGAAGGAATGGAGACTGCTACCAATATAATGATGTCTCTAAAGGAGATGTTTTCTATGAGGTCTAGGACGACTAAGAGAAAGACAGTGACTGCTATTATGAATCTTAGGATGAAACTCGGACAGGCTGTGAAAGATCACATGATGAAAGTCATAGCACATCTCAACATTGCTGAACTGAATGGTGTTAAGATAGATGGTGAGACCAAAATTGACATGATTGCCAAGTCACTGTCGGATTCCTTTGATCAATTCAAGTTGGACTACACCTTGAATAATAAGGAATACACCTTGCAAGGCCTGATACAAGATGTTCAAAGCGCGGAAAAGATCCTTGTGAAAGGCAAGGGTTAAGAGATTCATACCGTAGGTAAAGTTGCTACTGTTAAGACCCGTAAGAAGGTCAAGAAACAACAGAAGAAAAAGCAACTAGGACCTACAGAGAATGAGACAAAGAAAGTAACCAAGATCAAAGGAAAGTGTTTCCTTTGTGGTGAAAAGGGACATTGGAAAAGAAATTACCCAAAGTCTCAAGGAAAGGAAGAAGGTAATATTAATTATCTTGAAACATGTTTTTTGGGGGATTCTATGGATCCTTCGATCATAGACCCTGGAGCCACTAATCATGTTTGTTTTTCCTTACAGGGGTTCAAGGAAAGCAGAAGGCTTAATAAGAACGAATTCAACTTGCGATTAGGCAATGGAGCGTTGGTGTCTGCTAGTGCAATGTGAGATATTTGAATTAGTTTAGATTTATATAGGCATTTAGATTTAATAGACGTTTACTATGTACCTCAATTCAAGAGGAATTTTATTTTGGTTTCTTGTTTAAATAAATTTGGTTATTCGGTTACTTTTAATAAAACTTTTATTATTAGTAAGAATGAAAAAATTACTTGCAAAGGTACATTGGAAAACGGTTTATTCTATTTGCATGGAAATATCTCTCACTTGTTAGACACGGAATCAACAAAACCCAATCATAAAAGAGTAAAATTATCAAAAGATGAAACCTACCTATGGCATTTGCGCCTAGGTCATATAAACCTTAATAGGATTAAAAGATTGGTATGTGACGGACCTCTAAGTGACTTAAAGGTTGATGATCTACCAACTAGTGAATCTTGTTTGGAAGGTAAAATGACCAAAAGGTCGTTTACGACCAAAGGCGCAAGTGCCAATGAATGTTTAGGATTGATACACACTGATGTGTGTGGACCTATGAGCATTCAAGCTAGAGGTGGATATGAGTACTTCATCACTTTCACGATGATCACTCAAGATTTAGATATGTGTATCTCATGAGACATAAGTCGGATGCTTTTGATACGTTCAAAGCATTTAAAGCTGAAGTAGAAAATCAGCTTGAGAAATGCATAAAAATCTTGAGGTTCGATCGTGGTGGAGAATATCTATCTGGTGAGTTTCAGCAATATCTTATTGATAATGGAATTATTTCTCAGTTTTCTGCACCAGGCACACCTCAACAAAATGGGGTGGCAGAAAGGAGAAATAAAACTCTTTTGGATATGGTTAGGTCTATGTTGAGTTATCCAACGCTACCTAGTTCTTTTTAGGGATATGCTTTACAAACTGCCATGTATATTCTAAACGATGTACCATCTAAGTCGGTTCCTAAGACACCGTATGAGTTGTGGACTGGGCGAAAGCCTATTTTACAACACTTAAGGATATTTGGATGTCCTGCGCACATGTTAAAAGGAAAGACAGATAAGATGGAGTCCCGTTCAGAAACATGCATATTTATGGGGTATCCAAAAGGAACAAAAGGATATTTTTTTATAGTCCTTCAGATCTTAAAGTTTTTGTTTCGACAAATGCCAAATTTCTAGAAGAGGACTATATGAATAATTATGTGCCTAAAAGTAGAATTGTCCTAAATGAGCTTTTAGACGATACAATTCCACAAGAGGTTTCGTAACCAAGCCCAATTGTAAGTTCTGTACCAACACAAGATCAACAATCTACCATACCTCGTCGCAGTTGGAGGGTTGTTAGACAACCTGAGAGATACATCAGTCTAGGAGAATCTGTAGAGAATCTTCCAGATGACGATGATCCCTATACGTACAAGGAAGCAATGGAAGATGTTGATTATCGCTATTGGCAAAAGGCAATGCAATCCGAAATTGAATCTATGTTCAAAAATAAAGTCTGGTCTCTTGTAGACTTGCCTAAAGGGATAAAACCCATTGGGTGCAAGTGGGTATACAAGAGGAAAAGAGGAATGGATGGAAAGGTGGAAACCTTTAAGGCTAGATTGGTAGCTAAAGGTTATACACAGAAGGAAGGTATCGATTATGAAGAAACCTTCTCTCATATGGCCATGCTTAAATCAATTAGGATACTCTTATCCATTGCGGCATCTCCAAACTTAGAGATTTGGCAAATGGACGTCAAGACAACTTTCCTTAACGGAAGTCTTGATGAAAGCATATACATGATGCAACTAGAAGGATTCATTGAAAAGGGCCAAGAGGAAAGGGTATGCAAGTTGCAAAGATCCATATATGGATTGAAGTAATCATCCAGATCTTGGAACATAAGGTTCGATCAAGTCGTTAAAGGTCTTGGATTTATTCAAAACCTTGATGAACCTTGTGTATACAAAAGGATTAAAGTCGATAAGTTGGTTTTTCTAGTTCTCTACGCTGATGATATACTACTCATCCGAAACGATGTAGGTGTATTGAAATCCCTAAAAGAATGGTTAGCAAAACAATTTGATATGAAGGACTTAGGAGAAGCAAGTTATATTCTTGCTATCCAAGTCATAAGGGATAGAAAGAATAGAACGATTGCATTATCCCAAGCTTCATACATAGATAAAATCTAGTCTAGGTTTTCCATGCAAGATTCCAAGAAGGTATGTTACCTTTCAGGCATGGAATCAAACTTTCTAAGGAACAAGTTCCTAAGAATGAGCATGAAGAGCAATTCATGAGTAGAGTTCCATGTGCATCGACAGTTGGAAGTCTCATGTATGCAATGCTCTGCACTAGACCAGATATTTCCTTTGCTGTAGGCATAGTTAGCAAGTTTCAATCGAAACCTGGTCCTGATCATTGTACGACGGTTAAGCATATTTTCAAGTATCTTAGGACAACGAGAGATTATATGCTTGTATACTCTTGAGGTTATTTAATTCCCGTTGGGTATATAGATTCTAATTTTTAGTCAGATTCTGACTCCAGAAGATCAACATCAGGATCTGTGTTTACTATTGGAGGAGAGGTAGTCATATGGAGGAGTATCAAGAAATCTTGTATTGCTGATTCCACCATGGAAGCTGAGTATGTTGCTGCATGCGAGGCTGCTAAAGAGGCTGTCTGGCTCCGCCAATTCTTGATTGACTTGGATGTGGTTCCTGATGCGAATAAGCAGATCACTATCTATTGTGACAATAGTGGGGCAGTGGCTAATTTGAGAGAACCAATCAGTCATAAGAGAGGGAAACACATTGAAAGAAAGTATCACCTTTTAAAGGAAATTGTGCATAGGGGTGACGTGACGATTACCAAGATCGCATCAACAGAAAATCTAGCGTATCCCTTTACAAAGGCTCTTCCTTAAAAGATTTTTAATGGGTATATAGAGAACATGGGGATGAAAGATATAACACATTTACTATAGAGCAAGTGGGAGATTGTTAGGATTATGCTCGATAGCAAGAGTGTAATATTGTAATTAACAATCTTTTCATATGAATAAAGTGATTTCTAGTTTAACAAATCTTATAGCATTTATAGTTTAACTATTATAATTGTCAAAACTAAATAATCATAAGGTCAAAAGACTATGAGAAAAGAAGAATTGTTCATACATCTAGATATGTAAGAGGTAGACACAATTCTTTAGTTAGTCATGAATAATATTCACAACTTAAGATAGAAGGTTTGGCGCCTTTATCTTGTCAAAGTTGTAGATTCTTTTGCCAGCATTTGAGGGGGATCAAATGTGTTATGATGAGTCTAAAATCATCAAAGTGTGTTGTCTTTGGGCAAAAGAATCTAGTGCACTGGGTGCATTGAATAGGATCAAAAAAGAAATACTTTATCTAGAACCGTCAATGGATAAAAGTTTTCATTTGAAGACAATCGGAGAGGCTATCTCAATCCTGAGATAAATGATGGACTTATGGTTGCAAGTGTTATCATTTGAGCTATCAATGAGTACGATTATATAGCATTGTCTATCCTCGATAGTTTGGTGGTATTCATTTGTTAATCGGTAGAGGACTTCATTTATTGATATGGACATCGTGGCTCCATTTATTGAATGAGAGTAGAATACCATCATATGGATGTTTTGAGGTATTAGATATTAAATCTTAATGTTAAGTTTTCAATAGTGTGTATTGAAACATGGCTTCTGGACAAGTCAAAATATCCAAGTTCAAAATGTGGTCATATGAGTAAATATGGTAACTTGGAGAGCTATAGGCTGTCTATGAGCTCTTGGCGATTATTGGTATTCTTCATGAGGATACACTTTCTCCAATAAGGTTGTCTAGGGTACGAAAGAGTAACATCAACTTATTCTATATTTATTTAAGAGTTCAATTTTAGTTCTTTAGTTGAATGAACTAAAATTAAATAGATTAGACATAAGTGAATCATTTGTTGATTGTGATTAGGTTGTGTCTATTGGAACTTAAATTTAGATAGCCCGCCAAGATCCCCAATCCACACGAACTTGCATGGATCACTTGATATATTCCACCGGACCAATTTAAGGGTCCATCTAGAATTGTAATAAGGCATGTGAACTTGTTTCTTTTTGTAAGAATAGGTCTAGTTCACATGTGACTTTTTATTAAGGTCCAATGGATTTAATAAAATAAGAAAAATAATATTTGGTCTTTATACTAGGTATGGGCGGCAATGGCTATTATGAATAGCTTAAATATATTATTTTTATTTTATTATTATTTAATTAAATAGAAATTAATTAATTATTTAATTAAAAGTCAAAATCTTTTTCCTAATAGGAGATGGTCTCCTAAAACTATACTATTATTGGTAGTATAGTTAATGTTAAAGACTATATTTGATAAGTAGATAAATAAATGGAATTATTTATCTAATCAAATTAGGAAGTCTTTAATATGGTTACAAATACACTATTGAGTTGGATTAGGAGTCTTGGTGCAGGAAATAATTCTTTTTGGAAAAGGATTCTTTGTCACCAAGTAAAACTACTAAGTTGTAGAATTCTTATTTGAAAAGGATTCATAACTACCATGTTAAACTACCTAAGGATAGGATTCTTGTCCATCAAGTAATCTTTCGTAGGAAAGATTAAACTCTCATAATCTTCTTCAATGAAGGGAAATTCGGTCACCACATGTGTAATATAGGATAGGATAGTTTTCCTTTTACATAAAGATTCTAACTACCAAATAAATCTACCTAAGGAAAGGATTCTTGCCAACCAAGTAAATCCTTCTTAGGAAAGGATTTATGATCCTATATATATGTGTGAAGAATTTCGGTCATGTCTAAAGAATTAGAGAGGAATTTCGGCCAAGCTTATTTTTCTAAGAGAAAGTTTCGTCCATCATAGGAATTTTGAGGGAGAAAAATCTGATTTTACTCTAGACAAAATTCAATCATCTCTAAGCAATAGTGTGTGAATTCGGCCAAGTAAAGAAAAAAGGGGATGGTTTTTGTATTTGATAGTATACTAATATCCTTTACATCAAAAGGGTTTTGTGTACAAAATTGAATCTAGGTTCACGCGAGTTACAACCAAATTGATTGATAATTCACAAGTGACCGGACGTTCTTGAATTTTTCTCTTGGAGGATATTTGTAACTAACAAAGAAAAGATATTTGCTTTGTCTCCATCCTCAGAAATACAATTTAAAGAAAGGGAGCCCACACTCCTAGATGATTCACGTTCGTGATTGGATTGGAAGATCTTGCGAAATCAATTCGGCACTTGTTCAATCGTCACGAAAAAAAGGTACGATACTTTTATATACATCAATTAATCTAGGGTTAAGGTTCTCGTTACATAAAAGAGAAAAAAAATTATTTATACGCAAACCCTAATTTTGTTTTTATCACGCTTCAGTTGTGTTTCGAACCAGTTTTTTCCCTACACCAATAATTCCATGGCTCGCTCAACTTCAACTTCAGCCCTGGCTGCCCGGTCGCGGAGAGAAGCTGCCTGGTGATCCATGGCTACTTGAAATTTGAAGGGCTGTAAAGGGATTTCAAGTTAGGAAACATCAAATTTCTGTAGGATGAAAAGGGAGCCTTACCCCACTATCGAAGGCCGCAACGTGGATGGGGAGCATGCCTTTGGGTGGATAAAAGATGTCATAATTTCTGTGAGGGACTGTTAGGAAGACACTGTCAGGAATGCCATATCTAGACCTCAGGCAGCCAATCGACTTTGGGTCAACGACAGAGTCTAGAATGACCCTGAAGTCATACGGAAGACGCCTCTCTAGGGAAGGACTAAAGACTGTGACTTGGTCCTTTCCAGAGACACCGACCCTATTCTCTTCGTCAAAATCCTCATCAACCAAGTTTGGAGGACTGTCTGGTTGGTTAGAAAACCCAAGCCCGAATGCTACATTCCGGTTCGATCGACGATGTTGCTGGGACTGAGGTGAGTCATCCCAGTCTAGGTCTCGTCGATCCCGCCTTCTTTGGGCAAGACTTTAAACCTCTGTACTCTCAACGAGGGAGTCAATGGAGTCATGACTAATTTTTGACATGGTAAAACAGGGTTTGGGGGCTGAGAAAAAAGGAAAATCGACAGGAGATATAGAGAGAGAAAGTTTGAAAATTTGAAATTGAAGGAATGCGTAAGGAAGCAGCGATGAGTTCAAATTTAAATAGGAGCTAAGATGGTAGTGACGTTGACGAAATCCTCGGGATGATTACCTCAAACCGCAGAGAGGACCGTAACACAACCGGATTTCTTTGAGGAATACGTCAGTCCATGCTCACAACGTCACCTAAGCAATTAATGAGAAGATTTCATTCGAGATCCTCAATAATAATTTGGTAAAGGAAAATTTCCCAATTAAAAAATAAGGAATCTGACTCCAACCCCAACTCTACCACAAATGTTCAAGTCAGAGGGGACTTTTGTTAATAGTAAAATTTGGCTAAAGGATCAAACAGATATTATCCACTCTCTTAGCTCGAATCAAAGCCCGAATTCGCCATTCATGGGACCCTGGACGAACCATAAAGCTACCCCACAGAAGCAAGGAAGGATCATCGGGATTCGGAATTATCAGGGACGAAGCTAGGCAAGACCAGGTAGAGCCCTCACACGAACACTGGAATCCTGACTTCTCAAGATCACCTATCCTGGAACCTCGAGTCCTGGGATCGGTCTCCAAATCCACCCCTTGAAAGCGAGGAAGGATCGTCGAGCTAGAACTAAAGCATGGATCTGTCTTGCTCTACAAAACAGCTAATGACCTCAATGAAGAATCATGCCATGAATACACACAAGATCATATCTACGTTATAATGAACATTAAATGTTGCATATGTGTAAAACAAAAGTTTTATTCTAAAGAGGAAACAAACTATCTCCTCCAATGATAATCTTGAGTTTGCAATTTACTCGAAGTCAACGACTTTCAAATAGAGGATCTCGACCGATAAGGAGGGAACTAATTCATAAAATCGTGGTAGGCGATTCACGAGTTTAAACCTACTTGGAGCATGTATAAATAGGTCTAAGCATGATGTAGAAAGGATAAGCAGAAATGGAGTAAAAAAGAAAGAGAAAAAATGAGGAGAAAAAAGAGAAGGAAGAGGGCCTAAATTCTAAAATCATGAACACGGCCGCCATTGTTTCTACTATTCGACTAGCACGAGGTTGCCACCCTTCTATGCCCTAGAGAGATTGTGAGAAAATGTGAGAGATTTCTGTATACCATGAGTGATCAATAATAAAGCTCTCATTTGCTGTCACATTATCATTCAAATATTCATTTCTATCTTAATAGGTCAGATATCTAAGGTACTGACTTCGGCCACCACCTCTGTGGTAGTGGTCTTAAGGGTGTTAATTGGAATTTCTCATCTTGAGCAAATTTTCCGTTAACACAAGGTTTACGTGTTTATTATTTTATAGGAACTATAAGGCTTCGCTCTTCCCAGAGACAGCCCGAGGCCTCGGGACAACTGTCTGCCGCTTCAACACGAAAGGCTTCAAGGAAGGGTAGAAAGTCCGGGCACCATAACTAGGCTTTGATCCAACCAGCCGCAGCGCAGACCTTAGGACCACCGGTGGTAAGTCAGGGCATGCTCGATCAGCAAGCAGTGGCCTTTATGGAAAACATCCACCTTCGCTGGCATTACAACCCAGTCAGTGAATCCCATTACCCAGGAAAAAGCAAGTGGACCTGGAGCCAGACAACCCGCCTTCGACCGGTTGGGACATCCCCCACAAGAACCAGCCTATAATAGGACGAGACCTCAGCCCTTAATCCGAGAAATGTTAGGGCCCATGCCCCTAGCTCTAGGTAGACCAATGATTTACCAACCTCGGTGGGTCAAATCTGGAGCAGAATACAACGTGATCCCCCTCACCAGACAATCTCTAGAAGGGAAGCCTAAACTAGAGAATAAGGCAGCCAGCGAAACCTCTGGGCAGATCCTCCTCGTGAAAAGGATAGGGTTGAAGTCTCCAGTTCATCCGAAAGGTATTACAATGAGGGATCCGAGGTCGATTCCAAAAAGCATTGAACAAACGTATAATGGACCAGCAGACAAAGCTGTATAAAGAGATCCAACAAATAAAGAAGGGGAAACACAAGGAAGCAAAGAAGAAACCCTTAAGTGAGATGAACGTCCCATTTACCAGAAGGATCAGGGAAGTCAAGCTCCCACCAAAAAGCTTTGTCCAGTAGATGGAAGTCCATAACACTACCAGGGCTGTCATGTGCAGGATGTTCCCTACCATATTGATCGACTATGCAAAGACTTGGTTCATAAAGCTGCCTGCTGATAACGGTGATTTTTTCACAAAGTTATCAACCGACTTTTGCTCACAAGGTATCAAGCCACGCCTTAAGGATCCCATACACCTTCAATATATGATCCAGGAGTGATGAGAAACTTTTCGGTCTTATGTAGAACGTTTTCATAAGGAAGTCATCCAGATTGGGGTCTTTGCCAAGATGGAAACATTTTCCAACTTCCGTCGGAACATTTGAATGGGTAAACTTTTTTGATCTTTCACCAAGAATCCTCCAAAGACCTACGAATAAGCATATGATTGGGCTCTCAAACAAGTTGAGATTGATGAACAACTCAAGGTAAAAATGGAGCATGATGATATGAGAGCGGCAAAGCACCTTAATGAGGTGTCCAAACCTGCACCAGCTTAGAAAACCCAGAATAAACCCCCATACAGGTCAACGTACCATTTCCATCCTTCCCAACCTTGGTAAGAACAATTTCTTGCAAGGCGAACCCCTCCACGAGCTTTGCCTCCTCCAAAGGTCGTGAAATTCCCTTGATCTTGATAGTGTAAATATACATAGACAGGAGGTGAATAGGTATATGCTCCAATTTTTATCTTCTTTTTTAAAAAAAATGCAATTCTAACAATGCTTAATGAAAATTGCAAACAATGACACACAATATTTACATGGTAAAACCTCCAAAGAGGAAACATCCACGGGTTGATACCACAACCACCAGCAAAAGCAAATCCACTATTTCAAATAGAGTTACACACACAAGCAATCACACATGCTCTACAAGCTCTCACTCTCACTCTATCTTGAACCTAGTGATCTACTAAGCCGACTTCCCATCCAAGACCCCCTGTCTCTAGGAAGATTCCTTGCTCACCTATCCGGATCCTCTTGAACATAGGCAAGACTTCTTGCTCGACTATCCGAGTCCTCCCGACTCTAGTCAAGACTTCCTTGCTCAACAATCTGAGGTCTCACACCTTTTGTCAAGACTTCCTCTTGCTTAGCTATCTAAGTCCTCCCGACTCTAGCTAAGACTTACAATTGCTCAAATCAAAGAATCACTCTAAGATATGAGACTTTCTACCTCTCCACAAGGCATCTAAGTAATCATGAATGCAAAACGGAAACAAGAACTCAACATAGAAAATGATGATCAACAAATTCTATGGACATGCAATTAGATAGTTAGATTATGCTTTCAAAGAACAATCACAAATGCATCTAGACAGCCTAAGCATGTTATCAACTAAGAAC
The DNA here is from genome assembly GCA_032871835.1 of Dipteronia dyeriana. NCBI lineage: Eukaryota > Viridiplantae > Streptophyta > Magnoliopsida > Sapindales > Sapindaceae > Dipteronia > Dipteronia dyeriana. The sequence goes on from CM065296.1 coordinate 26,636,041, forward strand.
ATAGATACGAAGATATAGACATCAATTGAAACAAAACCTAGTTCTTAGAAAAATAAAATTAGATCTAGAAACAATCAATCAAGCATAAGAACAAAAGATTTCTAGAAACAATTTCATGTTTATCAAGTTTAGCACAAATCATTCAATCTATCACAAATCTAGCTAAACTTGAAAATCAAATCAACAAACCACAAAATGATATTAAAATCATCCTAGTCATTCTTCTTAATAAAATAACATCAAACAATAAGAAGATCTAACAAGGAAACTAAGAAGAAGATGATTTTACCAACAAGGATGCAAATCAGGAACTGAAGATCAGATCACAACAAAAACTGTAAACATCATTTGGTTCTGAAAATGCTTGGGGTTTGTAGAAATCTTCAAGACACTCGAAATCGGTTTTGAATCAATTTATTTGGAGTAGAAATGAAGAAGTTATCACAAAAACAAAATTCAAAATGTTGAGAGAAAATTTCTGCACGTGTTCTTCAATTTCTTAACTTGTTCTTATCTTATAAAATGAGAGGGAATAAGAGGTTTTAAAGAGTGAAAAGCCAAAAGGACCATTTTCCCCTTCTTCATTAGTGTCTCCCCGAGATGGCACATGGGCATCTCGGGGCAGAACACTCTTGGGGCCGAGATGGCCACGTGCCATCTTAGGTTGGTGCATGGTGATGGCTTAAGCCATCGCACCTCACCCCTTGCGCTCTCCTCGCGTTCTTCGACCATTCTTTGGCTTTCGAACTCCGAATTTGAATCCATTTGAAGATTACAAACCGGAACTCCCTCACGAACTTGGAAATATAAGATACTCAACCCAGAAAATAAGAATTCGACTCGATATATGAAGACGAAGACAATGTATGTAACGTGAGTTGAAAGTGTAGTATCTTTTGACTTAGAACTCGAAATCAATAGTATGAGTAACCGAAATGACCGGAACTCAATTATGAATAATCTAAGACCAAAATCAAGTTCAATATCCATATTATACAAACATATAAACAAACAAACACATTTCACACAAGAATGCGAACTACATAGAGATAGTCTTCAATCATGCATTTTTCAAAACATGTTACTTTCAAACCAATGCATGAGCATTCAACTTCAAGTGTGTGAATGTGTTTTACCAAATGATGCGCTACGATGCAAGGACACAAATGAATGAATTGTATGTGTATGCGTATTTAAAGATGCACAACTAAGCAGGGAGAAAGATGAATGAATTATGTGTGTGTGCACGCCTACGCCTTGCAAGAGAAAGAAGGATCTCGATACCTTAGCATCCAAGAATAGTACCAATCCTCTTGAAGACGAACTTTGCATCATGAGAAGTTGCTTTTCTTCCTTGAAGCTCTTATCATCATGAACCACTTAAGCAACTAAGCATTACAAAGAAATGAAGTTTTGTCATGGAATCAAGCCAATACAAATCTAGAACCTAACAATCTCCCCCTTTTGCTATTTCATGATAAAACCTCTACCTCACCATACAATGATCACTCATAATCAATGTTGATTGCATTCTCACATCCTCACATTACAAAGAGATATTCCTAGACTAAAATTTCTTCATGAGTCTTCAAGAATATCTTCACACATTCAAAGCACCTGTGAGACAAGAACAACCAAAACAAATCTTCTACAAAGAAGATAGGTGAGATAAACAAACAATATACAAAAACCAAACAAAAGATCCCTTAACTCTTCTTATCTCATGCAAACACAAATTTTTCTCTCCCTTACTTTCTCCCCCTTAAGCAAAAGCCAAAATTTCTCCCTCTTAATGGATTGTCTCCCCTTTATATCAAAAACAAGTAACATGGTGAGGAAACACTTTCTCCCCCTTTTTGACAAGGAATAGACAAAATCCATACTACACAACCTAGAGAGAGATAAATGTCAAATGAAAAAACCTACAAGGGTATAAGGGATGCATAATAAAATCATGAGATAGTGAGTAAAAAAGTTGTATAGAGAACTAAGTTTAACAAACCAAGATCCCCCTTAACATATGCTCCACATATTAACAAGCAAGTTAAACTTGTTCACAAGGGAATCACACAATCACACATTTCAAGCAATAAAAGATAGTAAACCATTATTGTCCAAAATTAATAAGAGAATCATAGATTTTCATTACTCTTTCAAATATAATCTCTCATTGCTAATGAATCAAGCACATTAAGCAAAAATGTGTGTGTGAAAAATGCTTCAAGCATATATAAAAGGAGTGATTGTGATATCAACATGCAAACCACTTCCACACCTATCCATCTAAAGTTTTTCCAATCAAGGTCAAACCGATTATCATCCGGATTTTCGCTTTAAAGAGAATAGATTTCAACATGTGAGTGTGTGTGTGCATGTGACTCGTCATTCCATTTCTGCTTTTCAACCCGAGCAATCACAATTTTCAACTATACTCCATTTTAAGCCTTCCTCCATTTCTTTTTAGGCTATGAATCAAAGATTTTTTTTTAATTGATTCATTTTCAACACTTCTTTGATTTTTCTAACATAAACATATACTCTTCATGACGGCTTTCACTCATCACAATGGTGTAGCCCTTTCCTAGATTGGGCGGCTTCACAACCAAGGTGTGTAGCCCTTTCCATGAAGGTGCTCGTTGAGTTCTATGTAGATGCCAAAGCCAAATGGATACTAACCGTAGGTCATCTATCATGTACTTGACAATGAACTTCAAGATGCATCCATAATCTACATGCTTTCAAACTCAATTACTCAAACTTAAACATATAAGACAAGCATTTGTGCACTTTTAAAACAAGATTTACAAAGACTTAAGTGCATGATCTAGAAGCAATAAAAGCTATTTTATCAAGATCATTACTTCTCACATGAGTAGCTCTCAAAGAAATAGATATACAATATAGTTTTGCTTATCAAGCCACTCATAATCACACACAAGCATTAATCAACACAAATCATGGCAATGGATCTTCTAAGAGATACAAATATCTCTTTGTCCAAGGGCTTTGTAAATAAGTCTGCAAGTTGATTCTTAGTAGGCATATGTTCAAGAGTTACTATTGAATGTTCAACAAGTTCTCTAATGAAATGATGCCTAACGTCTATATGCTTTGTGCGTGAGTGTTGAACCGGATTTTTAGAGATGTTAATTGCACTCATATTATCACAATAGAGAGTCATTTTACCTTGATTTATCTCATAATCCTTGAGAATTTGTTTCATCCATAGAAGTTGGTTGCAAGCACTTCCGGCCGCAATGTACTCGGCTTCGGATGATGAAAGAGAGACGGAATTTTGTTTCTTGCTTACCCAAGCAATCAAATTATTCCCCAAGTAAAAGCAACCGCCTGATGTGCTTTTACGATCATCAATGTTTCCTGCCCAATCCGCATCACAATAGCCAACAAGAATATCATTAGTATCAAAGGAATAGAATAAACCAAGATTATGTGTTCCTTTTATATACCTAATGATTATTTTAACGGCTTTCAAGTGAGATTCTTTTAGATTAGCTTGAAACCTAGAACACAAACCTACACTAAAACAAATATCTGGCCTACTAGCCGTTAGGTAGAGAAGGCTACCTATCATGCTCCTATAGAGACTTTGATCAACATTTTTTCCTTGTTCATCTTTGTCAAGTTTTAAAGTTTTACTCATAGGTGTTTCAAATTCTTTTCCACTTTCAAGGCCAAATTTCTTAACAAGATTTCTAGCATACTTAAATTGAGACAACATGATACCATTGCTAGATTGTTTCACTTGCATGCCTAGAAAGTAATTGAGTTCACCTACCATACTCATTTCAAATTCTCTTGACATAACATTCATAAAATCATCAACCTTGGCTTTACATGTAGACCCAAACACTATATCATCAACATATATTTGTGCAACAAAAATGTCATTGTTATAATGCTTGACAAATAATGTTCTATCAATATCATCTCTCCTATATTGGTTGTCAATAAGATATTGAGTCAACCTATCATACCAAGCTCTAGAGGCTTGCTTAAGGCCATAAAGAGCCTTTTTCAACTTAATCACATGATTAGGAGAGTGTGGGTCTACAAAACCCTTAGGTTGTTCAACATACACTTCTTCTTGAAGGTATCCATTGAGAAAAGAACTTTTGACATCCATTTGAAACAATTTGAATTTCTGAAGACATACAATGGACAACAAAAGTCTAATGGACTCAAGACGTGCAACGGGTGCAAAAGTCTCATCAAAGTCTACACCCTCAACTTGAGTGTATCCTTGAGCCACTAGTCTTGCTTTATTTCTCACTATCTTGCCACATTCATCGGTCTTATTCCTAAACACCCATTTTGTACCAATCACATTTATATCTTTGTCTAGGAACTAATGACCACACTTCATTCCTCTCAAATTGATTTAGTTCTTTTTACATGGCATTAACCCAATATTCATCAATAATTGCTTCATTAATATTCTTGGGCTCAATTTAAGAAGTGTAGCAAGCATATAAAATTTGGTTAGCTAGTTGCCTTCTAGTTCTAACCCCTTCATTCAAATCACCTATGATGTCTTGTTGGTAATGCATGTTCCTAAGTCTAGAATTAGAATTTTCAAAATTTTGTTGGTCATCATTTAAACCATTTTCTAACTCTTGACTTCCTTCTCTAGCAATATTACCCTTATCATCATTATGACTAGACTCACTGTCATCATAACTAGTCACATCAATAGGTGTTTTAGTGTCATTCAACAAATGTTCTTTAGATTCATTGACACCTTTATTATCACACAAATCAAGCATGCTAAGATCATCTATTTTCACAGTAATAGACTCCATAATAGTCTTAGTTTTCAAGTTGAACACTCTATATGCACGACTATTATTAGCATACCCAAGAAAGAGACCAATATCACTTTTAGCATCAAACTTTCCTAAGTGATCTCTATCATTCAAAAACAAAACACTTACTCCCAAAAGTGTGGAAGTAACTCACATTGGGTTTCTTACCCTTCCAAAGTTCATAGGAGGTTTGTTTTGTGTCGGGCCTTCAAAAAACTCTATTAGTGACATAGCATGCGGTATTGACCGCTTCGGCCCAAAGATTTCTAGGGACTTTCTTGCTATTGAGCATGACCCTAGCCATCTTTTGCAAGACACAATTCTTTCTCTCAACAATACCATTTTGTTGAGGAGCTCTAGGAGCCGAGAACACATGTGAAATCCCATAATCATCACAAAACTCACTAAATCTAGCATTTTCAAATTCACTCCCATAATCACTCCTAATGCGACATTTTCTTGATCCCAAGACCTTTTTCATTTTAAACTTGATTAAAAAACTTCTTAAAGTAACCAAAAGTTTCGGTCTTGTCTCTAAGAAAATATACCCAAGCAAACCGAGAAAAGTCATCAATACATATAAAAATGTATTTCTTGCCATTTATGCTTTCGGTTTGAATTGGTCCCATTAGGTCCATATGCACAAGTTCTAAGGGCTTCTTGGTAGCAAAATTAGTGTTCTTTTTATGAGACACTTTTGTTTGTTTACCTAATTGACATGGTTCACAAACACCATCAAGCTTTTTACTAAGACTAGGAAGACCTCTAACAATGTTATATTTCTCAAGCTTCTTTAAATCTTTATAATTCATGTGGCCCAATCTTTCATGCCATAATTCAAGTTTGTTGCACTCATGTTCCATATTACATGTTAGTGGATCAACCTCTAAACAATAGCAATTGTCCGAAGACCTTTTGACTTTCAAAACAATTTTTCCCTTTTTATCAATTATCGTGCACACATCCTTGTTAAAGCTAACTTCTTTAAAAATTTCACACAAGTGAGTGATGCTTAGTAGATTAGCTTGTAGACCATCTACATACAAGGTGTCACGAAGTTTAGGCAATCAGGGGATACAAATTGTTCCCTTGCCTAGAACTTGCTTTTTGGTGCCATCACCAAATGTAACCCATCCACCATCATTCATAACAAGATTCTTAAATAATTCCTTGTTACCGGTCATATTCCTAGAGCAACCACTATCTAGGTACCAACAATAGGATGAATTAGCTTTTAAGGCATATTGTGCAACCAAACATTGTGTTGTGTTTTTCTTAACCCAAACTTTCTTGACAAGTTTCTCATTCCTACTTTTATTAACATGCTTTGACTTGTTTTTAAGCACATTGACTCCATTAGTCACATTTTCAAACAAATCAAACAAAGCATTATCAACTTTCTTATGCATAGTAGAACGAGGCACAACACAAGATTTAACAAATAAATCATCAACACATTTATTCTCAACATGCTTTTCCAAAGTCTTCTTAGGTCTAATTCTAGATCCATACATGGATGATTGCCTAGGACCATTCAAAGACATATCATGCAAATCATTGGCATTTCTATATTTACGAATGTATTCATAACATCTAGGTCTTATGTGTCCTACCATATTGCAATAATGACAAATAGATTTGAGAAGTTTACCATTTGCTTGAGCATTCAACTCATTTTGCCTTCTCACATTTTTACCTCTTTGGCGTGCAACTCTAGATGTCTTGCCTTTTGCATTTGATGATGATATATCTTGTCTTTGGCATTGTTGAGTCTTTTCCTTGACTTTCATTATTGATGTTGAGGCACCTCTGATAGCATTCATGGCTTTACCGTTAGAGAGTGTACCTACATTTAAATTGCTACAAGCTTTGAAAAAAGTAGATTTGTTAGATGAAGGACAAAAGATTTCTAGATCATGTTTATCAAGTTTAGCACAAATCATTCAATATATCACAAATCTAGCTAAACTTGAAAATCAAATCAACAAACCACAAAATGATATAAAAATCATCCTAGTCATGCTTCTTAATCAAATAACATCAAACAATGAGAAGATCTAATAAGAAAACTAAGAAGATGATGATTTTACCAACAAGGATGCAAATCTTGAATTGAAGATCAGATCACAAAAAAACTTGTAGACATCCTTTGGTTCTGGAAATGCTTGGAGTTTGTATAACTATTCAAGACACTGGAAATCAGTTTTTGGAATCAAGTGATTCGGAGTAGAAATGAAGAAGTTATCACAAAATCAATAATCAAAATGTTGAGAGAAAATTTCTGCACTTGTTCTTATCTTATGAAATGAGAGGGAATAAGAGGTTTTAAAGAGTGAAAAGCCAAAAGGACCATTTTACCCATCTTCATTAGTGTCTCCCTGAGATGGTGTGTGGCCATCTCGGGGCAGCACACTCTTGGGGCGGAGATGGCCACGTGCCATCTCGGGTTGGTGCATGGTGATGGCTTAACCATCGCACCTCACCCCTTGCGCTCCCCTCGCGTTCTTTGACCGTTCTTTGGCCTTCAAACTCTGAATTCAAATCCATTTGAAGATTACAAACCAGAAATCCCTCACGGACATGGACATATAAGATACTCAACCCATAAAATAATAATTTGACTCGATATATGAAGACGAAGACAATATATGCAACATGAGCTGAAAGTGTAGTATCTTTTGACTTGGAACTCAAAATCAATAGTATGAGTAACCGAAATGACCGGAACTCAATTATGAATAATCTAAGACCAAAATCAAGTTCAATATCCATGTTATACAAACATATAAACAAACAAACACATTTCACACATGAATGCAAACTACATAGAGATAGTCTTCAATCATGCATTTTTCATAACATGTTACTTTCAAACCAATGCATGAGCATTCAACTTCAAGTGTGTGAGTATGTTATACCAAATGATGCGCTACGATGTAAGGACACAAATGTATGAATTGTGTGTGTGTGTATGCTTTTAAAGATGCACAACTAAGCAGGAACACATATGAATGAATTGTGTGTGTGTGCGTCTATTCCTTGCAAGAGGAAGAAGGATCTCGATACTTTAGCATCCAATAATAGTACCAATCTTCTTAAAGACGAACTTTGCATCATGAGAAGTTGCTTTTCTTCCTTGAAGCTTTTATCATCATGAACCACTTAAGCAACTATGCATCACAAGGAAATGAAGTTTTATTATGGAATCAAGCCAACACAAATCTAGAACCTAATAGGTCGTCCCCTCGATAACACAAGATGAAAGAGAGTCTGAACATTATAGCCCTTTAAATGCGTCCCATAAGACAGTCTACCTTGCCATTAGGGACAAGGGGCTACTCTAGAAGCCAGCAGCCAGCAGCCATGAAAGCTACAATGGACAGGAGAAACCGATACAAGTCCTGCCACTTTCATGAGGACGTAGGACATAACACATCAGAGTGTTATAGCCTTTTAAACCAGATCGATGCCTTAGTAAGGGGAGGCTACTTGATAGAATTCTTACAGCAGGTCAAGGATAACATCCAGACCAAGAAAGAGGAACAGGCAGAGATTCGAGACCATGCTGAGAAAAGAAATGGAGAATAGAAGGACTTGATGCAACAGATCCAAGTCATAAATACTATTAGTGGAGGACCCACCCTAGCTGGCATCTCTAACAACTCTAGAAAGAACCATGCAAAATTCCCAGCATTGATGAAGACCGGGGTGTCTTCAAGGTAGACCAGAACTAGACTAGCCCATTTCAATCGGCCCAGATTATCTTCACCGAGGCAGACATCTATAATATTGTACAGCCGCATAACGATCCCATGGTAATCACGTTGCAGATTGCCAACTGCGTGGTCCACCGTGTGCTAGTCTACACAGATAACAATGTAGATATTCTCTTTAAAGATACCCTGGAGAAGCTCAATTTGAAGCAGTGGTGTTACAATAGCTGCACAACTCTGTTGTACGGCTTCACTAGGGACTCGATCATACTAGCGGGGTCGAAGATCTTACCGATGATTGCAGGAACCATATCCCTTTAACATAACGTCATGACAGATTTCGTAGTGATTGATACCCCGTCAGCCTATAACACCATACTAAGAAGGCCATTTCTATCAGCCCTTAAGGCGATCTTGTTCATCTACCGCAATGTCCTGAAGTTTCCAGTTGGGAACAGAGTAGGCGAGGTGCATGGAGACCAGCAAGCTACTAGGAAATGCTATACAATGTCTACCAACCCAACAGCAATGGTAAAACAGTTCGCACAAGTTACAGCGATTCAAGGTCACGAAACACCCGAGATCGCTGATCACCCGAAGAATGATCTCCTGATAATGGATAAGGAGGAGCAAAGCAAGGAATGGGCCAGCAGACACCCAGTAGATGAGTTAGAGGAAATACCAATTAGAGGTGATAACCCTTCTAAGTTATTCAAGGTTGAAGCTACCCTAGAACCAAGAGTGAAGATACGTTTGATCAAACTTCTTCAAGAATTTAATGACATCTTCGCTTAGACCATGATAAGATACCGGGGATCCTGATATCTTTAATAACACATCGTCTAGCAGTAGATCCTACCGCAGTTCAAGAAGAAGTTAACAAGCTGATCAAAACTAGTTTCATCAGAGTACCCTGAGTGGGTTGCCAATATGGTCATGGTCGCCAAGGAAAATAAAAAGTGGCACATATGCGTCGACTACACCGACCTCAATCGTGAATGCCCAAAAGATAGCTTTCCTCTACCAAAGATTGACCAACCGGTGGACTCCACTATAAGAAACAAGCTCATAAGCTTCATGGATGCGTTCTCGGGGTACAATCAAATCATGATGCACCCCGCCGATCAAGAAAAGACCAGCTTCATCATGGGCCAAGGTCTGCATTGCTATAAGGTGATGCCTTTTGGCCTTAAGAATGCATGCGCCAACTACCAGCAATTGGTCAGTTGGCTATTCAAGCCAAAAATAGAAAAGACAGTGGAGGTGTACATAGATGGTATGATCACCAAATCTTGGGAAACAAAGGAACACCTCTGTAAAACTTTCCAGATAGTGAGGGAAAACCAAATGCGGTTGAACCCCGCCAAATGCTCCTTCGGGATGACTGCGGGGAAGTTATTGGGTTTCATGGTGAAAGAAAGGGGAATAAAGGCAAACCCTGAAAAGATCAAATCTATCCAAAATCTGGATTCTCCAACCACTCTCAAGCAAGTTCAAATACTGGCAGTGTGTATAACAGCACTTAACTGGTTCATTTTTTGCTCCATTGATAAATGTTTTGCCTTCTTCATGGCCATCAAGTAGGGGAAGAATATGAAATGGGACCAAGATAGCGAGTGAGCCTTCCAAGACTTAAAGAATTACCTTGCCATCCCGCCGTTACTAGTCAAGCCCATTCCGAGAGAGGAGTTACAGATCTATGTAGCCGTGTTAGAAACGGGAGTACTCACTTTATTCATATGAAAAAATTATTAATTACAATATTAGACTCTTGCTATTGAGCATAATCCTAACAATCTCCCACTTTCTTTATATCAAATGTGTCATATCTCTCATCCCTATGTTCTCTAGATGCCGATCAAAACTCTTTTATGGAAGAGCCTTTGTAAAGGGATCCGTTAGATTTTCTACTAACGCTATCTTGGTAATCGTCACATCACTCCTATGCACAATTTCCCTCAGAAGGTGATACTTTCTTTCAATGTGTTTCCCTCTCTTATGACTTCTTCGTTCTCCCGAATTAGCCCCTGTTCCACTATTGTTATAATAGATAGTGATCTGCTTATTCGCATCAGGAATCACTTCCAAGTCAATCAGAAATTGGCAGAGCCAGATAGCCTCTTTAGCAGCCTCGCATGCGTCAACATACTCGGCTTCCATGGTGGAATCAGCAATACAAGATTGCTTGATACTCCTCCATATGACTGCCCTTCCTCCAATAGTAAACACAGATCCTGATGTTGATCTCCTAGAGTTAGAATCTGATTGAAAATCAGAATCTGTATACCCAACAGGAATTAAATCCCCTCCAGAGTATACAAGCATATAATCTCTTGTTCTCCAACGATACTTGAAAATTTGCTTGACTGCCGTCCAGTGATCAGGACCAGGCTTTGATTGAAACCTGCTAACTATGCCCACAGCAAAACAAATATCTGGTCTAGTACAGAGCATTGCATACATGAGACTTCCTATTGCCGAAGCACATGGAGTCCTACTCATGAATTTGTCTTCATGCTCATTCTTAGGAACTTGTTCCTTAGAAAGTTTGATTCGATGTCTGAAAGGTAACATACCTTTCTTGGAATCTTGCATGGAAAACCTAGACAAGATTTTATCTATGTATGAAGCTTGGGATAATGCAATCGTTATATTCTTTCTATCCCTTATGACTTGGATACCAAGAATATAACTTGTTTCTCCTTAGTCCGTCATATCAAATTGTTTTGCTAACCATTCTTTTATTGACGTCAATACACCTACATCGTTTTCGATGAGTAGTATATCATCAACGTAAAGAACAAGGAACACCAACTTGTCGTCTTTAATCCTTTTATATACACAATGTTCATCAAGGTTTTGAATAAATTCAAAACTTTTTACGGCTTGATCGAACCTTATGTTCCAGGATCTGGATGCTTGTTTCAATCCATATATGGATCTTTACAACTTGCATACCCTTTCCTCTTGGCCCTTTTCAATGAATCCTTCTGGTTGCATCATGTAGATGCTTTTGTCAAGACTTCCATTAAGGAAAGTTGTCTTGATGTCCATTTGCCAAATCTCTAGGTCTAGAGATGCCGCAATGGATAAGAGTATCCTAATGGATTTAAGCATAGCCACAGGAGAGAAGGTTTCTTCATAATCGATACCTTCCTTCTGTGTATAACCTTTAGCTACCAATCTAGCTTTAAAGGTTTCCACCTTACCATCCATTCATTTTTTCCTCTTGTATACCCACTTGCACCCGATGGGTTTTATCCTTTTAGCCAGGTCTACAAGAGACCAGACTTTGTTTTTGAACATAGATTCAATTTCGGATTGCCTTGCCTTTTGCCAACGGTTACAATCAACATCTTCCATTGCTTTCTTATAGGTATAGGGATCATCGTCTTTCGAAAGATTCTCTACAGATTCTCCTAGACCGGTGTATCTCTCGGGTTGTCTAACAACCCTCCCACTATGACTAGGTATGGTAGATTGTTGATCTTGTGTTGGTACAGAACTTACAATTGGGCTTGCTTACGAAACCTCTTGTGGAATTGTATCTCCTAAAAGCTCATTCAGGACAATTCTACTTTTAGGCACAAAATTATTCATATAGTCCTTTTCCAGAAATTTAGCATTTGTCAAAACAAATACTTTAAGATCTGAAAGACTATAAAATTAATATCATTTTGTTCCTTTTGGATACCCTACAAATATGCATGTTTAAGAACGGGACTCCATCATTTCTGTCTTTCCTTTTAACATGTGCTCAGGACATCCAAATATCCTTAATTGTTGTAAACTAGGCTTTCATCCGGTCCACAACTCATGCGGTGTTTTAGGAACCGACTTAGATGGTACATCGTTTAGAATATACATGGCAGTTTGTAAAGCATATCCCCAAAAAAGAACTAGGGAGCGTTGAATAACTCAACATAGACTTAACCATATCCAAAAGAGTTCTATTTCTCCTTTCTGCCACCCTATTTTGTTGAGGTGTGCCTGGTGCAGAAAACTGGGAAATTATTCTATTATCAATAAGAAATTGCTGAAACTCACCAGATAGATATTCTCCACCACGATCGGACCTCAAGATTTTTATGCATTTCTCAAGCTGATTTTCTACTTCAGCTTTAAATGCTTTGAATATATCAAAAGCATCTGACTTATGCCTCATGAGATACACATAGCCGAATCTTGAGTGATCATCTGTGAAAGTGATGAAGTACTCATATCCACCTCTAGCTTGAATGCTCATAGGTCCACACACATCAGTGTGTATCAATCCTAAACATTCCATGTCTCTTGTGCCTTTGGTTGTAAATAACCTTTTGGTCATTTTACTCCAAACAAGATTCACAAGTTGGTAGATCATCAACCTTTAAGTCACTTAGAGGTCCGTCACTTACCAATCTTTTAATCCTATTAAGGTTAATATGACCTAGGTGCAAATGTCATAGGTAGGTTTCATCTTTTGATAATTTCACTCTTTTATGATTAGGTTCCGTTGATTCTGTGTCTAACAAGTGAGAGATATTTCTATGCAAATAGAATAAACCGTTTTCCAATGTACCTTTGCAAATAATTTTGTTATTCTTACAAATAATAAAACCTTTTTATTAAAAATAGCCGAATGTCCAAATTTATTTAGACAAGAGACCGAAATTAAATTCCTCTTGAATTGTGGTACATAATAAACGTTTATTAATCTAAATGCCTATAAGAAAATCTAAATGCCTATAAGAATCTAAATTAATTCTAATATCTCCCACTACACTAGTAGACACCAATGCTCCAATGCCTAAATACAAGTTGAATTCATTCTTATTCAGTCTATTCCTTTGATCCTTTTCACCATAAAGGAAACACTTCCATTTGATCTTGGTTACTATCTTGGTCTCCTTCTAAGAAGGCTCAAGTTGATTTTTCTTCTGTTGTTACTTGACTTTCTAACGGGTCTTAACAGTAGCAACTTTACCGACCATATGAATCCCTGTCTAGAGACATCATAATATCGACAGCAGTCTCCATTCCTTCATGTTACTGTTGCAACACGTTGGAGATGATGGCCACAATGTAACGTACATTTAGCCATATGATCTAAAGACTTCCACTACTGATACTCATCTCTTTGCTCCTAAGTAGATTCATTAGTTTGGTGGTTAAGGAATATGCATAATGAACTTATACTTTTCAACTTGCAATAACAACTCAATATTCCTTTTCCGTGTGACATAATTATCATCAGTTAAGGTATTATCTTTTAGGATATTGATTAGGAATGGGGTCATGATTTCTTTTTAATAACAATAATTATAAAAGTAAACAGTCATGATATAGAACTTTTGAATATTTATCATGAATTAAATAAAATAATTCAATCGTAAAAATTCAACGGTGATCCAACACCCATTAATGTCATGCCTCCTTTGGGAATACGCACCATTTACTAGTTGGTCTAGGTCCCATATAATTGTTAATAAAACAACCAACGTTTTCTATTTAGCCTTGTGATTTTATTAACAAGAACTCTTGGGAGGATATTAATAAAATTACAGTGAGTGTGTTACCAAGTTATCGACCTTCAATATAATCCCTCACGAATACCCCTCCTTTGGGAGTAGATATCATTTGGGCTAAATGTTTAGTCTATCCTTGTAAAGAAGTATCTTGCTGAATTCCATTCATGAATACCTCTTGGGAGGTTATTCACAAAACTTAAAGCTCAACTAAACTTGGAGGCCGTAGGTGTTCCAAAACACCTTCTCCCAATCAATTGTTTAAGGCGTGTGATCGAATTTCAAAGAATGATTTACCAAGTTATCTAGATGCCAATTTAGATACTTAAACCATTCAATGCATGTTCATACCAAAAGAGATATATGAGTGGCACTCCTATTCTATATGACATGTTATCAAACAATGACAAACATTGCAATATTAAGAAAAATATAAATAGCTTCAATTTTGGTCCATCCTAGAAAAACAAGTAAATTACATATATCTTGAAATACAAGAACTCCTTTCTTAGCGAACAAGTCTTCATGCTACCTTCGTCGTTCGGACTCCCTCGACTACATCCCATGGGCATGCGCACCCCTCACCCTTACCCATGGGCATGCGCATGCCACAAACCCATAAAGGGCTGCCATGCGCAGCCCATGGCTACCAAAGGGCTGCCGTATGCAGCCCATGCCACAACAAACGTGGTTGCGCGCTCTTCGTAGGCACGTTCATTGTTACGGCTCGCACTGTCCCAAACTTGTTCCGGTTGCTCCTAATTCTTCAAACCTTCGAGTCTTCGAAACTTGAATGTATTACAGAAGAATTTAAATAATAAAATACTGTAGTTTTTTTTTATTACAACAACAAAATAAAATAAAAACTTAGCAACTACCAAGAAGGAAATTATGGCGATGATAGACCACCCTTCTTGTTACAATCCCAAAACAAAATTACATTGAAATTCTAGGACCAAAATTGAGCAACAACAAACCATATACAAAACATATATATAACCATACATTCCAATGTAAATATATATATATATATATATATATATATATATATATATATATATGTGAATACCTAGAGTGCCATCTCTTTCTAAAACATGCATATATGCAATAAAAGAAAAAGATTCACGGACACATACATCAATTAATCAAGGGTACTACCAGGATCTGATACCAATAGGGAAAAAACGGTTCAAAACACAACAGAAGCGTGATAAAAAACAAAATTAGGGTTTGCCTATAAATAAAAAAAATTCCATTTTATGCAACGAGAACCTTAACTCTAGATTAATTGACGTATATAAAAGTATCGTACCTTTTTCTCGTGACGATTGCACAAGCGCCGAATTGATTCCGTAAGATCTTCCAATCCAATCACGAACGTGAATCACCTAGGAGTGTGGGCTCTCTTTCTTTAAATTGTATACCTGAGGATGGAGACAAAACAAAATCTTTTCTTTGTTAGTTATAAATATCCTCCAAGAGAAAAAATCCAAGAACGTCCGGTCACTTGTGAATTATCAATCAGTTTGATTGAAACTCGCATGAGCCTTGATTCGTTGTTGTACACAAAACCCTTTTGATGTAAAGGATACTAGTGTATTATCGAAAACAAAAACGTTCTCTTTTTCTCTTTTCTCCTTGGCCGAATTGCACACCCTTTATCTATGAGTTGATCGAATTTTATATAGAGCAAAAACTAAATTTTTCTCCCTCAAAATTCTTCTTGAAAATTACCTAGCATGGCCAAAATTTTCACCGTAGAATTCTTATGGGCTGGCCGAATTTCAAACACATATATATATATATATATATATATGATGATTAATCCTCTACTAAGAAGGATTTACTTGGTTGGCAATAATCCTTTCCTTAGGTGGATTTATTTGGTAGTTAAGAATCCTTATCTAAAAGGAATTCTATCATCATCTTATATATATATATATAGCCGGCTGAAATTCATAGGATAAGTATTAGGAAACTTAATTCTTTTCCTAAGAAGGATTTACTTGGTTATTAAGAATCCTTTCCTTAGGTAGAATTACTTGATGGTTAAGAATCCTTTTCAA
The DNA here is from genome assembly GCA_032871835.1 of Dipteronia dyeriana. NCBI lineage: Eukaryota > Viridiplantae > Streptophyta > Magnoliopsida > Sapindales > Sapindaceae > Dipteronia > Dipteronia dyeriana. The sequence goes on from CM065296.1 coordinate 26,652,150, forward strand.
AAAGGATTCTATCCTACACCAAGACTCCTAATCCAACTCAATAGTGTATTTGTAACCATATTAAAGACTTCCTTATTTGATTAGATAAATAACTCCTTTTATTTTTCTACTTATCAAATATAGTCTTTAATATTAATTATACTACTAACAATAGTATAATTTTAGGAGACCATCTTCTATTAGGAAAAAGATTTTGACTTTTAATTAAACAATTAATTAATCAACAAATTAATTAATTTCCATTTAATTAAATAATAAAATAAAAATAATATAATTTAAGCTATTCTTAATAGCCTTGCCGCCCAACACATGTATATGGGCCATATATTATTTTTCTTATTTTATTAAATCCATTGGACCTTAATAAAAAGTCCACATGTAAAATAGACATATTCTTACAAAAAGAAACAAGTTCACATGCCTTAATACAATTCTAGATGGACCCCTAACTTGGTCCAGTAGAATATATCAAGTGATCCGTGCAAGTTCGTGTGGATTGGGGATTTTGGCGGGCTATCTAAATTTAAGCTCCAATAGACACAACCCAATCACAATAAACAAATGATTCACTTAGGTCCGATCTATTTAATTTTAGTTCATTCCACTAAAGAACTAAAATTGAACTCTTAAATAAAGATAGAATAAGTTGATATTACTCATTCATACCCTATACAACCTTATTGGAGAAAGTGTATCCTCGTGAAGAATACCAGTAATCGCCAAGAGCTCATAGACCGCCTATAGCTCTCCAAGTTACCATATTTACTCATATGTCCACATTTTGAACTTGGATATTTTAACTTGTCCAGAAGCCATGTTTCAATAGACACTATTGAAAACTTAACGTAAAGATTTAATATCCAATACCTCAAAACATCCATGTGATGGTATTCTACTATCATGCAATAAATAGACCCATGATGTCCATATCTGTAAATGAAGTCCTCTATCGATTAACAGATGAATACCACCAAACTATCGAGGATAGACTATGCTATATAATCGTACTCATTGATAACTCAAATGATAACACTTGCAACCATAAGTCCATCATTTATCTCAGGATTAAGATAGACTCTTCGATTGTCTTCAAATGAAAACTTTTATCCATTGACTGTTCTAGATAAAGTATTTCATTTTGATCATATTCAATGGACCCAGTGCACTAGATTCTTTTGCCCAAAGACACCACACTTTGATGATTTTAGACTCATCGTAACACATTTGATCCCACTCAAATGCTAGCAAAAGAATCTATAACTTTGACAAGATAAAGGCGTCTAACCTTTTATCTTAAGTTGTGAATATTATTCAGGACTAACTAAAGAATTGTGTCTACCTCATACATATCTAGATGTATGAACAATTATTCTTTTCTCATAGTCTTTTGACCTTATGATTATTTACTTTTGACAATTATAATAATTAAACTATGAATGCTATAAGATTTGTTAAACAATAAATCACTTTATTCATATGAAAAGGTTGTTAATTACAGTATTACACTATTGCTATCAAGCTTAATCCTAACAGTAGTTGCCTCAGTCTTTATCTATTCACCCCATGACTCTACTCCATCAAGCTTTTCAAGGTGATCTCCGACTCTCTCATGAACCTCAGGTAGACCCTTTTCCACCTTCGTGATGGTAAAAGAACCTCTCTAACATTGGAAAAGCTGAGATCCAGAATTAGTTATAGCATGATGGTCCTCTTCGGACTGCATATGCTGGACCCCACCAAGGAAGAACTGAAGAAAGGGTTGAGAGGCTCCTGTTAGGCAAGTGTTTTCTAACTTTAACAGCGCTCGAGGTGCCAACTTCATCACCAACAGGGAGGGACATCTCCTCGACCTTGGCCATAATCTCGTCCATATTTCAGCCATCGATGACAGAGAGATAGAATGGTGGAGGCAGTGCTTCAACAGCCTGCTATGAGGCGTAGAGGTATCCATTCCCGAATAAGGCTTCCACTTCTGCCTGTAGTTCAGCAATCCGTGCGTGCAAGTCCTAATTCTCCGCTTCTTGCCTTTTAGCGTCCACCATCCAACTATACATCTCCTTCTTACACCTCGCTGACTTTAAGGCGTCCTGATCGAATGATTGCTTAAACCTCTAATAATCACATTGTAGCTCAGCTAGCTTCTTTTTGATCTTATCCTGGTTGGCAGTCATCTCATGTACGATCGACAAAATGCAAGTCATAAGATAACTAGTTAACTCCCTAAATCGTAATAGAAGAAAAATTAAATCAGAGAATTACCTCATCTAGGAAAATTGTTCCTCTATTGATCAGAAGGTCAGTAGGCATCGAATCCATCAAGAAGAGGCCACCGCCTAGACAAGAAGCGATAAAGCAGTTCACGACCTCTCCCTGGTCAACGGGACTGGATGGACGCTGGGAACAACCTTCGGTTCCCTCCGCAGCAGCGGTCTCTAGAATCTTCTAGGTAGCAATGGACGTAGAAAGAGAAATTAAAGTTGCAGGAACATCAACCGGAGAGGTAGCAACAACAACCATCTTAACTGCAAGAGGGGTGGAAGATGTAGTGGTAGTGGTAGGCATAGCAGCAAGATTGGAAGCCCCTTTGCCAAGCACCTAGGATGCTTGGGATACGAATACTTCCAACTTGGACCTTGGTTGTTCAGTAAGAGGGGTAGAGGCAGACCAGACTACATCGGGAGGGGGCGGATGCCCACCTTCTCAGACCAAGGTTACAAGAGGCTTCCTTGATCTGGACTATTAGGAGGAGAAAAAGAAGGAGGATCTAGAACAACCGGGGCAACAACAAAAATTGTAAAAAAAAAAAAAGAATAGAGGTTAGTATCAGCGCAAGCAATAGCAGGGTAAGCCAATTCATAAGTTCTTTCTCACCAGGAAAAGTGGATGAGATATGCAGGTACAGAATCACCCTTCGAGCATCGAAGAAGTAGGAGGTGGGATACTTAGTGTTTATATAGTTTCGAGCAACGATGGCTCTTAGGATTGCCTCATACTCAGTTGGCAAAGAGTTTCTATCCTAGGAGGGTTTATCGTTCAAGGCGGTGGGAAAGTTAAATTCATGCCCGCCAAGGTAGATCGAGCACCCCCACTTACCACCAATCAGAACCCATTCATTCTTCTAGAAAGGATCCTTTTTAGCAGCACCTGGCATAATAAAGTTAAGCTTGTTCTTGGCTTTCGTGTAGAACTGCCCTCTAAGGCCGGGAGATAGGCTTCCAATTTGGAAAACATACGCCAACTCCTCAGCCCTAAGCTCCCTCGTGAGATTGCTTCTCCTATACTGCTCCCTCTACATCATGATGAGCCCACTAAGCATCTCTAAAAACCTGGCGTCAACAGGAGAGGAGCTAGCCACAGAGCATGGAGAGCCCACCAGAGAGTAGAATGGAGAGGAATTCTTACTCCTTTCTCAAGAGCCACAATGTGAGTGGAAACTCTCCAGTAGGAAGAGAGAAGACATTGTAGTTCTTGGGACTTATGAATTGGCTTACCCTGCTATTGCTATCAGGGATACCATATTTGGCTTTTAGTTTGTCAATTGATTCCGGTTTAAATGAAGAATCAGGGATGACCTTGAAATCATAAGGAAGAATTCCTTTCGAAAGAGCACCAACAGCCGTGACATGAGCACCACCAGCTACCACGCCCCTGAAATATTTATCTGAGTCCTCATCGACCAAATTTGGAGGTTCATAGGTTTGTTCGTGAAGCTAGAACCGATTGATACGTTCCAACCCAAGCGACAATGTTGTGGGTTTAGAGGGGAGTCTCAGTTGCCAAAATCTTTTTGTGCTTCATGATAGCCAAGCTAGAGACATCATCGCCCTCCACTAATCGATCAATACTGTCACCTGAGTTCAACATTTTCAAACAGAGAAGAGTTTTGAGAGAAGAAGAAAGACGGTGAAGATTCTTGTGAAGGCGAAAAGAGAAAGAAATTCTTGAAAGTTTGAAATTTGAAAGAATGATAAGCGTGAGAAGGAAGACGATGTGACCGGGTTTAAATAGCAATAAATGGAACAGTAACCAGTAACTTCGGTGATGGAAGCAAGCTGTAAAATGATATCTTCGATGAAGATCACCTCCATTCTTGGGGAGTGACGTAACATATCCAGTTTTTTTAAAAATACGTTGTTTCCTTGCTCGCCATGTTTCTCTTGCATTCAATGAGAGGATTCCTTCCCATATTATAGCAAAGAAAAAGAGGGAAAATTTCCCAAATAAAACAGGAAATCTGACTCCAACCCCAACTCAATCACCGATGTTGAAGTCAGAAAGGAGTTCTGTCACTAGCCAAATTTGGCTATGGACCAAAGGTAAATTCTCCGCTCTCTACGCAAGGGTCCAAATTCGGGAAAAAACAGTAAGGTACCTGTTAGGATTATGCTCGATAGCAAGAGTATAATAATGTATTTGACAATATTTTCATATTAATAAAGTGATTTCCAGTTTAACAAATCTTATAGCATTTACAGTTTAATTATTATAATTGTCAAAAGTAAATAATCATAAGGTCAAAAGACTATGAGAAAAGAATAATTGTTCATACACCTAGATATGTATGAGGTAGACACAATTCTTTAGTCAGTCTTGAATAATATTCACAACTTAAGTTAAAGGTTGGGCACCTTTATCTTGTTAAAGTTGTAGACTCTTTTGCTAGCATTTAAGTAGGATCAAATGTGTTATGATGAGTCTAAAATCATCAAAGTGTGGTGTCTTTGGGCAAAAGAATCTAGTGCACTGGGTGCATTAAGTAGGATCATAGTGAATTACTTTATCTAGAACTGTCAACGGATAAAAGTTTTCACTTGAAGACAATTGGAGAGTCTATCTCAATCCTGAGATAAATGATGGACTTATGGTTGCAAGTGGTATCATTTGAGCTATCAATGAGTACGATTATATAGCATAGTCTATCCTCGATAGTTTTATGGTATCCGATTATGAATCAATAGAGGACTTCATTTATAGATATGGACATTGTGGCTTCAATTAATAAATGAGAGTTGAATATGATCATATGGATATTTTGAGGTATTAGATATTAAATCTTGACGTTAAGTTTTTAATAGTGTATATTGAAACATGGCTTCCGGACAAGTCAAAATATCCAAGTTTAAAATGTGGTCATATGAGTAAATATGATAACTTGGAGAGCTATAGGCGGTCTATGAGCTCTTGGCGATTACTGGTATTCTTCACGAGGATACACTTTCGTCAATAAGGTTGTCTAGGGTATGAATGAGTAAAATCAAATTATTCTATCTTAATTTAAGAGTTCAATTTTAGTTCTTCAATGGAATGAACTAAAATTAATTAGATCGGACCTAAGTGAATCATTTGTTGATTGTGATTGGGTTGTGTCTATTGGAGCTTAAAATTTAAATAGCCTGCCAAGATCCCCAATCCTCACGAACTTGCATGGATCACTTGATATACTATGCCGGACAAATTTAGGGGTCCATTTAGAATTTTATTAAGGCATGTGGACTTGTTTCTTTTTGTAAAAATGGGTCTAGTTCACATGTGGACTTTTTATTAAAGTCCAATGGATTTAATAAAATAAGAAAAATAATATATATACCTATATATTGTGTTGGGCGGCAAGGCTATTTAAAATAGCTTAATTATATTATTTTTATTTTATTATTTAATTAAATGGAAATTAATTAATTTGGTAATTAATTAATTATTTAATAAAACGTCAAAATCTTTTTCTAGTAAAAGTAGGTCTCCTGATTTTATACTATTGTTCGTAGTATAATTAATAGTAAAGACTATATTTGATATGTAGATAAATAAAAGGAATTATTTATCTAATCAAATTATGAAGTCTTTAATGCAGTTACAAATACACTATTGAGTTGGATTAGGAGTCTTGGTATAGGATAGAATTCCTTTTAGAAACGAATTCTTAACCACCAAGTAAATCCACCTAAAGAAAGGATTCTTGCCCATCAAGCAAATCTTTCTTAGGAGAGGATTTGGTCTCCTATATATACTACTTGTAAATTTCGACCAAGCCTTAGTTTATGGAGTGAGAAGTTGTTTTTTATTTGTTCTTTTTATTGTTATAAAAAAAATAAAAACTTCGTCCAACTCACTGTGTGAAGAATTCGGCCAAGCATAGAGAAAAGAGGGAACGTTTTTGTTTTCGATAGTACACTAGTATCCTTTGCATCAAAAGGGTTTTGTGTACAACATCGAATCAAGGTTCACGCAAGTTTCAAACAAATTGATTGATAATTCTAAAATGATCGGGCGTTCTTGGTTTTTCTCTTGGAGGATAATTGTGACTAACAAAGAAGAAAATTTTGTTTGTTTCCATCCTCAGGTATACAATTTAAAGAAATGAGACCACACTCCTAGGTGATTCACGTTCGCGATTGGATTGGAAGATCTTGCTGATTCAATTCGACGCTAGTTCAATTGTCATGAAAAAAAGGTACGATACATTTATATACATCAATTAATCTAGGGTTAAGGTTCTTGTTATTAAAAGGGAAAATTTTTATTTATACGTAAATTTATAATTTTCTTATTTCTCATGCTTCCGTTGCGTTTTTGAACCGTTTTTTCTCTACAATTGGAATCAGAGTCTGGTTGTACCCTTGATTAATTGATGTATGTGTACATGAATCTTTTTCTTTTTATTGTATATATGCATGTTTTAGAAAGATATGGCACTCTAGGTATTCGCATATATATTTACATTGGAATGTATGGATATATATATATATATATATGTTTTATATGTGGTTTGTTATTGCTCAATTTTGGTTCTAGAATTTCAATGTATTTTTGCTTTGGAATTGTAACAAGAAGGTGGTCTATCATCGCCATAATTACGTTCTTGGTAGTTGCTAAGCTTTTTTTTATTTTGTTGTTGTAATTAAAAAAAAAACTGCACTTGTTGTAATAAAAAAAAACTGCACTTGTTGTAATAAAAAAACTGCAGTATTTTTAATTAATTATTTTATTTTATTTTAATTCTTCTATAATACATTTAAATATTGAAGACTCAAAGGTTTGAAGAATTGGGAGCAACCGGAACAAGTTTGGGACCATGCGAGCCGTAGCAACAAATGTGCATGCGAAGAGCAGACGGCCACATTTGTTGTGGCATGGGTTGCGCATGGAAGCCTTTTATGGGATTGTGGCATGCGCATGCCCAGGGGATGGAGCAAAGGGTGCGCATGCCCATGGGAGGCAGTCGAGAGAGTCCAAACAACGAAGGTCACATGAAGACTTGTTTGCCAAGAAAGGAGTTTTTTGTATTCCAAGACATGTAATTTACTTGGTTTTCTAGGATGGACCAAAATTGTAGCTATTTTTATTTTTTTTGTAAATATTGCAATGTTTGTCATTGTTTGATAACATGTCATAAAGAATAGAAGTGCCACTCATATATCTCTTTTGGTATGAACATGCATAGAATGGTTTAGGTATCCAAATTGGTTTCTAGATAACTTGGTAAATCATTCTTTAGAATTCGATCACACGCCTTAAATAATTGAGTGGGAGAAGGTGTTTTGGAACACCTACGGCCTCCAAGTTTAGTTGAGCTTTATGTTTCGTGTAATCAACTCCCAAGAGGTATTCATGAATGGAATTTAACAAGATACTTCCTTACAATGATAGACTAGACAATTAGCCCAAACGATATGTACTCCCAAAAGAGGGATATTCGTGAGGGATTATATTAAAGGTCGATAACTTGGTATTACACTCATTGTAATTTTATTAATATCCTCCCAAGAGTTCTTGTTAATAAAAATTACAAGGCTAAAATTGAAAATGTTGGTTGTTACGTTAACAATTATGTGGGACCTAGTCCAACTAGTAAATGTTGCGAACTCCCAAAAAAGGCGTGACATTTATGGGTGTTGGATCACCGTTGATTTTTTACGATTGAATTATTTTAATTCAAGATAAATATTCAAAAGTGCTATATACTGATTATTTACTTATATAATGTTTGTTAATATAAAGAAATCATGACCCCATCCCTAATCAAATTCCTTAAAGATAATACTTTAACTAATGATAATTATGTCACATGGAAAAGGGAAAATTGGGTTGTTGTAAGTTAAAAAACAATAAGATCATTATATCTATTCCTAAACGACCAAACTAATGAATCTACTCAGGAGCAAAGAGATGAGTATCAGTAGTGGATGTCTTCAAATGAAATGGCTAAATGTACGTTACATTTTGGCCATCATCTCCGACGTGCTGCAACAGCAACATGAAGGAATGGAGATTGCTACCGATATAATGATGTCTCTATAGGAGATATTAGCTATGAGGTCTAGGACGACTAAGAGGAAAGGCAGTGTCTGCTTTCATGAATCTTAGGATGAAACTTGGACAGGCTGTGAAAAATCACATGATGAAAGTTATAGCACATCTCAACATTGCAGAACAGAATGGTGTTGAGATAGATGGTGAGACGAAAACTTGACATGATTGTCAACTCACTATCAGATTCCTTTGGTTTGTTAAAAGTTGGACTACACCTTGAAGAATAAGGAATACACCTTGCAAGGCTTGATGCAAGATGTTCAAAGTGAGAAAACAATTCTTGTGAAAGGCAAGGGTCAATAGATTCATATGGTTGGTAAAGTTGCTACTATTAAGACCTGTCAGAAAGTCAAGTAACAACAGAAGAAAAAGCAACTTGGGCATAACTAGAAGAGGTTTCGGGAAAGGAAAAGACTGATTGAGAATGAATTCAACTTGTATTTAGGTAATGGAGCGTTGGTGTCTACTAGTGTAGTGGGAGATACTAGATTCAATTTAGATTCTTATAGGCATTTAGTTTTAATAAACGTTTATTATGTACCACAATTCAAGAGGAATTTAATTTCGGTCTCTTGTTTAAATAAATTTGGGTATTCGGTTACTTTTAATAAAGGTTTTATTATTAGTAAGAATTAAAAATTTGTTTGTAAAGGTACATTGGAAAACGGTTTATTCTACTTGCATAGAAATATCTCTCACTTGTTAGACATAGAATCAACGGAACCTAATCATAAAAGAGTAAAATTATCAAAAGATGAAACCTACCTATGGCATTTTGGCCTAGGTCATATTAACCTTAATAGGATTAAAATATTGGTAAGTGATGGACCTCTAAGTGACTTAAAGGTTGATGATCTACCAACTTGTGAATCTTGTTTGGAAGGTAAAATGACAAAAAGGTTGTTTACGACCAAAGACACAAGATCCATCGAATGTTTAGGATTGATACACACTGATATGTGTGGACCTATGAGCATTCAAGCTAGAGGTGGATATAAGTACTTCATCACTTTCACGGATGATCACTCAAGATTTGGTTATGTGTTTCTCATGAGACATAAGTTGGATGATTTTGAAATGTTCAAAGCATTTAAAGTTGAGGTTGATAATCAGCTTGAGAAACGCACAAAAATCTTAAGGTCTGATCATGGTGGAGAATATCTTTCTGGTGAGTTTCAACAATATTTTATTGATAATGGGATAATTTCTCAGTTTTCTGCACCAGGCACACCTCAACAAAATGGGGTGGTAGAAAGGAGAAATGGAACTCTTTTGGACATGATTAGGTCTATGTTGAGTTATTCAATGCTTCCTAATTCTTTTTGGGGATATATTTTACAAACCGCAATGTATATTCTAAATGATGTACCATCTAAGTTAGTTCCTAAAACACCGTATAAGTTGTGGACCGGGCGAAAGCCTATTTTACAACACTTAAGGATATTTGGATGTCCTGTGCACTTGTGTTAAAAGGAAAGACAGAAAAGATGGAGTCCTGTTCAGAAACATGCATATTTGTAGGGTATCCAAAAGGAACAAAAGGATATTATTTTTATAGTTCTTCAGATCTTAAAGTATTTGTTTTGACAAATGCTAAATTTCTGGAAGAGGACTATATGAATAATTTAGTACCTAAAAGTATAATTGTCATGAATGAGCTTTTAGGAGATACAATTCCACAAAAGGTTTCGCAAGCAAGCCCAATTGTAAGTTCCGTACCAACACAAGATCAACAATCTGCCATACCTCATCGTAGTGGGAGGGTTAGTAGACAACCCGAGAGATACATCGGTCTAGAAGACTTTGTAGAGAATCTTCCGGATGACGATGATCCCTATACGTACAAGGAAGCAATGAAAGATATTGATTGTCTCTATTGGCAAAAGGCAATGCAATCCGAAATTGAATCTATGTTAAAAAACAAAGTCTTGTCTCTTGTAGACTTACCTAAAGGAATAAAACCCATCAGCTGCAAGTGGGTATACAAGTGGAAAGTGGAATGGATGGAAAGGTGGAAACCTTTAAAGCTAGATTGGTAGCTAAAGGTTATACACAGAAGGAAGGTATCGATTATGAAGAAACCTTCTCTTTTGTGAACATGCTTAAATCCATTAGGATACTCTTATCCATTGCGGCATCTCTAGACCTAGAGATTTGGCAAATGAACGTCAAGACAGCTTTCCAAAAAGAAAGTCTTAACGAAAGCATCTACATTATCGAACCAGAAGGATTCATTGAAAAAGGTCAAGTGGAAAGGGTATGCAAGTTGCAAAGATACATATATGGATTGAAGCAAGCATCCAAATCCTGAAACATAAGGCTCGATCAAGCCATGTGAAGTTTTGGATTTATTCAAAACCTTGACGAACCTTGTGTATACAAAAGGATTAAAGGCGACAAGTTGGTTTTCCTAGTTCTTTACGTTGATTATATACTACTCATCGGAAACGATGTAGGTGTATTGACATCAATAAAAGAATGGTTAGCAAAATAATTTGATATGAAAGACTTAGGAGAAGCAAGTTATATTCATGGTATCCAAGTCATAAGGGATAGAAAGACTAGAACGATTGCATTATCCCAAGCTTCATACATAGATAAAATGTTGTCTAGGTTTTCCATGCAAGATTCCAAGATGGTATGTTACCTTTCAGACATGGAATCAAACTTTCTAAGGAACAAGTTCCTAAGAATGAGCATGAAGAGAAATTCATGAGTAGAGTTCCATATGCATCGGTAGTTGGAAGTCTCATGTATGCAATGCTCTACACTAGACAAGATATTTGTTTTGTTGTGGGCATAGTTATCAGGTTTCAATCAAAACCTGGTCCTGATCACTGGACGGCAGTTAAGCATATTTTCAAGTATCTTAAAATAATGAGAGATCATATGCTTGTATACTCTGGAGGGGATTTAATTCCCCGTTGGGTATACAGATTTAGATTTTCAGTCAGATTTTGACTCTAGTAGATCAACATCAGGATCTGTGTTTACTACTGGATGAGGGGCAGTCATATGGAGGAGTATCGAGCAATCTTGTATTGCCGATTCCACCATGGAAGCCGAGTATGTTACTGCATGTGAGGCTGTCTGGCTCCACCAATTCTTGATTGACTTGGAAGTGGTTTCTGATGTGAATAAGCATATCACTATCTATTGTGACAATAGTGGAGTAGTGGCTAATTCGAGAGAACCAAGAAGTCATAAGAAAGGGAAACACATTGAAAGAAAGTATCACCTTTTGAGGGAAATTGTGGATAGGGGTGAAGTGACAATTACCAAGATCACGTCAGCAAATAATCTAGCGGATCCCTTTACAATAGGCTCTTCCACAAAAGAGTTTTAATGGGCATCTAGAGAACATGGGGATGAGGCATATGAAACATTTGCTATAGAGCAAGAGGGAGATTGTTAGGATTATGCTCGATAGCAAGAGTATAATAATGTATTTGACAATCTTTTCAGATTATTAAAGTGATTTCAAGTTTAACAAATCTTATAGCATTTATAGTTTAATAATTATAATTATCAAAAGTAAATAATCATAAGTTCAAAAGACTATGAGAAAAGAAGAATTGTTCATACATCTAAATATGTATGAGGTAGACACAATTCTTTAGTTAATCTTATATAATATTCACAACTTAAGATAAAGGTTGGGCGCCTTTATCTTATCAAAGTTGTAGATTCTTTTGCTAGCATTTGGGTGGGATCAAATGTGTTATGATGAGTCTAAAATCATCAAAGTGTGGTGTCATTGGGCAAAAGAATCTAATGCACTGGGTGCATTGAATACGATCACAACGAATTACTTTATCTAGAACCGTCAATGGATAAAAGTTTTCACTTGAAGACAATCGAAGAGTCTATCTCAATCCTGAGATAAATAATGAAATTATGGTTGCAAGTGTTATCATTTAAGCTATCAATGAGTACGATTATATAGCATAATCTATCCTCAATAGTTTGATGTTATGTTAATCGATAGAGGACTTCATTTATAGATATGGACATTGTGGCTCCATTTATTAAATAAGAGTTGAATATTATCATATGGATATTTTGAGGTATTTGATATTAAATCTTAACGTTAAGTTTTCAATAGCGTCTATTTAAACATGGCTTCTAGACAAGTCAAAATATCCAAGTTCAAAATGTGGTCATATGAGTAAATATGGTAACTTGGAGAGCTATAGGCGGTCTATAAGCTCTTGGCAATTGCCGGTATTCTTCACAAGGATACACTTTCTCCAATAAGGTTGTCTAGGGTACGAATGAGTAACATCAACTTATTCTATCTTTATTTAAGAGTTCAATTTTAGTTTTTTAGTGGAATGAACTAAAATTAAATAGATCGGACGTAAGTGAATCATTAGTTGATTGTGATTGGTTTGTGTCTATTGGAGCTTAAATTTAGATAGCCCGTCAAGATCTTCAATCCTCACGAACTTGCATGGATCACTTGATATATTCTGTCGGACCAATTTAAGGGTCCATCTAGAATTGTATTAAGGCATGTGGACTTGTTTCTTTTTGTAAAATGGGTATAGCTCACATGTGGACTTTTTATAAAAGTCCAATAGATTTAATAAAATAAGAAAAATAATATATATGCTTATATATTGTGTTGGGCGGCAAGGCTATTTAAAATAGCTTAATTATATTATTTTTATTTGATTATTTAATTAAATGAAAATTAATTAATTTGGTAATTAATTAATTATTTAATTAAAAGTCAAAATCTTTTTCTAGTAGGAGTAGGTCTCCAAATTTTATACTATTGTTGGTAGAATAATTAATATTAAAGACTATATTTGATAAGTAGATAAATAAAAGGAATTATTTATCTATCAAATTAGAAAGTCTTTAATACGGTTACAAATACACTATTGAGTTGGATTAGGAGTCTTGCTGTAGGATAGAATTCCTTTTAGAAAAGAATTATTAACCACCAAGTAATTCCACCTAAAGAAAGGATTCTTGCCCTTTTAGTAAATCTTTCATAGGAGAGGATTTGGTCTCCTATATCTACTACTTGTAAATTTCAACCAAGCCTTAGTTTATGGAGTGAGAAGTTGTTTTTTATTTGTTCTTTTTATTGTTATAAAAAAAATAAAAACTTCGTCCAACTCACTGTGTAAAGAATTCGGCCAAGCATAGAGAAAAGAGGGAACGTTTTTGTTTTCGATAGTACACTAGTATCCTTTGCATCAAAAGGGTTTTGTGTACAACATCGAATCAAGGTTCACGCGAGTTATAATCAAATTGATTGATAATTCTAAATTGACTGGACCTTCTTGGTTTTTCTCTTGGAGGATTATTGTTACTACTAAGAAGAAGATTTTGTTTGTTTCCATCCTCAGGTATACAATTTAAAGAAAATGAGCCCACAATCCTAGGTGATTCATGTTCGTGATTGGATTTGAAGATCTTGCGGATTAAATTCGACGCTAGTTCAATCGTCATGAAAAAAAAAGGTACGATACATTTTATATTCATCAATAAATCTAGGGTTTAGGTTCTTGTTATTAAAAGGGAACATTTTTATTTATAAGTAAATTTATAATTTTCTTATTTCTCACGCTTCCGTTGCATTTTTGAACCATTTTTCTCTACAAGTGGAATCAGAGTCTGGTTGTACCCTTGATTAATTGATGTATGTGTACATGAATCTTTTTTATTTTATTGTATACATGCATGTTTTAGAAAGATATGACACTCTAGGTATTCGCATATATATTTACATTGGAATGTATGGATATATATATGTTTTATATGTGGTTTGTTTTTGCTCAATTTTGGTCCTAGAATTTCATTGTATTTTTGTTTTGGAATTGTAACAAGAAGGGTGGTCTATTATCGCCATAATTACCTTCTTGGTAGTTGCTAAGTTATTTTTATTTTGTTGTTGTAATTAAAAAAAAAACTGCACTTGTAATAAAAAAAACTGCAGTATTTTTATTTATTTATTTTATTTTATTTTAAATTCTTCTGTATTACATTCAAGCATTGAAGACTCGAAGGTTTGAAGAATTGGGAGCAACCGGAATAAGTTTGGGACCGTGCGAACCGTAGCAACAAACGTGTGTGGGAAGAGTAGACGGCCACATTTGTTATGGCATGGGCTGCGCATGCAGCCCTACTGCGCATGGCAGCCCTTTATGGGGTTGTGGCATGCGCACGCTCATGGGTAGGAGCCAAGGGTGCACATGCCCATGGGAGGTAGCCGAGAGAGTCCAAACCACGAAGGTCACATGAAGACTTGTTTGCCAAGAAAATAGTTTTTTGTATTCCAAGACATGTAATTTACTTGCTTTTCTAGGATGGACCAAAATTGTAGGTATTTATTTTTTTTGTAAATATTGCAATATTTGTCATTGTTTGATAACATGTCATATAGAATAGGAGTGTCACTCATATATCTCTTTTGGTATGAACATGCATAGAATGGTTTAGGTATCTATATTGGCATCTAGATAACTAGGTAAATCATTCTTTAGAATTCGATCACATGCCTTAAATAATTGAGTGGGAGAAGGTGTTTTGGAACACCTACGGTCTCCAAGTTTAGTTGAGCTTTATGTTTCGTGTAATCAATTCCCAAGAGGTATTCATGAATGGAATTTAACAAGATACTTCCTTACAATGATAGACTAGACAATTAGCCCAAACGATATGTACTCCCAAAAGAGGGATATTCGTGAGGGATTATATTAAAGGTCGATAACTTGGTATTACACTCATTGTAATTTTATTAATATCCTCCCAAGAGTTCTTGTTAATAAAAATTACAAGGCTAAAATTGAAAATGTTGGTTGTTACGTTAACAATTATGTGGGACCTAGTCCAACTAGTAAATGTTGCGAACTCCCAAAAAAGGCGTGACATTTATGGGTGTTGGATCACCGTTGATTTTTTACGATTGAATTATTTTAATTCAAGATAAATATTCAAAAGTGATATATAATGATTATTTACTTATATAATGTTTGTTAATATAAAGAAATAATGACCCCATCCCTAATCAAATTACTAAAAGATAATACTTTAACTGATGATAATTATGTCACATGAAAAAGGGAAAATTGGGTTGTTGTAAGTTGAAAAACCAAAAGATCATTCTGTCTATTCCTAAACCACCAAACTAATGAATCTACTCATGAGCAAAGAGATGAGTATCAGTAGTGTATGTCTTCAGATGAAATGGCTAAATGTACGTTACATTATGGCCATCATCTCCGACGTGTTGCAACAGCAACATGAAGAAATGGAGGCTGCTGCCGATAAAATGTTGTCTCTATAGGAGATATTAGCTTTGAGGTCTAGGACGACTAAGAATAGAGACGGTGTTTTCTTTCATGAATCTTAGGATGAAACCTGGATAGGCTGTGAAAAATCACATGATGAAAGTTATAGCACATCTCAATATTGCAGAACTGAATAGTGCTGAGATAGATGGTGAGACGAAAACTTGACATGATTGTCAACTCACTATCGGATTCCTTTGGTTTGTTAAAAGTTGGACTACACCTTGAACAATAAGGAATACACCTTGCAAGGCTTGAATCAAGATGTTCAAAGTGCCAACATAATTCTTGTGAAAGGCAAGGGTCAAGAGATTCATATGGTTGGTAAAGTTGCTTTTATTAAGACCTGTCAGAAGGTCAAGTAATAACAGAAGAAAAAGCAACATGGACCTAAATAGAAGGGGTTTCGGGAAAGGGAAAGACTGAATGAGAATGAATTCAACTTGCATTTAGGCAATAGAGCGTTGGTGTCTACTGGTGTAGTGGGAGATATTAGAATCAATTTAGATTCTTATAGGCATTTAGTTTTAATAAACGTTTATTATGTACCACAATTCAAGAGGAATTTAATTTCAGTCTCTTGTTTAAATAAATTTGGTTATTCGGTTACTTTTAATAATGGTTTTATTATTTGTAAGAATTAAAAAGAAAATTGTAAAGTTACATTGGAAAACGGTTTATTCTACTTGCATAATATCTCTCACTTGTTAGACAAGGAATAACCTAATCATAAATGAGTAAAATTATCAAAAGATGAAACCTACCTATGGCATTTTCGCCTAGGTCATATTAACCTTAATAGAGTTAAAAGATTGGTAAGTGACGGACCTCTAAGTGACTTAATGGTTGATGATCTACCAACTTGTGAATCTTGTTTGGAACGTAAAATGACTAAAACGTCGTTTACGACCAAAGACACAAGAGCCATCGAATGTTTAGGATTGATACACACTGATGTGTGTGGACCTATGAGCATTCCAGCTAGAGGTGGATATGAGTACTTCATCACTTTCACGGATGATCACTCAAGATTTGGTTATGTGTTTCTCATGAGACATAAGTTAGATGCTTTTGTTCAAAGCATTTAAAGCTGAGGTTGAAAATCAGTTTGAGAAACGTATAAAAATCTTGAGGTCTGATCACGGTGGAGAATATCTGTCTGGTGAGTTTCAGCAATATCTTATTGATAATGGGATAATTTCTCAGTTTTCTGCACAAGGCACACCTCAACAAAATGGGGTGGTATAAAGGATAAATAGAACTCTTTTGGACATGATTAGGTTTATGTTGATTTATTCAACGCTTCCTAATTCTTTTTGGGGATATGCTTTACAAACCGTAATGTATATTATAAACGATGTACCATCTTAGACAGTTCCTAAAACACCGCATGAGTTGTGGACCAGGCGAAAGCCTAGTCTACAACACTTAAGGATATTTGGATGTCCTGTGCACATGTTAAAAGGAAGTCAGAAAAGATGGAGTCCAATTCAGAAACATGCATATTTGTAGGGTATCCAAAAAGAACAAAAGGATATTATTTTTATAGTTCTTCAGATCTTAAAGTATTTGTTTCGACAAATGCTAAATTTTTGTAAGAGGACAATATGAATAATTTTGTACCTAAAAGTAGAATTGTCTTGAATGAGCTTTTAGGAGATACAATTGCACAAGAGGTTTCGCAACCAAGCCCAATTGTAAGTTCCGTAACAGCACAAGATCAACAATCTACCATACCTTGTCGTAGTGGGAGGGTTAGTGGACAACTCGAGAGATACATCGGTCTAGGAGAACCTGTAGAGAATCTTCCGGATGAGGATGATCCCTATACGTACAAGGAAGCAATGAAAGATGTTGATTGTCGCCAATGGCAAAAGGCAATGAATGAACTAAAATTAAATTGATCGGACCTAAATGAATCATTTGTTGATTGTGATTGGGTTGTGTCTATTGGAGCTCAAATCTAGATAGCCCGCCAATGTCCTCAATTCACACGAACTTGCATGGATCACATGATTTATTCTACCATACCAATTTAGGGGTCCATCTAGAATTGTATTAAGGCTTGTGGACTTGTTTATTTTTGTAAAAATGGGTTTAGTTCACATATGGACTTTTTATAAAAGTCCAATGAATTTAATAAAATAAGAAAAATAATATATATGCCTATATATTGTATTGGGCGGCAAGGCTATTTAAAATAGCTTAATTATATTATTATTTTTATTATTATTTAATTAAATGGAAATTAATTAATTTGTTAATAGTAAAATTTGGTTAGGGGTCAAAGAGATATTTTCCACTCTCCCAGCCCAATTTGAGGCTCGAAATCGACATTCATGAAACCCCGGATGTACCATAAAACTACCCCGTAGAAATGCGGAGGGATCGCAGGGCTTCAAAACATTCAAGGATGAAGCTAGGCACGACCAGGACGTGCCCCCACGTGAACACTGGAATCTGGGCTTCTCGAAGCCACCTATCTGGGAACCTTGATTCCTGGGGTCGGACTGCTCAACCACCCCATGAAAGCCAGGGGGGTCGCCAAGCTCAAGAAACGTTCGAAATAACCCGACAAGCAAAGTAAGCCCCCTCCGGGTTAAGACTTTCAGAGGTCAAACTTAACTCATAGCCTGAACGAGAAGCCTACCAACCTTTCTAGAAGCCCATGACCCCTCCGCGATACGAGGAGGAAGAGGGCCTCTAAGCAAAGCAAATCTGTGTTACCCCCTAAGAATGCCTACCAGGACGTCCATTCAAAGCTTTCGAGAATAGAACCAAACATAAATCTACCTCGCTCTACGAAGACTACGAGCAACTAGTCCAGTGACCTCCAAGAAGAATCATGCCATAAGTACACACAGGATAATATCCACTTAATAACCAACATTTACGTGCAAGTCAAGGGTTTGATCCCAAAAAGGAAACAAACTTATCTTCGTCAATAGTATTATCGTTTCTGCTATTTACTCGGAGTAAACAACTTTTAAATAAAGGATCCCACCCGATATGGGGGAAACGGATTCATAGGATCGTGGCGGGATATCTGTGAATTCAAACCTACTTGGACCAAATATAAGTAGGGCCAAGCATGGTAATGAGGGATAGATATCAAAACATAGGGTAAAGAAAAGAGAGAAGACATAACCAAAGGGAGAGACCGACAAACAGAAAGAAAAGGTGGCCTAAATTCAGTGAACAGAACACGGCCACCGTAATGTCCACTATTCGACTAGCAAAATGTTACCGCCTTCCTACAGTCTAGAGAGACAGTGAGCATATGGGATAGAGAATCATGTATATCACAAATAATCAATAATAAAGCCTCCACTTGCTATTGTTATACAAACATTCATTTTTATCTAAGCAGATTAGGTATCAAAAGTACCGACCCCGGCCACTACCTCCGTGGTAGTGGTCTCGAGGCTGTTAGTTGGAATTTCTCATATTGAGCAAATTTCCCGTTAACATTTTCTGGCGCCGTCTGTGGGAAACTCTCACACCACCATCTTTATATTCACAAGTTTATTGTTTTACAAGAGTCATGAGGCTTTGCTCCTCCCAAGGACAGCCAGGCGCATCGGGACAACCTTATGCTGCTTCGACACAAAAGGTCCCAAAGAAAGGGAGAAAATCCGGGCTCCATAGCCAGGTTCCAGACCAGCCAGCCACTGTGCAGGCTTTGGATTCCCCTATGGGAAACCAGGTCGAGCTTGACCAACAAGCGGCGACCTTCGTTGAAAACGTTTGCCTTCGACTGCTCGCTAAGGGTATTACTATTAAGCAAGCAAACCTCTGCAATCGAGAGGAGTCAAGCAAGTCCGGAGCTAGGCAACCCGTCTTTGATAGCCTGGGACCTACCCCTTTGGAGCCAACTAGTAATATAATGGGACTCCCACCTTCGATCCGAGATAGGTTAGGGCCCATACCCCCCGTTCCAGAAGTGCTGCCACGCTACTAAGCCAGATAAGTCAAGTCCGCGGCAGACATCCTTTTTTGAGAGTGGGGAGAGTTTCTCCACCCATCGACTTCAAGGAGGGAAGCCCAAGTTAGGGAGGAAAAAAGTCAGCAAAGCCCCCAGGCAGACCCCTGCGAAAAAGGAACCGGGTAGAGGTCGCCAGTTCATCAAAAGGGTTCGATAGTGAAGAGACTGAGATCAACTCAAGGAAACCCGAGAGTAAACGCTTAAGAGACCAGTTGGTAGAACTTTAGAAGGAGGTTCAACTGATCAAGAAAGGGAAGTATAAGGAGGACAAGAAGGATCCTCTAAGTGAGATGAATGCTCCTTTCACTAGAAGGATCCAAAAGGCAGCTCTCCCGCCTAAATTCAAAATGCCAACAGAAAAATTCTCTAGAACTGAGGATCCATTGAGCCACTTGGAGAGCTTCGTTCAACAGATGGAGGTCTAGAACAAGACTATGGCCGCTATGTGTCGAATGTTTCCCACTACCCTCACGGATTACGTTAAGACCTGGTTTAGAAAGCTACCTGTCGGCAGTATGGATTCCTTCACCAAGCTATCGGCCGATTTCTGCTCACAGATCCAGGGAGTTAAGCCCAGACTGAAGGACCCAATCCATCTATAGTACGTGATCTAAGAGAGAGGGGAAACCCTCCGGGCTTATGTCGAGTGTTTCGACAAAGAAGTCATCCAGATAGGGTCTTCACTGAGAAAGAAACCCTCGCCAACTTCAGAAGGAACCTGTGGGCAGGCATGCACTTCCGGTCTTTTTCCAAGAGACCTACCAAGAAGCTTATGATCGGGCTTCGGAGCAGATTGAGGTCGACGAACAGCTCAAGGTCAAGATGGAACACGACGATATGAGAGCAGTAAAGCGATAAAAGAAGGAAGCTCCTAAACCCGAGCAAGCTCAGAAAAGCCAGAACAAACCCCCCGATAGGTCGACATATTGCTTTCCCATTTCTCAACCCAGATCGAAAAGATATCCAGAAAAACAAACTTCTCTGCAAGCTTCACCTCCTCCCATGACAGTGGCCCCAATAGCTCGAGATGAGAGGGCGTATGATCATTACACCCCCTTAAATGTATCCCATGAAACAGTCTATCTCACCATTCGGGACAAAGTTTTGCTATAGAATCCCGCTACCATGAAAGCCCCGGTCTATAAGAGAAATCGCTATAAATATTATGATTTCACGAGGACGTGGGGCACAACACTTCGGAGTGCTATAACATGTGGAATCAGATCGAGGTTTTGATAAGAGGAGGATGTCTGGTGGAATTCTTACAGCAAGTCAGAGAGAACATTCAGACTGGAAGGGAAGTGCAAGCCGAGATCCGGAGCACACTGAGAAGAAAAATGTGGAGTAGGCTGACCTGATGCAACAAATCCAGATAATACATACCATCAGCGGAGGGCCTACTCCGGCTGGCACCTCCAAAAATTCCAGGAAAAACCATGCAAGGAAAGTCCCTCTTATGGACAAAGGGCGGGATATCTTCATGGTCGACCAGAGACCAACTAACCCCTCCCAGCTGTCACAGATCATTTTCACCGAAGCGGATGTCTACAACACCGTGCAACCTCATGATGATCCCATGGTAATCACGGTACAGATTTCCAACTGCATGGTACACCGTGTGCTGGTCGACACAAGTAGCAGCGTCGACGTTCTATTTAAAGATACCTTGGAAAAGCTAAACTTGAAACAGTGGTATTACAATAGCTGCACTACCCCGCTATATGGGTTGACTGGGGACTCAATAATACCCGTGGGATCAAAAATCCTACCAGTGATCATTGGAGCAACACCTCTCCAGCAGAATATCATGACAGACTTCGTGGTGGTGGATACCCTATCGGCTTACAATACAATATTAGGGAGGCCGTTTTTATCATCCTTGAAAAGGGTCATATCCATTTACCACAACGTCCTGAAATTCCCAGTAAGAGACAAGGTGGGGGAAGTTTAGGGTGATCAGCAAGCAGCCAGGAGATGTTACGCAGTGTCTGCCAACCCAACAGCTCTAGCAAAACAACTTGCACAGGTGACAACGATCCCAGATAGGGCAACCCCTGTATTGCCCTATGAGATGTAGGGCCCAAAAATCACCCTAGGGACGACTCCATAGTGTCAGACAGGGAGGAGTAGAGAAAGGAATGGGCCAGAGGCCATCCAGTGGATACTTTAGAAGATATTCCTATCCGAGTGGGCGATCCCTCAAAGGTCGTCAAAATCGAAGCCACCATTGGGCTGAGAGTGAAAGAGGGTTTGATCAGGCTCCTCACAGAGTTCAATGAAGTTTTTGCTTGGAGTCACGGTGAGATGCCTAGAATCCCGATGACATTGGCTGCTCATCGATTGGCAGTGGATCTGACCTTCAAACCCATTAAATAAAAAAGGCGACACTTCAAAGGTGAAAGAAATGTTGCGGTCAAGGAAGAGGTGGACAAGTTAACCCAAGCGGGCTTCATTAGAGAGGCACGCTACCCCGAATGGATAGCCAACGTGGTCATGGTCACAAAGGCGAATGGGAAATGGCGCATGTGCATCGATTATACTGACCTTAACCGGGCATGCTCAAAAGATAGTTTCCCTCTACCAAAAATTGATCATTTAGTTGACTCCACCTCTGGAAATAAGCTCCTAAGTTTCATGGACGTGTTTTTGGGGTACAATCAAATTATGATGCACCCCACCGATAAGGAAAAGTCCAGTTTCATCACCGGGTGGGGTCTGTATTGCTACAAGGTGATGCCTTTTGGGCTTAAGAATGCAGAAGCTACGTATCAACGGTTTGTCAATTGGTTGTTCAAGACCGAAATTGGAAGATCAATGGAGGCAAACATCGACAACATGATCACCAAGTCATCAACCACTGAAGGCCATCAGGACGAACTTCGCAGAACCTTCATGATCTTAAGGGGAAACCATATGAGATTGAACCTCTCTAAATGCGCCTTTTTGGTGACCGTGGGAAAGTTTCTAGGCTTCTTGGTCCATGAAAGAGGCATAGAAGCTAACAAAGAAAAGATTAAGACTATCCTAGATCTAGAATCCCCCACGTCACTTAAACAGGTTCAAGTCATGACCAGGCAAGTAGCAGCGCTCAACAGGTTCATTTCTCGATCCACCGATAAGTGTCTCCCTTTTTTCTAAGCCATTAAGCAAGGAATAAACATGAAATGGGACAAGAAGAGTGAACAAGCTTTTCAAGCATTGAAAAAATACTTGTCAAGCCCTCCGCTACTGGTTAAGCCAAGTCCGGGAGAAGAGCTATAGATTTACTTGGTCGTTTCCGAAACTGAGGTTAGCGGGGCTTTAGTTAAGAAATGTGGAGATAGGGTCCAACGGCCTATCTACTATGTAAGTCAAGCTTTAACCAAGCCCGAGGAGAACTATACCCTTTTGGAAAAGCTCGATTATGCCTTGGTAACCTCGGCGAGAAAGCTTTGACCCTACTTCCAGGCTCATTCGATAGCAGTGGTGACGGATCAACTCCTCGGTCAATTTTTGCAACGGCCGGATGTTTCCGAAAGATTGGTTTTGTCGGCCCTGGAACTCACCCAATTTGATTTGAGGTATAAGCCTATGACCATAATTAAAGCCCATGCTCTAGCAGACTTTAGCCTCTGATAAGGTCCCAGGGCTTGACAGCTGGCCGGAAGGTTGCATGTTGTGGATCCTCTACACTGATGGAGCCTCTGGGCAAATTGGGGAAGGAGCAGGCATAGTTCTTATCAACCCAAAAGGAACCGAGTGCTATCACTGCTTCAGATTTGAATTTAAAGCTGCTTACAATGAGGCAGAGTACGAAGCCCTTCCGGCCAAAATAAAGGCAGCCATTTGATTACCGAAATATTAAGAGTGACTCGTCGCTCGTAGTCAACCAAGTCTCCAAGGATTATCAGGCAAAGGGGGATAACATGATCGCTTACCTAAAACTGGTTCAACAGCTCAAGAGCAAGTTTAAAGGATTCAAAATCGAGTAGGTACCTCGATAAAAGAATCGTCGAGCTGATGTCCTTACCAAGATAGCTGCAAATATTGGCCAGACCTTACCCCACGGGTCCCTCTTCAAGTGATCCCCTTACCTAGCACAGTGGCAGGAAAGGAAACTTATACCTTGGATCGATAACCATGCTGGATGGATCCAATAGTTGATTATTTGCAAGATGGGAAACTTTTTGAGGAGCCCGACCAAGCTAGGAAATTCAAAAGGCTCTCGGTCCAGTATTGTTTGGTGGATGGGCACCTATACAGAAGGGGAAGATCATTTCCTCTTCTCCGATGTTTACAACCTGAAGATGCCAAGTAGGCATTGGGAGGGGTTCATTCCGGGGAATACGGAAACCACATTGGTGTGGAGGCACTGGCATATCAGGTACTCCGCATGGGGTATTATTGGCCAACCATCCATCAAGACGTAAAGAGCTTAGTACGAACCTGCGAGGCATGCCAGAAGGCCATAAAATTGAGTCACCTCCCCCGCAGCAGTTGTCGTCTATTAGCTCGCCATACCCCTTTGCTATGTGGGGAGTCGACTTGATTAGACCGCTTCCTACTGCTCTTTGTCAAGCCAAGCATGATACCATGGTAATTAATTATTTCACAAGATGGGTCGAAGCCGGACCACTCTCCTAGATATCAAAAGAAAACATAACAAGGTTCATCAAAACTAATGTAGTTTACAGGTTCAGAACCTCTCTTGCCATTATAGCGGACCTCGGAAAGCAGTTTGACAATGGTCGATTCAAAGATTTTTGTGAAGGCTTAGGAATCGACCTTTGGTTCGCTTTAGTAGCCCACCCCCAGATTAACGGGTTGGTGGAATCCACTAATAAAACTATTAAGAGGCTGTTGAAGAAAAAGCTGCAGCAGAAAAAAGGCAGATGGGCCGAAGAGCTCCCAGAGGTCCTCTGTGCTTACCGTACCACGAGGAGAACAGCCACCTGGGTAGCCCCTTATTCTCTAGCCTTCCTATCGAGCATAAACTGGCCTCCTTTAGAATCCAACATTTTGAAACAATGAGCAATGAAGGTAAGCTCCGAGCTAGCTTGGATCTTCTGGAAGAAAAACAAGATCGAATAGCTGAGAAGGTAGCAGATTACCAGAGCAGGATCGCTAAATACTTTAACCGAAGAGTTAAAGCACGAAACTTTAAGGAAGGGGACCTAGTTCTCAGGAAAGTGACGCTGAATACCAGGAAAAGGTCGGACGGGGTCCTAGGGCCCAACTGGGAAGGGCGGTACTTAGTAAAAGTGGTGATCCGTAATAGGGCATACAAGCTTGAAGACATGATTGTCCGACTCATCAATCATAGTTGGAATGCAAATCACTAGAGAAAATTCTACCCATGAATAGGGGACTCATGAGCGGGCTACCCCCACCTAGTTTTTAGTCTCCAGCAATAATGTACTTCTTTCTTTTTATCAATAAAGTTTGTTCTACAATGATTTTGGTCTACATGGAAAATTCGACATTATCATCGCAAGACCAGGGGTAAGCCAGGGAAGCCCCATCGCCACCCTTGATGCCTTGACCGGGCACTACCCCCCACCAAGAAGGGTCTGAGTATAAGAGCATAGTTGTCATCCAGATCTCGAGACCAGGAAATAGCTAGATAGCCCTCTTGATGCCTTGATCGGGCTACCACCCCCAAGAAAGGTCTGAGTATAAGAGCAAAGTTGCCATCCAGATCTCGAGACCCGAAAATAGCTAGATAGCCCTCATGATGCCTTGGTCGGGCTACCACCCTCAAGAAAGGTCTAAGTATAAGAGCATAGTTGCCATCCAAATCTCGAGATCAGAAAATAGCTAGAAAAACCCTCATGATACCTTGGACGGGTTACAACCCCCAAGAAGAACTCAAGCTTAAGAGCATGGTAGCCATCCCGATCTCCAGCCTAGGAGAGGACTACGCAATTCTCATTGATACCTCACTTTGGGTGTGGACTGGCCTACGAGTAAACAAGACCGACTGAAATCATTGAGCTACAAGTCCTTATCGAGTCAGAAAGCCTGAGCTAGCTATTTGCTTTCACACTTAAGCAATTTTCCTATCTTGTTACTTTTCCAAGGCTAAGGCAGGTTGCTATAAGGGGTAAACCTAGATGGAAATAAAAAATGAAACAAGTACCTGCAAGACAAAATTTGAACCAGGTTTAAAAGCTAAATTTCATTGATAATTTGGGGAGCCTATCCCCCAGTAAGGCTACAGCAATCAAACAGGGAGCCAAACACCCGGTTTCGAGCTACAACCAAACAAAAAAAAATGATAATGATCAAGCATGAGTAAAGATGAGGTGCCCACCTCCCTTTTTGGGCATTCAGAACAAGCTACAAGAAGGTGTACTCAAGCTTTTACATCCTCTCGGTCTCCTCCAATTTCTCCCCCTTCCGGATGAACCTCACCTTCTGCTCCTCCTTTGGGTGATCGCCCAACCCGGATAGCCGCCTCCACCTCCTCTTCCTTAGAATGCCCCTCGATTGCCTGATGCTCAGCGAGATCCTCCTCCATGACCTCATTGACCACTGTCATGACCTCAGGAGGTATGGCTGCATCAAGAAGGTTGGCTATTGACTCTGGCATAATTTCCCCTTCTGATGGCTCCTTCCTAGAAGGCACCTTAGAGGGACCTCTGGCTTCTGCAAGATCTCCTTTCGGCACCATAGATAAAATCCCTCTCGAGGATTCTCTGGGACCTGATGTTAGGAAAATAGGAAGAGGAGAAGGAGGATGAGGAGGAAGGTCTGACCCAGCTGGTTGCTTCCCTGCTTCGGCCACCTTAATGGAATCCAGATCATAACCTAGGGGGCGAGACATCTCAGTGACCTTGGCCAGTATCTCCTCCTGATCCCAGTTAGCAATAATTGACAAGTCGAAAGGGGAGAGGAGGGCCTCAGTAACTTGGTAGGAGGCGTAGAAGTATCCCTTGCTAAAGAAGGAATCCACCTCAGCCTGAAGCCTGGCAACTTGTGCTTGAAGAGCATGATTCTCAACATCTAGCGCCTTCGCTTCTTCCTTCCAGTCATCCCGCTGGTTGGCTCATCGTTTAGACAGAAGAGTTTCCTGGTCAAAAGATCGCTTCAGCCTTTCGTGGTCACACTGAAGCTCAGCCAGTTGTGTTTCCATTTCCCTTTGGCTGGAAGTCATCTCCCGGACCAAGGATTGAGCTTGCGCCAGTAATCACATGGCCCGCTCAGCCTCAGCTTCAACCCTGGCTACCCGATCCCGGAGAAAGAATACTTGGTTGCCCATTGCTACATTGAACTTGAAAGCCAGCAAAGCTTGAGACAAAGGTTAGAAAGCAGTCAAAGCTTACAATCATAGGAAATAAAGGCAATGACTACCTCGGTCAAAAGGGCAGACTCTTTGGTAACCAAAAAATCCACGGGCATGGAAGCCATCCTAGAGAGCCCACCACCTGGGCATGAAGCAACGAACTACTTCAAAACCTCATCCTAGCCAACCGAGCCTGGCTGATGGTTGGGGTGAGAAGAAGGAATCTCAGGAATACCAGCTTCAGGATCCCCTGGAGTTTGAACTGCCCGGGACGCAGTTGGATCAACGGAAGAAGTTGGATCAACGGAAGAAGGGTAATATAGCTCGGGAAGCAGTAACTGTAGTGGGAGCCACTGGTGAAGGAGCGAAGGTGGACGTATCAGTAGCCTGGTGAGCGGGCCTTCCTCTATTTAGAGCCTTAGCTGTCCGAGATGTAAGAATAGCCATCTTAGATCTCATTTGAGAAGGTGATGGAGCAGGAGCAGGAGCAGGCAAAGCAACATCCATAAGGATTGGCCCCCCTTTCTCCGAGGTAGCTAAGAAGGTTCCAGGGGACATCTCTGAGGTAGCCAAGAAGATTCTCGAGGATGATCTGGAATGAGGGGGAGGGGTCCGAGCTTGCCGGGCTTCGCGAGAAGCTGGAGTAACAACAAAAACTGTTAAAAAAGGGGTTAAAACCATCAGAACTGAACCATTCAACAACCCAAAAGCTTATTGGTGCAAAATACTTACGAGGAGTAGTGTTTGATATCCGAAGATAGCAGTTTACTAGACGAGGATATAAAGGGTCAGCAGTCGAGAACTTCATATTCAAGTAGTTTCTGGCATAAATGGCCTTCAGTACCATCTCAGATTCGGCGGGCAAGGAGTCTCGGTCCCATGAGGGCTTATCATTAAAGGTAGTCGGAACCGTGAACTCATGCCCACCTATAAAAGTCGAGCTCCCCCAATCATTGCCAGCCAATACCCATTCTTTCTTCCAGGCCGGGTCCTTTCTTGAAGCCCCAGGGATGATAAAATTAAACTTGTTCTTGGCCTTAGTGTAAAACTGACCTCGAGGACCCCGGCCAGGATCCCAATTAGGAAAAGGAAAGCAAGTTCCTCTTCCCTGGGCTCTCAAGTTATCTTTCTTAGCTCGTACTGCTCTCTCCGTAGCATGAGGAAGCCGGGTGTTAGTTTGAGGGGAGCCAGCTGAAGGGTGTTAAAAGCCCGCCGAAGGGTAGGATGAAGAAGGAGACTTACCCCGCTCTCGAAGGCCGCAACATGGATAGGGAGTACGCCTTTGGGCGGGCTGAAGACATAGTAATTTCTATAGGGGACTGTGAGAGAGACAGTGTCAGGGATGCCGTATTTGGTCCTCAGGAGGCCGAGTGACTTTGGGTCAACGGTAAAATCTGGAATTACCCTGAAGTCAAATAGAGGATGTCTCTCCAGGGAAGGACCGACGATTGTGATGCGGTCCACTCCAGTGACACCAACCCTATTCTCTTCATCGAAGTCTTCATCGACCAAGTTCAGAGGATTGTCTGGTTGGTTAGAAAACCCAGCCCCGATGGCTACATTCCAGTTTGATCGATGACGTTGCGGGGACAGAGGAGAGTCTTCCCCGCCTTGGTCTTGTCGAGCCCTTTTCCCATTGGCGAGACTTGAGACCTATGTGCCCTCAACATGGGAGTCAATAGAGTCACGAATGGCCTTGGACATGGTAGAACAGGTTTTGGGGCTTGAGAAGAAAGGGAAATCGACAGAGGATAGCAAGAGAGAAGAAATCCGTAAATTCAAAATTGAGAGAAAGTGTGAAGAAACGGGTAAAGAGTTTGATTTTAAATAGAGGTTAGGGGTGTAACGGCGTCGGCGATATCCTCGAGAAGATCACCTCGAGCCATGGAGAGAGTCGTAACGCAGCTGGTTTTTCACAAAGAACACACCAATTAAAGTTCGACACATCATTGGGTAATTAATGAGAAGATTTCATTCGAGATTCTCAGTAATTATCTTGTAACGAAAAAATTTCCCAATTAAATAGGGAATCTTGCTCCAACCCCAAATCTACCTTTGGTGTTCAAGTCAGAGGGGACTTCTGTTAATAGTAAAATTTGGCTAGGGGTCGAAGAGAAATTTTCCACTTTCCCAGACAAATCGAGGCCCGAAATCGACATTCATGAAACCCTGGATGGACCATAAAACTACCCCGCTGAAGTGCGGAGGGATCGTCGGGCTTCAAAACTATCAGGGAAGAAGCTAGGAATGACCAGGACGAGTCCCCTCACGAACACTGGAATCCAGGCTTCTCGAGCCACCTATCTAGGAAACTCGGTTCCTGGGGTCGGGCTCCTCAACCACCCCGTGAAAGCCAGGGAGGTCGCCAAGCTTAAGAAACACTCGAAAAAAGCCCGACAAGCAAAGTAAGCCCCTTCCTTGTTAAGAATTTCAGAGGTCTAACTTAATTCATAGCCTAAACGAGAAGCCTACCAACCTCTCTAGAAGCTCGTTGACCCCTCCGCGATACGAGGAGGAAGAAGGCCTCTAAGCGAATCAGATCCGTGTTACCCCCTAGGAATGCCTACCAGGACGTCCATTCCAAGCTTCCAAGAATATAACCAAAGCATAGATCTATCTAGCTCTACGAAGACTACTAGCAGCTAGTCCAGTGACCTCCATGAAGAATCATGCCATGAGTACAAACAGGATCATATCCACGTAATAACCAACATTTATGTGCAAGTCAAGAATTTGATCCCAAAAAGGAAACAAACTTATCTTCGTCAACAGTATCATCGTTTCCGCTATTTACCCGGAGTCAACAACTTTTAAATAAAGGATCCCTCCCGATAAGAGGGGAACGGATTCATAGGATCGTGGCGGCATATCTGTGAATTCAAACCTACTTGGACAAAATATAAGTACAGCCAAGCATGGTAATGAGGGATAGATAAGAAAACAGAGGGTAAAGAAAAGAGAGACGACATAACCAAAAGGAGAGATCGACAAACAGAAAGAAAATGAGGCCTAAATTCTGTGAACAGAACACGGCCACCGTAGTGTCCACTATTCGACTAGCAAAATGTTACCGTCTTCCTACGGTTTAGAGAGACAGTGAGCTTATGGGAGAGAGAATCATGTATATCACAAATAATCAATAATAAACCCTCCACTTGCTATTGTTATACAAACAATCATTTTTATCTAAGCAGGTTAGGTATCAAAAGTACCGATCTCGGCCACCACCTCCGCAGTAGTGGTCTCGAGGGTGTTAGTCGGAATTTCTCATATTGAGCAAATTTCCCATTAACATAATTATTTAATTAAAAGTCAAAATCTTTTTCTAGTAGGAGTAGGTCTCCTAATTTTATACTATTGTTGGTAGTATAATTAATATTAAAAACTATATTTGATAAGTAGATAAATAAAAGGAATTATTTATCTAATCAAAATAGGAAGTCTTTAATATGGTTACAGATACACTATTGAGTTGGATTAGGATTCTTGGTGTAGGATAGAATTCCTTTTAGAAAAGAATTCTTAACCACCAAGTAAATCCACCTAAGGAAAGGATTCTTGCCCATCAAGTAAATCCTTCTTAGGAGATGATTTGGTCTCCTATATATACTACTTGTATATTTCGACCAAGCCTTAGTTTATAGACTGAGAAGTTGTTTTTTATTTGTTTTTTTAATTGTTATAAAAAAAAAAAAACCTTCGTCCAACTTATTGTGTGAAGAATTCGGCCAAGCATAGAGAAAAGAGGTAACGTTTTTGTTTTCGATAGTACGCTAGTATCCTTTGCGTCAAAAGGGTTTTGTGTACAACATCGAATCAAGGTTCACACAAGTTTCAATCAAATTGATTGATAATTCGAAAGTGACTGGACGTTCTTGGTTTTTCTCTTGGAGGATTATTGTGACTAATAAAGAAGAATATTTTGTTTGTTTCCATCCTCAGGTATACAATCTAAAGAAAGGGAGCCCACACTCCTAGGTGATTCACGTTCGTGATTGGATTGGAAGATCTTACGGATTCAATTCGACGCTAGTTCAATTGTCACGAAAAAAAAGGCACGATACTTTTATATACATCAATCAATCTAGGGTTAAGGTTCTTGTTATTTAAAGGGAACATTTTTATTTAAACGTAAATTTATAATTTTCTTATTTCTCACGTTTCCATTACGTTTTTGAAATGTTTTTCCCTACAGTATCAAGGTTCCCCTGGTCGAGCTACCAAACAACTCTGTAGAAGCAAGGCGAGATCACCCAAACCTGTAGAACACCTCGCAAGCATTCAAGGTCACCGAGGTAAGGCTTGGTGTGAACAAATTAAACACCTTACATCGAAATAGGAGCTCGAAGCAAGGCTGACATGGGAAGACCTGAGTTCCCTAAGGTCGAGATGTCACGCGACCTCCCCAAACTCATGCTACCTTCTCCAGTTATATAAAGGGACCTTCAAAATGTCGAGTTCACCCTATAGTATCTCTCTGTTTCACCAAGGGAAGAACCTAATCTATCAAAATAAGAAGGAGGAAGCTTTCAAAGCCCCGTTACCGCTGGAAAGCATCAACGTAGCCTTGTTGAGCTTTAAAAGGGACCAGGAAAAGTCTGATCAAGCACCTAATGCCAAGACGGGTATAGAGAAGTACTTCGCCATTCCATATAGCTAGCGTCATAGTTGATGACCTCCGTGATGCATCTCACTAGGGCAGCATATGAGATCGCATTCACTCTCCAACGTACACTAAAATATTACGTACGTGCAGGACAAGTGAATGAATCCAAAGAGGAAACAAACTTATCTTCCTCCAAGATATCATCGAATCAGTTAAACCAAAGTCAATGACATTTAAACAGAAGATCTTGCCAGATAAGAGGGGATTTGATTCAGATTTGCATGGCGGGGAAACTACAAGCAAAACCTAGTTGGACCGCATATAAATACACTGAGGATAGCACACAAAAAAGGGAGAGTAAAAAAGAGCTAGAATTTGCCAACGAAGAACAAGACTCCATTGTCGCCTAAATTCTCTAAGGAGAACACGGTCACCATTTTATCTACTTATTAACAGACACTAAGTTGCCACCTCTGTTGTACCCAAGAGAGAGATCGAGAATTTTGAGTGATTTTTGTATATTACGTTTGATTCGTTTACAATAATAAAACAATGCCATTTTCTGTACATATCCTTCACATGTCGTGTTATCTCCTATTTTCATTTCCTCTATTACAAATGTAAACCGGTTACTGAAGGTACCCACCCACCCCCCCCCCCCGGACCGCGACCTCTGAGGTAGTGGTTTTGAGGTGTTAGCTAAAATTCCTTACCCCCGAGCGAATTTCTGGTAAAGATCTCCTTTTGAGCAAAGACTCACATCTGGATAACTTCTTCATGAAACCGTTCCACATAAGATCTGAGGGTTTCCCCTCGCTCCAGGATCATATATTGTAGTTGTATGAGGTCTTTGGGTGTGGTTTAACACCTTGGAACTGTTAGCAGAAATCGGTTGATAGCTTTTTGAAGGAATCCACGCTTTCTACGGACAGCTTTTTGAACCAGGTCTTTGCATAGTTGGTCAATATGGTAGGGAACATCCGGCACATGGCTGCTCTGTTAGTGTTATGGACCTCCATCTGCTGGATGAAGCTTTTCAGATGACATAACGGATCTTTGACATCGGTAAACAGATTTGTAGGCATTTTAAATTTAAGTGAGAGCTCGGCTTCCCTAGTTCTCTAAGTGAATGGAGCATTCATTTTGCTCAGCGGATCTTTCCTTGCATCTTAGCGCTTTCCTTTCTTTAACTGTTAGATATTTTTCTACATTATTGCCAGCTGGTCCCTCGGGCATTTGTTCCCCATGTCTTTTTGAATCGACCTCAAATCTCTCGCTATCAGACCCCTTGGATGAACTAAAAATTTTAACCTTGTCTTCTTCACGAGGGGTATCTTCCCGGGGGTTCTATTGGCTGCCTCATTGTTCAGCTCAAGCTTCTCTCCTAGAGGCTACCAGGTAAGAGGGATCTCGTAGGTCTCACGACGGGTCATCTGCTGGAGATTTGACCCATCGGAGTTGGTAGCACGATGGTCTGCAAGAAACTTAGAGAATGGGCTCTAACCTATCTTGGATCTAGGGTTGAGGTCACATCCAATTGTAGGATGGTTCTAACGGGGAAGGTCCTAACTAGTTGAAGGCGGCTTGCCTAGTTCCTTGTCTACTTGCTTCTTCCTGAGTATTGGGATTCACCGACTGGATTGTAATGCCCTCAGTGAGCAAATAAAGGCGAACATTTTCCATGAAAGCCGCTAGTTGCTGATCAAGTATGACCTGGCTTACCACCGATGGTCTTGAGGCCCACACTGCAGCTTGTTGGACCGGAGCCTGGTTATGATGCCTGGACTTTCTGCCCTTCCTTAGAACCTTTCGTGTTAAAGCAACGAATTGTTGTCCCAAGGCCTCGGGCTATCCTTGGGAAGAGTGAATCCTCGTGGTCTCTATAAAACAATAAGCAGATTAATAGGGTTATAGAAATGGGTGTGGAAGTTTCCAATAAATGGTGCCAAGAAACGTTAACCGATAATTCTCTCGAGGCGAGGAATGTCAATTAACACCCTCAAGACCACTGCCTCGGAGGATACGATTGGGGTAGGTACCCTTGGTACCATGGCTAGGTGTAATAATGAGGTGTGGTGATATTAAGAATGGTGATGCAGGATATGAGAGGGAAATGGAGCTATTTTATTGAATGATATTGAAATGTTACAGCTGATTACATATCTCATGATCTCTTTTTTTCTCTCTCTCAAGGAAAGTATTGGAGATGGTGAATCCGTTCCAGTTGATAAGTGGAAAAAATTTCTTGACGATGGTCATGTTCTCTCAAACAAAATTCAGGCGACTAGGGAGCTTGGTTCACCGGTGGCCAAAATTGGGTCTCTCCTAACGTGCTATGATCAGTCTATTTATCATGGTCCAACTAGGTTTAACTCGTTATTCCCCTGCCATGAATATCTGAATCAAATCCCCCCTTATATGGACGGGATGTTATGTTCAAATGTCATTGACTTCGGCTTAACTGATTCAGAGATATCTTGGGAGGAGATTAGTTTGTTTCCTCTTTTGATTCAATCACTTGACATGCACGTATGTAGTGGTTTAATGTGCTTAGGAGACTAAGTGTGATCCTGTCTGTGGCCTTGGTGAGATGCCTCATAGAGGTTATCAACTATGACGCTTACAGTCTTTGAATGCAAGGTACATCTATTTACCAGTCTTGATACTAGGAGCTTGATCTGACCTTTCCGGGTCCCTTTTGGCGTTTGACATAGCTGCGTTGGCGCTCTTTGGTGGCAACGGAGCTTTACGAGCTTCCTCCTTCCTGCTTTAGATAGATAAGGTTCACCCGTTTACGAAATAGAGCGATACTATAGGACGAACTCGATGCCCTAAAGGTCTCTTTGTACAATTGGAGATGGTAGCATGCTTCTAGGGAGGTCGTGAGATATCTCGATATCAGGGAGTTTAGGTCTTCCCATGTCGACATTGTTTCGGGCTCCCATTTTATTGTTAGGAGCTTGATTTGTTTACATCAAGCTTTTACCTAGTGACTCTGAATGTTTGCAAGGTGTTCCAAGGGTGTGGGTGACCTAGCCTTGCTTTCTGCGAGGTCATATGGCAGATTGATCCTGGGAACCCTATTACCTTGCTACGTAATCCAAGATTTGGACCCTGCTTGGAAGGTGGAAAAAATTTCTTTGGTCCCTGACCAAATTTGGCTATTAACAATTACTATATTAAAAAAAAAAAAATTGTGCTCGGATGCATTTTTGTGGAAATTACCAAAAATAACAACATATAATAAGAAAAATTCATTTTTAACCTTAAACGAAAATTTATTCATTAATAACCACTTTTTAAAAAAATTACTTGAATGCCTACATATAAATAACATCCCCAAACACTCTATCTTTCATTCTCTCTTTTTCTTTCTCTCTTCTCTCTCTCTCCCCGCCGGTGATGTGCCAGTGAATCGTCATCGGTATCGTTAGGGATGCCGACGACTCTCTCATTGAACCTCTCTTTCTCTCTCCCTGCACCTCTCTCTTCTCTCTTCACGTACCTCTCTTTCTCTCTCCTCTCCTCTCATCTCCTCTCCTCTCTTCTCTTCTCCTTTCTCTATCATGTGACATCGCCGGCTTGTCGGCGTGCCGGTGTGCTGTCACCTGGGCTTCACGACCATCCAGCAACGTTGTCGAGCTACCCCCGGCCGGTGATGTGATCTGTAGAAAAAAAAGGAAAAAAAACAAAAAACTTAGAAACCTTAAAGATTTCAAGTTTCAACATTTCAATTGAGTCCAAATTTCAAGTTTCAACATTTCAATTTAAACAAGATTTTAAGTTTCAAAATTTGAAAACAAAAAACCTAGAAACCCAGAATATTTCAATTTAGTCAAGATTTCAATTTTCAACATTTCAAATTTAGCCAAGATTTCAAATTTCAAATTTTTATGTTTTTAGACAAGATTTCAAGTTTCAAATTTTTAGTCGTGATTTCAAATTTGATTTCAAATTTTAGTTATGATTTCAAGTTTGCTTTTAGTTTTTAAAAAAAAAAATCAAGGGTATTTTAGCAATTTATAGACATTATACTGATTTTTTTTTTAAAAAAAAATATGGTTATTAATGATTAAAGTTTCAGAAATGGTTAATAACGAAAGTTTAATGTTTCCAACTCTTTTTTTGGTTTTCTTTCTACATTTTTTTTTATTGAAATATTTAAAAATATATATATATCTTTATAAGTATAAATGCTAATTTTTTTCTCATACCGTGTATGTATATATATAGATATTTGAATTGTATATATAATTTTTAACCTGTTATATGTTAGATTTCAAATAATAATAATAATAATATAAAAAAAATAGTAAATAATGAAAGGAATGTGTCACGCGCCTTAGAGGGAAGTGTGAAAGAGGATTATTGTCCGAACAACTAAAAAAATAAAGGAGTTACACAGGTGGGGCTGGTTCATGTTGGTGATGGTGGCGTCAATGATGGCTACTTTGCTCCTCTCACATCTGATGTCACTCACTCAAATCATTTATATCACTCACTCCCTCGGTGAGTGGTCGGCACCTAATTATAAACTCCCTTGTTTCTCCAACCCCGTCCACTTATAATTCAACCAGTCTATTTTTTTAAAATTTAATATTCAAATAATATAGGAACGTAATCAATTTATTTAAATCGTAAAAATCTAATTTAATTTAAATATATAATTACTATATCATTGAAATATCTATTTTAGATACTAAATTTAAATAAAATAATATTATTGTTCATAATTTATTAGTACGTTTTCGGACCAAATCAATTTGTATCTTCAAAAGAGAGTTATTTGCACCTAATTACTAATATAAATTAATATAATTTATCAATTTTTTTACCATTTTTACTCGTAAACATGTAAAGCACATGTTAACGCCAATTTTTGGTACACAAAATTCGTATGATTTTGATCCATAATTAGTGGATCGTGTTTAGTTAAATATTAAAATATTTGTCTTCAAATTAATTTAAACAGGTTACATTTTTTTTTTACAGTATCTGTTTATACCAATTATTTAATTTTTTGAAGTTTTTGCTATAAGTAGGATTCGAACAACAGACTTAAAAGTTATTTATCTAAACCTCAAACCCATTTATCTATCAGTCGAATTACGCCCCCGAGGACATATATAAATAACAAATAACAATAATTGTGTGTCTATAGCTAACCACTTTTTGACGCATATTGTGAATATGAATATGATTAGGTCCCGTTTTCGTTTTTATTTTTTAAAAACGCGTTTGTTAACCGTTTTTCATTTTATTTTCGAAAAAAAAAAAAATCAATGTTAAAAGTGAAAGATTTGAAAAACACAAAATACTTATTTTTTGTTTTTGTTTTAGTTTTTCACTTTTTTATATATATTTTTTTAAAAAAAAAAAATCTATTAATTGTATTGTTATACGTTTGATATGGCTAGGACAAGACGAGACAAAATTTTCAAATGACCAAAGTGCCCATCATATATATATATATATATATATATATATATATATATATATATATATATATATATATATATATATGTGTGTGTGTGTGTGTGTGTGTGAGTGTGTGTGTGTTAATAGCAAAATTTGGCTAGGGACCAAAGAAGAATTTTTCACCTTCCAGCCTTCAAGCAGGGGTCCAAATCCGGGTCTACGTAGCAAGGTATCGAGGTCCTCTAGGTCAAGGTACCTTACGACCCCGCAGAAGCAAGGCGAGGTAATCAACACCTTCTCAACACCTTGCATGCATTCAAGCTCTCCAATCAAAGCCTGCTACCCCGCCATGAATCCTGCATAATTAGGTCGAGCTCCATGATAAAGCTCGGTGTAGCTCAACCAAGCTCCCATCTACAAGGTTGGAACCCTATGGGATATTTCACCCCTAAAATGGTTAGCACAAGCTCCATGGGAAGACCAGCAAGATCAATCTAGCTCCCATGAGGACCCCGCCAGTATACTTGAACCTGGGGTACCTCGCCCTCAAGAAATATCAAGCGTCACCTCAGGTAACCTCTATAAAATACCTCTCCGAAGTAACATATAAAACAAGAGCTCTCCTCCAAACAGCGTAGGAAGAGAGGGTTGACCTTCATGACACTTACGATACTATTAATGAGGTCAAACCATATTAATGGAGATAGTCAACCATATTAATGAGGTCAAACCGTATTAATGGAGATAATCAACCATATTGATGAGGTCAACTATATTATTGAAGGAAACCCTATTAATGAGGTCAACTATATTTGTTAACGGTAAATTTATTTAGGATGAGAAATCCCTATTAACACCCTCGAGACCACTACCACGGAGGTGGTGGCCGGGGTTGGTACCTTACCTGATCTTGTATGAATATGAAAGAGGATGAAACAGTAGGTAGGCGACAAGCCATCCCGCCCGTCGGGCTTCGTGCTTATGAAGTAGATCTGGGGAGCTAGAGGTTCCCTTACCGGTGCGAAGGGGGTGATCCTGAACCTTGTTCCTCGGTCAGGGTCGGAGCCCATTCTGGTACCCAGAGCCTGGTTTTGGAGCCCGATTGCTTCCTGTAATACCTCGACCTCGATAGCAAGTAAGAAGGGGGGCTTATCTACCTTGATTGTCGGAGAGCTAGATTTGTTCCATAGAGAGGATACGGGAGAGCTCCTCGACTCCCTTCGAACTGGTCTTGGTGGTTTCTCTTTATCTTGATGTGCGACTTTGGCATGTAGATGAGAGGATAAAAGCGTTTGGTCCAACGAGGTAGGAATCTAGATTTGGTTCCTTAGGTCTTCGTTGTTTTTTCCCGATCTCATGTAAGAAAGATTAGAGAGCTATGACCAATGGGGTCGGTACCTAGCTCGCATACACACATGCGTAATGCAGTAGATAATAGGAAAAACACAAGTCTTATGTAGATGGAGGTGGACTGACCAAGGTGGAAAAAAGCATCACGAGTGATCACATGCTGAAAAACCCCTAGGCAGTATCCATGAGGAAGGAGGAATACCCTTCTTTGTATATATATATATATATATCATGCGATGCTCCGAGGAGGTTACAAAGATATCAAAGTAGTACAACGTATATGCTCTGGGGAGCTTACAACAATGAGTGTTTACCGATACCGGTATTTTCCTGGTCGGGGTACACATACAATGATGATCTATAAAGAACTTTAAACGAAGCATGTGTCTTCTCCCATATTCGATCCCTCAATATGCCTTTTACAGGCATATTTATACATGGTGACTACCTTGGCGTGCAAGTCCATGACTCTTCAATTAGTCTTCATTTCCTTATCTAATACGATTCTTCCTTTAATGTAGTTGATCGGCTTGTAGCTATTATCTTGGAGAAGATATGATTGTTTCCTCTTCGAACTCTTCCTTCCTTGATAGGCGGAATTTTCTGTTATAGCCGACCCCCAATAATCGGTCGTGGAGAATATCTTGGAGGAAAAGGTATTTGTTTCCTCTTTGGACTCTTTCACTAATGATGGCCATTAAAGAGTTGAATATTCTCTTATTAATGGTGTTGATCATATCATTAATTGGATTGACTGCCTCTATTAATATAGTTGACCTCATTAATAGGGTTGACTACCTCCATTAATACGGTTGACCTCATTAAATAGGGTTGACTACCTCTATTAATACGATTGATCTCATTAATGGTAATCATGAAAGTCAACCCTCTCTCTTGAAGGAGAACTCTGGTTCAATATTTTGGTGGCGCGGTACCTACTGATATTATTCTTTCTACCTTATGAAGGAGGCGTACCCCAGATGGGTCTCGAAGCTGGTATGCAAGTACTTGGGTATCGATCTGAGGGTGAGATACCTTAAGGTACCAATCTGGTTGTATGGAGCTTGATTCGACCTTATAAGGCTTTCGGTGGAGCTCGATTTGACCTCGTTGGAATCCGAAGGGGTAGCGAAGCTTGGCTGGCAAGCCCTGGTAAGGTGTTCACCATAAACAGGCGACCTTGGCTTGCTTCTGGAAGGGTGGAGAGGTACGCTCGAGTACTGCTCTGGCTACTTGATTTAACCATGCCATGATCTACAGTGGATCTTGGCACTTTTGGTGACGATGGGGCTTTACGGGATTCTTCCTTTTATGCTCGGACAGGTTGAGATTATACCTCAACGAGGCAGGAGGGCCTTTGCAAGACAAGTTCGGCACCTAGAAGGTCTCCTAGTGAAAGTAGAGATAGTAGCAAGCTCTAGGAGAGTGTCACGAGATACCTTGATGTCGGGGGACCCAGGTCCTTTCACATAGACCTAGCTTCGGGCTTTATCCTGGTATAAGAAGCTTGAAGCGGTCTCGTCAAGCTTTATTTGGTAAGCTTAGACACGTGCGAGATGCTCAGATGGTATGGGCGGCCTCGCCTTGTTCCTGTAGGATCGCGTGGTAACTCGACCTCTGAGACCTTGATACCCGGTCATATAAGCCCGAATTTGGACCCTTGCGGGAAGGTTGGGAAGTGGAAAATTCTTCTTTGGTCCCTAGCCAAATTTTTCTATTAACAATATTAATGGAGGAAGTCAACCTTATTAATGAGATGATCAACGCCATTAATGAGAGAATATTCAACTCATTAATGGCCACCAATAGTAAAAGTGTCCAAAGAAGAAACAAATACCTTTGCCTATAAGATATCCTCCATAACCGATTATTAGGAGTCATTTACAACAGAAAATCCCACATATCAAGGAAGAAAGAGTCCGAAGAGGAAACAAACATATATTCTCCAAGATATTAGCTACAATCCGATCAACTACATTAAATGAAGAATCGTGTTCAATAAGGAAAGAAGAACAATTCAAGACTCCTGGACTTGCGTGCCAAGGTAGTTACACCATGTATAAATACACCTGTAATTGCATCGATTAGCAAGACCATTTGAGAACAGACAGACCGTCTATAATCCTAAAAAATGACCAACCCTAGGCTAGTCTACATGCTTCGTTTAAAGTTCTCTCTACATCGTCATTATATGTGTACCTTTACCAGGATTATACCGGTATCGGTTAACACTCGATCATTGTTGTAAGCTCTCCGGAGCACCATGGTTGTATTATTTCTCCATTGTTGTAAGCTCCTCGGAGCATTCTTTGATATATACATAAGAAAGTGTATTCCTCCTTCCACTGGATACTGTCTTGGGGTTTTTCAGCATGTGATCATTCGTGATGCGTTTTCCCCCTTGTGCAGTCCACCTCTCTTTACATAAGACTTTTCTTTCTCTTGTTTGTCTCCTGTATTATGCATGCGTATATGAGTGCAATCTAGATTCCTACCTCGCTGGACCTAGCGCTATTATCCTCCCATCTACATGCCAAATTCACACATCAAGATGAGGCGAAACCACCCAGGCCAGCTTGAAGGGAGTCGATGAGCCCTCATGTATCCTCTCTTTGGAAGAAATCAAGCTCTTCGACACTGGAGCTAGATAAGCCCCCCTTCTTACTTGCTATCTAGGTCGGGGAACTACAGTAAGAAATCGGGCTCTAGAACCGGGCTCTAAGAGGACGGGCTCAAACCCCGACCGAGGACCAGGACCAAGATCAATCCCTTCATACCAGCAAGGGAACCTCGAGCTCCATTCATCTCTTACCAACTGCAAAGCCCGATGAGTGGGATGACTTATCTCCTACCTAATGCACCATACTCGATATTCATACAAGATCTCTCTAAGGTACAAGGTACCAACCCCGGCCACCACCTCTGTAGTAGTGGTCACAAGGGTGTTAGCTGTAATTCCTCACCCTGGGTGAATTTTTGGTTAACACTTTCTGGTGCCGTCTGTGGGAAGTTTCCACACCCATTTTGAAAGCCTCTATGTCTCTACATGAGTACCATTATACAATCGAGGTAATAGATTCGTTATTCATGGAATATTATTTACTATTTACGATGTCTTTTCTCCATACTTGTCTATATCGCCTACGCATCGCGTGTGGTGCTTATTTTGCTCTTTGACAAGTTTTGTTTGTTGTGGAGCAAATATGGTATGTGGGATTCCTAGTGGAACCAGTCTACTACACTACCTCTAGGTAGCAAAGATGCTCATCTAGCGTTAGAGCTCCTCTACAGCAGCTCCGCACTTGAATGGCTTCTCCGCAACAGACCTACTCCAGTACCGTTAGAGCTCCAGTACAGCAGAGCCGTACCTATCTAGCTCCTCCACAACAGTAATCCGGTACCGTTAGAGCTCTAGTACAGCAAAACCATACCTTTCTAGCTCTTCTATAGCAGACTTGCTCCGGTAGCTCTAGAGCTCTTATGCAGTAGAGTTACACATCCCATGTTTCTTTACTATAGATTGCTCTGCACCGGCGTATCTCCTCTACATAAGATCCGCTACGCTGCCTCACACTTGGAGGTCTCTTAAACAACTGAACCATTCTAATACATTAAGAGCTCCTACATATTAGAGTTGCACCTCTCCTACTCTTTTACAGCAGATTCACTCTGCCACCGGTGTATCACTTATCCAGTAGATCCACTGGGATTAGACCTGTTCATACGGATCCTCTCAGGCCTCGGGATCTGGCCTTCATAAGCCCTTAGACAACGGCAGCAGATCAACTCATGAATCCAAGGAGCTAACTCAGTTATGTGATTGTAGACGCAGTACAACCGGTAGGGGATTAGTGGCCTTTAACTTTACATACCATGCCAGTCAATGTCTAAGTGAGCCACTGAGCTTCCGGTTTGTTCTACCAGGGTCCAGAGCCTTCTCTCACTTGTTGGTGACTCCCAAGATCCCAAGCAGGCTTCTGGACCTGTTCCAGGTAGGTGGATCCCCTCCATTCATTTTGGGTCATCCAACGCCTAGGTGAATCACCATGGTTCCGACTCATTTCGGAGAGGTCAGAATCTTCCCTCAGTTGCTGGGGACTTCTAGGATCCCAAGACTGCCTTTGGACCATTACAAGACCGGTGGCTTCGCTCCATATGTACTGGGCCATTCACCGCCTTAGTAAGCCACCGAAGCCCGATCCGATCGAGGAGTTCCTAGAAGCTTCCTACATTTGGTAAGGGCACCTACATTCCTAAGCAAGATTTTGGAGCAGTAGCAATGCTACAAGATCGGTGGCATTGCTCAATGTCTACCGGGCCATTCATCGCCCTAGCAAGCCATCGAAGCCCGATCTGATCAAGGACAGCCCAGAGGCTTCCCACATTTTGGTAAGGCCTCTTCCATGCCTAAACAAACCTCTAGAGTTACATCCTCGTCGTAAGGCCTAGTGGCTTCCCACTTTTTGTATCAGGTCGGTCAACGCCCAAGTAAGCCACTCCGGCCCCGATCCATTCCACCATGGTCCAGAGCCTCATTTTTATTGCTGGGGACTTTTAAGATCCCAAGCGTGCTTCTGGACCAGTACCAGACTGATGGCTTCGCTCCATGTGTACTAGGTCATTCATCGCCCTAGCAAGCCACTGAAGCCAATCTGATCGAGGAGTTCCCAGAAGCTTCCCACATCTTGGTAAGGCCTCCTACGTGCCTAGGCAAGCTTCTAGAGAAGTATCACCACTACAAGACCGGTGGCATCGCTCCATATGTACCGAGCTATTCATCGCCCTAGCAAGCCACCGAAGCCCAATCTTATAGGGGAAAGCCTGGAGGTTTCCCATATTTTGGTAAGACCTCCGACATGCCTAAGCAAGCCTCTGGAGTTGCTTCCCCGCTGTAAAGCCCAATGGCTCCTCACTTCTTATACCAGGCTAGTCAATGCCCAAGCAAGCCAATAAGTTCTCGGCTCATTCCGGAGGGTTCTAGAGCATTCTCTCAACTGCTGGTGACTCCCTAGATCCCAAGCAGGCTTCTAGACCGGTACCAGACAGATGGCTTCTTTCCATTTGTATCAGGCCATCCAACACCCAAGTAAGTCAACATGATTCCTACTTATTTCAGAGGCATCCAGAGCCTTATCTCAGTTGTTGAGGACTCCCTAGATCCCAAGCAGGCTTCTGGACTGGTACCAAACAGGTGGCTCCTCTCAATTTGTATCGGACCATCCAGTTTGCAAGTAAGTCAATGTGGTCCCAATTCATTCCAGTATGGTCTATAGACTACTCTCGGTTGTTGGGGACTCGTTGGATCCCAAGCATGCCTCTGGACCAGTACCATACCGGTAGCTCCAATCCATTTATACCGGGCCATTCATCGCCCTAGCGAGCTACCTTGG
This sequence comes from Dipteronia dyeriana, assembly GCA_032871835.1. Lineage (NCBI taxonomy): Eukaryota > Viridiplantae > Streptophyta > Magnoliopsida > Sapindales > Sapindaceae > Dipteronia > Dipteronia dyeriana. Next base: position 26,695,777 of record CM065296.1, read on the forward strand.
TCCCCATCCACCTCTTGGGCTAGCCTCTTCGACAGTAGCAGCTCATTCCTCCCTAGTCTCATTGCTTGGTTGAAGGATGGGTCATTATCCTCTAGCGCCATTACTTCGGAGCTAGCTTCCACCACCTTGGTTGGATCATCATGAGTCAGCCTTGACCACATTCTCTTTCACATGATCTATCGGGACCACTTCCACCACTATGGCATCAATACGGACCTCTCCTTCTCTATCGGGGATTTTGAGATAGGTTATACGCTAGTGCATTTTGGCATGAAGGTGGTGATGGGTACCAGGTCCTCCTCGTTATCAGTGCACCCTATGGCTTGAGATGGATTGGCTTCAGTGAGAGTGGACCTAATAAACTCTCAGTTTTCTCCATGATCTCCTTCAGAGCGGTCCTTACAAGGCACGGAGCAAGGAGAACGGATTCGAGTCTCTCCATATCATATGTACACTACATCCGCTCTCTGTCTACCTGCATCTCAGCTGCGGTTGCCTCAGCTCTGGTCATGGCTTTACTTAGGATGATCGTTCCCCTCATTATCCTGATCATCTCCTCCTTGGTCTGCTCAAGCTTGACTCTAACAGCATCAACCTGCTTCTAAAGAGCATCATACCGGTGGCTCTGCTCAACTCATACTGGGTCATTCAATGCCCTAAAGGCTTCCTATATTCAGTAAGGCCACCTGCTTGCCTGGGGAAGCTTCTGGAGCAGTACCACCACCACCACCGTAAGTCCTAAAGCCTCCTTATATCTAGTACAAGACCGGTAGGTCCACTCCATTTGTACCGGGCCATTCATCGACAGTGGCAGCTCATTTCTCCCTGGTCCTACTGCTTGGGTAGAACAAGAACCATCATCCCCTAGCAATGCTACCTCAGAGCCAGCTCCACCACCTTAGTCGTGTTAGCCTGAATCAATTTGCTCATTTACCTCTTCAGCTGGATTGATCGGGACCTCTTCCATCACTATGGCTTCAGTATGGACCTCCCATTCTTGGGTAAGGGCGATCTAGACCCTTACCACATTGACAAATTTAGACAGACAGATAAGTAGGTTTGAAGCTTCACCAATATCCATAACCTCTGTAGCAACCCACATCTTCTAGACCAGTTCGGACCACTATTTCCTTCGAAAGATCAAATTGGACCTTTACTTTGGATGATTCTGATGGAGCGGTAGGCAAGCTTGGAGCCCCTATTGCATCTACAGCAGTAGAGGACTTCAAGGTAGTTCCTACCCCAACACGACTAGACATGAAAGAAGAAATGGGAACCAAGTCCTCCTCATCATCTATGCATCCATCATCTCAATAAGGTCCGAATTCAGTCAAAATGGACCCATGTAACTCTCTGCTTTCTCTGTGATCTACTTAAGGTATCCATCCTCCAATGATGATCAAGTCAGATAGAAGAAGAGCTCGAGATACCTACAAGTAACACAGAAGCGTTATTCAGCAAATGAAACACCCATCTTGGCTTCCAAGACAGTCACGTTGCCATGCAGAGTTTAAACCACTCCCTCAAGAGTTTACCTCTTCCTTCGGAGCAATCCTCGTATGGCACGAAGCATAGACCCGAGTCTCTCTAGATCATATGCATGTTGGATCCACTCCCGGGTTACTTGCACATTAGCCATGGTTGCCTCAATTCTGGTCATGTCTTCATTCAGAACAACTGTGCCCCTCTCTACCGTGGTCAGCTCCTCCTCATTTTGGTTTGACGTCCCCTCAGAGAGAATTTTTCTCCATCGGAAACATCTACTTCTGGATCAACCAAGGCTCACCTGTCATATAAACAACCACTTCATCTGTGACCTTTATTTGAGGGAGAGGCTCCCTTTTGGATTGATCATCTACTACACCATGGGATTTCGAACCCGGGTCTGCTTTAGCAACCCAAGACTTGCCAGCTACGATGGGAACATACACAACCATCTCAACAACTTTCTTCCTAATCCCCTCTCTTTTTTTGTTCAGCAATGACTCTTAAGTCAAAGGGGGGAAGTAGAGCCAGCTCTACGTGGAAGGTTGTGAAGAAGTAACCATCCTTCTTGGCTTGCATGAGCTCGACCTTAGCAAACACCAGCTTGCTCTTAAAAATTATCATACCGATGGCTCCTCTTCATTTGTACTGGACCTTCTAACGCCGTAGTGAGCCAAGGTCTCAATCCGTTCGGGGAGCACCCAAAGATCCTGATTCGTTAACAAAGGGGTCTCAAGCTCCATTACGATTGATGAAGACTCTCATCTACCCCAAGCGAAGTGAGAGGGGCGATGACCCCAGCGTGAGACAATTTCCCCTAGTTCACAATAAAAAACGTCTTTTACGGAGAGACATTCTACTATCTACACTCATAATGCAGATCAACTCAAGAGATTTTACTCGTGAAAAAACTCCTAGAGCGAGACTGGTTATCAACCGATACCACCATGCATTGATACAACTTTGTATCGGCTCGCCATGAGTTTGCATCTCCTTCGATTTCGATATCCGTAATAGATCTCATGTGATCACCATTTCCATGAGAGCTATACCACACTCCCGATGCCCTGAACCGGATCGAATCCTTCCAGGAGGATTACCATTACCAGGAGAGCTACATCGCACTCCTGATGCCCTGGACCAGATCGATCCCTCCAAGAGGATCACCTTGACTAGGAGAGCTAGATAGCCCTCTTAATGCCCTGGATTGGATTAATCCCTTTAGGAGGATCGCCATAGTATTTCGACAGTGATCTCCTCAAGACCAAAGATTGGTCGGGGAAGCCCCCTCACTACCTCTGATGCCTCGATCGGGCACCACCCCTTGCCAAAAAGGGTATGAGTGTAAAAGTATAGTTGCCATCTAGATTTCTAGACCAGGGATTGATCGGGGAAGCCCCTTCATCACCCCTGATGCCTTGGTCGGGTGACCTCCCCCAAGAAGGATCTGATTGTAAGTGCATAGTTGCCATCAAGATCAAAATACCAGGATATAGCTAAATAGCGCTACTGATGCCTTGGTCGGGCTATGACCCCCAAGAAGGATCCGATTGTAAGTGCATAGTTGCCATCCGGATCAAAATACCCAGATATAGCTAGATAGAGCTCCTAATGCCTTGGTCGGGCTACGACCCCCAAGAAGGATCTGAGTGTAAGAGTATAGTGGCCATCCAGATCTCAAGACCAGGAAATAGCTAGATAGCGCTCTTGATGCCTTGGCCGGGCTACGACCCCCAAGAAGGGTCTGAGTGTAAGAGCATAGTTACCATCTTGATCAAAACACCAAGATATAGCTAGATAGCGCTCATGATGCCGTGGTCGGGTTACGACCCCCAAGAAGGATCAGATTGTAAGTGCATAGTTAAAATCCGGATAAAAAATACCAAGATATAGCTAGATGGCACTCATGATGCCTTGGTCAGGCTACGACCATCAAGAAGGATCTGAGTGTAGGAGCATAGTTGCCATCCAGATCTTGAGACCAGGAAATAGCCAGATAGCGCTTTTGATGCCTTGGTCAGGCTAAGACCCCCAAGAAAAGTCTAAGTGTAAGAGCATAGTTTCCATCTAGATCTTGAGACCAGGATATAGCTAGATAGCGCTCATGATGCCTTGGTCAGGCTACGACCCTCAAGAAGGGTCTGAGTGTAAGAGCATAGTTGCCTTCAAGATCTTGAGATCGGAAAATAGCTAGATAGCGCTATTGATGCCTTGGTTGGGCTATGTCCCCCAAGAAGGATCTAAGTGTAAGAGCATAGTTTCCATCCAGATCTCGAGACCAAAAATAGCTAGATAGCGCTCCTGATGCCTCGACCGGGCGCCACCCTCTGCCGAGAAGGGTCTGAGTGTAAGAGCATAGTTGCCATCCAGATCTCGAGACCAGGGATTGATCGGGGAATCCCTCTCGTCACCCCTGATTCCTTGGTCGAGTGACCTCCCCCAAGAAGGATCCGAATTTAAGTGCATAGTTGCCATCCGGATCAAAATACCAGGATATAGCTAGATAGCCCTCTTGATGCCCTGGACCGGATTAATCCTTCCAAGATGAACCATTTCGAAAGTGATCACCTCTAGACCAGGAAATAGCTAGATAGCACTCATGATGCTTTTGTTGGGCAACCACGCCCAAGAGGGATCTAAGTATAAGTGCATAGTTGCCATCCGGATCCCAAGACTAGGGTAGCTAGCGTTCCCGATGCCTTGGTCGGGTGACCTCCTCCAAGAAGGATCTGAGCGTAAGAGTATAGTTGCCTACTAGATCACGAGACCAGAACAACTAAAAAGTCATCCTGCTGCCATGGCCGGGCCAACCTCGCCAGGAAAGGTCTGGGTGGCATAGTTACCTACCAATTCTAGGAACAAAAATTTCAGGCTCTCAGATTAGCCACTGGAGCTTTATCCGACATGATCGAGCAATACGGTTTATGACCTTTCTCACTTACTAAATTTTACACTGACTAGAGCGTCGAAAATTCCACAAAGAAAATATCCCCTTATGTGGTCCTCCATCGCTCATTTATTTTGCAGGTACGCCGAATTCGCCTTTATTTCGCCTATGTAGAAAAACCTGGTGAGAAAGTGGCCTTAGTTGCCTACAAGGATCTTCTTCGCCTAATGTACCAAGATTCCTAAAGCAGGAATGACTAGTACCCTAGTCCGTTAAGCCAAGCACTAGGAGCGATTGGTAACCAGTAAGAAGTGACAAGCATAATTCTTCATGTAGTATAAGATTCTGACTCCAACCCCAGCTGCGTATCGGTGTTCAAGTCATAGGGAACTTGTGTTAATAGCAAAATTTGGCTAGAGACCAAAGAATAATTTTTCACCTTCCAGCCTTCAAGTAGGGGTCCAAAACCTGGTCTACGTAGCAAGGTATCGAGGTCCTCTAGGTCAAGGTACCTTACGACCCCGCAGAAGCAGGGCGAGATAATCAACACCTTCTCAACACCTTGCATGTATTCAGGCTCACCAATCAAAGCCCGCTACCCCACCATGAATCCTGTATAATTAGGTCGAACTCCATGATAAAGCTCGGTGCAGCTCAACCAAGCTCCTATCTACAAGGTTGGAACCCTATGGGATATTTTACCCTAAAATAGTTAGCACAAGCTCCATGGGAAGACCAGCAAGATCGATCTAGCTCTCATGAGGACCCCGTCAGTGTACTAGAACCTAAGGTATCTCGCACTCAAGAAATATCAAGCGTCACCTCAGGTAACCTCAATAAAGTACCTCTCTGAATTAACAAATAAAACCAAAGCTCTCCTCCAAACAGTATAGGAAGATAGGGTTGACCTTCATGACACTTACGATACCATTAATGAGGTCAAACCGTATTAATGGAGATAGTCAACAATATTAAAGAGGTCAAACCGTATGAATGGAGATAGTCAACCATATTGATGAGGTCAACTATATTATTGGAGGAAACCCTATTAATGAGGTCAACTTTATTAATGGAGGAAGTCAACCTTATTAATGAGATGATCAACGCCATTAATGAGAGAATATTCAACTCTTTAAAGGCCACCAATAGTAAAAGAGTCCAAAAAGGAAACAAATACATTTGCCTCTAAGATATCATCCACAACCGATTATTAGGAGTCAACTACAACATGAAATCCCACTTATCAAGGAAGGTAGAGTCCGAAGAGGAAACAAACATATATTCTCCAAGATATTAGCTATAATCCGATCACTACATTAAATGAAGAATCGTGTTCAATAAGGAAAGAAGAACAATTCAAGACTCCTAGACTTACGTGCCAAGGTAGTTACACCATGTATAAATGCACCTGTAATAGCATTGATTAGCAAGGTCATTTGAGAACAGATATACCATCTGTAATCCCAAAATACGACCAGCCCTAGGCTAGTCTACATGCTTCGTTTAAAGTTCTCTCTACATCGTCATTATATGTGTACCTTTACCAGGATTATACCGGTATCGGTTAACACTCGATCATTGTTGTAAGCTCTCCGGAGCACCATGGTTGTATTATTTCTCCATTGTTGTAAGCTCCCGGAGCATTCTTTGATATATATATATATAAGGAAGGGTATTCCTCATTCCACTGGTTACTGCCTTGGGGTTTTTCAGTATGTGATCATTCATGATGTTTTTTCCACCTTGGTCAGTCCACCTCCCTCTACATAAGACTTGTCTTTCTCTTATTTGTCTCCTGTATTATGCATGCGTATATGAGTGCAAGCTAGATTCCTACCTCGCTGGACCTGGCGCTCTTATCCTTCCATCTACATGCCAAAGTCACACATCAAGATGAGGAGAAACCACCCAGACCAGCTTGAAGGGAGTCGATGAGCCCTCATGCATCCTCTCTGTGGAAGAAATCAAGCTCTTCGACACTGGAGCTAGATAAGCCCCCCTTCTTACTTGCTATTTAGGTTGGTGAACTACAGGAAAGAATTGGTCTCCAAAACTTGGCTCTTGGTACCAGGACGGGCACCGACCCTGACCGAGGACCAGGACCAGGACCAAGATCAATCCCTTCATACCAGCAAGGGAACCTCGAGCTCCCTTCATCGCTTTCCAACCGCGAAGCCCGATGAGTGAGATGACTCATCTCCTACCTACTGCTCCATACTCCATACTCCATACTCCATACTCATACAAGATCTCTCCAAGGTACAAGGGACCAACCCCGGCTACCACCTCCGTGGTAGCGGTCTCAAGGGTGTTAGCTAAAATTCCTCACCATGAGCGAATTTTCGGTTAACAATATATATTCCATAATAACTTATTTCTAACTAGAACTAAAAACATTCATTCAATAATATATATATATATATATATATATTATTACTATATATATATTATAATATAACATATTTTATGTACATTATAATATATATTATATATTATAAAATATATATATATATATATATATTAATATATAATAAATATATGTTAATAATATATATTACTATATATAAATATTATATAAAATATTATATATTATAATATTTACATAATTAGTATATTAATATTCTATAATATATATATATATAATATTATGATAATATATATTATTACATATGTTAATAGTAAAATTTGGTTAGGGGTCAAAGAGAAAATTTCCACTATCCCAACCTGAATCGAAGCCCTAAATCGATATTCATGAAACCCCGGATTCACCATAAAACTACTCCGCAGAAGCACAGAAGGATCGCCGGGCTTCTAAAATATCAAGGATGAAGCTAGGCACGACCAGGTCGAGCCCTCACGCGAACACTGGAATCTGGTCTTCTCGAGGCCACCTACCTGGAAACCTCGGTTCCTGAGGTCGGGCTCCTCAACCATCCCGTGAAATCAAGAGAGGGTCGTCAAGCTCAAGAAACATTCGAAAGAAGCCCGACAAGCAAAGCAAGCCCCCTCCGGGTTAAGGCTTTCAGAGGTCAAACTTAATTCATAGCCTGAAAAAGAAGACCAACAACCTCTCTAGGAGCTCGCTGTCCCCTCCACGATACGAGGAGGAAGAGGGCCTCTAAGTGAATCAGATCCATGTTACCTCCTAAGAATGCCTACTAGGATATCCGTTCCAAGCTTCTGATAATGGAACCAAATCATAGATCTACCTCACTCTACGAAGACTACGAGGGGCTAGCTTAGTGACCTCCATGAAGAATCATGCCGTAAGTATGCACAGGAACATATCTACGTAATAACCAACATTTACGTGCAAGTCAAGAGTTTTATTCCAAAAAGGAAACAAACTTATCTTCGTCAACAATTTCATCGCATCCGTTATTTACTCGGAGTTAACGACTTTCAAATAAGGGATCCCGCTCGATAAGGGGGAATAGGTTCAGAGAATCAAGGTGGGAGATACACTCGTTCAAATTGATTCGGTCATATATAAATATGCCTAAAAATTCCTACGAAAAGGGGGGATAAAAAGGAAAAAGGAAAAAGGAAAAAAGAAAAAAGGAAAAGGAAAAAGGAAAAAGGAAAAAGGAAAAAGGAAAAAGAAAGAAAGGCGACATATAGACGACAGAGCAAGAGGGATAGAGAAGTACGTCGGGCCTAAATTCTGTGATCAGAACACGGCCGTCGTGACGTCCACTATTCGACAAGCAGGAAGTTACCACCTTCCTAAGTTCTAGAGAGATAGTGAGCATATGAGAAAGAATTCTGTATATCACGAGTAATCTATACTAAAATCCTCACTTACTATTGTTATACAAACATTCGTTTTATCTAAACAGGTTAGGTATCAAAGGTACCGACCCTGGCCACCACCTACGTTGTAGAGGTCTCGAGGGTGTTAGTGGGAATTTGTCATCTTGAGTAAATTTCCCGTCAACAATTTTTGGCGCCGTCTGTGGGAAACTCCCACACCACTATCTTTATATTCATAAGTTTATTGTTTTACAGGAGTCATGAGGCTTCGCTCCTCCCAAGGATAGCCAGGCGCATCAAGACAACCTTTCGTTGCGTCGACACGAAAGGTCTCGAAGAAAGGAAGAAATCCTAGCTCCATAGCTAGGTCCCAAACCGGTCAGCCACTGTGCGAGCTTTAGATCCCCCTTTGGGAAACCAGGTCGAGCTTGACCAACAAGCGGTGGCCTTTGTGGAAAAAGTCCACCTTCGACTTCTCGCTGAGGGTATTACTATCAAGCAAGCAAACCTCTACAATAGAGCGGAGTCAAGTAGGCCCGGGGCTAGGCAACCCGCCTTTGATTACCTGGGACCTACTATTCCAGAGCTAGCTCGTAACAGGACGGCACTCCCACCCTCTATCTGGGATAGGTTAGAGCTCTTGCCTCCCGTTCCTAAGGGGCTGACACACTACCAAACCAGGTAAGTCAAGTCCGCAGTAGATATCCTTCCCCGAGAGCGGGGAGAGTTTCTCCACCCAACAACTTCAATGAGGGAAACCCAAATTAGGGAAGAAGAAAGTCAGCAAAGCCCCCAGGTAGACCCCTGTCAAAGAAGGGACTGGGTAGATGTCGCCAGTTCGTCAGAAGGGTCCGATAGTGAGGAGACTGAGATCAACTCAAGGAAACCCGAGAGCAAACGTTGAGAGACTAATTGGTAAAGCTTCAGAAAGAGGTCCAACTAATGAAGAAATGGGAGTACAAGGAGGACAAGAAGGATCCTCTAAGTGAGATGAATGCTCCCTTCACTAGAAAGACCCAGGAGGCAGAGCTCCAGCCAAAATTCAAAATACCGACTGACAGATTCTCCTGGACTGAGGATCCCTTGAGCCACTTGGAGAGCTTCGTTCAACAGATGGAGGTCCAGAACACGACTAAGGCCGCTATATGTCGAATGTTCCCAACAACACTAACAAATTACGCTAAGACCTGGTTTCGAAAGCTACCTGCTGGCAGTGTGGATTCCTTCACAAAGCTGTCTACCGATTTCTGCTCACAATTCTAGGGAGTTAAGTCCCGATTGAAGGACCCAATTCCAGGGAGTGCCACAACTTGCAGAATCAGATCGAGGCTTTGATAAGAGGAGGATGTATGGTGGAGTTCTTACAGCAAGTTAGGGATAACATTTAGAATGGAAGGGAAGTGCAGGCCGAGATCCGTGAGCACTCTGAGAAGAGAAAGGGGGAGTAGGCGGATCTGATTCTACAAATCCAGATAATACATACCATCATCGGAGGGCCTACTCTGGCTGGCAACTCTAATAATTCCAGGAAAAACCACGCAAGGAAAGTCCCTTGTATGGACGAAGGGCGGAATATCTTCAAGGTCGACCAGAGACCGATCAACCCCCCAAAGTTGTCACAGATCATTTTCACATAAGCGGATGTCTACAACACCGTGCAGCTTCGTGATGATCCTATGGTGATTATCAACTGCATGGTACACCATGTGCTCGTCGACACAGGCAGCAGCGTCGACGTCCTAGTCAAAGACACCTTTAAAAAACTAAACTTGAAACAGTGGTGTTACAATAGTTGCTCTACCCCGCTGTATGGGTTCACTGGGGACTCAATCATACCCGTGCGTTCAAAAATCCTACCAGTGATCATTGGAGCCACACATATTCAGCAGAATATCATGACAGACTTCATGGTGGTGGATAACCTGTTGGCCTACAATTCAATATTAGGAAGACCATTTTTATCATCCTTGAAAGAGGTCTTATCCATCTACCACAATGTTCTGAAGTTCCCAGTAGGAGACAAGGTGGGGGAAGTTCGGGGTGATCAGCAAGCAGCCAGGAGATGCTATACAGTGTCTGTCAATCCAACAACTCTAGTAAAACAACTTGCCCAGGTGACAACGATCCAAGATAGAGCAACCTCTGTATTGACCAGGAGAAATAGGGCCCACAAATCACCCTAAGGATGACCCCATAGTGCCAAACAATGAGGAGTAGAGAAGGAAATAGGCCAGTGGCCATCCATTTGATAAGTTAGAAGAGATTCTTCTTCGAATAGGCGATCCCTCGAAGGTCGTCAAAGTCGGAGCCACCCTTGAGTCGGGAGTGAAAGAGGACTTGATCAGGCTCCTCACAGAGTTTAATGACATTTTTACTTAGAGTCACGACGAGATGCCTGGGATCCCTATGACATTTGCCGCTCATCGATTAGCAGTGGATCCGTCCTTCAAACCCATCAAATAAAAAAGGAACCACTTCAACGTTGAAAGAAATGTTGTTGTCCAAGAAGAAATGGACAAGTTAACCCAAGCGGGCTTCATAAGAGAGGCACGCTACCCCGAGTGGATCGCCAACTTGGTCATGGTCACAAAGGTGAATGGGAAATGGCACATGTGCATCGATTATACTGACCTCAACCGAGCATGCCCGAAAGATAGTTTCCCTCTATCAAAAATTGATCAATTAGTTGACTCTACCTCAGGAAACAAGCTAATGAGCTCCATGGACGCATTTTCAGGGTACAATCAAATTATGATGCACCCCGCCGACCAGGAAAAGATCAGTTTCATCACCGGATGGGGTCTGTATTACTATAAGGTGATGCCTTTCGGGCTTAAGAACGCAAGAGCTACATATCAACTGTTAGTCAATTGGTTGTTCTAGCCCAAAATTGGAAGATTAATGGAGGTATACATCGACGACATGATCACCAAGTCATCAACCTCTGAAGGCCATTAGGATGACCTTCGTAGAACCTTCATGATCTTAAGGGAAAACCAGATGAGATTGAACCCCTCCAAATACGCTTTTGGGATGACCCTCGGGAATGTTTCTGGGCTTCGTGGTCCATGAAAGAGGCATAGAGGCTAACCCGGAAAAGATTAAGGCTATCCTGGATCTTGAGTTCCCCATATCGTTTAAACAGGTTCAAGTCTTGACCGGGCAGGTAGCAACGCTTAGCAGGTTCATTTCTCGATCTACCGATAAATGTCTCCCATGTTTCAATGCTATTAAGCAGGGAAGAAACATGAAGTAGGACCATGAGAGTGAGTAATCCTTTCAAGAATTAAAAAAATACATGTCAAGCCCTCCGCTACTGGTTAAGCCAAGCCCTGGAGAAGAACTGCAAATCTACTTGGCCATTTTGAAAACTGCGGTAAGCGGGACCTTGGTCAAAGAATATGGAGATAGGATCCAGCGGCCCATCTACTACATGAGTCATGCTCTAACCAAGCCCGAGAAGAACTATACCCTTTTGGAGAAACTAGCTTATGCCTTGATAACCTCGGTAGTCCCTACTTCCAAGCTCATTCTATAGCAGTAGTGACAGACCAACCCCTCCGCCAATTCTTGCAAAGGCCGGAGGTTTTCGGAAGGTTGGTTCTATGGGCTCTAGAGCTCACCCAGTTTGATTTAAGGTATAAGCCCAGGACCGCAATTAAAGCCTAGGCTTTGGCAGACTTTGTAACCGAGCTCTCAATGTCCCCAGACCAAGTAACCTCTGCAGCAACGAACATAGCTCCTGAAGGGATTCCAGAGGCATACGACTGAACAAAATGTTGCAAGTCGTGGATCCTCTACACAGACAGAGCATCCGGGCAAGCTTGGGGAGGAGCGGGTACAGTTCTAATCAACCCGAAAGGGACTGAGTGCTGCCACTGTTTCGGATTTGAATTTAAAGCCACTAACAATGAGGCAAAGTATGAAGCCCTCTTAGCCGGAATAAAGGCAGCCACAGAGCTTGGGGTTGATTACCTACAGGTTAAGAGTGACTCGTCGCTCATAGTCAACCAAGTCTTTGGGGATTACCAGGCAAAAGAGGATAATATGATCGCTTACCTGAAGCTGGTTCAACAGTTCAAGAGCAAGTTTAAAGGATTTAAGATCGAGCAGGTACCTCCACAACAGAATCATCGAGCTGAAGTCCTTGCCAAGATAGCTGCAAATGGTGGCCAGACCTTACCCTAGAGGGTACCTCTTCAAGTGATCCCCCTACCTAGTACAGTGGCCGGTAAGGAGACTTATACCCTGGATCGGCAACCATGCTGGATGGACCCAATAGTGTATTATCTACAAGATGGGAGACTTCCTGGGGAGCCCGACTAAGCTAGGAAAGTCAAAAGGCTCTCGGTCCGGTATTGTTTGGTGGATAGGCACCTATACAAGAGGGGAAAATCCCATCCTCTGCTCCGATGTTTACACCTTGAAGATGCCAAGTGAGCATTGAGAGAGGTTCACTCTGGGGAATGCAGGAACCACATTGGTGGGGAGGCTCTGGCATATCAGGTACTCCGCATGGGGTATTATTGGCCAACCATCCATCAAAACGCAAAGAGCTTAGTGCGATCCTGCGAGCATGCCAAAAGGCCGCAAACTTGAGTCACCTCCTACCGGAGCGGTTGTCGTCCCTTAGCTCGCCATACCCCTTTGCTATGTGGGGAGTAGACTTGATCGGACCGCTTCCTACTGCTCCTGGTCAAGCCAAGCATGCTATCGTGGCAATTGATTATTTCACAAGATGGGTCAAAACCAGACCCCTCTCCCAAATATCAAAAGAATACACAACAAGGTTCATCGAAAATAATGTAGTTTACAGGGTTCGGAACCCCTCTTGCCATTATAGCTGACCTCGGAAAGCAATTTGATAATGGCCGATTCAAAGATTTTTACGAAGGATTGGGATCGACCTTCGGTTTGCTTCTGTAGCCCACCCCCAGACTAACGGGCTGGTGGAATCCACCAATAAGACTATTAAAAAACTGTTGAAAAAGAAACTACAACAAAAAAAATGGTTGATGGGCTGAGGAGCTTCCCAAGGTCCTCTGGGCTTACCGAACTATGAGGAGAACGGCTACCGGGAATATGCCCTACTCCCTAGCCTTCGGGGTTGAAGTGGTGTTTTCCATTTCGCACAAACTGACCTCCTTTAGAGTGTAACATTTTGAATCGGGGAGCAATGAGGGCAAGCTTTGAGCTAGCTTGGATCTCTTGGAAGAAAAACAAGATCGAGTAGTTAAAAAGGTGGCGGTTTACCAGAGCAGGATTGCTAGATACTTTAACCGTAGGGTTAAAGCCCGAAACTTTAAGGAAGGGGACCTAGTTCTCAGGAAAGTGACGTTGAATACCAGGAAGAGGTCAGATGGAGTTTTGGGGCCCAACTGGGAAGGGCCGTACTTGGCAAAGGTGGTGATCCGTAATGGGGCCTATAAGTTCGAGGACATGAATGGACGACTCATCGATCATACCTGGAATGCGGATCACTTGAAAAAATTCTACCCCTGAAAAGGGGACTCATGAGTAGGCTACTTCCACCTAGCTTTTAATCTCCAACAATAATGTACTCCTTTCCTTTTATCAATAAAGCCTGTTTTTTCTCCATCTTCAACTATGTTCTACAATGATTTGAGTCTACATGGGAAACTTTGATATTATTGTCCCAAGACCAGGGATTAGCCGGGGAAGCCCCCTCGCTATCCCTGATGCCTCGGCCAGACACTACCCCCCGCCAAGAAGGGTCTGAATGTAAGAGTATAGTTGTCATCCAGATCTCAAGACCAAAAAGTAGCTAGATAGCCCTCATGATGCCTTGGTCGGGCTACCACCCCCAAGAAGGGTCTGAGTGTAAGAGCATAGTTGCCATCCAGATCTCGAGACCAGGAAATAGCTAGATAGCCCTCTTGATGCCTTGGTCGGGCTACCATCCCCATGAAGGGTCTGAGTGTAAGAGCATAGTTTCCATCCAGATCTCGAGACCAGGAAATAGCTTTACAGCCTTCCTGATATCTTGGACGGGTTACAACCCCCATGAAGGATTTGAGTGTAAGAGTGCGGTAGCCATCCTGATCTCCAGCCTATGAGAGGACTAGACAGTTTTCATTGATACTCTATAGAGCTAGTGGATGAAGGGCTCTTTTACTCTAATGTCCTAGTTACTACTGGTTACTAATTCTCCGTGTACATGTGGTTGCTTGCTGTGATAGGTGCGGACTAGTCTACGAGTAAGCAAGGGGACTATCGACTGAAATCACCAAGCTACAAGTTCCTGTTGAGATGTGAGAGTTTGAGCTAGATGTCTAATTTAATATTTAGTCAGTTTTCCAAGCTTTCTGCTTCCTCAAATTAAGTCAAGTTGATTCAGAGGATGTACATAGATCGAGGTCAAAAATGAAGCAAATACATGCCAATCAAAATTCAAACCAGAGCTAAAGTTAGATTACATTAATGAAGTGGGGAGCCTATCCCCCGATAAGGCTACAACAATTGAGTAGGGAGCCCAACCCCTGGTTCCGGGCTACAAAAATAAATTATGATGATGATCAAGCATAAGTAAGGACGGGATGCCCACCCCCTTTTTTGGGCATTCAAAACAAGCTAGAAGAAAATGGACTCAGACCGTTGCATCCTCTCGATGTCCTCTAGCTTCCCTCACATCAGAGTGAACCTGACCCCCTGCTCCTCTTGTTAGAGGTCGTTCATCCAGGTTAGCTACTTCTGTCACCTCTCTCTGAGGATGCCCCTTGATGGCCTGTTGCTCTGTTGGGTCCTCCTCCAAAACCTCACTGACCACTGCCATGACTTCAGGTGGTATGGCTGCTTCAAGAAGATTAGCCATTGACTCTAGCATAATCTCTCCTTCTTATATCCCTATAGGTTGAACCCCCTACAAAGATTCTCCGGGACCTGACATAGGGAAGGTCGGAACAGAAGGAGGATGATTTGGTACTTCAGGCTACTTCCCAGCTTCGTCTCCAGCAGAATGACCATTTTCATCATTGTTGGGGTGAGACATCTCTGTAACCCGAGACATGATGTCTTTCCTATCCCAGTCAGCGATACTAGAGAGGTCGAAGGGAAGGGGGAAGGCTTCCGCGACCTGGAATGAGGCATATAAATACCCCTCGCTGAAAGAGGCTTCTGCCTCAGCCTGAAGCTTAGGCCTAAGACTTAGGCCTACAGAGTGTGGTTCTCAGCAACCAGTGCCTTTGTCTCTTCCTTCCAATCATCCCGCTGGATGGCTCATCATTTAGACCAAAGAGTTTCTTGATCAAAGGACCGCTTCAGCCTCTCGTGGTCGCACTGAAGCTCAGCTAGTTGTGCTTTCATTCCCCTCTGGCTGGAAGTCATCTCCTGGACCAAGGATTGAGCCTGCCCCAGCAATCCTATTGCTCGCTCAGTCTCTGCTTCAGCCCTAGCTGCCTGATCTCAAAGAAAGGATGCCTGGTGACCCATTGCTACATTAAACTTGAAAGCCTGCAAAATATGAAACAAAGGTTAGAAAGCGATCAAAGCCCGCAATCACGAAAAATAAAGGCGATGACTACCTTGGCCAGAAGAGCATACCCCTTGGTAACCATGATGTCCACAGGTATTGAGGTCATCCTATAAAGCCCACCATCAGGGCAAGACAAGACAAACTGCTTCTAAACTTTTTCCTGACCAACCGAGCCCGGCTGATGGTGGGGGCGAGTAGGGGGAATCTTAGGAATATCAGCCTCGGGATCCCTTGAAGCCTGAATCGTTTGAGACGTAGAGGGATCAGCTGAAGAGGTGGATAATGTGACCGAAGGAGCAGCAGCTATAGTGAGGGCCACAGGCGAGGGGACGGAGGTAGCCTTATCAGCAGCCTGGAGAGTAGATCCTCCTCGATTTAGAGCTTTAGCAGCCTACGATACGAGGATAGCCATTTTAAATCTCATCTGGAAAGGGGATGGAGCAGCAGCAGGTGAAGTAGCAGCTAAAAAGGTCGGTCCTTCTTTCTCCGAGGTAGCCAAGAAGGTTCCAGGGGACTATTTGGTAGGAGAAGGAGTAGTCCGAGCTTGCCGGGTTTCGCGAGAAGCTGGAACAACAACAAAAACCGTTAAAAGGGGAATAAAGCTGTCAGAACTGAACCATTCAACGACCCAAAAGCTTGATGATTAAAGGTATTTATGAAGAGTAGTGTTGAATATTTAAAGATACTGGTTTACCCGATGAGGATCAAAAGGACAAATGGGAATTTCAGGTTCAAGTAGTTCCTGGGCAAGAATGGCCTTCAGCACCGTCTCGGATTTGATGGGCAAGGAATCTCGATTCCACGAGGGCTTATCATTGAAGGTGGTTGGAACCGCAAACTCATGCCCACCTATAAAAATCAAGCTCCCCCAATCATTGCCAGCCAATACCTATTCTTCTTTCCAAGTCGGGTTCTTCCTTGAAGCTCCAGGGATGATGAAATTAAACTTGTTCTTGGCCTTGGTGTAAAACTGACCTCGGGGGACCCCGGTCAGGCTCCTAATCTAAAAAAGGAAAGCAAGCTCCTCTGCCCCGGGCTCTCTGGTTATCTTGCTTTGCTCGTACTGCTCCCTCCACAGCACGAGGAAGCCAACCAGGTGCCTCCAGAAGCCGGGTGTCAGTTGGAGGGGAGCCAGCTGAAGGGCGTTAAGAGCCCATCGAAGGGTAGGGTGAAGAGGGAGCCTTACCCCGCTCTCGAAGGCTACAACATGGATGGGGAGTACCCCTGTAGGTGGGTTAAAGACGTCGTAATTTCTGTGAGGGACTGTGAGAGAGACGCTGTCAGGAATGTCGTATTTGGTCCTCAAGTGGTTGATCGACTTTGGGTCAATGGCAGAATCTGGAATGACCCTAAAGTTATATGGAGAACGTTTCTCCAGAGAATGACCGACGACTGTGACCTGGTCCTCTCCAGTGACACCGACCCTATTCTCTTCGCCAGAGTCCTTATCAACTAAGTTCAGAGGATTATCCAGTTGGTTAGAAAACCCAGTCCCGATGGCTACATTCCAGCTCGATCGATGACTTTACGGGGACGGAGGAGAATCGTTCCCGTCTTGGTCTTGTCTAGCCTATTTTATGTGTGTGAGACTTGAGACCTCTGTGTCTTCAACAAGAGAGTCAATGGAGTCACGACTGGCCTTCGACATGGTAGAACAGGTTTTAGGGTTTGAGAAAAAAGGGAAATCGACAAAAGGTAGCAAGAGAGAAGAAGTCTACAAATTTTAAATTGAAAGAATGTGTGAGCAAACAGGTAGTGAGTTTGAATTTAAATAGAGGTTAGGGTTGTAATGACATCAGCGATATCCTCGGGAAGATAGCCTCGAGCCACGGAGAGAGCCGTATCGCAGCCGGTTTTCCTTGAGGAACACACCAATTCAAGTTCGACACATCATTTGAGCAATTAATGAGAATATTTCATTCGAGCAATTAATGAGAAGATTTCATTCGAGATTCTCAGTAATTATCTCATAACTGAAAATTTCCCAATTAAACAGGGAATCTGACTCCAACCCTAACTCTACCTCCAGTTTTCAAGTCAGAGGAAACTTTTGTTAATAGTAAAATTTGGCTAGGGGTCAAAGAGAAATTTTCCACCCTTTCAACCCGAATCGAATCCAAAAATCGATATTCATGAAACCCTAAGTGTACCATAAAACCACCCCGCAGAAGCACGAAAGTATCACCAGACTTCAGAACTATCAGGGATGAAGCTAGGCATGACCAGGTCGAGCCCCCAAGTGAACACCGAAATCGGGCTTCTCGAGGCCGCCTACCTGGGAACATCGGTTCCTGGGGTCGGGGTCCTCAACCATCCATGAAAGCAAGGGAGGGTCGTGAAGCTCAAGAAATATTCGAAAGAAGCCAGAAAAGCAAAGCAAGCCCCCTCCGGGTTAAGGCTTTCAGAGGTCAAACTTAATTCATAGCCTGAACGAGAAGCCCACCAATCTCTCCAGGAGCCCGCTGTCCCCTCCACGATACGAGGAGGAAGAGGGCCTCTAAGTGAATCAGATCCATGTTACCTCCTAGGAATGCCTACTAGTATGTCCGTTCCAAGCTTTCGAGAATGGAACCAAAGCATAGATCTACCTCGCTCTACGAAGACTACGAGGGACTAGCTCAGTGACCTCCATGAAGAATCATGCCTTAAGTACGCGCAGGAACATATCTACGTAATAACCAACAGTTACGTGCAAATCAAGAGTTTGATTCCAAAAAGGAAACAAACTTATCTTCGTCAACAATATCATCGCACCTGTTATTTACTAGGAGTTAATAACGGATCCCGCTAGATAAGGGGAGTAGGTTCAGAGAATCAAGGCAGGAGATACACTCGTTCAAATTGATTCGATCATATATAAATATGCCTAAGAATTCCTACGAAAAGGGGGGAGAAAAAGGAAAAAGAAAGAAAGGTGACATATAGACGACAGAGCAAGAGGGATAGAGAAGTACGTCGGGCCTAAATTCTGTGATCAGAACATGGCCGTCGTGACGTCCACTATTCGACAAGCAGGAAGTTACAACCTTCCTAAGTTCTAGAGAGATAGTGAGCATATGAGAAAGAATTCTGTATATCACGAGTAATCTATACTAAAATCCTCACTTACTATTGTTATACAAACATTCGTTTTATCTAAACAGGTTAGGTATCAAAGGTAACGACCCTGGCCACCACCTACGTGGTAGAGGTCTCGAGGGTGTTAGTGGGAATTTGTCATCTTGAGTAAATTTCATGTTAACAACATATTTATTATATAAATATATATATTATATAATATAATATTATAATCTATTATATATTATATATTGTATATAAATATATATATATATATTATAATATTATAATATATCTATATATTTATTAGTACTATATATATTATTATATATTGTAATATATATATATATATGATATATAAATATTATATATTTATATAGGATATAATGTAATATATTATGTATTATTATATATAAAAATATAATATAATATAGTATAAAAAATATAATAATATTAAATATATAAAATAATATATATTATATTATACTATATTAAATTATAATATATGTAATAATATTTAATATATATTTTATATATTATTATAATATGTATATATATATATACATATATACAGTTATAATTTTATTATATAATATATATATATATATATATATATTATAATTATTTATTTATAATTTAAGAGTTTAGTTTTGATTAATTCATTTTTTATATGTCTTTTTTAATTAATTTTTGATGTGTTACTTTTGTTTGATTTAAAAATTACAATATAAAATTTATATTGGTTCATTATTTAATCAATTTATTTATGGTTGTAATAATATTAAACAAAATACCAAAATTGATATTTCAATTTTTGATAGTTTTCGGTTAACTTACCAGACGCGTTTTTCTGTTTCCATTTTCAAAATACAGCTTTCAATATATGTTACCAGACGCATGTTCAGAATTCGAAACTGAAACCAAAAATACTGTTTTCATTTTCATTTTTATTTTCGAAAAACAATAACTGAAAAATGCTTACAGAACGAGCCCTTAGTATTCTAAGTTTTTTTCGTTTCTTGTCAAAAATTAAGATTAAATCAATCGTATTATATATATATAATAATGTCATATTATATTGTGAATATGAATATAATCAGTGTTATGATTTTTTGTATGGGAAATACTATCGAAAATCCACAAATTAACATTGGTGATATCAACTCATCCGTCTATTTATGCCTACTTTATAATTATGTAGTATTTTTTTTCTTTATCAAAATTACTTAAAAGCGACATACAATTTAAAGAAAAAAATTCTACAAGGTAAATCTATTAAAATCTTACATTCCATTAAAAAAAACAATGTTCTTTTAATCCGTTTCTTGAAAAAAAAAATCTTAACTTTTAAACCTAAAATTTGCTTCTTACACACATACAATAATACATATTAACATATGGAAGAATTGTCTAAAAAAGATATCAAACAATCGGGAAGAATTGTTTAAGAATTACATAAAGCATATGCAAGTAGAGGTGAATACAAAGAGGGGCCCAACCCCTAACCAATAAAAGTTAAAAAAAAAAATCTTATATACGTAATTGTAATCTAGTCCCCCATTTTATTAATAATATTAATTTTGTCCACATTGTTTTTTCCAAGAAAAAATAAATCCCTTTTAGTATTATAATTACTTATGATTTCATACATTATTTTCTAATCTAATCTATATATGGGTTTATCTACTATACAATTGTTGTATATTTAAAGAGTTAATTTTCAATCATTGTATTTCAATCAAATAACTACAAAAATAAAAAATTTAAAATTTTAAAAAAGAAGAAGAATAGAACTAAAAGGAAATATCCTCCTCTCTTAATTACCCCTTCAACTATACATGAACTATATAGTGCTAAATATGTCTATATTTGTATGTATTTTTATTTTTATTAGGTAATTATGTTGGGATTATGCTCGATAGTAAGAGTGTATTAATGTATTTGACAATCTTTTCATATTAATAAAAGTGATTTCTAGTTTAACAAATCTTATTGCATTTATAGTTTAATTATTATAACTGTCAAAAGTAAATAATCATAAGGTCAAAAGACTATGAGAAAAGAAGAAGTGTTCGTATATCTGGATATGTATGAGGTAGACACAATTCTTTAGTTAGTCTTGAATAATATTTACAACTTAAGATAAAGGTTGGGCACCTTTATCTTGTTAAAGTTGTAGATTCTTCTATTAGCATTTAGGTGGGATAAATGTGTTATGATGAGTTTAAAATCATCAAAGTGTGATGTCTTTGGGCAAAAGAATCTAGTGCATTGAATAGAATCACGATGAAACACTTTATCCAGAACCGTCAATGGATAAAAGTTTTCACTTGAAGACAATCGGGGAGTTTATCTCAATCCTAAGATAAATGATGGATTTACGGTTGCAAATGTTATCATTTGAGCTATCAATGAGTACGATTATATAGCATAGTCTATCATTGATAGTTTGATGGTATTCATTTGTTAATCGATAGAGGACTTCATTTATAGATATGGACATTGTGGCTCCATTTATTAAATGGGAGTAGAATATCATCATATGAATGTTTTGAGGTATTGGATATTAAATCTTAACGTTAAGTTTTCAATAGTGTCTATTGAAATATGGCTTTTGGACAAGTCAAACTATCCAAGTTCAAAATGTGGTTATATGAGTAAATATAGTAACTTGGAGAGCTATAGACGGTCTATGAGCTTTTAGCGATTACTGGTATTCTTCACGAGGGTACACTTTCTCCATTAAGATTATTTAGAGTATGAATGAGCAATATTAACTTATTCTATCTTTATTTAAGAGTTCAATTTTAGTTCAATAGTGGAATGAACTAAAATTAATAGATCGGACCTAAGTAAATCAATTGTTGATTGTGATTAGGTTATGTCTATTGGAGCTTAAATTTAGATAGCCCGCAAAGATCCTCAATTCACACGAACTTGCATAGATCACTTGATATATTCTACCGGACCAATTTACGGGTCCATCTAGAATTATATTAAGGCATGTGGACTTGTTTCTTTTAGTAAGAATGGGTTTAGTTCATATGTGGACTATTTATTTAAGTCTCATGGATTTAATATAATAGGAAAAAAATATTTTACCCATATATATATAGGTTTGGGCAGCAAGGGACAATTTATTAGTCTTATATATTATTTTTTATTTTATTATTTAATTAAATGGAAATTATTTAATTTGTTAATTAATTAATTATTTAATTAAAAGTCAAAATCTTTTTCTTAGTAGGATAAGGCCTCCTAGAGTCATATTATTGTTGGTAATATGATAAGTATCAAATACTATATTTAATAAATATATAAATAAAATGAATTTATTTATCTAGTCAAATTAAAAAGAATTTGATTTCTATTAAGACTCTAATTGACAATTGGTCAAATTACGAAGTTTTTGATTTAGTCACAATTTAATTTATATTCAATAATTGGTTATTGATTAAATACACCTATTTGGGTTTGATTAAGAGTCTTGGTGTGTAAAAGAAATCCTAATTTTAAGAAGATTGAATCCAAATTTTGATAGGAGTCTTGGTGAAGTAGAAATCCTCTTTCTAGGAGGATTTTCAACCACCAATATATACTCTTATATAGAATTTCGATCAAGAACTAATTTTTGGTGTGAAAAGTTGTTTTTTATTTGTTTTTTTATAGTTATATAAAAAAACTTCATCTAACTCATAGAGATTGTGTGCTGAATTCGGCCAAGGAGAAGAGAAAAGATGAACGTTTTGTTTTTGATAGTGCACTAATAGCCTTTACATCCAAAGGTTTTGTGTACAACATTGAATCAAGGTTCACACGAGTTTCAATCAAATAGATCGATAATTCACAAGTGACTAGACGTTCTTGGGTTTTCTCTTGGAGGATTATTATGACTAACAAAGAAGAAGATTTTGTTTGTTTCCATCTTCAGGTATACAATTAAAAGAAAATGAGTTCACACTCCTAGGTGATTCACGTTCGTGATTGGATTGGAAGATCTTACGCATTCAATTCGACGTTAGTTCAATCGTCATGAAAAAAAAGGTACGATACTTTTAATATACGTCAATTAATTTAGGGTTAAGGTTCTTTTTATTAAAGGGAAAAAAAATTAAAATATACCAAACCCTAATTTTACGCTTCCGCCGCGTTTTTGAACCGATTTTCCCTACAGTTTACTATAACAAATTAAGACTTTCTATACCGTTTTATTATGCAATATCCATATTGTTTTAAATATTTTATTTGAATTATATATTTATTAATTAGGAACCGTTGAAAAACATATTTCATCTATGCAACGAGATTAAAGATTATTTTCTCACAAGTTCTTTGACTATGCATATTAAAATGGAAATCATAAATAAATTGAAATAAATTTGAGTATAAGAGACTTTTAAGATCAAAATAGAGTTAAGTTTCATTTTGATTCTCAAAGTTAGTGTCATTATTATTATTATTATTATTATTATTATTATTATTATTTTATATCACTCCCTTAAAGACTAAACATTATTACAGTTTGACATATAATATTAGTTTTTGTCTTGGCTTCTACATAGCTAAAATCATGGCTTCACTCCTGTCTGCAAGAATTGTCTGAAAATAATATCAAGCATATGGAAATCATTCTTTCTCTAGAAGTAATTTTGAAGTATTTTTTTTTTTAAGAATGATATCAAGTTGTCATTGAAGCAACCTTGTTATTTTTTTTTGCTTTTTTCTTTTTTCTTTTTTTCTTTTTTGCCATGAAATAAGAAGAAGAAAAAAACTATAAAAAATTGATAAGAAAATATAAATTGTTCAATAGAGAGACGTATGTAAATATTATAGATTAGAGACAGAGAGACTAGAGATCAGATGTATTAAGTTTGGAAAAAAAAAGTAAAAAGGGTAGTTTTGGAAATAAAATAAAACTAATAAAAATATTTAATTTTATTTAATTAAATCAAAAAATTTAAATATAGAGTATAAGACAAGATGAGGTTGGCCTAGTGGTTAAGTCTCTCACCTCCACACCACGAGATTGTGGGTTCGAGTTTCTCCCCTACCTCTAAACTCCCGAATTATTACAATATTTAAAAAAAAAAAAATGGGGCATGGATAAACCAGCAAGGGGTGTACCAATAGCACAACTAAAAAATTAATTATTGTTTACACTTCATTTTAATTTTTTTTAATGACAATTTTAATCTGAATTAAAATTACTAAACAAGACAAAAAAAAAGTTCTAAAAACACTAAGAACTTTTTTTTTTGGAAAATAAGTTTATTTTCATCTTTACTTTTTTATTTCCTGTTTTGTGTATTTATTTCCTGTTTTACAAACCCTAAATGGGCTCAAAAAATAAATAGCACTTTTTGGAGGTGACGTTTCAACATTGTCACTACTTTAATAACTTATGTTTAAAATACACCAATTATGGTGAACGGACAAAAATGCCCCCAATAGTTGTTCCATCAGAATCTTTTATTCAGTTTTTACAGAGAGAGTTATGAAATAGAGAGAGAAAGTTTCATTGAAACTCAGGCTCTACGCAGACGCATTCGGGGATCCTTTGAAAAATATTCTCGATCCTTTGAAAAAAATCTCGATCTTTTGAAAAATCTTCTCGATCATTTGACAAAAATTCTCGATCCTTTGAAAAAAATTCTCCATCCTTCGAAAAATATTCTTGATCCTTTGAAAAAAATCTCGATCCTTTAAAAAAAATTCTCGATCCTTTGAAAAATCTTCTCGATCCTTTGAAAAATCTTCTCGATCCTTTGAAAAATCTTCTCGATCATTTAACAAAAATTCTCAATCCTTTAAAAAATATTCTCGATCATTTGAAAAAAAAATCTCGATCCTTTGAAAAATATTCTCGATTCAATCATTTGAAAAAAATCTCGATCCTTTGAAAAAAAATCTCGATACTTTGAAAATTTCTTAATCCTTTGACAAATGCTCGATTCTTTAAAAAAATAAGCTCGATCATATTAAAAAAAAAGGCTCGATTTGGCTACAAATATGTTCGATTTAACTAAACATTATTTTCAAAAATAAAATGCTCGATCGTTTGAAAAATAAAATATTCATACATGTTCATACAAAGACTGGACAACAAATCATAACGAATGGATACATTGTTAAACCACACAGAAATATATAAAAATATATAAACGAAGATTACAAATATAGGTTATCTTCTTCTGCTGAATCTGGAGAGAGATAAGTTTTTTGGTGAGAGAGAGAGAAAGATGAGTTATCTTTTTCGAAGTGTATATGGAAACACAATGGGATTAAAAAATAGATTACTTAAGGGTAATTTGGGTAGTTCACCATAATTGGTACCGTTTAAACTTAAGTTATTAAAGCGATGACATCACTGCAACACACATAAAAAAATGTGACATATCTCACAATTTCCACAACCCTAAAATAGCTTTCTCTTTTTTTTTTCAAAATAATTTTTTACTTGTTTGATTTTCATGTTTTACCCCAAAATTATTCTTTTTATTGTTTTCATATTTTCACAGTTTGATTTCTAAGACAGTTTTCTTATTGTTTCGCTGTCTTCACTTTTATTCAGTTTTATTTTATGATTTATTTTCTTTTGATTACGTCATATCTTTTTTCCATTTTCCGTTTCAAAATTTCTAAAGAGTGGTAAGCAAAATAGGTAATATTAAAATAAAATGAAGTGTCTTTAAAAATTATTTTTAAAAATGGGATGTCTTTAGAATATGAGTGCCAACAAATAAAAAGTATAATTTTGGAAAAAATAAAGTGTTTTTAGATTTTTTTAAAATTAATTTTTTTTGGATAGAGTATAAAGTCTAAAAAAAAATGGATTATAAGGAGTAGTTCTTTTTTTCCCCTTCTAAAATTAAGATTAAATAGGTTGCACTAGAGTTAATTAAAATTACAATAAAAGTTTTTTTTTTTTTGAAAGTGACAAAAGTTCCAGTGACACAAAAGAATCACATTTTTTTTAAACTACTAAGGTATAACTCGAAACCACTGTGTTATGAAATTGTCATTAGATTTTAACTTTTTTTTTTAATTTATTTGGACCCTCCAATTTTTTGTTTAGATTTTAACAGTTTTTCATTGTAGCCCCTCTAAACTTTTGTTTTTAAATTTCCGACTCTAGGCATTATGAAATTGTCATTAGATTTTAAAATTTTTTTCATTTTGATTCCCTCCAAATTTTTGTTTAGATTTTAACATATTTTCATTTTTGCCGTCCAAATTTTTGTTTTTAAATTTCTAGGTCCTGGCTTTATGAAATTGTCATTAGATTCTAACTTTTTTTTTTCATTTTGCCACCCTCTAAATCTTTGTTTTTATATTTCTTACTCGGTTACCCTCCATAATCTTTTGAATGGGACATTGTATCGGGTCAACCTCATCTTGTGAACCATATTTATTGAAATTCTTTTGTTTACACATTCAGACATAAAATATTAGGAATTCTAGAAAATAACCATGCAACTGTTCAAGATACGGTACATAAAAAACAGGATTTTATAAGATGCTTAGATGATATTACAGCCTCATTTAATTTCTCTTTTCATGATCATCTTTTTTGTCAGCTTTTACTTCCTATATATGCTTCATAAAATCATAAAAGAACACAAGTAAATGCTTTTACTAGAGCACTTTTATGTATCTTTTCTGATCCAAAAAAAAAAATCTATCAATTACTTCTGTTAAAAATATTTCGAGTATAAAAGCACTGTGAATGTGAGTGCTCCAAATTTGAAGGAAATGGTTTTACTCCAATCTTAGTAGAAAGGAGGCCAAGTGTCACTCCCAAATTCTCATTGCATTTACTAGAGCCTAGAAGTGTCAAATGCGCCAGGTAGCTCAAGCCTTCCGGCCCATACCCGACCCTCAATAAGACGCTCACGACTCTGAAGGGCTGAGCTTGAGGAGAGAGCTGACTCAACTCTCAAGGAATGAGAAATTATAGTGCTAAGCAAGTTTCAAATCAATCACCACAAAGAAGCTCACAAATTTCACACTCCAAACAAAAACAATAACTCGCCTACTGAAGTGACCATGTAAAAAAACAAACTAGCTTTTATTTTTCAATTAGACCATAACCATGTTCAAAACTAAAATCTAGATTACAATCCCATGCAGTTTCCCAGCGAAACTCAAAACTTCACAAAACAATGCCACAGATGATTGCAAACGTGAAAAGAAGAGGCTACAAGAAGAAGAAGAAGATGATAATGCATTTAAAATTATTTCATTGCCGAACTTATTGGAAAATAGGTAGTGATACCACAATGATAATGCCATGTCTCGAGACGCCTGCTGCTAAATCAACTTGTGAATGGTTTTCATGTCAATAACTTCCTTGAGGGTCCCTTTTTCGACATGGTTCCACCACTTGAACAAGAAATTGTCCACGACCAGTCTGAACCAAGGAGACAGCTTCAGACCTCCCTCTCCAGCATCTGCTTTCCTCAACAGCTCTTTCAACTCCTCCCGGTTCACATATTTAATATCAGCTACTTCATCAGGATTTGGATTAACATTCACATCTCGAACAATAAACAGCAGGTAATCAACTGCAGATGAAAGAGATAAAAAAACAGTCAACATAACAGTGAGGTTTTCAATTGCGGCTAAACTTATAATCGATAACCATAGTTTCAAAAGAAAAAGTAAAACCTATAATAATTACACAAGGTCAAATTTAAATGGTTTATGAAAATGAAGTCAGTGCGATGCTCCTCAACTTAATGACTAAAACAAGACACCAGACAAAAAGTGTAAAAGAGATCAAGTTGGAATCATTACGTTCATGCTCCCCCCACTTGCCATCAGAAGGTGCTTTGTACAGAATTCGACCCAGAGGGGTGAACTGATCAACAGGTACATCTTCAGCAGGAATGCCCAGCTCATCCAAAAGCTTCCTTTGTGCAGCATTCCTCACCCCTAATAGGAAATGAAAGTAAATAAAAAACCCAATTAGACTAAAATGCGGCTAAAAAGGATAATGTAGGTTTTTCAATGGAATGTTCTACGTGCAAAATACATACCAAGTGCATCCTCATCAATAAGCTCAGATTCACGGTACAGAGGATGGCTGCAGCATGTGTTAGTCCAAACAAGAGGGAATGTCACTTTTGTTGCAGAACGTTGCTGTCCAGGCAACATACAGAATGAGACATCATCCTCATAATTCGAGGCATGTTCAAATAGAATATAATTGTGTAACACAATATACTGGCCCGGAGAGAAATAGAGAGATTGCTAGCGACATGACTATGGGGAAAAACAAGACAGATTATATGCTAATACCTTATCCAATAATTATAAAATGTACACCACGTCACCACATGATTCATTTTACAACTAACATCAAAAGTTCTGACAGAAAAAAGAAAAAACATTAAACAGAATCCAAGCAGTGACACATAAAAATGAAAAATCAAGGTGCATGATTGGTTGACATGGTAACGGCAAATCATATTCAACTCTTTCCATGGGCAATCCTTACTTAAGCAGTGACACACAAAAATGAAAAATCAAGGTGCATGATTGGTTGACATGGTAACGACACATCATATTCAACTCTTTCCATGGGCGATCCTTACTTAGCAATATGTGATCATCATGCTTTGACATCACACACACACAAAACTAGTGGCACAACTTAACATTTGATTCCCATTTTATTTTTTTACACACACGCACACATAATTATACTAGAGGCACAACTTAACATTTGATTCCCTTGTCTTTTTTTTTTTAGTAGCTTATTGACTGGCCTTCTCAAAAGAAGGATTCCTCCACATAACAAGAAGGAGAAGTCAAGAGACAGGTCCATAGCATGTCAACTTTGCAGTTCTTCCTCCACATAACAAGAAGGAGATGTCAAGAGACAGGTCCATAGCATGTCAACTTTGCTGCTTCATTTAATTACTGAAGGAACTTCACTCGCCCAACCATATATTTTCTATTGGTTTTGTAATATTAGTCTACTTTATGTTTTTTTCATATGGCTTTCCTAGCCTGATAAGCTCCTTGGTCTTAAACAACTGGAATCCCTATCACTTCAAACCAATAGCCTTTTCCTTTCAATAAATTGTAATTTACTTCTAATGCAAGCCCAAGGACATAATTTTATCCCATAGAATAGAACATCATTTTCAACTCTTTCTATGGGCAATCCTTACTTAGCAATATGTGATCATCATGCTTTGAAATTACACCACACACACACACACACACACACAAATACATATAAAATTATACCGGTGGCACAACATAACATTTGATTCCCATTTTTTTTTTTTTAGTAGCTTATTGACTGGCCTGGTCTTCTCAAAAGAAGGATTCCTCCACATAACAAGAAGAAGATGTCCAGAGACAGGTCCATTGCATTTCAACTTTGCTGCTTCATTTAATTACTAAAGGAACTTCACTCGCCCAACCATATATTTTCTATTGGTTTTGTAATATTAGTCTACTTTATGTGTTTTTCATATGGCTTTCCTAGCCTGATAAGCTCCTTAGTCTTAAACAACTGGAATTCCTATCACTTCAAACCAATAGCCTTTTCCTTTCAATAAATTGAAATTTACTTCTAATGCAAACCCAAGGACACAATTTTATCCCATAGAATAAAACATACCTGAAGAAGTAACTCGTATTTTGAGTTAAACAAGAATACACTGAAAGCTCTATGTAGCAAATTTAAAGATTCAATCTTTTCCATCAAGTGACCTGCAAATTTACAGAAGTTTGAATTAGTCTAACTACAAAGAAATCAAATAATTATACATAGCAGAAAAAGAAAGAATTACAATGTAAGCATCAAGAAGACATTAAGAACGATACCATCACATTGTACACATAAAAACTTTACTCACAGTTGTATTTGTTTTCATGACCAACAACACGATCCTTCTCATCCACTAGAATGCATCTGTCAAAGGATTCAATAGAAAAGATCATTAGAGCACATTTGTAATATCTATATGGCAGAAACTGTAAATGAATACCAGAGCTTAGGTTATGTAAAGAAAAAAGACAAAATATTAGAGCAGTTCTTATAACATACAATCAAAATATAGAAAAATAAAACACTCAAATTCAGAATCAGCAATCTTTTATCACAACACGGCCATATAACAATTTGAATGCTCGTGATTTTTAAAACATAACACATACAAAAAAAAATGTTGGGAACCTTAGAAGAACAAATCTATGCATTTAACAGAGAATATATCAGGAACAGATAACATCCATTTCAATTAGTAGTTCGCCTTTGACCTTTGTACAATACAATAATGTATCCTCGACCTAATACCAGTAACGTTTTTGAATTTCACATTAATGGTTACACATAACTATCTTATCCATAGACTGACATTTCTACAAATAATGAAACTCAGTATCTATGCTTCAATATCTATCCATAAACAGCCCCCTTACAAACATCAACAAGACTTTCTTGTTTGGAAAACATAAACACAAGAACGCAAGCAAATCTGATGAGGAAAATCAACGTTTATGTTTATTCTCTTTCGAAATGCAACAATTATATACTCAATTTTATCAAGATTTTGACTTCAACATTTGAAAAAGTTCAGTTTCTGATCCAACAGATCCAACAACCCAATAACTGAAAAAACTAAGAGGAGCAAACAAAGTTCCCAGAAAAACTAAAATTCCAATAATCTACACATACCTACCCACACGCACTGTTCTAGTCAAAAGTCAACTATAACCAAACGAGATATAGGCCCAGTTTGGCATTGTTGTGCTATGAGGAGACGTGCTTTTGAAATTGCTGTAGAGGGAATTGCTTTTGGAATTGCTGTGGGAAAAATCAGCTGAGTGTTTGGTAAACTGATTTTCAAAAGTGCTGTGAGAACTAAAAGCAATTTCAATGTGTTTGGTAAACTGAAATAAAAAGTGTTGTGAGTGTGTAAAATTACTAAAAGGACATAGACATCTAAATGGTACTAACGTGCTATACTTTACATTTTTCTTGTTTATTTATGTTTAGTGTTTAATGTTTAGTGTTATATAATTATGGTACTTTATTGAATTAATTAGCCTCATTTTTAATTCTACTTTATTTAATTAATTAGCATTATTTATTTATTTATTTATTTTATTCCACTTTATTTTTTTATTTTATTTTTATTCTACTTTATTGAATTAATTATCCCTATTTTTTTTATAGGGTTATGACAACTTTTTTTTGTATAGAAATATAAACCTAATTTTTTTTTGTTAAATTTCGTTAAAGGTAAAGACAAAATTGGAAAGTTAGTACAATTTCATTTAATGTCACTGTAGCGTATTTTCTAAAAGCATAAATCAAAATCTAAAAGTGACCAAAAGCACTTCCCCGTGATTTTACCAAACACCAAGTATTAGATGCAGAATCATTTTTGACCCCAAAAGCAGCCGAAGAAGCAATGCCAAACTGGGTCCTAGCATCTTTTGTAAAGAAAAAAAATGTTTTTCAAAATCCAATTCGTCAAACCGTTAACAAAAATGAATCCGAAATTTTCAAAAAATGGAGAAGAACGTGTATGTATTCATGTATTAACGTGTTTTCAAACACCTTTTAAAAAAAAAAAAAACGAAAAATAACACAATTATACAAACGTGTTTACAAAAGACACTTATCGTCTTACAAATCCTATTTTCCGATTAGGATTTTCAAAACAACACTAAACGCCCACACTAAACCATCACTTCAGGCTTCAGCATCTTTGTAAATCTGTTTTCTACAACCAATTCGTAAAACGAAAAAATATATATACATATTTGCATGTGTAGAAAAACAACAAAAACGTGTCTGTTTTCCAAAAACTCAAAATCAGCACTTGTTTTTATTCCTTGGTTTTCCAAATACGATTTTCAAAACAATACCAAAATCAGATCAAAACACAAAAATGAAATAAACGGGAAAAGGGATGATCATACTCGTCATCGAACATGAGGCGTCTCTGGACGGCATCCATGGTGGCGTCGGAGACGACGGAGACGGCGTCGGTCTGACCAGTCATGGCGGCGGAGGAGGAGGAGGCACGAACGGACGAAAAAGCCCTCGCGTAGGGACGTTTGGGAGAGAGATTCGCGGGAATGAAAATGTGAGGAGGTTTGGTGAGATACGAATACGACGACGTATTATTGTAATAAAGCAAAGAACGAACGTTGAATATTGAACCAGAAAATCTGACGGTGGTGCTGGGATTTATTAACAAGTGAGAAGACATTATTTCTATTTCTATTTGGAGGAGTGGACTTCAAATGTTGAAAACAGTCCCACACACACTATAATTTTTAATTTAAAGGCTATTACCAAATAAGCCCTCCACTCGTTTCTCTATTTGAAACGGTTTACCACTTTTCCATCAAAGAGGTTATGATTTCGAGTTCTCCAACTTTTCCAACCCTGTCTTTATATAAATTTATTAAAATAGGTGTGTTTGTTTTTTTTTCTTTGATCGATTTGATTCTTGTAAATAGACAAACATTTAGGAGTTTTGGTGTAATTTGCTTCCATTGTTATTACAGGAATAGATTTGGGTATAATTGTAAAGCTGATTATTTAATTATTTAGTGGTGTCTATTACTGGCTGTGGTTTCGTTTTGAAGTAAGAAATGCTGTGATTTGTCCTTTTTTTCTTTTTTATTGAAAACGAGTGAATTGTCTGATCGAGATACTGTGTTTGTCTAATTTGAATGGTCAAAACTAGCCACGTGAATCTTGATTGCCCTAAAAGAAAAGAATAAGAAAAAAAAAACATCATTTTCCTTTGTATAGTATATAGTATGATCTATCGGTAAATCTCTCTTATGTATTTTGTTTAATGGCCAATCTTTCCTTAAAACTAAAATTATTAGTCATATACATTCTTGCCATTATATTTTCTATCGAAAAAGTTAATTTTCATATAAAAACACATTTTTATCCTTCAATAATTGTGAATTAATTGATTTGAAAAAATAAAAATTCATAAGCATGATGGATCTCCACCATCTTATCCTCATTGATGGAGAACTAGGGATGAACATTTCCCCCATGGGACCCAAACCCCATGGGCCCCACTCCCATCTGGGGCAAAATTTACCCCCAAATGGGGTTTAGGGGTGGGGTGGGGGTAAAAGGAACCTATCCTCACCTCCATTCTCTCATTTCTTTTAATATAGGTGGGGTTGGAGTCCTATTTTTCTCATTTTTTCATATATATTTAAATATTTTTTATTTTATTTTCTTAAAAAATAATAATTTTAACTCTATTATTTATTTACTTTCTACCAATTTCTCTTATTTTTCCTTTATTGATTTATGTGTAAAACTATATTACTATAGTTATTTGTATTAATTTTTTATTAAATTAAATCAATTATATATTTTAGATTATTTATTGAATTTGATATATTAAACAGTGTGAATCGAATTTCGAATCTCGGATTCTAAATTTCGGATTTCAAATTGAAAAATATTAGGATTGAAAATATGGGGAAATGGGGGACGGAGGTGGGGGCAGGGGAACCTCTCCCCAAACACCCCTATCCCCACTTCCCCTAAATGTGGTTTGGGGTTGGGGTGGGGATGGGAAGAGGTTTTAGGAATGGGGGTGGGGGTGGGGGTGGGGGTGGGGGTGGGGGGACCCTCTCCCGCCACAATGGGCCCCCACGCCCATCCCTATGGAGAACACCATCACCATCCGAACCAGACCCAGAACACCACCACCAACTTCAAACCACCATATTACCCTTTGAAGTTAATTGAGATCTCAATAAGTTCCAAAACAAAACAAGATCTGAAAATGAAAACCTAACTATCTTCACCATAATCATCATCAAGACATCATCAGACCACCGCACATATCACCCAAACACACACCCTCCACCTCTAAAATCCAGCCACAACCACCATTAATGAAAAAACCTAAATCAAAATCAACCACAACCACAACCACAACCACAACCACCACTTCCAATCCAAAACCCGAAAGCGAAATCATTCATAGCCATCACCCCAATCCATACCCAGAAACCGAACGCACCTCCTAAGACGGCGGCACCTAAACCCAGAAACAAAACATCCAAACCCATGAATCAAGCCACCAGCCTCCAAACACCCAACAACCAAAACCATCAATTTTTTTTTCTTCAACACAAACAAATTGGAGATGAGTGAAGAAAGAGCTGTAAAAGAAGATTAAGATGCAAGATGAGGTCGAGACAGAGAGAGAGAGAGAGAGAGAGAGAGAGAGAGAGTTGAATCACTGATCGAGAGGGAGAGAGGAGCTGATTGTTTTCAAGTTTCAACTGAAGCCCAATTTTCCTCTTTTTTCTTTCCATCCTCGCATTTTCTTCATCTCATCCTTGCCCTAATCGGTCGGTCCTTGTCGTCGATTAGATTTAGTTTTGTTCAGTTTCAACTCGGATTCAGATTTAGTTCCGAATTCTGTTATGGATTTTTTATATTGGTTTTAGATGAATCATTATATTTTATTTGGATTGAATGTTTAGACCTTTTTTATTCATATTGGATTTTTCAGATAAAAAATATATTGTCCTGTCTTGTAGTTGTTTTTCGGTCTGTTTTCGTTTTTGTTATCCAAAAACGATTTCAAAATCCTCTTCGTTAACTGTTTTTTATTTTATTTTCAAAAAACAAAAAACAAAATCAATGTTGACAGTGAAAATTTTGAAAAACACAAAATACATGTTTTTTATATTTTTGTTTTTGTTTTTCACTTTTTTTTTTTTTACTTTTTTAACTTTTTCTTCTTCTTTCTTTTCTGATACTCTTCTCCAATCCTCTTCTTTTTCTTCTCTAAACCTTATTCTTCTCCAATTCTCTTCTTCTTCTCCGAACCTTTTTCTTCTCCGATCCTGTTTTTCTCATTCTCCGATCCTTCTTCTTCTCCGATCCTTCTCATTCTTCGATCCTCTTCCTCCTCCTCTTCTTCGATCTTCTTCCTTTCTTTTTCTTCTTTCCTTCTTCTTGACCCATCCGGTTTCCTTTTTTTTCTTCTTTTTTTTTTATATTTTTTATTGCTGTTATTTATATTTATTGAAAATAATACTTATTTATAATTTAAGAGTTTCGTTTTGATTAATTGATTATTATTTTTTTTAGTAATTTGTGATGTGTTACTTTTATTTGATTCAAAAATTACAAGGTAAAAATTATAATGGTTAATTATTTAATCAATTTGTTTATAATTGTAATAATATTAAACAAAATGAAAAAATTGATATTTCAATTTTTGATAGTTTTCAGTTAACCTGCCAGACGCGTTTTTTCCGTTTTCATTTTCAAAATACAACTTTCAGTATATGCTACCAGTCAAATTTTCAGAATTCGAAACTGAAACAAAAAACACTGCTTTCATTTTCATTTTTATTTTCGAAAAACAGTAACTGAAAAATGCTTATAGGACGGACCGTAAATTCAATTGTTTTTTTGTAATTAAAGAAAGGAATAATTCAACTGTTTGCAACGCACACTGCACATAGCATTCATTTTTTTTTTCTAAAGTAAAAGAATTAATTAAATATTTATTTTTAAATGTTCTGAAACTTCAGGTCCAACTAGTATATCCGAAACGGACAAGTTTCAAATTAGGTGTCGAAAAAATTTCAGATCGGATTCAGATTCGGATTCAGGCCATATTCGGATTTGAAAAATCTTCATATTCAGATTATCCGAATCCAAACAGTGTTTCTCTCATTCCATATCCGAAAATTGAGTATGGATAGCTGGGGATTCAGATTTTTTTTCTCTAAATTTCAGATCGAATTGAAATTCGGATATCCTGATCACCCGATATGATTTACACCTCTAAACCTAACCGTAGGTAATTTGGTGTAATATCCTCTGAATATAAATTGTTGGTGATCCGAAATATAGATCACAGGATCTGAAAATCTGATTATGTGACCTAGATCATTACAAAGTAAAGTGAATTGATTATGTTTCCAAGTTAAACTCAATGCCAAATGTATTTCAATAAATAAATAAACAAACTTATAAACCTTGCCAAATAAATATATAAAATTTCTTATTGGGGAGATCATAAATGTAATTTATTCAAATTTGTTTATATTTTAACAATATCATAAGGGAGGGAGTGGGGACATGCATATAATATATATTCTATAGAATATATTATTATTATTATGGATCCACGGTTGTCTTTTGTTCACAAACTCGTGGAGCTCATTTTATTTTTTAATTGATATAATTATCCTGTTAGATTCAAAAGAAGGTATTCATTTGTGTAATATTATTGTATATTATCATCTAAGTTAAGTAATGATCGATACATATAACATTGAATTAAAGTATGACTAAACTCTACAATGTTTAATTTTTTAGAATTGATTATTAAAAAAAACAAAAGAATTCCATTAGTGATAAATGATAAGTAGACAATATTGTGAGTGTTTGTGTGTATATATTTTTAAAAACGTGTAATATATTGTGTATATATTATCAAATTATCACATATATATATATATATATATATATATATATATATATATATATATGTGTGTGTGTGTGTGTGTGTGTGATAATTAAGTATCAACATGTATTGATAGTTTTAAAGGAAAAAATAATAATTTAGGGTCCGTCCAGTAGACATTTTTCAATTGTTGTTTTCCGAAAAGAAAAATGAAAATGAAAACACGTCTGGTAGCATATGCTGAAATCCGTATTTTAAAAATAAAAACGGGAAAAACACGTCTGGTACACTAACTGAAACCTATCAAAAATTGAAATATCAAATTTTATATTTTGTTTAATAGTATAACAATTATAAACAAATTGATTAAATAATTAACCAATATAATTTTTATATTGTAATTTGTAAATTAAGCAAAAGCAACACAATATCACAATTAATAATCAATTAATCAAGAGTTTACATATCACAATCAATAGTTAGTATAAACAAGTATTTATTTTAATAAAAAATAATAACAGTAAAAAAAATATAAAAAAGAGAAGACAGAGAAAGGAAGAAGACAACATGTGACTAGTGACATCCAGATCCAAATCGGAGGAGAAGAAGAAGAAGAAGACCAATTAAAGAAGAAGAAGAATAGATCGACGACAATGAAGAGCAGATCACGGCTTCGAAAAAGACAAAGACTAGCTGAAGAAGAAGAAGAAGAAGACCAGATCGGTGGCAGCGAAGAAGATGAACAGATCAGTGGGCCTGAAAGAGGAGGACGAGTTGTCATTGAAGGAAGAAAGATGATGAAGAAGAAGGTGATGATGAGAAGAGAAGAATAGGAAAGAAGTGAAAAAGAAGAATAACATGAATAGGGGTGGAGGTATTTAGACACCAAGCTAGTTTTTCCTAAAAAAAAATATTAGATTTAAAAAAAAAATTGTAAATAATAATAAAAAAAAGGATACCAAATTGAAGGCAATTACAATCGCTATTGCTTGATAATTTATAAAAATAGACTAGGTTATAATTTAATTTAATCGGAGATAATCTCAATAAATTTCATTGAGTCACATGCTCAATATTTTATTAACACTAAAAAACATTAATGTTTATTTCACTTTTTTTTATCTATATTTCCTAGTTGAATCATTTTAAATGTTTATAGGGGTAAACGTCATTATATTTTTATTATATAGGTTCGTAATTTTTTACACACTTCAAAGAGAGTTTGCTAAAAAAAACCATTATACTACCGTGTGGTTTGGATAGAAAATTACGTTCATTCAACCTAATAATGTTTCAAATATGAGTGTTGCAAGACAGATATATCTCTAAAAAAAATTATACTTAGCCCACCCGGACAATAAGTCCCGGCTTCGCCCCTGAATATGAAGACCGAAGATGATGCAGTTGAAGAGAGAAAATGAGAAAAAAAGAAAAAAATATTGTTAATTTAAAAAAAACGAAGAAAAAATAAACAAATATTTTATGATTTTGAAATATTTTACTGTTAACACTAATTTTGTTTTTCATTTTATTTTTTGTTTTCTGAAAATAAAACGAAAAACGGTTAACGAAAACGAATTTAAAATCATTTTTAGAAAATAAAAACGAAAACGAACCGAAAAACAAATGTAAAACCCGACCTTATTATTTCATGCTTCGTGATGATCACATGAATTATTTTTTTTATTATATTTTAATATCACACCTACACGGCTATCACCACGGGAAACTGAAATAAATAAATAAATAGTCAACTATGAATTCATATATTCATTTAAAATGAAAAGTGAAAAGTATGCATTAAAAATAATGGATGAATGATGAATCAGGATTGTCCATTTTGTAAAAACTAAAAATAAAAATTCACGGCAATCCACAGTTAAATTAACATTATTATTATTATTATTATTATTATTATTATTATTATTATTATTATTGAGTTGGAAATTTGATAAAACGTATAAAAAAACAAAAACTACAAATGTTGCCTTTATATATATAGTCATCTCACCTACAAACCATTTTCACGGTAATAGTAACCCTTTTCATTTATACTTCTAAGTCATTCTGAAAGATCAATTTTTTAAATAAGTTTGTTTTTTTAATAAAATTTTCCTTGACCGTTGAAAATCATATCAAATAGGTCATTTTGACTTTTTTTTTTATAACGGTCAAACGTCATAAAAAATGTATATTGTCTCATTTACCCCTGGATGCTTTATTAATGGATGAAAGGACTATTTTACCCTTGACATTTATTTTCTTTTAAAAAAACAAAAGTACAAGAAAATTTACTATTTCTTTTTTATTTATTTTAAGGTACTAATTATTTTATATTCTTTAAAATTATTATTTTAATATTTTAATTAAATGGTTTAAAAAAAAAACTTATTCCTCTCCCCCACCACCACTGCATCGCCGTCCATCATCATCATCATTCACTAAATTTATTTGGAATCTTGAACAAGTGAACTACAAAATTATTCAAGAATTGAAGATCACCTTCTTCAAAATTCTGGAGTCATCATCCAAATCAATTTCTTCTAAACCTAAATCTTCAAAATCCCAAATTCGTCAGTAAGTGGTAACTTCTTTCAAAAAATAATGTATTTTCTTTGTAATCCCAACCAAGAGCCTCACTCGATCAACTCTTTCACAGGGCTTTGGTGGTTGTCCATTAATCATCATATTGATAAATTGAAACATTTTTTATTAGAACCCAAAACCCCATATTTCAAAACCAGGAAGCAATCATCTAAAAAATCCAAATTTCGAACAAAAGCCAAGGAAAAAATAAATGAAAACCAATGTCCGCCATTTGATTTCGAAAACTATAGAAAAGATGAATAAGAGAACAAATCTTAAAAACAATAATTTTTTTGAACAAATTTGGGAAAAAAACAGATCTGGAATTTTTTTTTGAACAAAACTAAAAAATGTTTCAACAATAGTCATCATCAGCACCAAACACAAACCCAAACATGTAATACACCATCATCAACATCAAGCCCAAACCTAGAACACAATCATCAACATAAAACCCAAACCCAAACTCGCCACCATCCATCTCCAAAGTAAAATCCGACCACCATCTCTCTTAATCACCAAACCCTAACTTCATATCCAACCACCCCAAATCAAAACCCAGATTCAAAATTGAAACTTTAACACAAACTAGATTCGAATCTTTAAAATCCAAACCCATACTCAAACTACCACCACCAACCATCTCATCAGAAATCACAATCACTAGCGTTGATTCCTCTTCATAGAAGAGATTGGCGCTCGATCACGTCGGGAGAGAGAAGATGGAACGTGAGAGAAATTCAAAGAGAGAGATGACGGGATGGAAAGAAAGAAAGAAAGAGAATATATGGCGATTGGGATCTCCTCAGTTGTGGTGGCAATGGCTAGGTTTTTGGTGTTGAAGAAGCAGTAGTGATTGGGTTGTGGAAGAAGTGGTGATTGAGGAAGAGAGAAAGAGAGAATTAGAGATAAATAGTGGGTTTTGGTGTTGAAGAAGCAGTGGTGATTGAGAAAGAGAGAATCGAGAGAAAAAGAGAATTAGGGTAAAGAGAACGAATCTGGGTTATTTATGGATGATGGGTTGTGGATGATGGTTTTTTTTTTCTTTTCAAGGGATTGACAGTGGGTCGTTTTTCTGGCTTGATGATAGTAGTTAAATTTTTAATTTATGTTAATATTTATTAATATTTTTTATTTTTTATATTATACAAATAATTTTAAAAAAATTATATATTGTTTGGTGTTGACACGTGTGTAACTTAACACATCGCAAATGAAATGACAAAACTAACCCTCTGGTTGTTAACGTTGACTAACTTATAACAGACGGATGTACCTATTTGATATAGTTTTCAAAAGTCAGGGAAAACTTTGATAAAAAACAAACTTATTTAAATAATTGATCTTTCATAATAACATAGGGAGCCAGATGATATTAACCCTTATTTCATGCTTCGTGATGATTCACATGAGTTATTTTTTTATTATTGAAATCACATGAACAATTTATTAACTTTATTTAATTAAATCAATAGTCTTTGATATTTTAATATCACACATACACGTAGGGGTGGACGTTGATTGGATCGGTTCACTTTTAGAGTGAACCGATAAAAAACCGATACTATTCGGTTTTTGAAAAAAAATGATCCGATTGGATCCGATATACAATTATCAACCGATCAAAAACGAATTGAATTGAACCGGAACGGTTCGGTTTGGTTCGGTTTTTTCGGTTTTCGGCCGATTGAGCCCAATTAATGGACTTTAATTTATAAAATCTGCTATATTCTGAAAAATTTAAAAAAAAAACAAGTTTTTCAATTATTGCATAAGTTCATAATACAAATAAAAACAACTACAAATTATTAGAACAATAAATCCATAATACAAATAAAAACAACTAGAAATTATTCAAACAATAAGTCCATAATACAATAAAAACAACTAAAAATTATTCAACGTAGCATTAGACAACAACTATAGAGTCGAATCTCGCAGGCTTAAGCGCTCAGCAATGAACTTAAACTCTCTACAGAAACCAAAAAGAGAACACATGAACAAGTCACAAATAAACACAACACATCTGGTTGTCAAAATGTTGAGACTGAAACATTAAATTAATATATAAAAGACAAATGTATATGGTTGTCAACCTACCTCATCGTGCGGATCACAAGTGACCCAATTCTTACTTTGATGTACTTTAATATGCATACATGAACATGAATACATGATACAACATGTGAAATAAAGTTTTTTTTTTTATGATAATCTTATTAAAGAGCCAAAAGGCCAAACAACACAACCAACAAAAGAGGAAAGCAACATAACCCCAAACAGAACAAGGAACAACCCAGTCAATTGGAGCACATAGCAGAGCAAAAGAAACAGATGAGCGAAAGAAACAGATCCACAAAGCAATGCAAACAATAAGAAAGAAAACAACAACAAAGAAAACAACAAAATGCACAACAGTCAACAGCTGAAATGAAGTTGGGTTCACAGATTACTCTTCTCTTTTAAAGAGATTGACATTTTGATTCTTCAACAACATCAAAGGCTTTATGGATTGAATGATAAAAGAAAAAAGAGCACCTCACGTGGACTCTGAACCAAAGGGCCTGTCCAACCACAATAAAAGGAACCCCCCAGATTCACACACACACACACACACACACACACACACACACACATATATATATATATTTATTTATTTATTTTTATTAATTCCTTTTCTTTTTTATTTTAAACAAAATTATTATAATTATTTTATAAAAATAAAAGCCTCCAACGCATCACCAAAGCAATTTCTTTCTATAAATTAAAAAATAAATTCAACAGCAAAAATAATTATATGCTTGACCTCCCTCTTCCTCTTATCATCTCCTACCCCCCCTCTTATATTCGACACAACGACATAAATCAATTCAATTCTCCTACAATATATATATATATATATATATATATATATATATATATATATATATATATATAATGGTTTGTAAATGGCCAAGTGAGTGAGTGAGTGAGTGAGAAATAGACCCATAAAGAGATTAAATTAAATCTCCCATTTTCCCATCACAGAAACCTTATAACTATTTAGATTGTTCTACTGATAAATTAATTTTTTTTTAATAAAAATCGAAATCAAAAAAATTCATTTTAACTTACGGCCGGTGGAGTTAGAGAAGAGAATCACATCGTTGTTGAGAGAGTTTGGGTTCGTCAAAGCCACGAGATTTGATGAAGTAGAAGAAAATAGAGTGAGACGATTTGAAAGACAAGTTGTCGAGCAACACCAAGACTTGTCGATCCAAGCAACAAAGAAACGGTGGCTCACCAAAACGTCGGACGAGAGAGACAGCGGATGGCGGACGAGAGAGGCAACGTTGAGAGATAGAGTTGAGAGATTTATGGTTAGATCTGAGAGGCAGAGTCTGCAGAGAGAGAGAGAGAGAGAGAGAGAGAGAGAGAGAGAATGCGTGAAAAAAGCTAGGTTTTTTTTTATATACCTGGTTCTCGGTTTCAGCCACCGAACCGAAAAATCCGGTTTTTAATAATTTAAACCGAACCGAACCGGACTATAAAGAAAAACCGGAAAAACCCGATTAGATCGGTTCGGTTCGGTTCGGTTTAAAGGATTTTTGCCCACCCCTACCTACACGGCTATCACCACGGGAAACTGAAAAAAAATAGTCAACTATGAACCCATATATTCATTTAAAATGAAAAGTCAAATATGCATTAAAAATACTGGGATGAATGATGAATCAGGATTGTCCATTTTGTAAAACTAAAACTAAAAATTCACGACAGTCCACAGTTAAATTAACATTATTATTATTATTATTATTATTATTATAATTATTATTGAGTCTGAAATTCGATAAAACTTATAAAAAAACAAAAACTACAAATGTTGCCCATATATATATTAGGTCATCTCACCTATAAACCATTTTCACGGTGATAGTATCCCTTTTCACGGTTCGAGTAACCATTTTACGATTCTGGTAACCACTTTTTTTTTATTTGTAACCAATTTCACGATGATAGTAACCATTTTCATGGCTCCAATAACCATTTTACAGTTCTGGTAACCATTTTTTAATTTTTAATTTTTTGACTTGTAACCATTTCCACAGTATCGGTAACCATTTCCACGGCTTTAGTAATCATTTTACAGCTTTGGTAACAACTTTATAATTTTTAAAAATTTAACCTGTAACCATATTCACGGCATTGGGTACCACTTTAACGTTACCAGTAACCATTTATACGGCTTTAGTAACCATTTTTTAATTTTTAATATTTTGACTTGTAACCATTTTCACGGTGATAGTAATCATTTTCATGGCTCCAATAACTATTTTACGGCTTTGGTAACCACTTTTTTATTTTAAAACTTTTGAATTGCAACCATTTTCACGGTATTGGTAACCACTTTCACGGTTCCGGTTTACCATATTCACGGTTTTGGTTACCATTTTTTAATAATTGATATTGACTTGTAACAATTTTCACGATGATAGTAACCATTTCCATGGCTTTAGTAACCATTTTACAGGTTTGGTAACCACTTTTTAATTTTTGAAAATTTGACATGTAACCATTTTCATGGCGATGGTAACCATTGTCACAGTTATAGTAACCATTTTACGGCTTTGATAACCACATTTTATTTTGAAATTTTGATTTGCAACCATTTTCACGGCAATGGTAACCTTTTTATACGGCTCTAGTAATCATTTTACTGATTTGGTAACCATTTGAGAGTTTTTGAGTGCTTATTCTTATGGTGAAACATTAGTCTTGGGTAACTCAATTTCTATAAAAAGGTTTTTTTTTCTGACACTAATCAATTTCCTCCCTATCATTGAAATTCTTTTCAAGTATGTTTGTAAGGGTAATAAAAATAATTGTCACTTTTTGGAGGTGGCATTTCAACAGTGTCACTGGTCTAATGACTTATCGTTAAATTATGGTGAACGGATAACAATACCCCCAATAATTGTTCCATATCATATTTCTTTCATTCAGTTTACAGTGATAGATTTATGAAGTAGAGAGAAAAATTCCATTTGAAACCTAGACAATCACTCGAATGACGACGAAGTGACGCTACGAAAATGCATTCGGGGGTCGAGCTTCCCACCGTGCTCGCAGTGGTCGAGCTCCCCAGTCAGCTCCTAGGGGGGGCTGAGGACAGCACCCCCGAAGCATTTTTTCAATTTACATTTACAAAAGGCTCGAGCCTTTATAATTGCAACTAATTAATTTTGCTATGTAAATGAAATAAACAACTAATTCAACCATTTTTAAAACAAAACACGTATAATACAACTACCACTAATTATATAACATGTCAGAATTTTTATTTCTTTAAACTAAGTTACTTAGAAATAATAACACGTAGTTTAGTGTTGTAATATTTTTATAAATAATATCAGAAAATAGAAAAACAAAATTTTTGGTGGTTGGGCCTAGTTTACAAAGCTGCACGAGTTACACACCATTCATTCAATATACTTAATTCTCTCTACCCACTCTACCCTTCTCAACTGATGACACTAACCAACCATCATCAATCTCTCGTTCCACTGCTTGTATTTTTGCTATTTGAAGATTCTTTCCTTGGTGTCGGTCACCAACGTTTAACTGCTGCTCAAACATTAGTATTCAACAGTTAGCTGTTGCGAATTCCTTTGTCTTCAACATTTTACGCCTGTTCAATCATCTGTATTCAACATTGTGTTGATACACAAACATCTGCAGTAGGTCATTCTGTTATCTTCTCAGTACAGGCATGTAA
Source organism: Dipteronia dyeriana (assembly GCA_032871835.1). Classification (NCBI taxonomy): domain Eukaryota; kingdom Viridiplantae; phylum Streptophyta; class Magnoliopsida; order Sapindales; family Sapindaceae; genus Dipteronia; species Dipteronia dyeriana. Next base: position 26,740,245 of record CM065296.1, read on the forward strand.
TTAGCTTGTGTTTAACCCATGTATATTACATTTCAAATACATATTCTTGTTGCATTTAAACAAACAAATTAAAGTTCAACAATTGGTGGTCTATTATGTTGTTGACAGATGAATCCCTACTCATACTTTGGTAGCACCTCCAAAACAAAATTTGATTTGAACCAAGGGGGCCTTCAGCTTGGGATAACGCGAACACAACATATAACAACTACTCTTGTGGTGGTTTGAGTTACAACGGGAAGGTGTAATTGACCATTCACTTTTCACTGATCATATTGTCTCAATAGCACCTGTGTGTACTTCAAACATTAGTAATCTCACAAAGTTATCAGAGTTGGATGACCCAAGTAAATTTACACGTTTGCAACTTACTGAAGTAATTGGTAAGGAGTTTGGTTCAGTTGAAGATGCTGAGTCCTCTTACAACAACTACTCTAAGGTTATTGGGTTTAGCACTAGAAAGGATGAAAAGAGATATGATAACCAATGTGTTATTACAAGACATAGGTGGGTATGCTCTAAGCAAGGGTACAGAGCACAGAAGTATATCGAAAGAATTGAAAAAAAAAACGTGAACCCACTGCTGAAACCCAAGCACTTATGTTCTATGTTTATATAATTGAATTGTAAAAGGAAAAAAAAAAAAGCAAGCAACAACACAAGTACTGGCAAATAGTGTAAGTAAAAACCAAAGAATCAGCAAAACAAACAATATTTGTCAGCAACTTCAGATACAAACATATACGAACAACATTTCTCGGCCACCTTTTTCTTATTTCTCTTTTAGTAACTATCCGTTTACAATAAAATATCAACACCATTTATTTTAAACTTCTTGTTCATTGATTATCCAATAATGACTAATGAAGCAACACAGATATGCTAACACAATCAAGCTTTGGATTAAAGTAATAGATATTCTTTTTGTTTCAGTGTCACTTTTGAAACAACAGACTATATATATCCTTTAACAAAGTAAGCAATGGAAATAGATTAACACAATAACATGCATAGACGATTTTATGCAATGAGCTAGATAAACAAGAGAGGAGTGTGCTGTAATTTAATATATAGTAACTTTCATGCCATATATGCTAACAGATAAAGGAATATGCAATGATCTAATACAATATACATTATCTGATTTCTGTTTAGTTCGTTGTCATATTATAGAGTAATATATGCAAAAAAGAAGGATGTTACTGAAAATCCAACATTTTCAATCTTACGTTGGCCAGTCAGAAGGGATAAAATTTTGGCTTCCCTCTTCGCTCATACTTTAGCAAATTTGCTCCTTTTTTAAGAGCAGTGATGGTCTATTGTAAATAGTAAGTCAATTATTATTTTTAAAAAAAATTAGTACACTGCAAATTGGCCTTTAGATGGAAAAACACAAATTATATGACTATACATTACAAGATTACAATAAACAAAAGACAAAGAGAGTATTAAAATTTTTATGATTACAAAATTCCGTCTATGAGAAGAGTAATAGAAACATATTTTACTGAGTAAAGGCATTATATATATATATATATGTTTTGATAATGCAATATATTAAATATTGAGTTTATAAAAGGGGAAGTTTGGAAGTTGAATGTGTTATAATATAATACCATATCACATTCATAAATACCGGTCTACCACCCTAATATAAAAAGAGGTTACATTTGCATAAATAGCCTATTGGTCTAGATCTAGCATATCTTGTTATTTATCTTAAGTCGAGTCTGGTTAACAATGTCATAATAAATCATGTATTTAACATTGTATCAAGCAATGAAGCAATATTTCCAGTGATATAAGTTATTCATTTCAACATGCTACTCTTGGCTAGGCAGTAGCCGCAGTACAACCATTCATCTGCATTATACTGCTAAGTTAATTATCACTATCTTGGTATTAAGAGTTCTAACTTTTTTTTTTTACTTCTACTCATTTACATGCTTTGAATTTGAGATGTCCAAGATCGACTCTATTGAACTCTCTAATGTACTAGTGACTCAAGATTATAACTTTCTAAATTTGTTGAATCTACTCATTGCTTATTTCTTCTAAGATAGTTGTTAACCGAGAATTCTCTAGAGGTGAGGAATATCAATTAACACTATCAAGACCACTACCTCGTAGCTCGTGGTCGAGGTAGGTACCCTCGGTACCAACGTCGGGTGTAAAAAGGAGATGGGATGATGATAAAAAGCTATATGTGAAACGTATGATAGAAATGACACTTTTTTATTAATGGTTATTGATAGGTTACAAAGGGTGTATGTCTCACAATCTCTCTAAGGAAAATGGGGGTGGCGAAGTCGTTCTCATCGATAAGTGGACAATTCTCAACGGCGATCGACAAACTTCGCTCTACATGGAGAACTAAACTTGATCATAAGAATGGAGCTTGTGAAGGAGAAAAGAATGATCATCTTCTCCATGCAAGTCCAAACATATTTGTACTGTAGATGTTTAGGTTTAACGGGTTATTCTCCCGCCTCCAATTACTGAATCAAATCTCCCATTTCGTTTAAATGTCATTGACTTTGGCAAATTAACTGATTCAAAGATATCTTGGAGGAAGATTAATTTGTTTCCTTCTTGGACTCTTTGGCTTGACCTGAATGCATGTAGAATTTTAACACGTTTTGGAGAGTAATTATCCCGGTGAGGTGCCTTATTGAGGTCATCATGTATGGCACTTGCTATCTCGGTAACGAGGTATGCTTAGGCTCTTATCTCGATACTAGGAACTTGATTTAAATGTATCGGTCTTTCTTGGAGCTAGACTTAACCAATCTAGAGGTGATATACCCCCTAGGGTACCAACCTTGTGGTATAGAGCTTGGTCTGGCTACTTCAAGCTTTCTCATAGAGCTCGAATCCATTATGCGGGAGCTTTGACAGGGTGGCGATGCTTTGGTCGGTAAGCCTGAATGCACGCTAGTTGTCTAGAAGAGAGGGATGACCTTACCTTGCTTCTGTGGGGTCGCTGGGTACCTCGACTTTGGGGAAATTGATACCTCAGGATGGATGGTACCTCGCTACGTAAGCCAAGGTTCGGACCCCCGCTTGAAGGATGTAAGGTGGAAAATTTTCCTTTGGTCATTAAAAGAAGTTCCTTCTGACTTGAATGCCAGTGACTGATTCAGGGTTGGAGTCACATTTCCTGTTTTAGTTACCCGAATCATGGAGGAAATCCCTCTTTAAATGCAGGTTACACGTGGCGAACTTCTTTTCGAAGCTGATGCATTACGACGACATGCTAGAACCGAGGAAATCTCCGAAGACCACACTTTCGTCATCGATGCCACCCGTTACAGTTTTACTGTCTTCTATTTAAACCCAATCGTACCATCATCTTTCTCACGCTTCCCTTTCAAATTTCAAATACTCTTCAAGAAATCCTTCTTCCTTCTTCGTCTCTATAGGAAACTTCATTGTCTTTCTTTCTCTTTTCAATTTTAAATTTTCTCATTACCATGTCGAATTCCAATTCTAACACAGTCAAACGTATGGTGGAGGGCGACGAGGCCTCCATTCTTACACATGGGAAACAACTCGTAAAACGGTAGGGATGATCTTCCTTCTCCTTTACGCTATCACTTAGGCTAGAATGTTTTCATAGGGTTCGATTTTTTGAATCGACCCGAGAGCCCGTTAGAATTTGTCGATGAGGAGTCGAGTGGTGATTCTAATGGTAAGGTGGTTAGAGAAGGATCGGTCTAGGTCTCTGGTGCTCTTCTAGGAGAGCTCGCTTTTCTTTATGAATTTTGGATCCCTGACTCTACCGTCAATAAGGGGTCGATTAACCGGTTGAGGAACAAGTTTGGCATCCTCGACAACATCTTCGTCACCATCCCTTTCAAGAACTATGACATCTTCACTCCTCTCAAAGGCGTGTTCCCAATCTACCACGCTGCACTTGAAAGCGGGGTAAGGTTGCCTTTTCACACTACCCTCCGGCGGGCTCTCTAAATCCTGTAGCTTGCTCCCCTCCAATTGACCCCAGGCTTTTGGAGGCACTTGGTGGTCTTCCTCATGATGTGGAGGGAGTAATGTGAGAGGGACAATCTCATGTGGGAGCTCGGGGATGAGGAATTGGCATATGTTTTCCAGGTAGCTGGCCTATTTCCCGGCCTAAGGGGGAAATTCTATGTAAAAGCCAAGAATAAACTCAACTTTATCATGCTAGGCACCACCTGAAAGGATCAACCTCTGGATGGATGAGTGGGTGCTGATTGGCGATAAGTAGGGGAGCTCGATCTATATTGGTGGGATTCGAGGTTCCCACATTCTTCAATGACAAGCCTTCCTAGGATAGGAATTCTTTGTCAATCGAGTCCGAAGCGATCTTGAAAGCCATCATTGCCCAAATTTTTTTGAACATGAAGTACCCCACCTTCGACTCTATCGATTCTCGCAGGGTGAACCAGTACTTACGTATCTCTGTAGCCTCTTCTAGTAAGAATCGAATTATGAGTTGGCTTACCATACTATTGTTTGCCTTGATACTAACCTCACTTTTTTTTACAGTTTTTATTGGTGTGCCTGTTGTTCAAGATTCTCCACATACTCGCACCTCTCTTTCCTTTCCTAGTAGGGCAGATCGGGAAAGGTCTCCCGTGACCTCTATATAGGAATGTGGGCATTTACCCATTCCTGTAGGTGTTCTACTTGCCCCTACCTCTCATGCTACCCATCCTAAGTCCATGTTGGAAGTGTTCGCATCCTGGGCATCCAGGGTGCGCGGTAAGGGGACTTTCTATCCCTTTATTGTTCTTGCCACTGCTACCACCTCTGCTACCCCTTCTGCCGCTAAGGTTACTATCGCTGCTACCTATCATGCTACCCATCCTAAGTCCATGTTGATAGTTTTGTGAAGGAATCTACGCTTCCTGCAGCCAGCTTTCTGAACTAGGTCTTTGCATAGTGGGTCAACGTGGTAAGGAACATCTGTTGGGATTATGCTCGATAGCAAGAGTGTAATAATATATTTGAAAATATTTTCATATTAATAAAGTGATTTTTAGTTTAACATATCTTATAGCATTTATAGTTTAATTATTATAATTGTTAAAAGTAAATAATCATAAGTCAAAAGACTATGAGAAAAGAAGAATTGTTCATACATCTAGATATGTATGAGTTAGACATAATTCTTTAGTTAGTCTTGAATAATATTCACAACTTAAGATAAAGGTTGGGTGCCTTTATCTTGTCAAAGTTGTAGATTCTTTTGCTAGCATTTGAGTGGGATCAAATATGTTATGATGAGTCTAAAATCATCAAAGTGTGGTGTCTTTGGGCAAACGAATCTAGTACACTGAGTACATTGAATAGGATCAGAGTGAAACACTTTATCCATAATCGTCAGTGGATAAAAGTTTTCACTTAAAGACAATTGGAGAGTCTCTCAATCTTGACATAAATGATGGATTTATGGTTGCAAGTGTTATCATTTGAGCTATCAATGAGTACGATTATATAACATAGTTTATCCTCGATAGTTTGGTGGTATTCATTTGTTAATCGATAAAGGACTTCATTTTTAGATATGGACATCGTGGCACCATTTATTGAATGAGAGTAGAATATCATCATATGGATGTTTTGAGGTATTGGATATTAAATCTTAACGTTAAGTTTTCAATAGTGTCTATTGAAGTATGACTTCTGGACAAGTCAAAATACCCAAGTTCAAAATGTGGTCATATGAGTAAATATGGTAACTTAGAGAGCTATTGGCGGCCTATGAGCTCTTGGCGATTACAGATATTCTTCACAAGGATACACTATCTTCATTAAGATTGTCTAGGGTATGAATGAGCAATATTAATTTATTATATCGTTATTTAAGAATTCAATTTTACGTCTTTAGTGGAATGAACTAAAATTAATAGATAAACCTATTTGAATCATTTGTTGATTGTGATTAGGTTATATCTATTGGAGCTTAAATTTAAATAGTCTGTCAAGATCCCCAATTCACACGAACTTGCATGGATCACTTGATACATTCTACTGGACCTATGAGTCTATTTAAAACTGTATTAAGGCATGTTGACTTGTTTCTTTTAGTAAGAATGTATCTAGTTCACATGTGGACCTTTTATTAAAGTTCAATGGATTTAATAAAATAGAAAAAAATAATATTTGACTCATATTTACATAGCTTGGGCGGCAAGGGACTATATAATAGCCTTACATATTGTTTATTTTATTATTTAATTAAATAGAAATTAATTAATTAATTAATTGTTTAATTAAAAGTCAAAATCTTTTTCCTAGTAGGAGACTAGAGTCATATTATTGTTGGTAATATGATAAGTATCAAATACTATAATTGATAAGTAGATAAATAAAAGGAATTTATTTATCTAGTCAAATTTGGTAGTGTGTGATTTCTATTAGGACTCTAATTGACAATTGGTCAAATTAGGAAGTTTTTGATTTAGTCACAATTTAATTATATTCAATAATTGGTTATTGAATAAATACACTATTTGAGTTGGATCAGAAGTCTTGGTGTGGAAAATAAATCTTTCTTTGAAAATGATTCTTTGTCACCAAGTAAATCCACCTATAGATACAATTCTTGCACACTAAGTAAATCCTCTTTAGGAAAGGATTTGAGAACCTATATGTATCTCATAAAATTCGGTCAAGGCTAATTCTAAGTGAAATTTCGACCAAGGCTAGGGTTTTTATAAGAGAAAATTAGGCCAAGGCATTATTTTTCTAACGAGAAAATTCGGCCAAGAGAGAATTTTGAGAGTAGAGAATTTTGAGAGTAGAGAATTTGGTTCTTGCTCTAGATAAATTCGTCCAACTCTAAAGATTGGTGTGTGAAAATTCGGCAAAGAGGAAAAGGAAGAAAGAACATTTTATTTTCAATAGTGCACTAGTAGCATTTACATCAAAAGGTTTTGTGTATAACATTGAATCAAGGTTCACGCGAGTTTCAATCAAATTGATTGATAATTCACAAGTGATCTAACGTTCTTTGTTTTTTCTCTTGGAGGATTATTGTGACTAACAAAAGAAAGAGATTTTGTTTTTTTTTTCCATCCTTAGGCATACAATTTAAAGAAAGGGAGTCCACACACCTAGGTGATTCACGTTTGTGATTGGATTGGAAGATCTTACGGGTTCAATTTCTACGCTAGTTCAATCGTCACAAGAAAAAGGTACGATTCTTTGAATATACATTGATTAATCTTGGGTTAAGGTTCTTTCTTTTAAAGGGAAATTTTTTAAAATATATCAAACCCTAATTTTATATTTCTGCCGCATTTTGAATCGATTTTTCCCTACAATTGGTATCATAGCCTGGTTGTACCCTTGATTAATTAATGTATGCGTACATGAATCTATTTCTTTTTATTGTTAATATGCATGTTTTAGAAAGAGATGACACTCTAGGTATTCACATATATATTTACATTGGAATGTATGGATATATATATGTTTTTATAATGTGATTTGTTGTTGCTTAATTTTGGTCCTAGAATTTGAATGTATTTTTGTTTTGGGATTGTAACAAGAAGGGTGACATATCATCGCTATAATTTTGTTCTTGGTAGTTGCTAAGTTTTTTTTTATTGTTGTAATAAAAAAAACTACAACATTTTTTGTTTAAAATACTGTTGTATTACATTTAAGAATCAAAGATCCGAAGATTTGAAGAATTAGGAGCAACCGGAACAAGTTTGGTACCGTGTGTGCCATAGCAACAATCGTGCGTGCGAATGAGCTCGCAGCCACGGCTCTTGTGGCATGGGCTGTGCACGGTAGCCCCATGGGTACCATGGGCTGCGCACGATAGCTCTTTATGGAGCCAAGGGGTGCGTACGCCCATGAGAGGCATCCAACGATGGTCGCGTGAAGACTTGGTCGCCAAGAAAGGAGTTTTTGTATTCCAAGACATATGTAATTTACTTGCTTTTCTAGGATGAACCAAAATTGTAGCTATTTATATTTTTATAAATATTGTAATGTTTGTCATTGTTTGATAACATGTCGTATAGAATAGGAGTGCCACTCATATATCCCTTTTGGTATGAACATGCATTGAATGATTTAGGTATCTAATTGGCATTTAGATAACTCGGTAAATCATTCTATAAAATTCAATCACACACCTTAACTAATTGAGTGGGAGAAGGTGTTTTGAAACACCTACGACCTCCAAGTGTAGTTGAGCTTTATGTTTCATGTAATAACCCCCCAAGGGGTATTCATGAATAGAATTTAGCAAGATACTTTCTTACAATGATAGACTAGACAATTGGCAAGAACGATATCTACTCTCAAAGGAGGGATATTCATTAGGGAATATATTAAAGGTCGATAACTTGGTAACACACGTAATGTGATTTTATTAATATCCTCATAAGAGTTCTTGTTAATAAAATCACAAAGCTAAAATTGAAAATGTTGGTTGTTATGTTAACAATTAGGTGGTGTTAGGTTTTAGATTTGTGTTGGCTTGATTCCATGACAAAATGTTCTTTGTTTGTATTGCTTAGTTGCTTAGGTTGTTCGTGATTAAATCGGGCTTCAAGGAAAGAAAGCAACTTCGCATGCAAAGTTCATCTTCAAGAGAATATGTGCTTACTTGGATGCTAAGGTATCAAGATTTTTCTTCCTCTTGCAAGACGTAGGCACACACACACATGTCATACATTTTTGTCCCTGTATCATTGTGTATCATTTGGTATAACACATTCACACAGTTGAAATTGAATGCTCATGAATTGGTATGAATGTAATATGTTTTGAAAAAATGCATGATTGGAGACTATCTCTATGTAGTTTGCATTCTTGTGTGAAATATGTTTGTATGTTTATATGTTTATATAACATTGATATTGGACTTGAATTTGATTTTTTATTGTTCCTTTTTGAGTTCCGGTTATTTCGGTTACTCATACATTTGATTTTGAGTTCCGAGTCAAGAGATATGAAACTTTCCAATCATGCTGCATTCATTGTCTTCGTATTCGTATATCGAGTCGAATTTTTATTTTATGGGTTGAGTTTCATAGTCATCCATGTTCGTGAGAGAGTTTCAGTTCATAATCCGTAAACGGATTCGAATTCAGAGTTCGAAGACCGGAGAACGGTCGAAGAATACGAGAGGTATGTGAAAGGGAGCAAAAGAGAAAAATAACGGCAAATTGTCATTTGCCTCCCTTGGCCGCGTAGGCGCGAGACCATCTGGCCCAAACTTAGACCCAGTTTGACATTGTTGTGCTGCAGGAAGAAGTGCTTTTGAAATTGCTGTGGGGGAAATTTCTTTTGAAATTGTTGTATGTAAATTTTACCAAGCATACACGTCATTGACAAGAAGGAAAAAATAGCCAGGTGTATGCGTAGATGGACATTCGGGAAATATCCTACAAGGCATCATTAAAGAGGAGCAAGCCCGAGTAAGCATATACCGAATAAAGACCTACTCGGGACTGGCTAAAACAACGCATTCACTCGGGCTCAAACGGCACTACTCGGGACCATCAGATAACAGTCTTACTCGGGAGTAAGTACAACCCGAATAAGAACTTATCGTACCGGTTAAGTCATTAAATACGCGAAGATATTCTTCATGAAGGAATCCCAAATAATGGACCTTTGAGTTATAAGAGTCCCCCAATCAGGAAACAACCTGATTCCTTTTCGAAGACTACATTCTTATAAGGAAACAAGTCAAATTGAACTACGCTACTAGAATCACACTCAATTTCCATAAAGAGACTCCGAAACCGGAAAGAAGACAAATCAACCTCAAACAAGTAACCAAATCATAATTAAATACAAATATATTGTATTACTTGTACAAAGCAGATTAGGGTTCTATAAGCATATAAATAGACCCATAATCTGGCTCGAAAAGATATAGACAATGTAGCATACAGTAATCACAAATAATATAGAGAGAAAAAGGGAGATCGAGAGCCTGTAAAAACATCTTATTCTCTTAGTGGATTTAGGCTTGGTTGATCTTTCAACCACCCGTGGATGTTTCTCCGACCATCGGAGTTTTACCACGTAAACTTTATCTTTTTTACTCTCTCTGCATCTCTTTCTCTTTGAATCAATAGCCAAAATCCAGTCCCTGTTGGATTTTCTGGCATAATCCAGAAATCAACGTCAACAATTGGCGCTAGAAGGAGGGGTTGAACCTCCGAACTTGTTAGAAGCAATGGCTGGAAGCAGAAGTAGTTCGGGGAACGGCCAAAAATCACCAGGCGATTTCCATACTGGCAATACGTCACAAAATCCTGCAGCAAACACAGAAAACCAACCTGCGCACCTGGCAGGGGTCCAGCAAGTTCCTCCAATCAGCAGAGATCTTACGCTGCGTTTCCAAGAGGCCCTGCACCAATTAGTGACGGACGTAGCAAAGGAAGGGATTGACCTACTGGCCGCATACGCGCATACTTCCAATCCTCCACCCGCAAGGCTCCGTTCAATGATGGTAGGACCAGGAATAACTATGCCAGAAACGAGAACGAACTCTTCCCCGATCAATCCGGTTGGACAGAAAACACTAGGGGAGGAGAATCACCAAAATCTGGATCGCAATCAAACAGTACGTGCCAGACATCGTAAATACGATCGGCGTAGAGGACTATCATCATTAGAAGACAGTGATCAACACCATCGTAAACGTCATCATGGAGTCACACGAGGGTTCCGGCATCAGAGTGAAGAATCTGAGGAAAGAATGACAGTCACCTAACGGTTCAACCGTCAGGGAAGCCCGGTAGGGGACCGAGATATTACAATCCAGAGCCTGACTCAAGAGGTAGAGAATAATAGGCGACAGATGGAGGCACTTGTCAGACGTTACGGTTACAACGATCTATCCGACGACGAATTCGACAGTCCATTTACCAGGGAAATTTTACGGACCCCTTTCCCAGAAAGATTCAGGATGCCGCATGTGGAACAATTCAAAAAAGATATAGATCCAAAGAAGCACGTTAGGCACTACAAAAGTGCCATGGCTCAATATGCCCGCAGCGACCCCCTGTTGTGTCTCAACTTTCCACAAACACTTGGGGACACAGGCTCAAGATGGTTCGGAAGACTACCTCCGGCAAGCATCAGAAATTTCAGCGAGTTAAGCATGAGCTTCTCAAGGCAATTCCTGAACAACGTTCACAGAAAGAAGTCGGTGGCCTACCTCTCTCAAATAAAACAGGGGAAGGACGAATCGTTAAAAAAATTCTTGGGCCGGTTTGGCCAAGCAGTATCAGAGATTGGCAGCGCTAATGATGGAGCCATTATTGCTGCCTTCACCAATAACTTGCAGAATGGACGATTATCCTTCGATTTGAGAAGAGCACGGCTGACAAGGTATGCCGACATGATGGATATGGCGGGAGGATATGCTCTGGCTGAGGAAGAGGAGTTAGCTACATGAGGAAGCTATATGCATGGAGGAAAGCCCGAACAGAGAAATACCGAATCCAAGGGGCAGAATCAAAAAGAAAAACAGAAAGGGAACAACAAGGAGAAAAATAAGGATGAGGGTAATAGACGTAACGCCGAACGGTCCACAGATAAATTCCGCGGCGGATATACCAATTACACCCCTCTTTGGAAGAAACAAGAAGAAATTCTAGCCATCCTGGAAGAGAAGAATATGGTGCAAGAACCGCGGTGACAATCACAGTTCGCACAGAGAGATACAACCAAGTATTGCAGGTTTCATAAAGAGACCAGGCATGAGACTTCGAAGTGTTTTCAGCTCAGAGATTACATAGAAACCCTTATTCGGGAAGGGCACCTACGGGATGTAATCTTAAAAAAAGATGAAAGATTAGAAGTCAAGAAAGGCAAGGCTGATCACAACCCTGGTCAAAACTGAAGAGCCAGCCCCGAAGCCAATGAAGTAATACATACAATCTTCGGAGGACCTTCTACTGGGAGAAGCAACCGAGAACGGACTCAGGAAGTCCGAGAAGCAGTAGAAGCCATGAATAACTTAGACGTGAATTTGGTTGAACCAGACCCGAAGAGGATAAAGGAAGGATGGGACCCGATAGTCTTCACAGAGGCAGATTCCCACGGCGTCGATGTTCGACCTAATGACGCTTTGGTTATTAGTGCTCGGATTGGCCATAGGAAAGTCCGAAGAATTTTAATAGACAATGGGAGTTCAGCAGACATCTTAAGCGTGGCCGTATACGACCAGCTAAGATTGGACCGAAAAGATTTACAGCCTTTCCATACTCCATTAAGAGGATTTGGGGGAGTAGAGGTCAGGTCACTCGGGACAGTCAAATTACCTGTGAAGATCGGAACCGCACCATGCCAGAGGACTGTCCTGCTCGACTTCGTGGTAGTTGATTTGGACAATTGGCCGTATAATGCGTTATTGGGTCGGCCATTCCTAAATAAAACAAGAGCCGTGACAGCCACTTACGCATTAATGATCAAGTTCCCAACAGAACAAGGGGTTGGGATAGTCAAGGGATCTCAAGAGATGGCCCGAAGAGCAAACTTGTCGGTATACAAAGACAAGCATGATGCCGAACAAGTGTGCACCATAATGCAGCCAAATGAGAGTGAATAATCCTTGTCATTCGAACTAGATCCAAGGGAGGGCTCGAATGAATACAAGACAGAAGTGGCCGAAATAGTACTCGAAGAAGACAAACCGGACAGGAAAGTCAAGATCGGGGCCAACTTGGAAGAAAAAATCAAGCGAGAATTGACCAATTTGCTCAGAGAATACAAAGATGTATTCGCCTGGAGTCATGAAGATATGATCGGAATTGATGCCCGAATAATATCCCATCACCTCGCAGTAAGCCCGAATGCCAAACCGGTAGTACAAAAGAGAAGATCGTTCAATCCTGAAAGAAGTCAAGCAATCAAACAAGAGGTGGAAAAACTACTAGCGACGGGATCAATCAGAGAAGTCAGCTACCCCTAGTGGGTCGCTAACGTAGTCCTCGTCCAGAAGAAAAATGTACAGTGGAGGATATGCGTAGATTTCAAGGATCTAAACAAGGCATGTCCGAAGGACAACTTCCCACTCCCAAGAATAGATTAGCTGGTGGATGCCACAGCTGGTCATGAACTGCTCAGCTTCATGGATGCTTACTCGGGATACAATCAGATCCGGATGAACAAAGCTGACGAATAAAAAACAGCTTTCACAACGGATCAGGGTTTATATTGCTACACAGTGATGCCCTTCGATTTAAAAAATGCAGAAGCCACGTACCAAAGGTTGGTCAACAAGATCTTCACTCGGCAAATAGGAAGAAACATGGAGGTCTACATTGACGACATGTTGACTAAAAGAGTCTCAACAGATGACCATGCCCACGACCTCCGAGAGACATTCGATGTATTAAGAAGATATCAGATGAAGTTAAACCCAAACAAATGTTTATTCGGAGTTCATTTGGGAAGATTCTTAGGTTTTCAAGTCCATCAAAGAGGAATCGAAGTTAATTCAGAGAAGATCCAGGCTTTACAACAAATGACTTCATCTAAAACATTGAAAGAGGTACAACGCTTAACAGGGTGTTTAGCCTCCTTGGGAAGGTTCATCTCAAAGGCTACAGACAGGTGCGCGCCTTTCTTCAAAGTGATCAAAAAAGGAAAAGGCCTGGAGTGGAATAAAGAGTGCGAGCAGACATTCTTAAAGATAAAAGAATACTTGGGGCAAGCTCCCATCCTCTCAAAACCACAAAAAGGGGAAATACTTCAGCTGTATCTATCAATAACCGAGCTTGCAGCAAGTTCAGTCCTAGTCAGGACAGAAGATGGAGTATAAAAACCAGTGTATTATACAAGCAAGACACTCCTACCGGCCGAGACCAGATACTCACAAGCAGAGAAGATGGCCTTAGCATTGGTTTCAGCTGTAAAAAAGCTGAGACCATACTCTCAGGCTCATACGATCCAGGTTCTCACCAATTGCCCATTAAGACAAATCTTACAAAAACCAGAGATATCAGGAAGACTTACTAAATGGGCAATCGAGTTGAGTGAATTTGATATTTATTATGTCCCCAGAACTTCCTTCAAAGGACAAGCAGTGGCAGACTTCATAGCCGAGTTCACAGAACCGAACCTGGAAGCCAAAAAAATTGTTGGATAGAAGTTTCCAATTGAAATTATATGTTGATGGTTCTTCGAATACTCATGGCAGCGAGGCAGGGATCGTAGTTCGCACCCCAGAAGGAGATGATGTTGAATGTGCCATGAGATTCGATTTCAAAGCAACCAATAATCAGGCTGAATACGAGGCATTGTTAGCTGGACTCAAAGTCTGCATAGCTCTTGGGGCAGACGAAGTGGAGATATTTAGCGATTCACATGTAGTTTTCAACCAGGTTATGGATGAATACCAGGCTAAAGATGAAGGAATGGTTGCCTACCGTGACATCGCAAAACAGCTCCTCCAAAAATTTAAAGAATACAAGATCGCTCAGATCCCCAGAGAAGAAAATGAAAAGGCAGACGCTTTATCTAAATTAGCGTCCGCAACAACCTCGATCAGACCAAAAACCATTCCAGTTACACACCTCCTTAAACCGAGTACGGCTGACCTTAAGCATTTGGAAATTTCAGAAATTCGAACACCGCAAGACGGTTGGATGGTCCAGCTGAGAAGGTTCCTGGAAGAAGGCATACTCCCGGAAGATCCGATATTAGCAAAGCGCATCAGGTATCGATCTGCTAGGTACACCATGATCGGAGGAGAATTATACAAAAGAGGGTTTTCTCGAGCTCTCCAGAGATGTATACCAGAAGAAGATGCACATCGAGTACTTCTAGAGATCCACGGAGGATTTTGCGGGAACCACACTGGGGTAGGAGTCTGGCGCATAAGGTACTCAGGCAAGGCTATTATTGGCCTACACTTTTCTCAGATGCACAGCAATGGTCGGAAAGTTGCAATACCTGTCAAAGAATTACCAACGATATCCGACAACCCCCCAAAAAAGCTCAGAAATCTCGCTGCCCCGTGGCCATTCGCCATGTGGGGCCTAGACCTGATCGGGCCAATGCCAACTGGAACAGAGGGTGGAGCGAAATACGCCATAGTAGCTGTCGATTATTTTATAAAATGGGTTGAAGCTGAAGCGTGGTGCATATCACGGAAGCCAACACCACGAATTTTGTAAAGAAAAACATACTTTACAGGTTTGGAATTCCGGACACTATAATCACCGATAATGGCACTCAGTTCGATAACCAAAGGTTCAGACAATTGTGCGAGAAGTATCATATTGCCAACTATTATGCAACACCAGCTCATCCACAAACAAACGGGCAAGTAGAGGCAGTAAATAAAATTATCAAGCACACAATCAAAGCAAAATTAGATGACAAAAAAGGAAGCTGGGTTGAAATGCTTCCTGAAGTATTGTGGGCATATCGGACGACAACAAGGACTTCAACAGGAGAAACTCCGTTCAGCCTAGCGTTCGGAACAGAAGCTGTCATCCCCATAGAAACATCGTATGCGTCCCCCTGGGTCAGGCTATAAGATGAAGGAAAAAATGTCGATACACTGCTACAAAGTTTGGATGAGCTAGAAGAAAAAAGGGAAAAATTCCCGAATAAGAAATGCAGCTTATCAACAAAGAGTGCCACGCCACTACAACTCTCGTGTTCGGATCAGGAAATTTCAGTTAGGAGACCTGATGCTCAGGAAGGTGTCACTAAACACAAAGAATAGAGCCGCGAGATCCTTGGCTGACAAATAGGAAGGTCCATACAAGATCGAGGGGATAGCTGGCCATGGAGCTTATTGGATTGCTCGACCCAATGGAGGGATGTTACCCCAACCGTGCAATGCCCAATATCTGAAGATTTTCTATCCTTAAAACATATATTTATGTTAAATATTTTATTCCTTTCCCAGTCAGGACAGTATTAGTCAGAATAAATACTAAAACTGTAATATTAATCTTTGTTGATTTTTCGCAGCAATAAATAAAACTAAGAATTTCCAAAAGGAAAGCACCTAGCTCGAGATCTCCAAAAAGCATACGACAGTATGAAATAGAAGAGCATGATAATAAGAACATGCAAATAGAATTCTCGGGACCATCAAATTCCGAAAGGGAGGAGAAGCTAGTAGGAGCATGCCAGCCGAGCAGGGTCAAAATGATCTTTGTAAAAAGGCAAACCCGGTGCACCAAACTAGAAAAATGCTCGGGACGCTATCGGGAGAAATTCCGGTGAAATGCGTAGCTGTGTTGAAGCAAATTTAAAAAAAAAAAGCTCAACGATTCGGCAAACCCTTGTGCATAAAAACTAGGGAGACATCCTTGGTATTGCGTAAGGACTCGAACGCATAATCATGGTGAGCCTTGATATAGCGTTCGGGTAGCAACCGGGTATGAAACATAAGTGCAAACTTTCCTGTTTCAAGATGACTCGGTTAATAATAAAGAAGCCAGTTTAATAAGATACCTGGCAATTGAAGTTATTCGGGTAATAACCGGTTTAAAAGGATACTCGGTTAAGTTACCTGACCACCAGCCAGTTTAATAAGATACTTGGCAATTGAAGTTATTCGGGTAACAACCGGTTTAATAAGATACTCGGTTAAGTTACCCGACCACCAGCCAGTTTAATAAGATACTTGGCAATTGAAGTTATTCGGGTAACAACCGGTTGATAAGATAGCGTTCGGGTAGCAACCGGGTATGAAACATAAGTGCAAACTCTCCTGTTTCAAGATGACTCTGTTAATAATAAAGAAGCCAGATTAATAAGATACTTGGCGATTGAAGTTATTCGGGTAACAACCGGTTTAATAAGATACTCGGTTAAGTTACCCAACCACCAACCGGTTTAATAAGATACTTGGCAATTGAAGTCATTAGGGTAACAACCGGTTTAATAAGATACTCGGTTAAGTTACCCGACCACCAGCCAGTTTAATAAGATACTTGGCAATTGAAGTTATTCGGGTAACAACCGGTTTAATAAGATACTCGGTTAAGTTACCCGACCACCAGCCAGTTTAATAAGATACTTGGCAATTGAAGTTATTCGGGTAACAACCGGTTTAATAAGATACTCGGTTAAGTTACCCGACCGCCAGCCAATTTAATAAGACACTTGACAATTAAAGTTATTTGGATAACCGGTTAAATAAGATACTCGATTATGATTCCGACCATCAGCCGGTTTAATACAACCTCCAGCAACAAAAATAAAGACAAACCATTCAAACTCTGAAAATCGTATTATATTGCTCTTAAAAAGGATGGTTACAGTTCAAAGAAATGATTCTTTATACAAGCAAAAAATAAAGAATCTATCAAAATCTCCTACAAATTTACAAAATCAAGGTTACGAGGATTTCGAGCCTTTACCAATACTCGGGTCTGGCACCATCTCGTATTCATGAAGCAGGCTCTCGTTAGACAGCCAAGTGAAGTCATTAACAATGTCGTCCCTCCACTGGCTGTAATCATTACCCGGGATTGGCCCGACATCCGGGATTACACCCTCGACAGACTCTCGACTTGCATAAAAGGTCGAGAGAGTGTGCTTGGATGGAATTTCTAAATGCATAGGATGGAGCTCCTTGCCTTGACTACGGCAGTAGGCTCTTTATTCCTTCATCTGAATCCGAAGAGATTCCAAGGACCGGTCCACATGGTGTTTGATTGACAGCTCCCAGTTAGCATGGGCTTTCTCGGTTGCCCTACTCTTCACTTTGAAGAATTCGTTGGCCGAAACTAGCCCACGTTGAAATTCCCGAAGAAGTAGGGCATCGTAAGCAGAGGATCTTTTAAAAACGATCCACCCCTTGAACTTCCAGCTCCAACCTGGCCTATTGGGAAAGGGATTCAACTGTTAGCACTTGGCGCTCCAAATCTTCAATTTTTTGGACATACGCCGACTTCGCCTGCTCCGCCTCTTGCTCGGCCTTGAGCATAGACTCTTCAGTAGAAGAAAGAAGGTTTTGAAGCGAAGCAACCTTCTCCTCGGCCAAAGATGCCATGTCTTCAGCTTCAACCTGCTTTGCCAGGCAATTGTCGGCAAATATCTGCACCGAACCAACCTCTTGCTGGTAAGCTTGCTCAGCTCGAGCACGACCCTCCTCACTCACCTTTAGCTGAGCCTCCAAACGCTTTATCCGATCAGCCTGACATTGCTGCTCTTGAATAAGCTCAGCAAATTCGGCTACCATCTGTAAAAAAAAAAAATACTTAGAAATCCAACGAAGGCAAAACGGTAAAGGAGTCAGAATTAGCTACTTACATAAGATGCGCTGTTGAAAACGTTTTGGAGACGTTCGGGCAGTGAACCATCTCTAAAAACGCTCCAGCGGTATTCCCTGATATATGCCCGACCAGAGGACATCTCCTGGAGCATATCTTTCGGAGAAAGGGATAAGGGAACCCCCGAGGGTTGAGTTCCCAGATTTCCAGACTCGGGGACAGGAGAAGCTCTATTTGGCTCTAGGGATGGAGAGGAAACCCCCATAAGTTCAGCCCTCATATCTCCAACTTCGGGGGTAAAGGAAGTCCTACTTGGACCTGAAGTGACATCAGCCGATACTCGGCACCTACACTCGAGGCAGTCTCATCCACAACATCTTCGTCGCTGGAGTCAATGAAAGTGACTACCCGAGGAACTTTGAGAAGACGAGGAGGCGAACTAATTGCCTTTCGCTTCTTACCCCGAGAACGATGGAAGATATCACCAGCAGGATCTTCCAGCAAATCATCCTGAAAAAACTCAAAAAGCTCGGCAATGACAGACATTTGATCCGACAAGACGCTACAACCATCGCCAGCTTCAGACAGTCCAACAGGCTCTCCACTTGGACTCTCACACTGCCTCTCCCTATTTTCAGGCAGTTGTGTCAAGGTCGGCTCGCTTTGGCCACTTGAACCAGCGAGATCCTGAGCAGAAGACTGAGCTTCTCGATCAACGCAGTCGGGAATTTACTCAGCAGCATCAATTTCCTCATCAGGCTCGGGTGGAGCAATACCCTCATCGCCCTGACGGGAAGCCTCCTTCCTGCTCACTTGAAGATTTGCCTTCACCTGACGAGCCTGAAAATCCCAGACAACGTCCGTATCGAACACTAAAAAAAAAGAGTAATAAGAGGGTTAGAAAAGAAAATGGAAAAATGGAGAAACACAGCAGAAAGGGCGCTGGGTTACTTACAACGCCTGCAATGGCTCAAAACCTGTTCGAAGAAACTGAGTTTGATCAAGTCGTCCTCTTTGAAAAGATAGTTCTTGCTTCTCTTTTCCAGAGTACGGATAGCAGCCTAGGCCAGCCTCTTTAACTCTGTATCGTTATAATCAATTGTTTTCTTATTCCACGCCTCAGGGGAACAGAAGAAGCGGGGAACATTCAGCACCATTCGGAAATCCCCAAATCGAACAGTGACGTCCAGCCCGAGAGCCCCTCTAGCAAAAAACCAACTGTTCTTCCAGAACTTGTTGGATGTGGGGAATCCCCATATAAAGCCCTTCTTTTTCGGGTCATCAGAAGCCTCGACCCCCCGATTTGCCTTCACTTCTTTCGGGATCCAACTTTCCGAAGGAGTAGACCCAAGAAAGTAGGTCCCCGTTTTACTAACCTGCCTCAGCGTAAAGAAATGTCTGATTTCATTCGGGGAAGGCGGTGAAAGGTTCATTCGGCTGAACATGTGCCACATGCACATCAAGACTTTGTAACTATTCGGGGCCAACTGAGCTGGGGCTATTCCTGCTTCAGCTAAAAACCGGGCGATAAAAGGCTGAAGGGGAAGTGTGACGCCTCAACAAAGCATCGATCCGTAAATCCCGACCATCCCCTCAGGAGGATTCCATACGGCTCTATTCCCCGTAGGAACCAAAGTGACCGAGTCGGACAAATCAAATCGGGATCTGTATTTCTCTTTCTCAGCTGGCCCGACCACATTCGGTTCAATATCAAAACCACTCGGGCGAGTGTCAGAAAATGAAAGACGAGACGCCCCGTGTACAACAGCGTCCCTCTCATTAACAGTTTGTTCCCCAATCTGAACACTGCTCGAGCCGTGCTTGTATACCTTGCTTGTGCTTTGATGTTTACCCATCCTTCGAGAAGATACCCTGTGATCAGAAATATCAGAATCAGAACTAGAGGAAGAACTCGATACGGGGTTAAAAGTGACGTTAGGGTAAAGCCCAGAAACATCGACCTCTAAAAATGGAGGTTCATCTATTGGGATATCCCCCAGTAATCGTCTAACGCAAGATACTAACTGGAAATCCCCACGCTCTAATTCATCAAAAACAATTTTAATGAGACGATGACGGGAAGATGACCCCATTGAAACTAACCTTGAATTGAGACTTACGTAAGATCTTCAAAGCGGAGAGTCGCGAACTTCTGAATGAAGAAATTTGAGCTTAAAGAAATTTCTGCTAGATTTTTTAGAATAAACTAACAGTCGCTCAACGAAGGATTTAAAGGTGAGATGGCATGAAACCCTAGGATTTCAAAGCGGGAAAAAATTATGATGAAACCAGATGACGTTGGCAGCGTTTGGATAAACGCAAAAGTCACTTCTCATAAACGATATTAAAAAACGAAGAGACAATGGACACGTGTCAAGACAAGAAGTAGCCCTCAACCGTCAAAACTTTGAAACGTCGCTGTCATTTAAGATTTTGCGTGACAAAGCAAATCAAAATTACAGAGTCACCATTGAAATACATCATTATGACAAGACGGTTTTTCTAAAAAAGGAATTCAAAACGATTAAAATATTCTTGCCCGAAATAAAGTTTTCTCGGCAAAAATATTTTAAGGGGGTATTGTTGTATGTAAATTTTACCAAGCATACACGTCATTGACAGGAAGAAAAAAATAGCCAGGTGTATGCTTAGATGGACATTCGGGAAATATCCTACAAGGCATCATTAAAGAGGAGCAAGCCCGAGTAAGCATATACCGAATAAAGACCTACTCGGGACTGGCTAAAACAACGCATTCACTCGGGTTCAAACGGCACTACTCGGGACCATCAGGTAACAGTCTTACTCGGGAGTAAGTACAACCCGAATAAGAACTTATCGTACGGGTTAAGTCATTAAATACGAGAAGATATTCTTCATGAAGGAATCCCAAATAATGGACCTTTGAGTTAAAAGAGTCCCCCAATCAGGAAACAACTTGATTCCTTTTCGAAGACTACATTCTTATAAGGAAACAAGTCAAATTGAACTACGCTACTAGAATCCCACTCAATTTCCATAAAGTGTCTCCGAAACCGGAAAGAAGACAAATTAACCTCAAACAAGTAACCAAATCATAATTAAATACAAATATCTTGTATTACTTGTATAAAGCAGATTAGGGTTCTATAAGCATATAAATAGACCCATAATCCGGCTCGAAAATATATAGACAATATAGCATACAGTAATCACAAATAATACAGAGAGAAAAAGGGAGATCGAGAGCCTGTAAAAACATCTTATTCTCTTAGTGGATTTTGGCTTGGTTGATCTTTCAACCACCCGTGGATGTTTCTCCGACCATCGGAGTTTTACCACGTAAACTTTGTCTTTTTAACTCTCTCTGCATCTCTTTCTCTTTGAATCAATATCCAAAATCCAGTCCCTGTTGGCTTTTCTGGCATAATCCAAAAATCAACCTCAACAGAAATTGTTGTGGAAAGAATCAGCTGAGTGTTTGGTAAACTGATTTTCAAAAGTGCTGTGAGAACTAAAAGCAATTGCAATGTGTTTGGTAAACTGAAATAAAAAGTGTTGTGAGTGTAAAATTACTAAAAGGACATAGACATCTAAATGGTATTAATATGTTATACTTTACATTTTTCTTGTTTATTTGTGCTTAGTGTTTTAGTGTTAAGTGTTATATAATTATGGTACTGTATTGAATTAATTAGCCACATTTTTTATTCTACTTTATTGAATTAATTTACCCCATTTTTTATTTCTTTATTTATTTATTTTATTTTACTTTATTTTTTATTTCATTTTTACTATAATTTATTGAATTAATTATCCATATATTTTTTTTATACAGTTATGATATTTTTTTTTGTACAGAAATATATATATTTTTTTTATTAAATTTCATTAAAGGTAAGA